>CM040432.1:27341142-28816142 GCA_022702705.1 Papilionanthe hookeriana x Papilionanthe teres | reverse complement strand
AGATCTCAGTTTTCCCCCTTCGAGACCGAAATCGGCGGGCGCTCTCCTCCATTGATTCATCCAAAACAGTGCGCCGGATGGCTACACTTCTGATTTTTATAAAAAGGCTTGGACAATCATAAAAAATGACATCATTGAAGCCATTGTTAATTTCTTCCAAGGTGGAGATATTCCCCAATACTTCTACAACTCTAGCTTTGTGCTAATTCCCAAAGGCAGTATGCAGACCACTTGGGATCACTACAGACCTATATCCCTTACTTCGTTATCGACGAACTAATTAGTAAGATTATTGTTAACGGATCGCAACCCCTATTGGACCATCTCATCAGCCCCAACCAAACTGCATTTGTCAAGGGAAGATCCATATCTGATAACATATTGCTGGCTCAAGAATTGCTATTAGATCTTAATAAAAAGTGTAGAAGTGGAAACCTAATCTATAAGCTGGACATCAAGAAGGCCTATGACACCATTAATTGGAATTTTCCGTTGGAAACTCTTGCTCGTTAGGGGATTTCGAACAATTTCGCAACCTCATCAAAAGATGGTTAAAAGCTAATGCTCACTCTATAATTCTTAATGGTTCCGGTTGGGGTTACTTTGCTCGCCACCGGGGTCTTAAACAAGGGGACCCTCTATCACCTACTCTTTTCATCTTGGCTATGGACTATCTGTCTAGGCTCCTTAACCAAACTGCTACAATGCATGGTTCCACTAGGTATCATCATAAATCAAATATTACCATCTCTCATCTGATATATGCTGATGATGTCATGATTTTTTCTAATGCTTCTAAAATTGCTATTAAACAAACCATGAAATGCCTGCATTCTTTTCAACTGTGTTCTGGGATGGAGTTCAATCCTGCCAAAAGCTACTTAATTTTCCCCCATAAAATTACTCGCGATACTAAACACTCTGGATTACTTCCTTCACTGGTTTTTCCAGACCACTCTACCTATCAATTACCTTGGGGCCCAACTTAATTTAGGCGAAGCTCAAGCAAAGACAATTTGATGAAACCTTAAATAAGATTAGCACCTACCTGGCTAATTGGACTCACAATTATCTCTCAAATGGGGGTAGAATAACTATTCTCAGGAGCATCCTCACAACTCTCCCAAACTATGCTCTCCAAACAGCTGGTATGAATAAAGGCACACAATACCCGTTTGAAAGAGCCTTTAATCGGTTCTTATGGAGCTGGACAAAGGAAGCAACTTCATCGGTCATCCCGGAATAAAGTAGCTAAACCTACTTGGGCGAGGTGGGATGGGCTTCAAGACCCTCCAAGTAATTTTCCAAATTAACATCCGCAAACTACGCTCAAATTCGGATCCCAAACCTCTCTTTGGGCTCGATACATCTCTGGAAAATACTGCAGGCACATTCACCCTTCCCAAGCAACTAGTAAAATTGGTGATTCTAAAATCTGGAGAGCCATGGTGAAAAATAAAACCCATGCTGAGAATATGTACATATGGAACTTAGGACATGGAAATCTGTCTTTCTGGCTGGATCATTGGTGCCCAGCTGGTTGGCTCCATCCCTTCCCTACCTCACCTGATCCTAAACTTAGGGTCTGTTTGGGGCAGCTGCAGCTTATTCAGCTTATTCAGATAAGCTGCTTATTCTGATAATCTGCTAATAAGCAGCTGATTCGAATAAGCTGTTTGTCTGTTTGGTTTGAGCGTTTGGAAAACAGCTGATTCACACTTGTTTATGAATAAATGACTTTTTTGCCCCTGAAATGAATAAGTTGTTGAGCTGTTTGGTTTGTGCGGTCTGAAAACAGCTTATATGCAGTTGTTTGTATAAAAATAACAGTTTATGCACCTTTTATTAAGATAATTCGATCATGAAACCAAACCAGTTCAAAATTCATATCAGCCAAACGAAACCAACCCAAAAAAAATGAAAACTGCATTGCTTCTATGCTTATTCCATGCTACAAACCACCTGAAACTTGCTATTGCATACAAACCACCTGAAACTTGCTATTGCTATTGCATGCAAACCACCCAATTTCTAAGCTTATTCCATGCTTCTATGCTTATTCCATACAAAAAATTGAAGAAAATTTCAAGTTAAATTTAACGGGTTATTGCATACAAAACCACTCGAACCCAAAACAGAGAATCCAGTGGAGACACTTGAAGCCAAAACCGAAGTAGCCCAACATTCCACAAACGTCAGTGCAGCTGAATTCTCTTGTGATCAAGGAAGAGCTCCTGAAACTGTTGAGATGGAGAAGGAAAATAATGTGAGCTCTAACATTGAAAAGGAAGGCATTGAGGCAACCGTCAAGGATCACAATATTGTTCATGAAGCAATTGAGGTTCCTTTCAAGGACAATGAAGTTTTTGCTAGCAATGAGAAAAAAGAGTGAAAGCTTCAAAGATGTAGATGCAGCTTCAGTGAAGGCGCCTAAAGATTTCAAGCATCTGTTGAAGAGTCGCCCGAACAGGTGATCGAGGAAAACAAGAATGAGAGTAACAAAGTCATCGCCGAGGCTGATATCGGACCATCAGAAATGGTTAAGGAGAAAAAAAATGAGTCCAAAAATCATAGCCTGGTGGAAAAGAATGTTCAAATTCCAGATGTTAAAAAAGAACTGCAACTAGAAGAAGGCATACAAATTGCAACAGATAAATCGGGGAAGAAAGAGTTGGGAGCAGAAAAGGAAGAGAGTCAGAAATCAAAAGGATTAAAGTGGAGATTGCCTTGTTAAGAAAACTCATATGCAATTACAACCTCAAACACAAATAAAACAAATAAGAGAACTCATGAAATGAGTGGAATGTATGTAAATCCCCTAAACAAAAACGGAAAAATGGGGTGGAATACCACTCTCAAATATGACCTACACAAGTTTACTGGATTTACTGAAACTACTAAAGCCTTTACCATACAACACATTAGAAATTTAGACCACCGCTGGTGTGATAAATACTATTTCGGCCATGTTATCAATCAAAATGGAATTCAATCGACCCCACAATTCACATTATTTCGTAAATTTAAGTATTTCTCCCTTTCAAAATTCTAAATTAAAAAACAAACTTCGGAAAAGTATATTAGAAATCAACAACATTCGAGTGTTCGTCATGCGAAATAGCTTTCAGGCCTTAGGCAATCTAATGCTCTCAAGCCATACTAAAACCTACTTTATTTGATTCGGAGTGTAGCCGATACAGCATGTTAAGGTAACAGGACCAAAAAATGGAAAAAAAAAGAAACCAGAAACATCAGTTCAACTGCTATAAAACAACACAAGAAACACCAAAATACATACCCATAAAAAACCTGAACCAATTTTCTTGATCGATATTAACAAGAAAGAAGAGCAAAATAAAAGGCTCATAAATCAGATTCCAATCGACAAAGACAGCGAGAGAAACAAAGAAGCGGAGCATGGATAGGTTAAACCTTGGGGAAGAGTCCTGCTGATGCCGAAGCAGACGGGGTTGCGCGCTTTGGCTTTGAGGACTGAGGAGAAGTAGAGACATCCCTTGCAGGACTTGCCCTTATATTGATTTTGATTGATAACATGGCGACGGGGAGGGCGACGGGGAGGGCAACGGGGAGAGCAGACAGGGAGGGCGACGGGAAGAGGAGAAGGGCACCCGCGGAAAAAAAAGACGTAACGCGCGATAATCAGGTGGGATCCCGCTTCCAACTCCTCTGAGTAAAAGTGTTAAGCGCGGTATCAGCGGTGCGATAAAGCGGCTGCGAAAGTTTTATTCAAACAGGGCGGCGGCGTTATCAAAACGCCACCGCCCTCAATAAGCTGCCCCAAACGGGCAGTTAAAGTTGCTGACTACTGGAATGGGGACAACTGGTCTATTCCATCACTACTTAAGGTGCTGAGTAAAGATTCTGCTGATCAAGTGGCTACAATCAAATTCAACAACAAAGAGAAAGACTCCAAAAGCTGGCAATCCCACCTCTCCCACAGCCTAGCTAAAGCCATCTATTCCAAACTTTATAACTGGAACACCGTGCAACTTGGGGAGAGGCGCCACGGAATAAATACCTTTCTCCTTCCATGTGCTTTTTTTCTTGGAGAACTTTCTTGAAGCTACTTCCCACTGATGATATCCTCAAATTGAAAGGAATTAGAGGCCCCTCATGCTGTAAGCTTTGCTGGAAAGAGGAAGAATCCATCCCTCATCTATTTTTCGGATGCACTTTCTCCCAAGTCAGTTTGGAGAAAACTCACCTGACTAGCTTCACTTAAACACTCGGAATTTGACTCGGGATCTCCTGTCTTCCTGCTGGCTAAGCTGGGAATGCAATTGGTATGGGAGCCATTCCTTTTATCATTGCACCGGTTTATCCGGATGGAAAGAAACAAAGTTAACTATGATGGAACTATACCTAGTGAGCTTCAAGTTACCAAAAGTGCCTTTCTTACATCCAAAACTCATCGGATACACTAAATTCCCTAATATCTGCTGCTCGGAACTCTCAAACTATCTCCCTTCCTTCAAGATTGGATTCGGTATCTTGGCTTTCCCCATTACCTCAAAGTCGATTGTGATGGCAGCCTACGTCCCGATTCCCGTTGCCTTGGTGGTCTCTTCGAAAGCATGATGGTGGTAATTGTTGTCTTTTCTTCCATGCTCCTGTGCAAGCCACTCGATTCCATGGAAGCCGAGCTTATTGCCATTTGTCGGGCTCCGAACATTGCTTAGGAATTTTCATTGGCATCATATTGAGGTTGAAAGTGATGCTTGAACTTGCCATAAAGAGCGATGAGGACCGATCTCCCTGCCATTCTTCCTCGGCACCATCTCTCTTCGGGTTAAAAGAATTCATGCCATTCGATCTCCGATCCAACCTCGGTTCTACTTCACCTATAGAGAAGCTAACCGACCGAGTGACTAGTTAGCCAAATTGGGAGCTAATTCGGTGAAGTAGTCATATCCCATACCCCCTCACCCCGGCTATCCCTGCTTATTGGTAGTGACATCCTAAAAGTCCCTCACATAAGAATTATTCACTAAGCGGGGCTTGGTGGGCCTCTCTACCCCCACCATCATTTTCTCAGCATGATAGCATTGTTTTGTGCCTGTTTGTAGGTTGTTTGTTTTTTAACATTCTTTATACGTTTGTTAGTTAGCATGTTAAGTGTTTTGCTCCCTTTTTGGGTTTGTGAGGGATGGAGCCCCCCTCAACCTTTTTGTACCTAACTTCTAATAGCAACAAAGTTTTTTGTTTAAACTATATATATATATATATATATATATATATTTATATATATGTATATATGAGTATGCATTAATATATCAATATCATCTCTATATATTTACAGATTTCTGCGTGATACTTCTGTTAGAAATTTATGTTAGAACTTTAAGAAGCAAATTATAAAAATACATAATAGTCAAGATCTTTTAAATTCATGATTTTCACATATCTATAATAAAGTAACACATACTTGTATTCATGATGATAAATTTTGATCTTGAAGATATGAAGTTTATCTCCCTAATCCCTTTCATGTACTTTCTGATAGAGAGAAATATACGGGGTGTGATCGGAATAGATGACTCATTCTCTAAATTATGCTTTATTTAAACACCATCCTTCAAGAGGGTTTACTAATCAATAAGATTTATGATAATTAAATAAATTAATTGATTTTTATCAAAATCAATGACATACGTTAGTAACCTCTATTCATTTTAGGGTTTACATGAGTTACAAATATAAATATCATAAGTTATCATAAGTTATGACATAAATAGCATAAGTTTTATGAGTTATTAAAATTAATAACTTAAGTTATCATTTATCATGACATAAGTTATGAGTTAAGAAAATAAATAACTTAAGTTATCATAAGTTATAAAAATAAATAACTTAAGTTATAATTTATTATGACATAAGTTATGAGTTAATAAAATAAATAACTTAAGTTATCATGAGTTATAAAAATAAATAACTTAAGTTATAATTTATTATGACATATGAGTTAAGCAAAATAAATAACTTAAGTTATCATAAGTTAAAATTTGTTTTAACATAAGTTATGAGTTAAAAAAATAAAGAACATATGTTATAAAATTAATGACATAAGTTATTGATAAATTATTAAAATAAATGTGAGTCACAAATAAAAATTTAACATTCTCCCACTTTGTTCACTTAATTTTAATAGTGCATAACATAATGCATAAAATGTAAGATAAATCCTTCATTATATTGGTTAATCATAAATTATTTAATAAGTATGAAACTAATATGAATTATGGCAGTTGTGCATCAATTTATCAATACAGTCCCTTCCATGTATCACAATATCAATTACGTACTTAGCATACTAAGAATTAATATCACGGTCCCATAATGTCTATTAGAAGACAAATCTTGTTGAATATCATGCAACATAAAGTATACATTAATGGTAAAAACATGATTTATAAATATCATAAACAATAAAAATTGAGCTCAATGTATCAAAATATGAAGAGCATAAAACTAATAAAGGGTTTTGGTAATGCCCATTCTCACGATATATTCATTAAATATCTTTGGTGGCAACCCTTTCTTTAAAGGATCTGCAATCATGAGATTGGTGCTAATATGCTCAATTGACACCTTACGTTTTTGAACTTCTTCCTTAACGGTAAGGTATTTTAATTTCATGTGTTTAGCATCTTTGGAATACATATCATTTTGGAAAAGAAGACTGTTGTGAAGTTATCATAACAAATTTTCAGCAGCTTGGCAATACTATCAATAATTCCAAGTCCTGAAATAAAATTTTGTAGTCATAAACCCTAAATTATAGCTTCAAAACAAGCCACAAATTTAGCTTCCATAGTGGAAGCAGCTATGATAGTCTGCTTCGCACTTTTCCATGAGATTGCTCATTGGTGCGACTTTTTAAATTTGCCAAAATTTATGAACTCAAATTTAGATGTGTGTGTGTGTGTGTATATATATATATATATATTGATTTAGTTTTATAATGAGTCACACAATTAAACGCAAGTATACGTATCTCTCAAGTAATATAAGGCTCTAGTGGAGTCCTAATATCGATCCCACAAGGAGGCTTTAATTTTATGGCGTAGTACAAAAATTACTTATTAAATCACAACATAATTGCAAGTAAGTTTAATTCTTAAAATAGAGAGAAACAGTTTTAATTACTATTTTTGCCAAAGTACATTCCAAACTCTAGCAAGTTAAACTAACATAAGAATAAATTTATAACAAAATTTAGTTGCAAGAAACAGTCTTCATCCTTTCCAATCATAATAAGATGATTATTGTGACATAGATCAGTGATGTAAAAGTATTGTGCCAAGTATGAGAATTTTGATTCTTTACCCATATTTCAACATGTAAAAAATATTGGTTAATCCTAAATTTAGTCCTCAAATCCGTGGTTAGGCTGGGAGGATACTGGCTCTCACTCCAGAGCTCTAACTTACCTTCATCTGAAGGCTAACTCGCTTCAGTTTCCAAACATTAAGACCAAATTAAGGATTTCAGTCTGTAATTCTAAAATCTCTAATTCTATGCCCATCAAGGTATATTTCCCTATTTATTTGCACTAAATCCCCATGAACTACGTCTCTCATTCATGGACATTGAATGTGACCTTCACTTTTATTTTGTAACTCATAATCCTTTCAGAAAATATGTTTCCCAATAAGTTTTAGCAATTCAATTGGTTAGATCAAAAAGTGAATGAAGTTTGAAGTGAAAAGGTCATCACAAATTCTCTATAATAAATCGACACATCATTTTTATATCACAACATCAACACATCACATGAAAAAGGAGAAAGACAGAAATCTACTCAAGACTAATGAGGAAAAGATGACAAAACATGGATTTTATATATAAGAATAACATCATACAAGCAGAGTAAAATAAAGACAACTTATCTCAAACTCTTCCCCAAGCGAATCTCAAGGAATTCCTTTGACTCATTTTCTTTCTTCACAACAACACATAATTCTCTCTTTAGATAAGTAAGGAAGAAGAAATCTCTCACTTTCCCTCTCCTCTCACACTCATTAGAAGAGAAAAAAAACCTAGATTTCCTAAATTAAATGAGAAGACACTCTCTCTAAACTCTCTCTACACTCTAAACCCTTTTCTTCTCTCCAAACTTGGCTCCAAAAGAGTTTAAATTCGGCCTAAACTGAATTCTCAAGAGTTTCCTAAAGAAACCCTCCAAAATCTGGCCAAATACATTGAATCTAGTTTAAAATCAGGATATGGCGCGGTCCGGCACAAGTGACAGCGACTTTATATATGCTTAAAAATGCAAGAATTTATGAATTTAGATTTATATATATTTATAATGATTTAGTAAAGTCACAAATTCAACGCAAGTATACATATCGTATCAAGTAATGCAAGGCTCTAATGGAGTCCTGGTTATCGATCCCACAGGGAAGGCAACGTTCTTTAAATCAGATAATATAGCACTAAAATCCAATACCAACTGTAGCAATTGCTCAAGTGTATTATAACTAGTGAATGCAAAGTATGGTAATAATAAAGCTACTACAATTACTTCTACTTACTAAACTAATTTAACTAACACACACTAACTTATGTAATTTATAAGATACTTCTATGTGAAAAGTGTCTTCCTTCCTGCATAAAGATTATGATGTGTGAATGATGAAGAATGATAATTTTCTGTATTGTGTCAAATAGGAGCATATTTGTTTCTTTACCCTAAAAAGAATACCTCCTCTTCAAAGCATGTAAAGAACATTAACATATCTTAAGTTTAGTCACTATATCTAAGGTTAGGCTGGGAGGATACCGACTCTCACTACGGAGCTCCCACTCACCCATCACCCGAAGGCTAACCATAGGCTTTAGTTACCAATCTTAGGACCAAATTGGGGATCCCATTCTGTCACCATGAAACCTCCAATTTGAAGTCCATCCAAACTCATTTCCCTATTTATTTGCACTCAATCCCCATGAACTACGCAATTCATTCACGTACATTGAATGGGTTCTTCATTCTTGTTATAGAACATTCAATTCTTTTGGAATTAATGTTCCTCAACATATTTTAACAAATCAATTGGTCGAATTGAAAAGTAAATTAAGTTCCAAATAAAAGGACCATCACAACTTTTATAACATTTTAAGGGCACATCAATTCCACATCACCACATCATCACTACTTTATGCAAGAATAAAAGCACAGGAAACTACTCACAAATCATGGAGAATATACAATAAAACATGGATTTTATATATAAAAGAAGAGTCATACAAACCACAATAGCAAATACAACTTATCTCCTTCACTTCCCCAAGCAAATTCCTTCAAAGTTCCCTTGATTCCTTTTCTATTCCTTACAACACTTGATTTCCTCCTTGGAACAAAGATAAAGAAGCAATATCTCACTTTACTCCCTCTTCTCCCCTCCTTAGAGAAGAATCTCTCTTCGAATCACAAACCCTAACTCTCACTCACACTTTCCGTACACTCTCTATAGTAATCCTCTTCTTTTTTTTCATTTTGAACACTCAATTTTATGTTAGGAACGAATTCCCCAAGAGTCTCTTCAAGCACCCCTTCAAAAATCCGCCAAAACTCTACAATTTGAAATGAACCGACATAGGGCGCCGGCAGCGCCCGATAATGCCGCCGGCGGCGTCATATCTTGCCAATAATTGCTGAAGTTTCTGGAAGAGGGGGCCGGCGGCGCCCAGTCTGGCGCCGGCGGCGCCAGAAGCTGTTTTCCTCTAAATTGCTTCAAATTCATTCCTTTTTGCATCTTTTCTCTCCAATCACCTATAATCATCATACCTACAACAAATCATGAAAAATACCTTCCTTTAAAGTACAATATCACCAAAAATAGGTAAAAACATATAGCTAAAAGAGTATATATTTTTGGTGCATCAAAATCCCCCAAACTTAACTATTACTTGTCCTCAAGTAATCCTTTTATTACATAAAGATATAACCCATAACAATGTACTTTTCACCTGTTGAATACTAAAATCTTTCATTCAAAGAAATATATTAGAAAGACTCAAGTCAACTCTACAGGTATAAGAAAATTCAGTAATCAAGTCTAAGGGTTCTAGTCTCCTATTTATTTCAAGAAAAACTATAATTTGACACATTAAGAGTGACTTAAAATATTATACAAAAAGACTTTCATGCTAACTTCATAAGAATGTAGGCTAATATTTTAAATATAAATTCAGAAACAAAATCAGGTTCTCCCTTTAAGATGACTCAAGTGAAGCCAATTTTTGATTAGACATCTCCTCAAGCTTCTCCTCATCTTTCTCTTTTTTTTTTATTTTTTTATTTTTTATTTCTATTTTTTTCTTCTTTTTGGGATTGTTTTTCAATCCATCTTTTCATTTCTCTCTTTTTTTTTCTTTTTTCTTTTTTTCTTTTGATGAGGATTACTGTATCTAGATAGCCTTTAATGATTTTGAACTCCACTCTCCTCTTTATAAAGTTCAAACCTGAAACACCTCTTTACTTTATACATAGGTATCAACTTTACTGTTCATCATAAAGTTACAATTTTTTCTCAACATATAATACTTTAAGTCTCTTAATAATTTCAAAAATACAGTTTTCTTTACTTTAAATAGTTAACTATAATCAAATCCTTTCATACCAAATATCTTATCCTTATAAAATCAACCTTTATCACCAAAAACTTTCATCAAATCTTTTTCAATATTTAATTGAAATAGAATCTTAGTTATCTAAAGTGAAGTTCTACTGCTAGGAATTATGTTAATAATTTTTTTTTTGAAAATTTTTTACTTTAGGACAAATAAGAGTTAATATCCTTTATACCCTCCCCTAAAGTTAAATTTTTGCAATATAATAAAAGAGAGTAAAAGAACTAACCTTTTTGTGCCGGAATTCTGAAATCTTCATAATCTATCTGATATTAATCAAAATTTTACAGCTAGCAAGTGTGAAACAATTAGTAGCAGTGATATATATAACATTTAAAAATCTGTCGGGGTAAAGAAAAAAAAATACCAACATTGACATGTTTTTTAACAAAACATTACAAATACTAATAAACTATCACAACATTAAACATAACATTTAACATTTTTAAAGTTTCAAGTGCAACTGCTACATTAAAAAAAAAATACAGTACATCTAAAGAAAATACTACAGACAACTTCACACACTACAACAATACAACACAACAACACATAACAAAACACAAAAGTACAACACAGAAGTATAAAACTACCACTCATCATCACCAGCATCTTCAGCAGGGTTAAAAGGTCCAGTTTTGTACGGTGTATAACCAGGGCAAGTAGGAAATATCACCCCAGTATCTCCTCTCATAAATCTGGCTTGAGCATCATAATAAGCAATATCGAACTCAACTCTTCTCTGCAAATAGTCTTCATTCACATCACTCCTTGCCTCGAATACATCCATCCGACTATGCATCCTATCAATACTATCACTTTGCAATCTCAACTGCTCCATGACATCAGATAGTGTCGGGGGCTCAGAAGTATATGGAACATCATGGCTCGTGGTAGGAATATCAGTACTCCTACTCTCCTCTCTTGCATCCACATGAGCCTCATAAGTACGGATACTGGTCTTCGTAATCGGTCTCAAAGGTATCGCCACTTCCTCAGAACTACTATACTCAACTCCATACTGAACACAAAGGTCATGAATTAAAGCGGGATGTCCTAATCCACCAGTGGTTTCTCCTTTGGCAATAGAGTGAATGCTCTTGAAAATAATGGCTCCAATATCAATCTTCTTCATATTATGGATGCAATAATTCAAAATAGCTCGATCCCTAGTAACTTTGCTGTGATGATAAGAAGGTAACAGTCTCGCAGAACTGAAATAATGCCACGTTTTAGAAGCAACATTTAAAGTAGAAGCAGGGAAGTTAATCATCTGTCTCTGATTCATCTTCCACTCCCCTCTTCCATCGGTCAGATACGTGATCACACTCAACAAATTCCCCTCAATAGTATCAAAATTCTCAAATTCACAAACAAAAGGTTCTTAAATTTGATAAAATGTGTTGATACGTGGTGTGGTGAACTCAACCAGTTTCCCTCGGACTAGCAGATATTCCATCTCAGACCAGAGCACGTTAGCATAAAACTCTCGGACTACTCCCAAAACAACATTAGCAGAAAAGTAACAGAAACGCTCCTAATTCCACTCAGAAATCAACTGTTCCACACATCCACCTGGATTCTCAAATGCTCGATCCTGAATACACTTCTTATTTTGCAACAAAGAGTTGAAGCGAAACTGAGCCTTAATTTTAACAAATCTTTCATCGTTCCAATCAAATTTTCGCTTCCCCTTACTTATTTTAGGAGCCATGTGAATTTCTAAAAATTGCAAAAATTTACCAATAAATCCCAAATCCACAATGTACTAACTCCAATCATTAATCTAAGCAAGTAAGAACAAATTCCACCATAGGAAACCTCACTTTTTCTCAAAAATCTCCCAAAAATATCATCGAAACAATGTGAGAGTTTCACATGACGAAAATCCAAAAATTTTAGCTTAAAGTAAAGCTCTTACCAAGAGAAGTGCAGATTCGGCCTCAGAAATCCTTGAAATCCTCTCTACTCCGAGATCTAACGAGCCCTAAAGCTTCAAAATCGCGAACATGGAGGTGGGAGACGAAGGAAATGGCGGAAAAATGGGTCCCAGGAAATTTTCATGAATTTTTAAGGGTCCCGGGCTATTTTCAACATTTGGGCACCGGCGGTGCTCTATTCTAAATAATAGCCAAACTTTTCTGGATTTGGGCGCCGGCGGCGCCGGTCCAAAATTTCATTGGGTTCAAAAAAATTTTTGTCACAATTTCAATCGTTTCAACCTCCGCAGCTCTATTTAACACATCAACAAGCATCTATTTCATCTCACAAACACTAAACAACATCACTTTACACAAACAACACATCACATCACTTTCATATATAAAGTCCACGATACAACGATTACACACATATGTTCATCAAATAAAAGCAACCTCATTAGATCCTTAGTGTTGCATGTACACTACGATAAGCAAACACTAAGTCCTAAGTACACACAAGAAATCAAAGCATAGTCCAAGAACGCCCTACTAAAGCAAAACAAAGCAAAGCAAACAACATAATAATCAAAGCAAACACTCAAACACAACAAATCAGTATACAAAATCCACTAATTACTCCTCATCAGTCTCAGAACTATCATCCTCTCTAATGTCTCCAATTGATTGACGATGAACGAACATATTGTAGAAGGGACGATATGGGAATTCATCAGATGAATCTTCAGCCACCCTAGCATTCTTCTTCAACAGATTAATCAAACCCAACTCAATCCGACCAGTATGATCAAATTGCTCTTTCATCCTCCAATCAATGTGATCAAATAAATCAGAAATATTATTAATAGCATTCAGAACATTCTGTACCTAATTTTCTAACTTCTTTATCTTATTCAATATCACCCTCGAACTTTCAGAATAGTAAGGCTGAATAGGTTTTGAACTCTCAGTGGGCTGATCAGCAAGCAAATCCATATCTCCTTCATCTCCTACTGCTCGGTAGTCATAAAGATCATTTGGATCAATAGGTCTCCAGGGGAGAAGAACTTTTTCTCAATTCTCATATGGTACTAGTGATTGACTACATAACAGAAATATGGTGGATGGGTGTCCAAGCCCATATTTAGATCCATGCACAATCAATCCCAAAAAAAATTTCGCAATGATTGATCCAATATCCACTGGCCTTCCAGTTTGTATACAGAAATTCAGAATAACACTTTCCTTCGTTACCTTACTTATCTTCATAGTAGGAATTAATTTTACCGAAATAAAGTAATGCCACTGCTTTGATACCAGATTTAAGGATGAAGAAGAGAAACTGATATATCCATTATCCCTTACTTCCCATTCTTCATTCTCATCCGTCAAATAATGATAGATTTCATTCATATCATCGCTCGTCGCATTAAAATTTGCATAATGATAAATAGAAACATTCTCAATTATGAAGAGATCATTAATCCTCGCAGGAGTGAATGGTACATACCTACCTCACACAAAAACACATCCTCGGTTGATCCCATGCAGATTTGCATAAAATTTTTTCACGACCGGAACAACCACTGTGGCGGTAGTGTAGCATAACACTTCCCAATGCCTTTGCTTTACTATCTCTTCAACTCTTGTAGTCGGACTCTCCAAACCTCGATTTACAAAGCCTCTTTCCTTGATAATCCTTCTTTTCATCATCACTTTATGGAATAGATGCTACGCCTCTAAACTAACGAACTTCTGTCTGTTGTAAATGCGAGATCTAGGGAGTTTAATGGAGTAGGAATGCATGGGATGCGAATTGGGAAAGGAAGTTTTCATTTTTCTGGTGGTTATGGGTTTAAAATGGAGTTTTGGGGTGTTTTAAGGAAGAAGATCCCGCTCAAAACCTCCAAAAACTGCATTTTAAAAATTAAAAACTGTCAACCAGAATTTGGGCGACAGCGGCGCTCGATAGGGGCACTGGCAGCGCTCAAACTAGAAATTCGGCTATTTTTAAAAGGTAAAAATTTTTACCGAACTTCATTTGGCTCGAAATACTTCATTTTTGCAATACAATCCAATATATTTTTAATTTTTAACTTATTTAAGGGTAATTAGGATTCTTAAATATCAAACTAAAAGCACAAACAATAATGAGCAAGCAAACACAACACACAAGTACACATGGGTTGCCTCCCATAAAGCGCTTGGTTTAACGTCATCAGCCAGACAAACCATTCAGTTAATTAGGATGACTCAGCAATAAAACCTCTTTGAAATCTGGTAAAAACCCTCCAAAGTAAGGTTTTAACCTTGAAAATATTTTCAGTCTTAGGATCCTCGATATCAGCAGCTCCGAAAGAATGAACTTTCACTATAGTAAAAGGTCACATCCATCTAGACTTAAGTTTTCCAGAAAATAATTTCAATCTCGTATTATATAATAAAGCTCTTTGTCCAAGTTCAAATCTTTTTTTCAATATCTTCTGATCATGCCATAATTTCATTTTCTCTTTATAAATTCTATCATTATGATATGATTCATTTTTAATTTCTTCCAACTCATTCAATTGCATAGATATTTTCTCTCCTGCATTTTTCAAATTAAAATTCAACTCCTTAATCGCCCAATATGCTTTATGCTCCAATTCAACTGGCAAATGACAAGTTTTGCCAAATATTAGTCTATAAGGAGACATTTCAATAGGAGTCTTAAAACCAGTCCTATAAGCCCATAATGCGGTATCTAATCTGGCAGACCAATCTAATTTATGAATATCCACTGTTTTCTCCAAAATTCTTTTAATTTCCTGATTCAATACTTCCGCTAAACCACTAGTCTGAGGATGATAAGCAATAGAGATCCTATGAATAATATTATATTTTTCAATTAATCTCTTAATTTGATTGTTTCTGAAATGGGATCCACCATCAGTTATAATCACTCTCGGCATTCCATATCTTGTAAATATATTTTTCTTTAAAAATTTAGAAACACTCTGAGCATCACATCTTGGTAAAGCAACAGGTTTAATCCATTTCGAAACATAATCAACAGCAACCAATATATATAAATTTCCAAATGAATGTGTAAATGGTCCCATAAAATCTAATCCCCAAACATAAAAAATTTCAACTTCCAAATTATAATTCAGAGGCATTTCATTTCTTCTAGAAATATTACCTACTCTTTAACATTGATCACAAAATTTAACATATTTATAAACATTACGAAAAAGAGTAAGCCAATAAAATCCAGATTGTAAAATCTTATAAGCAGTTTTATCAACACCAAAATGTCCTCCAAATTCAGAATCATGACATCTCTGAATAATTGGATTAATTTCTTCATGTAGCACACATCTTCTAATAATCAGATCCTTACACTGTTTATATACATAGGGCTCATCCCAAAAATAAAATTTAGCATCATATTTAAATTTTTTTTGTTGTTGCCTTGTTAAATCTGATGGTATAATATCACTCACAATATAATTCACAATATCAGTATACTAAGGCAAATTCTTTTCCATAAGAATATACAATTGTTCATCAGGAAAAGTTTTTGTAACTTCCTTCTCAAATTCAGATAATTTATCATATTCTATTCTTGACAAATGATCAGCAATTTGATTATCAGTTCCTTTTCTATCAACTATCTCAAAATCAAATTCTTGCAAAAGAAGTATCCATTAAATCAATCTAGGTTTAACATCATTCTTTTGCATTAAATACTTGATAGTTGAATGATCAGTATGCACTATTCTTTTAGTCCTAATTAAATAAGGTCTAAAATTATCAAAAGCAAATACTATAGCTAATAACTCCCTTTCAGTAGTGGAATAATTAATTTGAGCATCATTAAGTGTTTTACTAGCATAGTAAATGACTTTGAAAATTTTATCATACCTTTGCCCCAATGCAACTCCAATAGCATAATCACTAACATCACATATCAATTCAAAGGGTTTCTCCCAATCAGGTGAAACAATTATAGGAGCTATGATTAATTTTTCTTTAAGTAATTCAAAAGTGTTGGCACAATGGTTTAGTAGTTTTAGAAAAATCTTTAATATATCACCTGTAAAATCCAGCATGTCCTAAAAAACTTCGCACCGCTCTCACTGTAGTGGGTGGTGGTAATCTCTCAATCACTCGAATTTTAGCAGGATCGACCTCCATACCATATTCAGAAATTTTATGCCTAAGCACTATTCCTCTTGCAACCATAAATTGACATTTTTCCCAGTTCAAAACTAAATTTGTTTTCTCACAGAGTTCCAAAACTTTTGTCAAGTTTTCCAAACAAATATCAAATGAAGTTCCAAACACAGAAAAATCATCCATGAAAACTTCTATTCCATTATCTATCATACTACTAAAGATAGACATCATACATCTTTGAAAAGTTGCACGTGCATTACACAATCCAAAAGGCATTCTTCGAAAAGCAAATGTTCCATAGGGGCTAGTAAACGTTGCCTTTTCTTGATCCTCAGGAGCAATATGTATTTGATGATAACCAGTATATCCATCCAAAAAAGCAATAGTACTTGTGTCCAGCAAGTCTATCCAACATTTAATCGAGAAAAGGAAGAGAAAAGTAATCTTTTCTGGTGGCAACATTCAGTTTTCTATAATCAATACAAATTCGCCATCCATTAACTTGTCTAGTAGGTAAAATTTTATTCCTTTCATCCACTTCCACAGTCACTCTACCTTTCTTTGGTACACAATGAATTGGACTTACCTAAGCATTATCTGAAATAGGATAAATAATTCTAGCATGAAGCCATTTTAAAATTTTCTTCTTAACTACTTCTTTCATTATAGGATTTAATCTCATTTACAGATCAATTTTAGGTTTATGTTCTTTATTTAATAAAATTCTATGCATACAGATCGAAAGACTGATTCCTTTGATATCTGCCAAAGTCCATCTAAAAGGTTTTTTTGTATCTTTTTAAGATTTCCAATAATTTTTGTTCTTGATATTCAGTTACTCTGAAGATACAATAAGCGGTAGGGTAGATGATTCTCCTAAGAACATATACTTTAAATGCTTAGGGAGAATTTTCATCTCGAGTTCGGGAGGTTTAATAATAGATGAAATTAAACTTTTATCTCCACCTTCATGGTATCTAACACTTCGAATTTCTCCGAATAACTCCGACTCCTTATTCTTCTCATTATACGAATCTTTTTCATTTCCAGTTTCATCTTCAATTATATTTTCATATTCCACTTTTTTTTCAAACATCTCTTTAAAATAATCATTTCTCAAATATTCGCAAAAGTCCATCCTAAAACATTCATTATCTTTGCAACTGAGGTATATTTCATAGACTTCAAAATATTAAAGGTCACCTCTTGATCATTAACTCTCATAGTTAATTCCCCTTTTGAACATGAATTACAGCTCTTCCAGTAGCTAGGAATGGTCTTCCTAAAATAATTGGAATTTCTTTATCTTCCTCTATATCAAGCACAATAAAATCCACAGGAAAGATAAATTTATCCACTTTCACTAACACATCTTCTGCCACTCCCTTAGGATAAGTAATATAACGATCGACTAATTGAAGAGTTACAAATGTAGGAGAAATTTCTCCAATTCCCAATCTTTTGAAAGTTGATAAAGACATAAGGTTAATACTAGCTCCCAGATCATATAAGGCTCTTCTAAAAAAAATTTTACCTATAGCACACGGGATAGTGAAACTACCAGGATCTTTAAGTTTTTCAGGAAGCTTTTTCTGAATTATTGCACTACTCTCCGCTAAGTGCAACAGTCTCATGATCCATGAACTTTCTCTTCTTTTTAAGAATATCCTTCATAAATTTCACATAATCAGGCATCTGTTCTAATGCTTCAACAAAAGGTATATTTATTGTTAACTTCTTAAGGATTTCCAAAAATTTTCCAAATCTGTTATCCCTATTCGTCTGCTTCAATCTTTAAGGAAATGGAGGAGGTGGTTTCTCAACAGTAATCTTCATTGGTTCAAGAGGATATTCCAGGTTTGGATAAATCTTATTTGAACCTTTTTCAATATTCACCTTCTCCTTCTCTTCTTCAACTTCTTTCTGCACTCTAGTTTCTAATTCTTTTCCACTCCTTAATTGAATAGCCTTAAGTTGCTCCTTGTTTTGATCTTTTGGATTGATCTCCACATTACTAGGAAGCGTTCCAGAAGGTCTATTATTAAGCGCAGTGAAAATATGTCCCAATTGATTTTCAATATTTTTTATTGCAACACCTTGAACTTGTAATTGGTTTCCCATATTCAAAATCATTTCATTTGTAGACAACTTCTTATCCTTAAACTGTGGGTTATTATTAAATCCAGGAGGATAAGATGATCTAAAGTTAGTATATATTTAGTTGTTTGAGTTTCCAACTGGGTTTATAGAATTGTGCCCCCATTGTGGTTTCACATTAGCATTATTATTATTCAAATTGAAATTTGGGTGATTCTTCCAACCAGAGTTATAATAATTCGAATAAGGGTTATTCAGTATATTATTGGCGTTGAAAGTCTCATAAGGTGTATGAGATTCAGTTATCTGCCTAAATGAATTTTCCTCTACACTGGGGGTGGTTGAGAATAATTCATTCCATATTGATCTATTTTCTTAGAAAGTGCTGCTATTTGAGAAACTATCATAGTCATCATATCAGAATAATGAACACTAGCTACTCTCTTAGGGTTTACCCGTTCAGAGGGCCATTGAAAGGCGTGGTTAAATTCGTTAGCACCTGGATCTATTAGAACTTGGGGAGAACTGCCTCAAAAGTTTTTATCAAAATATTTCTATCCATCAAATACTGCTAAGCTAAGAAATGATATCACATCTTTTGGTTAGTTTGAAGGGGAATCAATATACAAAGCTTGGGAAAGATTTAAAGATCTTCTTAGGAATTGCCCACATCATTCTTTACCAGATTGGTTAATAATTCAAATATTTTACAATGCATTAGTGGGATCATTGAGATCGATTATAGATGTAGCTGCTGGTGGATCGTTAATATCAAAACCTTTTGATGAAGCATACGCATTAATAGAAGAAATGACTACTAATAATTTTCAATGGCCCTCTGAATGGGTAAATCCTAAGAGAGTAGCTAGTGTTCATGATTCAGATATGATGAATATGATAGTTTCATAAATTGCAGCCCTTTCTAAGAAAATAGATCAGTATGGAATGAATTATTCTCAACCATCTTAAGTGTAAGAGGAAAATTTATTTGGACAGATAACAGAATCTCAAACACCTTATGAGACTTTGAATGTTATTAATAAACATAATAATCCTTATTTGAATTATTATAATCCTGGTTGGAAGGATTACCCAAATTTCAACTTAATAATAATAATGCCAATGTTAACCTACATTAGGGGAAGAGTTCTATAAATCCAGTTGGAAATTCGAACAATCAAGGAAATACTAATTTTAGATCCTCTTATCCTCCTGGATTCAATAGTAACCCGCAATTTTAGGATAAGAAGTTGTCTACTGAAGAAATGATTCTGAATAGGGGAAATCAATTACAAGCTCAAGGTGTTGCAATGAAAAATATTGAAAATCAATTGGGGCATATTTTCACTGCACTTAATAATAGACCTTCTGGAACACTTCCAAGTAATGTTGAGATCAATCCAAAAGATCAAAAAAGGAACAAATTAAGGCTATTCAATTAAGGAGTGGAAAGGAATTGGAGACAAGAATACAAAAAAAAGATGAAATAGAAAAGGAGAAGGTGGATAATGAAAAAGGTTCAAACAAGATTTATTCAGACTTGGAATATCCTCTTGAACCAATCAAGATTACTGTTGAAAAATCACCGACTCCATTTCCTCACAGATTGAAGTAACAAAAAAGAGATAACATATTTGAAAAATTTTTGGAGATCCTTAAGAAATTAACGATAAATATTATTTTGTTGAAACATTAGAACAGATGCCTGACTATGCCAAGTTTATGAAGCATATTCTCAAAAAGAAAATATAGTTCACATATCAAGAAACTGTTGAACTTAGCGGAGAGTGTAGTGCAATTATTCAGAAGAAGCTTCCAGAAAAACTTAAAGATCCTGGTAGTTTCACTATCCCGTGTGCTATAGGTGAAAATTTTTTTGGAAGAGCCATATGTGATCTGGGAGCTAGTATTAATCTTATGCTTTTATCAACTTTCAAAAGGTTGGGAATAGGAGAATTTTCTCCTACATCTGTGACTCTTCAGTTGGCCGATCGTTCCATTACTTATCCTAAAGGAGTGGTGGAAGATGTGTTAGTGAAAGTGAATAAATTTATCTTTCCTGTGGATTTTATTGTACTTGATATGGAGGAAGATAAAGAAATTTCAATCATTTTGGGAAGCCATTCCTTGCTACTGGGAGAGCAGTGATTGATGTTCAAAAAGAAGAATTAACTATGAGAGTTAATATCAAGAGGTAACCTTTAATATTTTGAAATCTATGAAGTATCCCTCAATGGAAAAAGATAATGAATGTTTTAGGATGGAGGTCTGTGAATATTTAGAAATGATCATTTTGAAAATATATTTGAAAAAGAAGCGGAGTATGAAAATATGTTTGAAGAAGGAATTGAAAATTAAGAAAATTCAGATAGTAAGAAGAATGAAGATTTGGAGTATGTTCTGGAGAGATTTGAAGTCTTATACACTATGAAAGGTGGAGATAAAAGCTTAATTTCATCTATAATAGAACCTCTTGAACTTGAAATGAATATTCTCTCTAATCATTTGAACTATATGTTTTTAGGAGAATCATCTACCCTACCAGTTATTGTATCTTTGGAGTTAAAAGAATATCAAGAGCAAAAGTTGATGGAAATATTAAAAAGATACAAAAAGGTTTTTGCATGTACTTTAGCGGATATTAAAGGAATCAATCCTTTGATTTGTATGCACAGGATTTTATTAGATGAAGAACATAAATCGAGAGTTGATCCGCAGAGGAGATTGAATCCAATAATGAAAGAAGAAGTTAAGAATGAGATTTTAAAATGGTTGGATGCTGGAATTATTTATCCTATTTCGGATAGTGTTTGGGTGAGTCCAATACATTATGTACCGAAAAAGGGAGGAGTGATTGTTGAAGTGAATGAATGTAATGAAATTATAGCCACAAGACAAATTAATGGATGATGAATTTGTATTGATTATAAGAAATTAAATGCCGCCACCCGAAAAGATCACTTTCCTCTTCCTTTTCTCGATCAAATGCTAGATAGACTTGCTGGACACAAGTACTACTGCTTTTTGGATGGATATACTGGTTACCATCAAATACCTATTGCTCCTGAGGATAAAAAAAGACAACATTTACTAGCCCTTAAGAAACATTTGCTTTTCGAAGAATGTCTTTTGGACTATGTAATGCACCTGCAACATTTTAGAGATATATGATGTCTATCTTCAGCAATATGATAGATAATGGAATAGAAGTTTTCATGGATTATTTATCTGTATTCGAGACTTCATATGAAATATGTTTAGCAAGCTTAGCAAAAGTTTTGGAACTTTGCGAGAAAATAAATTCAATTCTGAATTGGGAGAAATGTCAATTTATGGTTGCAGGAGGAATTGTGCTTGGGCATAAAATTTCTGAATATGGTATGGAGGTCGACCCTGCTAGAATTAGAGTGATTGAGAGATTGGCACCACCCACTACCGTGAGAGAGGTTAGGAGTTTCTTAGGACACGCTGGATTTTATAGGTGATATATTAAAGATTTTTCTAAAATTACTAAACTTTTGTGCCGACTTCTAGAAAATGATAGAAAATTTAATTTTAAAGATGAATGCTTATGTGCTTTTGAATTATTGAAAGAGAAATTAATCACTGCACCTATAATTGTTTCCCCAGATTGGGAGAAACCATTTGAACTTATGTGTAATTCTAGTGATTATGCGATCGGAGTAGCGTTGTGGCAAAGACATGATAAAGTTTTCAAAGTCATTTATGCTAGTAAAACACTTAATGAAGCTCAAATTAATTATACCACTACTGAAAGAGAGTTATTAGCTATAGTTTTGCTTTTGAAAAGTTTAAACCTTATTTAATTGGAGCTAAAAGTATTGTGCATACATACTGACCCACACTAAATATATGCGTACTAGAAATTCAATCCCCGGCAACGGCTCCAAAAACTTGACCTGTAATCCGCTGATGACAAATATAATAATTAATGCTTTCAAATATATGTAATAGATAATAATAGCGGCTAGTGTTTATAAATATAATTTTATCGAAAATATTTTACACACTAGCGGTACTATGCAAGTATACGTATCGTATCAAGTAATATAGGGCTTTGAAACAAAGAGCCCAGTATCGATCCCACGAGGAGTGAGTTATGGATTTTTAAATATTTTAATTTTATTTTTAAGTATTTCTTTTATAGTTATAAATTTGATATTTTTAATTTACTAGATGCAATAATAAAGCAGTAATGAAATGATTGATGTAAATAGCAATAAGAAAACAACTTTCTTCCTTTCAATTAATCCAAGATTTTCTAAGATAATGATAAAATTCATGGAGAATATAAATTTATGGTATTGTGCCAAATAGAAGCATTCATATTCTTTACCCTTTGATCCAGGTGCAAAGAATATTGGCTAGCCTATAGATCAGGTCCGGATGTATTGTTAGTAGAATGGGTTAATCTAGGCTCACGCTACTAGATGTCCAAGGGTGGCTATGGTCGGCCCTACTAGTGTCCCTTTCCTTCTCTATAAACCAAATCACAACAATTTAGTCTGTCACTCTAAAAACTTATCAATTCTACGCCCATTATATAATATCTTCTTATTTATTTGAACTTCACCTTGAATAACCCGCACAGGGCCTTCGACTACCCATGGATTCGTGTGATATCTACTAGTTAAGAATTCATCTCCTTCTAGGTATCAAAACTCTTCAACAGATTTTAACAATTTAAATGACCAATTTAAATAGTAAATTAAAATCTGGTATTAATATCATCACAATATTTTAAAATATAAATAATTTTTAATTCTCCAATGAATTTTATATTATCTTATTTATATTTTCATAATTGACAGGAGAAAGTAAACTAACTACTCATAACACATTGAATTTAAACAACAAAACATGATAATGAAACTTTGTTACAAATACTTATCTCAAGTTTTTCTCCTACTGAACCTCTGAATTCTTCTGACTCCAAAGCAAATAAACTTCAAAAGCACCAACTCTTTAAACTCTCAATACAAACTCTAAATAAAATAACTAACTAATTTATGAAGGATAGTAAAATGTGGCTTTAAAGTATCTCTCTAATTATCTCTCTAGATGGGGCTCTAGATATGGGGGCGATTTTTTTTTGAAGGAGTACCCTCCTATTTATTGGCTTCAAGGGTTGCCTCAAGGCACCTCTTCAAAATGTGTCCACATTCAATGAATATTCTAGAAGGTGTGTCTAGCGCCTAGGCGCCGGACTCTGCATCCAGTTCTTCGCACCTCTTCACTTTGGATCGCACCTCTTCGCGATTAAAACCGTTTCCAAGCGTCCAAATACATTGTATCACATGTCCTATAAACCAGGAACAACTGCCAGTCTTCTAGAAGGTCCAATAACCACTAACACCGTCAAAATAACCGTCCAAAAGTCGTCAAAAATCTTGACAGATCCCGTATCGACCTGGCGCTTAGGCGTCGGATTCTGGCGCATAGGCGCCAGACCAATAATTTTTACAATTTTGCATTTTGGCTCCATTTTTGCTCATTTTTGCTCCCTTTTCACTTTTTTTCCTTCTTGAACATATTTCCATCACTTATATCCAAAAACACAAAAATTCCTTTCATTAAAGCATAATATCCTTAAAAATTTGATAAAAGTCAAGGCATAAAATGGGTATTTTTTTCATGGGTCAAAATCCCCCAAACTTAAACGTTACTTGTCCTCAAGTAACCCTTTTTACTATATAAAATGTATAACATTTGGAATGAAAGATAAATATTTAAGACTCCTTGTAATTTTTGATCTTATAAAGGCTTTAGTAAATCATTAACCAAATTTTACTAAATATGTTTAATTTTAAGAATTTAAAGTATTTTCAACTACCAAATCATAAGACTTCAAAAAATTTTTCATTCATTTCGAAATAATAGAAATTTATTATATTAAGATCACATAGATTATTTACAAGAAAAAGATTTTCATGAAAAGTCTTTCCTAAATAAAGATTCATGCATAAAAATTATGTAAAGTATGTAACTAGTTTTCTTCATATAAGATAATTCAAGTGAAGCCAATTTTTGATTAGGCGTATCCTCAAGCTTCTCCTCTTTTTTTTTTTTTTTTTCACAGTGAAGATTACTGTATTTGGATAGCCTGTTAATGATTTTGAACTTCACTATCCTTAACTTATATTTTCGAACTTTTACATTTTCACTTAATTATTATAACATGAATAGAATTTCAAAAAGACTTTCAATCTTTTCTTTTTCAAGTTATAATTTTTTATTTCTTAATACTTCTAAAATTTAATTATTTCGATTATGACTAGAAAAAAATTTCTTAATCTTATTCTTCTTTAAGTTAAATAATTCTATTTTTAAGATCAATCAAAGTTATTAAAATTTTAGTTAAGTCCACTAAATTATTTATAATTTCAAAAATTTAAGTGATCTTAAATAGATTATTCATTCCTTATGTTATGTTAAGATTTTTTTAGAAAATATTAGTTTTTTAAGGACAAATAAAATTTAAATTTGCATGTGTTTTCCCTTCCCCCAAACTTAAGTTTTGGTATATCATAAAAAAAATAAAGTATGAGAGAAAGAAAAGTATAATTTAAAAAGGAATTTTATAAGCATGTAAAAACATTCTAGAAAGAAATATAATTTACTTCTACACATGCTTTTTATGAATATTACAAAAATAATGAAGCATATAAAAGTAAGCAGGTTCAAAAATTTTATATAGCAGTAGTTGAATTAAATAACTATATTACTAACATAAATAAAATAACATTACTAACTGTTCTAGAATACTAAGCAGTAGGCTGAAACAAAAATAAACACAAATTCATTCAAATTTTAGTCTGCAACTAAATATCTAAAACAGCCTCAACATCAAACAATTCATATAAAGTCTCATAAACAAATCTAAACTAGCAAACAGCAAACAACAATCAGTACTAGCAAACAAAAACTAAACAAACAACAGACTCAACACATCTCAGAGGTAAATCAGGCAACTAATCACTATCTGTAGCCTTGTCATCATCATCACCAAAAGAAAACTCCACATCCTTAGGATCAACTTATGGTGAAAATCTAGGACAGGTGGGAAACTGAATATCATGCTCACCCTTCAAGAATTTAACTAAAGACTCTGAATACCCAGCATCATACTCACTCTTCCTCTGGGTGTAATCAAATAAGTGATCAATTTTCTTATCCATAGTATCAACTCTGCAGTGAGTTAGAAATAACTCATTCTACTGCTCCAGAAATTCATCATGCATCGATTCCAAAAAACTAGACGGTGGCTCAGCTGTAGAAGTAGAAGGTTTGGAAGTGGAAACTCTACCTGGAGTAGTTGCAGAAGTAGAAGGGGCTGTAAATCTCTTTCCACAAAGATGATCATAGATACTAACACTCTCCTGCCCAATTGGCTTGGTAGACTTCAGCTTCTCCTCAGAAATATCAGCAGTGACTCCATTGTTCACACATAAAGTATAAATCAGAGATGGGAATCCTAGTCCTACAGAAGTACTGGATCTAGCAGTAGACTCCACAGAATCATAAATAATACTGCCGACATCTATCGGCTTCCTCTCCTGAATGCAGTAGTTTAAGATAGCTCAATCTCTAGTCACTTCGCTCAGGTGATTTGAAGGTATAAGTCTGCAGAAATAAAGTAATGCCATGCCTTTGAAATACCATTTAACTTAAAAGATTTGAAATTTACCCGTTTATCGCTCTGGATCTTCCTAGCTCCACTGCTTTCAGTCAAATAAGCAATAATCATCTCAAGATCTCCGTCAGATGGAGATAATCCAGAATAGTAGCACTCGATGGTAGGTGGCAGTCCATAAAAAAAATTGATCCTTTCCAGAGTAAATCCTATTCCAACACCTCTAATGAAGACTTTGTATTCTTCCGCATCCAAAAATTTAGCATAAAATTTGCGCATGACTGGAATAACAGCAACAGTGGTGAAATAACAGAATCGTTGCCAGTTGTCCGCAACGATCGTGTTCTCGATCATTTCACCGGGATTGTAAAAGCTTCACTCTGAGATAAATTTTCTGGACGTCTCAAATTCGAGATATCGAAAATGCGGTGTCGCAGTCAAGAACTTGCTACTGTCAAAAATTTCTCGTGCCTTTCCTCGCTTAGATTTCGGTGCCATCTAAACGTGAAAGAGAACACAAATAAATTAAGGAATCAAAGATTTAAACTCTTTTTAAGCTTAAGAAACCTAAAATGAGTTTAAAAATTCATGGAGAAACATTAAAAATCAAAATTTTTCTCAAAATTTGAGTTTTTAGCCAAAAATAGGAGAAACTATGGTGAAAATAGAAAAATAAATGGATTAGAGTGTAGATCTGACCTTGAGATGAAGAAATCAAGTGATTTCGGGCTCAAAATCTTGATGTTTTGACCTCAAAATGGATTTGGAAGGTGGGTTTTTGTGAAAAAGAGGAAGGGGATGAAGCTTAGGCATCAAAAATGGCTAATGGGGGTTTAAATGGTGATTTTCGGGTAAGCGAGCTCGAACCGGGCCTAGGCGCCGAATTCGGCTCCTAGGCGCCGGACTCGTCTTTCCAAAAAAAATCACTTTAAAAATTTTATTTTCCACCAAAATTCATAAATTAAACTTCTAATTACTCATATAAGAGTATTGCTTCAGTTTCCATCTTCCAAAATATTTTCCAAAAATTTTTAAAAGTTAAAAATTAAATCCACCAATCAAACACAAGTTTAAATCAAAATCTTCTAATTCCTTTCATGATTTTCAATTTCGGGCTCAATACAATTCAGATAAGTATCATAACATGATTTAAGTTCTAACAAAAATCAAACAATACAAATTTGAAAGCAAATACAACACACATTGAACATGAAAGCAAACACACAAACAAACACAATCGATTCACTAAATCGATACAACGACGCACTAGATAAATTACAATCTCCCCACATCACTATCTAATTCCAATTATCTTCACAAGGAAAACTATTCATCCCACTTGGAAAGAATGCTAACACCCTCGAAAAATCCGTAGCCATTTTCTCGTCTATCCAATTGTTCTTCGCATACATCTCCACTTGAGCATCTTGATAAGCCACTAGATGATCAAATGGAGGTTTCGCCTGCCATTCCAGATGTTCAATTTGATGATACATCTCATGGAGGTGATCTCTAATGCTTTTAAATTCTGCTTCAAACTTATCTAGACGACTAGAAATTTTTTCCAAACTTATAGCGATGAAACCATTGAAGTAGGGTTGAGGATCCTTTGAGACCTTGTCTCTAACCTCTTCTTCAAGATTTCTCCTCTCCATTTCTTCAAAAATACTCTCTAATCTCTCAAGAATGGATTGTACGGGTCGAAATAATGATTGCATAGGGATTGGGGACGAAGATAGGGTAACTTATAAGAGAAAATCGTGTAAAAAACTGAAGATTTTCGGTTTTGACACAATCCAGTAACTATGGCGCTTAGGCGCCAAATTTGGCGCGTAGGCGCCGGACCCATCAACACATAGTTTACTCTGGCGCTTAGGCACCAAATCTGGCGCCTAGGCGCCGGAACTATGTTTGACTCTGTTTCGCCTAACGTCAAATTTGAAAGTTTCGTTCTCCAAAATAGGTAATTTAGAATGGTAAGATCAATATAGACTCAGTAACACAAATTATAAACAATCATAATGAAGGTTAACTTGATCTCCTTTTTACTCATATATGAAATAGAGTGATCCAATGTCTAAGCTTTATATATTTCGAGATAATTTTCAGCTTAAGTCAATTAAGACTTGTTAGCATCAAATTTTCTAAAGTAATAAAAAATTAAACAAGACCGCGGCATAACCTTACATTAAAAATGTAAAAACACATAAAACAACGAATAATTATGGGTTGCCTCCCACAAAGCGCTTGGTTTAACATCGTCAGCCCGACCTAATTAAGTTTTTAATCAGGTAGACTCAACTCATAAGCCTCTTTATAAATCTTTTTAATATCTCCCAAATAAGGCTTCAGTCTTAATCCATTAACTTTAAAAATTTTTCCCTTTTTGGGATCTTTAATATCCACAGCTCCATAATGGTATACTTTTTCAATTATATACGGTCCTCTCCATTTTGATCTTAATTTTCCAGAAAAAGTCTTAAACGAGTATTAAATAATAATACTTCTTGTCCAGGCTCTAATATTTTTCCTGAAATCTTTTTATCATGTAATATTTTCATTTTCTCTTTATAAATCCTTGAATTTTCATATGATTCATTTCTTATTTCATCCATCTCATTTAATTGCAATAATCGTTTTTCTCCTGCAGTATTCAAATCAAAATTAAACTCCTTTATCGCCGAATAAGCTTCATGTTCAAGTTCAACAGGTAAATAACAATGCTTACCATAAACTAACCGGTAAGGTGACATTCCGATTGGTGTCTTATAAGCTGTTCTATAAGCCCATAATGTAGAATCAAGTCTATCAACCCAATCAGTTCTTTTAGGATTAACACTCTTCTCTAAAATTCTTTAAATTTCTCTATTTAATACTTCAGCCATTCCACTTGTTTGTGGGTGATATGCAGTTGTAATTCTGTGTTTGATTCCAAAATTTTGCAATAATGATTGAATTCTTATATTTCTAAAATGACTTCCACCATCTGTGATAATTACCTTAGGCATTCTAAATCTTGAAAAAAATCATCTTGTTTAAAAATTTTGAAACACTTTTGGAATCACAGCTAGGTAAAGCTACAGCTTCAATCCACTTTGAAATGTAATCAACCGCTATTAAAATATAAATCTTTCCAGATGATAGTACAAATAGTCCCATAAAGTCTAAACCCCATATATCGAAAATTTCAACTTCCATAATATAGTTCAAAGGCATTTCATCTTTCTTGGACATATTTCCCATCCTTTGACATTGATCACATGTTTTCACATAATTTCTCACATCTTTAAATAAGGTAGGCCAATAAAATCCTGAATTTAAAATTTTAAATGCAGTTTTATCTACTCCAAAGTGTCCTCCAAATTTGGAATCATGACATTTTTGAATAATAGGATGAGTTTCTTCATAAGGTATGCATCTACGAATTACAGAATCTCTTCCTAATTTAAATAAATGAGGATCTTCCCAAATATAAGATTTAACATCATTTTTAAATTTCTTAATAATTTTGTTATCCAATCCATAAGGTAAAATATTGCTAACTAAATAGTTAACTATATCTGCATGCCAAGGTGTTTGACATCCTTGAATAACATACAAATGTTCATAAGAAAATTTCTCATTTATATTTTCTTTAGTAATAACATCATTCTTAATTCTAGATAAATGATCAGCAATTTGGTTGTTCGTTCTTTTTCTATCTACTATTTGAAAATCAAATTCTTGTAGAAGTAAAACCCATCTTATTAGTCTAGGTTTAGCTTCTTTTTTCAACATTAAATATTTAATAGTGGAATGATCAGTACGATTTATGCATTTGATACCAAGAAGATAAGGTCTAAATTTATCAAAGGCATATACTATAGCTAAGAGCTCTTTCTCAGTAGTAGTATAATTTCTTTGAGTTTCAGAAAGAGTTTTACTAGCATAATATATAACTTTGAAAATTTTCTCATATTTTTGTCCCGATACAGCTCCAATTGCAAAATCACTTGCATCACACATTAATTCAAAATGTTTATTCCAATTAGGTGCAATAATTATAGGTGCAATTATTAATTTTTCTTTTAAAAAATTGAAAGCATTAACACAGTGATCATTAAATTCAAATTTAGCTTCTTTTTCTAATAAATGACAAAGAGGCTTAGCAATTTTAGAAAAATCCTTTATATATCTTCTATAAAATCCAGCATGACCTAGAAAACTTCTCGCATCAATAACAGTAGTAGGGGGTTGTAGTTCAACAATAATTTTTACTTTTGCTTAATCAACTTCCATCCCTTTTTGTGAAACTTTGTGACCAAGTATAATGCCTTATGTGACCATAAATTGACATTTTTCCTAGTTAAGAACTAAATTTGTTTCTTCACATCTTTTCAGAACTTTGGAAATATTTTCCAAACAAGACTCAAAAGAAGTTCCAAAAACTGAAAAATCGTCCATGAATACTTCAATTCCTTTGTCAATCAAATCACAAAATATTGACATCATACATCTTTGAAAAGTTGCAGGTGCATTACATAAACCAAAAGACATTCTTCTAAAGGCAATTGTTCCATAAGAACTTGTAAATGTTGTTTTCTCTTGGTCCTTAGGAGTGATAAGTAATTGATGATAACCAGAATATCCATCTAGAAAACAGAAATATGAGTGTCCAGCTAATTTGTCAAGCATTTGATCCAAGAAAGGTAAAGGAAAATGATCCTTCCTAGTGGCGTCATTTAACTTCCCATAATCAATGCAAATTCGTCATCCAGTAACATGTCTTGTAGGAATTAGTTCATTTTTATCATTGGTAGTGACAGTTACTCCTCCTTTCTTCGGAACACAATGAATATGACTTACCAATTGGCTATCCGAAATATGATAAATAATTCCAGCATCTAACCATTTTAAAATTTCCTTTTTAACAACCTCTTTCATGATAGGATTTAATCTTTTTTGCGGTTCAATAGTAGGTTTAAAATTTTCTTCCATTAAAATTCTATGCATACAAATGGAAGGGCTTATTCCTTTTATATCAGCAATAGTCCAACCAAAAGCTTTCTTATAATTCTTTAACACTCCTATTAATTTGTCTTCTTGATCTAAACTTAGCTCAGAAGAAATAATAACAGGTAAAGTTAATGAATTTCTAAGAAATGCATACTTTAAATGTGAAGGGAGCATTTTTAATTCCAGTTCAAGGGCTTTTTTAATTGAGGGTAAAAGTATATCATTTTGAGTTATGTCTAAAGTTTCCCAGTTATCTTTAATATAATGAGTTTCTTTAAATGATTCTTCTTCTTTTAGTTCTTCATTTTCACCAGTTAAAAATTCAATTTCTTCTTCAGGAATGATTTTACATTTATCTCGAAAGTGTTTTTCAATTATAAAATCAAAAATATCCATTCGATAGCATTTTTCTTTGTCAGGGTACTTCATCGATTTAAGAACATTGAATTTAATCTCTAGATAATTAACTCTCATTGTTAATTCTCCTTTTTGCACATCAATCATAGCTCGTTCGACAGCTAGAAAAGGTCTCCCTAAAATAATTGGTATTTCTTTATCTTCTTCCATATCAAGTACAATGAAATCCACATGGAAGATAAATTTATCTACTTTAACAAGTACATCCTCTATAACTCCTTTAGGGTAAGTGATAGATCTATCAGCTAACTGAAGGGTTACAGTGGTGGGAGTAATCTCTCCTAAATTCAACTTTCGATAAATAGAAAATGGCATGAGATTAATACTAGCTCCTAAATCACATGAAGCTTTTCCACAAAATTTTTCTCCAATAGCACAAGGTATAGTAAAACTTCTAGGATCTTTAAGTTTCTGAGGTAATTTCTTTTGAATTATTGCACTACATTCTTCACTTAATGCAACATTTTCAAAGGTTTCAAATTTTCGTTTCTTACTTAATATATCCTTCATAAATTTTGCATAAGTTGGCATCTGTTCCAAAGCTTCAGCAAAAGGTATGTTTATAGTAAGTTTCTTAAAAATTTCAAAGAATTTAGAAAATTGATGATCAAGCTTCTGCTGTTTTAATCTTTGAGGAAAAGGTGGTGGTGGTTTTTTAACTTCCACATTAATAGAAATATTAGTTTGATCTTGATTAGGAGAAGGAGTTTCTTTAGGTTTTTCAATCTCTTCAACTTCAATCTCTTTTTCAATTTCATTCTGCATTCTTTCTTTTAATTCCTTTCCACTTCTAAGTTGTACAGCTTTAACATGTTCATGTTCTTTTCTAGTTTCTTTTCGATTAATTTCAACATTACTAGGAAGTGTTCCTGGAGGTATGTAATTAATTAAATTAGCGATTTGTCCCATTTGATTCTCAATATTACGAATAACAGTATTTTGATTTTGTAATTGATTAATCATTTGTAAAATTAATTCTTCTATTGATAACTTTTTCTGTTGATTTTTAAATCCAGGTGGTTTATAATTTGAATTTACTTGATTATTCCAATTTCCAGTTTGATGTGATTGATTATTACCCCATTGTTGTTGTTGATTATTCCAGTTAAAATTAGGGTGATTTTTCCAGCCAGGATTATAATAATTTGAATACGGATTATTTTTACTAGCAATAGCTTGAAAAGTTTCAATAGTTTGGGAATCTTCAATATTAGATGAGTTGTTATGTGATATGTTGATGGCGAAATTATCTAATTTCTTAGATATTGCAGCTACTTGTGAATCTAAGATAGAGAAGGCTTTATTATCTTGAATACTTATTCTTTTAGGATTAATTCTTTCAGAAGGCCATTGAAAATTATTGTTAGCCATTTCTTCAATTAAAGTATAAGCTTCTTCAAATGATTTAGAAATTAAAGAACCTCCAGCAGCAGCATCAATAATTGATTTTAGTGATTCAATTAAACCATTATAAAATGTTTGAATAATTAACCAATCAGGTAAAGCATGATGAGGACATTTTCTTAATAGTTCTTTAAATCTTTCCCAAGTTTGATAAATTGTCTCCCCGTCAAATTGACTAAATGAAGTAATATCATTTCCTAATTTAGCAGTTTTAGAAGGAGGAAAATATTTAGCAAGGAATTTTTGAGCCATTTCAGCCTATGTTTTAATAGAACCTGTTACTAATGAGTTCAACCACATCTTTGCTTTATCTCTTAAAGAAAAAGGAAAGAGTTTAAGTCTAATAGCATCATCAGAAACATTATTATATTTAAAGGTAGCACAAAGTTCCAAAAAACTAGCAAGGTATAAATTTAGATCCTCATTTGGTGTTTCCCCAAATTAATTATTTTGAACCATTTGAATAATAGATGGTTTAAGCTCAAAAGAATTAGCATCTACAGTAGGTATTTGAATACTACTATTGAGTTCATCAATTGTAGGGTTAGCATAATCCCATAATGGTTTGTAAACATTTTGTTCATTAATTTCAATTGGATTTTGTAAATTGTTATGTAAATTAGCCATCTCTTGGATTTTTTTAGTTTGTTTTCCTTTTTTAATTCTTTTAACAGTTATTTCTAATTCAGAATCTAAAGGTAATAATCCTTCAGATCCAGCATTACGCATAAAAAGTAAATTAATAAGAAATAAAATCTCTACTTATTTAGTTAAATTTTTTTAATTAATTTATTTATTATTATTATTTTTTTTAGTATTTTATATTTTTGACAATAAAAGAAAATGAATAAAATAAAATAAAATAAAAATATTTAAAATCTAAGAATTTGCCTCCGCTCCTCCCAGGGCAACGGCGCAAAAAACTTGACCCACGCTAAATATATGGGTACTAAAAATTCAATCTCCGGCAACGGCGCCAAAAACTTGACCCGTAATCTGCTGATGACAAATATAATAATTAATGCTTTCAAATATATGTAATAGATAATAATAGCGGCTAGTTTAGATAAATATAATTTTATCGAAAATATTTTACACACCAGGGGTACTACGCAAGTATACGTATCGTATCAAGTAATATAGGGCTTTGAAACAAAGACCCCGGTATCGATCCCACGAGGAGTGAGTTATGGATTTTTAAATATTTTAATTTTATTTTTAAGTATTTCTTTTATAGTTATAAATTTGATATTTTTAATTTACTAGATGCAATAATAAAGCAAGTAATGAAATGATTGATGTAAATAACAATAAGAAAACAACTTTCTTCCTTTCAATTAATCCAAGATTTTCTAAGATAATGATAATATTTGTGGAGAATATAAATCTATGGTATTGTGCCAAATAGAAGCATTCATATTCTTTACCCTTTGATCCAGGTGCAAAGAATATTGGCTAGCCTATAGATCAGATCCGGATGTATTGTTAGTCGAATGGGTTAATCAAGGCTCACACTACTAGATGTCCAAGGGTGGCTATGGTCGGCCCTACTAGTGACCCTTTCCTTCTCTATAAACCAAATCACAATAATTTAGTCTGTCACTCTAAAAACTTATTAATTCTACGCCCATTATATAATATCTTCCTCTTTATTTGCACTTCACCTTGAATAACCGGCACAAGGCCTTCGACTACCCAAGAATTCATGTGATATCTACTAGTTAAGAATTCATCTCCTTCTAGGTATCAAAACTCTTCAATAGATTTTAACAATTTAAATGACCAATTTAAATAGTAAATTAAAATCTGGTATTAATATCATCACAATGTTTTAAAATATAAATTGTTTTTAATTCTCCAACGAATTTTATGTTATCTTATTTATCTTTTCATAATTGAAAGGAGAAAGTAAACTAACTACTCAGAACACATTGAATTTAAATAACAAAACATGATAATGAAACTTTGAATAAAATTACAAATACTTATCTCAAGTGTTTCTCCTACTGAACCTCTGAATTCTTCTGACTCCAAAGCAAATAAACTTCAAAAGCACCAACCCTTTAAACTCCCAATACAAACTCTAAATAAAATAACTAACTAATTTATGAAGGATAGTAAAATGTGGCCCTAAAGTATCTCTCTAATTCTCTCTCTAGATGGGGCTCTAGATAGGGGGCGATTTTTTTCTGAAGGAGTACCCTCCTATTTATTAGCTTCAAGGGTTGCCTCAAGGCACCTCTTCAAAATGTGTCCACATTCAATGAATCTTTTAGAAGGTGTGTCTGGCACCTAGGCGCTGGAATCTGGCGCCTAGGCGCCGGACTCTACGTCCAGTTCTTCACACCTCTTCACTTTGGATCGCAACTCTTCACGATTAAAACCGTTTCCAAGCGTCCAAATACATTGTATCACATGTCCTATAAACCAGGAACAACTGCCAGTCTTCTAGAAGGTCCAATAACCGCTAACACCGTCAAAATAACCATCCAAAAGTCGTCAAAAATCTTGACAGATCCCATATCGACCTGGCGCTTAGGCCCCGGATTCTGGCGCCTAGGCGCCAGACCAATAATTTTGACAATTTTGCATTTTGGCTCCATTTTTGCTCCTTTTTGCTCCTTTTCTCTCCTTTTTCACTTTGTTTTCCTTCTTGAACATTTTTCCATCACCTATATCCAAAAATACAAAAATACCTTTCATTAAAGTATAATATCCTTAAAATTTTGATAAAAATCAAGGCATAAAAATGAGTATTTTTTTCATGGATCACTTACCGTTCAACTATCAAATATTTAATGCAAAAGAAGGATGCAAAACCTAGACTGATTAGATGGATACTTCTTCTACAAGAATTTGATTTTATGATTTGTTGATAAGAAGGGATCTGATAACCAAATAACTAATCATTTGTCGAGATTAGAGTATGATAAGTTATTTGAATTTGAGAAAGAAGTTACAGAAACTTTCCCTGATGAACAACTTTATATTATTATGGGAAGAGATTTTCCTTGGTAAGTTGATATTGTGAATTATATTGTGAGTGATATTGTACCACCTGATTTAACAAGGCAACAACAAAAGAAGCTTAAATATGATGCAAAATTTTATTTTTGGGATGAGCCCTATCTATATAAACAATGTAAGGATCTGATTATTAGGAGATGTGTGCCACATGAAAAAACTAATTTAATTATTCAATGATGTCATGATTCTGAATTTGGAGGTCATTTTGGTGTTGATAAAATTGCTTTTAAGATTTTGCAGTGTGGATTTTATTGGCCTACTCTTTTTAAGGATGTATACAAATATATTAAATCATGTTATCGATGTTAGAGAGTAGGTAATATCTCTAGAAGAAATGAAATGCCTCTAAACTATAATTTGGAAGATGAAATTTTTGATGTATGGGGACTAGATTTTATAGGACCATTTACTCCTTCATTTGAGAATTTAAATATATTGGTTGCAGTTGATTATATTTCGAAATGGATTGAAGCTATTACTTTACCTAGATAAGATGCTCGGAGTGTTTCAAATTTTTTAAAGAAAAATATATTTGTGAGATATGGAACGTCGAGAGTGATTATAGCTGATGGTGGATCCCATTTGAGGAATAATCAAATTAAGAGATTGATTGAGAAATATAATATTATTCATAGAATCTCTACTGCTTATCATCCCCAGGCTAATGGTTTAGCAGAAGTGTCTAATCATGAAATTAAAAGAATTTTGAATAAAATCGTGGATAATCATAAATTAGATTGTTTTGCTCGATTAGATATCACATTATGGGCTTATAGAACTATTTTTAAGACCCTTATTGGAACGTCTCCTTATAGACTAGTGTTTGGTAAGACATGTCATTACCGGTTGAATTGGAGCATAAATCATATTGGGCGATAAAAGAGTTGAATTTTAATTTGAAAAACACTAGAGAGAAGAGATTTATGCAATTGAATGAATTGGAAGAAATTTGAAATACATCATATCACAATGACAGGATCTATAATGAGAGAATAAAATTGTGGCATGATCGAAAGATATTGAAAAAGAAATTTGAATATGGATAGAAAGTTTTGTTATGTAACATAAAATTGAAATTATTTCTTGGAAAGCTCAAGTCTAGAAGGTTGAGACTTTTACAGTTGTAAAAGTTCACTCTCTTGGAGCTGTTGATATTGAGGATCCTGATACTGGAAAGATTTTTAAGGTTAATGGACATCGATTAAAGTCTTACTTTGACAGGTTTCAACCTGACTTCAAAGAGGTTTTAATGCTGAGTCATCTCGATTAACTGAATGGTTTGTCAGGCTGACGACGTTAAACTAAGGGTTTTATGGGAGGCAACGCATATGTATCTTTGTGGTGTGTTTACTTGTTTGTTGTAGTTGTGTTTTTTAGATAATTATTTTGGAATCCTAGTCGCTCCTAAATACTTTTAAAAATTGATAAATATTGGATCGAATTGAGATATTGGAATATTTTGGGTCAAACAAAGTTCGGTGAGATTTTTTACCACTGGCGCCGCCGGTGCCCAATTATAGAGAAGTTTGCTGAATTTCAGATTTGAGCACCGCCGGTGCCCTATTGAGTGTCGCCGGTGCCCAAAACCTGTTGACGGTTTTTGGAGTTTCAAAATGCAATTTTTGGCAGTTTTGAGCGGGATCTTCTTCCTTATAACTCCCTAAACTCCATTTTAAACTTCCAAACTCCAGAAAAATGAAAACTTCCTTTCCCAATTCGCATCCCATGGATTCCTACTCCATAGAAACCCCTCGATCTCACATTTTCAACCAACGGAAGTTTATTAGTTTTGAGGCATAGCGATTATTCAATAAGGTGATGATGAAGAGGAGGATTATCAAGGAAAGGGGATTTATTAATCGATGTATGGATAATCCTACTACAAGAGTTGAAGAGATAATAAAGGAAAGACATTGGGAAGTGCTATGTTACACTACTGCTGTCGTAGTCGTTCTGGTTATGAAGGAATTCTATGCAAATCTTCGTGGGATCAACCAAGGATTCGTCTTTGTACGAGGTAAGTTTGTGCAATTAACTCCTACGAGAATTAATGATCTCTTTATGATTGAGAATGTACCTATTTGCCACTATTCTAATTTTAATGTGACAAGCGATAATATGAATGGTGGTATCGTTATTTGACGGATGAAAATGAAGATTGGGAAGTTAGAGAAAATGGATATATTAGTTTCCCTTCTGCATCTTTAAATTCGGTATCAAAGCAACAACATTATTTTATTTCAGCAAAGTTATTTCCAACTTTGAAGATTAGTAAAGTAACCAAGGAAAGTGTTATTTTGAATTTCTGTATTTAAACTGTAAAGTCGATTGATATTGGAAATATAATTGTGAAATCAGTTTTGAGATTGATAGTTCATGGGTCTAAATATGGGCTTGGACACCCATCCACTATATTTCTGTTGTGTAGTCAATCACAAGTTCCGTATGAAAGTTGGGAAAAGGTTCTTCTTCCTTGGAGGCCTATTGATCCAACTAATCTTTATGACTACCAAATAGTAGGAGATGAAGGTGATATGGATCTGCTTGCTGATCAACCAACTCAGACTTCACAACCTATTCAGCCTTACTTTCCTGAAAGTTCCAGAATGATACTGAAGAGAATCAAGCAGTTGGAAAAGAGGTACAAAATGTTATGAATGCCATTAATAATATTTTTGATTTATTTGATCATATAGACTGGAGGATGAAGGAACAATTTGATCACACTGGTCGGATTGAGATGGGCCTGATTAATCTGATGAAGAAGAACGCTGTGATTGCTGAGGATTCTTTTGATGAATTCCCATTTCGTCCCTTCTATAATTTGTTCAGGCATCAACAATCTATTGGAGATATCAGAGAAGAAGATAGGTCTAAGACCGATGAGGAGTGATTACTGGATTCTGCTTATGTTTGATGTGTGTTTGCTTTACTTTGCTTAATTGTGTTTGGTGTGTTTAGTATTTGCTTTGCTTTGCTTTGTAGTCTGCATTTGGATTATCTATGCTTAATTTCATTGTGTGTGCTTAGATTTTAGTGTTTACTTATCGTAGTGTACTTGCAACAATAAAAATCTAAGAGTTGTTGGTTTAATTTGATGAACATATTAGTGCTTATGTTGTAATGTGGATTTTATATATAGAAGTATGTTTTGTGTTGTTTGTGTAAGAATTGTGTTAATTATTGCTTATGTGATGAAATAGATGCTTAATGAAGTATTAAATGTTATTATGGAGAACGATACAATTGAAATTATGAAAAAATTTTCGAACCCAGAAAAATTTTTGCACTAGCGCCGCTGACGTTAGAATGGGCGCCACCGGCGCCCAAATCCAGAGAGTTTTGGCATTTTAAAAAAATGGAGCTCCGCCAGCGCCCTATCGAGCGCCGCCAGAGCCCAAGTATAGAAAAAGGCCAAAAACCCTTTATTTCGTGATTTTGATCCTGGGACCCGCGGTTTTTTCCATTGCTTTCGTTTTCCTCCTCCATTTTCACGATTTTGAAGACCTAGGGCTTGCTAGATCTTGGATTTGAAGCAATTTTAAGGCTTTTAGAGACCAGATCTACACTTCTCTTGGTTAGAGCTTCACTTTGAGTTTAAAATTTTTTATTTTCACCATAGGAATATCTCACATTGCTTAGATTGGAATTTTGGAATTTTTGAAGAAATTTTGGAATTTTTGAAGAAATTTTGGGATTTCATATGATGAAATTTGCTCTTACTTGTTTAGAATAGTATTTGGAGTTTGTTACATTGTAGATTTGAAATTTATTGGAATTTGTCTTGTAATTTTTAGAAATTCACATCGCTCCAAGGAAGAGTAAAGAGAAGAGAAAATTGGATTTTGATGAAGAAAAATTTGCACAATTTCGTTTTAATTCTTAACTTTACAATAAGAAGTGTATTCAGGATCGAGCTTTTGATAATCCTGGTGGATGTGTTGAGCAATTAATTGTCGAGCGAAACTGGGAGAGATTTTGTTATTTTACTGCTAATGTTATTTTTGGTGTTGTGAGAGAGTTCTATGTAAATGTGCCATGGACTGAGACTGAATATGTGCTAGTTAGAGGAAAAATGGTTGAATTTACTCCTCAGCGTATTAACACATTTTATCAGACTTGGGAACCATTTGTTTGTGAATATGAAAATTTTGATACCCGAGAGACGAATACGAAAAGAAGTGATTTCTTTTCTAACAGATGAAAGAGGGGAATGCAAAGTAAGTCAAAAACAGATGATTAACTTCCCTGCTTCCAAGTTAAATGTTGCATCTAAAATTTGACACTATTTCATCTCTGCAAGATTGTTACACTTATCACCACAGTGAAGTTACAAGAGAAAGAGCAATTCTGAACTGTTGTATTCAGAAAATGAAGAAGATTGATATTGGAGCTATTATCTTTAAGAACATTCAATCTATTCCTAGAGGAGAGACCACTGAAGGATTACGACATCCTGCCCTAGTTCATGCCTTGTGTGTTTAGTCTGGAGTAGAGTTCAGCAGTTTTGAAGAGATAGATATACCACTGAGACCCATTACAAAGACTATTATTCGTACTTATGAGTCTCATGTAGAAGCACAAGATGAGAGTAGGAGTATTGATATTCCTACTATTAGTTATGACATTCCATCTACATCTGAACCCCCTACATTATTTGATATTATGGAGCAGCTGAGATTACAAAGTGCTAGTGTGGATAGACTCCATGGTAGGATGAAGGTTTTTGAGGTCAAAAGTGATGTGAATGAAGATTATATGAGAAGAAGAGTTGAGTTTGATATTTCTTATCATGATGAACAGGTCAGGTTCATAAAGGGGAGACTGCTGTGATATTCCCTACCTGCCCCAGTTATACACCGTATAGACCTGATCGTGCTGACACTGCTAATGAACATGGTGATGAAGATTGGTAGTTTGTTTGTTTCTATTTTTGTTTTTTTTTCTTGTTATGTGTTATGTTGTATGGTTGTGATGTAGTAGTTATTTACTTTCCATGTGATGTATAAACCTGTTAATGTATTGTTATGTTGTAATGAAAAATTGAAATTGTTAAATGAACTGTGTAGTGTTGTGATAGTTTGTTTAGTAGTTGTGGTGTTTTGTTGGATGTTTAGATGTTTAAAGTTAATATCTCTTTACCCTGCAAATGTTTAAAATTTTTATATCACTGTTACTAACTGTTTCATGACTGCTAGTTGTAAATTTTGACTAATACCAGATAGCTGTTGAAGATTTCCAGATCCGAGCACAAAAATGTTAGTTTCTTTTACTCTCTACTGTTTCAAATTTATTGAAAACTTTAAGTTTGGGGGAGGGTAGAAAAATATTAACTCTTATTTATTCTCAATTAATATATTTTCAAAAATTTTTAGCAAAACTTATGGCAGTTGAACCTCACTTTAGATAACTAAAACTTTTTATTTCAGTTGAATATTATGGAAGGATTGGATGAAAGTTTTTAGTAATAAAGGTTAATTTTATAAGGGTAAGATATTTGGTATGAAAGAATTTGATTATAGTTAACTATTTAAAGTAAAGAAAACTGTATTTTTGAAATGTTAAGAGACTAAAAGTATTGTGTGTTAAGAAGACATTGTGACTTTATGATGAAAAATAAAGCTCATACCTAATTATAAAATAAGGATGTGTTTCAAGTTTGAACTTTAAAAAGAGGAGAGTGAAGTTCAAAATCATTACAGGCTATCCAAATATAGTAATCCTCATTCAAAAAAATGGAGAAAGAAAAAAAGGAAAGAAACGAAAAGAGGGATTGAAAAACAGTCCCAAAAAAAAAAGAAAAAGAAAAAGAAAGAAAAATATTTTTGAGGAGAATCTTGAGGAGATGTCTAATAAAAAATTGGCTTCACTTGAGTCACCCTAAAGGGAGAACTTGATTTCATTTATGAATTTATACTTAAAGTATTGAACTACATTCTGATGAAGTTTGCATGAACTCCTTTTTCACATAGTCTTTCAAGGCACTCTTAATGTGACAAATTATGGTTTATCTTGAAATAAATAGAAGACTAGAACCCTTAGACTTGATTGCTGAATATTTTTGTACTTGTAATGTTGACCTGAGTTACTGAATTTCTTTCTAAAAGTTTAACCAATATATTCTTTTGAATGAAAAAATTTAGTGTCTTACAGGTGAAAAGTACATTGCCTTGAGTTATATTTTTATGTAGTAAAAAGATTACTTAAGGAAAAGTAATTGTTAAGTTTGGGGATTTTGATGCACCAAAAATATATACTATTTTTGCTATATAATTTTACTCATTTTTAATGATATTGCACTTTAAGGAAATGTATTTTTCATGATTTGTCGCAGGTATGATAATTTTAGGTGATTGGAGCGAAAAGAAACGTAAAGGAACGGAGCGAAAAGGAGAAAAATGGAGGAAAATAACTTCTTGCACCACCGGCACTAGAATGGATGCCGCTGGCACCATTTTCCCAAAAGCCCAAAAAATATTCAGATGATAGAGCGCTGCCGGAGCCTAATGTTGGTGCAATTCAAATTTAAGGAGTTTTGGCGACTTTTTGAAGGGATGCTTAAGGAAACTCTTGGGATTTCATTTCTAACTTATAAGTAACTGTTTTTGGACGAAAATAGAGAGGATTTTGGTGGTTGTAGTGTGGTTCTAGAGAGGGAGAGTGTGTGTTGAGTGTTAGGGTTTAGAAGAGAAGAGTGTAGAAGTGAGAATTTGAGAGGGATTCTTCTCTAAGGAGTGAAGGAGAAGGAGTAAAGTGAGAGATTGCTTCTTCCTTTCCATTCTAAAGATGGAATTGAGTGTTCTAAATAAGAGAGAAAAAGATTCAAAGGAACTTCAAGGGATTTGCATTGAGGAAGAGAAAGAGATAAGTTGTATTTTCTTTTGTGGTTTGTATTACTTTTCTTATATATATAAAATCCATGTTTTATTATATCTTCTCTATGAATTCTGAGTAGTCTCCTTTGTCTTTCTTCTTGCATAGAGATGTGATGATGTGATGATGTGGATTTGAAGTGCTTTTAAAGTATTGAAGAAATTGTGATGGTTTTTCATTTAGAACTTAATTTACTTTTCGATTTGGCCAATTGAATTGTTAAAATCTGTTGTTGAACATTAACTCTAAAAAGATTTAGTGTCCTGCAAAAATAATGAAGAATCCATTCAATGTCCATGAATGAATTGTGTAGTTTATGGGAATTGAGTGCAAATAAATATGGAAATGTGTTTTGATGGACTTCAAATTAGAGGTTTCAGGGTGACAGTTGAGATCCCCAATTTGGTCCTAATATTAGTAACTAAACTCGAAGGTTAGCCTTTAGGTTAAGGATGAGTGGGAGCTCCGTAGTGACAACCACTATCTTCCCAGCCTAGCCTTAGATTTAGTGACTGAACTTAGGATATGTCAATGTTCTTTTCATGCTTGGAAGATGGGGTACTCTTTTGAGGGTAAACAAACATTTATGCTCATATTTGGCACAATATAATAAATAATCATTCCATATCATTCACACATCATATACTCGTTGTAAGAGAAAATATACTTTTCTTATATATCAAAACCTTCAAATACATAGAGTTGACCTCATTCTTTATGAGGTTCTTTCTTCTCTCTCCTTTGTGCTTAGGATCTAGCCATAGGTCTTCTCCTTGACTATCCTAGAAGACTAGATATGGAACCCAACACTTAGAAATTCAAACACTTCTTAACTCCCTTCAAAGCCCACATGTTTGATTGTAAACCCCCAGGCCACCTGGAGGGTTAAAACCAATATGTGAAGGTTTAAAGGATGAGTTTCCTATAGGACTCTTTGGCCTTAGGATTACCCTGGGTGGTCTGGTCTTGGTGAGGTTCTGCTTGCACCCACCATGCTCCTACACACATTCCAGATCCTAAAACCACTATTAACCCAACTTAGCTTCCTAACTCATGTAGGAAATTCATATGGATAGACTTTAACCCCTAAGCCCCTGGCTAAGAGGGTTAGGAACAACATATTGAATGCCTAAAATGAGTCCTCTCATGACTCTTTTGAGCTTATCATGACTTCATGGCTCAACCAAAATGGTTTCACTCTACTCACACCTAATCAATCTTCATTTTTCACAAATTTCAATTTTTGACCCATGGGGCCTTAAACCCACCAAACCTACCAAATACCCTTGAAATTGCCCAAAACTTCTAAAATTCCCAAAAATTACTCAAAATTCCAAAAATTCCTAAGAATCATTTTAAAACAATCCACACCATTTAAATCTACCAAAATAGCCCAATACCCTCCAAATAACCTCCAAATACCCAAAAAATACCTTTTTTGCCAAAAGTTCAAAAAATTCCTAAAATTCCCAGAAAATTCTAAAAAATCTCAAATATTCCCAATTTCATTTTGTTCAACCACACTATAGGCTAATTTTGTCAATTTAGTTAACTTTTACCAAAACCACCAATTTGACCCTTTTTAACCTAAATGGACCCAATGTCCAACCAAATCAATCCAATTAACCTCAATTTTGATCCAATTCAATTATAAACTTCAATTAAATATCCCCAATACCAAATTCAACCAAATCTAAACCCAATTTGGTTAACATGTGGATTCAATTTCAATTTGAAGCTTAAAGCCCAATTTTGGCTCATGATCCAAACTTGCCCCAAACCAACCCAACTCAACTCCAATTGGCCCCAAATTTTTTCTAAAACCTTCATAACATTTCCCTAAACAAAGCTTGATATTCATCTAACCCAAATCTTAGCCAAAGTCAAACCCAAGCTTAAGCCCAAATCCAAACCAAATTAAAAGCCCAAAAATCCAAACCTAAATTTTAATCCATTTCAAAAGACCAAAATTTGTTCTAAAGGCCCACATGACAAATTCCCCTTCATCCATTTAATCAAAATCACTCCCTAAGTTTTAATCTCATGATCAATTAAATCCAAATCAAACCTCTTGCCAATTTCCCCTAAATCCATCAAAAAATCCCAAAATTCATTTCCATGTAAGTGAGCCAAGCTATGGGCAAGCCATATGCAAGCCATGAAGCCATTCTTAAGCCACATGCAAGCTATGTGAGTTGTGTCCATGTCACCATACCATCTTTGGCAAAAGGAGGAGCCTCTTTCTTGATTCCCTTAAGATGATTAAACATGCCCATGTCTCCCTTAGCCCATGCTTAAGCCTAATTGTACTTGGATTGTGACTTGAACCCACTAATCAAGCTGAATCAAATGACTTTCCCTCAGCCCAAACCAGGTCATGGGAGGGTGAACCAAACCCATTTGCATGAGTTGACCAAAGTAAGCCAAAATGAGCCCTTACCCCATTCCATTTAAATCAAACTCCTTTACACATGTCCAAAGCCAATTGAACCCACCAAACCTAGCACTGAACTCACTGGTCAAGATAGTGACCAATGCCTGGCCGGCTAGCCACCTGGGTCGCTGGAAAACACCACACCCAAGAGCTCCATGTGAGCCAAAAATTCAAATTCTCCTTTGTTGAGCTGTCCCATGGTCAATGGTCACTGGAGCTCTTCTTCTCCTCTCCTGAGCAGCTGATCCCAGCCCTCAATTGCTCCTGGGAAGCCCTCTAGCCCTGGTTATTTAAACCCACCTCCCTCACGGCCAAAGGAGGTGCTAACATTAACCTTACCAAAACTCTGCCAAAATTGCTCCAAACTCTTCTCCTGACTTAGAGTAATTGACCCCCACTGAAATCCAGCCCTAAAGTCCTCTCTGTGAGCTCAATTTTAAGCCCAAAAATAGAACACTTCACCATAGTGAGCCAATCTTCAAATCGATTGACTCTACACCATCAACAGACCAAGAGAAGAAGTTCCCCAGTGGAAGCCCCCTCACCAGGCCAGCTATTCCTTCTATTGGCCAGAGCTCAAAATCGGTCTTGGTGGAAGTTAGGTCTAGGCATTTCACCACAGCTCCAGGCTTCATCCCTAGCTTCCTTGGACTCCAACGAATGTGCTGAGCCTCTTTGATTGAAGCTTCACTTCTTAGAGCCAAGGTATTGAACCCTTCATTCCTGAGAACTTCTTTCGATTCTCCGTTTTGTTTGAGTTAATTTCATAGCATGATAGCCATATAGATGTGTTCCTCTTGTCGAAAAGAGTTCATAGAGCCCAAGATCATGCAATTTGGTTAAGAGATGAGGGAGATCTTAGGGTTAGAACGTGGACGGATCTCGGGACGCACCAGTCATAGACGATGATCAGCTACCGTCGGATGGCGCGTGTAATGAATGAACGGTGGAGATCAAGTCGGACGAGGAGATGAAGCAGAACAGCGGGCCGCGTGGCATCCCCATCAGATGGCGGCTGATCCATGAAAAAAATACCTATTTTTTGCCTTAATTTTTATCAAATTTTTAAGGATATTATGCGTTAATGAAAGGTATTTTTGTATTTTGGATGTAGGTGATGCAAAAATGTCCAAGAAGGAAAAAAAGATGAAAAAGGAGCAAAAAGGAGCAAAAATGGAGCCAAAATGCAAAATTGTCAAAATAATTGGCCTGGCGCCTAAGCGCCAGAATCCGACGCCTAAGCGCCAGTTCGATACGGAATTCTGTAAGATTTTTGACGACTTTTAGACGGTTATTTTGACGGTGTTAGCGGTTATTGGACCATCTAGAAGATTGGCAGTTATTCCTGGATTATAGGACATATGATACATTGTATTTAGACACTTGGAAACGGTTAGGATCTCAAAGAGGTGCGACCCAAAGTGAAGAGGTACGAAGAACTGGATGCAGAGTCTGGCGTCTAGGCGCCAGATTCCAGCTCCTAGGCGCCAGACACATCTTCTAGAAGATTCATTAAATATGAACACATTTTGAAGAGGTACCTCAAGGAAACTCTTGAAGCCTATAAATAGGAGGCTACTCCTTCAGAGAAAAATGCACAAAAAACTCACAACCCAACCAAAAACCACCTAGCCCCATAGTTCCATTTAGAGAGAGAAATTAGAGAAATATTTTAAGGGCCATATTTATAGTTTCTTTTATTATTTAGTGAGTTTATTTTAGAGTTTGTATTGAGAGTATTTGAAGAGTCGATGCTTTTGAAGTCTATTTACTTTGGAGTCAGAAGGATTCAGAGGTTCAGTTGGAGAAACACTTGAGACAAGTATTTGTATTTTGATTCAAAGTTTTATTTATATGTTTTGTTGTTTAAATTCAATGTGTTTGGAGTAGTTACTTTACTTTCTCCTTTCAATTATGAAAAGATAAATGAGATAATATAAAATTCGATGGAGAATTAAAAACTATATTTATATTTTAAACATTATGATGATATTAATACCAGATCTTAATTTACTATTTAAATTGGTCATTTAAATTGTTAAAATCTGTTGAAGAGTTTTGAGACCTAGAAGGAAATGAATTCTTAATTAGTAGATATCACATGAATCCTTGGGTAGTCGAAAGCCTTGTGCGGGTTATTCAAGGTGAAGTGCAAATAAATAGGAAGATATTATTAAACATGCGTAGAATTGATAAGTTTTTAGAGTGACAGGCTAAATTCTTGTAATTTGGTTTATAGAGAAGGAGACGGTCACTAGTAGGGCCAACCATAGCCACCCTTGGACATGTAGTAGTGTGAGCCTAGATCAACTAATTCTACTAACAATACATCCAGACCTGATCTATAGATTAGCCAATGTTCTTTATACTATAAGGCGAAGGTAAAGAATAGGAATGCTTCTATTTGACACAATACCATAAATTTATATTCTCCACGAATATTACATTATCTAAAAAGTCTTGGATTAATTGAAAGGAGGAAAGTTGTTTGCTTATTTTTATCTACATCAATCATTTTTTTATTACTGCTTTATTTCTGCATCTAGTAAATTATATATCAACTTGTTAACTTAAAAAGAAATACATAAAAACAAAATCAAAATATTTTAAAAAAATCTATAATCCTCCTCATGGGATCGATACTGGAGTCTTTATTTAAAGCTCTATATTACTTGAAGCGATACGTATACTTGCGTAGTACCCCTAGTGTGTAAAATATTATCCATAAAATTATATTTATATACACTAGCCTCTATTATTATTTGAGTCAAATTATTGACTATAACATATTTTTGATAGCATAAATTACTGCATTGTTTGTCGATTACAAACCAAGATTTTGGTGCATTGCTGCGGATCGAGGGTCAAGTTTTTGGCGCCGTTGCTGGGGAGGCAAAATTTATAGATTTTAAATATTTTATTTTATTTATTTCTTTTATTGTCAAAAATACAAAAACATAAAAAAAATATTAAACAACAAAAATGAAAACAAAAATAATTTTATTTCTTGCTATTTTACTTTTTATTTACTTTTTATGCGTAGTTCTAGATCTGAAGGATTATTACCTTTAGATTATGAATTAGAAAGAACTGTTAGAAGAATTAAAAAAGGAAAATAAATTCAAAAATATCAAGAGATGGCTAATTTACATAATAATTTACAAAATCCAATTGAAATTAATGAACAAAATGTTAACAAACCATTAAGAGATTATGCTAACCCTACAGTTGATGAACTTCATAGTAGTATTCAAATACCTACTGTAGATGTTAATTCTTTTAAGCTTAAACCGTCTATTATTTAAATGGTTCAAAATAACCAATTTGGGGGAACACCAAATGAGGATCCAAATTTACACTTATAACAATGTTTCTGATGATGCTATTAGACTTAGACTCTTTCCTTTTTCTTTAAGAGATAAAGCAAAGATGTGGTTGAACTCATTAGCAATAGGTTCTGTTAAAACATGGGCTGAAATGGCACAAAAATTCCTTGCTAAATATTTTCCTCCTTCTAAAACTGCTAAATTAAGAAATGATATTACTTCATTTAGTCAATTTGACGGAGAGACAATTTATGAAACATGGGAAAGATTTGAAGAACTATTAAGAAAACGTCCTCATCATGCTTTACCTGATTAGTTAAATTTTCAAATATTTTATAACAGACTAATTGGATCACTTAAATCAATTATTGATGCTGCTGCTGGAGGTTCTTTAATGGCTAAATCATTTGAAGAAGATTATACTTTAATTGAAGAAATGGCTAACAATAATTTTCAATGGCCTTCTGAAAGGATTAATCCTAAAAGAATGGCAAGTTTCATGATAACGAAGCCTTTTCTATCTTAGCTTCACAAGTAGTTGCTATATCTAAGAAATTAGATAATTTTGCTATCAATATATCACATAACAACTCTGCTAATATTGAAGATTCTCAAACTATTTAAACTTTACAAGCTATTGCTAGTAAAAATAACCCTTATTCCAATTATTATAATCCTAGATGGAAAAATCACCCTAATTTTAACTGGAATAATTCACAACAACAATGGGGTAATAATCAATCCCATCAAACTGGTAATTGGAACAATCAAGTAAATTCAAACTATAAATCATCTGGATTTAATAATTAACAGAAATAGTTATCTATAGAAGAATTAATTTTACAATTAAGTAATCAATTACAAAATCAAAACACTGCTATTCGTAATATTGAGAATCAAATGGGACAAATTGCTAATTTAATTAATTACAGACCTCCAGGAACACTTCCTAGTAATGTTGAAATCAATCCAAAAGAAACTGGAAAAGAACATGAACATGTTAAAGCTGTGCAACTTAGAAGTGGAAAGGAATTAAAAGAAAGAATGCAGAATGAAATTGAAAATGAGATTGAGGTTGAAGAGATTGAAAAACCTAAAGAAACTCATTCTCCTAGTCAAGATCAGACTGTTATTCCTATTAATGTGGAAGTTGAAAAACCACCACCCCTTTTCCTCAAAGATTAAAACAGCAGAAGCTTAATCATCAATTTTCTAAGTTCTTTGAAATTTTTAAGAAACTTACCATTAACATACCTTTTACTGAAGCTTTAGAACAAATGCCAACTTATGCAAAATTCATGAAGGATATTTTAAGTAAGAAACGAAAATTTGAAGCTTTTGAAACTATTGCGTTAAGTGAAGAATGTAGTGCAATAATTCAAAAGAAATTACCTCAAAAACTTAAAGATCCTGGAAGTTTTATTATACCTTGTCCTATTGAAGAAAAATTTTGTGGAAAAGCCTTATGTGATTTAGGAGCAAGTATTAATCTCATGCCATTTTCTATTTTCGAAGGTTAAATTTATGAGAGATTACTCCCACCACTGTAACCCTTCAGTTAGCTGATAGATCTATCACCTACCCTAAAGGAGTTATAGAGGATGTTCTTGTTAAAGTGGATAAATTTATTTTCCCTGTGGATTTCATTGTACTTGATATGGAAGAAGATACAGAGATACTAATTATTCTAGGGAGACCTTTTCTAGCTACTGGACGAGCTATGATTGATGTGCAAAAAGGAGAATTAACCATGAGAGTTAATGATCAAGAGATTAAATTCAATGTTCTTAAATCAATGAAGTACCCTGATAAAGAAAAATGCTATCGAATGGATATTATTGATTATATAATTGAAAAAACATTATCAAGAAAGATGTAAAGTCATTTTTGAAAAAAATTTGAATTATTAACTGATGAAAATGAAGAACTAAAAGAAGAAGAATTATCTAAAGAAACTCATTACATTAAAGATAACTGGGAAATTTTGGATGTAACACAAAATGATATACTTTTACCCTCAATTAAAAAGCCCCTGACTAGAATAGAAAGATCGCCAGGATCAAGAAGGCCAAGGCTGCTGAAGTTGCTTTTCTGGAAGAGATTCCTGAGGAAGAAGAAGAACTACCTAAAATTTCACTGCTGTTGAGTGGAAGTAGATTCCTCCTTCTCTCTGCTGCATCAGATGAAGAAGATGTCCGGAGGATCGCCGCTGCATTACCTCGATCTACATACTATAGTGACTGTAAGAGGAAGAGGGCCAAGACTATGCCGCTTACCCGACTGCGAGCTGTAGTGGAGAAGTTAGCAAAGAAAGAAGGGTACCCGTATCAGAGACCCTGAGAAGGATGGGACGAGTTCCAGTTAAATCCCACCTCGGACCGCGAGTAGACCCCGTCACTACCGAAGAAAAGCCAAAGAAGAAGATACGAGCTAATGAGAGGAGTTCGCCTGCCGTCGTATCAGGTCACCATATTAGGGAGGACACCACCTACCAGTGTACAGCTGACGGGCCATCTGGTCCTAGGCTACCTACTGCAAGAAGGATGGTGTGGCAACCTACTATTGCCAACCTGATACCGACAGAGCACGCTGGAAAGAGAAGTCTCGTCAGGGAGCCTGAATTTGAAGAAAGTGCTACTACATTAAAGGAAACTCCTGAAAAAGAAGTTCAACAGTCATCACATGACAACCGCGAAACCATTTGGGATAGAGCACTTGAGGATGCTATAGGAAAGCTAAGAACGAACATCCGACAGTTGGCAAGGCAAAGAGGAGAAGAATTGAGAAATGAAGTGGATTCATCAGAATTCATGGATGAAGAATGTGCTGAGATCAACATGGTCGAGACCCGAGCATTGTCAGCTTTGCAAGGAGCTCCGTCAGCTTCAGAAAGAGATGAGCAAGAAGTAATGAGAGCATGTCTTCAAGAAAAAGAAGACACGATCTCCCTGATGGCAAAGAAGATGGAGGAGATGACGACCGCCTTAGCTACTCTCCAAAGTCAGCTTCAGCCTCAGAAGGAAACACCCCCAGAGATTATTCACATCGTCGATGGAGGAAAATAAGTCACATCCATCAATGGAGATGAACAACCAAAGAAGGATTTTGCGCAAAGTATGTTTCCCGAAAAAGATATTAAGAAAATGGTAGAACAACAGGTGTGAGAAGCCTTAGCTCAGTCTAAGAGTGGAGCATATATCCAGACGGGTAGACCTTACCCTGAAGAATTTGATGCAGTCCAATACCTGAAGGGTGTCGTGCCACCTCTGTTCAAGAATTTTGACGGTACGGGAAACCCCCGACAGCATGTCGCTCATTTTCGTGCTAGTTGCTGCAATGCCGGTGGGAGGGATGCTTTACTCTTTCGTCAGTTCGTCAGCAGCCTGCCAGGGATTGCCTTTAATTGATACAAAGAATTGCCGAATGGTTCAGTTACGAAATTTTCAGAATTAGGAAACCTCTTCGTTAAGCGGTTTGTCGGGGCTCAACACCACATCACTATCGGTGATCTAGTGGTGGAGCAACAGAAAACAAACGAGACTTTAGTGGATTACATACTTCAATGGAGGAACTTAAGTATGAAGTGTGAACCATAACTTTAAGAACAACATGCAGTCGGTATCCTGTTGAAGAGTATCCATGGCCCGTTAGCACTTCTCCTTAAAGGATTCATAATTAAGACTTTCGAAGTTGCTTAGCTTGGCCGGGAGCTTGCAGGAGGGGGCAAAGCAGTTGAGTTTCGTTGACAATACTGATAAGTAGAAGTCCGTAAAGGCATTCGAAAAGAAATCTGGGATCATCAAGACAGTAGACAAAGGTAAGCAGCCAGTGCAAATACAGCTAGAGCGGCCACAACCAAGTTATTAACCACCGCAACGGATTTATCAGCAACCTCAACAGAGTTATCAACAGCCTCGACAGAGCTATCAATCATTGCAGCATGATCAGCCACCGCCTCGTCCACAGTGTGCCCTGAAGGAACTTATGAATAAAGAATATCCCTTTAAGATTGAAGCAGTGGAAAAGATGTTTTGCAGTTTGATTAAGATGCCCGAATTTCAACTACCAGAGCCCAAGAGGCAAGAAGAAGTCAACAAGAAAGATCATCCGAACTACTGCCCCTACCACCGGATGATCAGACATAATATAGAAGACTGCTTCACCTTTAAAAATTAGCTCGAGGATAATCTCTGGAAAGGGAACATAACGATCCCGAAGGAATACATGAAGGACCAAAAAGGAGGTTCTATTAATGTTATTTCAACGGATCCTATTTTTCCGATAAACCCATACACTACCAATGATGGATGGAGTACTGTTTGGACAAAGCCTTCGAAGAAAATTTTGGATCACATCCAGACCGCTTTGGTGCGTGCTTCAACTCAGAGTTTAAAACCTGCCGAGCAGACACTATCGCTTGTGATTAAAGAACCACCCCAGAAGGAGGAGAAGATCGTGAAAGAAGAAAAGATCGAGGCTCCTAAGGGTAGACTAGGGGCTACTTTTCCTAGGATGGTTGTTTCTGATTCGGGGGAAAAATTCCTCAGACCTTTGACTCTGTATGATTATTTGCTCGCCCCGGCTGGATCTTATAATGATAAGAGTTTTGGTGTTGGATACGTTTTGACTGTTTTTAACGATTACGTAACTAATGATAACCAACCTAATTCAGATCTCGATTTCGATATGAATAACAATTCTCAAATCATACTAAACCTCGATGACCACACGAAGGAGATGACGTTCATAAGGATGACTATGAAAGCTCGAGAAGCAACGAGTCTGTTTGTGAGTTCTGAGGAGCTCCAATCATGATAGAATTGGAGTTATCAGATTCTGAAGCAACTCCAGAAGAGCCAGTCGTTCCGATTCAAGAGGAGACACCGACAGATCCAGCACCAGATGCAGAAGAGATAATAGAAGTCAATTTAAGAAGTGGAAAAGTTCTACCCCTGAGACTGGGTCCAAAGGATAAAGGAAAGCAGGTGGTTGCTCAAGAAGAGCCAACCCTAGCAGAAGAACTGCCCATTCAGGAAGTGACTGAAGAACCTGGTAATAAAGTGGATTATAACGTGCTAGCTCATCTTAGGAAGCTACTGTTGACCTCATTTTTGATGAGGTCTTCTCTTCTTCTTTTTAGTACTTAGGATCTAGCCTTAGGCTTTTCCTTTGACTATCTTAGAGGATTAGAATTGAGACCCACCTTTTAGAAATTCAAACCACTTCTTAACTCCCTGCAAACTCCACAAACTTGATTGTAGACCCCTAATCACCTAGAGGGTTGAAATCAAATGTGGAAGTTTAAAAGATGAGTTCCTATAGGACTCTTTGGCCTTAGGACTTCCCTGGGTGGCCTGGTCTGGTGAGGGCTGACCTACACACACACTACACTTATACACTACACTTTCACACACCCCCTAAAAACACACCCATACCTAACTTGACCTCATGAAGGTAATTCACATGGATGGTCCTTAACCCCTAAGCCCTTGGCTAAGAGGGTTAGGAACAACATAGTGGATGCCTCAAATGAGTCCCTTCATGGCTCATGTGGGCTTGATATGGCTTCATGGCTCAACCCAAAATGATTTCATTCCACTTACAATTACTCAATCTTCAATTTTACAAATTTTTAATTTTTGGCCCCCGGGACCCTACACCCGCCTAGCCTACCCAAAGCCCTTGAAATTACCCAAAATTTTCAAAATTTCCAAATCACCCAAAAATTCCCCAAAATTAACCTTGAACATTTCCTCACCAATCAAGTTGATCATCCATAGCCAAAAATATCAAAAATTCCAAAAATACCTCCCAATACCCTCCAAATACCCAAAATACCCCTCTTAACCCAAAAATCCAAAAATTCAGAAAATTCCCAGAAAATTCCAAAAAATCCCAAATATTTTCAATTTCATTTTGTTCAACTACACCATGGGACAATTTTGTCAATTTATCCCACTTTTGTCAAAACCCCCAATTTGACCCATTTTAACCCAAAATGAACCCAATATCAAGCCAAACCTACCCAATTGACCCAAATTCTGGTCCAATTCAATTCTAAAATTCAATTCAACATTCCCAACACCAATCTAGACTAAATCCAAGTCCAATTTGATTGACATTTGAATCCAATTTCACTTTTGGCCTTAAAGCCCAATTTGGACCCATGACCCAAACCTAGCCCAAACTAACCCAATTCAACTCCAATTAACCCCAAACCTTTTCTAAACCTTCCTTAACATCCCCACAAACAAAACACTAACATGGTTTACCCAAAATTTAGACCCAAACCCCACTCAAATTCAACCCAAAACCAAAAAAGCCCAATTTTGACATAAACCCAAACCTAACCCAAATAAGCCCAAACCCCAAAATCAAAACCCAACCAAAGTCAAAACCTCTTTGAAACACTCCTATAAACATTTCACAACATTAATTTTACATCAATTTCAACCCTAGCCCAACATTGGCCCAAACTAGCCTAATTTGACTTACATTGGCCCATGTACCAAATGAACCCAAATCCAACCCAATCATAGCCCAAACACTTCAAATTTATTCCAAATCATTCATGAAACATTCCTAAACTAAATTCAACACTTATTGGATCCAATCCTTTGCAAAATTCTCATCCTAAAATAAAAAAAAACCCACTTCCCTAAATCACTTTAAAAGCCCATCTTCACTAAATTTCAAAGGCCCAAAGCCCACATGACAACCCTATATCGTCATCCATTGGATGAAACCATCTCCTAAGTTCTAAACCCATGATAAAATAAATCCAAATCAAGCCATATGCCAAATCTCATCAAATCACCCCTAAATTACCAAAATTTCTAAAATCTATTTTCATGAAATTGACCAAGCTTTTCCCCAAGCCAAAGACAAGCCATGAAGCCATGCATGAGCCCCATAGGAGCCATGAGAGCCATGGAATCCACTTTCCACCTCACCAAACCATTAATGGTAAGAGAGGGGATCTCTTTCTTAAACCTTTTTTAAGCCCTTTTTACCTTAAACATGATACACTCTAAACCATACTTTGCCACCTAATCCTTGATGTGGACTTCACTACCTTTGGTAGGTTGACTCACATGATCCTCCCAGCCCAAAACCAGAACTTGGAAGGGTGCACCAAACCCAAAATGGTGGGTTGACCCATTTGGACCCAAAATGAGCCTCTCCCCATACCATTTTAATCCAAACCCTTTACACATGTCCATGGCCAATTGACTGCACAAACCTCCAGCCCTGACCCACCTGGACCTGAGGGTGACCCATGCCTGCCGGCCAGCCGCCTGGGTCGCCGGAAAACACCATGGCCGAGACCTTGGGAGGAGCCAAACTTTGGAATTCCACCTTGTTGAGTTGCCCCATGCCCAATGGCCACCATGGCTGTTCTTCCCTTGACCTAAGTAGCTGATCTCAAGCCCTAACTCCCCCTGGGATGCCCTCCAGCCTCTCCTATTTAAACCCCACCTCTCTCGGCCATGAGAGGTGCTGAACCAGACCTTACTGAAACCCTGCCAAAATTGCTCGAGACCACTCTCCATACTTAGAGCAGTTGATCCCCAGTGACAATTTGCCCTAATCCCCACCAATAGAGCCCAATTTCTCAGCCAAAATTCCACCCAAAACTAGGACACTTCTTCACAGTGGACCAATCCTTAAATTGATTGATCCTACACCTTCACCAGACCAAGGGAAGAAGTCCACCAGCAAAAGCCCTCTCACCAGGCCACCCATCTATTCCAGACTCCAAGCTTTGTGATCGGGCTTGGTCGAAATCATACCTAGACAATTCACCAGGCTAAGGGACTTCATCTGGAGCTTACTTGGATGCAATCAAAGGTGACACAACCCTCAGATTGAAGCCACACTTCTCTGAGCAAAGGTAAGAGCTAACTCTTTATCCCGAGCTTCTGGAGATTCTCCATTTCAAATGCCTTAATTTCAATGCTTGATCACCGTATAGATGTATTCGTCTCTTCAAGACGAATCCATAGAGCACGAGAACACGAAAATCTGTTAAGTATTGAGTGAGATATTAGGGATTTAGTGTGGACGGTTCTCGGGTTAGGAGGCTTGGGGACGATGAACGGATGCTGTTCATTTAATACACGCGCGGACGGACGACTAGGATCGCACCGGATGAGGAGAAGAACGATACAGCGGGCCCCTGGAGCGCTGAGTTGGATGGCGGCGCCGAATCAGAAGACGACACACGGCGCTTCGGAGATGCCTAGGTTGAGTTGGCACCGCTTGGATAAGTAGAAAAATAGGTTATTTTTCTATTTATTTAATTCCCTAAACTTCAAAAATGCATAACTTTGTGTAGGAAAATCAGAAAAATAAAATAAAAATACCCTCTTGCTCAGTGAACAGAGGAGAATAATGTGGAAAAGAAATCATTTAATTTCATCAAGTATTTTATTTTTAATTATTTATTTACTCTCTGCATTGTTTTAATTCTCCATGCATATAGGAAATTTACCATGACATGAGACCATAGGGCTTTTGAAGCCTCTGAATTTGGGAACATTCCCTGAATTTTCCAAAGTCAGAGACCATCCCTATGAGAAGTTATTGATTTTTCAAATTCATGTTGCTATTTTGAGTATTTTAATTCCAATAATTAGCATGTTGTGAAATAAATTCTAGGAAAATTTGGTGATGATTATTATGACCAGAAGAACCTAGGAAAAATAGGTTTTGAATTAATTCACTTGGAATAACCCTAATTGGCTTAAACACCCAAAATAGGTCCTTAATTAATTAGAGCTAATCATACATCAAATTGACTTGAAATTAATTCTCCACTGACTTTTAGGATCAGAGGAACCCACCCTAAAAATTTGAAGTCAATTGGACTTGGTTAGCCCTACTAAATGGGTTAATTAAGCCATTTAGCCATTTTAAACTTTAAAATTTATAACTTTCAAAATAATATTCAAAAATTCACTAAATTGGTTTTGGAGCCTCTCTGATATCAGGGGAATTTAAGAAAAATAAAATTGTAATTTTCTAAAAAAGTTGATTTTTTGCATTATTTTAATATTTTAATAATTAAAAAATAATAAAAATCACAAAAATAATAAAATTCACCAAAATGTCACATTTTGAATTTTAATCACTTAGGAACAAACCCCATATTTTTCTTAGGTCTCTATGATGAGATATTAAATTTTAAAGCCCTAAGGTAATTTTAAAATTAAAAAATGTATATTTTTTTAGTATTTCCACTAAATTAATTCTAATAAATCAAAGAAAAATCAGAAAATTACAAAAATTGGTTCTCTGATTTCCTTGATATTAGAGAGATTTTCGAAAAATATAAAATTCATTTTTCAATCTTTATTTTATTTTTAAATTAATTAATACTCCAAAACTCAAAATAATTATAATAAAAAGAATATAATTTAAAAAATCACCAAAATTGGTCCAAGTGGTCCTCTGGTCATTAGGAATGTCCCATAATTTTCTTAAGGACAGAAATTTTCCCTTGGTCATATTATTAAATTTTCCTTGGAAATCCCTATTTTCCACCAAAAATAATTACATAAATAAATTAAATACAGAAAAATCACATTTTCTCCTCTAATGCCTTTATTGATATATGAGTGAAGTCACATAAAAATTTCAAGTTCATTTAAGCTCAATTTAGTGAGTTATGAAATTATTAAGCTTGAAGGGCAAAAATGGTAATTAAAATTTTAACCTTTAATTAAAACTTTAGGTTTAATAAAAATTAAAGAGTAAAATATTTGATCCTATTCTGATTTGGATGATTGAAATTTAAATAATTGAAGGGTAGAAACCTACTAAACAATTTAAAAATAATTGAAATAAACCTTAATTAAATAATTGATTAAATTTGGAAGAATAACAAAATTGGAATTATTAAAATAGGGATATTATTAGGAAGAGATTTGTTCTTTAATTTATGAATCCCTAAATTAATCATCTCAATAATATTTAATTCCTAATTAAAATGATAATCCAAATTTAAGATTTAAAATGCTAAAAGACTTAATCATTAAATTAAATTAAAGTTAAATTATTTAAATTAAACCCTTTTAAAATTTCAATTAAATTAATACTTTAACAATTACAATTAAATCATCTTTAAAACATAAAAGATAAAATATTAAATTAAAATTAAAAATAAAATCAAATTAAAATTAAATTTAAATTAAATTAAATAAAATTAAATTAAAAAAATATTAAATTAAATTAAATTAAATTAAATTAAATTAAATTAAATTAAATTAAATTAAGTTAAATTAAATTAAATTAAATTAAATTAAATTAAATCATATTAAATTAAATTAAATTAAATTAAAATAAAGTAAAAAAAAATAAAATAAAATCAAGTTAAAATTAAAATTAATTTAAATTAAATAAATTAAATTAAAATTGAAGCTAAACCAAATTAAATTAAATTAAAGTTAAATTAAATTGAATTAAAAATAACATCACCTAAGACATAAAGAAATTCAAAATAAAGCAACTTGAACACTATTCCAAATTTAAACCCGTTAACTGAAATTAAATTAAATCACAAACCATTTGAACATCAGTTTGCCCTCGAAAGCTTTTGTTGTCATAACCCCTAAACAGAACGTTAAATGAAGTGTTACTTCACTTATAGGATATTCAAATGTCCTAGTTCACTGAGCAAGATAAAAAAACTTGAACTCCCAGACGATTAATTCATTTGTATAATTAGATTCTCTTGGACTTGAAATAATCCTAGAAATATTGAAAAGATGTTTAAGATTCTTCTTAAGCACTTCCTCAATATGATAGGATGTTTATAAGAACAACTGAACTTAATTGTTCTTTAATAAAAAAAATCGTTCTCAAACCAAAACACAAGAACCCAGACGTCATAGGAAACGACTAGCTATAGGATTAGGAATTTGGTAGAAAACCATAACCCTTCCCTTAGCTTTACCTAGGAACTTGCTTAAATATTCTAAATTGTGTTTAAGTGCAGCCCGGGATGACGGGAAGACCCTCCAGGTACGCTTTTATTTTGTTGCAATTTACTTTATTGCAATATACTTAATCGTATCTCACTTACTTTTCTTGCATGATAAACAACAGTTGCATGAAAACTCACACCTTTAGGATAGTCCCTAAAACTGAAACCAAAACTAAATTAAAAGTCATTACAAGATAAAATTCACCGCCACAACATTTCAAAATATAAAACAACTCAAAATTTAATCACAAACGAACAACAAACCGCAATTACAACTAAATTAAAACGTCGTGTTGGATGATTGGGAATACCTCGGATGATGTAACCTACGTGTTGCTAACGGGATTTCCCACGGTCTAAATGAAAGTGTGGAACTCATTTAGTTGAGTTTAGCAAATTCATCTAGACTAAGTGAATCCGTTAAAAATAACGATGCCGGAAGGATGGAACAGTGGGATCTTAACCGGTGTTGTTATAATCAACTTTAAGATTTGTTTTAATTAAAACATAAAAAATATTTGGAAATTAAGAATTCCTCTAAACCAAAACACTTTTCTCATCTTCTGATTTATGACTTCTATAACTAAACCTCTGCAACAACAAGGAGCTCGGAGCATGGTGGGCAGCACGGCCATCGTCATCAGCAAAACCTGAGTCTACTTCAGCAAAACTTTCTTAGAATTAAATAACTAAGCAATAGGACTTCGAGGTAGTTTGCCTAGTGCAACATAAATCCTCAACCTTTTGTTAGGCATTTGCATTGCAAATTAAGCCCTAACCGGTCTTAGGATTTCCGAGGTAGTCGTCTGATACGATATAAACCCTCACATCTTCAAGGCTATTTGTATGATAATGTCATACGAATATAAGTCCTAATTAATTAAAATTGGCAAAATCAAAACATTAAATAAACATTAGGACTTTCCTAAATCCAAGCCAAACAATAGGATAGTCGGGAAATTACCGAAGTTTGCTTCGAATCTGTAATTTCTCCTACTTTTCTTCATTTAAATTCCTAAAACAAAATGTTCCAAACTTGATCCATTCCCTATTGAAATTCCAAAATTCAATCCTTTGAAAACTTAAACTTCGAAATTCTTGAGAGCAGAACTACTGATTATTATCGAGAGTTTTCTTAGGTGATTCTCGTCACTTAAGATGTAATTAACTATAGGGGCTTGCCCTTATAGGGAATTTTAAGAAGACAGGTAATATAAACCCTACTTAATTCATTTATATTAAGCTAGGAATTTGTCTCGCTTATAAAATTGGTTCGCGGACCAAACGGATGTCACAAATCTTTTAGTTTATTTAATCAAGCCCTATCATCAAGCGAATGTGTCTATTCTTCGGGGTAGATACACGGTTTGTGATGTGGTGCTCGTTTATATAAACTATTTGGGATGTGAGATCGGTTTGATTTCATATCTTAAAATTTTCAAATTTAAAATTATTTTCAAAATCAAATACTACTTTCTAAATTATATATATATTTAAATTAAATTTAAAATTTAAATTTCGACGACAATTTCTGTAGGCGACCCTTTTTCAAAAATACAACACACAACCTAAAAATAAGCCGTACAGCTACCAGCCAAACTGAGCATCTATGACGCTCTGATCCTGTCAAAGGAGATGAGGGAAACTTTGATCAAGGCTTTACTTGATCCAGAAATTTGTTTAGCTCAAATGGCTGGTAATTCCTTAGACGAGGTTTGCTCGTTAAAAGAACAGCGCGGTGTTACCTTCACGGACAATGATCTACTACTCGGAACAGCCGATCACAATCGACCGTTGTACATTTCAGTCACTATCGAAAAATTTACGCTCTCCAGGGTGCTAGTTGATTCAGGAGCATCAATCAACATAATGAACCTTCGAAAGTTAGCATACTTAGAAATTGATGCTCGCTACCTCGAAACAGATAAGATGTTATTAGGGGGCTTCAATCAGAATGGAGAAAGAGCTCTTGGATCGATAACACTATTAATGAAGACTGGCGATTTGGCAAAGACAACCACAAAATTCCATATAATAGATTCTGAGACATTGTTCAACGCTATACTGGGTTGGCCGTGGATCCATGAAAATCGGATGGTGCCGTCGTCTCTGCACCGGTGCATGAAATATTATGAAGGAGGAGAACAGTGTATCAAAGGTGATTTGCAACCATTCTCTGTACACGAGATTGGGATTCACGAAGATGCAGCCTACTATGCACCTCCAAAGAAAACAATCTTCTCCAGAAATGTCATACCAAATGAAGCAAAAGAAGTTCGAGACGATGAAGAACCTGAAATACTAGTTCAACAGTTACTCACCACTCCCTTACGACGAGATGGTGAAGGTTTCTCTAGAACTCGCACCCGAGGTCGAGGACGATGATGAGGTCGAGGAAGAAACAGTGAAACAATTGAACAAAAGAAATCGGTCATCAATGTTGAATGGGAGAACAGTTCTGAAGAAGAAGAAATCAAGAAAGAAGCAGCGACAATAAGTCAGAAGAAACCCCAGTTCAAGATCTCTCTCGAAGATGAAAAGAATGAAGAATACAAATCAATGTACGAGAATATTAACCACTATGTGCATACTATGACCCTAAACCCGATCCATCCTAGTAAGGTCGAGGGTACGGTGGTCAAAGAAGTATATGGTGGCAGTGCTAAGCCGATCAAGTTCTACCGTGGTGCTTCTTCTTCCAAAATTGAAAATTATGTACAATTTGAAGATGTTACTTCATATGAATTAATGGAATTTCCTTTTGAGTGGTACTCTCCCTGTTTTCAGAATTTAATTCAACGCGGTGTCTTACCTAAATAATGGACAAAAGGTCGATCACAACACTTTGACAAATTATGGAATAATGCCAGTTGGCCTCCCAATTCAAAACATGGTCTCGGATTCGGTACAGTAGGATCAGTTGATGATACGTGATTTTGCTTGGTTGTCACTTGTGAGCCTAATGAAGACTGCTTGGAAGCTTCAGATGATCACAACGATCTACCATTGGAGATACTCCACCAGAATTGGAAGAAGAAATTAAAGCTATAATAGACGAGTTAATGGAAGTTAACTTAGGTACTAGCGAAGAGCCTAGGCCGACCTTTGTTAGCTCCTTAATCAATAAAGAAGACTCTGAGAACATGATCAAGCTATTAATGGAATTCAAGGACTATTTTGCTTGGAGTTATCATGAAATGCCAGGATTAGCTCCAAAAGTTCCAGTTCACAAGCTAGGAGTGGATCACGCTGTCATTCCAGTCAGACAAACTCCGAGAAGAATGCATCTAGAGATTGAGCAACAAGTAATAGCTGAAGTTAAGAAGCTAATAGACGTTAAATTTGTCTGTGAAAAACAATATCCAACTTGGTTAGCCAATGTGGTACCAGTCATAAAGAAGAATGGTCAGATCAGAATCTGCGTGGATTTCAGAGACTTCAACAAAGCATGTCCAAAAGACGAGTTTCCGCTACCAATTCCAGAATTGATGATCGACATCACTTCGACACATGAAGTCTTATCTTTCATGGATGGATCATCAGGATACAATCAGATAAAAATGGCACCAGAAGATGAGAAGCTCACAGCCTTCAGAACACCGATCAGAATATACTGCTACACAGTGATGCCTTTTGGATTGAAGAATGCAGGGGCAACTTATCAAAGAGCGAAGACGAGGATTTTTGATGATCTCATTCACAACCAAGTCGAGTGCTATGTGGATAATATGGTCATCAAAAGCAAACTGAATGAAGATCATCTGCATGATTTGAGAATTATTTTCGAGCGATTAAGGCAATTTTACCTTAAGATGAATCCCTTGAAATGCGCCTTCGGCATCACCTTTGGGAAATTCTTAGGATTTGTTGTCCGACATCACAGAATTGAAATCGATTCGGAAAATATTAAAGCTATCTTAGAAATGCCGCCTCCTAAAACTTTTAAACAACTACGATCCTTTCAAGGGAGGTTGGCATATCTTCGATGCTTTATCTCGAATTTGTCAGGTAGGTGTCAGCCCTGCTCGGCATTAATTAAAAAGGATGCTAAATTTGTTTGGGAAGAGAAATGCCAACGGGCCTTTGAGGACATTAAGACCGTTGAAACTTTATACCGCGGCTTTAGACAACTCCCTTGGAGCCCTGCTAGCCCAGGTCAATGACGAGGGGAAAGAAAATGCTCTCTACTACTTAAGTCGTCGTCTAATTCCGACAGAGGTAAAGTATCCTTCGATTGAGCAGTATTGTTTGGCTCTGGTCTTTGCAGCCCAAAAGCTCAGGCATTACATGCTTTCTCATAAGGTCAACCTTATCTCGAAGTTTAATCCATTGCAATATTTGATGACCCGACCGACGCTTTTCGACAGACTTGTCAGGTGGTCGATGATACTATTACAATTCGATATAACGTTCGTTCCTCTTCGTGCCGTAAAGGTACAAGTCCTAGCAGACTTCCTTGCAGCACACCCTTTACCAGCAGAATCGCCTCTCAACGACGACTTGCCCGACGAGCAGATAATGAGCTTAGAAGACCCGGATGATCAACATTGGGAACTGTACTTCGACGGAGCATCCTCAGCACAGAAAGATAAAGAATTACAAACGATAGTGCCCGGTAAGGCAGGAATCAGACTAATATTTATAACACCAGAGCGGGGGATGTTAAGGTACTCCTACCATTTAACAGAACCGTGTACGAACAATGAAGCAGAATATGAAGCCCTTATAACTAGACTGGAGTTAGCCATTCATATGGGGATAACCGACATCAACATCTATGGTGATTCACAGTTAATCATACAACAGGTTGCGGGACAGTATAAGATTCTAAAACCACGACTCAAGCAGTACTTTCAGTATGCCATGAAGTTGCTAGAACAGATTCTGAATGTAACGATCTACAAGATTCCTAGAAGAGAAAATGCCCTCGCAGACACGCTAGCCTGCCTTGCAAAAGAATTTGCTTGCTTACAGGATGAATCAGTTGAAATGTCAGTTCAGGGATGACATGTCCTATCACAGCTCGACATGGATGCAATGCACAAGTTAGAAAAAGTAGAAGAACCATTTGTAGCAGTAACAGAAAATGCAAAAGATTGCCTTCAACCATTAATAGACTACCTGCAAACAGGAAACCTACCAGATGACAAGTCATTAGCCCATCAAATCAAGAAAAGAACTATGTCTTACGCGTTAATAAACAATATGTTATACAGAAGGTCTTTTGACCAGATATGGTTAAGGTGCCTAAGTGGGTCTGAGGCTCGTGAAATTGTTAAAGAAGTGCATTCAGGACTTTGTAACATTCATCAGTCGGGTCTAAAAATGAAAATGAAAATCAATAGACTAGGGTAATACTAGCCCTCAATGATGACCGACTGCATGAAAGTTGCAAAAAGTTGTCACCAATGCCAAGTGCATGGAGTGGTTCTACATCAACGTCCAAATGTGCTGCATCCAACAATCGCGTCATGGCTGTTTGAGTGTTGGGGCACAGATATCGTGGGTCCGATAGAACCGCCTTCCTCGAGGGGACATTGCTTCATTCTTGCAGCTACGGATTACTTTTCCAAATGGGCAGAAGTAACACCACTCAGAGAAGTGAAAGCACATGATGTACTACAATTCTTCAAGAATCAAGTCGTATACCGTTTTGGGGTACCGCGAAGAATTATCTCAGATAACGAGTCCGCATTCAGAAGCACGAAAATCAACAATTTTGTCAGAAGGCACGGGATCGACTAGCGATATTCAACGATCTACTACCCAAGAGAAAATGGCTTGGCCGAGACTTTTAATAAAACTCTTGTCCAAATACTAAATAAAACCTTGGACGACAACAAAAGAAATTGGCACGAGAAGTTGTTAGAAGCCTTATGAGCCTACAGAACGACATTCAGAACTCCAACTCAGTCTACGCCCTACGCTCTAGTGTATGGGTCCGAGGCCGTCTTGCCCTTGGAAGTTTAGCTTCTATCTCTCAGAATTGCAGTTGCAAACAAGATTACTACAGAAGAGAATGCCAGATTATGACTAGATGAATTGGAAAGCTTGGAAGGGAAATGACTTTCAGCGCACCAGAATCTTGAACTGTATCAAGCCAAGATGATCCAGGCTCACGATAAAATGGTCCGCCCAAGGACATTCAAAGTCGGTGACTTGGTTCTAGTTCTCAGGAGATCTATTCTTGTACACCGCAAGATAGGAGGTAAATTTGAACCAACTTGGGAGGGGCCGTTCATGGTCGAGACAGTCTACGCTGGAGGTTCCTACCAACTGGTGAATTGTCGTGGAGAATGACCTATGCTTCCAATCAATGGACGATATTTGAAGAAGTATTACGCAACCTGATGTTTCGAAGGACGAACTTTAAGAAATGAAGTTTCATTCCTAAAAGCATGGGTGGAGTAATCATTTGTAACTGGGTCCGAATCCAAAACATAAAAATGGATGATAAAAAAATCATTAAAAAAATGTGTTGAAAAGAAAATATGTGAAATCATAATAATAAAATTTGGATCCCTCCTTTTAAATCAGCTCACTCCTGATCTTTCCTCATCTTTTTCTACTCTTATTAAAATTTGAAAGAAATGAATAAGAATTTTCCATTGATAAATGATTTTTCCTATTGTTCTTGTTCTTTGTACAGCCCCTGATCCTTTCCTTGTTGTTCGCAGGGAAATGTGGAACGGGTGGTTGGTTCTAAACTTTAAGAATGGCATGAGTCTAGCACTCGATGAAAAGAGGATGAAGGATGGGGCCGTGATTGAGATCGACTCTGATTTCACACCGACCGGTTGGACCCCGATTGACCGGGAAGAGTTCCACAACCAGACAGTAATGAAATTGGGTGGCCCAAGTCAGCAGTCCACCAACAAGAAAAAGAAAGCAAACGCCGCTCATGCAACAGGAGAGGACAAGAAAGTTAAGTCCGTGGTTGCTACAGCAGAGGGAAGGCTTGTCAGCGTCATGCCCACAAAAGTTCAACAGGCAAGAAGAGCTACTCTCACTCCGAACCAACGAAGAAACAAGAACCGTTGCATTCGCAAGATGCTGACCAAGCTAGCATCGGATCAACATGAAGAGACAGTTGCTATCGTCAGTGCAAATACTTCAAAGAAGCCGGTTCATCAGGAACCAAAAAAGAGGAGATCAACTACAAGAACAATGGAAAAGATGAAAGAAATTCCAAGCAAAACAAAAACAGAATCAGCACCGCGACGCCAAACAGTTGCACCAATTTTGAAGAGTCTTGTTGCAAAAGCAACCCCGAGGAGCCGATACATGCAGGAGAGTGTGCTGGGGTTAAACCATACATCCCACAGTACGTTACCAGACCTCACCGACTGCAGATAATCCCAGAATACGAGCTGGAGAGAATGCAGAAGGTTGAAAAGAAATCTTTTGAATATTTTGAAAGAATTCGAGGCAAGAGGATCAATATCCTAGAGGACCTTCCGCTGCATACAAATGTGTTCTCAGACTACGAGCAGCAGCAGATTGTCGATTGCGTCATTGAGCTTCAGAAAATGGGTCGAGCTGGTCGTTTGAGAGAGAAGACCTACTCAGAACCTCGAAGATGGATGAAAGGAAAAGGAAGAGTTACAATCCAGTGCGGGTATTGCTACAACTTCGCCGAGGATAGGAAGGGAAATCCACCAGGGATACTTGACCCAATGCTATATATATGCGTACTAAAAATTCAATCCTCGGCAACGACGCCAAAAACTTGACCCGTAATCCGCTGATGACAAATATAAAAATTAATGCTTTCAAATATATGTAATTGATAATAATAGCACCTAGTGTATACAAATATAATTTTATAGAAAATATTTTACACACTAGGAGTACTACGCAAGTATACGTATCGTATCAAGTAATATAGGGCTTTGAAACAAAGACCCCAGTATCGATCCCACGAGGAGTGAGTTATGGATTTTTAAATATTTTAATTTTATTTTTATGTATTTCTTTTATAGTTTAAAAATTTGATAATTTTAATTTACTAGATGCAATAATAAAACAATAATGAAAGATGCAATAATAAAGCAGTAATGAAATGATTGGTGTAAATAACAATAAGAACACAACTTTCTTCCTTTCAACTAATCCAAGATTTTCTAAGATTATGATACTATTCATTGAGAATATAAATTTATGGTATTGTGCCAAATAGAAGCATTCATATTCTTTACCCTTTGATTCAGGTGTAACGAACATTGGCTAGACTATAGATCAGATCCAGATGTATTGTTAGTAGAATGGGTTAATCTAGGCTCACACTACTAGATGTCCAAGAGTGGCTATGGTCGGCCCTACTAGTGACCCTTTCCTTCTCTATAAACCAAATCACAAGAATTTAGTCTGTCACTCTAAAAACTTATTAATTCTACGCCCATTATATAATATTTTCCTATTTATTTGCGCTTCACCTTGAATAACCCGCAGAAGACCTTCAACTACCCAAGGATTCATGTGATATCTACTAGTTAAAAATTCATCTCCTTCTAGGTATCAAAACTCCTCAACAGATTCTAACAATACAAGTGATCAATTTGTAAAGTAAATGAAGATCCGGTATTAATATCATCACAATGTTTTAAAATATAAATAGTTTTTAATTTTCCATCGAATTTTATATTATCTTATTTATCTTTTCATAATTGAAAGGAGAAAGTAATCTAACTACTCAGAACACATTGAATTTAAACAACAAAACATGATAATAAAACTTTGAATAAAATTACAAATACTTTTCTCAAATGTTTCTCCTACCGAACCTCTGAATTCTTCTGACTCCAAAGCAAATAAACTTCAAAAGCACCAACTCTTTAAACTCTCAATACACACTCTAAATAAACTCACTAATTAATAAAAGTGGCCCTAAAGTATTTCTCTAATTCTCCCTCTATATGAGGCTCTAGATAGGGGATGTATGGGGCGTATGGGGGGCTATGGGGGCGTATGGGGGGCATATGTGGGTGTTTCTCTTTGAAGGAGTACCCTACTATTTATAGGCTTCAAGGGATACCTTGAGGCACCTCTTCAAAATGTGTCAACATTCAACGAATCGTCTAGAAGGTGTGTCTGGCGCCTAGGCGCCGGACTCTGCGTCCAATTCTTCACACCTCTTCACTTTGGATCGCACCTATTCGCGATTAAAACCTTTTCCAAGCGTCCAAATCAATTGTATTACATGTTCTATAAACCATGAACAACTGTCAGTCTTCTAGAAGGTCCAATAACTGCTAAGACCGTCAAAATAACCATCCAAAAGTCGTCAAAAATCTAGACAGATCCCGTATCGACCTGGCGCTTAGGCACCAGATTCTGGCACCTAGGCGTCGGATTCTGGCGCCTAGGCGCCAGACCAATAATTTTGACAATTTTGTATTTTGGCTCCATTTTTGCTCCTTTTTCACTTTTTTTTCTTCTTGAACATTTTTCCATCACCTATATCCAAAAACACAAAAATACCTTCCATTAAAGCATAATATCCTTAAAAATTTGATAAAAATCAAGACGTAAAAATGAGTATTTTTTTTCATGGATCAAAATCCCCCAAACTTAAATGTTACTTGTCCTCAAGTAACCCATTTTACTATATAAAATATATAACAATTGGAATGAAAGATAAATATTTAAGACTCCTTGTAATTTTTGATTTTATAAAGGCTTTAGTAAATCATTAACCAAATTTCACTAACTAAGTTTAATTTTAAGAATTTAAAGAATTTTCAACTACCAAATCATAAGACTTCAAAAAATTTTTATTCATTTCAAAAATAATAGAAGTTTATTATATTAAGATCACATAGATTATTTACAAGAAAAAGATTTTCATGAAAAGTCTTTCTTAAATAAAGATTCATGCATGAAAATTAAGTAAAAGTATGTAACTAGTTTTCCACATATAAGATAATTCAAGTGAAGCTAATTTTTGATTAGGCATATCCTCAAGCTTCTCCTCTTTCTCTCTTTCTTTTTTTTTCACAGTGAGGATTACTGTATCTGGATAGCCTGTTAATGATTTTGAACTTCACTATCCTTAACTTATATTTTCAAACTTTTAAATTTTCACTTAATTATTATAACATGAATAGAATTTCAAAAAGATTTTCAATCTTTTCTTTTTCAAGTTATAATTTTTTATTTCTTAATACTTCTAAAATTCAATTATTTCTGTTATGAATAGAAAAATTTCTTAATCTTATTCTTCTTTAAGTTAAATAATTTTATTCTTAAAATCAATCAAAGTTATTAAAATTTTGGTTAAGTCCACTATATTATTTATAATTTCAAAAATTTAAGTGATCTTAAATAGATTCTTAATTCCTTATTTTATGTTAAGATTTTTTGTGTGAAAATATTAGTTTATTAAGGACATAAAATTTAAATTTGCATGTATTTTCTCTTCCCTCAAACTTAAGTTTTGGTATATCATGAAAATAATAAAGTATGAGAGAGAGAAAAGTATAATTTAAAAAGGAATTTTATAAGCATGTAAGAAATTATAAAAAGAAATATAATTTACTTTTACACATGCTTTTTATGAATATTACAGAAATAATGGAGCATATAAAAGTAAGCAGGCTCAAAAATTTTATATAGCAGTAGTTGAATTAAATAACTATATTACTAACAGAAATAAAATAACATTACTAACTATTCTAAAATACTAAGCAGTAGGCTGAAACCAAAAATAAACACAAATTCATTCAAATTTCAGTCTGCAACTAAATATCTAAAACAATCTCAACATCAAATAATTCATACAAAGTCTCATAAACAAATCTAAACTAGTAAACAACAAACAACAATCAGTACTAGCAAACAAAAACTAAAATCACAGCAAACTCAACACATCTCAAAGGTAAATCAGGCCATTAATCACTGTCTGTAGCCTCGTCATCGTCATCACCAAAAGAAAACTCCATATCCTTAGGATCATCATATGGTGAAAATCTAGGATAGGTGGGAAACTGAATATCATGCTCACCCTTCAAGAATCTGACTAAAGACTCTGAATACTCAACATCATATTCACTCTTCCTCTGGGTGTAATCAGATAGGTGATCAATCTTCTTATCCATAATATCAATTCTGAAGTGAGTTAGAAATAACTCGTTCCGCTGCTCTAGAAGTTGATCATGCATCGATTCCCAAAACTAGACGGTGGCTCAGCAGTAGAAGTAGAAGGTCTGGAAGTGGAAGCTCTACCCAGAGTAGGTGCGAAGTAGAAGGGGCCGTAGATCTCTTCCCACGAAGACGATCATAGATACTAACACTCTCCTGCCCAATTGGCTTGGTAAACTTCAGCTTCTCCTCGAAATATCAGCAGTGACTCCATTGTTCACACATAAAGAATAAATCAGAGATGGGAATCCTAGTCCTACAGAAGTACTGGATCTAGCAGTAGACTCCACAGAATCATAAATAATACTGCCGACATCTATCGGCTTCCTCTCCTGAATGCAGTAGTTTAAGATAGCTCGATCTCTAGTCACTTCGCTCAGGTGGTTTGAAGGTATAAGTCTTGCAGAAATAAAGTAATGCCATGCCTTTGAAATATCATTTAACTTGGAAGATTTGAAATTTACCCGTTTATCATTCTAGATCTTCCAAGCTCCAGTGCTGTGAGTAAAATAAGCAATAATCATCTCAAGATCTCCCTCAAATGGAGATAATCCAGAATAGTGGCACTCGATGGTAGATGGCAGTCCATAAAAACATTGATCCTTTCTGGAGTAAATCCTACTCCAACACCTTGTTGACCTCATTTTTGATGAGGTCTTCTCTTCTCTCTTTAGTACTTAGGATCTAGCCGTAGGCTTTTCCTTTGACTATCTTAGAGGACTAGAAGTGGAACCCACCCTTTAGAAGTTTAAATACCTCTTGACTCCCTACAAACCCCACAAGCTTGATTGTAGACCCCTAATCACCTGGAGGGTTGAAATCAAATGTGAAGGTTTAAAGGATAAGTTCCCTATAGGACTCTTTGGCCTTAGGACTACCCTGGGTGGCCTGGTCTGGTGAGGGTTAACTTACAAACTCACTATACTCACACTCTACACTCTCACATACACAATTCAAATCCTAAAACCACACCTTACCCCAACTTGACTCCCTGACTCATGTAGGTAATTCATATGGATGGACCTTAACCCCTAAGCCCCTGGCTAAGAGGGTTAGGAACAACATAGTGAATGCCTCCAATGAGTCCTCTCTTGGCTCACATAGGCTTAATATGGCTCAACCAAAGTGATTTCATTTCACTCATATTTGATCAATCTTCATTCTTCCAAAATTTCAATTTTTGACCCCGGGGACCCTACACCCATCAAACCTACCAAAAGCCTTTGAAATTGCCCAAATCCTCCAAAATCTCCAAATCACCCAAAAGTCCTCAGAATCAATCCTAAACATTTTCCCCCCACTCAAATTGACCTTCTCCAGCCAAAAATACCAAAATTTCTAAAAATACCCCCAATACCCTCCAAATTACCAAAATGCCCCTCTTGACCCAAAAATCCAAAAATTCAGAAAATTCCCAGAAAATTCCAGAGAATCCCAAATATTCCCAATTTCATTTTGTCCAACTACACCATAGGCCAATTTTGTCAATTTACTCCACTTTTACTAAAACCCCCAATTTAGCCCATTTTAAACCCAAATGAACCCAATGTCAAACCAAATCACCCCAATTGGTCTCAATTTTGGTCCAATTCAATTCTAAACTTCAATTCAATATCCCTAATATCAAACTAGACCAAATTCAAGCCGAATTTGATTGGCATTTGAATCCAATTTCATTTTAAAAGCTTAAGGCCCAATTTTGACCCATGACCTAAACCTAGATCAAACCAACCCAATTCAATCCCAATTAACCCCAAACATTTTTTAAATCTTCCCTAACATCTCCATAAACAAAATACTAACATAATTTTCCCAAAATTTGGACCCAAACCTTACTCAAATTCAACCCAAACCCAAAATTCCTTAAATTGGCCTAAATTCACCATGAACCCAAATAGGCCCAAATCCCAAGATTGAACCCCAACCAAAGTTGAAAACTCTTCATAACATTCTCCTAAACATTTCTCAACATCAATTTTACATCAATTTCAACATTAGCCCAACCTTAGCCTAAGTTAGCCCAATTTGGCCCACCTTATCCCCTTTACCAAATAAACCCAAATCCAACCCAATTCAATCCAAAATCACTCCAAATTTGTTTTAAATCACTCATGACATATCCTTAAAATAAACCCAACATTTATTTGGCATGGCCCTTTACAAATTTTTTGATCTAAAAGCCCATTTTGAAACATAAAAGCCCATTCCCTTAAACCATTTTAAAAGCCCACCTTTACCAAATTTTAAAAGCCCAAAGTCCATTCCCAAGCCCACATGAAACCTTTTCTTCATCATTCCTTTGATAATCTTATTTGACCAAAGTCTTAAACCATCATGAAATCATCCCATTTGTAGCATCATGACAAATCCCATCAATGGAATCCAAAGTTTTCAAAATTCCAAATAACCCTTTTCCATGCAAGTGAGCCAACCTTTTCCCCAAGCCATGAGCAAGCCAAATGAAGTCATGGAGCCATGCATAAGCCATATGCAAGCCATGGGGAACCCTTTCCACCTCACCATCCCACTTATGGCAAGGAGAGGGGAGCATTTCCTAAGCCTTCACTAAACCTTTTTTAACCCCATTCATGATACACTTTAACCAAAATTGGCCACCTCACCTTGGATGGGGACTTCACCACACATGTGAGGCTGACCCAAATGATCTCACATCAACCCAAATCAAGCCTTGGTGAGTGAACCAAGCCAAAACTATGAATTGACCCAAATTGGACCAAAAATGCTCCTTACACCCATGCCATTTAAATCCTTGACTTTACACATGGCATAACCCAATTGATTGCACCAAGATCAAGCTCAATAATGTGAGTTTTTCTCAGCCAAAAAACATTGATGAATGAACCAAGCCAACCCTCATGGCCACCCAAACTCCACCATAACCTTCCTTATTTAAACCCCACCTCCATGACCAAGTGGAAGAGATAAAAAAAGATTACCTTGGGGAAACTCTGCCAAATTGTTCCTAAAGCTTCTCTAAGCACTCCTAAGCTCAATCCAATCATTTCCACCGAGGCCTCACCTCTTGGACAAAGGTATCAAATTTTTTCTCCTCCAATCAAGCATGTTGTAATTTTCTGTAATTATTCACATGTTTTAAGTATATCATCACCCTATAGATGTGTGCTACTCGATTAGACGATCATGTTAAAAAAAAATTCATTCAATTTTGTTGAGAATCGAGGGAGATATCAAGGTTTGAAGTTGGACGGTTTTGGGTGAATAGAACTAGGGGAGAGAAGCAGCAGCCGTCCGATCAGGCGTGTATCCAATGGATGGTGCTGATGGAGTTGGACGGTAGCTGCATCCATGAACAGAACCGCGCCAGCAAATCAGGGAGCGACACATGGCGATTGAGCGGGAAAATGAAATATTTTATTTATTTTTGACCCTAAACTTCAAAAATGCATAACTTTGTGTAGAAAAATCATAAAACTAAAATAAAAATATGCTCTTACTCAGTGAACAGAGGAGAATAATGTGGAAAAGAAATCAAGTAATTTCATTAAGTATTTTATTTTTAATGATTTATTTACTCTCTACATTATTTTAATTCTCCATTTGCATAGGAAATTCACCATGGCATGAGACCATAGGGCTTTTGAAGCCTCTGAACTTGGGAACATTCCCTAAATTTTCTAAGGTCAAAGGCCATCCCTATGAGAAGTTATTGATTTTTCAATTGCATGTTACTGTTTTGAGTATTTTAATTCCAATAATTATCATGTTGAAAAATAAATTCTAGGAAAATTTGATGATGTTTCTTATGACTAGAGGAACCTAGGAAAAATAGCTTTTGGGTTAATTCACATGGAACAACCCTAATTGGCCTAAACACCCAAAATTGAACTTAAATTAATTAGGGTTAACTACACATCAAATTAACTTGAAAACAATTCTCAACTGATCTTTAGGATTAGAGGAACATCACATAAAAATTTGAAGTTAATTGCACTTGATTAACCCCACCAAATGGGTTGATTAAGCCTCTTAAGAAAAATGGATAAAATTAAACTTTAAAAATTCATAACTCACAAAATACTTTTCAAAAATTCACAAAAATAGTTTTGGAGCTTCTCTGATATTAAAGGAACTTAGGAAAATTAAAGTTATAATTTTCTAAAAAAGTTGATTTTTATCATTATTTTAATATTTTTAATAATTAAAAAATAATAAAAATCATAAAAATATTAAAAATCACCAAAATGTTACATTTTGAATTCTAATCACTTAGGAACAAACCAAATATTTTTTTTAAGTCGCTAGGATAAGATATTAAATTTTAAAGGCTTAATGTAATTTTTAATATTAAAAAATGTATTTTCCAACCTTTTCACTAAAATAATTCTAATAAATCAAAGAAAAATCAGAAAAATACAAAATTTATTTGTATGGAATCCTTGAGGTCAGAGAGATTTAAAAAAAATATAAAATCTATTTTTCAACTTTAATTTTATTTTAAAATTAATTAATACTCCAAAAATCAAAATAATTCTAATAAATAAAATATAATTCAAAAAATCACCAACATTTTTCCAAATGGTTCTTTGGTCATTTGAAAAATTCCATAATTTTCTTAAGGACAGAAACATTTCCTTGGTCATGTTATTGAATTTTCCTTGAAAACCCCTATTTTTCATTAAAAATAATTACATAAATAAATTAAATATAGAAAAATAACATTTTCTCCTCTAATATCTTAATTGACATGTGAGTGAGGTTACATAAAAATTTCAAGTTCATTTGAGCTTAATTTAGTGAGTTATAGAATTATTAAGCTTGAAGGGCAAAAGGGTAATTAAAAATTTCAACCCTTTTTTAGGATTAATCAAAAAGGGGAGGGTAAAATATTTGATTTTAAACTGATTTTAGATGACTGAAACATAAATTATTGAGGGTAGAAACCTACTAACCATTTCAAATACAATTAAAATAAAACTTTAATTAATTAATTAATTGAAAATTTGGAAGAATAATAGAAATTGGAATTATTAAAGTAGGGATATTATTAAGAGGATATTTATTTTTTAATTTAAAAATCCCTAAATAAATCACTTCAATAATACTTAATTCTTAATTAAAAAATTAAAATAATAATCTAAATTAAAATTAAACTAAAATTAAATTAAATTAAATTAAATTAAATTAAAATCAAAATTAAATTAAATTAAATTTAAATTAAATTAAATTAAATTAAATTGAATTAAAATTAAATTAAATTAAATTAAATTAAAATTAAATTAAATTAAAATAAATTAAATTAAATTAAATTAAATTAAAATCAAATTAAATTAAATTAAAATTAAAATTAAATTAAATTAAATTAAATTTAAATTAAATTAAATTAAAATTAAATTAAATTAAAATTGAATTAAATTAAATTAAATTAAATTAAATTAAAATTAAAATTAAATTAAAATTGAATTAAAATTAAATTAAATTAAATTAAATTAAATTAAATTTAAATTAAATTAAATTAAATTAAATTAAATTAAATTAAATTAAATTAAATTAAATTAAAATTAAAATTAAAATTAAATTGAATTAAATTAAATTAAATTAAATTAAAATTAAATTAAATTAAATTAAAATTAAAATTAAATTAAATTTAATTTAAATTAAATTAAATTTAATTTAAATTAAATTAAATTAAAATTGAATTAAAATTAAATTAAATCAAAATTAAATTAAAATTAAAATTAAAATTAAATTAAATTAAATTAAATTAAAATTAAATTAAAATTGAATTAAAATTAAATTAAATTAAATTAAAATTAAATTAAATTAAATTAAATTAAAATCAAATTAAATTAAAATTAAATTAAATTGAATTAAAATTAAATTGAATTGAATTAAATTAAAATCATTTAACAACAAACCTAAATGAAATCATTAAGAATTAAATCTAAAATAACTTGAACACTATTCCAAACTTAAACTAATTTTCTATAATTAAGTCAAAATTAAAATTAAATCATTAAGTTTAAATCATTAAAATACTTAATAAGTTGATTTGCCCTTTTAAAGCTCTTATTGTTTTAACTCTTAAATGAGGTATCAAGTGAAGTGTTACTTCACTTATAGGATATTCAAATGTCCCAGTTCACTGTACAAGAGAACAAAACTTAAACCCCTGGATGATTAATTCACTTGTATAATTAAATTTTCTTGAACTTAAAACAATCATAGATGTATTGAAAAGATGTTTAAGACTTGTCTTAAACACTTCCTTAATATGATAGGGTGTTTATAAGAACAATTGAATTTAATTGTTTCTTTGATGAAGAAAATCGTCCTTAAACCAAAACACAAGAACCTAGACGTCATAGGAGATGACTAGCTATAGGATTAGAACTTTGGTAGACAACCAAAACCTCTCCCTTAGCTTTACCTATATACTTGTTGAAATATTTAAATGCCTTAACATGTGTTTTAAGTGCAGCTTGGGATGACGGGAAGACCCTCCAGGTAACGCTTTTATTTTATTGCAATTTACTTACATGCACTATATTTTACTTTTCTTGCATGATAAACAACTGTTGCATGAAAACCAAAACCTTTATCGTAGTCCCTGAACTGAAACCAAAACTAAATTAAAAGTCACTGCAAGATAAAATTCACCGCCACAACATTTAAAAATATAAAACAACTCAAAATTTAATCATAAACAGAACAACAAACTACAATTGCAACTAAATTAAAACGTCTCGTTGAATGATCGGGAATACCTCGGATGATGTAACCCACGTGTTGCTAACGGGATTTCCCACGGTCTAAATGAAAGTGTGGAACTCATTCAGTTGAGTTTAGCAAATTCATCTGGACTAAGTGAATTCAATGAAAATAATGGTGCCGGGATGACGGAACCGTGGGATCTTAATCGGTTTTGTTTAACTAACTTTAAGATTTGTTTTAATTAAAATATTAAAAAAACACTTGAATTTTAAGATTTTCTCTAAACCAAAACACTTCTCTCATCTCCTGATTTATGACTTCTAAAACTAAACCTCTGCAACAACAAGGAGCTTGGAGCACGGTGGGCAGCACGACCATCTTCGTCAGCAAAACAACTCTACATCAGCTAAACATTCCTAGAATTAAATAACCAAGCAATAGGACTTCGAGGTAGTTTGCCTAGTGCAACATAAATTCTCAACTCTTCGTTAGGCATTTGCATGATCATGTCATGTAAATTAAGCCCTAACCGGTATTAGGATTCCGAGGTAGTCGTTCGGTACGACATAAACCATCACATCTTCGAGGCTATTTGTATGATTATGTCATACTAATATAAGTCCTAATTAATTAAAAATTGGCATGATTGAAACATTAAATAAACTCCCAAATTGAAGCCAAACAATAGGATAGTTTGGGAAGTTGCCAAGATTCTTCTTGGATCCTCAGCTTCTCCTATTTCTCTTCCTTTTGGACTCCTGAAAAAAAATGTTCCAAATTTAAGCTAATCCCTTTTGAAATTTCAAAAATCCAATCCTTTGAAAACCTTAAACTTTGAAATTCTTGAGAGCAAAACCACTGATCATTATCGAGAGTTTTCTTAAATGATTCACTTCATTTAAGATGTAATTAACTATAGGGGCTTGCCCTTATAGGGAACTTTAAGAACCCAGGTAATATAAACCCTACTTAATTCATTTATATTAAGCAGGGGAACTTGTCGGCTTATAAAATTGGTTCCTAGACCAAACGGATGTCACAGATCTTCTAGTTTATTTAACCGAGCCCCATCATCAAGCAGTGTGTCTACTCTCCGGGATAGATATACAGTTTGTGGTGCGGTGCTCGTTTATATAAACTATTCGGGATGTGAGATCGGTTTGATTTCATATCTTAAAATTTCTAAATTTAAAATTATTTTCAAAATCAAATACTACTTTTCAAATTATTTATTTAAATTAAATTAAAAATTCGCCGACAATTTCTGTAGGCGAGTTCTTTTTCAAAATACAACACTCAACCTAAAAATATGCCGACACACCTCTGACGAAGACTTCATAGTCTTTCACATCAAAAAAGTTAGCATAAAATTCGCGCACGACTGGAATAACAGCAACAGCGGTGAAATAACAGAATCGTTGTCAGTTGTGTGCAACAATCGTGTTTTCGATCATTTCACCGGGATTGTAAAAGCTTCGCTCTGAGATAAATTTTCTGGAAGTCGCAAATTTGTGATATCAAAAATGCGGTGCCACAGTCGCGAACTTGCTACTGTCAAAATTTTCTCGTGCCTTTCCTCACTTAGATTTCGGTGCCATCTAAACGTGAAAGAAAACACAAATAAATTAAGGAATCAAAGATTTAAACTCTTTTTAAGCTTAAGAAACTTAAAATGAGTTTATAAATTCCTGGAGAGACACTAAAAATCAAAATTTTTCTCAAAATTTTAGTTTTTAGTCAAAAAAAGGAAAAAACGATGGTGAAAATAAAAAAAATAAATGGATTAAAGTGTAGATCTGACCTTGAGATGAAGAAATCAAGTGATTTCGGGCTCAAAATTTTGATTTTTTGACCTCAAAATGGATTTAGGAGGAGGGTTTTCGCAAAAAAGAGGAAGAAGATGAAGCATAGGCGTCAAAAATGGATAATGGGGGTTTAAATGGTGTTTTTCGGGTAAGCAGGCCGAAACGGCGCCTAGGCGCCGAATTCTGGCGCCTAAGCGTCAGACTAGTCTTTACAAAAAAGTCTCTTAAAAATTTTATTTTCCACCAAAATATAAATTAAACTTCTAATTACTCATATAAGAGTATTGCTTCAGTTTCCATCTTCCAAAATATTTTCCAAAAATTTTAAAAATTAAAAATTAAATCCACCAATTAAACACAAGTTTAAATCAAACTCTTCTAATTCCATTCATGATTTTCAATTTCATGCTCAATACAATTCAGATAAGTATCATAACATGATTCAAGTTCTAACAATAATCAAACAACACAAAGTTGAAAGCAAATATAACACACAAAGCAAACACACAAACAAACACAATCGATTCACTAAATTGATACAACGGCACAATAGATAAATCACAATCTTACCACATCACTATCTAATTATCATTATCTTCATAATGAAGATTGCTTGGCCTACTGGGGAAGAATACTAATGCTCTCAAAAAATCTGTAGCCGTTTTCTCGTCGATCCATTTGTTCTTTGCATACATCTCCACTTAAGCATCTTGATAAGCCGCTGGATGATCAAATTGAGGTTTCGCCTATTATTCTAGATGTTTAATTTGATGATACATCTCATGGAGGCGATCTCCAATGCTTTTAAACTCTGCTTCAAACTTATCTAGACGACTAGACATTTTCTCCAAACTTATAGCGATGAAACCATTGAAGTAGGGTTAAGGATCCTTTGAAACCTTGTCTCTAGCCTCTTCTCTAAGATTTCTCCTCTCCATTTCTTAAAAAATCCTCTCTAATCTCTCAAGAATGGAGTTTATGGGTCGAAATAATGATTGCATAAGGATTGGGGATGAAGATAGGGTCATTTATAAGAGAAAATAATGTGAAAAACTGAATTTTTTTGGTTTTGTCACGATCCAGAAACTGTGGCGCTTAGGCGCCAAATCTGGCGCCGAGGCGCCGGACCCATCGACACATAGTTTTACTCTAGCGCCTAGGCGCCAAATCTGGCACCTAGGCGCCAAATCTGGCACCTAGGCGCCGGAACTCCAAATCTGGCACCTAGGCGCCGGAACCATGTTCAACTCCGTTTCGCCTAACATTAAATTTCAAAGTTTCGTTCTCCAAAATAGGTAGTTTAGAATGGTAAGATCAATATAGACTCAGTAACACAAATTATAAGCAATTCTAATAAAGGTTAACTTGATCTCCTTTTTACTCATATATGAAATAGAGTGATCCAATGTCTAAGCTTTATATAATTTGAGATAATTTTCAGCTTAAGTCAATAAAGACTTGTTAGCATTCAAATTTTCTAAAGTAATATAAAATTAAACAAGACCGAGGCATAATCTTACATTACAAATGTAAAAACAAACAAAACAACAAATAACTATGGTTTGCCTCCCACAAAGCGCTTGGTTTAATATCGTCAGCCTGACCTAATTAAGTATTTTAATCAGGTAGACTCAACTCATAAGCCACTTTATAAATCTTTTTAAATCTCCCAAATAAGGCTTTAGTCTTAATCCATTAACTTTAAAAAATTTTCCTGTTTTGGGATCTTTAACATCCACAACTCCATAATGGTATACTTTTTCAATTATATATGCTCCTATCCATTTTGATCTTAATTTTCTAGGAAAAGTCTTAAACGAGTATTAAATAATAATACTTCTTGTCCAGGCTCAAATATTTTTCCTGAAATCTTTTTATCATGTACTATTTTCATTTTCTCTTTATAAATCCTTGCATTTTCATATGATTCATTTCTTATTTCATCCATCTCATTTAATTGCAATAATCGTTTTTCTCTTGTAGTATTCAAATCAAAATTAAACTCCTTTATCGCCCAATAAGCTTTATGTTCAAGTTCAACAGGTAAGTGACAATGTTTACCATAAACTAATTGGTAAGGTGACATTCCGATTGGTGTCTTATAAGCTGTTCCATAAGCCCATAATGTAGAATCAAGTCTATCAACCCAATCAGTTCTTTTAGGATTAACAGTCTTCTCTAAAATTCTTTTAATTTCTCTCGTTTGATACTTCGACCATTCCACTTATTTGTGGGTGATATGCGATTGCAATTCCGTGTTTGATTCCAAATTTTCCAATAATGATCGAATTCTTATATTTCTAAAATGACTTCCACCATCTGTGATAATTACCTTAGGCATTCCAAATCTTGAAAAAATCATCTTCTTTAAAAATTTTGAAACACTTTTGGAATCACAGCTAGGTAAAACTACAGCTTCAATCCACTTTGAAACGTAATCAACCGCTAATAAAATATAAATCTTTCCAGATGAGGGTACAAATGGTCCGATATAGTCTAAACCCCATATATCGAAAAATTCAACTTCCAATATATAGTTTAAAGGCATTTCATCTTCCTAAACTGAAAAATCGTCCATGAATACTTCAATTCCTTTGTCAATCAAATCACAAAATATTAACATCATACATCTTTGAAAAGTTGCAGGTGCATTACATAAACCAAAAGACATTCTTCTAAAGGCAAATGTTCCATAAGGACTTGTAAATGTTGTTTTCTCTTGGTCCTCAGGAGTAATAAGTAATTGATGATAACCAGAATATCCATCCAGAAAACTGAAATATGAGTGTCCAGCTAATTTGTCAAGCATTTAATCCAAGAAAGGTAAAGGAAAATGATCCTTTCTAGTGGCTTCATTTAACTTTCGATAATCAATGCAATTTCACCATCCAGTAACTTGTCTTGTAGGAATTAGTTCATTTTTATCATCGATGACGGATAGCTTACTCCTCCTTTCTTCGAACACAATGAATAAGACTTACCCATCGGTCATCCGAAATAGGATAAATAATTCCAACATCTAACCATTTTAAAATTTCTTTTTTAACAACCTCTTTCATGATAGGATTTAATCTTCTTTGCGGTTCAATAGTAAGTTTAAAATTTTCTTCCATTAAAATTATATAGATACAAATGGAAGGGCTTATTCCTCTTATATCAGCAATAGTCCAACAAAAAGCTTTTTTATAACTCTTTAACACTCCTATTAATTTTTCTTCTTGATCTAAACTTAGCTCAGAAGAAATAATAGTAGGTAAAGTTAATGAATTTCCAAGAAATGCATACTTTAAATGTGAAGGTAACATCTTTAATGCCAGTTTAGGGGCTTTTTTAATTGAGGGTAAAAGTATATCATTTTGAATTATGTCTAAAGTTTCCCAGTTGTCTTTAATATAATGAGTTTCTTTAAGTAATTCATCTTCTTTTAGTTCTTCATTTTCATCAGTTAAAAATTTAATTTCTTCTTTAGGAATGATTTTACATTTTTCTCGATAGTGTTTTTCAATTATAAAATCAAAAATATTAATTCGATAACATTTTTCTTTGTCAGGGTACTTCATCGATTTAAGAACATTGAATTTAATCACTTGATCATTAACTCTCATAGTTAATTCTCCTTTTTGCACATTAATCATAGCTCGTCCGGTAGCTAGAAAAGGTCTCCCTAAACTAATTGGCATTTCTTTATCTTCTTCCATATCAAGCACAATGAAATCCACAGGGAAGATAAATTTATCTACTTTAACAAGTACATCCTCTATAACTTCTTTAGGGTAAGTTATAGATCTATCAGTTAACAGAAGGGTTACAGTGGTGGAAGTAATCTCTCCTAAATTCAACCTTTGATAAATAGAAAATGGCATGAGATTAATACTTGCTCCTAAATCACACAAAGCTTTTCAACAAAATTTTTCTCCAACAACACAAGGTATAGTAAAACTTCCAGGATCTTTAAGTTTCTGAGGTAATTTCTTTTGAATTATTGCACTACATTCTTCATATAGTGCAACAGTTTCAAAAGCTTCAAATTTTCGTTTCTTACTTAATATATCCTTCATAAATTTTGCATAAGTTTGCATTTGTTCCAAAGCTTCAGCAAAAGGTATGTTAATAGTAAGTTTCTTAAAAATTTCAAAGAACTTATAAAATTGATGATCAAGTTTCTGCTGCTTAAGTCTTTGAGGAAAAGGTGGTGGAGGTTTTTCAACTTCCACATTAATAGGTATAACAGTCTGATCTTGACTAGGAGAGAGAGTTTCTTTAGGTTTTTCAATCCCTTCAACTTCAATCTCTTTTTCAATTTCATTCTGCATTCTTTCTTTTAATTCCTTTCCACTTCTAAGTTGCACAGCCTTAGCATGTTCATGTTCTTTTCTAGTTTCCTTTGGATTAATTTCAACATTACTAGGAAGTGTTCCTACGAGTTCGTTATTAATTAAAGTAGCAATTTGCCCCATTTGATTTTCAATATTACGAATAGCAGTATTTGATTTTGTAATTGATTATTAAATCCAGGAGGTTTATAATTTGGATTAACTTGATTATTCCAATTTCCAGTGGGATGAGATTGATTATTACCCCATTGTTGTTGTGAATTATTCCAGGTTAAAATTAGGATGATTTTTCCACCCGATTATAATAATTTGAATAAGAATTTTTTTTACTTGCAATAGCTTATAAAGTTTCAATAGTTTGAGAATCTTCAATATTAGCAGAGTTATTATGTGAAATATTAATTGTAAAATAATCTAATTTTTTAGACATTGCTGCTACTTGTGAAGCTAGAATAGAAAAGGCTTCATTATCGTAAATACTTGCCATCTTTTTAGGATTAATCCTTTCGGAAGGCCATTGAAAATTGTTATTAGTCATTTCTTCAATTAAAGTGTAAGCTTCTTCAAATGATTTAGACATTAAAGAACCTCCAGCAGTAGCATCAACAATTGATTTTAAAGATCCAATTAATCCATTGTAAAATGTTTGAATAATTAACCAATCAGGTAAAGCATGATGAGGACATTTTTTTAATAGTTCTTTAAATCTTTCCCAAGTTTCATATATTTTCTCCCCGTCAAATTGACTAAACAAAGTAATATCATTTCTTAATTTAGCAGTTTTAGAAGGAGGAAAATATTTAGCAAGGAATGTTTGTGTCATTTCAGCCCATGTTTTAATAGAACCAGTTGCTAATGAGTTTAACCACATCTTTGCTTTATCTCTTAAAGAAAAAGGAAAGAGTCTAAGTCTAATAGCATCATCAGAAATATTGTTATATTTAAAGGTAGCACAAAGTTCTAAAAAACTAACAAGGTGTAAATTTGGATCCTCATTTGATGTTGCACCAAATTGATTGTTTTGTACCATTTGAATAATAGACGGTTTAAGTTCAAAAGAATTAGCATCTACAGTGGGTATTTGAATACTACTATGAAGTTCATCAACTGTAGGGTTAGCATAATCCCTTAATGGTTTATAAACATTTTAATCATTAAATTAAATTGGATTTTGTAAAGTAGCCATTTCTTGAAATTTTTGAATTTGTTTTCCCTTTTTAATTTTTCTAATTGTTCTTTCTAGTTCAGAATCTAAAGGTATTAATTCTTCAGAACCAGAACTATGCATAAAAAAAAATAAAGCAACGAATAAATTTTTTTTTTAATTTATTTTATTTTATATTTTATATTTTTATATATTTTTTTACGTTTTTGGAAATATAATATTTAAAAATCTATAAATTTTATCTCTTTTTCCCAGGCGACGGCGCCAAAAACTTGACCCGATTTTTTGTATTTCCAAATACAAGAATTTGTTACCACTGCTAGAAAATTTAATTTCAAGCAAAGGCGCAAAACACTTGACCCGGAATAACTTGTTATATAGATGTGTACAAAATTTTAATTACGGCAATAGCATTAAATAAAACTTGATTGCTACTGAATGCTAGGCCGTTAGTGATTAATACTTTTTAAATATATGTTTATATAGCAAAATATAATTTTAAAGGAAAATATTTTATATACTTTTTGGGTACTACGCAAGTATACGTATCGTTTCAAGTAATAAAGGGCTTTGAAACAAAGACCCCAGTATCGATCCTACGGGGAAAAAATATGGTAATAAATTTTTAAATATTGTATTTCAAAATCTTTTTGTATTTTAATATAACTTAAATTACTTTTAATTTACTAGATGTAGATAAAGAAAACAATAATAAGAAAATGATTTTGTGAAAACTATATAAAACAAACAACTTTCTTCCTTTCAATTAATCCAAGATTTTTAAGATAATTTAACATTCGTTGGAGAATCTATATTATGGTATTGTGCCAAATAGATGTATTCCTATTCTTTACCCTTTGATCTCAATGCAAAGAACATTGGCTAATCTACAGATCAGGTTCGGATTTATTGTTAGTAGAATGGTTAATCTAGGCTCACACTACTAGATGTCCAAGGGTGGCTATGGTCGGCCCTACTTGTGACCCTTTCCTTATCTATAAATCAAATTATAGGAATTTAGTCTGTCACTCTAAAAACTTATCAATTCTACACCCTTTAAATCTTATCTTCCTATTTCTTTGCACTTCACCTTGAATAGCCCACGCAAGGCCTTCGACTACCCAAGGATTCATGTGACATCTACAAGTTAAGAGTTCTTCTCCTTCTAGGTCTCAAAACTCTTCAACGGGTTTTAACAATTTAAATGACCAATTTAAAAAGTAAAGTAAGATCAGGTATTAATATCATCACAATGTTTTGAAAATATTTTGATTTTCAATTCTCCATCGAATTTTATATTATCTTATTTATATTTTCATAATTGAAGGAAGAAAGTAAACTAACTACTCAGAACACATTGAATATAAACATCAAAACAAAATAAATAAACTTTGAATGAAAAATAAAATACTTATCTCAAATATTCCTGCTACAGATCTTCTGATTTCTACTGACTCCACAGCGTAATGAACTCCAAATGCAACAACTTGAAAATAAACTCACTAAACTAAATAAAAGTGGCCCTAAATTTCTCTCTCCATTTCTCTCTCTAAGGATGAGAGATTCTAAAGTGGCTAAGAGATAGGGGTTACAATGGGGGGCATGTTTTTCTGAAGGAGTGGACTCCTATTTATAGGCTTAAGGGTTGCCTCGAGGCACCTCTTCAAAAATGTCCAAATTCAATGAATCTTCTGAAGGTCCGTCCGGCGCCTGGCGCCGGACACCACGTCCAGTTCTTCGCACCTCTTTGCTTTGGCCTGCACCTCTTCGCGATTAAAACCATTTTGGAGCGTCCAAATGCAATGTATCACATGTCCTATTATCAAGGAACAACTGCTAGTCTTCTAAAATGTCCAATAACCGCTCACTCTGTCAAAATAACAGTCCAAAAGTCATCAAAAACTTGACAGTTTCTGTATCGAGTCTGGCGCATAGGCGCCATGCCATAATTTTTTATAATTCTTGTATTTTGCTCTATTTTTGCTCTTTTTTTACTCCTTTTTCACCCTTTTTCCTTTTTTGGACATTTTTACATCACCTACATCCAAAAACACAAAAATACCTTTCATTAAAGCATAATATCCTTAGAAATTGATAAAAATCAAGGCATAAAAATAGGTTTTTTTTTCATGGATCATTATGTCATACATATATATGTCCTAATTAACTAAAATTGGCAGGATTAGAACATTAAATAAAACTCTCAAATTGAAGCCAAACAATAGGACAGTTTGGGAAGTTGCTAAGATTCTTCTCGGATCCTCAGCTTCTCCTACTTCTCTTCCTTTTGACTCTCAAAATAACTGTTCTAAATTTGATCTATTCCCTGTCGAAATTTCCAAAATTCAATCCTTTGAAACCTCAAACATTAAAATTCTTGAGAGCAAAACCACTGATCATTATCGAGAGTTTTCTTAAATGATTCCCGTCATTTAATATGTAATTAACTATTGGGGCTTGCCCTTATAGGCAACTTTAAGAACTCAGATAATATAAACCCTGTTTAATTCTTTCATATTAAGCAGGGGAACCTGTCGGCTTATAAAAATTGGTTCGCAGACCAAATAGATGTCACAAATCTTCTAGTGTATTTAATCGTGTCCCATCATTAAGCAGTGTGTCTATTCGTCGGAATAGATACACAGTTTGTGGTGTGGTGCTCGTTTATATAAACTATTTGGGATGTGAGATCGGTTTGATTTCATATCTTAAAGTTTTCAAACTTAAAATTATTTTCAAAATCAAGTGCTACTTTCTAAATTATTTAAAACTATATATACAATAAATTTAATTTAAAATAAAATTCGCCGACAACTTCTGTAGGCGACCCCTTTTCAAAACACATAACCTAAAAATATGCCGACACATAGCTTAGTGTGTGTCTGTTAGTTAATTTTATTTTTAAAGATATTTGAAGTAATTGTAGTTTGCTTAATTGTTACTATTTTCTGTATCTTGTTAATAGAAGTAAACATTAAACTTTAATTGCAAATTGAGTATTGGATTTCATTATTACGTTACCTATTGTAAGAATCGTGCCTTCCTTGTAGGATCGATAACCAAGACTTCATTAGAGCCCTGTATTACTTGATACGATACGTATACTTGCATTGAATGTTTAGACTTTACAATATCATTATAAATATATAAATTTGATTTCATAAGTTCTTGCAATATTAAAAGTATGCATCACTTCCCCAAGAGAATCTCTTCAAATTCCTTTGACTCCTTTTTTTTTCCACAACAACACACAATTCTCTCTTAAGATGAGTAAAGAAGAAGAAATCTCTCACTTTTCCTCTCCTCCTACATTCCTTAGTAGAGAAAACACACTACACACTAATCCCTATATTCTCTTTAATGGAATCTCCACATAAGAACAATGACAAGACTCTGAAAAATAATGATGAGACACTGAACTTTTGGCTCCAAATTTATTCAAATTTGGGTAGAACCGACTTTCCCAAGAGTTTCCTCAAGCACCCTTTCAAAATCTATCCAAATACATTGAATCTGGTTAAGTTCGCAATAGGGCATGGTTCGGTGCTCGATAGGGCGCCGTCCGGCGCTATTTTCTATCATTCTAACCAAACTCTCTGGAATTGGGCGCGGTTCGACATTGAATAGGGTGTCGTTCGACGCTCTAGGTCAAAATGTCCAATTTGCCCCATTTTGCTCCGAATTCACTCCTTTTTGCTTCCTTTTGCTTCAAAGGCCTGAAATCATCGTACTTGCATGAAATCATGAAAAATACCCTTCTTAAAGTGCAATATCATCAAAAATAGGTATGAAATAGGCATTAAAAAGCTATTAAATTTTCAATGGATCAACAAAGTTGGATTATGATTAATTTTCATCACTTCAGACAAAGCAATGAAGCCATTTTCATATCATTTGACTGAACCATGCACAAATAATGAAGCTGAATATGAGGCACTCATCACCAGTCTCAAATAGACAATATTAATAAAAATAAAAAATATCGACATCTACGGAGTCTCCCAATTGATCATTAATCAAATTGCGAGTAAATATAAGACATTCAAACCTCGACTTGAACAATATTCATGTTACACTCTAAAACTACTTCAGCGAATTCCTAATGCAATTTTCTTCTTAATCCCTAGACGAGACATTTCTTTAGCAGATGCTTTGGCAAAACTTGTAAAAGAATTTGCTTATCCAGAAGAAGACAACATATTAATTTCTATAAAAGGACGACAAGTTCTTTCCCAAATTGACATGGATAATTTACATACAATCAGTGAAAACATGTCATTAACAATTGACGAAGAAAAGAATGATTGACAATGATCAATTATCCAATATTTACAGATCGGAAGGTTACTCGAAAACAACTCTATTGCAACTCAAATTAGACAAAGAGCATTATCATATGCTCTAGTGAATGATATTCTTTACAAATGATCTTTTGACCAAATGTGGTTAAGATGCCTAAACCAAACTGAAGCTCAAGAGATTTTTAAAGAAGTTCATTGAAGTCGATGTGGTACAAACTGGTGCGACTTTTTTAATTTGCCAAAATTTATGAACTCAGATTTATATATATATATATATATATATATATATATATATATATTGATTTAGTTTATATATATATATTGATTTAGTTTGATATATATATATATATTCACTTGGAAATGGATTCTCTGTATTTATTGCAAATCATATTGTCTCAAGTTGATGTGCCTTGGTTTCTTCAGATTTGGCTGAACAAAATTAACCTTCTCTCCTCATCTATCACAATTCTATGGAGTCATACTTATAGGGAGGGAAATCAACTCTGCTAATCGGCTAGCAACCAAGGCTTCTTCTTCTCATGATGTTATTTATAGTGCCAATTACTCTTCCTTTCCTTTATTTAGTTCTCTTTTACATGGGGATTTAATTGCAATCCCACATGTTAGATGTAAGACAGCTTTCTTAAATAATATTTTTGGTTTTTTGGTAAAAAAAATATATATATATTGATTTAGTTTATCAATGAGTCACACAATTAAATGCAAGTATATATATCACTCAAGTAATACAGGGCTCTAGTGGAGTCCTAGATATCGATCCCACATGGAGGTTTTAATTTTATGGCGTAGTACAAAAATCACTTATCAAATCACAGCATAATTGCTAGTAAGTTCAATTCTTAAAATAAAGACAAAAAGTTGTAGTTACTATTTCTACCAAAGTACGTTCTAAAATTATAACAAGTTAAACTAACACAAGACTAAATTTATAACAAAGTTCAGTTGTAAGAAAGAGTCATCCTCATCTCTAATTATAATATGATGATTATTGTGACATAGATCAGTGATGCAAATGTATTGTGCCAAATAAGAACATTCCTATTCTTTACCCATATCTCAGAGTATAAAGAACATTGGCTAATCCTAAGTTCAATCCCTTAATCCATGTTTAGGATACTGGCTCTCACTCCAAAGCTTCAACTTCCCTTCCCCTGAAGGCTAACTCTCACTTTAGTTTCCAAACATTATGACCAAATTGAGGATTTCAGTCTGTCACTCTGAAATCTCCAATTCTACGCCCATTAAAGTATATTTCCCTATTTATTTGCACTCAATCCCCATGAACTACATCTCTCATTCATGGACATCGAATGTGACCTTCAATTTTGTTGTGGAACTCATCGTCCTTTTAGAAGATATGATTTCCAACAAGTTTTAACAATTTAATTGGCCAGATCAAAAAGTAAATGAAGTTTAAAGTGAAAAGGTCATCACAAATTCTCCAAAATAAATCGACACATCATTTTCATATCACAACATCAACACATCACATGAAAAGGAGAAAGACAAAGAAATCTACTCAAGACTAATGAGGAAAAGATGATAAAACATGGGTTTTATATATAAAAACAACATCATACAAATAGAATAAAGAAAAGAAATCTTATCTCAAACTCTTCCCTAAGCGAATCTCAAGAAATTCCTTTGACTCCTCTTCTTTCTTCACAACAACACACAATTCTCTCTTTAGATAAGTAAGGAAGAAGAAATCTCTCACTTTCCCTCTCTTCTTACACTCCTTAGAAAAGAAAACACAAAACCTAGATTTCCTAAACAAAATGAAAAGACACACACTTCTCACTCTCTATACTCTCTAAAATCTCTCCCCCTCTCTAAATTTGGCTCCAAAGAAGTTTAAATTCGGCCATAACTGATTTCCCAATAGTTTCCTCAAGCATCCCTCTAAAATATAGCCAAATACATTGAGTCTAGTTTAAAATCGGGATAGGGCGCAATCCATCACAAGGTAGGGCGTCGTTCGGTACACTATTCTGCCAATCGGTCCCAACTCTCTATAAAATAGTGTGGTCTGGTGCTGGTGACAGCGCCGTTCAGCGCTGTTCAATAAAATGCACTTTTACCTTATTTTGCTCCAAATTTGCTCTTTTTCGCTTCCTTTTGCTCTAAAGGCCTAAAATCATTGTACCTGCATGAAATCATGAAAAATATCTTTTTTTAAAGTGCAATATCATCAAAAATAGGTATGAAATGGATAGTGAAAAGCTATCAAATTTTCACTGGATAAAGATCCCCCAAACTTAACTATTACTTGTCCTTAAGTAATTTTAGTTAATACATAAAATAATTATCCATTGCAATGAACTTTCTTTCTAGAAAACTATAATTTTGATTTAGATAAGTACAATAGTAAAATTTTCAGAAAGATATTTGGATAATTCAAGTAAATCCTACAGGTGTAAGATATCTTGTAATCATGTCTAGGAGTTCTAGCCTTTTATTCATTTCAAAAATGACTGTAGATTGTCCTATTAAGGCACTTAAAATGAAACATGAAAAGAAGTTTTAGAGACCACTATAAGTAAGGATGCTAATCCATACATATAAGTTCTAGAAAATAATTAAGTTCTTCCCTTTAGGTAGATTCAAGTGAAGCCAATTTTTGATTAGGCATCTCCTCACTTTTCTTTTCTTTTTCTTTTCTTTTCTTTTTTTTTCTCTTTTTATTTTTTTTCTTTTAAGTGAGGATTACTGTATCTGGATAGCCATTTAATGATTTTTAACTTCACCTTTCTCACCCTAAATTTGAAACTTACTACAATCCTTTACCTTATAGGCATTTCTTTAGTTTAATATTGATTCATCATAGATTCTCAATCATTTCCTATCACATAAAGTTTTAAGATTCTTAATATTTCAAACATACAGTTTTTCTTAATTTGAATAGTTGACTATAGTCTCATTCTTGTATACCAAATATCTTATCCTACAAAATTACTTTTCATTACCAAATACTTTCATTCAATTTTTAAAAATACTTAAATAAAATCAAAATACAGTTATCTGAAATTGAGTTATATTACAAGAAATCATGTTAATAATTTTGAAAATACTTTTAAATGAGAACAATTAATAGTTAATTCTTTCCCTCCCTCAAATTTAAGTTACTGAATATTAATACAATTAACATGGGAAGAAAGAAAAGAAATAAACATATAATTCATACCTCAATATGTTGGGCTTTTCATACCTTTGAGTTTAAGCAGGATTTTCTTCATAAAGTAAAACAGTAGGCCAAAAATAATTAAGAGCATTTCTATACACAAATATGGGTTAGAAATTTGTAAAGGAAAAAGTTTAAAATCATAAAACATAAACTATGCACATCACATTAACATCCAACTGTTACTACCACAGATCAAACTAACAAACCAAACACATGAAAACTCTACTATCAAATCACATACATCACAATAAACATAAAGTTTGCTACAAACACAACCAAATACAAATTACATCACAAATACTAATCAGAGAGAGTCTCAGGTACATCACAAGTACAAAATACAAATACATAACAAATATCAAAGAGTCTCAGGTACATCACATATACATCACAAATACAAAGTACAATGAAAAATAAAACTAAAACTACTAATCATCTTCAGCAGGAGCTCCATAATCATCAGGTTCATCAGGCTGGTATGGAGTGTACTCAGGGTAAGTAGGAAATACAACACTAGTGTCTCCCCTGAAAAAAATCTCATCTGTGCGTCATGATAAGCTATCTCATATTCTTTCCACCGCACTTGATAATCATCATTTATCTTATTCCTTACTTCTAGTCCCTCTACTCTGGTGTTTAACCTTTCCAATTGATCTATAACATCATGCAGAGTAGGCTCCCTAAATGTAGATGGTCTCTCATGACTAGAAGAAGGCTCATCAGCTTTCTTACTCCACTTCCATCCTACATGGGCTTCATAAGGAGGATGGACTACCTCATCATTATCTTCAACTTCTACACCTGCCTGAATACACAAAGCATGAATCAGACTAGGGTGTCCCAGTTCACCAGCAGTCTCTCCTTTTAAACTTGTTAAAATACTTTTATGAATAATTTCCCCGATATTGATATTCTTCATGTTCTGAATACAGTAATTCAGAACAACTCTGTCTACAGTAACCTAGCTGTGATGGTTGGTAGGCAAAAGTCTTGCAGAAATGAAATAGTGTCAGACTTTTGATACAGGATTCAAAGTAGAAAGGAGGAAATTAACTTTTAGCCTTTGTTTAACCTTTCATACCCCTTTTCTGTCAGCCAAAAAGTTCAAAATAGTATCTAATGCTTTATTCGTAATAGGAAAATTTTTGTATTCACTTGAAAAAGGCTTTCTCAACTAATAAAATGCATTAATGCGAGCAGGGATGAATTCAACCATCTATCCTCTAACCAATATGTATTCACTCTCAGAAAAATACAGATTTGCATAAAATTTCCTAACAATTCTCAGCATCGCTTCAGCAGTGAAATAACAGAAAATCTCCCATTGATGATTCACAATAAGTTCTTCAACTATACCTCCAGGATTTTCAAAGGCTTTCTCTTGAATACATTTCTTATTGCTAAGAATGTACTGAAACGCGAATAAGCCTTGAAACTCACAAATTTGCTTTCACCATAATCAAATTTTCTCTTCTCCTTTGAAATTCTTGGAGTCATTTGTCTAAAAATATCAAATTTATCCAAATCAATTTTAAAATTGCAATGTAATAGACTCCAAGGTAAATTTAAATAGATAAGAACTTAAAATCCATGAAAAATCTCCAAAGTTTCTCTAAAAATCACAAAATTTCCAATTTTCCTAATGTAGGAGATTTCCACGGTCAAAATCAAAAAAATTTAGGTTAAAGTGTAGCTCTTACCAAGATAAGATGAAAGTCAAACTTTTTTAACCTCGAAATCGCTTCAAATCTAAATGCTAATGAGCCCTAAGTGCGAAAATCGGCCTTGGCTGGAGGTAGAAGACGATGGTTTGGGCAAAAAGGGCGAGTCCCAGGGTTAAATCGCGTAAATGTGGACTTTAAGGCCTTTTTTCTGGTCTAGCGCTGTCTGGCGCTAGAGACAGTGCTGTTCGGCACATTTTTCTGCTCTTATGGCCAAACTCTCTATCTTTTGGAGCGGCTAGGCACTGGTGACAGCGCCGTTCGGTCCCAGTTCAAAAACTAGGCTTCCAACTTTCTTTTGCAATTTTGATCTTTTCAAGCCCGCTCCGACGTCTAATTAGTCTAATTAAGCATTAAATAACATTCTAAAGCCATGGAAAATGATATTTCTTAACAAAAACAACACAAAACATCATTTTCATAAATAAAATCCAAGTTACAAACACATAAACATAACACTAACACTACACATCGTCAATCCATAAAATTCTAAAATTCAGCGTCGCTCATAACCACAAGACACGTAACGCTGAGAACTGAACAAGAAAGCAAATCCAAATTTAACATCCAAGCAAAGCAAAGCAAAGTAAAGAAATCAGTTCAAATACACAAACACAGAAATACAATAATTAAGTATTCATTCTTCCTCAGAACTTTCATCAACTCTAAGATCTCCAATAGATTGAACGAGAGTGAACAAATTATAGAATGGATGAAAAGGGAATTCTTCAGTAGAATCTTCTTCAATCCAACTTTTCGTTTTCATCAACCATATCAAAATTCCTTCAAGATACCCAAAATGATAAAAGTGCTCCTTCATTCTCCAATCCAGATGATCAAAGAAATCAGATAGATTGTTGATTGTATTTATTATGTGTTGCACTTTCTTCTCCAATTTCTTAATTTTCTTCAAGATGATCTGTGAACTTTCAAGAAAGTAAGGAGGAATAGTTTTTTACCTCTGAGATGATTGTTCTTCAATGATACTCATGTCATTCATATCACCAACTGCCTGATTACTATATGCATCTGCTGGGTCTATAGGCTTCCAAGGTAGAAGTACTCTTTACCAGTTCTCATATGACCCTTGTGATTGACTACAAAGAAGAAATATGGTAGAAGGATGTCCAAGCTCATACTTTGATCCATGAACGATCAATCCCAAAACAGACTTAACAATTATAGAACTGTTGACCTCATTTTTGATGAGGTCTTCTCTTCTCTCTTTAGTACTTAGGTTCTAGCCGTAGGCTTTTCCTTTGACTATCTTAGAGGACTAGAAGTGGAACCCACCCTTTAGAAGTTTAAATACCTCTTGACTTCCCCAAAACCCACAAGCTTGATTGTAGACCCCTAATCACCTAGAGGGTTGAAATCAAATGTGAAGGTTTAAAGGATGAGTTCCCTATAGGACTCTTTGGCCTTAGGACTACCCTGGGTGGCCCTGGTCTCGGTGAGGGTTAACTTACACACTCACTACACTCACACTCTACACTCTCACATACACAATTCAAATCCTAAAACCACACCTTACCCCAACTTGACTCCCTACTCATGTAGGTAATTCATATGGATGGACCTTAACCCCTAAGCCCCTGGCTAAGAGGGTTAGGAACAACAAAGAGAATGCCTCCAATGAGTCATCTCATGGCTCACATAGGCTTAATATGACTTCATGGCTCAATAAAATTGACTTCATTTCACTCATATTTGATCAATCTTCATTCTTCCAAAATTTCAATTTTTGACCCCGGGGACCCTACACCCATCAAACCTACCAAAAGCCCTTGAAATTGCTCAAATCCTGCAAAATCTTCAAATCACCCAAAAGTCCTCAGAATCAATCCTAAACATTTTCCCCCCACTCAAATTGACCATCTCCAGCCAAAAATACCAAAATTTCTAAAAATACCCCCAATACCCTCCAAATTACCCAAAATACCCTTTTTAACCCAAAAATCTAAAAATTACAAAAATTCCCAAAAAATTCCAGAAAATCCCAAATATTTTCAATTTCATTTTGTTCAACTACACCATAGGCCAATTTTGTCAATTTGACCCAATTTTATCAAAATCCCTATTCCACCTGTTTTTGATGTGACCGTCGACGAGGTTGTCCGAATGACCTCAGATGACGAAACGGACCGTGCCGTTGCGTCCAGAACGTCGATTTTAGCCAGATAGAATACCCATTTTGCTAGTGTTCCGTGCACGAGCGATATACACGGAAATTAATGCATGCTATTTAAAATTAAAAAAAAAGGAAAATCTCCTATTTAAACCTCACGACACCCTCTCACAAAGCCCTAACTCCTTCTGTTAGCGAAACAACCACAACTTTCTCCTCCCACAAGATTCATTCAGCCAAAACCCCCTCTTGACCCCTAGAGCCGAAAGCATCGCAAACTCGCAGCCCTCAATCTCGTTCGCAAAACCTTAGCCGAGCTCGCAATATCTCGTGCTGCCGACCTCACCGCCGGATCTCCTCATGCCGCTCGCCGCTCACCGCCTTCTCCTTCGCCTCTTGATGTCGACATCGCCAACATCGCTGATGCTACTATGGATGGAAAAGAATTCCTAACAGAACACCGTTGGAGAAACTGCAGCAAAGAAGAGAACTGGAGGAGTGTCTGCCGTTTGTGTTTGTTTTCTAATCTTTACTTCAATTTGTCCTCGACAAGTTAGCGTTGGCTCAATCTCTCGACATTTTTTTCTTGATCGTTCAGTTTTTCTACTTGGTTGCTCATCATTCTTGCTTGATTGTTCGATTTATTTTCTTTTCTTACTGGATTGTTCGGTCTTGTCGCTGGTTCTTGTGGTATTTTGGCTTGTTTGGTGGATATCCTTGTGGCTTGCTTGATATTCTGGTTGTTGTTCCTCGATATTCTTTCCATGTTGCAATATTTCCTTGTTGTTTGCTCATTTCCCATGCTTGTTTGCACCTAATCTGATCTCTGAAACAGTTATAAAAGATGACCTTGGTGTTCTTATAATGCAGCTTCTAATTGGTAAAATTAGAAAGCCTGCTCCAAATCTTACATATTTTACTTCTCAAGTTTGATGTAAATGGTCCCGTGAAAAAAAATAATATACTCTATTACAACTAAAATGTCACTTCAGTGGTTTGAAGGTTATTCTTGATAATTCAGAGAAGTTTTTGAAACCCGAAATAAACTCTTACTGCTTGAATTTGATTTTTTCAGCTCTTTTATGAATTATGCGTGAAGCCTCTTACTTTTTGTCCCATGGTGGATTTATTCAGTACTAAGAAATACCAAGTCTTTTCAAAGCATTTAAAGTCTGTTATGCATACAATTCAGCATATATGCATATGCAACACTCAAAATGAATGACATCAAACTTCGCGATGGTGAGATCTTTCCAAAACAAACACTTTTCAATTCAACACTTTTTCAAAATTTCATTAATATAAAAATAAGATAATGTTTTAAATTTCATTCAATCTATAATAAAAAATAAGAATCTAGACGTCATAGGAATTGATTAGCAATAGGATTAGGATTTTGGTAGATAACCGTAACCTTCCCTTAGCTTTACCTACGTATTTATTGCAAATATATAAATGTCTTAACATGTGTTTTAAGTGTAGGGAAAATGATAGGAGTGCCTACTGTGTAAGCATTTAAGTTTATCGCAATTTACATTTAGCAATTTATTAAATGTCTTACTTTCCCGCATTTACAAATGCATGAAAATGATCGAACCCAAAGATGTTTAAATAACTCAAAACTTAATCACCAACAAAAATAAAACTATAATTACAACTAAAATTAAAATGTCTTGTTGAATGATCGGGAATGGCTCGGATGATGTAACCCACGTGTTGCTAACGGGATTTCCCACAGTCTAAATGAAAGTGTGGAACTCATTCAGTTGAGTTTAGCAAATTCATCCGGACTAAGTGGATTCAATGGAAATAACGGTAGCTGGATGACGTAACCGCGGGATCTTAATCTGGCTTCGTTTAAATAACTTTAAGATTTGTTTTAATTAAAATATTAAAAACACTTCGATTTTAAGATTTTCTCTAAATCAAAACACTTCTCTCATCTCCTGATTTATGACTTCTAAAACTAAACCTCTGCAACAATAAGGAGCTCGGAGCATAGTGGGCAGCACGGCCATCGTCATCAGCAAAACTTTCTTAGAATTAAATAACCAAGCCATAGGACTTCGAGGTAGTTTGCCTAGTGCAACATAAATCCTCAACTCTTCGTTAGGCATTTACATGATCATATCATGTAAATTAAGCCCTAACCGGTCTTAGGACTCCGAGGTGATCGTTCGGTACGACATAAACCCTCACATCTTCGAGGCTGTTTGTATGATTGTGTCATACGAATATAAGTCCTGATTAATTAAAACAGGCAAGATGAAACATTAAATGAATCCCCAAATTGAAGCCAAACAATAGGATAGTTCGAGAAGTTGCCAAGATTCTTCTTGTATCCTCAACTTCTCCTACTTTTCTTCCTTTGAACTCCCGAAATAAATTATTCGAAATTTGATCCATTCCCTTTCGAATTTCTAAAATTCAATCCTTTCGAAAACCTTAAACTTTGAAATTCTCGAGAGAAAAACCACCGATCATTATCGAGAGTTTTCTTAAGTGATTCCCGTCATTTACGATGTAATTAACTATAGTGGGCTTGCCTTTATAGGGAACTTTAAGAACCCGTATAATATAAACCCCCGCTTAATTCCTTTATATTAAGCAGGGGAACTTGTCGGCTTATAGAATTGGTTTGCAAACCAAACGGATGTCACAAATCTTCTAGTTTATTTAATCGAGCCCCATCATCAAGTAGTGTGTTTATTCTCTGGGATAGATATACAGTTTGTGGTGTGGTTCTCATTTATATAAACTATTCGGGATGTGGGATCAGTTTGATTTCATATCTTAAAATTTTCAAACTTAAAATTATTTTCAAAATCAAATGCTACTTTCTAAATTATATATATATATATATATATATTTAAATCAAATTTAAAATCTAAAATTCGCCGACAATTTCTGTAGGCGACCTCCTTTTCAAAATACACCACAAACCTAAAAATATGCCTACAACTTCTGGCGATTCCGCTGGGGAATAGTTCCTCTCTCCATTTTGATCAGATGGTTTTGCTTTCATAAATCGGTAGTGAGTCCATGCCCCTAGTGGACCAAACTGCCATTCTTTTCGTTGGCATACCATGTTCATTTCTGTCTTGAACGGGTATAGTCAACTCCTCTCGGATTTAGGAGCCACTGTTTAGACACCCCTAAAAAGAGAGGTTCCGAGATCCTTTTACCTCTTTTTCTGAGGTGGGGGGGACCCCCAATAGGTGTTAGTTTAGGAGCGGTCCTTCGAGTCAAGAAGTCTTGCATAAGACTTTCTCTTCCTTTCCAATTTTGAATCGGATTCCTTACCTTCTCTACACCTTTGAATATTTCATTCCTAATAAACAAATCCTCTAATGAACGACTCTTTTAACAAATAACTCCTTTTTATAAATACATGAACAAAAATGTGTTCGGACTCTTTTCGATTCCTTTCTTTTTGTCCCGATGAGAAGAAGCATAACTTGGGACTGACAATCAGAATCTACCTTGCAGAAAATGTCTGCCCCAAAGCTAATTTTCTCCTTTACCAACGGACTTGACCTAGCTGTCTACAAGGAGGAGCTCCCTGCCAATGGAATCATCCATTTCGGGCAAGGATTCAAGAATACAGATGTCAAGATCACTGGCATCACCCTTTTCACGCTTACAGACAAAGTGCCTGAAACTGAAAAGCCTTTGATCGAGTTCAATCTCAAGTCAACTCAAGAGTTCCCTCCTCTGCAAAGGGTTCCAGTTGAGAAGAGAACTGTTGTTCGCAGGAGTACCGTTGTTTCTACCCCTGCTGGTCTAGTCATCTCTGCACCTACCCCGGCTTCCGCCAAACTGAAGGGGAAGGAAATTCAAATTTGTGATGAGAATTTTATCGTGGAGGGTACAGATCTCCCTGCGAGACCTTTTGTTTTTCAAATTGGGTCCAGCTTAAGGGTTCCACCACTAACACGAACTCAAAGGAGAAACAGGAATAGGAAGATTGCCAGAAAGGCCAGAGCTGCTGAGGTCGCTTTCTTAGAAGAGATCCCTGAGTACACACCATTGTCTGAGTACATACCATTGCCTGAGTATACACCGCTTTTGGAAGGAAGTAGATTCCATCCCCTCTCCGCCGCAACTCGACGAGGAAAATATCCGCAAGATTTCTTCTACACTACCTCAACCCACATACTATAAGCAATGACCAAAAGAAAAGGGCTAGGATTACACCATTTACCCGACCGCAGATCGTGATGAGAAGTTAAGCAAAGAAAGAGAAATGTCCCGTATCGTAGATTTTAAGAAGGATAGGCGGGTGCCGCCAAATCCCGTCTCGGCCGCGAGTAGAACCCGTTAGCACCGCAGAAAAGCCGAATAAGAAGATGAAAGCTAGTCCACCCGTTGTTTTTTCAGGTTTACAGATCAGGGAGGATATCACCTTCCAGCATTTAGCCGACAGACCATCCGGTCCTAGGCCTTATGCTGCTAGAAGGATGGTATGGGGTCCTACTACTGGCCAGTTAAGACCGAAACAATGACCTGAGAAGGAAAGTCTCGTCAGGAGACTCGAATTTTAAGAAAGCGCCACTGCGATGAAGGGGACTCCCAAGAAGGAAATCCAACAGCCATCGCATGATAACTGTGAGACTGTACGAAAAAGACCATTGGAGGATGCTATGGAAAAGCTAAGAACCGACATTCAAAGATTAGCAAGAGAAAGAGAAGAAAAGTTTGGAGATGAAGTCGATTCGTCGGAATTCATGGATGACGAATATGTGGAGATCAACATGGCCGAGACATGAGCATCGTCGCCTTCGCAAGGTGCTCCGTAGCTACGTAAAGAGATGAACCGTAAATGTTAAGGGCACAACTTCGAGAAAAAGATGATACAATCTCTCAAATGGCGAAAAGGATGGAAGAGATGGCCGCAGCCTCTAGCCACTCTTCGCAGTCGTGTTCAACCCCCAAGAGAAATGCCTCCATAAGATATTCATATTACAGATGGAGGAAAAGAGATTACATCCGTTAACGGAGACGATCAGCCAAAGAAAGATTCTACCCAGAATATGATTCCAGAGAAGGACATCAAGACCATGGTAGAACAGCAGTACGAGAAGCCTTAGCACACGTCTAAGAGCGGAGCATCTATTCAGATGGGTAGACCTTACCCCGAAGAATTTGATGCAGTACAATACCCAAAAGGCTTCATACCACCTCTGTTCAAGACTTTTGATGGTACTGGAAACCCTTGACAGCATGTTGCACATTTTCGCGCTAGTTGTTGCAATGCCGGTGGAAGTGACGCCTTACTCTTTCGACATTCGTCGCGCACTCGTCGGGATCGCCTTCGATTGGTACACAGAGTTACCGAACGGTTCGGTAAAGACATTTTCAGAATTAGAGAACCTCTTCGTGAAACGGTTTGCCAGAGCCAAACACCATATCAACATCAGTGATTTAGTGATGGAGAAACAGAAATCGAACGAAACTTTAGTGGACTACATACTTCGATGGAGGAATCTAAGCATGAAGTGTGAGCCACAGCTACAAGAGCAAAGATGCGCTCGGATCTTGCTTAAAAGCATTCACGGCCCGATAGCACTTCTCCTTAAGGGATTTATGATTAAGACTTTCAAGAAGTTGTTAAGCAAGGCCGGAAGCTTGCAAGAGGAAGCGAAACAACTACGTTTCGTCGACAAGATAGACAAACAGAAGCCTGTGAAGACATTTGAAAAGAAATCCGGGATCATCGTGGCAGTCGATAAGGGCAAGTAGCCAATGCAAATACAAATGGAGCAACAAGAAATTCCACGTATCAAGCAACCTCAGCAGAACTACCAACAACCTCGACCCGGTTATCAACCAACTCAACAACATGAGCAACCGCCTTGCCCTCAACGCACGTTAAAGGAGCTTATAAATAGAGAATATCCATTCAAGAATGAGGCAGTGCCAAAGATGTTCCGCAAGCTTTTCGAAGACGCCGATTTTCAACCGCGAGCCCAAGAAGCCAGAGGAAGTTAATAAGAAAGATCATCCCAACTACCGCCCTTACCACCGATGCTTGGACATAAGATAGAGGATTGCATCACCTTCAAGAGTTGGCTTGAAAACAATCTCCGAAAAGGGAACATAACGATTCTGAAGGAATACATGAAGGAACCCCAGAAAGGCGGTTCCGTCAATGTTATTTCAACGGATCCTATTGCTCCTATAGATCCCTACACGACGAATGATGGATGGAGTGCCACTTGGACAAAGTCATCAAAGAAAATTTTGGATCGCATCCAAACCACTTCGGTACGTGCTTCGATTCAAAGTTCGAAACCTGTCAAGCCGGCGCTATCGCTTGCAATTGAAGAGCCACCCCAGGAAGAAAAGATCATAGAAAAGAAGGAGATCGCAGAAGAAGAAAAGACCAAGGCTCTTAAGGCTAGACTAGGGGCTGCTTATCCTAGGATGGTTGCTTTCGATTCGGGGAAAAATTCCTCGAACCTCTGACTCTGTATGATTATTTGCTCGCTCCGGCGGGATCTTATAATGATAAGAGTTATGGCGTTGGCTACGTTTTGACTATTTCTAACGATTACGCAACTAACGATAATCATACACAACCTCGACAATCATAATGACAAAGAAGACATTCACCAAGAAGGCTACGAAAGTTCAACAAGCAATGAATCTGTTTGTGAATTTCGGGAGCTCCAATCACAATAGAGTTAGAGCTTTCGCATTCCGAAGCGACTCTGTAAGAACTTGTCATGCCGATTCAAAAGGAGACACCAGTAAACTCAGTGCCAAATTCGGAAGAAATCACAGAAGTGAACTTAAGGAGCGGAAGGGTTCTACCTCCGAGAATGGGTCTAAAAGACAAAGGAAAGCAGGTGGTTGTTCAGGAATAATCAACCCCAGCAGAAGAATTGCCCATTCAGGAAGAAACTGGAACACATGGTAACAAAGTGGACTATAACGTGCTAGCCCATCTTAGGAAACTACAATCCAAACTAAGCATCTACGACGCTCTCATCTTATCAAAAGAGATGAGGGAAGCTCTAATCAAGGCCTTATTTGATCAAGAGATTTGTTTAGCTCAGATGGCCGGAGATTCCTTAGACGAGGTTTGCTTGTTAAAGGAACAGCGAGGTGTTACCTTCACGAACAGTGATCTACTACTGGGATGACTCGATCACAATCGACCGTTGTACATTTCACCACAATCGGAAAGTTTACGCTCTCCGCAGTATTGGTGGATCCAGGAGCGTCAATCAACATAATGAATCTTCTGACACTAAGATACTTGGAAATCGATGCTCGCGAGCTTGAAGCGGACAAGATGTTACTAAGAGGATTCAACCGTAAAGGAGAAAGAGCCCTCGCATCAATAACGCCGTTGATGAAGACCGGTGATTTAGCAAAGACAACCGCAAAATTCCATATAATTGATTCCGAAACATCGTTCAACGCGCTACCGGGCCGACCGCGGATACATGAGAACCGGATGGTACCGTCGTCTCTGCATCAGTGCATAAAATACTATGATGGAGGAGAATAGTGCATCAAAGGTGAATTGCAACCGTTCTCCATACATGAAATTGGAATTCATGAAGATGCAGCCTACTATGCGCCTCCAAAGAAAACAATCTTCTCCAGAAATACCATGTCCAACGAAGCTAAAGAAGCTCAAAACGATGAAGAGCCTGAAGTTCTAGTCCAACAGTCACTTACCACTCCCTTACGGCGAGATGGTGAAGGTTTCTCTGGAACTCGCACCCGAGGTCGAGGCCGGGGACGAGGTCGTGGAAGAGACGTTGAGACGATTGGACAAAAGAAACCCTTCATCGACGTCGATCGGGAGAACAGCTTCCGAGGAGAAGAAGAAGTCAAGAAAGAAGCGGCTACAATAAACCAGAAGAAACCACAATTTAAGATCTCCCTCGAAGATGAAAAGAATCAAGAATATAAATCAATGTACGACAAGATTAACTACCATGTACACACTATGGCCCTGACCCCGATCCAGTCTAATAAGATCGAGGGTATGGTGGTCAAGGAAGTGCATGGCGGTGGTGCTAAACCACTCAAATTTTACCGTGGTACTTCTTCTTCCAATAATGAAAAAGGTGTACAATTTGAAGATGTTACTTCTTCCGAATTAATGGAATTACCTTTTGAGTGGTACTCTTCCTGTGTTCAAAATTTAATTCAACGTGGTGTCTTACCTCGACAATGGACAAAAGGTCAATAACAACACTTCTAAAAGTTATGGAATAACGCCTGTCGGCCTCCCAATTCAAAGCATGGTCTCGGATTCAGTACAGTAGGATCAATTGACGATACAAAATTTTACTTGGTTGTCACTTGTGAATCTAATGAAGATCGGCTCGGAAACTACGTAAGATCTCGAAGATCTACAAATCGAGATGCTCCACCGTAGTTCGAAGAAGAAATCGCATCTACAATAGACGGGTTAATGGAAGTTAACTTAGGTACTGGCAAAGAGCCTAGGCCAACCTTTGTTAGCTCCTTACTCAATAAAGAAGATTCCGAGGAAATGATCAAGCTATTAATGGAATTCAAAGACTGTTTTGCTTGGAGTTACGACGGAATGCCAGGATTAGCTCAAGAAGTCACAGTTCACAAGTTAGGAGTAGACCCTACTTCTGTTCCAGTCAGACAAGCTCCCAGAAGAATGCGTAAAGAAATTAAACAACAAGTAATAGCCGAAGTTAAGAAGCTAATCGACTCTAAATTTGTCCGCGAAGAACAATACCCTACTTGGTTAGCCAACGTGGTACCAGCTAGAAAGAAGAATGGTCGTATCGAGATCTACGTAGACTTCGTGGATTTAAATAAAGCATGTCCAAAGGACGAATTCCCGCTACCAATTCCAGTAACCGATGATCGAAATCGCTTCAACACATGAAATATTCTCATTCATGGATGGATCATCAGGATACAACCAGATAAAGATGGCACCAGAAGACGAAAAGCTCACAGCTTTCAGAACACCAATCGGAGTGTATTGCTACACAGTAATGCCATTCAGATTAAAGAACGCAGGAGCAACATACCAAAGAGCGATGACAAAGATTTTTGATGATCTCATTCACAACCAAGTTGAGTGCTACGTGGATGATGTGGTCATCAAAAGCAAACTGAAGGAAGATCACCTGTATGATTTGAGAATTGTTTTCGAGCGACTAAGGCAATACAACCTTAAGATGAATCCCTTAAAATGCGCCTTCGGCGTCACCTCCGGAAATTCTTAGATTTGTTGTCCGACATCGCGGAATCGAAATCGATCCGGAAAAGATTAAAGCTATCTTAGAGATGCCGCCTCCCAAAACCTTAAAACAGCCTACGATCCTTTCAAGTGAAGCCGGCATATCTTCGACGCTTTATCTCGAACTTGTCGTGTAGGTGTCACCTCTCTCGACATTAGTTAAAAAGGACGCCAAATTCATTTGGTAAGAGAAATGCCAATGGGCCATCGAGGACATTAAGCAATATTTAATGACACCTCCTGTCTTAGCAGCCCCAGTCTCAGGTAGACCGTTGATACTTTATACCGCGGCTCTAGACGACTCCCTTGGAGCCCTGCTAGCCCAAGTCAATGATGAGGGAAAAGAAAATTCTATTTACTACTTAAGTCGTCGTCCGATTCCGACGAAGTAAAGTATCCTCCAATCGAGAAGCATTGTTCGGCCCCGGTCTTCGTCGCACGTAAACTCGTGCATTACATGCTTTCTCATAAGATCAACCTCATTTCGAAAGTTAATCCATCGCAATATTTGATGACCCGACCGACACTTTTGGTAGACTTGCTGTGTGGTCAATGATATTATCGCAATTTGACATAACTTTCGTTCCTCTTCGTGCCGTAAAGGGACAAGTTCTAGCCGACTTCCTTGCAAAGACACCCGTTACCGGCAGATTCGCCTCTCGACGACGATTTGCTCGACGAGCGTATAATGAGCCTAGAAGACACCGATGATCGACGTCGGGAACTATACTTCTACGGAGAGTCCTCAAGACAAAAAGACAAAGAATTGCAAACGATAAGTGCTCGATAAGGCAGGAATCGACTAATCTTTATAACACCGGAGCAGGGGATGTTAAGATACTCCTACCACTTAACGCAGCCATGCACAAACAACGAGGCGTAATACGAAGCCCTCATAACAAGACTAGAACTAACCATTCAAATGGGAATAACGGACATCAACATCTACGGAGATTCTCGCCGATCATCCAACAGGTCGCCGTACAATACAGAATTTTAAAGCCAAGACTCGAGCAAAACTTTCAGTATGCCATGAAACTGTTGGAACAAATTTCGAATGTAACAATCTACAAGATCCCCAAAAGAGAAAATGCTCTCGTGGATGAGCTAGCTCGCCTTGCAAAAGAATTTGCCTGCTTACAAGATGAGTCAGTTGAAGTGTCAGTTCAAGGACGACAAGTCCTATCACAGCTCGACATGGATATGATACGAGAATCGTAAAAGTAGAGGAATCAACTGCAGAAGATGACGGAAAACATGAAGATCGACGTCAACCTCTAATAGTACTACCTGCAAACAGGTAAATTACCAGACGATAAGTCATTAGCCCATCAAATCAAGAAAAGAACTCTGTCTTACGCATTAATAAACAATACATTATACAGAAGGTCTTTTGATCAGATGTGGTTAAGATGCCTGAGCGGGTCCGAGGCTCGTGAAATTGTCAAAGAAGTGCATTCAGGACTTTGTGGTGCTCATCAGTCGGGTCCGAAAATGAAAATGAAAATTAAAAGACTAGGGTACTACTGGCCCTCAATGATGACCTACTGTATGAAAGTCGCCAAGAGCTGTAACCAGTGCCAAGTGCATGGAGTGGTTCTACTCCAACCTCCAAATGTGCTACATCCGACAATTGCGTCGTGGCCATTTGAGTGTTGGGGCACAGATATAGTGGGTGCGATAGAACCGCCTTCTTCAAGACGACATCGCTTCATCCTTGCAGCTACAAACTACTTTTCTAAATGGGCGATGGCAGCTCCACTCGTAGAAGTAAAGGCACACCACGTGCTGCGCTTTTCAAAAATCAAGTTGTTTACCGTTTCGGAGTACCGCGCGAATCATTTCGTATAATGGGTCCGCATTCGTAAGCACAAAAATCAACAATTTTGTCAGAAGACATGGGATCGATTGGCGATACTCAACAATCTACTACCCAAGAGCAAACGGCTTAGCCGAGGCTTTTAATAAAACTCTCGTTCAGATTTTAAAGAAAAATTTGGACGACAACAAGAGAAATTGGCACGAGAAGTTGTTAGAAGCCTTATGGGCCTACAGGACAACTTTCAGGACTCCTACTCAGTCTACACCTTACACTTTAGTGTACGGGTCCGAGGCAGTTTTACCTTTCGAGGTTCAGCTTCCATCACTCGAATCGCAGCTTGCAAAAAAAATTACTACAAAAGAGAATGCCGCATTACGACCGGAAGAACCGGAAAACCCGGAAGGGAAAAGACTTGCAGCGCAACAAAATTTGGAACTGTACCAAGCTAAGATGATCCAGGCCCATGATAAACTAGTCCGACCAAGAACTTTCAAAGTTGGTGACTTAGTTCTTGTTCTTAGAAGACCTATTCTTGCACATCGCAAGATAGGAGGCAAATTTGAATCAACTTGGGAAGGATTGTTTGTGGTCGAGGCAGTCTACTCAGGAGGCTCCTACCAACCTGTGAATTGCCAAGGAGAACGACAAATGCTTCCAATCAACGAACGATAATTAAAGAAGTATTATGCAACCTAATGTTTCGAAGGATGGCCTCTAAAATAGAGTCTTCTCCCTAGAAACATGGGTAAAGCAATCACTTTGTGACTGGGTCCGAACCCAAAAACATAAAAATGGATAAAAAAAAATCATCACAAAAAATGTGCTAAAATTGAAATATGTGAAATCATAATAAGTTTTACCCTTCCTTTCAAATCAAATCCTGTTCCTGATCTTTCTTCATCTTTGCCTACTTTCCTTAAAAATTAAAATTAAAATAAGTTAATAAGAATCTTCAGTGATAAATATTTTCTTAATGTTCTTGTTCTTAGTACAACCCCTGATCCTTTACTTGTCTTCTTCGCAGGGAAATGTCGAACGGGTGGTTGGTCCTAAACTTTAAAAATGGTGTGAGTCTCGCACTCGATGAAAAGAGGGTGAAGGATGGAGCAGATGATAGAAATTGATTCCGACTTCACACCACCGACCCTACAGTATGAGGAAAATGATCGGGTCCCAGCTGGACCGGGAAGAGCTTCATAGCCAGACAGTGATGAAGATGGGTGGCCCAAGCCACCAATCCAGCAACAAGAAAAGAAAGACAAACACCGAGGAAAACAAGAAAATCAAGTCAGTAGTTGCCACGGCAGAGGGCAAGCTCGTTAGCACCGCGCCCGCAGAAATTCAAGGAGTAAGGAGAGCTACACTCACTGCTACTCAAAGAAGGAATAAGAATCGCCGTATCCACAAGATGTTGACTAAACTAGCATCACATCAACATGAGGAAACAACCACCTTCGCCGACACACACATTTCAAAGATACCGGTTCATCAGGAACCTGAAAAGAGAGAACAAGCTCTGAGAACAACAGAAAAGATAAGGGGAACTCTGAGAAGATCAGAGGCAGAGAGATTGCCTCGACGCCGGATAGAGATACCATATCTGAAGAACTTTGTTGCGGAAGCAACCCTGGAGGATGTCCCGACAGAGACAATCCCCGAGGAGCCAAGGTATGCAGGAGAACGTGATGGGATTGAGCCATACATCCCGCAATACGTTACTAGGCCTCGTCACTTGCAAATCATCCCGTAATATGAACTAGAAAGAATGCAGAATGTCGAGAAGAAGAATTTCGAATACTTTGAAAGGATTAGAGGCAAAAGAATCAATATTTTGGAAGGCCTCGAGTTACACACAGTGTATTCTCGCAGTACAAGAAACAAGCAGATTGTGGATTGCATCTTAGAACTTCGTAAAATGGGTCGAGCAGGTGCCGTCCGAGAGAAAAGACTTATTCGGAACCCCGGAAATGGATGCCAGGGAAAGGAAGTGTTACAATACAATGCGGATGTTGCTATAATTTCGCAGAGGATAGAAAAGGAAATCCACTAGGGATACTCCGTCACGGTGAGGTGGATCTAATGTCGAGGATAATTAAAAGAATGGTGAAAAGAATGATAACGTGGAGGGTACTTCCATCAGACTGCATACCCAACAGTTGCATCATCAACATTTATCAGAAGGGCGACTGCATACCTCCACACATAGACCACCATGACTTTGTCGACCTTTCGCACAGCTTCATTCGTCAACCAATGCAATATCATGTTCGGATCCGACCTCCGCATAGCAGCCCGGTAAGTTCCGAGGGCCGGTGGAGATACCACTTCCGGTAGGTTCCGTCATGATATTACAAGGAAATGGAGCAGACATCGCAAAACATTGTATACTGGGAGTACGAGTGGAGCGGATCTCCGTCACTTTTAAAAGGATGGACGACAGAAAGGCGCCTTACCACTTCCAACCATATCCAGAATTGGAGAGTCTTCGACCCTACGAGCTGTGAGTTACACGGGAAATAGCACACCTCCAATGCACATCCATGCGGCACTCCTGCCAAGGATGGCTTGGAAGGTGATGTTATTGACCGTGTATCTCATTATTCGTACATGGATTTTTTACCGTATACTTTTTGGATGGATTAACAAGAATCATACATAGTCCGTTTTGAGACATGGATTGTGTGAGAAATATTTCAGATCGAGTTGTATGATGTATCTTCAACAAGATTGGAATGAAAGTGACCATGTCACATTTTGCTTTCACCTCTTTTTGTGCAAATTGACTGGGAAACGCCATTAGAGTTAAATGAAATTTGAACAAAGAACAGAAAAGAAAAGAGAAATAAATAAGAATCTTTCTTAGATATCGAAATATTCAAAAGAACTTCAAATCCACATGAACACCAAATAAAATTCACATGAACACCAAATAAAATTCACGTGAACATCAAATAAACAAAGAAAATGAAATTGGATCATTAAAGGACAAACAAAATAAAAATGAATCTAAAATGGAATTACAATCTCAATCTATCTCTTTCAAATCCTTCAATTCTTCCTCAGATCAAAATCTACTTCAAACTACTTTGAAACCCTCTTTCGGGATGGTTCTTCCTCACGGAAAACTCACACTTCAAATTTCTAAAATCCTACACCCTTTTCGTCACATCGAAACCCTTTTGATTTTCTCGTGATCTCCTTCCCTCTTGTACGGAGATCGACTAGGTCTATTGACACTGAGCCACAAACTTTGTTTGATTTGGTTCTGATGTCATGAGACTAGGTCCTTCTTCATACATTACAACTTCCGAGACTGGTACCTAAATTCCAGTTCTCATTTCGAGGTCGGTACCTAAATTCCGACTCTCCTTTTGAGGTCGATACCTAAATTTCGATTCTCTTTCGAATTGATACCTAAATTTCAATTCTAAACTTCCAAGATAGGTACCTAAATTCCAGTTCTCATTTCGAGCTCGGTACCTAAATTCCGACTCTCCTTTCGAGATCGATACCTAAATTTCGATTCTCTTTCAAATTGATAACTAAATTTCAATTCTAAACTTCCGAGACTGGTACCTAAATTCCAGTTCTCATTTCAAGGTTGGTACCTAAATTCCGACTCTCCTTTCGAGATCGATACCTAAATTTCGATTCTCATCCGAATTGATACCTAAATTTCAATTCTAAACTTCCAAGACTGGTACCGAAATTCCAGTTCTCATTTCGAGGTCGGTACCTAAATTCCGACACTCTTTTCGAGATCGATACCTAAATTTCGATTCTCTTTCGAATTGATACCTAAATTTCAATTTTAAACCTCCAAGACTGCTACCTAAATTCCAGCTCTCATTTTGAGGTCGGTACCTAAATTCCGACTCTCATTCGAGGTCGATACCTAAATTTTGATTCTCTTTCAAATTGATACCTAAATTTCAATTCTAAACTTCCGAGACTGGTACCTAAATTCCAGTTCTCATTTCGAGGTCGGTACCTAAATTCTGACTCTCCTTTCGAGATCGATACCTAAATTTTGATTCTCATCCGAATTGATACCTAAATTTCAATTCTAAACTTCTGAGACTGGTACCTAAATTCCAGTTCTCATTTCGAGGTCGGTACCTAAATTTCGACTCTCCTTTTGAGATCGATACCTAAATTTCGATTCTCATCTGAATTGATACCTAAATTTTAATTCAAAACTTCCGAGACTCGTACCTAAATTCCAGTTCTCATTTCGAGGTCGGTACCTAAATTCTGACTCTCCTTTCGAGATCGATACCTAAATTTTGATTCTCATCCAAATTGATACCTAAATTTCAATTCAAAACTTCCGAGACTGGTACCTAAATCCCAGTTCTCATTTCGAGGTCGGTACCTAAATTCTTACTCTCCTTTCGAGATCGATACCTAAATTTCGATTCTCATCCGAATTGATACCTAAATTTCAATTCAAAACTTCCGAGACTGGTACCTAAATTCCAGTTCTCTTCGGGGACGTACTCTAAATCTCGCCTCCCATCTTTTGAGATCGATACGTAAATTTCGATTCTCTCCCGTGATTGATACTTAAATTTCAATTCCAAGCTTCCCTTTAAAATTTCGAGATCGCTCTTAAATTCCGATTCTCATCCTTTTTAATCAACACTTGAACTCTGATTCTCATTCCGAGGCCGGTACATAAATTCCAGCTTTTCTTGCAATCCCGAGATTGGAACCTAGGTTTCAATTCTCATTTCAAATCCAAATTTCCTCAAATTGATTTTAAATCAAACTTCAATCTAAATTAAAACTTAAAATCTAAACTTACACATCAAAACTTGAAGATGACATGAAATGAAATCTAAATCGAATTCCCTAGATCATGTGATTTGGAGTTCACCTCCTTTTCCATTCCCCAACGAGAGTTCAGGAACCTCCAGTCTTGGAGATATACCCGATACTCCCCAGCGGAAGTTCTTCTACTTTGTCCCAAGTTTATCATTTGGACATCTGTGTTGGTTTTGTTGATTTATTCGGTCAACACCAATACGCGCGGTGTGCTTGGTTAGCACACCACACCTATCGGGGTCCATTTGTCGACCTCATTTTCGATGAGGTCTTCTCTTCTCTTTAAGATTTCTAGGATCTAGCCGTAGGCTTTTCCTTCGACTATCTTAGAGGACTAGAAGTGGAACCCACCCTTTAGAAGTTTAAATACCTCTTGACTCCCCGCAAACCCCACAAGCTTCGATTGTAGACCCCTAATCACCTAGAGGGTTAAAATCAAATGTGAAGGTTTAAAGGATGAGTTCCCTATAGGACTCTTCGGGCCTTAGGACTACCCCGGGTGGCCTCGGTCTCGGTGAGGGTTAACTTACACACTCACTACACTCACACTCTACACTCTCACATACACAATTCAAATCCTAAAACCACACCTTACCCCAACTTGACTCCCCGACTCATGTAGGTAATTCATATGGATGGACCTTAACCCCTAAGCCCTCGCTAAGAGGGTTAGAACAACATAGCTGAATGCCTCCAATGAGTCATCTCATGGCTCACATAAAGCTTAATATGAATTCATGGCTCAACCAAAGTGATTTCATTTCACTCATATTTGATCAATCTTCATTCTTCCAAAATTTCAATTTTTGACCCCGGGGACCCTACACCCATCAAACCTACCAAAAGCCCTTCAAATTGCCCAAATCCTCCAAAATCTCCAAATCACCCAACAGTTCTCAGAATCAATCCTAAACATTTTCCCCCCACTCAAATTGACCATCTCCAGCTAAAAAAACCAAAATTTCTAAAAATACACCCAATACCCTCCAAATTACCCAAAATACCCTTTTTAACCCAAAAATCTAAAAATTCTAAAAATTTCGAGAAAATTCCAAAAAATCCCAAATATTCTCAATTTCATTTTGTTCAACTACACCATATGCCAATTTTGTCAATTTGACCTAATTTAATCAAAATCCCTATTCCACCCGTTTTTGACGTGACCGTCGACGAGGTTGTCCGAACGACCTCGGATGACGAAACGGACTGCTCCGTTGCGTCCGGAACGTCGATTTTAGCTAGGTAGGATACCCATTTTGCTAGTGTTCTGTGCACGAGCGAATTGCACGGAAATCGATGCATGCAAAAAAGGAAAATCTCCTATTTAAACCTCACGACACCCTCTCACAAAGCCCTAACTCCTTCTGTTCGCGAAATAGCAGCAACTTTCTCCTCCCACAAGATTCATTTTTAATTTAATTTAATTTAATTTAATTTAATTTGATTTAGTTTTAATTTTTTAATTTAATTTAATTTATTTAATTTAATTTTAATTTTATTTTAACTTCGATTTTATTTTTTTATTTAATTTAATTTAATTTAATATGTTTTAATTTAATTTAATTTAATGTGATTTAATTTAATTTAATTTAATTTCTAATTTAATTCTAATTTAAATTTAATTTAAATTTTAATTTGGTTTTTATTTTTTTTAATTTTAATTTTAATTTAATTTTATTATTATTATTTTTAATTTTAATTTAATATTTTTTTATGCTTTAGGGATGATTTAATTTTAATTGTTAAAGTTTTAATTTAATTGAAATTTTAAAAGGATTTTATTTAAATGTTTTAATTTTAATTTAATTTAATGATTAAGCATTTTTTAAGTTTTGAATTTGGATTATCATTTTAATTAGGAATTGAATATTATTTGTTGATTAATTTATGAAATTTTGGGACAAAGAATAAATTTCTTCCTAATAATATCCCTATTTTAATAATTCTAATTTTTCATTATTCTTCCAAATTTAATTAATTATTTAATTAAGGTTTATTTCGATTACTTTCAAATTATTTGGTAGGTTTCTATCCTTTAAATACCAAAGTTTCAAACATCCAAAATCTACTTAACATCAAATATTTTACCCACTCCTTTAATTAAACCTAAAATTTTTAATTATAGGTTAAAAATTTTAATTACTATTTTGCCCTTTAAACTTACTAATTTCATAACTCACTAAATTGAGCTTAAATGAATTTGAAATTTATGTGGCTTCACTATGCCACCAAGACAGAGGGAGAAAATGTGATTTTTTCGTATTTAATTTATTTATATAATTATTTTTCAGGGAAAATAAGGATTTTCATGAAAATTCAACATGAGCTGAAGGGAAAGTTTCTGTCCTTAAGAAAATTATGGGACATTCCTAATGCCGAGGACCACTTGGACCAATTTTGGTGATTTTTTGAATTATATTATTTTTATTATAATTATTTTGATTTTTGGAGTATTAATTAATTTAAAAATAAAATAAAGATTGAAAAATAAATTTTATATTTTTCAAAATCTCTCTGATATCAAGGAAACCAGAGAACCACTTTTTATAATTTTCTCTGATTTTTCTTTGATTTATTAGAATTATTTTAGTGGAAATGCTAGAAAATACATCTTTTTAATTTTTAAATTACCCTAAAGCTTTTAAAATTTAATATCACATCATAGAGACCTAAGAAAAATATGGGGTTTGTTTCTAAGTGATTAAAATTCAAAATATAACATTTTGATAAATTTTATTATTTTTGTGATTTTTATTATTTTTTAATTATTAAAAATATTAAAATAATGCAAAAAATTAACTTTTAGAAAATTGTATCACTTAAATTTCCCTGATATCAGAGAGGCTTCAAACCAATTTGGTGGGAATTTGAAAAGTATTTTGAAAAGTTATGAATTTTTAAAGTTTAAGTTGGCTAGCCCGCTAATCAACCCATTCGGTATGGCTAACCAAGTCCAATCGACTTCAAACTTTTATGGTAGGTTCCCCCGATCCTAAAGGTCAGTGGAGAATCGATTTCAAACACCTTTACGCGTGATTAATTTAATTAATTGGCGTTCTATTTTAAGCTTGCCCACCAGGTTATTCCAAATGTATTAATTCAAAACCTATTTTCCTGTGAGTTTCTTCGCCGCGCAAACATCACCAAATTTTCCTAGAATTTATTCCACAAATACGCACTATTAGAATTAAAATACTCATGGTAGTGACCTTAAAATCAAAAATCAATAACTCTTCATAGGCGGCCTCTCGACTTCGGAAAATTCAAGGAATGTTCACAAATTCGCAGGCTTCAAAAGCCCTGCTAGCCTCATGCCATGGTGAATCGTATACGCACAGAATCGAAAAATGTGCAGAGAGTAAATAAATTATTAAAAATAAAATACTCAATGAAATTAAATGATTTCTTTTTCCATATTATTCTCCTCTCGTTCACCGAGCAAGAGTATTTTTATTTTATTTTTCTCATTTTTTTACACAAAGTTATGTATTTTTGAAGCTGTGAATTAAATAAATAAGAAAATGCCTATTTTCCTACTTATCCACCGCGGCGCCCCCGTCATCCTCGGCATCTCCGAACGACCACGCGGCGCGCTCCCATTCGACGCCGCCACCGAGTCACAGCCCCCGAGTCCCGCCTTCCACGTATCATCCACTGATCGGACTCGATCTCGAGCCTCTTCCATCCGCGCGTGTATTGAATGGACGGCATCCATTCATCGTCCCCAAACTCACCGAGAACCGTCCATCTTCTAGGCTTAAGATCTCGCTTCTGAGCACTTCGACCAAATTAAACGTTCTTATAAGCCGGCCGATTCGTCTCGAAGACGATCACATCCATATGGTTTATGCGGTACGAAATCGACTCAATAAAGCGTAGAATGTTCAAGCCTAGAAGAAGAGTGAGACCATACCTTTGCTCGCAGAAGTGTGGCCTGACCGGAGGGTCGTGTCACCTTCGATCGGGTCCAAGCAAGCCCAGATAGAGTCTCCCGGCCTCGTGAATCGGCTCCGTGCATGATTTCACCAAGCCCGATTTCAACCTCGGGACCGGGACCATAGTGGCTCCGAGAGTGGCTTTCACCCAGATCTTCTCCCGTCTCAGGCAGGCAAACGTAGGTGAGTTTAATTTGATTTTGGTGGAGGATTTGGGAATGCCCCGAGCCACTTTGAATCGAGCTCCAAAATCGAGCTCAACTGTTGGACGAGGGCAAGAGGACAATGTGGATCAAATGCTCTAGGTAGTGGGAGAGTCCTGAGTGATTTCGCAGTTTTCTTAAGGTCATTCACCACCTCCTCATGGCCGAGAGAGGTGGTTTAAATAAAGAGAGGCCGAGGCCTCGTGGGGAGCAGCTTAGGATCACCAAGCAGTCAAGGAAGAACAGCCTATGGTGGCCATTGGGCATAGAGCAACTCGCCAAGGTGGAATTCCAGTGCCCGCTCCTCCTCATGTCTCGTCCATGGCGTTCGCGATCTGTGGCCGGCCGTTGGTGCAAGGGTCACCCTCAAGGTCGTGGGAGGTCGTGAGTCAAGTTGGTGAATCTAATCAAGCCCACATGTGTAAAGTGGTTGGATCAAATGGCATGGGAGGTGGCTTCTTGGCACTTGGTTTGGTCAACCCATGGAAATGGGTTTCTGTTCACCTCCCCATACCGATTTCGGGTCGAGGGAGGATCGTATTTAACCGCCAGAAAGGGTAGAGAAGTCACCATCCATGAATATTTTTATTAATCATGGATTAAGGTGAAGCATTAAAAGGGTTAAAACCTTTTAAGGGGGCTTAAAAGAGGCTACTCCTTTTGCAATTAATAGTATGATGATGTGTAAAGTGGATCCTATGGCTTCATGTGGCTTGTGCATGGCTTCAAGGCTCGTCATGGCTCTACTACTCTCATACGAGAAAGTGAATTCGAATTTTTAAAGATTTAGAGTTAATTTGGCATAGTATTTGATTGAACCATTTAATGATTGATTTAGACTTAAGGGATGATATTAATTGAGTGGTGATGGGATGAGATTGTAATGTGGGCTTTAGGATGAGTTTGGGCTTTTAAAATTTAATGAAGATGGCTTTAAAATGGTTTAGGAAGTGGGCTTTCGATTTTAAAATGGGATTTTAGGATGAAAGTTTGCAGTTTAGGCTAAATAATTGTTGGGTTTGGCTTAAGGATGTGTCATGATTGATTTGAAACAAGTTTGGAGTGATCTGGGTTTGAATCGGGCCAATTGGGGTTGATTCGACAACAGCCTATGTAGGTCAAATCGGGCTAATTTGGGCCAATGTTGGGCTAAGGTTGAAATTGATGTGAATGATGTTGGGAAAATGCTGAGGGAGTTTTTGAAAGAGTTCCAACTTTGGTTTGATTTTCGATTTTCGGATTCGGGGTCATTCGGGGTTAAAGCTGCATTTAGGTCAAAATCGTGGGCCTTTGGTTTAGGTTGAATTTCGAGTGGGGTTGGATCCAAATTTTGGGCAAATCATGTTAGTGTTTTTTTTGTGGGGATGTTAGGGAAGGTTTAGGAAAGATTTGGGGTTAATTGGAGTTAAATTGGTTTGTCATTAATTTTGGTCATGAGTCCAAATTGGGCTTTAAGGCTAAAAGTTAAATTGGATTCAAAATGTCAATCAAATTGGACTTGGATTTGGTCTAGATTGGTGTTGGGAATGTTTAATTGAAGTTTAGAATTGAATTGGACCATAATTTGGTCAATCAGATGTGCTTGTTTCCGATATCGTGTTCATTTTTAAGTTAAATGAATAAATCTAGATTTCTATAAAAGTGGGGTAAATTGGACAAAATTGGCCTTATGGTGTAGTTAGACAAAATGAAATTAGGAATAGTTGGGATTTTCTGGAATTTTCAAATTTTTTTAAATTTTTGGATTGGGTCAAGAGGGGCATTTCGGTATTCGAGGGTATCGAGGGTATTTTTGGAATTTTTTGTATTTTGGCTATGGATGATCAATTTGAGTGGAGGGAATTGTTTAGGAATGATTTGGGAATTTTGGGTAATTTAGGATTTTGCAAATTGTGTTTGGGCGCATTTTAGGTGAAAGGTCCTATGCCCTTGGACAAAATCGAAAATTTAGAAAATTGAAGATCGGGGTAAATGTAAGTGGAATGAAAACATTTTGGTTGAGCCATGAAGCCATATAAAGCCCACATGAGCCATGAAGGGACTCATTTCGAGGCATTCACTATGCTGTTCCTAACCCTCTTACCAAGTGGCCAGTGCTGCTGACCATCCATATGAATCAACTTTATGAGTCGTGAAGTCAAGTTGGGTATGGGTGTGGTTTTAGGAGGTGTGTGAAAAGTGTAGTGTATAAGTGTAAGGTGTGTAAGTCAGCGCTTCCTTCACTCGCACTGCCACCTGTGAGCCCTACAAGCAAAGATTTCTATAGAACTATCCTTTAAACTCCACATTTGATTTCAACCCTCTAGGTGATTAGGGGTCTACAAATAAGTTTGTGGAGTTTGCAGGAGCTATGAAGTGGTTTGAAATTCTAGGTGGTGGGTCCTGTCTAATCCTCTAAGATAGTCAAAGGAAAAGCCTAAGGCCGATCCCAAGTACTAAAAAGAAGAGAAGACTCCTATCAAAATGAGGTCAACAATCAAAATCTTTCAAATACATAGCTTAGTGTGTGTCTCGTTAGTTAATTCTATTTTAAATATTAGAAGTAATTGGTAAAATTTTTAATTGTTATCGTTTTCCGCATCTTGTTAAGAAAGAGTAAACATTAAGCTTTAATTCCACTCCGAGTATCGATTTCGCATTACATTATCTATTGTAAGAATCGTTGCTTCCCCGTGGGATCGATAACCAGGACTCCATTAGAGCCCCGTATTACTTGATACGATACGACTTGCATTGAATGTTCGAATTTACAAAATCATTATAAAAATATATAAATCTCGAGTTCATAAGTTCTCGCAATATTAAAAGTCCGCATCACACGTCAAAACCTTTAGTAGATTACAAGCTCCAATTCAGATGTATTCATGACTTTGTTTCAATGATTTCAGTCTATGATCAATTGTAATATGCTTTCAAAGCAAGTAATCAACAATGTTCATTTTGTATTTCAACATGTCTTCGGGAATTCTAACAATTTATGCGATCGATAAAAGAAAGCCGCAGACCATGTGTTGGTCCCGAATTTATAACGAACAAAGAACGATACAAATAAAATTTAAAAATAGATAAGATTAAAAAAAAATTGAAATTAAAAAGGGATAAAAGAAAATAAAATCGAGAAATGTTCTAGAAAAAATGATGATATAGTAATAAAAGGAAAATAAAAACAAACAAGAAGAAAAATTATAAGCACATTCTTCCAAGAGCTCGATTTTCTCTCACATTTTGTGATTCTACGTTCTTTGTGTACTATTGTCCCTCTCCTTTCATTCATTTTCACTTCACAACCTCATTTCTTTCATTAAATGTAGTCTTCCGCAAGCTTCTACGAAACTTCACAATGTTACAAAAACCTTTCTTACAAATTTCAAAGTTCCCACAAATTGCAAGATTCCATAATTCTTCTTCATCCACGATCTTTCCAAGACTGTATCTAAATTTTATTTCATCCCTTCGAGATTGGTACCTAAATTCTCGATTTTTTTTTCGAGGCCGGTACCTAAATTTCAGTTCTTATCATTCGATCGCACTTAAATTCTGATTCCCATCTTTCGAGACGTACCCAAATTTCGCTTCTTCCAGGCGGGGGTCAAATTCTAGTTCTGACCCGTGCTGGTACCCAATCTCGGCACAATCCATTTTTGGGACTAATACCTAAATTCGTTCCCCATTGCTACCTTCGGATCGGGATGTGAGTCCCCCGAGCTTTTGTTCCTAATGTAGCTCTTCACCTCTTAGGTTGGATGTAAGTCCCCGAGCTTTCCTTCCTAATGCGATGTTCTTCTTCTAGTATGGTACCTAAATTTCACCAAGGTTTAGTACCTTAATTTTCATTCCCATTTCGGGACATGAATCTACACTCGTTCCCCTTCGCTACCTCTGAAGCCGGATGCGTGTTTCTAAGCTTTCCTTCTTAATGTAACATTTCTTTTTCGAGGCTAATACCTAAATTCCAGTTCTCATCCCGGGGTTGGAACCTTACATCAATTCCCATCAGCGCACTGTACCCCGGCTCCTCTTCATCATACTGGCCGGGATGAGTCCTTCGAGTTTTCCTTCCCATCGTAGCCTTCCGTCATCTCTTCGCTGGATGTGAGTCCCCGGGCTTTCCTTCCCGATGTGACATTATCAATACTTCAGGATTGGTGTGAGACCCCCTAGATAAAACAAGGTAACCGATTCACATCTCAAGACTTTTGTTACCTTCAAAGGATGTAAATCCCAAAGCTTTCCTTCCCAATGTAACACTCCTTCTTCGCAACTTTTCACAAATTAAGCTTCGTTAAATCATAAAAATTTAGACTCGAAATCTAAAACCTAAATCTGAATTGAAACTAAATCGAAATCCTCACCACCGAGTTTGTCACGAACGCCGGTTTTTGATAAGAAATTCGATGGTCACCTCTTGTGGATTCATGAGACATCCTGCCTTATAAATCCCTATTGAGTGTAGTTTCTTTCAAGTCTCGGTGACTTGAATTCACAAACTTACAATTTGAAGCAATTCCTCGTGTTTTCCTACGAAGTGATTCTCGCTCAATTCTACATTTTGATCTAAGCATGTTGCCTTAGATGTTTGTGTTTTGTTTATTAACTTTCGGGTGAACGCCAATACGGGTGTGGTCAGTCTCACACAACACACCTATCGGTGGGTCCATTTGTCAATCTTATTTTTTAGTTCTAGTCTTTCTTCCCTTAGAGCCTTAGATCTATCCATAGGACTGCCCTATCGACTATCCTAAAGGACTAGTGATGGAACCCTACCCCATTAGAAATTCCAAACACTTCTTTACTTTTTCAGCTCCACATGTTTAGTTCTAACCTCTAGCACTTAGTAGGATGAGGGCTAAACATGAGAGAGCTCAAGGCAAGTTCCCATAGAATTTCCCGGCCTTAGGTTATTCTCGCACACACACACACACTCGAACCCCACACTCTCACTCACGTACCCAAAATCCTAAAACTAAAACATGTCAACCCTGCTCCCGCCTTCTTTGAAACTTCAAGGGACCTTCCTAATCGCTTAGCCCTAGGCTACCTTTTACAAGACCAATACATGGAGGATCCAAATGGATTTCGGTCCATGGCTCAAATTGTGGTGACCTCACGATTAACATTTCTAATTAATCCCCCACTTCGTTAAATTCTAAATTTCACCCTTATCGTCCCAACTTTCCTAAATTACCAAAATACCTCTAAACCCAAAATATTCCCAAAATTCCCAAAATTGTCCAAATTCTCAAAATCTCAAACTATCTTAAAAAATCATTTAAAACCATTCCAAACCACTCAAATCGCCCAAAATACTCAAAATTATGAAATACCCTTCATACCCTAAAAATTCAAAAATTCCCAAAATCTCCAAAATCACTCCAACCTGTCCTCAAAAGCATTTTAAAAAAATAAATTAACCCTAATTACACTAAAGTTCACCAAATCGCCAATTTTAACGAAAATCTCCAAATTGCCCTTAAAGGCCCAAAATGCCCAAATCATCTAAAATTTCCACCAATTTTCACACTTCAATCTCACCCAATTTCAATTCTCAATCAAAATTCATCATATCCAATCCCAATTAAAACCAAATTAAAGCCCAATTTGAAAATTTCAAATCAAATTTCAAACCTAATTTATAATCCCCAATTTTGCCCAAATTCCCAAATCCCACTAAATCAATCCCATGGTGAACCCAATTTCCCCAAATTTGAATTTCAAACTTTTCATGACACTCCTTTAGATAAATGGAACATTAACATGACCCAAATTCAAGCCTCTGCCTCACCCACATGCAACCTAAAGCAACACCCAATTTTACCCTAAGATCCAAATGTCACCAAATCAACTTCATAACCCTACAATTTCGACTGACCCAAGTAACGCACTAATATATGCTTCCAAAAGATGGCCAAAGTTTAACCTAATTTATAATAAGCGGTTAAAGGTATAAACCAAAATATTAGAAATTTTAGAAATTACTTTTACACACTGTGGGTATTACGCAAAGATACGTATCAAGCCAAAGAATATGCGCTTTCATTAAAACCGCATCGATCCCACTGGGAAAATTATAGAAATAAATTTTCTAAATATTATATTTTAAAAATATATTTTTATCCTTTAAATTAACTATAAACGACTATTAATTTACTATACGCAATTAAAGAAAACAATACTAAGCGAATGATTTATGAAAAACTATATAAAATAACAACTTTCTTTCCTTCAATTAATCCAAGATTTTAAGATAATTTAATATTCGTTGGAGAATTTGATTTATGGTATTGTGCCAAATAGAAGCATTCCTATTCTTTACCCGATTCAAAGAAAAGAATACTGCCAACTTACGTATCAAGTCCCATGTATTGTTATGGTGAATGGGTTAATCTTAGTCTCTCACTACTAGATGTCCAAGGTGGCTATGGTCAGCCCTACTAGTGACCCATTCCCGATCTATAAATCAAATTATAAGAATTTAGTCTCCATAATTTAAAACTTATCAATTCTATGCCCTTTAAATCTTATCTACCATTTATTTCAGACTTCACTCATCACTTCACATACTGGCTTCTCATTGCCCAAGGATTCATGTGACATTTACAAGTGAAGAGTTCTTCTCCATCAAGGTTTCAAAACTCTTCAATAGGTTTTAACAATTTAAATGGCCATTTTAAAAAGTAACGTAAGATCGTATTAATGTCATCACAATGTTTTTTAAAATATTTCTCAATTTTAATTCTCCATCGAATCTTTATATTATCTTATTTATCTCTTCATGATTGAAGGAAGAAAGTAAACTAACTACTCATAACACATTGAAAATAATGTAAAGAAACATAATAAATAAACTTTCGAATCAAATATAAAAATACTTATCTCAAATATTCCTTCTTACGCATCTTTCGACTTCGACTCCACAAACAGAATTAACTCCAAGATGCTACAACTTGAAAGTAAACTCACTAAAACCAAACAAAAAGTGGCCCTTAAATTTCCTCTCTCTAATTTTCGTACCTCTCTCTAACGAGATTTCCTTCTCATGAGGCTTAGGTGGGGGCGAACGTGCCATTTTCTCTCGAAGGATGCCGACTTATTTATGTGCTCCAAGAGCTGCTCTCGAGGAACCTCTTCAAATATGTCAAAATTCAATGAATCTTCTAGTTGCCTGCCTGGCGCCAGCCGTGGACACCGCGTCTGGCTTATTCGCACCTCTTCGCTTTCGTTCACACCTCTTCGTTTAAAACCGTCGGAAGGCCCAAATGCAATGTATCACAGGTCCTATTATCAAGGAACAACTCGCTACTTAGAATATCCAATAATTGCCTACTTTGTCAAATAACAATTTTAAAAGTCGTCAAAAACTTGACAGCTTTCGTATCGAGTCTCCGCGCTAGCGCCAGTTCCGGCGCCAGCGCCGTGCCATATTTTTTTCTTCTTTTTGTATTTTGCTCCATTTTTGCTCCCTTTTTCTCCTTTTCCTTTCTAGATCTTTTTACATCACCTACATCCAAGAACACAAAAAATAACTTTCATTAAAGCATACATCTCAGAAATCGATAAAAATTAAGGCATAAAAATATGTATTTTTCTTCATGGATCAAAATCCCCAAACTTAAATTTTTACTGGCCCTCAAGTAACTCTTTTACTATATAAAATATAACCTTTGGAATAAAAGATAAATATTTAAGATTCCTTATAATTTTTTATTTTATAAAGTCTTTAGTAAATTATTAACTAATTTCACTAACTAGGTTTAATTTTAAGAATTTAAAGAATATTCAACTACTAAATCATAAGATTTCAAACTTTTCATTCATTTTGAAAATAATAGAAGCTTATTATATTAAGATCTCATAGATTATTTACAAGAAAAAGATTTTCTTAAAAAATCGTTTTTAAATGAATATTCATGTATAAAAATTAAGTAAGATATGTAACTAGTTTTCTTCCTATAAGATAATTCAAGTGAAGCCAATTTTTATCAGACATTTCCTCAAGATTCTACTCTTATATATATATATATATATATATATATATATATATATATATATATATATATATAGGATTACTATATCTAGATACAATTTGTTAATACTTTAACTCACTATCCTTAACTTATATTTTTAAAACTTATACATTTTCACTTAATTATTATAACATAAATAAGAATTCAAAAAATATTTCCAATCTTTTTCTTTTCAAGTGATAATTTTTTATTACTTAATATTTCAAATTTATCATTTCTATCATGAATAGAAAATTCTTTAATCTTATTCTTCCTTAAGTTAAATAATTATATTCTTAAAATCAATCAAAGTTAGTAAAACTGGCTAATTTCCACTAAATTGTTTATAATTTCAAAATAAAAGTAATCTCAAATAAATTCTTAATTCCTTAAGTTATGTTAAAAAGTTCTTATTTTTAAGAAAATATTAACTCTTTATGACAAATAAAATTTAAATTTGAATGTATTTCCCTTTCCCAAACTTAAGTTTTGGTACACTATGAAAATTTTGAAAGTATGAGAGAAAGAAATCATAAGAATTTTTATAAGTATGAAAAAAAACCTTAAAAAGAAAAAATTAACTTTCTAAACATGCTTTTATGAATAATTAAGATAAAATTTTTGCATGTATAAAAAAGTAAGCAAAGCACTTTATTATACTAAATTTGAAACAAAATTAAAGCAGAAAGAAATTACTAAGTACTAAACAGAGTACTAAAACAAACATATAAGTTAACTCAACATCAGTCTCAACACAATATACTAAAAATATTTTAACCACAGTAACTATATACACAAGTACATAAACTAAACAAATACATCAAGCATAAAACTAACAAACAATCCAAACAAAACAAACTAACAACAGAAAGTAGCACTATTACAAAGATCTCTCACTACTAATCACTAGCTGTCGCCTCATCGTCATCATCATCACCAAAAGGAAAACTCAACGTCCTTAGGATCAATAAATGGTATAAAGCTGTATAGTGGAAACTCACATCATGTTCACCCTTCGTAAATCTGACTTAGGGCTTCATCGTACTCCGCATTGTAACTAATCTTCCTCCTCGAGTATAGTCAAAGATGATCTAGCTGGTCAATAGTGTCTATCCCGCAAAGGAGTCTGAAACAACTCCTCGCCGTCGCTTCAAAACGATCATGCACGACTCCCAAAAACTACTGCGTCTACCGGCGTAGGGCGAGAAGTAGAAGGTCTACCTCCGGAGTATATGCAAGTAGAAGGAGCGGTCGATCTCTTCCTCGAAGACGATCATAGATACTAACACTCTCCCGACCAATTGGTTTTGGCAAGCCTTAACTTCTCCTCGAAATATCAAGACTGACTCCATCATTAACACATAACGAATAAATTAAAGAAGGAAATCCTAATCCAATAGCAAGCAATGATCTCAATAGAATCCACAGATTCATAAATAATACTGCCAACGTCTATAGGCTTCCTCTCCCGAATGTAGTAATTCAAGATCGCTCGATCTTTGGGCCACATTTCCACTGCATGACGAAGGTAACAATCTCGCATAAATGAAATACATGCTTTAAATACCATTTAGCTTAGAAGATTTGAAATTTACCCTTTGCCATTCTTGATCTTCCAAGATCCAAGATTTGCCAATCAAATAGGCAATAATCATATCCAAATCACCCTCGCATGGTGATAACGAGAATAATAACACTCAATCGTCTATGGAAGGCCATGTAATATAAGCCGATTCTTCGCAGTAAATCCTACTCCGATTCCTCTAACAAAGACTTTAGAATCTTCAACATCCAGAAAATTTGCATAAAATTTCGAACAACCGATAATGAAGAATAGAAGTGAAGTAACAAAATCTTGCTAATTGCGCGCAACGATACCTTGTTTTCGATCATCTCCTGTGATGATAGAAATTGCTCCGAGATGAACTTTCGACGACGAAAGTTCGTGGAAACGAAATGTGCATCCGTTACCGGAAATTTCGTCGTTATCAAAAATTTTCTCATCCCTTCCCGCGCTAGATTTTGGAGTCATCTAAATGTGAAAGCAAACGAGAACAAATTTAGGAATCAAAGATTTAAACTCATTTTAAGTTTATAAAACTTTAAAATAAGTTTAAAAATCCAACGAAATCACTAAAAATCAAAAAAATTCAAAATTTCGGTTCTTAGCAAAAACTAGAAAATCTATGGTGAAAATCAAAATAAATGGTTTAAAGTGTAGATCCGACCTCAGACGATGAAATCGAGTGGTTTCACAATAAATCCTTAATGTATTGACCTCAAAATGGATCCAAAGGGTGTATTTTCGTGAAAATGGGGAAGATGAAGCTTAGACGTCAAAAATGGCTTTTGGGGTTTAAATTGTAATTTTCGGTAGCAGGCCGAACCGGCGCTTAGGCGCCGAATTCCCGCGCCTAGGCTCCACTCTCCTTTCACAAAAAAATATTTTTAAATTTAATTTTCCACCAAAATTCATAAATTCAACTTCCAATTACTCTTATTAGAGTAGGGCTTCAGCTTTCTCTAACTTCCAAAACATTTTCCAAAAATTTTAAAAATTAAATATTAAATCCACCAATCAAACACTAAGTTTATATCAAACTCTCTAAATTCCATTCATAATCTTCAATGTCAATTCAATACATCTCAAAGTAAGTATTATAGTTGATTCAAGTTCCTAATACACACTCAAACATAACAATTTCTAAGCAAAAACAACACACATTGAACATGAAAACAAATACACACAAACAAACACAATCAACATTCTCTAAATCGATACAATGACTCAACAAACCATATAATAACTAACTCCATTACTCTGTAATATTCAATCTTCACAAGGGAAATTGTGAATTCTACTTGGAAAGATCACTAACGCCTTGGAAATCCTAGTCGTCTTTTCGTCAATCTACTTGTTTCTTGCATACATATTTCAACTGAGCATCTTCGATAAGCCGCAAAATGATTAAATTGAAGTTTCATCCCATACTCCTGTATGTTCAATCTGATGAAACATCTCATGAAGGCGATCTCCAATTTTTTAAAATCCACTTCAAACTTATCCAAATGACTAGAGATTTTTTCTAAACTTACAGTGATGAAACCATATCAAGTAGGCCGAGGTCCTTAGAACCTTGTCTCTAACTTCTTCTCCATGATTTCTTCCTTCCATTTCCTCAAAATTCTCTTAAATCTCTCAAGAATGAAGTGCAAGGACATAATTTATTGCTTCGATGGTTAGGGAAGAGAATAGGTTGATTTATAAGGGAAAATCGTGTGAAACTGAGGTTCTTGGGTTTTTCGCACGTCCCAGTAACTCGGGAGCTTAAGCGCTCTTACCCATTGATACATTAGCCGATTCCGCGCTTAGGCAGCGCGAATTCGCGCCAGGCACCGAACTATGTTTAACTCGCCACCTAATCGTCAAATTTCAAAATTTCGTTCTCCAAGATAGGTATACTATACTGGTAAGAGTAATTTAGACTCAACAACTCACATCGTAAGCAATCATAATGAAGGTTAACTCTGATCTCCTTTTTACTCATATTCAAAATAGAGTAATCTAATTTTTAAATTTACATATTTTAAAATAATATTCAAATTCTAAGTCAATAAAGATTTATAAGCATCAAATTTTTCTAAAGTAATATAAAATTAATCAAGATCGAGGCATAACCTTTTACATTAAAACACAAAAACACTCAAAACAAAAGAAAAATATGGGCTCGCCTCCCACAAAGCGCTTGGTTTAACGTCATCACCCCGACTTAAGTAAATCTTTAATCGTGCTGACTCAATTTATAAGCCTTTATAAATCTTTTTTAATGTCTCCCAAATAAGGCTTCAATCTTAATCCATTTACTTTAAAATTTTTCATGTTTTGGGATCTTTAATATCCACGCCTCCATAATGGTATACTTTCAACTATATATGGTCCAATCCATTTAGATCTTAATTTTCCAAGAAAAGTTTTAAACTGGGAATTAAACAGTAATACTTCTGTCCAGGTTCAAAAAACTTTTCCCAAAATTTTCTTGTCATGGCAACTTCATTTTCTTTATAAATCCTCGCATTTTCATATGCCTATTTCTTATTTCTTCCATCTCATTTAATTGCCACAATCTCTTTATCCTCGCTTTTATTCAAATTAAAATTAAACTCCTTTATCGCCCAATAAGCTTTATGCTCAAGTTCTACATGTAAGTGACAATGTTTACCATAAATTAACCTAGTAAGGTGACATCCTGATAGAGTCTTATAAGCTGTTCTATAAGCCCATAATGCAGAATCAAGTCTATCAACCTAATCAGCTTCTTTTAGGATTAACAAGCCTTTCTCTAGAATTCTTTAATTTCTCTATTTGATACTTCAGCCATTCCACTTGTTTGTGGGTGATAAGTAGTTGCTATTCTATGCTTCATTCCAAATTTTCAGAATATCGAATTTTTATATTCCTAAAATGACTTCCAATTATCCGTGATAATTACCTTAGGCATTCCAAATCTTGAAAATATCATTTCTTTAAAATTTAGAAACACTTTTGGAATCACAGTTTAAAGCAACAACATCAATCCACTTTGAAACATAATCAATCACAATAAAATATAATTTTTTTTCCAAATGATATAACAAATGGTCCCATAAAGTCTAAACCCCATATATAAAAAATTTCAACTTCCAAAATATAGTTTAAGGGCATTTCATTCATCCAAGATATATTTCCCATCCTTTGACATCGATCACATGTTTTCACATAATGTCTCACATCATTAAATGTTGCAAGCTAATAAAATCCGTAATTTAAAATTTTAAATGCAGCTTTTATCCATGCCAAAGTGTCCCTCCAAAAATCGGAATCATGACATTTTTGAATAATAGCAAAAGTTTTTATAAGGTACACATCTTCTAATCATAGAATCTTTTCCAATTTTAAATAAATGAGCTTCTTCCCTGCATATAAGATTTAGCATAATATTTAAATTTCTTTAATAAATTGCTTTCCAAGTCATAAGGCAAAAATATTGCTAACTAAATAATTAACAATATCAGCATACCAAGGTGTTTTTATATTCTTGAATAGCATATAAAGATTCATCAAGTAAATTTCATTTATATTTTCTTCCGAAATAATATCATTTTTAATTCTACAAATGATTAAATAATTCGTTTTCAGCCTTTTCTATCTACTATTCGAAAATCAAATTTCGTAGAAGTAAAACCCATCTTATCAGTCTAGGTTTAGAATCCTTCTAGATAATAGATATTTAATAGCAGAATGATCAAGATGAACTACGCATTTAAAAGTATCAAGAAGATAAGGTCTAAATTTATAAAAGGCATATACTATACTTAGAAGCTCTTTCTCACAGTAGTAATTTCTTTGTGTTTTAGTGAGAGTTTTACTAGCATAATAAAAACTTTAAAATTTTCTCATATTTTTGTCCTAATACAGCTCCAATTGTAAAATCACTTGCGTCACATATTAATTCAAAAGATTTCTCCCAATTACGTGCAACAATGATAGAAGTGCAGATATTAATTTTTCTTTAAGAATATTAAAAGCATTAATACATTCTTTATTAAATTCAAATTTTACATCTTTTTCAATAAATGACAAAGAGGTTTAGTAATTTTAGAAAAACTTTATGTATCTTCTATAAAATCCAAGATGACTCTAGAAAAAACTTCACATCAAGAATAAGTAGCAGTACGTAATTCGAAGACAATTTTTACTTGTTCGATCAACTTCCATCCCTTTTGTGATACTTGTGACTAAGTACACTGCCTTCTCGACCATGAATTGACATTTTTCCCAAGAACTAAATTTACTTTTCACATCTCTTTAGAATCTTGGAAATGTTTTCCAAACAAGATTTAAAAGAAGTTCCAAAGATCGAAAATCATCCATGAATATTTCACCTTTGTCAATTAAATCACAAAATATTGACATCATACATCTTCGAAGGCAAAGGCCAGCATAAACAAAATGCATTCTTCTAAAAGTAAATGTTCCACAAGCACTCGTAAATGTTGTCTTTTCTCGTCCCCTATGAGCAATAAGTAATCGATGATAACCAGAATATCCATCCAGAAACAAAAATACGAGTGTCCACTTATTTATCAAGCATTTGGATTCAAGAAAGGTAAAGGAAATGATCATTTCTAGTGGCTTTATTTAATTTCCTATACTAATACGCATTCACCATCCAAAGAATTGTCTTAGTGGATAAGTTCTTTTTTATCATTAACACCTACGCTACTCCTCCTTCTTCGGAACACAATTAAGGATTTACCCATCGACTATCCAAAATAGGATAAATAATACCAGCATCTAACCATTTAATAAATTTCTTTTAACAAATCCTAGGATTAATCGTCTTTGTGATCGTATAGTTGGTTTAAAATTTTTTTCCATTAAGATTCTATGATGCAATGGAAGGGCTATTCTTCTTATATCAAGAATAGTCCAACCAAAGTTTTCTTATAATTTCTTAACACACCTATTAGTTTTTCTTCTTGATCTGTACTAAGTCTTCTAAGAAATAATTAACAGTGTAAAGTTAACGAATTTCCAAAAAACACATATTTTAAATGGGAAGGTAACATTTTTTAATTCCTACTCAGGGCTTTTTCAATTGATATAAAGTATATCATTTTATTATGTCTAAAGTTTCCCAATTATCTTTTATAAAAATAAGTCTTCTTTCTTCCACAACTTCATCTTCATCATTAAAATTCAAATTTTTCTTCGTAAATGACTTTACAATTTTCTTGATAATGTTTTTCAATTAAATAAATTAATTATATCCATTCGATAACATTTCTTTATCAGGGTACTTCATTGATTTAAGAAGATTGAATTTAATTTCTTGATCATTAACTTCTGTTAGTTCTCTTTTTCGCACATCAATCATAGTCAGTCTCGTTAGCCTAGAAAAGGTCTCCTAAAATACAGTATCTCTTATCTTCTTCCATATCAAGTACTATGAAATCTGTGGAAGATAAATTTATCCACTTTAACAAGTACATCCTCTATAACTCCTTTAGATAAGTGATAGATCTATCAACTAACTCGAAGGGTTATAGTGGTGGGAGTAATATCTCCTAAACCTAATATTCGAAAGATAGAAAATGACATGAGATTAATACTTGCTCCCTAAATCACATAAAGCTTTTCCACAAAATTTTTCTCCAATAGCACAGGGTATAGTGAAACTTCCAGATCCTTAAGCTTTTCGTGTACTTTTGAATTATTGCACCGCATTCTTCACTTAGTGCAATGTAGCTTTCAAAAGTTTCAAATTTCTCGTTTCGCTTAAAATATGTTTGGTACCCCACAGAAGTCATATTTTCCAAAGCTTCAGCAAAAGGTATATTAATAGTAAGTTTCTTAAAATTTCAAAGAACTTAGAAAATTGATGATCAAGTTTCGCTGTTTAAGTCTGGAGGAAAAGGTGGTGGTGGTTTTTCAACTTCCACATTAATTGTGTATAATACTGATCTTGGATCAGAGAGAGAATTTCTTAAGGTTTTTCATTCTCTTCAACCTCAATCTCTTTTTCAATTTCATTCTGCATTCTTTCTTTAATTCCTTTCCACTTCTAAGTTGCACAAATTAGCTCGTTCATGTTCTTTTCCGCTTCCTTCGATTAATTTCAACATTACTAGAAGTGTTCCTACATGTCCGTTATTAATTAAAGTAGCAATTTGCCCCATTTGATTTTCAATATTACGAATAGCGTATTTTGATTTTGTAATTGATTATTCATTTGTAATATTAATTCCTCTATCGATAACTTTTTGTCGATTATTAAATCCAGAGGTTTAAATTGATTAACTTGATTATTCCAATTTCAAGTGGGATGAGATTTGATTATTTCCCCAATAAGTTGTTGTGAATTATTCCAGTTAAAATTAGGATGATTTTTCCACCCAGATTATAATAATCGAATAAGGATTATTTTACTCGCAATACTTTGTAAAGTTTCAATAAAATAGACCAATAATAACAGAGTTATTTTGCAAAATATTAATTGCAAAAACTATCTAATTCTCAGTATTGCTGCTACTTGTGAAGCTAAAATAGAAAAGGCTTCATTATCGTGAATACTTGTCATCTTTTTAGATTAATCCTTTTATTACTGAAAATTGTTATTAGCCATTTCTTCAATTAAAGTGTAAGCTTCTTCAAATGATTTAGATATTAAAGAATGAAGAAGAAGATCAAAAATTGATTTTAAAGATCCAATTAATCCATTATAAAATGGTTGAATAATTAACCAATCAGGTAAAGCATGATGAGGACATTTTCTTAATATTTCTTTAAATCTTTCCCAAGTTCATAAATTGTCTCCCCGTCAAATTGACTAAACGAAGCAATATCGTTTCTTAATTTAGTAGTTTTAGAAGGAGGAATTTATTTAGCAAGGAATTTTTGTGTCATTTCAGTCCATGTTTTAATAGAATCAGTCGCTAATGAGTTTAACCACATCTTTGCTTTATCTCTTAAAGAAAAAGGAAAGAGTCTAAGTCTAATAGCATCATCAGAAACATTGTTATATCTAAAGGTAGCACAAGGTTCTAAAAAACTAACAAGATGTAAATTTGGATCCTCATTCGATGTTCCACCAAATTGATTGTTTTACACCATTTGAATAATAGACGGTTTAAGTTCAAAAGAATTAGCATCTACAGCTGGTATTTGAATACTAATATGAAGTTCATTAACTGTAGAGTTAGCATAATCCCTTAATGTTTATAAACATTTTGATCATTAAGTTCAATTGGATTTTGTAAAGTAGCCATTTCTTGAAATTTTTGAATTTGTTTTCCCTTTTTAATTTTTCTAATTGTTCTTTCTAATTCAAAATCTAAAGGTATTAATCCTTCAGAACCAAATCTTCGCATAAAATAAGGAATAAAATACAATTTTTTATATTTTATAATTTTTTTATATTTTTATATTTTTAGAAATATAATATTTTTTTACAGAAATTTATAACTATTTTATTTCTTTCCCAGCAACGGCGCAAAAACTTGACTCGACCGCATAGTAACGCGGTAATATATGCTTCTAAAAGATGGTCGAAATCTTGACCCAATTTATAATAAGCGGCTACTATATAAATCAAAATATTGTAAATTTTAGAAATTACTTTACACACTTGAGGGTACTACGCAAGTATACGTATCGTTTCAAGTAATATAGGGTTTTCTATTATAACCCAAGTATCGATCCCACGGGGAAAAATTATAGAAATAAATTTTCTAAATATTATATTTTAAAAATATCTTTTTATCCTTTAAATTAACTATAAATTACTATTAGTTTACTAGATGCAATTAAAGAAAACAATACTAAGAGAATGATTTATGAAAAATATATAAAATAACAACTTTCTTTCCTTCAATTAATCCAAGATTTTTAAGATAATTTAATATTCGTTGGAGAATTTGATTTATGGTATTGTGCCAAATAGAAGCATTCATATTCTTTACCCTTTGATCCAGGTGCAAAGAACATTGGGTAATTTACAGATCGGGTCTGAATGTATTGTCAGTAGTAATGGGTTAATCTAGACTCTCACTACTAGATGTCCAAGGGTGGCTATGGTCGGCCCTACTAGTGACCCATTCTTGATCTATAAATCAAATTATAAGAATTTAGCTTTGTCACTCTAAACACTTATCAATTCTACGCCCTTTAAATCTTATCTTCCTATTTATTTGCACTTCACCTTGAATAGCCCGCACATGGCCTTCGACTACCCTAGGATTCATGTGACATTTACAAGTTAAGAGTTCTTCTCCTTGAGGTTTCAAAACTCTTCAACGGGTTTTAAAAATTTAAATGGCCATTTTAAAAAGTAAAGTAAGATCAGGTATTAATGTCATCACAATATTTTTGAAAATATTTTGAATTTTAATTCTCCATCGAATCTTTATATTATCTTATCTATCTCTTCATGATTGAAGGAAGAAAGTAAACTAACTACTCAGAACACATTGAAAATAAATAGCAAAACATAATAAATAAACTTTGAATCGAAATATAAAAATGCTTATCTCAAATATTCCTTCTACTGATCTTTCGACTCCTGACTCCACAGTGTAATGAACTCCAGATGCTACAACTTGAAAGTAAACTCACTAAACTAAACAAAAGTGGCCCTAAATTTCTCTCTCTAATTCTCTAGACTCTCTCTCTCTAATGAGATTTCTCTCTCTAAGGAGACTAGAGGGGGTGGGGCGAATGAGTGGACTTTTATTTATAGGCTCCAAGGGTTTCCTTGAGGCACCTCTTCAAAACATATCCAAATTCAATGAATCTTCTAGAAGGTTGGCCTGGCGCCTAGGCGCCTAACACCGCGTCCAGTTCTTCGCACCACTTCGCTTTGGCTCGCACCTCTTCGCGTTTAAAACCGTTTTGGAGCGTCCAAATGCAATGTATCACATGTCCTATTATCAAGGAACAACTATCAATCTTCTACAATGTCCAATAACTGCTCACTCCATCAAAATAACCGTCCAAAAGTCGTCAAAAACTTGACAGTTTCTGTATCGGGTTTTGCGCCTAGGCGCCAGTTTCTGGCGCCTAAGCTCCAGGCCATATTTTTTTCTTCTTTTTGTATTTTGCTCCATTTTTGCTCCTTTGCTCCTTTTCCTTTTCTAGACCTTTTTACATCACCTACATCCAAAAACACAAAAATACCTTTCATTAAAGCATAATATCCTTAGAAATTGATAAAAATCAAGGCATAAAAATATGTATTTTTCTTCATGGATCACTATTGACCAGGAAGAAAGTTTCTTAAAGCAAATAGTGCATGACACATACTTTGCAAATGCTGACAAGAACACAAATTATTTCTATGCTTCTATTAAGCATAGAAGAAATAACAATACTATCTTAAGCATTAAATCTAATTTTGGGTCTATCCTTACTGAAAAAAATGCCATTGGACAGGATTGTGCTCATTTTTTTGAAAACCTTTTGGATGTCATTTGCAGGTGGAGCCAATTGATTCCCATCTCTTTGATGCAGAAAGAGCTTACACTTCTGCCCTAAATCTTATGGAGAGCCCCACTGAGTAGGAGATTTTTTTGTCCTTTAAGGAAATCAATCCTAACAAGGCTCTAGATCCAGATGGTTTTACTTCTTTTTTCTATGTTCACTATTGGGAGATCATTAAACTTGAGATCATAACGACCATTCGATGCTTTTTCAGAGGAGAAGACCCTAGTAACTATTTTAATGCTGCTCTTTTGGTTCTCATCCCCAAGTGTAATGACAAGAGTACTTGGGCTCACTTTAGACTTATTTCCCTGACTACAGTTATTTCTAAAGTCATCAGTAAGCTTACTGTCTCTTACCTTAAACCTCACCTTACTTCTCTTATTTCCCCTCAACAATCTACTTTTATTTAAGGTAGGGATATTACTGATAATATTCTTCTTACCCTAGAGCTGGTTGAAGATCTGGATAGGAAATGCAGGGGTGGAAACATGATATTAAATTGGACATCCAAAAGGCCTTCAAAACCATTCATTGGGATTTCATACTGGCTATGCTTCATGCTAGAGGCTTCCAACCTAAATTTTGTAGTCTCATTCACAGATGGCTGAAAAAAAATAGCTATAGTGTTCTTGTAAATGGTAACACCTATGGCTTTTTCTCTGCTCATAGAGGTATTAGACAGGGTGATCCACTATCCCCCACTATTTTCATTCTAACATTTGAATATTTGTCAATATTGCTTAAAGAGTTATATCATGAACACCATCACTTACACTATCACCATAAATCTAAAGTTTTGGTTAGCCACTTAGCCTATGTTGATGAAGTTATTCCTTTCAACAAGGCTACTAAACCTGCTATTAAAAAGCTAATGGCTACTCTTGACACCTTATCTAACACCTCTAGTTTTCTTGTAAACAAAAACAAAAGCCACCATTACTTTGGGAAGTAATTTACATCTTATGTTATTCAATAGGCTAACTCTTACACTATGTGTTCCTCTGCCTCCTTGCCTTTCCAGTAACTTGGTGTTAATATCCTTAGGGGAAGATGGAGGCAGACCCAATTGATCCTGTTGTTGATAAAATTAAGGCCATAATTGAGGATTGGAAAAATGTTTTTCTCTATAATGGAGGAAGACTGACTTTGCTTAAATCTATACTGCATAGTTTTCTCCTTTATGCTTTACAGGTGTTCAACCCAAAGAAGAGCACTAAAACTATCTTGGAACGTTTGTTCAATCATTTTCCTTGGGTTGGTGGGGGAAGTAAGAAAATTTGGAGCCATTGGGATAAGGTATGCTGCCCTACCTCTTCTGGTGGCTTAGGTTTTAAAAATTTATAGCACATTGCTTCCCTCAATAGGTGTAAGTTATGGTTTAAATTCATATCTACCAACTCTCTTTGGCCTCAATTTATGTTATCAAGTACTGCACCTCTCTTCACCCCTCCTTAGTCACTTAGAAGGTAGGTGATTCTAAACGCTGGAAGTCCCTACTTAAAGCCATAGAAGTGGCTAATCATCATCTATTGGGACTTTGGTGAAGGACATGTTTCCTTTTAGCATGAACAGTAGGGATATGACAATTTAGAGGCTTCCACCTCTCATATTGATCACAAAATTTTGGTCTCTCATTGCTGGAGTGATGGTTCCTGGAATTCTCCTAAGCTTGATGCCCTTATTGGTGATCAAGCAGCTTTAATTGTCACTATCCCTATTGCTCAACATAAGAGAGACCGACCTGTTTAGAAATTCTCTGCTAATTTCTCCATTTCTAAGTTACTCTACAACAACATTCACTCTTTCAAGTTTGGAAATGGAACAAAATGGTTTGGAATAGCTTTTATCCCTTTCAATTTCCTTTTTTATTTGGAGATACTAGCACCGCTTATTTTCCTCTGATGGCATCTTAAAGCTTAAAGGATTGAGATTAGCATCTCAATGCTATATATGTCATCAGGATGAGGAACATTCCTCCCATATTTTTTTCCTATGCCCCTATGCTAGAGAGGTTTGGTCTGCTATTGGAAATCACTTTGGTATGGTCTAGCCCCACACTAATATTATTGATGATTACTTATGGATTCGGAACTTGGTTAAAAGGGATAAGAGATTTGCTTCTTTTCCCTTTATTATTTTGTGGTTCATCTGGAATGTCAGGAATGGCTTCAAGTATAATAACCCCCCTCCTCCTTCTCTCACTACTTCTTATATACTCTTTTATTACCTTAAAGCTGTGAGTATGTTGAATGCACTTCCCCTACCTGTTCCTAAAGCTAACCCTGTGTTAGTGAATTGTATTCCACCCTCTCTTGGGGTGGTTAAATGGAACAATGATGGGAGTTGGAATAGTGAATTTGTTAGAGCTGGGGATGTTGCTAGGGACTATTTGGAAACACTTTATTTTCTTTGCCTCTCTTATTTCTGCTACCTCTCCCATTGAAGCTGAATGTCGGGGAGTCATGTTAGCACTTATGATTACTGAGAAGTTGGCATATCAAAATATTACCATTGAGACTGATTCTTCCACTGCTTTTTGTTGACCTCATTTTTGGTGAGGTACTTCCTTCCTTTTATTGCTTAGGATCTAGCCATAGGATTTTCCCTTTAACTATCCTAGAAGACTAGAAATGGAACCCACCATTTAGAAACTCAACCAAATCTAAACTCTCTTTAGAATCCTACATGGATGGTCATCAACCTCCAAATTACTTGGAAGGTTAGAACCAATGTGTAGAAAGATAAGGATGTGTTCCTATAGGATGGTCAAGCCTTAGGACATCCCTGGGTGGCCTGGTCTTGGTAAGTTCCAGCTTACACACACCACATTGTTACACATGCTTGAACCCTGAAATCAATCACACTTGACCTAGCCTCCTAACTCTTTTAGGAGACTCATATGGATGGGCCTCAACCCTTAGTCCTTGGCTAAGAGGGTTAGAAACAACATATTGAATGCCTAAAATGAGTTCTCTTATGGCTCTTGTGAGCTTAAGATGACTTCATGCTCAACCAGAATGATTCCATGTTACTCACCTTGAACCAATCTTCATTTTTTACAAAATTTTCATTTTTCACCCTCGAGGCTCTAAACCTACCAAATTACCTAATTACCCTTGAAAAGGGCCCAAATTCCCAAAAATCCCTTCAAAATCATTCCAAGTTATTCCCTACTATCCAATTTGACCAAAATTATCCAAATCTGACAAAAGTTTCAAAATTCCCAAAATACCCCCAAAATTACCAAAATGCCCTTCATAGCTAAAAATTTTAAAAATTCTTAAAAATCACAAAAAAATCTCAAAATGTCCCAAAAATTCCCAATTTCATTTTCTTCAACTACACCATAGCTCAATTTTGTCAAATTAATCCAATTTTACCAAGAATTCCAAGTTGATTTATTTTAAACCCAAACTTAACCCAATTGAACCCAATGTCAACCAAATTGATTCCAATTTTCTCCAAATAAAATTCCAAACCTTCATAACACTCCCACAAACCAAAATTTTTGTTAATTTGACCCTAATTTGATCCCAGGCGTTTTCTAAAATTATCCAAACTCCAAAAATCCAAATTTCCCCGATTAACCCTCATGACTCAAACTACCCAAAACCCCTCAATTTTCTCCAAAGTAAATTCTAATATCTTCCTAACATCCCCACAAACAACATGCAACATTAATTTACCCATAATTTGCACTCAAACGCAACCTAAGCTCAACCCAAACCAAAATTCCCCAATTTGGCCTAAACAAACCATAAACCCAAACAAGCCCAAATTCCAAAATCAAAACCCAACCAAAGTTGAAAACTCTTTGTCACACCCCCATAAATATTTTGCAATATTAATTTTACATCAAATCCAACACTAGCCCAACTTTGACCCAAAAAGCTCAATTTTGGCCCATAAGCCTAAATTCCTCCAAATTGAACCTTATGGTCAATAATTTCCCAAATTTCACTTCTAAATCAAATTTCAACATTTCCTAGTCAAATTTAAATCAATTTCAAGCCAATTTAATCATCTCATACTTAATTTCAAAAATTCAAATCATCACATGCACAATAAAGGCACATTACCTTATACATTTTTAAAAGTCCATTCCTTGGAAATTTAAAAGCCCAAGTTTTCAACCCAAGGGCCATCTGACATTCCTCTTAATCATGCATTCAATTAAAATCGTCCCTAAGTTTCAAAGTCATCATCAAACCATTCCAAATCAAGCTTCAAGCAAATTGTCATCAAGATATCAAAAATCCCAAAATCCTTTCTCATGCAAATGAGCCAACTTTTTTTTCCAAGCCATGGAGCCGTGTTTGAGCCACATGAAGCCATGAGAAATTTAGACTTATCATCACTCCATAAATGGAAAAAGGAGGAAAGCCTTTAAACACCCCTTAAAAAGTCATTAACCTTACTCATGCTTCACCCTAACCTAAAATTAATCCAAACAATTTTGATAGGGACTTCACCATCCTTCCCTTGGCTGAGCCAACTGATTTTCCATCAGCCTAAAGCCAACTTGGAGGGTGAACCAAACCCAAAAACATGACTTGAACAAAATGAGCTCAAAAGAGCCACTTCCTCCATTCCACTTAAATCAAACCCTTTACACATGGCAATCCCCAATTGAACTCACCAACTCCAAGCCCTGACCCCACTGAGTCAGATGGTGACCCATGCCTGCCGGCCGGTCACCTAGCTTGCCAGAAAACTCCATGTCCGAGAGCTTCATGTGAGCCCAAAATTAAAATTCTGCCTTGTTGAGTTGTCCCAACCTCAATAGTCACTGTGGCCCTTCTTCTATTCACCCAAGCAGCAAATTCCAGCCTCCAAGCTCCCCTGAAATCAGCTAGGGTCATGGCTATTTAAGCTCACCTCCCCCATGGCAAAGAGGGTTGCTGAAACTAACCTTGCAGAAAATACTCCCATTTGAACCCAAACTCATCCCTAAGCCCAGAGAAGACCAGCTCCACTGAAATCTAGCCCTAATTCCCCCTGCCCGAGCCCAATTTATGACCTCAATTTCAAGCCCAAAAACAGGACATCCATTGAAACTCAACAGAAATCAAATTAACTCTTCTCACACCTTCCCCAGAGGTGGAGAAGAATTTTTCCAGAGAAATCCCCATCTCCAGAGCTTCCACAGTGGACTTCCACCTTAGGTCGTCCACCCTTTGGAGGACTTTTGAACCAACCTCAAAGGGAGCTCGAGTGCTGCTTACAGGAGCTTCGCCAGACCCCAACGAACGTGTCACAAGCATCCAATCGAGGCCACCCTTCTTGGATTGAGGTAATGAATCAAAAACACCCAAACCAAGCTCGGTTTGGGACTTTATGAAGAAAACATGAAACTAATACTTGATTAACCGTATGGATGTGTAGAGCTAGGTTAGATATAGGTGTAGAAATAAATTTCATGTAAATCCATTGAGAATCAAGCAAAAAATTAGAGTTTAAACACATGTGGCTACGGTTTCAAACCAGACGGGGACGAAGACCGTGGACCGTCCGATGGCGCGTATATCGAATTGACGCTCATGATCGAGCCGGATGGAGACTTGGGGCGGAACTGTGGTGACACGTGGGGACTGACGCGAATGGAGGCACTGAATTGCAGGACGCCTCGTGGAGCTTCGACGCGCCTTAGGCTGACGGGGCGCCGCGCTAGATAAGTGGTAAAATCCCTCATTTTCTGAATTAATTAAATACTCAGAACTTAGAAAATTCATAAATTTGCATAGAAAAATCCAAAAATTAAAAGAAAAATACCTTTTTGCTCAGTGAATAGAGGAGAATAATATGGAATTAAAATCAAAATTATTTGCTTAATGTTTATTTTTAAATTAATTAAATACAGTCAACTTTAAATCAATTCTCCACTCACCCACAAAATTCACCATGGCTTGAGACTATGGGGCTTTTGTTCCCTCTATCCTTGGGAACATTCCTTCAATTTTTCAAGGCTAGAGGAGATCCCTCGGCAGAGAACCATATTTTCTAAGTTTATGTGTCTATTTTGATAATTTAAATCTAATAATTAAAATAGTAGTGGGAAAAATCTAGGAAAATTTGGCTAAGTTATCTATGGTCAGAGGAACTTGGGAAAATTATTTGATGAACTAAAACATTAAATATAACTCTAATTGCTCACTTGACCTAAAACCAATTTTAAATTAATTAGAACAAACTAAAAATGAAAATAACTCAAAATTAATTCTCTATTATTCTTTAGGATAAGAGGAACCCTCATAAAAATTTTAAAGTCAATTAGAATTAATTTAACTCATTAAAAGAATTTCCTAAGTAACATAGCCATTTTACACATTAAAAAATTCATAAAACCCAAAATACATTTCAAAAATTCACCAAATTAATTGTGGGAGTTCTCTGCGATCAAAGCAGTTCAACAAAAATAAAATTGCATTTTTCAAAAAAATTTGATTTTTAATCATTTTTTAAAATATTTAAATAATTAAAAATTATAAAAATCACAAAAATATAAAAATTCACCAAAAATGTCACTTTTGCCCTCCCAATCACTTGGGAACCATCAAAATATTTTTCCTAAGTCTCTAAGTTAAGATATTAATTTTTAAAGGCCTGGGATAATTTTCAACATTTAAAAAATGAATTTTCTTAACCTTTCACTAAAATAATTCTAATAAATCAAATAAAAATCAGAAAGATGTAAAATTTGTATCTCTGGTTTACTAACCTCAATGAGATTTTTCAAAAATATAAAACTTAATTCTCTCCTCTTAAAATATTTTATATTTAATTAACACTCTTAAACTTAAAAATAATTATTATAATTAAATTAAAATTCAAAAAGTCACTAAAATCGGTCCAACTGATCCTCTAATCAGTGGGAACCTCCCATAATTTTCCTAAGGATAGATAGTTAATATTTATTAAATTATTGAATTTCCTTTGAAAGCCCTAATTTTCCATTTAAAAAAATTCTAAAAATAAAATAAAAACCAAAAAATTACATTTTCTATTCTAATATCTTAATTGACATATGAGAGAGGTGATATAAAAATTTCAAAGTCATCGGAATTTAATTTAGTGAGTTATGGGGTGATCAAGTTTAATAGGGCATAAGGGTAATTAAGGAACCTTAACCCTACTTAACATTTAGACTTAACCAAGGGTAAGGAGGAAAAATTTGGTCTTAATTGTTTACTTGGATGATTGAAATTTAGGGAATGAAGTGGTAGGAACTTACTTATCACCATCAATATCAAGAGGAAATACTAATTACTTAAAATCCTTAAGATTTGGAAGTTAATTAAGTATTAATGGTAGGGTTAGGGGTATGATATAAGAGGATGTCCATTCCTTAATCTATACCTCTAACCAGTGATTTAATTAAATCTATTTAACTCTTAACAAGGCTTAAAATGAAATAACCTAATTAATCCAAAGTGATTAGAGAAAAATAATGATAAAGTAATAATAAGTAATAATCTTAAACATAAAGATTTAGCTTAAAATTAATTGAAATAATTTTAAAATAATTAAATTTTAAAATTAATTTAAAAATAATTTTTTTGATCAATTAAAAATAATTTAAGATATTTAAATAATTTCTTTAATAAAAAATATATATAATAATTCAAAACTAAAATAATTTCTCTAATTAAATAAAAAATAATAATTTAAAACATTTAAATAACCTTTTCAATTAAACAAAATGAATTAAAATATCTTAGGTTAAATAATTAATTAATTAGATAATCAATTAAATTAAATAATCAATCAATTAAATAATTAAGCTAAATAATCGATTAGTTAAAACATTGAAACATCTTAAAATGCAACAATCAATTTAAAAAACCCTTTAAGAACATTATTGCAATTAAAGACTTTGAGAATTAAATTAAATCACCTTAAAGAAACTATTAATCCAACTTTAATTAAATTGGTTAGATTCTTTGATGAACCAACTTAGCCCAAAAAGACTTTCATTTCATAACTTCTAAATGAAAAGCCTAATGACATGTCACCTCTCTCATAAGACAACTAAAACATCTAAGTTCACTGAGCAAGAAAAAATAAAACAAATTTAAACTTCAATCAAACTTTGGATGATTAATTCAACTAGACAATGAAATCATTTGGACTCAACATAAATCCAGAAGTTTTGAAAAGATGTTCGCGGCTCTACCCCGAGCACTTCCTCAATCTGATGGGTTATTTCAGAAGAACAATTGGACTTCATTGTTCTTTGATGAAGAAAATCATCCTTAAAAAACAACTAGGATTTCAACCTAGATGTCATAGGACTTGGTGAACAACTAGGATCTGAACTTATACATCATAGGGTTGGTAGATGATCAGAATCTTCCCCTAGCCTTACCTAGATGCTTGTCCTAAAATATTAAATATCCTAACATGCATCATAAGTGCAGTTGGTGGAAACAAGAAGACTCTTCAGGTACACATTTAAGTTTATTACAATTTGTATTCTACAATTTATTAAATTTTTTATTTTCCTGCATTCCATAAACTTGTGAAAATGATCAAACCAGCATGTTTAAACAACTTAAAACTTAATCACCAACAAAAAAAAACAAAACCTGCAATTGTAACTAAAATTAAAACGTCTCGTTGGATGATCGGGAATCCCTCGGATGATGTAACCCACATGTTGCTAACGAGATTTCCCACGGTCTAAATGAAAGTGTGGAACTCATTTAGTAAAGTTTAGCAAATTCATTTGGACTAAGTGAATCCGATAAAAATAGTAGTGTCGGAATGATGGAACCGTGGGATCTTAACCGGCTCTGCTTAACCAACTTTAAGATTTCCCTTAATAAAACTTAAGAAATTGAATTTGAAACTCAACCTCTAAACCATGACACTTCTCTCATCCCCTGATTCTCACTTCTTTAAACTAAACCCTCTGCAACAACAAGGAGCTCGGAGCAAACGCGGTGGATAGCACGGTTGTCTACATCAGTTTTCCTTTCCTTAGTAATTAAACAACTAAGCCATAGGATTTCGAGGTAGTTTGTCTAGCAAAACATAAATCCTCATTTAATCCTTTAGGCATTTGCATAATCATATTATGCAATTTAAGCCCTAAACTTGTCTTAGGACTCTGAGTTCATCGTTCGTTACAACATAAACCCTCATAACTTCTGGGCTATTTGTATGATGGTGTCATGCAAATATAAGTCCTAATTAATTAAAAATTGGCAAGATTGAAACATCAAATAATATTTTCCTAAATCGAAGCCAAATCATAGGAGAGTTAGGAAGTCATCGAAGTTCGCTTCGAATCCATGACATCCCCTACCTTTTCACTCTTTGGACTCTTAAAAGAATTGTTCCTAATTTGATCCATTCCCTTTTGAATTTCTAATGTCTAATCATTTGAATCCTAAACTTTGAAATTCTTGAAAGCGAAATAAATGATCTTTATCGAGAGTTTTCTTAAGTGATTCCCATCACTTAAGATATAATTAACTATAGGGGCTTGTCCTTATAGGTAATTTCAGAACCTGCTTAATATAAACCCTATTTAATTCTTTTGTATTAAATAGGGGAATTTGTCGGCAAATAAGAATGGTTTGCAGACTAAATGGATGTCATAAATTTACTGATTTATTTAATCAAACCCCATTATTAAGTAATGTGTCTATTTCTCGAGATAAATGCATAGCTTATGATGCAGTGTTCAATTATTTAAACTGCTAAAGATATGGGATCGGTTTGGTCTCGTATTTTCAAAAAATCAAACATTATTTTCCAAACTATTTAAAACTATAAACTATACATAAAACTAAATCTCAAAATAAGGCCGACACTTTTCAACTTTTTACTGGGAGTAGGAACCAACCTTAGAATCTGGTGGGTCTCTGTAATAGAATTGTGTATCTCATTAATTCCTTACAACTGATCTTTTCCATGAGTTTGGTTTATAGGGAAGGAAATTTCCCAGCTGATTGGTTAGCCAAACAAGGTGCTAATGGTTTTATTATTGGATTTACTCCTCCCCCCCCCCCCCCACACACACACACACACCTGACCCGTCTACTTGCTGGAGATCTTTTGAAAACTACCTATCTCAGACCTTGAGTCTTGTTACCTGCAGGTGGTTTTTTTTTTTCATATAGTAACTCTTTTGTTTGGTGTTATGTTGGTTGGGTGCTCTTGGAATCTTTCATTTTTTTCTTTACTGACCACTTATTGGAGGCTTTTCTTTGGTTCTTGTTGCTCACATTTTTACAAAATTGATATTTGCTTGCTACCTTCATGCCTGTTAAGAGGATGGTTATTTGTTTTTTTGAACAGTCTGACGGATTTCTTCTGCTCCTACTTCTGCTCAGCTCTTACAGATGTGATGGAACTCAGTTTTTTTATTTTTGGTGTACATGCTTGGCTTTGGCATACTTTCTTCTGGTATACAGGGTTACTTTATCTATTTTTAGGTTTAATACCTCTTTTTGTGTTTCCTTCTCCTTTTTTTTTGGTGTGGAGTTGTAATTTGGGAAAAGGATCCCCTTAGGACTCTTAGTATTTCTTTTTTAGATGGGGATCCTCTTCCACCCCTCCCCCCCCTTTCTGTATAAATTGATTAAATTAACACATACGAAGCCACGAGCTGCTCCTTCCCCAATATATATATATATATATATATATATATATTGATTTCTAATTATTTAAACCCATAATTATGAATTTTAATGATAATTAAGTTAATTACCCAAAATACGTCTTCCATTCTTAGAACAATTCTAATTTTTTTATGATTTTTATTTGATTTTTAATAGGAAAATAAATAAGAAAATACATTTTTTTAATTTTAAAAACCCACTATTATTTTTCTATAATCCCTTTGACTTTATAGAACTCACCAAACTTTCTTTTTTTTTTACATATATTTCTTTTTTTATAATTATGTAAGTCAATAATCTGTCGAATCATAGAAAAATATATTTAATTATTCAAAATACATCTTCTGTCCTTAAAAATTTTATGAGAGTATCGAGAAGTCATTATCTTTAATTAGATTTAATTTTGTGGCATTTTGAATTATATTTATATTTTTAAAAAAAATTAATTATTTTAAATAAAATACTTAGAAAATGTTTACCTTAATTTTTAATTTCATGTTTATTTTTCATAGGTGTTACTGACCATACTTAATTTATCAAACTTTATTTTATATTTTTTTTATTTATATTTTATATTATTTAGTTATTTTAACAACATAGAGGTGGATCCTTTGGAAATTAAGGCTCTTAAGGTTCGAGGTATTTTCTGTCTCGAAAAAATCAGAGAAGACCCCTAATCACATGGGGAACAAGACCTGAATATTTTACGTCATGGTGATTAATATTTAATTATATATGATTTAAATAAGGTTTAAAGCATTTAATTCATTAAATATCAGAAATTAAACAAATATTTTTAATTTTAGGTTTATTAAGCTTTCCTCTATTCACTAAGCACGGGGATTTTTTTTCTTTTATTTTTTTTATTATTCCACACCATGATATAATTTTTTAAAGTTATATGTCACCTTTTGTATTTAACTAAATTTAAAAAAAAAAAATCACATTTTCTACTTAACCACGTCGGTGCCAACTGATCATCGGCATCTCCGAAGCTTTGCGCGACACTCTCCCATTCTTTGTGCTTTCCACGTGGGCTGCCCCGTCACCTATGGTCTAGTGTGTTAAGTCGTCTTGATGCACCTGCAACGATTCGTGCCGTCTATTTTAAGTACACAGAAATGGATGACATCCAATCATCATCCTAAATGAAGTCTAACCCTAGAACCGTCTACACACTAGAGCTAAGATCTCTCTTGATACCTAACCAAATTAAGTGTGGTTTGTTCTTAAAGCTTCATCTAAGTGAGATGAACACATCTATACGGCTAAGTGAACATGGATTGTTCATTCTCTTCATAAAAGACAATAACTGTGAGAGATTTATGAATTTTTTAGTTATACATTTGCTCAAGGGGTGAGGCCTTGATTGGGTTGGTTGAGATGCTTCACCTTGACACTGCGAACCTCCTCTAAGTGTTGGTTTGCTCTGTGGGTAAGTCTAGGTATGACCTAAACCAAATGGTGGATCGGGTTTGGTCTAGCACTAGGTTAGAGGTGTCAGGAGAGGGGGATTTTGATTGGCGAAGTGGTTTTGAGGTTTGGGGAAGCTTTTGAATAGATTAATTTGAAGTTTTGATGGATTTGGTGAAATGGCCAAAAAGGTCCTGATTTTAGGAGAAATTAGGTTTTCACCATGGGGAGGAGGGGCTAAGGATAGCGGGAATGAGCTTCTTGCAAGTGTGAGAAGCGGTTGGAACAATTTTAGTAGAGTTTCCCTAAGGTTTGGGCATGTCCATCATTTGGCTGTGAGAGGGGTCCTTCTTATAGGCTAGGTCATGGTGGCCAGTTGGCCTAGGCCAGGGCTCCATGGAGGAGCTTAGGTGGAGGGCTAAAAAGGGCAAGAGTCCAATAGGGCTGAGCCACATTGAATGGGCCTAATTTTGAATTTTCTTCTATTGGTGGCTCTCGACCATGGTGGTCGGCTAGGGCATGGGTGGTCACCATCTTGTTGTGGAAGGTCAAGGGAACGGGATTGTGAAGTCAAATAGGTGTTTCCATGTGTAGGTTAACCTAATTTGAAGGGAAATAGTGTGAGCCTACTTTTGGTCTTACCTTGGTCTAAGTCATGTAAATGGGTTGAGCTCACCCACCAAGAAGGCTAGGCCTGCTGGTCAGCCTTAAAGCTTGAATGGTTGAGTCTTTATCATGGAGATTAGAGATTAATCATCGATTAAAGTGAAGCATGAAAAGTGTTAAGGACTTTAAATGGAATCATGAAAGAGGGCCCTCTTTTTGCCTCTTAAGGAGTGGTGACATGGAATGGCTCATATGTGGCTTGGAGGAGGCTCCATGGCTTGCATGTGGCTTGGGAAATTTTTTATGGGGAGGGATTTTAGGAATTTTGGGCATTTTCTGATGGGTCATCATGAAGCCGATTTTAGGAAAATTCAATCATGAATTTTAGGATTTAGGGTTTTATTTTAATCAAATGGATGAGAGAATGATTCATGCCATGATGAATGAGCTTTGAAATTTAAAAAAAAATGACAAGTTGGGCTTGGCATGGTGGGCTTTTAGAATAGGATATCAGAAATTGAGTTTGGTTTTGGATTTGGGCTTTAGATTTGGATTTGATGCTTATTGAATTGTTCTTGATGGGCTTGGTAGAGTTTAGAATTCTTCTTGATGATTTTTAGGACGTGAACTTGATGAAGTTGAATATGGCATGAGGGTTCAATTTTGGTGAGTTTTGGACTTAGGGTGGATTTGGGGTGAATTTGGATTTGAATTTGGGCAAATTTGGATTTGGGCTTGAAATTGGATGAGATTGAATTTGATTTTATATTTTATTGGATTTAAAGTGAATTTGATATATTTGTTGAAATTTATGTCAATTTTGTAATTTTTAGAATTTTGGTAAATTTTGGTGAAATTAGTGGCTAGGATTGGCTTTGGTGATTCGATGAGAATTGGGTGGTGTGAGGGAAGTGATAGAGTGAGGGGCATGGAGGTATATGTAGTGATGTGTATGGTGAAAAGTGGTGGTGTAAATGTGTACTCTTTTTGAGTTTCTTCATATTGGTCTCAACCAACTCAAACAATTGTTGAGGGTCTATGACCACACATGTGTGATTTCATAAAAGATCCAAAAAGTGGTTAAAATTCCTAAAGTGGTGGGTCTCATTGCCGGTCCTTTATGATAGTCAATAGGAAAGTCCGATGCGTATACGCTTAAGTTACAGGAGAAGAATTTAGGCCTCACCAAACTGTGGTCAATAGGTGGTTGTTGTTATGAGGGCACGAGTAATATCAAGTAGGTGATGATATATTTGTTCGGACATTCCATTTTGTTCCTGCATGTAGGGGCAAGAGTTTTGATGTATGATGTCGTATTGGTTAGTTATTTGTTGAAAGGTTTTGTTGATGCATTTCCATCTCCATCGGTGTGGATTGGTTTTATTTTGTAGTGTTATTGATTTTTCACTTATGATTTAAAATATAGAAATTTTTTAGATGTTTCACTTTTGTTACAAAGAAGATAAATCTTAGTGTAGCGAGTAAAGTTGTCAACAAAGAGAAAGTAATATTTATAAGCTTGTTTTGATGGAGTGGGGGAAGGTCCCATACATCAGAGTGAATTAGCTCTAGAGCTCGTGACTCTTTGCTACATGACATGATTTACAATATAATTGCTTAGAAAAGGGTCGTAGGAAGGAGAATCTTTATGCAAGGATGGATTGCTTGTTCCTTGATGGATGACCGAGACGTTTAAGGGCGGCTCCGACAGTAGCAAGAGTGTCGACTTTTGCCTTGATTTCTGAAAGGTAATGATTCATAGTTTTGTTTGCCATGATTAGATTGTGAAGCTCATTCCTCTGCTGAATGATGCGAGAGCGATTAGATGACTGAAGGCGACACTCTATGGTTTGCCATATTTCTTGGCAAGTTCCTAGAGGTAGGACATAAGTTAGGATGGGAGGCGAGATAACAGAGTTGAAGGCTGCCATCAAATTTTGATATTTGCTCATCCATTTGAGGTGATCGGGGTTGGTAATAGGAGTTTCGTTCTCATCCGTAGACAAGTGCCATCAAGGAATGTGTCATACCTATTTGTTCTGAAGAGTTTAAGGACTCGTGCTTTCTATGTTGGGTGGTTGTCGACGGTGAGTTGGGCTGAGATGATGGTTTTGATATTGCCGAGGATGAACTTTAGCTGGGACGGGATAGGGTTGTCCATGGGCAGGTGATTGACCTGGGAGGAGGTATTGCCGCCGGTGGAGTTGCTTGAAGAGGATGAAGCCATCGGGACAGAACAGCTCTGATTCCAGATGGAAAAGCGCAAGCGAAAGAGAAAAGAAGTGGCTGAAATTCGCTTTTTCATTATCTCGCAGCTTGTACGGTGATGAATATTTACAGAGAAGATGGATGCAATGTTTATTGTTAAATGGATGGTGGGATTTGATCGGTTATAGGCGAACAGTTTGGACTGGCCCATGTGTCCTATTCGGTTATGTTGCAGCAGGAAAGTGGAGCCATATTCTTTGCAGGTTCAACTGTTAAATAGGTAAATATTGAATGGTAAATCCCCTTTTAAATAAAACAAAAACCAACATAAAATTACTTGCACTCACTAGGGCTGTCATAATGGCTCCTTGTTCGTGAACAGCTCGTGTTTGGCTAGTTAAAAAGCTCGTTTTTGGTTCGTTCGCTAAGTTAACAAGTCTTAACGAGCCGAACACGAACAAAAATTTGTTCGTTCGTGTTCGATTGCTCAGTTTAGTCTCGAATTCTATATATATATATATATATATATATATATATATATATATATATATATATATATATATATATATATATATATTTATAGATTTATAATCATATATATAATTATTAATTAAGTAAATATAATAAAAATTATTAAATTAGATTCAAATGATGTTTTAATATAAACAATAATTCTTAAATTTTGTCCCAAACCTTAACATCTTATGGTTACTTTATTAGGGTTGTTAAAACGGCTCCTTGTTCGTGAACAGCTCGTGTTCGGCTCGCTAACCAAACGAGCCGAACACGAACATACTTTTTGGGCTCGAAATATAAACGAGCCGAACACGAGCTGAGCCTGGGCTCGCTCGTGGCTCGATCGTGTTCGGCTCATTACACCCGTACCACTCACAGCCCAAGTAATTTTAGACTGAACTAACTAAAATAAATTAATTTTCTCGCATCGTTGACTAAAACAGTCAACAATTAACAGTAAACCTTCAATATTTTTTAACTTTGCACCTGTAGTTTATTTTTTATTATTTTTTTCTCTAACAATTAAGAATTTACTTCGATAAACAAATAATATGGATCAAGTAATCAATTTGATGAACATATCAATTTAAATCGATTTGGAGGAAATGAAATTCAAAGTAAAGCTTTAATCAAAACACATTCAAACGTTTCAAGTTAATTATGAAAGAACTCACTTTCTTCAGAATGTTCTTAATGTTTTCAAACAACTCCAAAATTCAATTTTCATTAAAATCTTCAAGTCAAGTGGATATCTTACTAAACATTAAAGATTGGATCCCAAACTCTCACCATAATTACTCAAACAGGCAACAAGTGCAGTAAAAAATACAGAAGCTTTAGGCACACTAACTCAGCTTGCCAAACAAATTTAAAGAGAAAAAGTGACAGAGTAATTACAACTATTACATGGGGTTTTTAGTCTTGAAGTCCATAGAAGTATCAGATTAGTCCTTAAATTCTTTTAAAATGAACTGCCACAGTCTACAATGAGGAGCAAGGTTTAGAAAATCGGACTGCACCAGCCAGGTCTGGCTCCAATCAGCATAAAACTCCTGCATGGAATCGTCCAAAACCAAATTGAACTGGCGAGGGTCTTACCAGTTTGTTTTCTTTTTTAAATTTAAATAAGAAACTAACTGTTTATTTTGTGACATGAGGTTAAAGAAAAAAAGGAAAGTCGTTTACCAAATAACAAATATAACAAATATAATTTACTATAATGTATTTTAAAGAAATTCAATTTACATACATGCCACCCAATCTATGTAAACAGCTTGGCATGACATACATATCACCCAATTTTATGTAATTTACATATCTAACATCTAAACTTTATTTTATATATATATACAACCCAAATCACTCATTTCCCGTTGAGAAAAAACATCAATATTACAAAAAAAAATTCAGTTTACATACCACCCAATTTTATTTCTTTAGGTATATAAGACCTGGAGTTTATAATTTAACATTTATACCACCGAAATCTTCCATATCACATAAAATACCACTACTTTAATTTTTAAAAAATGAAACACATTTTCATGCATAGATAAATTCACATGTTAAAATTAAATTTTAAACATTAGATATTCTAATACAAAAGAATTGATGGCCTGTAAATCTTATATTGTCATTTTTAAATACATTTATAAATTATTAGGCCATCCGATTTAACCTCTGAGTTCAACCCGATTAAATCTTTAAATCTTAAACCTCTCCCACAGGTTCGATGTCCAGTCCAGTATTCGAAACCGTACTACTTTAGCTCTTATTAAATAATAATTCAGGAATTAAATTTGTAACTTTATAGACTTTTGGACTAAAATTGACACCTGCAAAAAAAATCGGGTCACCATTTTGACGCTTACTAAAAGTTAAAGAAAAAAATAAAAAATAACGCTTTATCAAAGACGTCATAATTAATAAGTTAATAATATGGCAAAGTTAACAGTAGCATTAGAACTAATATTATCCGCACAAAAATATACAGAAACGTTTTACACAACTTACAATCAAATTTAAGATTAAAAAATAAAGCAACTATAGAATTAACTCATTTCTACATTCATAACAGCATCTACAAGGATAAATGAAGCATTTTCAACAATGCCTGCAAAAATTCGTTTAATAAAACATTTCTAATGGAAAAAGTTACAAAAAATTGCCAATGGAGGCTGCCACTAGAATTCCGCCGGGTTGAGTTGTAGAGACAGGGAGCTTTAGGAAAACCGAATGAGGTTTTACAAATCAAACGTATCTTCTGCGTTTTCTCTTCTTCTCTAATTTGGATTTATACTTCTTGCCACTATTTTCAACCATTTTCTCGCTTCTATCCTCAGCCATTAAATGCTCAAAATCTTCAAGGCTTGCAAATGGAGAAGGCCTGTTCTTCTTTGCAGACTTCATCTTCTTCCCCTCTTTATAAGTGGGATTTTTATTTCCATTATCACTGTCATCACCATTATCTCCGTATGTATCAGCTCCCCAAATTTCAATATCACCATCATCCCCATTTTCCTCCTCCTCCTCCTCCTCCTCCTCCTCCACATCATCGTCATCAGCAGCAGCATCAGATGTCTGTTCATCTTCTGCATCACTGCCATGTCCAAGCAAGTCCTCATCATCCTCTTCAATAACACGGCTAAGATCACCATAGTCAAATTCTCCTTCTTCCTCTCCCGAGGGAAGAGGTCCTGCGCCAAGCATGTTGTCAATCTCTTCCTCGTCTTCCTCTTCCCCATCTTCCTCCTCATTTTCATCGAAAAGTAGATCTGCACCCTCATCCTCGTCATCTGCTGAGGCTGCCTTCTTCTTCTTCTTCAGCTTTTTGGATGAAGTTGTTTTGTTCATGTAGAAGCGGTGGAAGACAACATCTTCGGGTGGTACTTCTTCCTCTGCTAGCTGTAAAATTTCTTCCCCAATCAAATGATGGCCCGTGTCAAGCTGAGAGAAGATGAAAGCTAATCAATTAATAGTAGATGAAATATTAAAAAAGGACATTTACATACATACCACATAATTCTCATGCATTTACCTAACACCTAAACCTTAATATTTGCATGCATATCACTCAAATCTTAAACATCACTAACTTGTTAAAAATTTAATACATATTTCATGCATAGGTTAATGACATCAATGTGTTATAAGTGTAAATATCAAACTTGGGGTGTTAGATATGTAAATACATAAGAATTGTATGGTATGCAGCTAAATTTCCTTATTAAATAGTCAGAAAAAATTGTAGAAATTTGAGATTCACATGTGTCTCTGCATGAACAAACTCTTGGAGTATAAGGGTATAGGTAATATTAAGGAAAACATGGTTGCATAACCAGCAGGTTAAGAAAGATATGTATTTAAAGCAACACTAAAGGATTTGATTTAATGCTACAATAACTTGGTGCAACAAAAAGAATTCATTTATTCCACCAGATATTCAAGTAAACAGTGTGCTGTCAGAAATAGGAGCTATTAAGGATTGTTTTCAAGAGCCAAATTCCAGGGAGCTTTTCTCAACTAAAAATCAAAGATTTTAATCCTAGCTCGTCAAAATTGAATACATTAAAAAAAATATATATTAATTTCAAGTCTATGTTTAAAGCCGGACCATTTATTTAAAAAAATACAAAAGATATTTATAAAACAAAAATTTGCACTATAAAAAAGCATCAAAACTAAATAAAAATTAATTAATTAAAAAGCTAAACTATAATTGACACATTAGTACCAGATGGAGAGAATTCTCATACACATTTTGTAACACGTGCACATATGAATATCAATCAGTGAGCTGAATTAGTTTTTAAGGGGCCATCCTTGATGACAAGGGAGCATTCACGCTTCAAACGTGGAATGCAGGCTGCATGGCTCCAAACGGGCCGATTCCATCCCAATTTTCTTTTCTAGCTTCCTTTCATATTAGCCTTTATTCATTTTTAGTTTTCTTATATATGTGATTGTATTAGGATTTGGAAGTCAGTCTTTTGGTATGAGTTTATTTAGGACAGCAGCTGGCATCTGTGACTCCCGTCGAAGGATCTGTCAGAGGGTTTGGGCGGTGCTCTGACTGTATCTCACTCCCGAGGTGGTGATCATCCTTCCTCTAACCTTCCACAACATTCCCGCATCAATCTCTATCATCCCTTTCCTGCTGCAACCACCGGAATAGCAATTTTTCCTGTGTTTCCTGCCGTTCCACTAATTCCAGCCACCTCCCTCCCTTACCAGGCTTGCTGCCGACCAACATCTTCCTTTGCGGTTGATGTTCAAAACTGCAATACAACCTGCTCTTCTGCCATTCCAGCCTTCATTCAAACTTGTTGCTGCTGAGACTGCATCATATCCTGCGGTCCCTGTATCCCCCACTTGTTGCCCCTTGCCACAATACCCTTTCCCCGCATTGTAGTCACCTGGAACAGCCAATTTGCTGTTCTCCGGCCTCTCAACTGCCCTACATGCGTTGCTGCCCCAAAACCAGCCTCCATACGCCCCTACTTGGTGCAACCGCCACCCTCCCACAATCTTTCCACAATTCCTGCCACTAAACACCCCTTTCCAATCCTTCTAGCCAACCGCCACCATCCCGGGATCGGACCCCAGCGTGAGTTTATGTGTCGTGTTGTTGTATTTGTCCTTTCAAGTGTCTTTGGTTATAACCGTCTATTTATTTTCAGTGATAATATTTGCTTTTCTTAGTGTTTTTTAGGATAACTCCGGTATCACTCGAGTTATAGAAAATGAATTTGTTTTAAAATATAGGAAAATTTACATACCTAGCACACAAAACATAAGTATATTTTTAACTTTCATAGTTAAAAAGCATTTTGGTGCTTTAAACCTATGCATTAAAATATGTATTTCACTTTTGAACAATGGCAATAGTGCTACTTGTATGTGATATTAAAGATTTAGTGCTATTTGTGTAAATATAAAAGTTTAGGTGAGAGATATGTGAATACATTAGAATTGTGTGCTATGTATGAAAATGCCCACAAATATAAGAGCAAGTTTTAAGATTTAAATGTAATCATCAAGCCAGTTAAAACTGACCTTTTTAGTTGGCGCGATTTGTGATCCACCATGCCATATACCCTCTGCTTTCTTATTAGGCCTCGGTTTCTTTTCCATTAACTTATCAAGAAAGGCTCCTAGTGATAAATCATTCAAAGGATCGCCATTGTAAACTATGTTTTCACCGGAAAGTAGCGTCTTCGCCATAGCTGCCACAGATGGGTGTACATGAGAAGCTAAGATTGTCAACTCCCACAAGCCTGTCCGATCTGCATTGCTGTCAAAAAAGTTCCAACGATAATAATTTAGTATTTGCAAAACTGCACTATGACAAATTATTCATCATAGAAATGAATAAATTCATAATGACAAATTGATCTAATTGAGAACAGCTAATGATTATGAGTTACACTATTATTTGACAAGGAACAATGATGCTGCAATACAAAATCAAAAAACACAAAAGCTGAATAAGTTAATAACTCTTTTCTAAATCAAACAATCGCAACTGAATGTGGAACAACATATCAATGTGCAAATAATTGCAATTCTACAAAATATGCCGACCCAATCTTGTATGATTTATTAGTCTGCATCGGCCTCACCCAAGATTTGAGAAAATGTTTCAAGCATCATTATATTTAATATATTCAAAGCTCTAGAAAAATTCATTCTCAACGAGACAAAGTAGATGGCAGTGTGCATCACAGCACTTCTTCCCCAGACAGGTTGAATTTAAGGGGGGTGGTTGTTAAATCACATGTCTGCCAACAAACTCAACTAAATAAGAAAATAAAATAAAATAAAAACTTCTTAAACCACATTTGGGTTTACGTGGCCTGGAATTTAGAATGATTTGACTGTAGGGAAGAGCATGCAGTAGCAGCAAATACATTTATAGATTTATGTGATTTAATATTTTTTTTCCTTACGCCATTGATTACATCAATAAAACAACTAATGCACACAGGCAGTTTTATTTCTTTTGTGCTATAAACAAGCTAACAACTAGTAACACAAGGATGATTGAGACTGGTAATTAACCTTCTTAAAACCAATCTGATTCCTCGTGATTAAAATTCTGACTTCTTAAACGAAAAGATGTGTTTTCATGGTGCAAAAACAAAACGAGCGCATAAATGGGGGATGAAACAATTACCAATAAAGCGGTTCTCTGTGCCGTGGATCATAACCACCAGGCAATGACGATCCTTTGTGATGAGAACGAGCTTCCTCGGCGGCAATATCATTAGTACTTTTTGCATCGGGACCATTATTCAGATTGTTTTCCTTGTCAGAACCGGAATCCTGTTGGGATATTTTTCCATTTTGTGTGACAGAACTGTTTAGTGTTGCATTCTTCGCAGGAGGCAAGTTTTGTTCCTCTTCAAGAATGTCTTCAAAATGTTCAAGTTCATCATCAATGGAGTCCTGCAGTATCACTCTCCTGAAAGTCCAATCAATGTTTGTTAAATCATAAGACACCAGAACCTCAAAGTTCAAAATGATTGTCAAAATAGCCGTCCGACTCTTTGCAATGGATTATTTTAAGACCAGTGTATATAATAGCATCAAATTAGTCCTCTGTGGAGATTATTTCAGCCCATATTAAAAGAATCGAGGGACTAAATTAGCAATTTCATGAACTCAGGACTAAAATGATCCCTTACAAAAAGTTTGAGAACTATTTTGATACTTCTCTCTGAATGATTATAATTAGAACTTCTTTCTCAAGCAACATACCATAAAGGTGGCTTTGCTTTAAGAACCTCAGATAATAGAAAGAGGCATCCACAAGCATACTGAGGAGGCCGCTGAAGTGCAACCTATTAAATTACCAAGGTAATACCTTGAGGCACTAGGATAAAATAGGTCAAAACATTTCAACACTATTGAACTACTGAAAATAAATAGGAAAATACATACCACACTTCATTTGTATTTACATATCTAACACCTAAAGTTTGATAACACTTTGGTGTCATAAGCATATGCATGAAAAGCTGTACTTCACTTTTAAAAGCTAGTAGTTGTGGTATTTTTTATGTGATTATAAAGATTAAAGTGTTATGTATGTAAATATGAAAGTTTAGGAGTTAGATATGAAAATACATAAGATTTATGTGGTATTCGTGTAAATGCCCCAAATATATATGTAATGAAGGAAAAAAACATTGACAGAAAGTTGAACAGGGTGACCATTTTTCTTATCAGAATATTGTGAAACTGGCACATGATACATAGAGAACAAATAATATTAGAGATATTCTACTAGAATAGATACCAGTGGATATTTCTACAGATAAATTTGAGGAACAATTACATGCATAGCACTCAAAGTATTATTATTTACAAATCCAGCACTCTTTCATCCAGTTTTTACATTTGACAAAAATATCAAAATGCATGATAAAATCCTAATCCATATTTTTTAAAGTTTTATGGAATTATCAGTGGTTTGATCCTGGCACACGTAAATGCTTTGGTTCGACAGTTCAAAAAAAAAAAAATCATATGGGAGCTAGTTTTGTAAATAGCAATGTTTGTGTATGTAGTTATCCCTAAATTTAATGATAACTTGCCAATTAAAAAAAGGATAAGGTTTCATACATATGCACATTTTACAAAGCATACGTTTTCCATCAATAAGAAAGAATTTAGAGAAAATTCTATGAAGCTACAGGCTAGCAAAATTAGAAAAACTACTCAAAAGGAAAAGAAAATGTATCCGTTAGAGATAACATGAGGAGATAATAAGCCTATTGTACACATTCGTAACCAGAATAAAAGAGCAAGGCCTTTCTCCATCCCTTTACTTTCAGAACTCAAATATTTAACGATTGCTCTGAGAAATTAAGAACCAACCTGCATGAGACGCTTCGAAAAGGCGGATACTCTCCTCATATTTATGTCATTCTTCATTGCTCTGACTAACAGTCCAAGGAACATCTCTGGCTGAGATGTATAAAATATATTAAGAAAATAGTACATTTCGAATGGCATAAAAAGGACTAGTTTGCAAAAGTAAAATTTTTCTATTAAATGAAAAAATATTTGAAGTGGTGCAATTTTTAAAACAAGATGACGTTTCATATGCTATGTCTGTGTGCTTCATATGCTAAAGACCTAACATCATTTTTAGCTCAAGCTAAATGATGCCGATCTAACTCAAACCACAAAGAAATAATAATATTATTACTAAATTCAAAGATTACGACGACTCTTCAAAACAGGAAATAAAAGACAAACAAATACAAACAACACCCTAGTTGGAGGACGAGGGTTGTGGCTGACAGCTGGACAGCTGGTGAGGGCTGGTTTGTGGCTTGCGACAGTACCTGGCTGCATTGAAGGGAGTTATGACAATAATGGGATGGCCTAGAAGGGGTTACGGTGCAGCGAGGGTGGCCGAGCAGCAGTCTGTAGCCGGCTGGCTGCAGGGACGTGAGGGAGTAGCCTTCGGTATGGGAGAGACATGGTGATACTGCAACAGGGGATAGGCCATAATGGACTAAGACAGCAGGTTGGGGGAAGAATGCAGTGTTATGGAAGCAGGATGAGATGTGGAGAGGTTGACTGCTGGAAGACAGGCCATGGGAAGTGCATAGAGCTTGAAAGGTGGAAGGCTGGCAGGGTGGGGTGGGAGGAGGAATGCGTTTCCTGCAACGGCAATAAGTATCCCTAGGTTGGTGGTGGCGACGCAGGGCAAGGGGAGTAGAAGATTATCACCACTGAAAGAGAGGAACATAACCGAAGGGCTACAGCCCTCAAAGGGAAAATAGGACGTTGGCGGCTGTCCTGAAATCAGAAAATACAACATAAGATGAAACCTAAGACGCAAAAACACATAAAGAGAAGAGGGATGGTTCGGGAAAAAAAAAGCAGGAAAGGGGAACAATTCCCTCCTAATGAAAAGAGAGGGAGGGGTTAGTTCAGCCTCCTTTCTCAACTGAACCGGTTCGGGCCAAACTAGTTCAACTTTTGGAGGAAAACCCTCGTGTCACTAATGTATCCCTTTTGATTTGTGGAGTAGAGGCCTGACAGGTTATGTAAAGTTGATACATATTTAAAATGAAACACGGTCTGAAATGATTATCAATGTCATTCAATTAAAAAATTAAATTATTCTAATATTAAATTTTGAGAACTATTATTATACTGCAATTCTATGAAAATTGAATTGGTATACATATCCGAGCCATAATATTAAAAAGCTTGTTTTTCTGTCTTTACTTCAGAACATATTGGAGCATGCTTTTTGTCTTTACTTTGGAACGTGTATGTTCTAAAACAAGTAACTTCTACTATTATTGTATATATTATTCCAAGAAACATTATAAAATAAAAGGGTATGTATACTTTCATTTATTACTCTTCTAACAAACGTGTGATTTTCGCAACCCAATTTCCTTTTTCATACTGAACCAAGAACTTCATGTAGGGTTCAATTTTATCTTGTTTATTTTTTTTAAAGTGAAACGGAGGTCTCTGAAACAATATTATAATCACTGTCAATTGTAATGTTAAATATTGCAAGAATATACAATACTTTGAGTCTACGAATGTGCTATTTTGTTAAATATAACTGCTTAGACATAATTTAAATTTAGCAGCTTTAATTTGTTATTAATAGTGATCATTATTGTATAATTTAGATGTACATGAATAATCACCAAAAATCAATCTATAACCCATATAGTAGTTATGTTGCCAAAACTATTTGGCGTGTAACATTATAATAACACTAAAAGAAACTACTGCAGTAAACAAGCCTATTCCATGGAATGAAACTCGAATTACAAATATAATAGAGATTGCTAAGTTGTAAAAGACATTTTGCATTCTTCCAAAATATCAGAAATCCAATCTCATTAGACTTCTTCAAGCAAGCGTTAAAAAAAATGTGGCTTCTAATTATGTGCTTCACCAAACATCAACTTAAGCCATCATTAATTACTGTGTTAGCTTTATGAATTCTTCACTTCAATTCATTTCTAGTTGTTTCATGAGGTGATGAGTCTCTTCTGTTCAACTTTTTTATAAAAAACTTCACAAAAAAGAACCACTTATAAACAAAGATATTGATGCAGACTACTTTTTCTATGCTCTCTCGTGGTTATTGTTACTGATATCAGAGCTAGTAGGAAAAATAATAGAAACATAAAAGCAAAATTTTATTAATATAAAAATAGGGTGGCACAAATGGAAAAGGAAAATACAATAACAATCCAATATCCGGCGAGGACTGGGAGAGATCAGACGGTGGTGAGGTTGTCGGTAAGGTGGCAAGGGAGAAAGGAGAAAGGGGAAAGGGGAAAGGGGGAAGGGGGAAGAGTTGTAGGGTATTTTGGAAGGTTGGGGAAGCGTGAGCGGGTGGCGGAAAGGCCGGGTAGCAAGTATCGAGAGTCTGGACAGTAGGTTCGAGACACTGGACAGCAAGTTTGAGAGGCTGGACAGCAGTTTGGACGGTGGACATAGGTTGGCAGGCTGGAAAAGATGCTAGGAAGGCTCGATAGCAAGAGTATGCAGTAGGGAAAAGGGTGGTAGGGGTTGGAAAAGAGGGCTGGAGGCGGTTAGGGATGAATTGGAATGGCCGGCGGCTAAGGGAAGTGAAGGAGAAGGAGAAGGGAAAATAAAAGAGAAGATAAAATCACTACCTCAGAGTAGGATGCAGCCGGAGCACCAACACCTCCTCGGATACATCCCTATGAAGGGATAAGGAATCCACACAAGAAATCTGAAAGTTAAACACACGGCAAAATTATCCACAAAATCAGAAAACAAGCAAATAAATAAACCTAGCTAGGTAGGAAACAAGAAATGAAAGACGACGAGAAAGGAAGGAGAAAAGGGTAGGCGGCAATGCCGACCTCCCCATACACTACTGGATCCAGGAGGGAGACGCAAAAGCCGCAGGGACCGCCCTCGTTTAACGTCGCTCGACACTGTTGGAAGTCTGGACTAGGCTACCTTGGACGGGCCCCTATGCTAGCCGGTTTGAACAGGCTGGCTTTGTTTCCCGCATCTGTGCGGGATACTCCCGTACTCGCGTCAGTCTCCCAGGGTTGGGAGAGCTTCGACCTTATTCGTCGTCAGCCACCACTGGATCCCACTGGCAATGGCACTGTCTACCAACGCATCTGCGGAGCATTTCCCACTTGCGAGCATATGTCCCTATTAATCCGATCTAGTTTGGCATAATCGGAGCCGGAGGTACACCCCACTACATAGATTCTCCCAAGCCAAATTCTAAATAAATAAATATCTCATTTGCTTATCTCAATGACAGTTGGGCCTCAACAAGGTTGAGGATTTGCAAGAGTTTGGTCGATAGGTGAGTACTATTATCTTCTAAGTCTTCCCTCCGACTCCTAAAGTTTTGAAGAATCGAGCTTCACACTAGCCTTTCATCTTCGCATATGAAACACTGGGGTTAAGGTTTGGAAGAGTAGCCGCCTGTGATGTTAAATTCTGACATCTTTTAGTCTGCGTGATCTGTATACATCTCGACAAAAAGTTCTCCATCTTCTAGCAGAGCAGGAACCACAATCTCAACAAAAGTCACATCTTCCTTTTGATCATATGGAGAGAAGGCATTGGATGTATCCACGAACAAGGGAGTTCTACGGGGGGAAGATATTGTCATATGAAAATTCACGTTTGAACTGCTCTTCAGTGTCTGCAGTGTCCTTACCCTATTTTTCGAGGACGCCCTGCTCGGTGAAGTAGCTCACTCCCCTGGTTGTGCATTCTACTTCAACATGTTCAAATCCGCGACACTTAAAATATTTTCTTGTTGTGACAAACTTGCGAATTGGTTTCGTCGGGTGGTAACAATACGGGGAGAGGGGGGAGTTTGGTCGCTTGGTAATGCGGTCTTTCCTTTTCAGAAGCTAGCATCTACAACTTTTGGCGGTAATAAGTTGGAAGGAACTAGCATTGTGTTTCCCGCCTCATCTTTCTATTTTCTCGTTCTTCCTTTTGACCTTTTGGATCACGGTCGAGGGAACCTCCAACCTCCCACTAGATTTCCTCTTTGATATCCATAAGCCAACGCTGAAGACGGCAAAGCTTTTGTTGTATCTCGTCCCGGGTAGGCTCAGACATAGATCTCCTTGGTGGCATGGTTAGAGTTTAGGAATATGAAGGAAAAATTTTTAGTGGAGGTGAAAGAGGGTGAAAACAATTGGCAAGGTTGCTGATTTTAAAAATCAGCCCTAGGAAACCCTAGGATAAAACTAGGGTTGGCCTAGCTCTTATGTCAAATAATACCGAAGCTAGTAGGAAAAACAGTGGAAACATAAAAACAAGCTTTTATCAATATATAAATAGGATTACAACACAATACAAACGGAAAAGGGAAATACAATAACAATTCAATCTCTGGCGAGGCCCGGGTGAGAAGATCCGAGGGCGGTGAGGGTGTCAGTTAGGTGGCAAGGGGGGAGGTTTGAGGGTTGTAGTGTAATTTGGAAGGTTGGGTAATGCGGGTGGGCAGTGGAAAGGCTGAGCGGCAGGTATCAGGAGTCTGGACAGCAAGTTTAAGGAGCTGGGCAACAGGTATCAGGAGTTTGGACAACAAGTTTGAGGGGCTGGACATCAATTTAGACTGTTGGACACAGGTTGAGAGGCCGGAAAACAACAGAGGTTGAGAGGCCGGAAATAAGCTAGGAAGGCTAGACAACAAGAGTATGCGGTAGGGAAAAGGAAAAGTGGGTTGGAGACAATCAGAGACTGATTGGATTGGCTAGCGGCTAAGGGAACTGTAGGAGAAGGAGAAGGAAGAATACAATCACCACCTCAGAGTAGGATACAGTCGGAACACCGCCACCTCAGAGTATGATACAGCCCTACAAAAGGGAGAAGGAATCCACACAGGAAATCTGAAAGTTGAAAGCACAACAAAAACTGTCCACAAACACAGAAAACAAGCATATAAATAAATCTAGGTGGGAAAAAAGAAAGGAAAGATGACGAGAAAGGAAGGAGGAGAAAAGGACAGGCGGCAACAACGCCCTACCCAAACACTGCTCAATCCGAGCGGGAGACGCGAAAGGAAAGCCGCGGGGTCCGCCCTCCTTTAATGCTGCTCGACACATTTGGAAGTTTAGACTGGGCTCCCCTGGACCGGCCCCTATGCCAGCCAATCGACCGGCTAGCTTTGTTTCCCGCATCTGTGCGGGAAACTCCCGTGCCCGCGTCAGTTATCATTCTTGTAGATTTTATGTTTGTGCCTTCCATTAAATGCAAGGCTTGTTGGAAACTTGCAGCTATTTGCACCATTGTTTATGAGTTAGACCTTAGATAAGAATTACTATTCTATGTTTTCTTTTCAAATTTTATGGGATTAAAAATTGCGGCATAAATAGATGCTTACATTTTGGGACCAAAATTAAATTTGAATACAGCCAATTCTGTGCCAATAATATATACCAGGCTAGGGATGAGTGTTCCACAATTAAGTGTGATGATGCATACAATTGAACATCATTTTGTTGAATTAAAAATTCTCTAACATTAAGATAGTTGCCTTTGGTATGCTAACTTTTATCCAAATCATTCAACATTATTCTAGTCAGTCAATGCAATTACTTGTCAACTAGGATTATATTGTCTAGTCGAAAATCGATTAAATCTATTTTTCACTGCTTAACCTTGAATAGTGCAAATCACTCCATCCCTCCAAAAGTATGATAGCATGCAGAGCAAATTGTTTTGAATATAGTTATTTTGAACTATAAACTTCAGTTCATGAAATTAGAGTAAGAAGAATTTCCTTGTTTTGATTCATAATAAGTCCATTTATGGAAACTACAAATGTATTATAGGGGATTCAAAAAACTTCAAAGATCACCACAAGTCTCCTAATTTAGAACAATTGTCCAAAAAGGTCAGTTTTTTGCACAACCCTCATTGCTTGTAAAAAGGTGAAATAAGTAAAACTAACTCTACAGCCACTAATGACTAAACATGTAAACAATGAAATAGAAAAAAATAATAATTTTTTTAGAAGCATAGTATGACAAAAAAATCAAAATAGATGGAATTTCTTGGTCTATTCAGGCCATGAAATCAGGAGAGAGCTTTTACTCTGATACTAAAACAAACTTAACAAGTTAAGTAAATAAATAAATAAAGTTTATGCAATGTTTAAAACGAAGGATGCAAATACCTTAGAAGAGCTCACAGCAGCAGGAGTGAGAAGCTTAGCATACAAAGCGCGATAAAAACGGTCACTTGCAATCTGATTTTTAGAAGTAATCTGATACAACAGCATCAATGCCTGCACTCCTACGTTAAAGTTCTCAGAGTGGGCCTGTATGAAAAATTTACAAAATCTGGTAAAGTTGTGTGGGGAACACATCATGACTGCTCAAATATAAATGTTAGAAAATTTACATATCTATCACCCAACTTTTACGTATTTACATATCTAACACCTAAATTTTACATTTTACAATTATACCAGCCAAATGTTTCATATCACATCAAAAATACCACCAATTTAACTTTTAAAAATTGAAGTACAACATTTCATGCATAGGTAAGTGATAAGAATGAAATAATTGAATCTTAGGTGTTAGATATGTAAATACAGAAGAATTAATGTTATGTATGCAAATCTTCCAAAATGTTAACGTCAAATGCAGTTTGTGAACTCACCAATTTATAAAGAATTGGCGTTTGAACCTCTAAAATATCATCAGCTTCCTCACTTGAAACAAAAGGAAATGCCCTATTAACTCCCTGCATTATTTTAAGCATGGATCATTGCTCAATCGTTCATGTCACTTTAAATAAGAGATAAGAAGTAGCCAGATATTAGTTCGACTTTGAAATGTAATGAGGTAAGGCAAAATCCAAATCAAGTAAATGTGCAATTAAACTAAAATATTCATGTAATTTCACCAATAAAACCCAAGGTTCATTTCAAGAAGCTTGCATATCCAAAAGAATATATACTTATCCTTTATTAAAATTTTCTAATATTCTACAGGGTTTATGCCAATCCATGAAATAAAAGGTTCCTCTGTCATGATCTATGATAATTAATGTGAGCGCAGATATACAAGATGCAGATCAGTATATTGTATAACCTCTGAATTAAAATTAGCATGTAAAGACAACCAAACAGAACAAATATGATCATTATTACAATGAGCAGATTTACCTACAGTTAGTAATGCAGATAAAAGTCGTGAATCCATCTCAACATGGGTGGTCTCTTGAAAGGCCTTTTTATTACCTCCCAGAGAGCTAACTGTCTTTCTCTTGAAATTTCTACCTTTCCTTCCGGATTTTCCAGTTCCTTCATCACTTGTCTTGTTGTCAAGCATGTTCCCATTGCCAGATTCGAAAAGTAACACCTATAATACCAAAATAAATTTTTCTAGGAATCAGACTTAAATAATTGTCAGAAATAATGCACGAAATTTACGAGAAACGCTATAATTTTGCTTTCTAGATGAAGAGAAACAGACTATAAGACAAACTTTCAGAACAATACTGAACTAGAGAATAGAAAAAAATAATTAGAAAACTATCTACATAAAAAATTATAGCAAACTCAAGTTAACTGAAATTTTTTTTCAATATCATTTGCAATTCAACAGATATTCTAGCAGAAAAATCACGAAAAATGGTCTGAAACAAATACTCAATATAATATAAGATGTTTCAGATATAAACTTGTCAATCAAAAGAGGTTCGAGGGTCAGTAAAATATTCAATTAATGAATGCTTGAATTCAAGCAGACCATTTAGAAATTGGCAACGTCAAAATATATCATACAATGCAAGAAAAATGTTCATATAAAACTATTTCAGTTTTTAGAAACCCAACCATTGAACCATATGTGCAGAAAAACTTTTCTATTGGGAAGGAACAGAACTGAGAGATGTGTCAATGAAGTATGGTCCAGGCCATGTATCACAGCATGCATTATGGATTATAAAATAACAATTTGTAAATTTAGCCATGACTGATTTACTAGAACTGTGTAAGCTTTCAGAAATATTATAGTTGAAAGGATAAAATATCAGTTGAAGCTAAGATTCCCAAACAAAAATGGCTGAAAAATTAGTATTAGCATTGAAACTAAGCCGAAAGTGCAAAAACCAAATGTCTGATGTTCTAAACTTCAAAGAGTTTGGATAAATTGTTTAAGTGATCGAGAGCAAGTTAGGAACAACGGATAATCTTGGTGTGTGTGTGTGTGTGTGTGTGTGTGTGTGTGTGTGTGTGTGTGTGTGTGTGTGTGTTGTATTTCTGATTATCAAACTTCAAAGAGTTTGGATGAATATGGACAGGTGATCAAAAACAAGCTAGGAACAACAGATAATCTTGGAGTTATTGTTTGTGTGTGTAGGGAAACTTCCACCTCTCTATCCTATTTCGCTCATGTGGTAGGTATTGATAGGTTTCGGGTGTATAGGCTTAGGGCCTATTTGGGGCAGCTTATAAGTTCGGTGGCGTTTATGAAAACGCCGCGGTACCGTTTGGATCACGCGTTTATGCAGCTTATCCGAAAACGCGATTGGGTTTTTACACTAAACGCAGGCCGCGCGTCGAACCCCACAATCGATCTGCGGGCCGCGTTTCAGGATAAGTTGTTTATCATGAAACGCACAAGCTGCCCCAAACGCACCCACAGTTTCAGGGGTTGTTTGGCGCGCCGTTTAGGGTGTGGCGTGTTCGCCAAATTTGATTTGCCGCATTTGTTTTGTGTGGTGCAGGCACGTTTAATATTTCAGTAAATGTGCCTGTTAAGTTGTGACGCAACCTCAACCCTACATTCGCTGCTTCTTTCAGTTCGCTATTACTCCTGTGCCACCACTCAGCCTCGTCTCGCATTTGTCGCTTCCTTTGGGCTGCCTAGGGTCTCCACTTCCTTTTCGTCGTTCTCCGACCTGTGACGAGGGAATCCAGCATTTGATTCCTCTTTCCACTCGTATCTTCTACCCCCTCCTGCGTTCTCAGTGGCTTTGCTCTGTTGGGTATATGGTTTGCACCGTAACCCATTCGTTTTGGTATGTTTACATACATAGCACTGGAAACATCTCCTTCATAATCAGGTACCTTTGTTCATATGCAACTCCATACATTTCTACGCTAAGGGCACAAACTAAACAGATTGCATTCAATAATAAAGGCAGCCGCTAATTTTTTCCAATATCTTAATTGCATTTTATAGTACTAAAGCATCCCAACAAGCTCTTTGACCACTTGGATTATTTGTAATTGCTGCAAAGTTGGCATCAAAAATAAGAGTAATAATAAAATTAGTTATGATCATGAATTATTTTATAAAACAAAGCCAATGTTTAATGACAAAGTTTCTGCAAACTTCATTTATTCTTTCAACATCTAGGCTATAGCTGCAAATATAGCAGATTCTGGTCTTCTCCAATTACCATGGCAGTTACACGAGTGAAATTACCTCTCTGCAACCTTGCAGTTCACTTTGGATGGCTGAACATGGCTTATAAAAAGTTCGAATCAATAGCAGCTTTTAAAGTGAATTACTTGGGTCAAACAGCATAGTTACGTAGGTACAATTAACATGATAATTGGCAGGCATTACACCAAAAAAAGAATTTATTCCAAAATGTACTTAACTGAATACGTACAAAGGCTTTGTAAAAACTAAGATATTCTTTCCAACTTATAATCAACAAAAGGCAAACAAAAACTATTATGTAAATTTATTACCAAATTAATGCAATTTGACATTAAAATTTTACTTATTGTAAAATTAAACAATTAAACATGAATAGCTTAATTATTTATATATTTTGATGTGAATTATTTTTTTAAAAAAGAACAATAGTTATTATTAAGTTTTTATTATCCGCATTCTTTAGAAAATAAAATACAATAAAAAGTCATTTTAAATGGTCCCAAATAATTATTTTAAGAGTCATTCTTCACCTATATATATACTTTTTTTATAAAACCTTATTACAAGTACGATTTCTTAATTTACGGTTGCCATATTTTAGTGTAATTTGGTGCATGATATACATTTTTTATTATTTAAATAATAAATCATTTCATATTTATACATTATATTATAAATCAAATAAGCATTACATATAATAAATTATTAATAACAAATATTATTAATTTAAAATTTAATAAATAAAAATGTAAACAGTAATTATATGTTTTATGCATTTTAAACATAACTTATATGAAATCAATAAATTAGTAACAATTACAGGTGTTTGCAAATTAAATATTAAAATATTCTGACTTTTTAGAATTCTGTTGCAGGTTATTGGACAGTTTATTTTTGTAGATCGATGCGAATAAAAGAGGGGAGATACAAGGCAAAGACCAAAGTTTGTCAATGGTTGTAACAAAAGCTTTCAAAACGATATAATCAGCATTAAAGTTAAAGAAAGTAGAACCGTACAAAATTTTGTATTGAGCTGTCCTAATAGATAAAATATATATATATATATATATATATATATATATATATATATATATATTAGAAAAAGCCCTAGGGCCTATATTGATATAAAAGCAGTTACAGGAGTTTGAGGAGAGGGTCCATAGAGCCCTACCTCTACGATACAATGCTTAACAAAAATAACCAAAAGAACGAACAAAAATAACCAAAAGATAAATATATATATATATATATATATATATATATATATATATATATATATATATATTTAACAGAAGAAATATTGGGCAGCTTGGGAGTTGGGACTCTTGCGTCTTGATAGGTACATGTTAAATAAAGGAAATATTAAATCACAGAATACCCTTATATGCTGGCATTGCAGCAGAGACCAATATATATTTGATATTAAAGCTGTAGGTGGGGTAATAAATGAAAATTTTTAAAATAAATAAATAAAAACTTCCGCAGTCACTTGTAGCTTTTTATATTAAAGAAGATTGAAGAAAATTTGAACCCAAATTCAACCATTCAGATCACATTAGAAATTACAGTTTCTTAACAGTTCTGACTTCAATTGCAACTATAATTTATGTACAACAACGACAATAACAAAGCCATAATCCCACTACAAGGGGTCGGCCACATGAATCCTTTTTCTCCATTGCGTCCTATTTAGTGTCATATTTTCATGTAGTTCTAATAAATTAAGATCATTTTTTATACAATAAGCCCAAATCTTCCTAGGTCTACCTTTGCCTTTCTAAACATAAGTCAAATCTAAAAAATCTACTCTCCTAATTGGATCATCAGATGGTCGACGTTTAATGTGAACAAACCATCTAAGACGACTCTCTCTAATTTTGTCCGTCACTAGAGCTACACTAACCCTATCACGGATATAATCATTTCGCATTTTGTCTCTAAGTGTAAACACACACATCCACCTAATCATTCTCATCTCGGCAACACTTAACTTAGTATTATGCTTCTCTTTTAAAGGCCAGCATTCAGCGCCATAGAGCATTGCAGGTCTCACCACCATCTTATAAAATTTTCCTTTCAGTCTAAGCGGTACTTTTCTATCACACAAAAGCCCCGAAACATTCCTCCATTTCAACCAACCAAGTTGAGTTCTACTATTAATATCGCCATCTATATCACCATCATTTTCAATAATAGACCCAAGATATCTAAATAGTTCACACCTTTTAATAATTTCATCACCCAAAATTACACTTCTGTCACTAGAGCTACTACTACTAAAATTACATTCCATGTATTTAGTTTTAGTTATACTCAAATGAAGGCCTTTAGACTCCAGTGTAGACCTCCATAATTTAAGTTTTTTCTGGGCTTTTTCTCTAGTCTTATCCGTGAGAAGGATATCATCAGCAAAAAGCATAAACCAAGGTACATCCTCCTGTAAATGTCCAGTAAGACCATCCATAACTAAAGCAAAAAACAAACCAAAGTTATTTACACCAGTCCTTTCACGTGCTGTTAAATGTTGCCATTAAAAAGTGTTCGCTGAAACAAATCCAAGCATAAGGTGGCCCTAACATGAAATTGAAGTTACTTCCATCAACTCTTGAGCTTCTTTACTTATTTAGCTTGCTGTTGTTGAAAAAGCATCTAACTGCGAACTTCATGCAAAATGCACTTCTACGAAGCTAATTAACTCACTTTGCTATTTGAAAAAATTACAAAAATTTGTAATAAAATATTAGGGTAAAGAACTTATTACATTTCACAGTAACACGCAAATTCATGAAGACTTGAATTTCTACAGAGGAAAATAATTTAAATAAAAAAAAAAAACTGAAATCTTAAAAGAATAAGTTGACTAAGAAGATAGCATTTAATAACTTGGAAAACTATTTTCCTCGGTATTGAATCTGTCAGTTTCTTCTAAATATATATTAGATCAAACATGCTAGCAGTTTACCTTGAATAGTGCAAAGTAGACCTCCACCAAGCGTTTTGCTATTTTAGGACCATCTCCTCTTTTACTGAGATGAACTTGACACAAAAAGTTTACCTGCAGTTATACGTAAGGGTGGAAACTTCAGGTTGTTTTAATAAACGCTGAGGCAAAACCTTATTCTAATAAAATCCACAGATGGAAATTGAGTTTTTTTTTCCTTTTTTTTTTTTTTTTTTTTTGCGGAGAAAAACAATTCAGAAGATCAAGAATAAACAACGTGATTCAAAAACTAGTTATGACTATCATATATGCAAAGTGGTTAAAAGCATTGCAACCACCAATTATACTCTAAGTGAGCTGTGTCAAGAAACAAGCAAATAGACCAGAACAGAATTAAGATTGCTTAAAATTCAAAAAAATAGAAAGAATATTTACACACACCATGCAAATCTTAGTATCTGCATATCTAACACCGAAGTAAAAAATTTGAACTAGAAAATCCATGTATTTTAATTAGAAAATCTATGTATTTGAATGTGTTGCAATGGAAACATAGGGAGTTTTATAAAAGCCAAAAAAGTAGGTTGAGGCTTTGCTGAGAAGTCGACAGAGGAATGAGGGCATTAATTTCGGAAATAACAAATATTTAGTTGTGAAAAAAATTGCTCCAAAAAAATATTAAAAGAGATCAAGAAAAGCATCCTAAATTAAGTTTCTCGTGCTCCAATATTGATCTTAAATAAAACGTTTAAAAAGTGGGAAACTTTACTTAATAAGGTCAAGAGAAAAAAAATTCCAAAATGATTGTTGAAAACATAATGTTAACTCAAGCCTTCAACTTGACAGAAATAAAAAATGTGGTAGAAACATACAGCATAGTATTTTGCACGAAGTCCAATATGCGGTCTAAACAAAAATGAATCCACCTCATTAATAACGGTTGCCTGCAGCAAGCAAAATTATACATATGTAAGAACATCAAGACATCTATCATGCATTGACAAAATAAAGAAAAATGAAAAATGCCCATCTAATGAAAGATCATCCTGAACATAAACAAATAAGCTTATTCTGCTACAGATTTAAGCCACAATGTATGAATTACAAGACCGTCCTTACCTTCATATGAGGATGCTCAGAGAGGAGACATGATAATTGATACCCAGCATTTGATGCTGCCTTCTTCTCTGGATCTCCCAACTATGTAAATTAACATAACAAAAAAGTTTAAGTTCCATTTCATAGCAGTAAATTAGCATGATCCCACTATTTAATAATTACAAAGGGGGACTCTTTGCATTTACAACTAAAATAAAGATTTACAAATGAAAGTTCACGCATCTAGGTTCCAAATATGAGAATAAAATAACACAAGATAAAACATGTTGTAGAACTTTAAATTCCTGCCCCCTACATGTCCAGGGATTGGAAGAACACTCACTTTATTTACAAGAGAACAAAGCAATCTTCGCTCCTGTTCAGGCTTGCTCTTCAAGAGAGCATAAACTGTCTGGAAAATGGGAAAAATAAAGAACAGATCAAACTGAAAGTTTATCCAGAGCATGAAAAGAAAACTCAATTATTTTCCATTAAGCCAAAATAAATTCATACTCTAAAGCATGCAAAACTAAGAGAGTAATTTTCACATACAAACCGTACCAATGAACTGTGAAAAAATAAGTTATTCCCAAAAAATGAATGGAACAAATATTTGAAATTGAAAGTGCTTGAAATTTCATATTCTGCGAGATGAGTAACAAAAACCAATCGCAAGCTTTATCTTTTGCATTCTAATGTCAGATGCAAAACTACACTTCGCATCTTAGCTTTTAGTACTAGGAGTGACGCACGAGCTTAGGTTGCGGTGCTGTAGTAACTACATTAACGCTGACCCTTTTTCCTAATTGATCCCATACCTTTTCTATTTTCTTCCTAATCTAATTCATTCCTATTCTAACTACTATTACTTATTATAAATATATTTTTTGTTGTATTAAGGTTTGTTTTTAGCTTTGATGAGTTTTATTTCAGATTTCTGTCAGGACAGCCGCTGGTGTCCGTTTTCCCCTTCAAGGGCTGTATCCGAGGGATTGGTTGATGCTCATGGTGTATCTCTCTCCCGAAGTGGTAATTATCTTTCTCCTATCTCCTTCCACATCATCCCCCACCGCTCCCAGTCGCTGCACATCGCTGCAGCAGGACACAACAGCCTTCCGTTAGCTGTTTTCTGCCACCCCATCTTCCCAATCGCCTCCCACATCCTTCCAGCTGTTGCTGCCCAAACCGCACCTCCTCCCTATTGTCCCAGCCTTCCCACTATGCTGTTGCAGCCCAGGACAGCCAGGGAACAACTACCTCCTGCTGTCCCATCGCTATCCACCCCCACTCCTCGCTACTATCACCCAGGACAGCCTCCATACTTGTTGTCCCCTCACTGCCACCAACAATCCTTTGTTGCCGCTACCCCGCCAACCATCCTGATTCATCTAGCCGACCTCCACCACCCTTAGATACGCTTTAGAGGTGTTTGCCTATGTATTTTTATATTTGTTATTATTTATTTCCTGTTTGAAGAGTCGTCGGTGTAACCCTATTTGAATTCAACAATAATATTTCTATTTCTATTATAATTTGGGTTAGCCGCGGTATCAAAGATTAAAAAGACAAAAAGACCCAACAAAGTAACTAGCTATAGGCAATCATAAATTCATGGTAAACTTGCAAAACAGATGAGAAAACAAGAAGAGAGAATTGGTTATAGAACATTTATGCAATTAGCTCAATCCATCAAGCGACACGCATTATTACCATAAATATATGAAAGCTGTGTTATTAGGTATTGAGGAGTTTTTCATCTGTGAGTTTAGGTGGATGCATATAGGCATTTTGATGCGTAAGGCTCAAGATTAATAAATTGAAGTAAGAAAAGTATAGTACCAACTTAAAAGTATGAAGTAAAAATTAACAGATTCAATTTTCATATATAAATTTGTGTTTCATTTAGAAGATGGTTACAACTTGATCTTAATCGCATATGCCTCAAGTTCAGAACCCCTTCACATGTGCATTGTTTCAATATCTTAGTCAATATTTTTTCTTCAGTTGTTGGATCAAAAGCGTCCTTGATTCAAAGAATGAAAGCATTTAGTGATCAAATAAAAGCTTTTGTCATCAATTTTGCACTCACACAAGTGCTCATTATTTCAACAGTCCATCTTCACTCTCAAAAAAATACTGATGGGGAGGCAAGAGAAGTGGTGCCATTTTCAGTGTTAGGGCCCGTTTGGGACAGCTTAAAACTGCGGCGGCGTTTTTAAAAACGTCGTTGTTGTGTTTGGATTGCGCTTTTTTGGTGCTTATCTAAAAATAGAGTTTTTATTTTGTGAAGCACGCCGCCCGGGGGAGGACCCCCGCGGCCCGCGTTTTTGTTCGCATTATTACGCCCGTGCCCTGCTCCTTGTTCGCATCTCGCTGCTTCTCGTTCGCATCTCGCTGCCCTATGTCTCGTTCGTATCTCCCGTGCCATAACCGCTCCTCCCTCTTTGACAATCGTTCTCTCGACAGGTATACTCATTCCTTCTTTTTCGGCATTTCAAGGTGTCCAAATGCTCGACCCTCTCCTTCTTCGGCATTTCCTACTTTGGAATTTCGAGGTGCCCCAAACGCGCGACCGTCTTCCTTCTTCGGCAAATCTCCTTTCGATTTTTTTTTAATTTTTTTTATATTGCTGTTGAAGTGCAAATTGACAAATAGATCCCGCAGGTAGTTGCGGATTTGCTTATCTTTGATTTATCCTTTCTTTCTCTGGCTATCTTTTTGGCTTTGATACGTGTATTACTCATGATTTCTAAGAAAATAGAACGCGTTTAGATGGTCATATTGATGCATTCTTCTCAGATTTCATCAAGCAATTCTTTGCTCAAGAATCTTTTTGCAGCACTGGAAAACACAGTTAGGTCATATTGATGCATTCTTCTCTAGGTTACTTTGCTTTCAGCTGTTGGCTCTTAGGCCTTTAATGTTCTGCACTATATGAGGCTTGGGTTTTAATTCCATTTAACCTGATTTTTTCATTGGTTTTTAAATGTTTTAGGATTTTTACATCGAATTTCATTACCTGCTATAAATTTTAGGATTTCTGTCGTTGAAATGAAGAAGCAAATATCGATTTTCATTACCTGTTATAAGTTTCAGGGATTCTTATTTGTTTGGATCAAGACAAGGCATTTCAGTTAAATTACTCCCATTGCATGAGGCAGTGTTTCATTCACTGCTTCCCGCATTCGACCAAAATAGAGGGGAATTAATTTTGAACTATCAAGAAGATACAACAAATTTTGGGGCAATATTAATCGAGTGATATTCTTAAACCTTTCCAATCCATTTTAGTTGGAGATTACGGTAGAGAGCGATGCTTGTTGATGATATTCTGTGAAGGATGAATCAATTCATTGTGTCATTGAATGGTATGCCTATTATAACCTGCCAAGTGTGGAGCAGCTTGGACGGCCACAGATGTTTGTTCTCGACTATTGCAGTTTTTATTTTGAACAAGACAACTGCTGTGTGACAGATTGGACATTTATCCAGAGAAAGCTGCAAATCAGTTGTTTTCCAAATGCACAAACCAAACAGCTAAACAGTTTATCCAGAATAGGGGCAGAATGGTCATTTATTCAGAATCAGCTGTTTTCCAAACACACAAAACAAACAGCAACCCAGTTTATCTGGATCAGCTGCTGATCAGCAGTTTATTAGGATAAGCTGGATAAGCTGCAGCTGCCCCAAACAGACCCTTAGTTTTATCTATCTTTAGGAGATGGGATAAATCAATACCAATCTTAATTTCGAAGCCTGTGACAACATACTAGTGTTTCTTTCAACCTTCTTCCAACGAATATGTGATGCCTTAGTAGAATTAAGACAATTTTTATTTGGCTTTTAGGTAAAGTTAAATTAATGTACTGCATTCTTTTACTTCAAATTTCTTCTTGCAAAATATATCATTTTTTGCATCTGGTGCAGCGCATCGTTAATGGTAGGAAATGATTATTCAATTGGTGCTGAGATTTTTGGACTAAAATGCAAGCTTTTCGAAAGCACCCAAATAGTATGAACCAGTGCAATAAGATACAGAGGATGCCTTTTGCTTTTAAAAGAGGAAAGCATGTGAAGTGAATTAGCAAACACAAAGGAATTTTGCTTGGAGACCTGCATCTAGAGAGGTGGACTCAAAAATACCAAAATCAAAGTGAAGGGGATTAAGAGCTTTGCTAAAAACCGTTGTTTCCTCACTTTCAAACCATTCTAACTCTTTTAACTATAAGCGCTCATTGGATCAGTCACTGCGTGGGATAAGAAGAAATAATTCAAAGGCAGGGGTAAGTTATAAAAAATACATGGTGACAACCACTTGTGCAAGTGATAAGATGCAAAGACCAACACAAACACAAAGAGGTATTTAACTTTGGGTGTTTTTAAGCCTACTTAAAACGATTTAAAGTCGAATTAAAATCAACTTCTCTTGAGTATCAAATAATGAATGAGTTCCAAACGAGATTGAGCTAAACTCAAATATTTCGAGTATGAGCTAAAATTCACTCACTCAAACTATACTCATTGCCAACCATACTCCATTGAGTGCCCCGGGTGGAAATAGCATCTTTGCAAACACATTAATCACTTTCTCCAAACATACATTAGTGGAAATCCTCGGCTTCATACAAGTACATCTTATTTTATAAATAACTTTATTGGCCTTGAAAATTTTTTTAAAAGCAAATTATATACTTAACATTGAATTGTTTTGATTTACTTGGAGTAGCATGGTAAATCAATGTCCTTAATGATAAACTTTGTTCTAGTATTTTGAATTAAAAAAAATATATATTGATTGTTAGCTACACAAATTAGTAAGCCTATCTGGTTGAGTATACTAAGTAGTGTATTATTAATGCAAAAGTTTTTATTTGATACATGCCATAGATTTTGTGCTAGACACATGTTTTCTTGATGAAAAACATTAAACTAGATAATGCTACTTTACAATGTAGAATGCCATCCCTCTCATAAACTCTCCCATACTTATCAAGTCTTTTGAAAATGTTTAGGAACAGTATAATGAGAAAAAATGAACTATTTTAACACAAACATGTATCACGGAAGTGCCACGTGTTTTTTAATAATTTTTTTTTTTCAAATGATCATGTTGATGTATTGTTTCTTTGGACAATTGCATATCTGATGTATAGATTATGATGGTAAGAAAATCACAAAAATGCTGGATTTCTAATGCTATCGACAAGTTTTAGAAGCTAACGGTTTCCGATTTGCACATATTGCTACAAAAGTAATCTACAGATATATTGAGCATAGGAAAAGAAGAAGTGCAACCTAACAAAAGAGCAAGGCAGATGAACAAAACCATAAAACAACTAGTAAGTCGACTTTAACCATATGAAAAAAGGATTTCATCGTCACATATAAAAGATTATTATAAAACTACCTTCATTGCTCGGTCTTTAAGACTAGGTAGTACGTCCATCACTGCCTCCTCAAGAGAAATGACAAATCGCTCGTATCTACAGTAGAATGGATAGAAAAGGTCAAAGCACAGAAATGACTAAAAACCTTCACAATGAAAATTATTACATTGAGATCAGGCAGCCAATTCTTCTTAGCTACAGTATGTAATGAAAATTTATAAGCACATAGAAAGGCCAGAGAAAGCCTAGAAGGATAAACCTATGGAATAATATGTATGAAATAATTGAGCCATGGTATGTTCATGGCAAACAATAATAAATACAGATTAAATTAACTACCTGATTGCAAATGCTATGTAAACTAGTATTATGTTTCATTCCTTGGTGAGTTCTAAAAGAACGAAAATAACACGCTTGAAAGAATAGTTTTAGTCAAGGAAAAAAATTGGACTTTAGCGATCTCCAAAAAACGAGCTCATTTAAACAATGTAGTCTAGCATTTTGACAAAAAAATATGGAGAAAAGATTAAAACGGAAAAAAAAAAAAAAAAAAAAAGAACTATCATCACCCATTCTCCCAAGTCACACATCATGTTGCTCAACCGCTTCAAGGCAAATCACTTACATACAGCTTATACTACAAGCGTACTCTGCATCAACTAAACAGCCAATTAAACTCGTATTAATCAATCTGGTTAGTCCTGGAATCAGCATCATATGGATGCTTTGAATAAAAAAGGCAAATCCACTGCTCTAATTCCCATTCCTCCCAATCATGAGAAGGAGCGGTGGAGGCTGAAACCTTCGAACATGTAAGCTGCGATATTAATATATAAAAGTTTGACAAGCATATATTCGTTAGCATTTAAGCGCCTAAATTGAAGGTAATGAGAGTAAGAGTCCGTTTTGGGCAGCTACAACTTTTTCTAAATGTAATTATAAGGCTGTAGTGGAGAAAACTTCTTAGAAAGCTACGATCAAAATTATAAAATATATTTCTCTAAATAAGTCAGCATATTTCTTAAAATCACTGCACTTTAATAGATCTAGTTGCAAAAATAAAGCTTTCTACTACAAAAAAAAAAAAAAAATTCTATAAAGCAATTCTCCATACAGAACCATGGTGTCGGTCTAAATACAACTGGCAGAAAATTGCCCCAAAAAGAGCCTAAGAAAAAGAAGCATACAAAAATATAGACCAGCAGTATTAAGTGGTCGGTTATGAACATTAAGGGAGAATCATGTTCAAATCACAAAAATAGAATTTTTGAAAATATATAAATAAGTTTGCAGACACGATACCTTCCAAAGTCCCAACATTGGTGGTAATGCCTTATCTAAATATGCCCTTTTAGCCATTTAGGCTTTTGTTGTCAAGTAAATCACATTGCTTGTTATCCTAACAATGCTTATATAGTTTATTAAGGGGTCATTAAATACTTCTCAAAGGAATGCTCAAAAGTTGTCCATGGTTCCCAAAAACTTGACTGAAAGCATTGGAATACGACTTTCTTGAGTGTTTAACCTTATGATCTCGTGCAAGAGAATAATTTAGATATGTAAAATAAAACAAAAGAAGAGACTAAAAAAAAAGCTTAATTAACCAAATTCCCAAAGTTAATGCAACCGACAAAGCATCACAAAGTAGGATAATCCAATCAATCTTGCTTCACAATGGAAAGAATCCTTGGTTTACTTCCTATCAAGACAAATTGATCATATATGTTCATTTATCAGTCCAACCTAAAGCTTTAATCAACATTTTCATATGATCCAGTTTATTCATAAGATGGATATTCCTTGCACATGGCAATCACTTATTAGCAATTCTCGTTGTCTATTATTTTTCATTCAAATTCAAAGCCCAAGCTTGGTGAGCTACTACATAATTGGATTCAAAGATGCATTTAGATTCCAATAGATTTAGTTTAAAAGAGAGTCAGATATTTTTTAACATGTTTGTGCAACAACTCAACATCTCTTGAGTTGAATTTGAATCAGATAAAGCTAGCACGAGATCAAAATAATTTTACATGCCTATATGTATGAATGCAAATATATATATAACTTTGAATGTATTTATGATTGAATCAAAGTCTATGTGCATCTATAAATTAAAAAATACAAATCATTTTATGGAAGAGTGCATTATGCATGTTGGACCAAGAATTTGTCCAATAGAATAGATCTTTTTTTTTTCCCTTTTTTTTTTTTTTTTGCTTGAATCACGCTCAATGAAGTTAATATGATTCAATTCAAGATCGGATCGAGCAATCCAAACAATGAGCCAAACTTCAAAGTGCAGAACATCTAACTAGTAATAAAATGCTTAAAAGAGATTTCTAGCCAAATAAAAACCTATGGCTTCTGGAAGTCTGATGATGCATGAAGCGCATTGTATGCAAAATTCTTTTTTCCACCTTCAAAAAACTAGGCACGATAAAAGTGTGCTTCAATTAATTGAAGCACATTTATCACAAATATCACTTAAGATTATATAATTTAACAACCATCATATAGATCAAAGTTATGAATTGATCTATGGAGTTTTAAGTATAATAATAAAAATAAAAAAAGCAATAACAAATAGTAAGCAATAGAGCACAAAATGGAGGAGGGGATTACAAGACAAACACACAGCGAGATGAGAAAAAAATAATATTAACCCACATTGAACAAGGTTTCTTCTTCAAAAAGGGCGTGGAAAATGTGTCGCACACTCTGCAAAGCAACAGCGAAGAATAAATTGTCACTTCAATTGTGCTTTACAAAGTACGCTCACTTCTTTGTAGGGTGATGCCTTGCCGCTTCATTTCACACCACTCTAAAAGAGCATGCTTCTTTGTGCATTTAGCACGTGAGTTAAATGAATAAACCTAAGATTCCTAGCGAGGGATCATCCTATGGAGTTTTATCATTACCTAGACGCCAATATAAAACCCACCACATAAGAAACATGCACCTCCACAAGAGAACTCAGGGAATGTTGACCTCATTTTTGAGGTCTTTCGTTTCCTTCTCCTTAGATCCTAGGATCTAGCCTTAGGATTTCCTTATTTTGGACTCTCTTAGAGGACTAGACCGGGACCCACCGTATTTAGAAATCTAGCCAATCTCCTCGCTCCTCGAAGTTTCATATGGACGGCCTAAATCCTCGACACCTAGTTGAGTCGATTAAAAGCCGACGTATTGAAACTTCTTGTCGAGTTCCTATAAGGATTTAAAAGCGCATAGGTGACCCCACTGCGTGCGACGTTTGACTTTTTGCACGAGCGATATGTTTGGCTATGGTTCTCGCTAGGCGAAGACCGGTCAATAATTTGCTCGATGAGTGGCTCCGGTCGGGTCGAAATAAATTCATTTTTGCTCACGTTGCGCAAATTTAATTTAAATTGATGCGACCGTCGACGAACTCGTCCAACACGCCCGGATGATGAAATGGACCATGGCCGATGCGTCCGGAACGTCGATTTTAAGTTTGGAATGACATATAACTTGATAGGGTTTCAAATTAACTCGATTTGCGTGCAAAGTCGATGAATTTAAATAAAATAATAATAATAATAAATATTTTTTTATATATAATAATATATATTAAACCTATATGCTAACTTTCACGATTCGATGTCACGGTTCACGGTCGATGGGCACTCGTTCACCTTCTCCTATCTCACGCACACGATTTTATTTTCCCTTCCCGTGCCCTAGTTCTCGACTCTTCCTCCCGGTTTTGCTGGTCACTTAGCTTCATTCGTCGAGCCTTCATCGCCGGTCACCCCTTCCGATAACCTTTACGTAAAGATTTTCCCGCCCAAGTGCATAAGGTAACCTTCCTTCTTGCTAATCGCGGTCGGTTTTCTTGCCTTTGTGGCGTGTTCTCCTCACCCTCGGTCTTCACCGTCAGTAAGAACCTCTACCCCTTGTTGGCTATAAATACCAATTAGGACAGAGAACTTGGAGAGGATTTTTTGTGTGCAAAATTTTCTTCTGGAAGATTGCTTTCTTTCGAGTTTCCAGGATTTCTTCTTTCTTTCCTGAATTAGCAAATATTTGGAGGTAAAGATTTCTTCCTTTTTTTTCTTACATATAATCAAGAAGGATTTCGGTTGCCTTTTCTTGAAAGTTTTTCATGCATGGTAAAGCTCGAATTGGTAAATCTATGAATCAATACACCTAGTTTTCCGATCTTATACCTTTATTTTTTAACATACAACTGCTTATCAGAGGAACTGCATTAGGTTTTCGCTTCGATTCTTTGCTGACAAACCACAGTGATATTGAGAAATGAAGGCTTGCCTATTATTCAGCCTTTGTTTTAGCTATAAGCTTTCTTGTTCTATAAATCTGCTGGTCAAATGCAAATACTACTTTAAGGATACTTTCGTTTAAGTGTACATTCTTGATCCTACACTGAAGAATTTCATGCACTTCGTATTCTATTCTTATCATCAAGGATCATGGATGAATTCCTAACTTGTTACCTGATGGATTTACATGATTATTTGATCTTGTGATTTTAGTAAATTTTATATATATACATAGTTTAATTTGTCCCGTTCTTCCTAAGTCGAACAGCTTCTGTCGAAGGCATTTGGAGTTTCTTGAGCCGAAATACTCATTTCTGTATGGAATAATTGAACGAATATGTGCATAAGAGTTGAAGGGCATATATATTTAAATGGGAGATTGAATGTTGGACGGTTTGGATAAGCCATAGGAGTGAAGTTCTATCTAAAAAAAAAAAAAACTTCCAAGTCCGATAAAGAAACTTTGAAATGATTTAGTTCGGGAAGATTTACGTACATACCACTCAATTGCCATTTTTACGATCTAATATCAAAATTTTCTTTCTTATATGTGTATGTAAGTATATGAAAATTAAGTGGTGTGTTTGTAAACCTTTCTTCTCTGGCAACAATCACGTTTAAATTTGAGAAGGGCTTCTTTATTCCTGTTTCTTGAGGCTGAATTTCCATAACCCTTGGAGTTCTTTTCTTTAAATCTCTAGTTGTTGGATGAACTTCATTTGGCTGAAATTAGAACCCATGGTTCTTTCATTCATTGAATTTCTGCTTGAATTTTTTTTTTCTTTTTTTTACTTTAATTGCTGAATATGTGCATGTTTAATACTTGGAGTTTATGTCTTAAACTAAATTCTAAGGTGACTTGAGCTGAAAAGCTATTGAATTAACTTTATACCTGTTATCTATGTATATATAGAAGGCATTCATATTTGTTTACTTAATTGTTTGAATCTATGGAGACATGGTTCAATTACCAGCTGCGGCTCGGATTGGGCCAGCAATCCTTCGGTTCTTAGCTCTTTTAATACTCCTAATTTTTGGCTTTATAATTGATATTGTTGTAATTTGGAGCTGGGCTTGTTTTCATCCTTGCTATGACTCGGTTTTAGCTCTTTTAATGCTTATAATTTTGGCCTTATACTTGGGCTGTTATAATTGGTAGTTGGGCTGATGTTGTTGGCTCGACTAGATGTCATATGGTGGCTCGGGTTTAGCTTTGTAGTGGAGCTACCATAGTGTGGAATTGGGCTGGCTCTTCTCCAGCAGCACTTGGGTTCAATTTTGGGGTTTATCACAGATAATTCGAAATGGCTTATATCTATACTATCTAACAACATTTGGGTTTACATATCAAACACCCAAAGTCTCCCTCTCTACATCTACGCTATTTAAATCTTTTATATTATATCAAAATTACTAAGTTATGTATAAATACATGAAAATTAAGTGGCATTTTTTTTGAAAATCTTCTTCTCAGCAGTATTTGGTTTTTTTTATTCTTTTGTAAAAAAAAATTTCTTTTGGCATTGGTTTAATAGAGCCAAACTTCATAATCGAACATATATGAAAAGGTTGTAGTTGGCTTGAATTTGATTTATATGTTGAATTCATGGATTTTGGTCAGTTTGGCTTGGCTTTGCTCTGATTTGAAAGTTATGGCTTCAATTGCTTCCTAATTATAAATAAAAAAAATAATAACTGCAGTCACTTTAATATCTTTATTTTGGCCTATTAAAGTTGATCTTCCGATTGCTTGGGAAGTTAAGCTTATTAAAAAAAAAAAAAAATCAAATATGCTTAATGATAAGAAGAAGAATGGTTATAAGATTAGGAATTTTATTTCCTGTATTCAAGTGACAAGGTTTTTTTTTTATTGGCAAACATTTCTTAACCTGATGTTTGTTTAAAATGAGGAGTTGAACTCTAGAACTTTTGGAAAGTCTTTGTGAACTGTTTTGCCAAACATCAAAGTCTTGAAATCTTAGAAATTTCTTTGGGCTGGCCTGTTGAAACCCGATTTTCTGGATTTGGATATTTAAAATTGCGGCATTACAGGAAATTAATTTAATTTCATTTTCCTGTGTTCTTGGTCTGCTGAAACAGAAATTTTTGGGGATTTGTGAGGCTTCTTTAGCTCGGTTTATTGAAGCTGGACTTTGTTTTCTTTCACTTTGCTTTAACTAGCTAAAGCAGTTTTTTTTTTTGGAGCTGAATCATGGCAGCTTCGTTTTTTCTGCTAAAATTGAATTCTTTGATTTGAATACATGGGCAAGTTTTAACTTACTTGAATTGGTTTTATGCATTAGAAATTGGAAATGTGAATGCATGAGAACTGAATGGTATATATGCAAATTTTCCTAATTTTTTTTATATATACAATACAAGTTGTGGCAATGTTTTGATTTGGATAAGAGATATCTCAAAGTGTTGGACATGCATATGAAATATCAAAGTGGGTGTATAAGTTGGACATGCGGGGTACAGGCAATGATGCATAAACTTCAATAATCATGCTTTTATAGTTGAAATAAATAAAATCAATACTCAATATTAGATGCCCATTTTATCTTACGAGTTAGGTAGTTCTAATCCCTACCTTTAAGAAATCCAGAAACCAATAACAGATACTTCGACAACAGATACTACACCACACTTGCACGATAATAAATACCATACTTGCACGACAATAAACACTGCACCTGCACGACAATGAATGCTATATTAACATATAACACATCAAACACATAACACATCAAACACATAACACATCAAACACATACAACACATCAAACACATACAACACACCAAACACATCATATCAAACATAACACATACAATTGCCAAACTCATCATGCCACATATAACATATTAAATATCACACATACACACACACCATATATTAAATAACACATAACACATTACACACTACACACTATACACTACACATTACACATCACACACCAGATACTACACATCAGATATTACACTCATAAGAATTCAGATACTACAATCACAGATGCTACACTTTCAAAGTTCAGATACTACAAACTGGTTCACTCATTAATTAAGTGGTAGGGATTAGGTTTGCCTACTCTAGGGCATGGCTAGTTTCTTTTTATTACACATGTCCATTTTAATTATTACTTTTCTTGCACACCTGTACATACCCCTAGGATAGGCCATTTAGGGCATGGTTGTTTCCTTTTTACTATACATGTTTACTTTAATTATTCCCTTGCACATACCCTTAGGATAGGTCGTTCGAGGCATGTTCTTCTCTTTTCTCTTCTATCTCTATCCTTTCTCGAGACGAGACGACAGAGGACGAATGAAGGATCTTCGACCGGACTTTCGTAGATATAAATAATATTTATAGGGCGTTGAGGTTGTCGTTTGATACGACATAAACCCTCACACTAAATTTTAGGACTGAGTACGATTGTATATCGTACGATATAAGTCCTAAACTGTTTAGGATTCCGAGGTTGTCGTTTGGCACGACATAAATCCTCTCATTTTTTGGGTCATTTACACATGACATGTAGATATAAATCCCAAATCATCTAAATAATTTACAGGATTGAAATATCAAATATAACTTCACTTTCAAAGATATGAAGCCCAATCATAGGTTAGTTTGAGATGTCACTGAAGCTCTTTCAGTATCCTCGACGTCTCCTACTCTTTCTTTCTTTGGACTCTGAAAATAATTGTTTCATATTGAACCATTCCCTTTGATTTTTTCTACAACCAATCGTGTAAACTTGAACGTTGATATTCTTGAAGACGAAACCCATGATCTTTATCGAGAGTTTTCTTAGGTGACTTCGGTTGCTTAAGATGTAATTAACTATAGAGACTGCATTCATAGGAATTAAGAACCGGATTAATCTAAACTCCGTCTAATCTGCTGTATTAGATAGGGAATTTGTCAGCTATAAAATACGCAGACCAAAATAGAGTCATAAACTTTCAAGTTTAGATAGTTAAGCTCTACTAACAAGTGAGTACGCTTATCTTTCGAGATGATGTGTCGCTTGTGGTATCGTCGTTCAACTATTTAAACTATTCGACATATGAGATCTATGCAGTGCCGTTATTTTCAAAATAAAAATATATCATCATTTTAAAAATAAAAAATACTTTACCTATTACATTAAATTTAAATTTTAAAAAATTTTATTTTCATAAATAAAAATTAGCCGACAGGGAAATTAAAAAATAATGTGCTTGATGATGTGCATGAAAGACATGTAGCCATGATAATGATGAGCACTATACCTTCAAGACCTTAAGTTGTTAGAAACGCCTTTAAAACAAAACAAAATATCTCCCATTCTTCTACTAAATATATTAAAAATCTTATAGACTACGTAGACACCAAAACTTATTGGGATCCTAAAAACCCAAAAAAATAAACTATAAAAACGCTCAAAGTTTTTCAAGACTTTATGAATCTATTGAAAATCGTAAAGAGCGGCACTATCCAGGCCCTAAGACAGATCATGGAGTTCATTATGATTGGATCATGATGAATATGGATAGATTAAAAAATGTAAAAGTCGATGCTCTCACTTTTAACAATAGACATCATTTGAATATGTACCTTGATTAGAAAGATCATTTGATTGAAATTCACGCCATTACACGTGATTAAGAATGTGTTAAATATGCCAATTAATTGGTTGATGATGCTATGAGATTTTGGTGAGGAGTGAGAGCAAGTGCTAATATAAAAGCTAAACTAAGAGAGAAATACTTACTAACCTATTATAAATCAAAAATAGTTAGAAAATTATTAAATACACCTTCCAAATACCCCAACAAAAGTTGTCAATTTAGTAGTACTAAGGCAAAGGTCATATAGCCTCTTTAAATATCATAACTTGTGCAAGAATTTGCTTTCATACAAATATGAAGAAAAATAAAATATGCTCATAACATGACATTAAAATTGAAACTAAATATGAAAACTTAAAAAACAGTCCTTAATATTTGATTCTAAATCATTTATCTATTCCCCTCCTATTCATCATTGTAGGTGTGGAGTCTGATTGGAGCACCCATGAGCAGCAGGTAAGCTGGCTTTCTCGCAGACAGTGCTCCCGGCACCATGGGCACTCAAGCACCCATTGGGTGTTCCCAGACCAAGCAGGTGGAAAACCTGCACCCATATTCTAGGCACCTAAGCCGCTTAGGTGCTCACTTCTAACGTTGGGGAGCCAGCTAACCGAGAGCTCGGCGCCTAGGCACCCTGAACAATTAGTGAAGGAATCACAAATTTTAATCCTGATTTCAAGCTTTTGTGTTAAGTTTTGTTGTTTCTCTCTTTTGTATTCTTTAACAAGCATCCCGGTGAATATGAAGAGTGTCGAAGAGGTGGATTTTGACAATTATGTGTGATTTTTGCATCGGATCTAAGAGGGAAGATTGTTGGTGCAAATCTTGTAAGTTTCTTCGTGTGAGTGTGGAAAGGAAACTTGTGCGAGTCCTTTGCAAAACTTTTTGAATTACATGTGGTGTGGCTCCGTGGTTTTTCCCGTATTCGAGTTTTTTCACATAAATTTTTTATGTGCTTTTCTGGTTACTTTGATTGTGCTTAATTTTTTTTGTTCTGATTTTCTCGAATCCAGTGATTCTATTCCACGACAAAATTAAAATGTGACTCTTTCAAAGTAGTTCACTAACCAAACTGGTATCAGAGCAGGGTTCGATTCAAGTGAAAGTAATGGTCGAAGAAGCAAGGTTTAAAATGGAGAAGTTCAACGAAATGAACTTCGCGTTCTAGTAGATGCAGATGAAGGAGTTGTTGTATCAGAAAAAATTATACTTGTCACTACAAGGAATCACAGAAAGCTTCGAATCCATGCTCGTGAAGGAATGGGAAGTGTTGGACTGAATGGCACTGGGTTTGATCAAGTTGACACTTTCCTCTTCTATTGTGTTCAACATTGTGAATGAGAAAACTACGATGGATCTCGTACACGACACTGGCAAGATGTATGAAAAACCTTCGCTTCCAATAAGCGTTTTTTATAAAGAAATTATTGAACATGAAGATGATGGAAGACAGTTCAATGACAAAACATCTCAACAACTTCAACACTGTGACGAGCCAGTTGTGTTCTGTAGAGATCATGTTTGTTGTGAAGGGATTCCAGCAGATGGAAGAAGTTGATTATACAAAGATCTTCTCCCTAGTGGTGAAGATGACAACTGTCAGGGTTTTGCTGAGTCTAGTAGCAGTGCAAGATCTACATCGGGAGCAAATGGATGTAAAAATTGCTTTCTTACATGGAGATCTGGAGAAGAAGCTATACATGATACAACCATAAGGTTACAAGGTTCCAAGAAAAGAAGGTTTGGACTGTAGATTTAAGGAGAGTCTATATGGTTTAATGCAGACCCCAAGACAATGGTGCAGGAGTATTACAGGTTCATGTCAGACAATGGGTACATGAAATGTCAGGCAGACCATCGTTGTTTCATCAAACACTCCAGTAATTATTATATTTTGCCTCTTTTGTATGTGGATGACATACAGATTGCAAGGGCAGATATGGAGGAAATCAGGGACTTGAAGAATCAATTATCAAGTGAGTTCAAGATGAAGAATTTAGGTCCAACCAAGAAGATCCTCGGAATGAAAATCAGTAAGGAGATGAGTGCATGAACACTGAAGTTTTCTCAAGTAGAGTATGTCAAGAAGATCCTACAAAGGTTCAACTCGAGTAAGACGAAACCAATTAGCACTCCATTAGGTAGTTACTTCAAGCTATCTAAGCAGCAATCGCCAAACTTTGAAGCAAAGCAAGCACATATGGAGAGAACTCTGTGTGTTTTAGTAGTTGAAATTAAATGTATGTGATGATTGTATCAGGCAAGATATTGCATATGCAGTGGGAGTAGTCAACACGTATATGGGCAATCCAGGCAGACATCATTGCGAGGCGGTAATATGGATTCTAAGTATTTGAGAGGAACGGTCAACAAAGTACTTTATTATAGAAATGCAGGGATCGGTCTGCAGGGATTCGTAGATTCAGATCTAGGAGATGTGGATAGTAGGAGAAGTACAAGAGGGTATATCCTCATAATGGGGAACGCAACAGTGAGTTGGGTCATTGCACTTTCAACTACAAAGGCCGGATATATTTCTATCACTGAGGCTAGCAAGGAGATGAATTGGCTACAGAATTTCCTGGCGGAATTGGGCAGGGACCAGAGGATTGGAAAGCTCAGTATAAGTGTGATTCATCTTGCTAAGAACACTGTTTTTCATGCCTAGACGAAACACATCTAGCTCATGTATCATTTCATTTAATCTCTTCTAGAAGATGGGCAATTATTTCTAAAAAAGATACATACGACTGAAAATCATGCGGATATGTTGACAAAGGTTGTGACTGTTGAGAAACTAAAGTTGTGTATGGCTTGATCGGGTTTCATGAAGGTTGAGACGAGGGTGAGCCACACTACGGTACGTGATCACATTACGTGACTATGAAGGCGATTCAGATGGAGGTGCAGGCATAGAAGACCGAAGTCGATACTATCAGTCTCCAAGTGGGAGATTGTTAAATGTGGAGTCTGATTATAGCACCCATGAGCAGCAGGTAGGCTGGCTTTCCTCATACAATGCTCCCGCGCATTGACGTTGGGCTATGGGCGCTCAAGCGCCCATTGCGTGTTCCCAGACCGAGCAGGTGAAAGTGTTGTGCACATTATGGGCACTTAGGCGCCCAATGTGTGTGCTTAGGCGCTCACCTCTAGCATTGCGGCGCCAGCAACCAGAACTCAACACCTAGGAGCCAAGTCTTGCGCCTAGGCGCCCAGAACAATTTGTGACGGGATTACAGTTTTTATCCCAATTTCAAGCTTTTTGTTGAGTTTTGTTGTTTCTTTCTTTTGTATTATTTGACAAGCATCCCGGTGAATGTGCGGAGTGTCGAAGAATCGAATTTCGGTGATTCGGTGTGATTTTTGCATCGGATTTAAGAAGGAAGCTTGTTGGTGCAAATCATGTAAGTTTCTTTTTGTGAGTGTGGAGAAGAAACTTGTGTCCATTATAAGTTTTTTGAATTACATAGTGGAATTTGTGGTGGTGTGGCTCTGTGGTTTTTTCCCGTTTTCAGGTTTTCCCACGTAAATTTCTTGTGTTTTTCTGATTGCTTTAATTGTGTTTTCTTAAAATTTTTGTTCCAATTTTCTCGAATCCTGTAATAATATTCCGCGGAGAAATTAAAAGAAGACTCTTTCAGAGTAGTTTCCTTGACACATCATTTAGTCATTCAACAATTTGTAATTACTACACTCCCAGGAATGCATCATATTATTTTGTTGTACTTCGTTAAATTATTTGCATGAATTATATATTATTTTTCAAATGAATATTATTATATAAGATTAAAGGCATATAGTTGTCAAATAAGCTCATTATAATGTCTGCAAATTTTTAAGAATGATAATGATTTAGTATGATTCTGTTTGATGCATAATTTCAACCCCCCCTATTTGTATTTGGCAACTAAAGTCATAAAACCTAAAGACATTAGTAGTTACCAAAAACCAATTGTGTTGTAAAAGATCTAACTTTCAACGATAATAATGACCTTCCTTTTAAAGATGTAATTATTGTTGAGTTAAGGCACCTCCAAGCCTTTAGTGCTTGCCATTTATAAAAGTAGTTTATTCAATTCCGAGTATGTTTTCTTTCTACCGATAATTTATCTATTGGTAGTAATTTTAAATGCTAAAAAATTTTTACAACATAAGATATACTTCATAAGATCCCATGACTTCCAATGAATACATTGTTGATCTTTCAAACTTCTGGTGAGATTCCACAATTTTACTCACTAGAGGAGAATCATTTTAGCTCTGGGGAAATGATGTAGAGGTGTCAATATGGTCTAACCATTAAACCAATTCAGTTAAAGTTGGCTCAATTTCTGATGACAAAACTCAAGAAATTAAATCATTTATGGTTGAATTTCACTTCATTTTTAATTAGTTTGATTATAATAAGATTCAAAGTAGATTTATTTTCTTTATATGAAAATCTTTATGTGATTAGAAATTCAGATGTCTCAAAGATTTGGCATTAGCAATAAATAATTATTTGGTATCATTATAATTTTATAATTTTAATTGCTTCCGTGTATACAAGAACAAAAAGAAAAACTTCTCACAAATCCTAAAGAATTTACTTTCAAGCTGGGAAAAAGATGAGGAAACCAACAATAATATTAAGTGCACTATCTCTTCAATCTAATGCCCATACTTATGCTAGATAATGTGATAATTAGACACTAGTGATATTTTTAATTACTTCCCTACTCCTACAATAAATTGTCAAGCAAAAATTTATATGTTTGAGATTTATTTAACAAGAATAATGATTATTAATTAATAATTAATTTTCTTCTCAAATAAGTCCCCATACATATAATAAAGACGGACCTCAAATTTATAAGACCTAAAAAGAATTTCATTACTGAATCAATTTTCCTAAAATTTCTAAGTGGACTATCTCACAAATCTTAAAGAATTTTACAATTTTAATTGCTTCCGTGTATACAAGAACAAAAAGAAAAACTTCTCACAAATCCTAAAGAATTACTTTCAAGCTGAGAAAAAGATGACGAAACCAACAATAATATTAAGTGCACTATCTCTTCAATCTAATGCCCATACTTATGCTAGATAATGTGATAATTAGACACTAGTGATATTTTTAATTACTTTCCTACTCCTACAATAAATTGTAAAGCAAAAATTTATATGTTTGAGATTTATTTAACAAGAGTAATGATTATTAATTAATAATTAATTTTCTTCTCCAATAAGCACCTATACATATAATAAAGACGGACCTCAAATTTATAAGACCTAAACAGAATTTCATTACTGAATCAATTTTTCTAAAATTTCTACAGGCTCAGCAAACATAGAACAGACTAAAAAGCATTGCTATAAAACAAATTTTAAACAATAAAAAGATAAAGATAAGAAACCTTCTATAAAAGTCTATGTGAATGCATAATCTACAAATTCAGAACACCATGTGTGGATATTCAAGACAATAAAATGACAAAATATAAAAGCTATTCAAAAACAGGATCAAACCTTTGCTTCAAGCATTCCTCCCAATACCAAAAAAGCAGAAGAGAGTAACCATCTTTGTTTTCTGGTAAAATATGCAAGGGTCGTTGTATGAGGCACTTCAACCTGCGGTTTGGCAATAACCTGAAAAACATAATTCATTAATAGTCTAAAGGAAAAGCTGTACCCTTTCATAACACAATAATTGATTTTTTGTTGATGTGATTTCATCATATAAGAGGTGCTAAATACCACCTTCTTCATTCTCTCCAATTTCACAAGCAAGGTATTTATAGGAAAGATGGAATGTTTCAACTGTCTAGTGACTAGCCAGGTAGCTAAGAAGCACACACACACACACACACACACACACACACATACTCGTATATATATATTTGGTTGTAGACATAAGGTACATCAAACTAGCTATAGTCCATATTCATCTAGGGTGGAAGAATGTAGAGTTGTTATGCACTTTCTCAAGTCCATGAAAGAGGATTAGGAAACACTGCAATGTTTGGATTTTTTTGTATTTAATATAGAAATTAGGGACGAAATTGTTAATACGCTAAACTGGCATTAGAATGAAAAATGTTTCTCCTACATTACTTTTATAAGATCATTCTTTTTGTGAAATTTAAATCTTTTGAGGTTTCTTGAATCCCTGACCATCAAAGCATATATGTAATACATATGGTGACTACGATGGTTAAAAGGTGGAGGAAAGTATAGGAGCTACAAGAGATGATGGATGTGTTGATATTTGGATTCATTTTAAGAATTGCTATTTTATTTAGGAAGTTTTGAAGTTCTGAAGATCGCCACTTCTAAGTTTGATAAATTTATTTACATGAATAAAAATGCTATTTAGAAAGACATTCATTTAGAAGCTTCAATTAGTGTGCAAGTGCACCGCTACCAACTGCAATAGTATTCTGAATTATTTGGACGATAAGGATAATTCAGGTACAAAATCAAAGGTTTATTAAGCAATCTTACAGAGGACTGATAGTTACCATCCATTAAATATAAAATAGACTTAAATAAGGTCACAGTTCTATTCAAAAGAAGAGCTCTACAAAATGGGAAGGATAGATAAAAATTATAAAGATCAACTTCACAATTATGGGATATATTATTGTGATAACGTAATAAGCCGAGAGAATAGGAGGAAATTATGAATTCTTCAGCTTCGATTTATTAAAGGTGCTCATGTTGTTTTTAATTTTTTTTTTATTATTATTTTCTTTTTTTGCTCTTTTGTGATTAATGGTAAATGGAATGTTAAGAGTTTGGATTCTAAAATTAAGAAGAGGATGAACAGAAGTATTGATAAAGAAAAACTAGATATTATTCATCTCCAAGAAACCATGCTTTAAAATTCTAAAGCTTCCATTTTGAAATTCATTAGTACAAATAAAATTCAAAATTAAAAATTGCTAAATTCTACATGGTAATTTATTTTTTTTTTTTGGGGCAATGATTAATTTTCTATTTCTACATATTTTGAGAGTGATAATGTTGTGAATTCTATTTACATCAAATTTTATGTTTGACAGTCAATAGAAAATATGCTTTCCTTTGGCCTCAACTTCTTGCAATAGGTTTTTGGTGGCCCTATCATTGGATGTTATTTGCGGCTTTAAACCCACCCCCCCCCCCACACCCACACACACACACACACACACACACACACACCCACCTCCAGCCTTCCCGTCACATTAGCTGCAAGTGTCGTGCTATTGTTCTCGCAGCACGGCTACAATGTTGTGATCATGGCGGGCAGCAATTTCATACCCGGACCAAACCGATCCAATTTTCTTCACCATTGTCGAGCATGCTGACGCTTATGAGCCACTACTCTCTATCCTCTCAGATATATATATTTGTATTCTTGATGTTTAGGGTTAATTTTTTTAGTGTTTTGTATTGAGACGGTCACCGGCATCTCTTCTTCCCTTCGACGGTTGTATTCTAGGGTTACAAGTGGTATTTCGGCTGTATCTTAGTTCTCAGGTGATGTGTATCTTCCCTATCCCCTTTCATATCTTCCCATGTCGCTCCCAACCGCCCTTCAATGCCACAGCCACCTAGGACAGAATTTTGGTTGCTGTTTTCTGCATTTTCAACTAGCAGCATTGCATTCCCACTCCTAACCATCCTCTTATATATATTTGTATTCTTGATATTTAGGGTTAATTTTTTTGGTGTTATGTTTTGAGACAGCTGTCGACAACTCTTCTTCCCTTCGAGGGTTGTATCTTAGGATTACAAGTGGTGTTTAGGTTGTATCTTAGCTTCTCAAGTGATGTGTATCTTCCCTATCCCCTTTCATATCTTCCCATGTCGCTCCCAACCGCCCTTCAATGCCACGACCACCTAGGACAGAATTTTGGTTGTTGTTTTCTGCATTTTCAGCCAGCACCATTGCATTCCCACTCCTAACCATCCTCTTATATATATTTGTATTCTTGATATTTAGGGTTAATTTTTTTGGTGTTTTGTTTTGAGACAGTCTGTCGACAACTCTTCTTCCCTTCGAGGGTTGTATCATAGGATTTCAAGTGGTGTTTAGGTTGTATCTTGGTTCTCGAGTGATGAGTATCTTCCCTATCCCCTTCCACATCTTCCCCATGTCGCTCCCAACCGCCCTTCAATGCTACAGCCACCTAGGAAAGAATTTTGGTTGTTGTTTTCTGCATCTACAACTGCCTAGGACAGAATTTCAGTTGTTGTTTTCTGCATTTTCAGTTGATGTGTATCTTCCCTATCCCCTTTCATATCTTCCCATGTCGCTCCCAACCACCCTTCAATGCCACAGCCACCTAGGACAGAATTTTGGTTGTTGTTTTCTGCATTTTCAGCCAGCACCATTGCATTCCCACTCCTAACCATCCTCTTATATATATTTGCATTCTTGATATTTAGGGTTAATTTTTTTGGTGTTTTGTTTTGAGACAGCTGTCGACAACTCTTCTTCCCTTCGAGGGTTGTATCTTAGGATTACAAGTGGTGTTTAGGTTGTATCTTAGTTCTCAAGTGATGTGTATCTTCCCTATCCCCTTTCATATCTTCCCATGTCGCTCCCAACCGCCCTTCAATGCCACAGCCACCTAGCACAGAATTTTGGTTGTTGTTTTCTGCATTTTCAGCCAGCACCATTGCATTCCCACTCCTAACCATCCTCTTATATATATTTGTATTCTTGATATTTAGGGTTAATTTTTTTGGTGTTTTATTTTGAGACAGCTGTCGACAACTCTTCCTCCCTTCGAGGGTTGTATCTTAGGATTACAAGTGGTGTTTAGGTTGTATCTTGGTTCTCAGGTGATGAGTATCTTCCCTATCCCCTTCCACATCTTCCCCATGTCGCTCCCAACCGCCCTTCAATGCTACAGCCACCTAGGAAAGAATTTTGGTTGTTGTTTTCTGCATCTACAACTGCCTAGGACAGAATTTCAGTTGTTTTCTGCATTTACAGTCATCCTCCCTTCAATGCTACACCCATGTCGCTCCCAACCGCCCTTCAATGCCACAGCCACCTAGGACAGAATTTTGGTTGTTGTTTTCTGCATTTTCAGCCAGCACCATTGCATTCCCACTCCTAACCATCCTCTTATATATATATTTGTATTCTTGATATTTAGGGTTAATTTTTTTGGTGTTTTGTTTTGAGACAGCTGTCGACAACTCTTCTTCCCTTCGAGGGTTGTATCTTAGGATTACAAGTGGTGTTTAGGTTGTATCATGGTTCTCAGGTGATGAGTATCTTCCCTATCCCCTTCCACATCGTCCCCATGTCGCTCCCAACCGCCCTTCAATGCTACAGCCACCTAGGAAAGAATTTTGGTTGTTGTTTTCTGCATCTACAACTGCCTAGGACAGAATTTCAGTTGTTGTTTTCTGCATTTTCAGTTGATGCGTATCTTCCCTATCCCCTTTCATATCTTCCCATGTCGCTCCCAACCGCCCTTCAATGCCACAGCCACCTAGGACAGAATTTTGGTTGTTGTTTTCTGCATTTTCAGCCAACACCATTGCATTCCCACTCCCAACCATCCTCTTATATATATTTGTATTCTTGATATTTAGGGTTAATTTTTTTGGTGTTTTGTTTTGAGACAGCTGTCGACAACTCTTCTTCCCTTCGAGGGTTGTATCTTAGGATTACAAGTGGTGTTTAGGTTGTATCTTAGTTCTCAAGTGATGTGTATCTTCCCTATCCCATTTCATATCTTCACATGTCGCTCCCAACCGCCCTTCAATGCCACAGCCACCTAGCACAGAATTTTGGTTGTTGTTTTCTGCATTTTCAGCCAGCACCATTGCATTCCCACTCCTAACCATCCTCTTATATATATTTGTATTCTTGATATTTATGGTTAATTTTTTTGGTGTTTTGTTTTGAGACAGCTGTCGACAACTCTTCCTCCCTTTGAGGGTTGTATCTTAGGATTACAAGTGGTGTTTAGGCTGTATCTTGGTTCTCAGGTGATGAGTATCTTCCATATCCCCTTCCACATCTTCCCCATGTCGCTCTCAACCGCCCTTCAATGCTACAGCCACCTAGGAAAGAATTTTGGTTGTTGTTTTCTGCATCTACAACTGCCTAGGACAGAATTTCAGCTGTTGTTTTCTGCATTTACAGCCATCACCATTGCATTTCCCCCCCCCCCCCAAATATACGTATTCTTGATGTTTAGGGTTATTTATTTTGGTGTTTTGTATTGAGACAGCCGCGGATGTCTCATCTTCCCTTCGAAGATTGTATCGTAGGGTTGCATATGGTGTTTCGGTTGTATCTTGGTCCCCAGGTGGTGTGTATCTTCCCTATCCGCTTCTACAACCACCCCAAGTCGCTCCTAGCCGCCCTTCATTGCTCAACCGCCCAGGACAGCATTGTAGTTGTTGTTTTTTGCATTTGCGGTCGCAATTGTCCCCCTCCTCCTCCCAAAATCCTCCCTAGCTGTCCAGCACACAAACACAAACATCATTGTCGCTGCTGTCCGACCATCCGATACTGCTGCCTCCACCCAGAAAACCCCTTTGCCTTGTTGTTTTCCTACAGCCTCTCAGTCATCCAAACCTCCCTTCTAGCATTGTTGTTGCCCCCAACTGCCTCTTTTTATTGTTGTTCTAGCCCTTCTACATGTCGATATTGTCCTGAACAGTCAGGGAACACCGCATTCCTGTTGTTCTGCCGCCACCCACTCCAACTCTTCGCTGCCACCATCCAGGACAGCAACAAAACTTGATGTCCCTACATTTTCGCACCTCCCCCTCGCAACCACCAGAATTCATTTGTTGTGCCGCCACACCCGCCAGCCACTCTGATCCATTAAGTCGAACTTCAACACCCTTAGATACACTTTAGTGGATTTTTTTTTTGTGTCGTGTTATTGTATTTTCACTTTCAAGTGTGCTGGTTGTAACTGTTTATTTGTCTTTTAGGAATAATATTTATTTTTCTGTTGTAGTTTGGGTTAACTCTGGTATAATTTAGTATCGGAGTTAGTGTAATTCTAATCCCATCCTAAGCTTTATAGCATCTGCCACACCAACTAAAATTTTTCTTTCTCACACTAGTCACCCTCACACGCCTCATTCCACCTACCCACACTCAAAACTTAGTCATGCCTCCTAGGAGATAATTGTCGGAAGCTTGATCAAGGGGAAATGACACAATGCCATCTATGAGAAATTCACAATTAGATATCCGGGGGATTTCTAGGGAGGATATGCAATGGGAAACCCGCCAACTAATATCGAAGCTTACCACCTTCGAGAGGCAATCCACATGGGTAACCCATAGCCACAATGGAGACGTGCTAGATCGAATAGATGGAGTGAAACTCTTAAAGCATGTGAATTCCAGGATGAAGAACCTTTACTTCGAAGATGGGACCTGAAATATTTTAGGATATCTCCTACAGCATGTGAATATTTTAGGATTGTGTTGGAGCGATTGATGTTACACATAATGCACGTATTTCCAACAGTGAAAAGATTGCATACATTGGACGATGTGAATCACCAACACAAAATGTGATGGTTGTATGTGATTTTTATATGTGATTCACATATGTGATGGTCGGATGGAAAGGCATTGCACATAATAGTCGTATTTTCAAATTTGTTATGAGAACTCATAAGTAAAACTTCCTAAAGCCACCTCTAGGCTAGCTCGAAGATTAACAAATGAAAAGAAAATATCTTGTGCAATGCTAATGATTTTATTTATACTAGGGAAATATTATTTGGTTGATATCTATTACAAAGAGGGTATCTCAAACCTATCCTGATACCAAATATCACATTCTTGATTTTGAGAGGGCTAGCAATGTCACTCGGGGTAGGAAATAGATGTTCAATAAGAGACATTCCTTACAAGATGTCATTTAAAGGACATTTGAAATTTTGAAGAAGAAATGGGTCATCCTGCATGATATGCCTACATATTCATTTTTCAAATAAGTGTAGCTGGAGGTCGCCATGATGACTCTCCATAACTTTATTCGACGACATTAACTTCAATAGGGCTGACGAAGATCAATCACCTGTCCCTATTGAAGTTTGAAGCATATGAATATTGTCTTGGGCAATATTTTTTCATAGGCCGAAATTGATTTGCATGAGACTTACACCCAGGATGGGAAAGTGTCAAGCGAGATGATAGAGTTGAGGAAGTGAATTACAAATGCTATTGTTGGAGGCTGAATGGAGAGAACATCTGTTTTCTTGTTGCTACTTTCTTTGTAAAATGTTATGGAAATAGTTATTGTTCGTTGTATCAGTACTTTATATAAGTGATAAATATTTTGAATCTCAATTTTACTTCAGTTCTTATGCAAGTACTTTCCTACCTCGATGGTCGATGAGACAACCGTGAATATAATATGTGATATAATTTTTTATTGCATGTTTTTTTTAGGTATATAACGAGACATTCGACTTTAAGAGTACTTCTCGATTGCCTATATGTCGTTATTGGTTATTGTCACATGTGAAATTTCAATGAAGGAAACCAAGTTCCCCTCCTTCAGTGCTATGATATTTGAGGTTCATCTGGATGGTCTTTTTTTTGAGATAAACATATGAAACATACACAAGCTCAGTATTACGTTAGTTAAAGGCAACCAAGTATCTTTTTTTATAATTTCTGTTGTCTTCTTGTAGTGATAGATTTGTTGATTTATATAATGTGTTCTCTGAAATCTTACAACTGCATAAAACTTCAATTTGTTATTTCTATTATTCATTTTCACTAAGGTTGCATCTAAGGTCTATGCTCTGTAGTTTTAAGCATTCAAGAATGATGAGTTTGAAGATTTCCGTACTTATAGAAGTATTGTCATCGCTATCGTTGACTATAATGTTCTCGCTTACTTTGCAATGAACGACAAAGAACGGAGTCAGTTTTACAAATGTACGAGATAAGCATAATGTTGCGACTTCTTTAGGTGGGCAAATAGATTTGAGAATTTCACCGCTGATAGTGATCGGGCATGGAGAGTTTCATTGGAGAACGGTTTGTCGAGTGACATAAATCAAGTGCATTTTAAAAATAATATTATCATATTTTAATTTTGATTGTCGTGCTACTCACTGTTTAGTGAAGTGTCTATTTTTACTTTGTAATGTTTGAACTGGATATTTGTTTTCAAGTATGAAATGTGCGAGTATGAATAGTTCTGTCATAAACAGCATTACAGTACGGGGGAAGAAAGGTCATTTGTTCAAAAACAGATACAGTAGAGTTGTTTCAAAACTACAAAAAAGCAAACAGACAGTCAATTTATCCGCAGCAGCTTCTATGCATCGACTTCCTGCCACAGCTGTCGCGCAACAACTTTTAAATAAGCTGGAGTTACCCCAAACAGACTAAGTGTTTATGGTTTATCTTAAGAGCAACTTTCATCTTTCTTTTAACATTACGATTCATCAACAGTATTTGGAGAAGACTTGAAAAAACTTTGATGTTAAAACTCGCTTATGTAGCATAATCCAAGCAATGTTTGAAAATTGGAAAAATAATCATATTGAAGATGATCTTAGGATCTATGAGATACTTCTTTCATTGAGGCTATTTGGTCTATTAAAGGGGAGACACACAAAAATTGATTTAAAAGAAACAAGAAGGATGGCAAAAACATTTTGCCTAATATTCTTACATTAGTCAATTTTTGGATATCTTCATCTCAAAAGGCCAAGGATGAGGACTTTAAAAAGCTATGATGGAATTGAGCATCCACGAGAATACAAAAGAGTTCTATTTTCTATCAGTGCAACTTCTATTTTGCTATCTTACCAATTTCTTTTATGTCATTCTTTTATTTTTTACATTGTTGTTGTAAATTCACAATTTTTTAATGATAAGGGTCTTCATCTAACTTTTTAATAAAATAAAATAAAATAAAAATTAACCATAATACGTAAGAAAAAAGGGAGATGAAAATAATTCAACTTTTTATGAAGAATAATAAAACTTGTCCATTATTTCAATGTGCAATCAAAATAATAAAAAGGGAACATTTTTGTATAATTTCCTATAATTTCCTCAAACCCAAACAATCAATGAAGATTGAAATACAACCAATCTGACAAAGATTGCATTTATGCACATTATGCTAAATTTGTTTATCCAATCCTAATACTCACATATAATAACTCCAAGAGTCGATCAAATAAATTAAAACTCATATCCATCTTCATTTGGAGGAATCAAATTCAGCTATGTTTCTAAACCCCTCCATTACAAGGGGGCGCTCTATTCCCTGAGCAATCTCCTTCGAAAACACTCTCCTAAATGGTCCCAATAACATCAAGGAAACACACTTAAACACCAAAAAGGAAACATGGTCAAAAGGAGAAAAAGGCTGCTCAAGTTTCTTCGCTCTCATAAAATCTTAAAAAAATTCTATTGTTTATGTTGAATTTTAATGCAACGCACAAAATCAAACAGCCATTATATATGATTTTTAGCTAAGATTTATTATACCTAGAAATATTACATATTTATAGATTAAGGGATCAAATGGAAATCTAGATATGGGATCGAAATAGCACGCTATTGAGATCAGGAATAATCAGACAAATTTGATTACCTTGGGAATCACATCTCACTAAATTGGAACATAAGCCAACCTTGGTTTGTGTTTAAGTGGTCATATGGCATTATTGGAAACTAAGTCATTTCTCATTTTTTAAGGTGGCCGCTAGGGATCTGTGCAGATAAAATATCAGCTCTCAATTAGTGAAAGCAATCTTGGAACTAATGACTTCGACCATCTTCAGTAGAGTTGTTAGTTGCATGTTAGAAGATATTTTCAGGTACATAAATTATAAAAGTTACTTTGAGCTTCTCCTTTAATTGGGAACAAGTGTAAATGGGTTCTAGGATGGGTTAGTGAGTATCCCTATCCTTGCACATCATTTGTGGCTAATTTGATGGTGAATTAGATCATTTCTCCTCTCTTACAAATCTTTGTGTCTATTATACCAACATTGTTTAAAATTTTTTGTATTTAATTTTGATGCATCATATTTTGCTCCTAGGAAGGTGCGTTTTTAGCAAAGACATTACATTACTAACAAAAATTAACTAAAATTTAATCAATATATACCAGAGTCCACTAAGGTTACCCACAGCTCAAAAGTTTTATTTGCTTTATCTAAGTCACAAAAATAAAGTTTCCATTAAATATATATGTACTTCAAATAAATTTGTACAGTAAGAAATGGTTAAGAGCATGTCATAGCACCATAATTAAAGAAAAACCAATGTTAGAAGCTAATTGAAATGAACAAGTCCTTTAAGTCTGATGTCTGGTCAAACATTTCCAATATCTTCAACAATCTAGAATATTCTTCTACTACTCATAATTAAAAGATCCAATAATTTCATTATCATCAAAAACAAAGAATACTCCATGCATATTCGTAATTTAAAGATGAACTGGAAAATTGACCACCTATAAAACAATGTGTATCTGCATGCTCAAATTTGCTGTTTGGGAATTCACTTGAATGATTCTGATAATGCTCTTACAAAAATAAATAAATTTCAAACTCATTGGATAAAGACAAATTCCACAAGGTTTGTAGCATAAACTAGAAGACATAAAATGATACATATTTAAAAAACAAAAGAATAATAAGATAAATCGTGACAAGGAACTATAGATAAAATAGGGAAAACAAAAAAGTAAAAAAAATGCACGCTACAATTTAACCATCATAAAGGATGGAGGCATTTCGGCTATCGAAGTCCTGTGAATGGGTTGATAGAAAAATGGAGGATGCACTACTAGATTTGTCGATTAAGCAGGTTTTGTTTCATCATATTTCAGTTGCCTTCCATAAAAGTGAAGCCAGGATAATAGGAATTGTGTAACAATCTAGGGAAAGCACATAAATTTTCTTATTATTATCCACAGAAAAAAATATTAACGATAATTTCAGAAAGAAAAAAATATTTGAGCATATATGAAAATATTAATGAGCATCTACTAACTAAAATGAGTGCTAAATATACTAGTTAAGAATAAAATAATAAGACATGATGTATCAACAGTGCAATATAGAATGTTGCTAAAACAAATAACGCACTAACCTTAACACGAACAGCTCTTTTAAAGCTTCACAGCCATTAAATGCAAAGCGTTTCCCTACCTTCGATGTTACCATTGCTGCATGATGTGAAGCAAACAAATTATAACTAAATCTGATGACAGAAAATGATGTTAAAAATCATTGTAACATATCAACCATATCATCAATAATGTCAATTCATCATCAAAATTAGCACTGTTTAAATTCTTTTACATTTCATATTCAACATATAAAAAAAAATACAAGCAAAAAACCATGCTTAGCCTAGCTGAAAACAAATATCAAGACAAGCCAGCACATTTTGATAACAGAAATCCCAGTGCTTTACAAAATTGGTACATCCCGTCATCAAAATACTAATCTTTTTTCATATTATGTGGGCAGATTTACAAACACACCACTCAATTCCTATGTATTTAGATATCTAACACCTAAACTTCCATTTTTACATATCTGCCACCTTACCTATGCATGAAAATATGTTTTTCACATTTTTAAAGCAAAATTAGTGGTATTTTTATGTGATATAAAAGATTTGGGTGGTATGTAAAAAGTAAAATGTCGGTGTTAGATATGTGAATACATAGGAATTGGGTGGTATGTCTGTAAATGCCCCTGTTTTGTTAACTGCATCTTTAAACATGGTCCAAAGTGCAACAGCGTTGCCAAGCTAATATCCAGGCAAAAGTGAATGATCAGATACATTTCCTACCATTTGCACTCATTTATTTGTGGTAAAGAATCAATATCTGCAAAAGATGGATGTATGTTTTATTAAATTTTAACATTAAGATTGATAGCCATTGCATAAATAAATGGCTCTCACTCCTACTCTAATCTGTTTCAAAAAGAATAAATAATTTAGCATCATTTAACAAATTCCACACATAATTACAGCATTAATATGGCAACCTTTAAAATATTCAAATACTGATAAATAGACATTCCCCATAGAAACATAACTGCACCGTGACGATATAAAATAAGTTTACTCAAATACGAACACTATATAAAGACTGGTGTCCATATAGATGCATCCATTAATTACATCCATAAGCCAATAATAGAGCTTTCTTAATTTTCATCATCAAATAAGAAAAGCATGAAAACTAAAATATAGAAATATGCTGAAAGAACTGATATATGTTGATAATAGCAACACAACATGAACTTAACAACAATAAATGACAGGTTTTGCATTTTCTGAATTTATAACAAATCTCAACTCAAAAGAAATCGGATCGCAATTTTTTTAAAAACAGAAAAACATAAATAATAAACAATCGGGGCATTTACATACATACCACACAATTCTTACGTATTTGCATATCTAACAACTAAACATTTGTATTTATATGCATACCACTCAGATCTTTAACATCACATAAAAATACCACCATTACAATCTTTTTAAAAGTGAAATACACCTTTTCATGCATAGGCTTACAGATATCTTTCAAGTCGTGAATCCATAAAGGAGCAACATGAAGCACTCCATGGAAGGAATTCATTTATGCTCCATAAGAAAACACGAGCAATAATTGTGACTTGAAAGATGCAACAACCATGAATCACTGAAAATTGACAGAAACAAACCTTCATACCATAAATTTTGAATACCATGATCATCAGATTTCTCCATCATATAAATCACAAATAACGTCATGACTAAGATAAAAAGATAAATTTCATACATTAAAATTTCTCCGCTTATTGAGTGACTGGCCAAAGTCAGCCTTGGTTTACAGTAATCGTAATGACAGGTTTTAAAGAAATTGAAACGAATCAACCATTTAATGAAGCAACTTCAGTTTAGAATTAAAACCTATAATTTACACACAAAACTTGCCAAACAAGGAAAGAAAAAAAATCTTCTGAAAAAAAAAATAATAAAAAAATAAAAAAAAAAGGTGAAGAACATTCTACGGACTTACACAAAAGAGCGTCGAGGGCCCTTATACTCGCTATGGGATTGTCTTCCACCAAGCAAGTAAAAGCCGATATCTTATCCACCGAAGTACCCGACCTAGCCGTGGTCTCCAGCAGCCTCATATCCCCGCTCTTCTTCCTTGTCGCCTCATACTCCCTCGTGTACTGACTCAGCAACCTCTCTGATAAGTCTTTCTTCTTCGAAGCCAAATCCTTGAGCTCTTCGAGCCTCATCACAGGCAATTTCTTCCCTTCAGCCCCCAAAAGCCTGCTTTCTAGCTCCTCCGCATCAACGTACCAATGGCCGGAGAGCGATGTAGCTTTCATAAGAGGAAGCTTTGGTTGATTGCATTTTTTCTCATCGAAATCATGAAAGGGGTCGATTTGTAAGGGGTGGGGCTTGGCCTTGGCCTTGGTCTTGGGTTGGGTTCTGGAATTCTTCTCCGAGTATTTGCCCTTTTCCCCGTTGTCAAAAGTAGATTGGTTCTCAAGATGTTTCGAGGGCTTGAGAGGGCCAGATTTACGGAAATCGGAGTCGTCAAATCCGCCGCCGCCGCCGCCGGAGGTCGAAGACGGAGGGAGACAGAGCCCGAGGGAGGAAGCGAAGGAGGATACGTCGGATTTGATGAGCTCGATCTCTTCGGCGGTGGGCTTCTTTGGTTTTGGGGCAGCCGGCATTGCTTCGGCCGAAGCTATGGCGAAGAGAGGGTGAAGCGAAGAGCGGCGCAGAAGGGAGGGTTTCTCAAACGATCGAACCAGGAGCTTTCGGACAGGAAGAATACGAATAATTAGAATCGTTTTAATCTTATTACGAAATAAGGAAATTATATTATTTATATAAGGGTAAATTTTTAAAAGAGGCATACAGGCAATCAGAAGCTCTAGAAAAATTTTTAGGAATGAGCAAAAACACAAGAATATAATGCGTTTTAATTAAAAAAAATAAACGTGGGATTAATTCAACATCAAAAGTAGTCCAGTATGGAGCATAAGACTGACTCTCATATGATGTTGAAGGTCATGCATAAGTTGAGGGTCTCGCACATGTTGAGGGTTCAATGAAAATTAAACGATCTTCTCTGTGAATTTACAGTTGATCCTCTTGAAAAGTTTGTTGATGATCGTCATGGGATATCAGAAGTTAATATTCAGGAAATGTGTTATGTTGGTTGGTCGAACGCGTTATAATCAATGTAGAGTGATTGAGCCACTCTATTGGAAAGATCTGCGAGTTCATTGCAACCTTCTTGCATTGACATAACATCTTCACCATTACCACCTGTGAATTTACTATCAAGACCCTTTTATTGTATTTAATAGTCAATTTGCAAAAGTTTATAATTAATTAAATCAAAACAATGTATTAACAAAGTTTAAGTATAAAATCATTATAAACTACATACTCATCATTAATCTCTCTCTAAGTGCTCTAGGGTAGTAAGTATCTGGTGGTGTAGCAGACGGCTGAACTAGGTTGATCAATGCCTAAGATCTATACTACTGCAATTAATGTGTCAGTTCTGCACTTTCATCTCCTAAAAGTGGGTTCAATTGTAATATGAGGGTCTGAAGGTTTTTTCGCTAAGCAATATACTTTTGATGATAAGGTATTCAATCCATGTTTGATTTCCATCATCCATTGACCCTTCGAAATGATTAATATATTGGCTCATTTGTTGTGGGTTGTACAGTAGAAAACTATCGCATTACTCGATTTGGAAAATGCCACTCCACACTCAGCTCATAAGAGGAATATGATCCACTGAAAAATTTGATAGTTTTTTACTGTCCATTTCATACCTTTTTTTAATGATATTGCACTTTAAAGAAAGGAATTTTTCATGATTTCATGTAGGTACAATGATTTTAGGCCTTTAGAGAAAAAAGAAGCAAAAAGGAGCAAATTTGGAGCAAAATGGGGCAAAAGTGCATTTTATTGAACTAGCGCTGAACGGCGCTGTCACCAGCGCCGGACCGCGCCATTTTACAGAAAGTTGTGACCAAAAGGCGGAAAATAGCGCAAGACGGCTGATGCACAAAAAATATATACTGTTTTTGCTATATAATTTTACTCAATTTTGGTGATATTGTACTTTAAAGAAAGATATTTTTCATGATTTGTTGCAGGTATGATGATTTTAGATGATTGGAGCGAAAAGAAGCAAAAAGAAATGAATTCGGAGCAAAAAGGAGCAAAAAGGAGCACAAAAGAGGAAAACAGGTTCTGGCGCCACCAGCGCCCAATGTCGGTGGAATTCAAATTTGAAGAGTTTTGACGACTTTTTAAAGGGATGCCTATGGAAACTCTTGGGATTTCATTTCTAACTTATAAGTAACTGTTTTTGGACGAAAATGGTGTGGTTTTTGGTGTGTGTGTGTGTGTGTGAGTGTGTATTCAAAAGTTATAGAGAGTGTGTGTGTGTTAAGTGTTAGGGCTTAGGAAAAGAGTGTGTAGAAGTGAGAATTTGAGAGGAATTCTTCTTTAAGGAGTGAAGGAGAAGAAGTAAAGTGAGAGATTGCTTCTTCCTTTCCATCTAAAGAGGGAATTAAGTGTTGTAAAGAAGAGAGAAAAGGATTCAAAGGAACTTCAAGGGAATTGCATTGGGGAAGAAAAAGGAGATAAGTTGTATTTTCTTTTGTGGTTTGTATGGCTTTTCTTTTATATATAAAATCCATGTTTTATTATATCTTCTTCATGAATTCTGAGTAGTCTTTTTTGTCTTTCTTCTTGTATAGAGATGTGATGATAGATTGATGTGAATTTGAAGTGCTTTTATTGTATTGAAGAAATTATGATGGTTTTTTATTTCGAACTTAATTTACTTTTCGATTTGGCCAATTGAATTGTTAAAATATGTTGTTGAACATTAATTCTGAAAGGATTTAGTGTCCTACAATAATAATAAAGAATCCATTCAATTTCCATGGATGAATTGCGTGGGAATTGAGTGCAAATAAATAGGGAAATGTGTTTTGATGGACTTCAATTTGGAGGTTTCAGGGTGACAGGCTGAGATCCTCAAATTGGTCCTAAGATTAGTAACTAAACTCGAAGGTTAGCCTTCAGGTGAAGGGTGAGTGGGAGCTCCGTAGTGAGAGCCGGTATCCTCCTAGCCTAGCATTAGATTTAGTGACTAAACTTAGGATATGTCAATGTTCTTTTCATGCTTGCAAGAGGGGGTACTCTTTTAAGGGTAAAGAAACAATTATGCTCTTATTTGGCACAATAACATAGATATTTGTTCCATATCATCCACACACCATGTTCTCATTGCAAGAGGAAAGATAATTTTCTCATATATCAAAAAAAAAAAATTCAAATATATAGTTTAGTGTATGTCTGTTCGTTAATTCTGTTCTCAAAGTTATAAGAAGTAATTATAGTTTGATTAATTGTTACTATTTTCTACATAGTGGTAGTAGAAGTAAGTATTAAACTTTAAGTGTAATTTGAGTATCTGATTTCAGTGCTACATTATCTATTGTGAAACACTTTCTTCTACTTCGTAGCTTCCCTGTGGGATCGATAACCAGGACTCCATTAGAGCCCTGTATTACTTAATACGATACGTATACTTGCGTTGAGTGGTTGGACTTTACGAAATCATTATAAACATATATAAATTAGAGTTCATAAATTCTTGCAATATAAAAGTCTGTAAATCGTCCGGTCAATGGTGCCCTATCCTGCGCCGGACCGCGCCCTATCCCGAATTCAAACTAGATTCAATATATTTGGCCGGATTTTGGAGGGTTGCTTGAAGAAACTCATGGGAAATCAGTTATGGCCGAATTTAAACTACTTTGGAGGTAAATTTAGAGAGGGGGAGAGAGTTGATAGTGTAGAGAGAGTGAAGAGTGTGTGTCTTTTTATTTTGTTTAGGAAATCTAGGGTTTGTGTGTTATCTTCTAAGGAGTGTATGAGAAGAGGGAAAGTGAGAGATTTTTTCTTCCTTACTTATCTAAAGAGAGAATTGTGTGTTCTTGCGAAGAAAGAAGAGGAGTCAAAGGAATTCTTTGAGATTTGCTTGGGGAAAAGTTTGAGATAAGTTGTTTTTTCTTTACTCTGTTTGTACGACGTTGCTTTCATGTATAAAATCCATGTTTTGTCATCTTTTTCTCGTGAGTTTTGAGTAGATTTCTTTGTCTTCCTCCTTTTCATGTGATTTGTTGATGTTGTGGTATGGAAATGATGTGCTGATTTATTATGGAGAAATTGTGATGACCTTTTCCCTTCGAACTTCATTTCCTTTTTGATCAGGCCAATTAAATTGTTAAAACTTGTTGGAAACATATGTTTCAAAAGGATTATGAGTTCCACAATAAGAGTGAATGTCACATTCAATGTCCATGAGTGAGAGAAGTAGTTCATGGGGATTAAGTGCAAATAAATAGAGAATTATACTGTGATGGGCGTAGAATAGGAGATTTCAGAATGACGGGCTGAAATCCTCAATTTGGTCCTAATGTTTGGAAACTAAAGCGAGAGTTAGCCTTCAAGGGAAGGGAAGTGGGAGCTCTGGAGTGAGAGTCAGTATCCTCCTAGCCTAACCACGGATTTGGGGACTGAACTTAGGATTAGCCAATGTTCTTTATGAACTTGGAAAAGGGTAAAGAATAGGAATGCTCCTATTTGGTACAATATATTTGCATCACTAATCTATGTCACAATAATCATCATATTATAATCAGAGAGGAGGAAGATTCTTTCTTACAACTAAACTTTGTTATAAATTTAGTCTTGTGTTAGTTTAAATTGCTAGAAGTTTAGAACGTACTTTAGTAGAAATAATAACTACAATTGTTGTCTTTATTTTAAGAATTGAAAATACTTGCAATTGTGCTGTGATTCGAGAAGTGATTTCTGTTATACGCCATAAAATTAAAGCCTCCATGTGGGATCTATATACAAGACTCCACTAGCCCTGTATTACTTGAGCGATCGTATACTTGTGTTTAATTGTGTGACTCATTAGCGACTAAATCAATATATATATATATATATATATATATATATATATATATATATATATATATATGAGTTCATAAATTTTGGCACATTAAAAAAGTTGCACCAAGTTTTTAACGTCGTTGCCAGGGAGGAAAGTTAACTGTTAATTTAATTTTGTAGTATTTGAAATCTTATTTTTGAATTACAAGTCATAATTGTGAGTGTTTGTTTTTTGTTAGTGTGCTTATTGTGTTTGCATGCATAGTATCGGATCTATAGGTTTAGTGCCTTATGATTCTGAATTAGAGCGTACTATTAGAAAAATTCGAAAACAACAAAAACAATATGAAAATCCTCACAAAATGGCGAACAACTTAAACAATCAAAATAAAAATATACCAAGATCTTTAAGAGATTATGCTAATCCAACAACAGATGAAATTCACTTAACTATCCAAGACCCTGATCTTGTTGCTAATTCATTTGAGCTTAAACCTGTTATTATTCAAATGATACAAAATAATCAATTTCGAGGAACACCTAATGAAGATCCTAATTTACATCTAGCTTGTTTTCTAGAACTGTGAGCTACCTTTAAATACGTTGGAGTGTCAAACGATGTTGTTAGGCTTAGACTTTTTCCTTTTTCATTAAGGGATAAGGCTAAGGTGTGGTTAAATTCGTTAGCACCTGGATCTATCAAAACTTGGGGAGAGCTTTCACAAAAGTTTTTGTCAAAATATTTTCCTCCTTCCAAAACTGCTAAGCTGAGGAATGATATCACTTATTTTAGTCAGTTTGATGGAGAATCCATATATGAAGCTTGGAAAAGATTCAAAAATCTTCTGAGAAAGTGTTCACATCATGATTTACCAGACTAGTTAATAATTCAAACCTTTTATAATGGATTGGTGGGATCTTTGAGATAGATTATCGATGCTGCTGCTGGTGGATCTTTAATGTCTAAACCTTTTGATGAAGCATATTTGTTAATTGAAGAGACGGCTACTAATAATTTTCAATGGCCCTCTAAACGGGAAAACCCTAAGAGAGTAGCTAGTATTCATGATTCTGATGCGATAACTATGATAGTCTCTCAAATTGCTGCACTTTCTAAGAAAATAGATCAATATGGAATGAATTATTCTCTAACACCCCTAGTGTTAGAAGAACATTCATCAGGACTCAAATACCTTATGAAACCTGGAATGCCATAAATAACAAAGTTAATAATCCTCATTCAAATTATTATAATCCTAGTTGGAGGAATCACTCAAACTTCAACTGAAATAATACCAATGTTGTTGTTAACCCGCAATGGGGAAACAATCTTATGAATCCAGTTCGAAATCCGAACAACCAAGGAAATACTAATTATAGACATTCTTATCCTCCTCGTTTTAATAGTAACCCGCAATTTAAGGAAAAGAAGTTGTCTACTGAAGAAATGATTCTGAATATGGGTAATCAAATTCAAGCTCAAAATGTTACAACAAAAAACATTGAGAATCAATTGGGACATATCTTTACTTCGCTTAATAATAGACCTTATGGAAATCTTCCTAATAATGTTGAGATCAACCCAAAAGATCAAAACAAGGAGAAAATTAAGGCTATTCAATTAAGGAGTGGAAAGAATTGAAACCAAGAGTTCAAAAAGAAGTCGAAGTTGAAAGAGAGGAAGTGAACATTGAGAAAGATTCCAATAGGATATATCCAGATGAATATCCGCTTGAACAATGAACATAACTGTTGAAAAACCACCTCCTCCTTTTCCTCGAAGACTAAAAAACCAGAACAGGGATAATAGATTTGCAAAGTTTTTTGAAATTCTTAAGAAATTAAGGATTAATATTCCCTTTGTTGAAGCATTAGAGCAGATGTCTGATTATGCAAAGTTTATGAAGGATATTCTTAAAAAGAAAAGAAAATTCAAAGACCACAAGACTGTTGCACTTAGCGTTGAGTGTAGTGCAATTATTCAGAAGAAGCTTCCTGAAAAACTTAAAGACCCAAGTAGTTTTCACTATCTCGTGTACTTTAGGTGAGAAATTTTTCGGAAGAGCTTTATGTGATCCTGGAGCTAGTATTAATCTTATGTCTTTATCAACTTTCAAAAGATTAGGAATAGAAGAAATTTTACCTACATCTATGACTGTTCACTTGGTTGATCGTTCTATCACTTATCCTAAAGGAGTTGTGGAAGATGTATTAGTAAAGGTGGATAAATTTATCTTTCCTATGGACTTTATTATATTTGATATAAAGAAAAATAAAGAAATTCCAATTATTTTGGGAAGACTATTTATTACTACTGGGAGAGCTATGATTGATGTTCAAAAAAGAGAATTAACTATGAGAGTTAATGACCAAGAGGTAACTTTCAATAATCTGAAATCTATGAAATACCCTTCAACTGAAAAAGTTGATGAGTGATTTCGAATGGAAATTTGTGATTATTTGAGAGAAGATCATTTTAAAGAAGTATTTGAAGAAAATTTGGAATGTGAGGATGAAAATGAAAGTGAAAGTGAAGATGATTTGGATGATATGAAGAATGTAAAATTAGAATCTGTTCAAGAAAGATTTGAAAGATTGGATACTATAGAAAATAGAGATAAAAGTTTAATTTCATCTATCATTAAACCCCCTGAACTTGAACTGAAAATTCTCTCTAATCATTTGAAGTATTTGTTTTTAGGAGAATCATTTACCTTACTAGTCACTATATATTCGGATTTAAATGAATATCAAGAACAAAAATTATTGGACACCTTAAAAAGATACAAAAAGGCTTTTGGTTGGTCCATAGCTGATATTAAATTAATCAGTCCATCGATCTGTATGCACAAAATTTGGTTGAATGAACAGCATAAACCTAGAGTTGATCTACAAAGAAGACTGAACCAATAATGAAAGAAGTGGTTAAAAAAGAGATTTTAAAGTGGTTAGATGTTGAAATTATATATCCTATTTATGATAGTGTTTAGGTAAGTCCAATTCATTGTGTTCATAAAAAAGTAGGAGTGACTGTTGACGTAAATGAACGAAATGAAATTATTCCTATAAGACAAGTCACTAGTTAGTGAATATGTATTGATTATAGAAATATAAACGCCGCCACCAGAAAAGATCACTTTCCTTTAACCTTTTTAGACCAAATGCTTGACATACTTGTTGAGCAAAAGTATTATTGCTTTTTGGATGGAAATACCAGTTATTACCAAATATCTATTGCTCATGAGGATCAAGAGAAGACTACATTTACTAGCTCTTATGGAACTTTTGCTTTTAGAAGAATACCCTTTAGATTATGTAATGCACCTGCAACATTTAAAAGATGCATGATGTTCATATTTAGCAAATTAATAGATGATGGAATATAAGTGGTTATGGATGATTACTCAGTATATGGAGATTCATTTGATGCATGCCTATGCAACTTAGAAAAAGTTTTAGAGGTATGCGAAAAAAACAAATTTAGTCCTAAACTGGGAAAAATGTCATTTTATGGTTACAGGAGGAATTGTGCTTGGGCATAAAATAACTGAATGTGGCATGGAAGTGGATCCTGCAAAAATTCAAATTATAGAAAAATTACCACCTCCAACAACTGTGAGAGGGGTAAGAGGCTTTTTGGGACATGTAGGATTCTACTGGCGATATATTAAAAACTTTTCAAAAATCACTAAGCCTCTATACCAACTTTTGAAAAAAGATAGGAAGTTTGATTTTAACGATGAATGCTTAAAAGCTTTCAATCTATTAAAGAAAAAATTAATCCCTGCCCCTATAATAGTTTCACTTGACTGGGAGAAACCATTTGAATTAATGTGTGATGCTAGCGATTACACTATTGGAGTTGTTTTAGGACAAAGGCACGACAAAATGTTTAAAGTTATATACTACGCTAGTAAGACTTTAAATGATGCTCAAATTAACTACACCACTACAGAAAGAGAGTTATTAGTTATTGTTTATACCTTTGAAAAATTTAGATCTTACTTAATTGGAGCTAAATGTATAGTGCATACTGATCATTCCGCTATTAAATATTTAATGCAAAAGAAGGATGCAAAACTAAGACTGATTCGATGGATAGTTTTAATGCAACAATTTGATTTTGAGATCGTTAATAGAAAAGGGGTCGATAATCAAATAGCTGACGATTTATCTTGAACAACCTAATTTGGATGACTTTGAAAAGAAAATCATAGATGAGCAATTATATAATATTATTGAAGGAAAATATTATACTAATAGGATAATACTTGCATTAAATTTTAATTACTGCTTACTTTACTTTACTGCTTACTACTTACTTACTTTTAGTAAAATAGTTAGCAAATTAAATTTGAATATACATATATATATATATATATATAAAGTATATATAAATTGCTTTTGAATATTCCAAAATATTACTTATATTTCTAACTTTTTATAAATTCACTATCCCTGTGGGATCGATTACCGTGACACCACTAGAGCCCCGTATTACTTCGAACGATACGTATACTTGCGTTTAAAATCGTGACTCATTACAATAATAAAATCTAAATATAAAATTATAAAAGTAAACATCGCATATCAAGTTTTTGAAGCCATTTACCAGGAATTAAATATTCTAAAAAGTGGTATCAAATTCTTGTATTTTTAAGCATATATAAAGTCGCATCGCATCAGAGACCTTTTCTAGCTACCAGTCGTGCTATGATTGACGTGCAAAAAGGAGAATTAACAATGAGAGTTAATGATCAAGAGATAATATTTAATGTTCTGAAATAAATGAGGTATCCTGATAAAGAATAATGCTATCATATGGATATTTTTGATTATATATTCTAAAAACATTATAAAAAAAATGTAAGGTCATTTCTGAAAAATAAAAATGATGAATCTATTTTATATAATGAGTCATTTACTGAAGAAATTGAAAAAATAAATGAAGAAAAATTATCTGAAGAAACTCATTATATTCATGAAAACTGGGAAATTTTAGATACAACTAAAAATGATATACTTTTACCCTCAATTGAAAATGACCCCGAACCGGAATTAAAAATGTTACCTGCACATTTAAAGTATGCATTTCTTGGAAATTCATTAACTTTACCTGTAATTATATCTTCAGAACTAAGCTAAGATCAAGAAGAAAAATTAATAGGAGTTTTGAAGAATTATAAGAAAGCTTTAGTTTGACTATTGCAGATATAAAATAATTAAGTCCTTCAATCTGTATGCATAGGATTTTAATGGAAGAAAATTGTAAACCCACTATTGAACCTCAAAGAAGACTAAACCCAATTATAAAAGAGGTTGTAAATAAAAAGATTTTGAAATGGTTAGATGCTTGAATTATTTATCCTATTTCGGATAGTCAATGGGTGAGTCTTATTCATTGTGTTCCGAAGAAAGGAGGAGTAATTGTCATTGTTAATGATAAAAATGAATTAATCCCAACAAGTCAAATTATTGGATGACGAATTTGCATTGATTATCGAAAATTAAACAACGCCACTAGAAATGATCATTTTTTTTACCTTTCTTGGATCAGATGTTGGATAAATTAGCTGAACACTCATATTTCTGTTTTCTGGATGGATATTCTGGTTATCATCAATTACCTGTTGCTTCTGAGGACCAAGAGAAAACAACATCGTCCGACCCGCAAATACGCAAAGAACTAACTTCCAAAAGATGGCAAAAAACTCGACCCGATTTATAAATAGCGGCTAGTGTGCAAAATCTTAAATGATATAAAAATTAGAAAATATTTTACACACTAGTGAAGCTACGCAAGTATACGTATCGTTTCAAGTAATATAGAGTTTTCTTTAAAAACCCCAGTATCGATCCCACGAGGAAGTGAAGTAAGAGGTCTTTAGTTAAATTCTAGTCTACTACTAATAGTCCTTAGTTTGGAATGTCGATTAAAATAGTGTTTTATCTAGGAACTACTCCTAAATGCAAGTGATAAATGTAATAGTAACTATAACTAAGTGCAAATAATAATTCTAAAGATAACCCTTTTTGGATGAATTGGTTTGGAGAATTTTAAGATATAAAAAACTATTATTCTTATGCAATGAAATAGATAATGTATAGGAATGAGATGCATTAAATATTGTATGTGCCAAATAGGAGCAAATCTATTCTTTACCCTTTGGTCCAGGCATAAAGAACATTGACTAATCCTATGCTTGCTTACTGAATCCGTGGCTAGGCTGGGAAGATACCGGCTCTCACTTCGGAGCTCCCACGTTCCCCTCGCCTGAGGGCTAACATCTACACTTCAGCACCCAAACGATAGGACCGAAGTGAGGATTTTAGCCTGTCACTCTAAAATCTCCAATTCTACGCCCGATAATTATATTTCCCTATTTATTTGCATTCAATCCCCATGAACTTCACCATCCATAAAATTTGAATGTGGTTCCACTTTGTTGAGAATTACACCGCCCTTTCAGGTCGATGCAATTACAACGAATTTTAACACTACAATGGGCCCTTATTGCAATGTAAATGAAGTGCAAGTAAAAACCATCACATTTATAATTAAATTCACTTCTATCATGCATCAAAAAATCCTAAACATGATTTCTACTCATTCCAAAAGAAAAGTAAAATGAAAATAATGGCATAATCTTCTTATGCCGCTATTTTCAAAGAAGAAGAAAAAGTAAGAGAGATAAGTCACAAAGCGCGAAGAAAACACAACCGAAACTTCATGTAACCAAAGCAAATCCACTAAATAAATGTATACAAAATTATAAGATAATGAAGAACAATACTTAGCTTTTTCCCCTTGAAAGAAAGACGAAGATCTCTCCCATAAAGTCTCCCGGCAATCCATGCAATGCTAGCGAAATCCCTTACAAATTCTCTCAAAATCTCCTCTCCAATCTCTCCAAAAGGGTAGAAATCTACATTTCTACTCTTAATCTAAGAATCCTAAACATTCCTCTCTTTTTTCTCCACTTTTTTCCTCTAAATTCCTCTCTCTTTTCTAACATGTATTCGCCATTTTAAAGAGTATGGATGAAGTTTGAAGAGTTTCTATAAGCACCCCTTCGAAAAAGTGTCCAAATACGTCGAATTTAGGCCAAAAACCGCCAAAAGTCGGTCCAGAACCTTCCGGGCGCCGTCAGCGGGTTCGAGCGCGCTGCCGGCGAGCTTTTCGGGCACTTTTTGGTGTTTTCTGGAAAATCTCGCCGTCGGCGAGATCGTGGCTGCCGTCGGCGAGATGACTGTTGCGCAGCTCCACCGTTTGGCTCCGTTTTAGCTCTGATTCCCCCCATTTCAGATACGTTGCGTTCGTAACAGATAGCCCTACAAAATAAGCATAAAAACAACCTTTCTTTAAAGTATAATCTCATTCAAAAATATGCAATAAGTGTAAAAGAGATTAAATATCAAAAGACTTATCGAAAGGTGTCAGGGCAGAATTTCATTTCTTGCTCATTTTTGCTCCAAATTGCACCATTTTTGTTTCATTTTGCTCCAATCACCATTTCTTGTACCTAAAACCAAAAAACATACAAAATACCTTCCTTTAAAGTGTAATATCATAAAAAATGAACAAAATTATATAATAAAAAGTGTATATATTTTAGGCGTGTCAAAATCCCCCAAACTTAACTGTTACTTGTCCTCAAGTAACACTTTTACTACATAAAAATATAACTCAAGGCAATGTAATTTTCACCTGTAAGACACTAAAATTTTTCATTCAAAAGAATATATTGGTTAGATTTTTAGAAATAAATTTAGTAACTCAGGTTAAAGCTACAGTTATAAAAATATTCAGCAATCAAGTATAAGGGTTCTAGTCTTCTATTTATTTCAAGATAAATCATAATTTGTCACATTAAGAGTGCCTTGAAGGATTAAGTGAAAAAAGATTTCATGTAAACTTCATCAGAATGTAAGCTAATACTTAAATATAAATTCAGAAATGAAATCAAGTTTTCTCTTTAGAGTGACTCAAGTGAAGCCAATTTTTTATTAGGCATCTCCTCAAGCTTTTCCTCATAAATATTTTTCTTTCTTTCTTTTTTTTTTAAATTTTCTTTCGGGATCATTTTCAATCATCTTTTTTTTTTCTTCTTCTTTTTTTTTCTTTCACTTTTTTTTTTTGAGGATTACAATACCTGGAGAGCCTGTAATGATTTTAAACTTCACTCTCCTCTTTCTAAAGTTCAAACTTGAAACACATTCTTACTTTATAATTAGGTATGAGCTTTATTATTTATCATAAAGTCACAATCTCTTCTTAACACACAATACTTTAAGTCTCTTAACATTTCAAAAATACAGTTTTCTTTACTTTAAATATTTAACTATAATCAAATTCTTTCATACCAAATATCTTACCCTTATAAAATTAACCTTTATTACTAAAAACTTTCATACAATCCTTCCATAATATTCAACTGAAATAAAAAATTTTAGTTATCTCAAGCGAGGTTCAATTGCCAGAAGTGATGTTAATAATTTTTGAAAATATAATAATTGAGAACAAATAAGAGTAAATATTTTTCTTCCTCTCAAACTTAAATTTAAAAATATTTTGCAATTAATTCCATAAGATATAACAGGAAGAAAAAGTAAAGGTTGAAGATACTTACTACTACAACATCCTATCAAATTCATATCATGCATGATCAGGATAAAAAGACTGTAGGAGAAAGTAAATCTAGCCTAAAACATGCTTATAATAAAATTACACTAAAATGAAGAATTTTCACTTTAAAATTTTACTTTTCTTCCTACCCCCAAACATAATTTTTTAACATATATAGCATTCAGTACATAAAATATAAGCAGGAAGAAAACAATTTAGAAATTTTATCTACCACAAATATCTATCAGAATCATTTGCAAGTATTCATGAGGACAAAACAATATGCAGCAGAAAGTAAATCTAAACTAATCATGCCAGAATGAAATTAACTAAACCAAAGTGTAACTAGCATTGTAGGTATCAGTAAGGGAATATAAAATGTTCTTCAATACCTAAATAAAGTTGTAACACAAACATAAACACACATATGATAAATGAGGTTAATTCATCCTTTAACTCATCGCATCTCACTAATTTACTTCTAATTTCTAATGGAATCACTACACTAGTAAAATAGGCACTTCAAAATGATTTTATAGATTATAATCCCAAGGATAAGATTATCCCTAATAAATTCGTTCCTAGACACCAATCTCAGGCATCATCTAATCCTTATAATTAAGCACCTCTAACAGTTATAAAGATAGTGTAAAATCATTCATATGGTGTTCATCAAATAGGTTCGCGACTCCTACCTAATGAAAATAAAGATGCAGAAAGGAAGTAACAAATTAAGATGGAACTATCAATGTTCGAAATTCATGATTTCTCTTGTAAAACTCAAGTCTAGGTGAGACCCAAGTCACAGTGGACTCGTTAATCCAACTACTACAAGAGATCAATTCTAGCCATAATAAGAAGTTAAGGAATCACATCCCTGAAGACACAAATATCAAATAAAACAACAAACAATCCAATCATCTATCAACAACAATCAAACTTGAACAATCCACACTAAAGCAAGCACAATACAACATTAACAATCATGACTCTCAAGCACACTAAATCAAAGCACACTGATAACTATGGGTTGCCTCCCATAAAGTGATTGGTTTATCGTCGTTAGCCCGACAAATGATTCCACCTGGATCAAAATTCTAATTAAGTAATCCTCGATCAATCGCCCAATCATTTCCAGATCCAGGGATTCCTATAAATTCCTCAAATTATAATTTTTCATTAAGCTCTTCATTTTCAGATGAATTTATATCATTATTCCTCTTATTTCTTTCTAGATCCAATATTCTTCTATTGATTTTTTCAATCTGCATATTAATATCATCCTTAAAATTTGTAAGAAAAGGATCTTTATAAAATACTTCAATATCTCCCAAATTTTGGATCAGATTCTCTTTAAATAATTCAGATTCAGGATCAAATTCTTCTATGTCACTCTTATGATTCAATTTATCTTTCAATTCTTCCCCTTTATAATTATTAAATGATTGAGGATCTATCTTAGTTGAGGAAATAGGTTTTTCTAATTCCCTAGGAATTTCTTCCAATGGTCTTCCAATATCCTTATCCTTTTTTCTCAACTCAAAGTTCATTTGAAATTTATCCTCAAATTCTCTTCTAATTCCTAGTTCAAAAATTTTATCTTGTTCATCATTTAATTCAGGTTTTTCTTGTGATTGAGTCGTATCTAAAGATATAAAGACTGGTTGTGTAGATGAATTCTCTAAATAGATAGGCTTTAAAATTGTATGGGGTACATCTATCTTAAGTTCATGAGATTTTTCAACAAGTGGAATTAAAAGTTTACTATTTTTGGTAGCGTCCATCATTTCACACCTCTCCTGAACATACATACAGTCCTTCTTTAAATAACATTTTTAACTCATCATGAAAATCTATTTCAATCTCATCTTTTAACTTACTCTCAAAACTTTCTTGAAAATGGTTTTTACTTAGATAATCAATTTCATCCATCCAAAAACAATAATCATCTTTTCTCTCAGCTGGATATTTCATAGTCTTTAATACATCAAAAGTTACTTTCTGGTCATTAATATTCATAGTCAACTTTCCTTTTTGCATATCTATCATAGCTTGTCCAGTAACGAGGAAATGTCTCCCTAAAATAATTAGAATTTCTTTATCTTCGTCCATATCTAATACAATAAAGTCCAAAGGAAAGATAAATTTATCCACTTTAAAAAGCACATCTTCTATAACTCCTTTTGGATAAATGATAGATTGATCAGCTAGCATAAGGGTTACAGTAGTGGGAGAAATATCGACTAAACCTAACCTTCTAAATATAGATATAGGCATCACATTAATGCTCACTTCTAAATCACATAAATCTTTTCCACATAATTTTTCTCCAATTGCACAAGGAATTGTAAAGCTACAAGGATCTTTAAGTTTCCGATGAAAATATTTCTGAAGTATGGCACTGCACTCCTCACTTAGTGCAACTGTCTCATAATCCTCAAATTTCCTTTTCTTGTTTAATATATATTTTATAAACTTTGCATAACTTGGCATCTGTTCCAAAGCTTCAGTGAAAGGAAGATTTATCATTAACTTCTTAAGTACTTTCATGAACTTTGAAAATTTTTTATCCAACTAATGTTGTCTAAGTCTTTGAGGAAATGGAGGTGGTGGTTTTTCCAAACTGATTTTAGTTGGAGATATTAATTTTTCTAGATCCTTAGAAACATGTTCTTCAGGTCTTTTAGTTTCATTTGTTTCTCTCACAACATCTTTCTCTTTTCTAATCACATCCTCTATCTCTCTTCCATTTTTTAATTGGACAGCTTCTATTTGTTCATTAGTGTTCTTTTTAGGGTTGATCTCAATGTTGCTAGGAAGTGTTCCTTGGGGTCTATTGCTAAGTGAATTAGCAATTTGTCCCAGTTGATTCTCTGTGCTTCTAATCGCAGCATTTTGACTTTGCAACTGGTTTCCCATTTGCAATACCACTTCTTTCATAGACATTTTCTTATCATCAAATTGTTGATCATTGTTAGAGTCTGGTGGATATGAAGGTCTATAGTTTGTCTTCCCCTAATTATTCCAACTTCCATTATGATTTGCAGAATTATTTTCCCATTTTAGGTTTCCACCATTAGTAGTATGATTCCAGTTAAATTTAGGATGGTTCTCCCAATCTGGGTTATAAAAGTTAGAATATAGGTTGGTTATGGTATTTAAAGTCTCATATGATAATTTAGAATCAATCATAGGCTCTAATGAATTTTTCTCACTTACAGGAGTAAATTGAGGTTGGTTCATTCCAAATTGGTCCAACTTCTTTGATATTGTAGCAATTTGAGATGCAAGAATTGTAATCGTACCCGTATCATGAACACTAGTTACATTTTTATGATTTACCCTTGCAGATGGCCATTGAAATTCATTTGTAGTCACTTCTTCAATTAATGCATACGCTTCATCAAATGGTTTTGACATTAATGATCCACCAGCGGCAGCATCAATTATAGACCTAAGGGATCCTACTAACCCATTATAAAAAGTTTGAATGATTAACCAATCGGGCAGAGCATGGTGTGAACACTTTCTAGGAGTTCCTCAAATCTTTCCTGAGCTTCGTATATTGATTCCCCTTCATATTGACAAAATGAGATAATATCGTTTCTAAGTTTAGTAGTCCTTGAAGGTGGAAAATACTTAGCTAAGAATTTCTGAGTTAACTCCTCCCAAGTTTTAATAGAACCAGGTGCTAAAGAATATAACCACATTTTAGCCTTATCCCTTAGTGAGAAAGGAAAAAGCCTTAATCTAACAGCATCGTCTGACATACCGTTATAACGAAATGTAGCACAAAGTTCTAGAAAATTTGATAAGTGTAAATAAGGATCTTCTAAAGAAGTTCCCCCAAACTGATTGTTCTGCACCAGTTGGATAATCTCAGGATTTATTTCAAACGAGTCAGCTTCTACGACAAGGTTTTGTATACTAGAGTGAATTTCATTTGTCGTAGGATTTATGTAATCCCTCAATGATTTATGATGATTTTCTAAGTTATTATCTTGAAAGTTTTCCATTTCCATTTCTAGTTTTTTGAGTCCTTTATGTATTTTTATTTTTTTATGTTTTTCAAACTCGGAATCATAAGACACAAGTCTTGCAGATCATTTGTTTCGCATACGTAACACAACAAACAATACATTAAAAATTAAACAAATAACAGATGAAATATATTCAGCACAACAAAATATTTTCACCAACACCTTATTTTTCATATAAACAATTTTTTTTGTTTTTTTTTCACAACACTTTTTCATATAAAAACAATTTTCATACAAAAATAATTTTTACGACACTACAGTTTTCCAAGTCTAAGCCTAATTACCATTATTAAAATTCTCCTAAAGTTCTTACTGAAGCTTCCCCGGCAACGGCGCCAAAAACTTGGCCCGACCCGCAATTACGCAGTAAATTAACTTCCAAAAGATGGCAAAAAAATTGACCCGATTTATAAATAGCGGCTAGTGTGCAAAATCTTAAATGATATAAAAATTAGAAAATATTTTACACACTAGAGGGTGCTACACAAGTATACGTATCGTTTCAAGTAATATAGAGTTTTCTTTAAAAACCCCAGTATCGATCCCACGAGGAAGTGAAGTAAGAGGTCTTTAGTTAAATTCTAGTCTACTACTAATAGTCCTTAGTTTGGAATGTCGATTAAAATAGTGTTTTATCTAGCAACTACTCCTAAATGCAAGTGATAAATGTAATAGTAACTATAACTAAGTGCAAATAATAATTCTAAAGATAACCCTTTTTGGATGATTTGGTTTGGAGAATTTTGAGATATTAAAAAATACTATTCTTATGCAATGAAATAGATAATGTATAGGAATGAGATGCATTAAATATTGTATGTGTCAAATAGGAGCAAATCTATTCTTTACCCTTTGGTCCAGGCATAAAGAACATTGACTAATCCTATGCTTCGGTTATCGAATCCATGGCTAGGCTGGGAGGATACCGGCTCTCATTTCAGAGCTCCCACGTTCCCCTCGCCTGTGGGCTAACATCTACACTTCAGCACCCAAACGATAGAACCAAATTGAGGATTTTAGCTTGACACTCTAAAATCTCCAATTCTACGCCCGATAATTATATTTTCCTATTTATTTGCATTCAATCCCCATGAACTTCACCATCCATGAAATTTGAATGTGGTTCCACTTTGTTGAGAATTACACCGCCCTTTTGGGTCGATGCAATTACAACGAATTTTAACACTACATTGGGCCCTTATTGCAATGTAAATGAAGTGCAAGTAAAAAATCATCACATTTATAATTAAATTTACTTCTATCATGCATCACAAAATCCTAAACATGATTTTTACTCATTCCAAAAGAAAAGTAAAATGAAATAATGACATAATCTTCTCATGCCGCTATTTCCAAAGAAGAAGAAAAAGTAAGAGAGATACGTCACAAAGCGCGAAGAAAACACAATTGAAACTTCATATAACCAAAGCAAATCCACTAAATAAATGTTTACAAAATTATAAGATAATAAAGAACAATACTTAATTTTTTCCCCTTGAAAGAAAGATGAAGATCTCTCCAATAAAGTCTCCCCACAATCCATGCAATGCTAGCGAAATCCCTTACAAATTCTCTCAAAATCTCCTCATCAATCTCTCCAAAAGGGTAGAAATCTACATTTCTACTCTTAATCTAAGAATCTTGAACATTCCTCTCCTTTTTCTCCACTTTTTCCCTCTATATTTCTCTCTCTTTCCTAAACTATATTCACCATTTTAAATAGTATGGACAAAGTTTGAAGAGTTTCCATAAGCACCCATTCGAAAAAGAGTCCAAATACGTCGAATTTAGGCCAAAAACTGCCAAAAATCGGTCCAAAACCTTCCGGGCGCCGTCGGCGGGTTCGAGCTCGCTGTTGGCGAGCTTTTCGGGCACTTTTCAGTGTTTTCTGGAAAATCTCGCCATCGGTGAGATGACTGCTGCGCAGCTCCACCGTTTTGCTCCGTTTGGCTCCGTTTTAGCTCCGATTCGCCCCGTTTTAGATGCGTTGCATTCGTAACAGATAGCCCTAAAAAATAAACATAAAAACAACCTTTCTTTAAAGTGTAATCTCATTCAAAAATATGCAAGAAATGTAAAAGAGATTAAGCATCAAAAGATTTATCGAAATGTGTCATGGCAGAATTTCATTTCTTGCTCGTTTTTCTCCAAATTGCACCATTTTTGCTTCCTTTTGCTCCAATCACCATTTCTTGTACCTAAAACCAAAAAACATACAAAATACCTTCCTTTAAAGTGTAATATCATAAAAAATGAGCAAAATTATATAGTAAAAAATGTATATATTTTAGCGTGTCAAACATTTACAAGTCCTTATGGAACATTTGCCTTTAGAAGAATGCCTTTCAGTTTATGCAATGCACCTGCAACTTTTCAAAGATGTATGATGTCAATATTTTGTGATCTAATCGATAAATGAATTGAAGTATTTATGGATAATTTTTCAGTATTTGGAACTGCTTTTGAATCTTGCTTGGAAAATATAACAAAAGTTTTGAAGAGATGTGAAGAAACAAATTTAGTTCTAAACTGGGAAAAATGACAATTTATGGTTACAGAAGGATTTGTACTTCGACATAAAAATTCAAAAATATGAATGAAAGTTGATCAGGCAAAAGTGAAAATTATTGTTGAACTTCAATCACCTGCTACTGTTACTGATGTGAGAAGTTTTCTGGGTCATGTTGGATTTTATAAGAGATATATAAAGGATTTTTCTAAAATTTCTAATCCTCTTTGCCATTTATTGGAAAAAGAAGCTAAATTTGAATTTAATGAAGATTATCTAAATGCGTTCAATATTCTAAAAGAAAAATTAATCACTGCACCTGTCATTATTGCACCTGATTGGAATAAAACTTTTGAATTAATGTGTGATGCAAGTGATTATGCAATTGGAGCTGTATTGGGACAAAAATATGAGAAAATTTTTAAAGTTATATACTATGCTAACAAAACTCTTAATGAAACTTAAATAAATTACACTACTACCGAAAAAGAGCTTTTAGCAATAGTATATGCCTTTGATAAATTTAGACCATATCTTCTTGGAAAAAAATGTATCCTACATACTGATCATTCTCCTATTAAATATTTAATATCTAAGAAAGCTGTTAAACCTAGATTGATCAGATGAGTTTTACTTTTACAAGAATTTGACTTTGAAATTGTGAACAGAAAAGGAACTGGCAACCAAATTGCTGATCATTTATCAAGAATAAAAAATAATAATGAGAAGATTTATGAAGAAAATATAAATGAGAAATTCCCGGATGAACAATTATATGTTATTCAAGGATTACAAATGCCTTGGTATGCAGATATAGTTAACTATTTGGTTAGCAATATTTTACCATATGGGTTGAATATTAAATACATTAAGAAATTCAAGAATGATTGTAAATCATATATTTAGGAAGATTCTCATTTATTTAAAATAGGAAGAGATTCTGTGATTCGAAGATGTGTACCTTATGAAGAAACTTTTGCAATTATTAAAAAATGTCATGATTCTGAATTTGGAGGACACTTTGGAGTGGAGAAAACTGCATTTAACATTTTAAATTCTGGATTTTATTGGCCTACTTTATTCAAAGATGTTGGACATTATGTGAAAACTTGTGATCGATGTTAAAGAATGGGAAATATATCTAGAAAAGATGAAATGCCTCTAAACTTTATATTAGAAATTGAAATTTTTGATGTATGAGGTTTAGAATTTATGGGACCTTTCATACCATCATCTGGAAAAATTTATATTTTATTAGCAGTTGATTACGTTTCAAAGTGGATCGAAGCTATATCTTTACCTAACAGTGATTCCAAAAGTGTTTCGAAGTTTCTAAAGAAGATGAATTTTACAAGATTTGGAATGCCCAGGGTAATTACCACAGATGTGGGAAGTCATTTCAAAAATATAAGAATTCAATCGTTATTAAAAAATTAAGAATTAAACATAGAATTGCAACTGCTTATCACCCGCAAACAAGTGGAATGGCTGAAGTATCAAACAGTGAAATTAAAAGAATATTAGAGAAGACTATTAATCCTAAAAGAACTGACTGGGTTGATAGACTTGATTCTGCATTATGGGCTTATAGAACGACATATAAGTCACCTATTAGAATGTCACCTTATCGTTTAGTTTATGGTAAACAATGTCACTTACCTATTGAACTGGAACATAAAGCTTATTGGGCGATAAAGGAGTTCAATTACAATTTGAATGCTGCAGAAGAGAAACAATTATTACAACTAAATGAGATGGAAGAAATAAGAAATGAGTCTTATGAGAATGCAAAGATTTATAAAGAAAGAATGAAGAAATTGCATGACAAAAAGATTTTAAGGAAAATGTTTGAGCCTGGACAAGAAGTGTTATTATTCAATGCTCGTTTAAAACTTTTTCCTGAAAATTAAAATCTAAATGGATGGGACCATTTATAATTGAGAAAGTGTACCCTTATGGAGTTGTGGATATTAAAGATTCTAAAACTGGAAAAGTATTTAATGTTAACGGATTAAGATTGAAGCCTTATATAGGAGAAATGAAACCAAATTACAAAGAGGCTTACAAACTAAGTCTACCCGATTAATTTAGTTAATTAGGTCGGGCTTACGACGTTAAACCAAGCGCTTTGTGGGAGGCAACCCATTTTTTTATCATTGTGATTGTTTGTGATTTGAATTTATTTTTATCGTGTTTGTATGTGGATCACACCCTTTTACTATACCTATTTTTAAGACCGAAACTTTGAAAATTTGACGATAGGCAAATCGGAGTCGATCGAGGTTCCGGTGCCTAGGCGCCAAAAGTTGGCGCCTAAGCGCCAGAATAACCAATGCGTATCGATGATCCGGCGCCTAGGCGCCAGATTCCGGCGCCTAAGCGCCACAGTTATAGATCGTGTAGAAACCAAAATTCTTCAGTTTTTCACACAAAATCTCCCTATAAATTGACCTATCTTCATCCTCAATCACATAGAAACCTTAATTTTGACCAAAGCAATCCATTTTGGAGGAGTTAAGAGGAGTTTGGAAGCAATGGATAGAGCAAAGCATGGAAATGAGGTAAGAGACAAATCTCGCAAAGATCCTCAACCTTATTTTAATGGTTTTATTGCTGTTAGTATGGAGAAATTGTTTAGTCATCTGGAAAAGATTGAAGAGGAACTTCAAAGCATTGGGAATCGCTTACATGAAATGTATCATCAAATTGAGCATGTAGAATGGCAATCAAAACTTTAATTTGATCATATGGCGGCCTATCAAGACGCTCAAGTAGCAATGTACGAGAAGAACAAGTGGATCACTGAAAATACGGCTTTGGAATTTCCAAGGGCGTTGGTTTTCTTTCCATTTAGTCCTAGCGAACTTCATTGCAAAAGAGATGGTAATTGAAGATTGGTGTTAAATAGATCTCTTATGGGTTCCAGGTGTGATTGAGTCAAGTTCTAGTGTGTTGATTATCTAATTTGTGTGTGTTTGCTTTATTGTTCAATGTGTGTTGTTGGATTTGAAATTTGTTTTGAATTTGTGTTGTTTGTGTTGTTTATAGGATGCTGAACTATAATATAGTCTTATTCTGGAATTTATTAAGTTTGGAATGGAAATTATGAATTAAAGTTGAAGAGTTTAGTTAAATCTCGTGTTTGAAATGTGGATCTTAGTTATCATTTTAAATTGATTGTGGAAATGTTTGGAGGATATAGATTGGATTAATACTCTTATAAGAGTAATTAAGAGTCGAAATTGACAAGATTTTATGAAAAATATAAAATTTAAATTGAAATTTTGGAAAGGCGAGTCTGGCGCCTAGGCTCCAGAATTTGGCGCCTAGGCGCCGGTTCGGCCTGAACCCGAAACTTCTTCTTCTTAAACACCCCCACGCCATTTTTGACGCCTAAGCTTCTCTTTCCTCTGGTTTTCGCGAAAATAGAAGCTAGAGATCCCATTTGAGGCCGGATTTTCAAGTTGTTGAGCTTGAAATCACTCGATTTCTTCATCCAAAGGTCAGATCTACATTCTAAACCAATTATTTTCGATTTTCACCATGGATTTTGCTCACATTGAAGAAAACCAAAATTTTGAGAAAAATTTTATTTTTAAAGTTAAATTCATGTATTTTTAAGCTCTTTCAAGTTTAAGAAGCTTAAATTAGTATATTATCTGAGATCCTATGAATTTATTTTGCATTTTTATTTCACGTTTAGATGACACCTAAATCTTAACGAGAAAATGAACCAGAAAATTTTGATCGTAGCAAGTTTGTCACTGCCGCTGCACATTTCCGATATAATGATTTTGCTATGACTCGGAAGTTTATCTCGGAGTGAAGTTTTTATAATCCGGGAGGAAAAATTGAAGAAACGATCGTTGCACTCAACTGACAACGATTCTGCTATTTTACTGATGTTTTTGTTATCCCTGTGGTTAAGGGATTTTATGCCAATTTCATGGATGCTGAAGAGTACGAGATTTTTGTCAGAGGAGTTGGAGTAGGATTCACTCCCGAACGTATCAATATTTTTTACGGCCTGCCGCCGAACATAGAGTGTTATTACTCCGGATTATCTCCATCTGAGGGAGATTTAGATATGATTTTTGCTTACCTGACTGATGGTACTGGAGCTTGGAAGATCCGAAATGGCAAAAGGGTAAATTTTTCATCTTCTAAGCTTAATGGTAATTCAAAAGCATGAAACTACTTTATTTCTGCTCGTCTCCTTCCATCCAATCATTTGAGCGAGGTTACCAATGATAGATCTATCCTTAATTATTGCATACAGGAGAAGAAGTCGATTGATGTTGGAAGAATCATTTATGATTTTGTAGAGGTGACTGTTTGCTCTAGCACTTTTGTTGGACTTGGATTTCCACCTTTGATATATTCTCTATGTGAAGTGCTGGAGTAGTTGTTGAGTTTTCTGAGGAAAAGCTCAAGTCTACAAAGCCCATAGGAAGGGAAAGCGTCAGTATCTATGATCGGCTTCGAGGTAAGAGTTCTACTGCACCTTCTAGTTCATTACCTGCTTCAGGTAGAGCTTCTACTTCTAGACCTTCTACTTCTACTGTTGAGCCACCATCTAGTTTCTGGGATTCTATGCATGATTAGTTTATGGAGCAACAGAATGAGTTATTTCTAACTCATTATAGAGTAGATACGATCGATAAGAAGATCGATCATCTTTCTGAGTATACCCAAAGGAAGAGTGAGTATGATGCCGAGTATTCTGAGTCTTTAGTTAGATTCCTGAAGGGTGAGCATGATGTTCAGTTTCCTATCTGTCCTAGATTTTCACCATACGTTGATCCAAAGGATATGAAATTTTCTTTTGGAGGTGACGATGACGAGGCTACAGACAGTGATTAGTAGCCAGATTTATCTCTTGAGATGTGTGATTCTGTTTTTAGTTTATTTCTTGTTTTTTAATACTGATTAGTGTGATTGCATTGCTGTTTGTTAGTGTCGATTTGCTTAAGTAACTTTGTGTGAACTTTTGATATTGAGATTGTTATAGAGCATCTGCTGTGATATGTGTTAAAGACTAAAATATGGATGAATTTTTATTGTCTACGATGAATGTTTACTTCCATTTCAGCCTACTATTTAGTTAGTAATTTAGCATGTTCTAAATACTTAAAAATAAATAAATTAACTCCTGCTCTGCAAACTTTTCTATATATGCTTAATTATTTTTGTTATATACCTATTAAAACATGTGTAGGATTGGAAATTAGTTTTTCCTTTCTACATTATCACTGTACCTAAATAAATTTCTGTTTATTTCTTTCTCTCATACTTTAGAAAATTTTATGATTCAATTATATACTAAACTGAAGTTTGGGGGAAGGGAAAACAATTTTCAAATTTAAATATTATTTATCTTTAATGAACTGATACTTTCTTTAAAAATATTAACATAACATAAGGAATGAAAAATCTATTTAAGATAACTTAAATTTTTGGAATTTATAAATAATTTAGTAAACTTAACTAAAATTTCAATAATATTGATTGATTTTAAGAATATAACTATTTAACTTAAAGAATAATAAGATTAAATTTTTTTTTATTTATAGTAAAGAGAATTGTATTTTAGAAATATTAAGGAATCAAGATTATTACTTGAAAAAGAAAAGATTGAAATGATTTTTGAAAAATACTTATTAATAATGTCATATTTATTAAGTAAAAAAATGTATAAGTTTTTAAATATAAGTAAGGATAGTGAAGTTCAAAATTATTAACAGGCTATCCAAAAATAGTAATCCCCACTAAAAAAAAAGAGAGAAGTGAGGTGAAGCTTGAGGAAATGCCTAATCAAAAATTGGCTTCACTTGAATTATCTTATAGAAAAAAACCCATTACATTTTTTACTTAATTTTTATAAACAAATATTTTTACTAGAAAAATGTTTCATGAAAGTCTTTTTCTTGTAAGTATTCTATGTGACCTTAATATAATAAATTACAATTATTTTTGAAATAAATGAAAAATTTTAAGTCTTATGATTTGGTAGTTATGTATTCTTTAAATTCTTAAAATTAATCTTAATTAAGGAAATTTGGTTAATGATTTACTAAAACATTTATAAAACCAAAAATTACAAGGAATCTTAAATATTTAAACTTCATTCCAAATGTTATATATTTTATGTAATTAAAAGGGTTACTTGAGGACAAGTAACATTTAAGTTTAGGGGAATTTGATCCACGTTAAAAATACCCATTTTTATGCCTTATTTATAATTTAATTATTAAGGATATTATGCTTTAATGAAAGATATTTTTATGTTTTTGGATGTAGGTGATAAAAAAAGAGTTCAAGAAGGAAAAAAGGAGCAAAAAAGGAGTAAAACTGGAGCTAAAAGAGCAAAGTTGTCAAAATTATAGGCTTGGCGCCTAGGCGCCAGAATCCGGCGTCTAAGCGCCAGTTTGATACAGTCGCAGATAAGATTTTTGACAACTTTGGGCAGTTATTTTGACGGTGTTAAGCTGTTATTGGAGCTTCTAGAAGACTGGAAGTTACTCATAATATATAGGACATGTGATACAATGCATCTGGACGTAGGGAAACGGTTTTAATCGCGAAGAGGTGCGACCCAAGTGAAGAGGTGCGAAGACCTGGTCAAAAGAGTCCGACGGCTAGGCGTTAGATTCCGGCGCCTAGGCACGACAGTTACCTTCTAGAAGATACATTGTTGGACGAATTTTGAAGAGGTGACTTAAGCAACCCCTGGTCAAATTTAGAGCTATATAAATAGGAGCCCATTCTATAGAGAAAATCACACCCTATAGTCTCTTTCACCCCTTCTTGCATCTTTAGTCCCTAAGCACTATATTCCATTCAATTATTTTATGGAGCCACCTTCTTTATTATTTAGTGAGTTTATTTTGAGTGTTAAGTGTGAGATTATTAGTGTTGTTGCTGTTGAAGTCTTTCATCATTGCATTGGAGTCAGTAGGAGTCAGCGGATCACTTGAAAGAACATTCCAGATAAGTTTTTGTAACTTGGTTCAAAGTTTTATAAATATGTTTTGTTGTGTGAATTCAATGTGTTCTGAGTAGTTAGATTTCTTTCTCCTTTCAACTATGAAAAGATAATAAAATATTTAAATTTTGGTAGAGAATTTAACTTAAAATATTTATAAAAATTATGATGATATTAATACCCAATCTTAGTTTACTTTTAAAACTGGCCATTTAAAATGTTTAAACCCGCTGAACAATTCTGATACCTATCCGGAGATGAGTTCATAACTAGTAGATGCCACATAAATCCTTAAGTAATCGCAGGCTATACGTGGGTTATTTAATGTTAAGTGCAAATAAATAAGAAGATATGATTTATTGGGCGTCGAATTCATTAGTTTTTAGAGTGACAAACTAAATTCTAATAATTTGGTTTATAGATAGGAAACGGGTCACTGGTAGGGTCGACCATAGCCACCCTTGGACATCTAGTAGTGTGAGCCTACATTAACCCATGCTACTAATAAAACATCCTGAACCGATCTATAGATTAGTCAATGTTCTTTATGCCTGGATTAAAGGGTAAAGAATAGGAATGCTTCTATTTGGCACAATACCATAATCTAAATTCTCCACAAATGGTAATTATTCTAAAAATCTTGGATTACTTGAAAAGGAGAAAGTTGTTTTGAGAAAGTTATTTTATTTATACCTGCATTAATATTTATTTTAGTATTGCTTACTTACATTTAGTATAAATTTCATTAAATCTAAAATCTAAACTTTAAAAAGAAATAAAAATATGGAAAATTATTTTTAATTTGAAAATTCTAAAAATATTACTTAATATTCTAAAAATCTTCCCTGTGGGATCGATAACCAGGACTCCACTAGAGCCCGGTATTACTTGATATGATACGTATACTTGCGTTCGTAATTGTGACTTTTACAAATTATAATCTAAATATAAATTCATAAACTCTTTTAAAATTAAAATCACATCAAGTGTTTGACACCGCTGTCATTGATTAAATCTTCTAGCAGTGGTATCAATTTTTGCATTTGAAAGTATATATATAGCCCCTTTAGGCTATGTCATGCATCACAGTAGCAATATGTCCTAATTGATTTTCTATATTTTTATGTTTTTTAATTGATTTTCAAATCTAACAATTTTTATTGAAATCGGCCTTCAAACGATCCTAAATGTTGATGCCCTAGGCTCTTTTTCGCGAAAGTCAGATGTTGAAGACAACAAATAAGTTAAAAAAGGCAATTTTAGGGTTTTAACTGCTGAAAACTAATTTTCGTGAACCGGCGCCTAAGCGCGAGGCCTTCGACGCTTAGCCGCGAAATCTGGCGCTTAGCCGCCAAAGCCAAGATTTTCACAATTAAGAAAATGCAATAAACCACTTAGTTAATCACCCTTAATCTTCTCAAAATACTTGTCTCTTACTCAATAATCTCCATTACTCCAATTTCAAAATTTAATATCCATCAATTCCAATCAAATTTCACACAAACACAAACTAATATTCATTAAAATCAAACCATACTTAATACAAACTAAAAATTTCTATCCAAACACTTTGAAAGAAATTCCCTAAATACAAACAGACTCAATAAGCGTAATGATAAGTTTACATCACTAAGATGTAACAATGACACATTAAAGTGCAACAAATCACAGACATAAACCATTAAACACTTTAAAACATCAAACACATAAAACATAAAATACTCAAAACAAACCACAAGATAAAACCAACATTTAATTCCATTCTCCAGTAGGCGGAATATATCCAGAACCACTATTATTTCCATTTGACCCTTCTGGAATATAAATCTGATAGAACGGGCGTTAATTGAACATTCTTACATCTTCTTCTTCTAACCACTTGTTCTTCAGGAAAATCGCTTTATCCGCTTCTTCCACGTGACTTGTATGATTAAATTTCATCTTGAGTTGCCATCCCATATGCTCCAAATGTGTGTTAGTTTCATTGATCTTTGCTTCGATTGAAGTCACTCGGGCTTCGATCATTGCAATCTTTTCCGCAATTCTTTGAATACTAACAGCGAGAAATCCATTGAATAACTCTTCAAAGACTGTCACTAATAAACTTACTATTGTCAGAATCCTCTTTCTTCTTGATCTCATTCTCCCAGGAAGACATGATGCACTCAAAACACTCTTCCTAAGACTCAAGAATGAAAATAGGACTTGGGGCAAGTGTTTCTCTTAATCCAGGGCCTTTTTATAGACTTTAAAAGTGTATAAACCGCCCTTAAATGTTTTAAAACTCCAAAATAACTTCGAAAACCGCTTCCCCGTGATCTAGGCTTCTAGCACCTCATTTATCACATGCTTTATAACTCTGGCGCCGAAGCGCCAACTAGGCGGCGCTTAGCCGCCAGTGCTCAATTTAGCACAGATCTGCCAAATGTCCAAAATTTCATTCCGACTCTTCTAAGTCATAAAATAAGGTCAAATAAACACTACTATAACATAAAAACTCGAAAATATTACCACTAAAACATAAAACAAACCAAACAAAGCACACAAAGCAAACATAAAGCAAAGCACACCGATAACTATGGGTTGCCTCCCACAAAGCGCTTGGTTTAACGTCTTCAGCCTGACATACCCAGAACTCATTCTGAGTGACCCAACATCAGATTCTCATCTGATTTAAGTTTATCAACTAACAAATAGGGTTTAAGTCTATGACCGTTAACTTTAAATATTTTTCCAGTCTTAGGATCTTGAATATCCACAGCTCCATAGGAGTAAACTTTTATCACAATAAATGGACCCATCCACCTGGACTTAAGTTTTCTAGAAAAAATTCTCAATCTGGAATTATACAATAAAACTTTCTGTCCTGGCACAAGATCTTTAGTAATAATCTTCCGATCATGCCATAACTTCATGTTTTCCTTATAAGTCTTAGCATTTTCATAAGATTCATTCCTTATCTCTTCAAGCTCATTTAATTGCAATAATCTCTTCTCAACAACATCTTTCAAATTATAATTAAACTCTTTAATAACCCAATATGCTTTATGCTCAAGTTCAATAGGCAAATGACAAGCTTTTCAAAAAATCAGCCTATATGGGGACATTCCTAGAGGGGTTTTGTAGGCAGATAGGCCCAAAATGCATAATCTAGTTTGATTGGCCAATCCTTTCTGTTTAGATTAACAGTCTTTTCCAATATTCTTTTAATTTCACGATTGGATAATTCAACCAAACCACTTGTCCGAGGATGATAAGCAGTAGCAATGAGATGATTTATATGATATTTCTTTGCTATCTTCTCAATAATCACATTTTTAAAATGATTTCTCCCATCTATTATGATTACTCTTGGTATTCCAAATCTGCAAAATATATTATTTCCTAAAACTTTGCAACACTTTGAGCATCACATCGAGGTAAATCAATAGCTTCAATCCATTTGGAAACATAATCTACTGCTATCAAAATATAAACATTTTCGAAAGATGGTGTAAATGTACCCATGAAATCTAATCCCCAAACATCAAATATTTCAACTTCCAACATATAATTGAGGGACATCTCATTACTTCTAGAAATATTGCCTACACGCTGACATCTATCACAATTTTTAATATAAGCATTCACATCCTTAAAAATTGTAGGCCAATAAAATCCGGATTGTAAGATTTCATATGAAGTTCTTTCAACTCCAAAATTTCCCCCATAATCAGAATCATGACATTTTTGAATAATTTCATAAGTCTCTTCGAAAGGTATACATCTTCGAATTATAAGATCCTTTCCTTGTTTATATAAAAATGGGTCATCCTAAAAATAAGTCTTAGCATCAGACATAAAATTTCTTCTTTTCCCGGTATGTCAAACCATAGGGTATAATATTACTGACAATAAAGTTTACTATGTCGGCATACCACGGAACACACCACTCATTAACAGTGAATAATTTTTCATCAGGAAAATGTTCATTAATTTCTTCAGCATCACAGAGAGATCTTTCATTTTCAAGCCTAGACAAATGATCAGCAATTTGATTATCAAAACCCTTCCTATCTACTATCTCAAAATCAAATTCTTGCAAAAGAAGAATCCATCTAATCAATCTCGGCTTTGCATCTTTCTTCTTCATTAAATATTTGATAGCAGAATGATCAGTATGCACCACACATTTAGTTCCAATTAAATATGATCAAAATTTATCAAAGGCAAATACTATATCTAATAACACTTTCTTAATAGTGGTATAATTAATTTGAGCTTCATTAAGAGTTTTACTAGCATAATAAATAATTTTGAAAATGTTATCTTATTTCTGACCCAAAACAGCACTAATAACATAATCACTAGCATCACACATTAATTCAAAAGGTTTTTCCCAATTTGGTGAAATTATAACAGGTGCAGTGATTAATTTTTCTTTTAATGTTTCAAAAGCTCTTAGGCAATCATCATCAAAATAGAAAATAACATAATTTTCCAATAATCGGCATAAACGTTTTGTAATCTTTGAAAAGTCTTTGATGTAACGCCTGTAGAATCCAACATGTCCCAGAAAACTTCTAATTCCCCTTACATTGGTCTGGCAAGGTAAATTAAAGATAACTTAAATTTTTGCAGGATCTACCTCCAAACCTTTTTCTGAAATTTGATGTCCCAATACAACCTCCTGTTACCATAAATTGACATTTTTCCCAGTTAAGGACTAAATTAGTTTCTTCACAACATTTTAAAACTTTAGACAAATGTTCTAAACATGATTCAAATGAAATTCCAAACACTGAAAAGTCATCCATAAAAACTTCAATCCATTTTTCAATTAAATCACAGAAAATAGCCATCATACATCTCTGAAATGTAGCAGGGGCATTACATAAACCAAAGGGCATTCTTCTAAAAGCAAACGTACCATAAGGACTGGTAAATGTAGTTTTCTCTTGATCTTAAGGAGCAATTTGAATTTGGTGGTAACCAGTATATCCATCCAGAAAACAAAAGTATTTATGCCCAACCAATCTATCCAGCATCTGATCCAAAAATGGAAGTGGAAAATGATCTTTCCTAGTGGCAAGATTTAATTTTCTATAATCAATGCATATTCGCCATCCTGTAACTTGTCTTGTTGGAATCATTTCATTCTTTTCATTAACAGTCATAGTTACTCCTTCTTTCTTAGGAACACAGTGAATAGGACTAACCCAGCACTATCTGAAATAGGGTAGATAATTACAGCATCCAACCACTTCAAAATTTCTTTATTAACAACATCTTTCATAATAGGATTTAATCTTCTTTGGAGATCAGCTCGAGGTTTGCAATTATCTTCCATAAGAATTCTGTGCATACAAATTGGAGGACTGATTTCTTTAATATCAGCATTTGTCCATCCAAAGGTTTTCTTATACTTCTTCAAAATTTCAAGCAAACTCTCTTCTTCTTTTTTAGTCAATTGAGATGAAATTATAACAGGCAAAGTTGAGGATTCACCCAAAAAAATATAATTTAAATGATCAGGAAGCATTTTTAACTCAAGTTCAGGAGGTTTTTCAACTGATGGGCCATAAGATTCATCTTTTTCAGTCATATCCAATAATTCAAAATTTTCATGAACATAATTTAATTATTCCTCTTGAAAATCTTTAGAATGATGTAACTCCTCTTCTTGCTTATGTTCCAATTCTTCTCTTTCAGGTTTTTCTTCATAAGTTGACTTTAAATGACATTCACTCAAATATCTGATAACATCCATCCTAAATCATTCATCATCTTTACCTATTGCAGGATATTTCATCGATTTCGAAATATTGAATGTAACAGTTTGATCATTAACCCTCATCGTTAATTCTCCTTTTTGCACATCTATCATTGCTCTGTCTGTGGCTAGGAAAGGTCTTCCCAAAATGATGGGTATCTCTTTATCTTCCTCCATATCAAGTACAATGAAATCAACAGGAAAGATAAATTGATCCACTTTAACCAAAACATCTTCTATAACTCCTTTTGGATATGTGATCGAATGATCTGCTTATTGCAGAGTTATAGTAGTTGGGGTTATTTGTCCTAATCTTAGTATTTTGAATATTGATAGAGGCATAAGGTTAATGCTTGCACCCAAATCACATAAAGCTTTTCCATAGAATATGTCTCCGATTCCACATGGAATTGTGAAACTACCAGGATCTTTAAGCTTTTCAGGAAGCTTCTTCTGAATTATTGCACTGCACTCCTCACTATGTGCAACTGTCTCATTATCTTCAAACTTCTTTTCTTGTTGAGAATATCCTTCATAAATTTCACATAGCTCGACATTTGTTCTAAGGCTTCAGCAAATGGAATATTAATGGTAAGCTTCTTAAATATCTTCAAGAATTTTGAAAATTGCTTATTCAACTTTTATTGATGAAGTCTCTGAGGAAATGGAGGTGGTGGCTTTTCAAAATCAACCTTAGGTGGAGAAATCGGTCTTTCCAAACCTTTCAGAGCGTCCTCTTTTGGTTCTTCAATCTCTTCTTTCTCTACTTCATTTTCTTTCTGAACTCTACCTTCAACTTTCTTCCACTTCTCAGTTGAATTGCTTTTGCATGCTCTTTATTTTTATCTCTTGGATTCACTTCAGTATTACTTGGAAGCATTCTTTGGGATCTATTACTTAATGAATTTGCAATTTGCCCCAATTGATTTTCAATATTTCTGATGGTTGCTCCTTGAATTTATAATTGATTTCCCATATGTGATACCACTACTTCAACAAACAACTTCTTCTCCTTTAATTGTAAAGCATTGTTAAAACCTGGAGGATATGTGACCCACTTTTAATATGTTTGCAAATTATGTTTGTAGCAACGACACCAAAAACTTGATCCCGCTTTAAATATAGATATATGATTTAATGTATAATGTGGATTCTACGCAAGTATACGTATCGTATCAAGTAATACAGGGCTCTAGTGGAGTCCTGGTTATCGATCCCATAAGGAAGTTTTTAACAGATTTGTTATCAGCTAAATTTAAAGGAATTACTTACTAATAAGTGAACAGAAATTCAAAGTAACTATAATAAACTAAAGTAAACTAATGCTTGAAATAAGTTGATTTAAATAATTCAAAAAAAAGTATCCTTCTCCTTATTTTTAGAAAATTAAGTGAATGATGAATTTAAATAGAAATTTGAAATTGTATTGTGACAAATAGGAGCATTCCTATTCTTTACCCTTTGGTCCAGGTGCAAAGAACATTGACCAATCCTATGTTTGATTACTGAATCTGCGGCTAGGCTGGGAGGATACTGGCTGCCACTTCAGAGCTCCCACGTTCCCCTCACCTGAGGGCTAACATCTACACTTCAGCTCTCAAACAGTAGAACCGAATTGAGTATTTTAGTCTGTCACACTAAAATATCCAATTCTACGCCCGATAATTAATATTTCCCTATTTATTTGCACCCGCCTTCCAAGGCTTTTGACTTCCCTGAATATTGGATGTAATTTTTACTATAGTTGATAATTTAACATATTTTAACTACTCAATTGGCCAGATTGAAAGTAAATTAAGTTTTAAGTAAAAATTATCACAATTTATTTATATTATATTAGGTGCTTCTATTTAATTTCATCAATCCGCATAATTTTCATAAACATGGAGAAAGACTAAGAAAACTACTCGTAATGCATGGGAATAAAACAAAGCATGGATTTCATTTAAAGTTAACAACAATAAACAAAGATACTTATCTTAATTTCCTCCCAGCGGACTCCTTGAAGTTCCTTTGACTTTTCCTTCTAGTACAGCAAACTAAATAGCACTCAATTAAACTAATGAACTCACTAAACTCACTCAAACTAAATTAAACTCACACAAATGACACTTAAGAAAATGAAAAGAGACTAAGACTCTCTAAAATAGACACACCTAGACACTAGAATTCGGCCTCTATTTATAGAGGTAAGTAAAGGTCCAAGGGGTGCTTAAACACCTCTTCAAAAAGTGTCCAGGTTCAATGTATATGCATTTTGAACTAGCTCGCCGTCGGCGGGAAACGACCTCGCCGTCGGCGGGGCTTCTAGAAGGCCTTCAAACCACGCGATCTCGCTGTCGGCGGGGTCGGGCTCGCTGTCGGGGAGGTAGTTATAATTCCTTCAGAAATTTCTCCTCACGATCTCGCCGTCGGCGGCCTCGATCTCGCCGTCGGCGAAGTAGTTATATTTGCATGAATTTCCTCCTTTTTGATCCAAATTTGCTCCATTTCATGCTTTTTGCTTCTATCACTTATAAATTTTTATTCCTGCAATAAAATAAAGAAAATACCTTTCTTTAAAGTGCAATTTCATCAAAAATATATATGAATTTCTTGATGTATTTTTCCGTGATCAAAATCCCCCAAACTTAATTATTACTAGTCCTCAAGTAATTTTAATACTAAATAAAAATAATGATTTCTATAATAGAATTTTTCAACTCAGATAATATATGAATTAATTTTAAATAACATTATAATAAAGTTGAATAAAAATATTTCTAAGTAATTAAATTAACTTTATAGAGATAAAATTATTTATTTATCAGGTCTAAGATTTCTAGCTTTCTATTTAATTCAGGAATGACTATATTAAAAATAATAAATTACTTAAGATATTTAGATGATAGGAAATTCAAGAAAACTCTATTTAGTAAAATACTAATCCACAAATATAAGTTTAGAAATATAATTAAGTTTTACCCCTTTAGGTTGAATCCATTGAAGCCAATTTTTTATAAGGCATATCCTCAAGCTTCTCCTCACTTTATGTTTTTCTTTTCTTTTCTTTTCTTTTTGGATTGATTTTCAATCCTTCTTTTTTTTTTTTTTTCAAGTGAGAAATACTGTATCTAGATAGCCTGTTAATAATTTTGAACTTCAATTTCTCTTCCTAAATTTGAAACTTAAAAGATTTCTTTGCTTATATATGTTTCATAGCTTTTACTTTATTGAGTTTCTATCCTTTCTTTTTCACTTAAATACTTAAGAATTTTTAATTTCAAAATATAGTTTTCCTTATTTTAAATAGTTTACTATATTCTTATTCCTTTTAACCAAATATCTTATTCCATTAATCAATTGAATTACTAGAAATATTTTCTTTAACTTTATATAATAATTAAATAAATTAACTCATATTTATTGAATTGAAAATTACTATAGAAAAATCATTTAATAATAATTTTTGAAAATAGAAATTGAGAATAATTTTAATAATTAAATTTGTATTTTATCTTCCCCCAAACTTAAATTTTTCTATTTATACTACATAGTGAAAAAGGGAAAGTATATAAATAAAATTCATCATACCTTTGAGCTTTAGGTATTTCTTTTCTTTGAAATTTTTGCAGGCTTTTTCATTACTTACAGAACGTGTACTGTTAGTATTCTTCCACATATAATATTTAAAAAGAAAGTGCAGGGATGGAAATTTTAAAATAAGTATCAAACATAACAAAGAAAACTTAATCTGTTACTACACATACATTTACAATTTAAACAATATATTAAAGAAAGACTAACATCCTATATATATAAAAATTTACAACTAATTTAACACACATAAGAAATTTAATACCACTGCTCAAGCAAACAAACAACATATCAAGTCCAAAGTCCACGTAAAGTACTAAAATATTACACACGTAAATAATAAAGTTTGCAAAACAACAAATCTAAACAAACCAAACAAACTAAACAAAGACTCTAACCTTCTACATTAATATCCCAAACTATGTCGTCTCCCTGATCTCCAGGCTGAGAAGGCTGAGCAGGCTGGTACTGTGAATAACGGGGGCACTCAGGAAAGACAACATCTAAATCACCACTCCTATATCAACGCTCAGCTTCATGGTATGCAATCTCGTACTCTGAATGTCGCTGGAGATATTCGCTATCATAATCGTGTCTTCTTTCCAAGCCTCCAATCCTTTGATCTATATGCTCAAATCTTCTTTCCATATTTTCTTCAAATAACTCAAAACTCTTTCTACTCAGGGTTAACTCATTCATCGGATCTTGAAGGGTAGGAGTGGTGTACCGAGGGGGTGGTTCATAACTAGTAGAGGGTATATCTCTACTTGAAGAAGGTACATAATCCCTCGTCCCGGATCTCCATCCTTCGTGGGATTCATATTTCTTTATATTAGCCTGAGGAAGGGGTTTCATAGGCTCTATCCATTCCTCATCATCTCTTGCCTCTACCCCAGATAATTGGCAAAGTGCATAGATAAGACCAAGATGTCCTAGTCCTCCCCCACTTTCATTTCTAGTAGTGGCTAATATGTTTTTATATATAATATTTCCCACATTAATACTCTTCTGGTTCTGAATACAGAAATTTAGAACTGCTCTATCTCTTGTTACCTCACTATGGTGGTAGGTAGGTAACAAAGTAGAACAAATAAAATAATGTCATGCTTTAGATGTTGCATTTAGCATAGAAAGAGGGAAGTTTACCCGTTCCCGCTGCTTTATCTTCCAGACTCCTTTCCCATCAGTGAGAAAGTCGATCACCTCTTCCAGTGGTCCTTCCATAGTTCCAAAAGTTTCATACTCGCTGGTGTAGGTGTCTCATACTTCATAATAAACATTTATTCTAGCAGCGTTGAAATCTACAAAAAATCCTCTAACCTTAACCGGTGCATCTTCAGCCTGTGTTAAGTTCATATAAAATTCCTTCACAACTTCTACAGCTGCTCTGTTGGTCACGTAACGTAAATTTTCCCATCCTCGCTCCTTTATAACTCGCTCTACTTCTCCTCCTGGATTTTTGAAAACTCGATCTTGTATGCACTTTCTTGCTTGAATATTTTGAAAATATCGAGTTTGTGCTCTTGCATTAATGAATCGGGTTTCGTCATAATCTATTCGTCGCTTTTGTCGTGGAGCCATTTCTCGATCTGTGAAATTTACAAAAATTTTAACTAAACTCCAAAATATTACTAAGAAGGCTTCCTACAACAACTAAAATCCATTTAAATCAATTTCTATGAAATTCTTTCAAGTATTTTCTTCACATTTCAAAATTTTTCAAAATATCCCAATGTAGAAGAAATTCATGGTGAAAATCAAAACATTTTTGCATAGGAGTGAAGCTCTTACCAAGGGAAGATGAAATCAGGTGTCAAAAAGTGTTGAAATCGCTTCAAATCCGAGATCTCTCAAGCTCTAGGTCGGTTTTTTCGAAAATTTGAGGAAAGGGATGATGAATAGTGTCGGTTGACTGGTCAAATATAGGCCTTTTCGTGTTCTCGCTGTCAGTGAGATTTTTCTCACCGTCGGTGAGCTAATTAATTCCATAAGGCAAAAGTTTCGGGAAAAGTCCACCGTCGGAGAGCTCGGTCTCGCTGTCAGCGGGTTTTCTCGCTGTCGGCGAGATAATTCTCGCCGTCGGTGAGGTTCTAAAAAATTTTCAATTTTTTGAAATTCGTCAATCATTTTCAACCTCGAATTGCCCTTAATCAATCTTCCGATCACTTAATTTAATAATAATACAAAGATTAGATACTTTTACTAACAAAAAGTCACACAACACAAACAATATAACTTTATAAATTAAATCCATGAAACTTACAATTTTCACACTGACAACTTCACACATACTTAACTTAACTGTTCAAATCCATAATACTCAGCATCGCAATCCAAACCACAACACTCTAAATGCTCGAGACATAACAATTTACAAATAATCTCATCAAATCTGAGATGATCAAATCAAAGTTCGACTCATAATAAAACCTAACTCCAAATCAAACACACATATATACAAATATAACATAAATATAGAAATCTTTCCTACTCTTCAGTGTCTGAACTAACATCTTCTCTGATATTTTCGATGCGACGCAGGTGCACAAATAAATTATAGAAAGGCCTAAAAGGGAATTCTACAGTAGATTCTTCATTAATCCATCCTTTCTGTTTTAGTAGATGAATAAAACTGGCCTCCAGATGTCCAGTATGATCAAAGTGCTCCTTCATTCTCCAATCAATATGATCAAACATATCAGAGATATTGTCAACGGAATTCATCACATTTTGCAATTCTTTCTCCAATCCTTTAATCTTCTTCAGAATGAAATTAGTCTTATCAGTAAAGGGTCATGCTAAAGGATTGTTCTGTGATGCTCTGTCAGAAATAACGGTGATCTCATCATTGTTATCCAAAGTGGGAAACATATTAGTAGGATCCAGGGGTTTCCATGGTAAAAGTACTTTTTCCCAAGCCTCATAAGAAACTTGGTATTGATCGCATAAAACAAATATAGTAGATGGGTGTCCAAGTCCATGCACTGACCCATGCACAATTAATCCCAATGCAGACTTTACTATTATTGATCCAACATCGATAGGTAATCCAATTTGAATACAATAGTTTAAAATAAAGCATTCCTTTGAAACTTTATTTACTCTCAAGGTAGGTAATAATTTTGATGATATAAAGATATGCCAGTGCTCTGAGACAGGGTTAAGAAGTGATGCAGAAAAACTGACATACACGTCTTCTCGTAACTCCCAATCATCCAGTTCATCGGTTAGGTATCTGTAGATCTCGTTCATATTGTATCTTGAAGGCACAAAGTAGGAATAATGACAAACAGAGGTATTTTCTATAGAAAACAATTCATTTACTCTTGCAGGAGTAAATGTTACCCATCTTCCTATGACGTACACATTTCCATTGTTGATCACATGTAAATTAGAGTAAAACTCTTTAACTACTGGTATAACTACAGCGGAAGTTGTATAACAAAATACCTCCCAATGCGCTCGTGCGATCATTTCTTCGATTTTTGTAGTAGAATTCTCTACTCCTCTATTGACAAATCCTCTTTCTTTGATAAGTCTTTTCTTCATCAAGCCTTTGTTGAAGATTCGCTGTGCCTCCGAACTGACAAATTTTCTCCGGTTGAAAACTTCAGTCTTTGTGGTTTCTAGGAATTTGGAGGCCATTTTGGATGGAATGGATTGGTCTCTAGTCGTTCCTAAGGAAGAAAATGGTGTAAAATCGGATTTGGAATAATTTCTTACGAAGGAATGGCTTAGATCCATCCAAAACCGCACGAAAAATCTTTAAGAAACCAATTTTTTAATTGCCTCGCCGTCGGCGGGAAGTTCCTCGCCGTCGACGACTTAGTTATAAAACTGAATGAAGTAATGGTCCACGATCTCGCTGTCAGCGGGCTCGGGCTCGCTGTCGGCGAGATTCATAAAAATCGTCCGTTTTCGCTCTGGTCCGAATATTTTCTGATCTCATCTAATAGGTTCAATTTTTGTTATGATTCTAATAAAAATTTGAGTAGTAAGATTTGTTTTAATAATATAGACTCACAAATATGTAGACACTTAAAATAAAAGACTACTATGGGTTGCCTCCCATAAAGCGCTTGGTTTAACGTCGTCAGCCCGACCTAATTCAGTTAGTGTTCAGGTTGACTAAGCATTAAAACCTCTTTAAAATTTGGTCATCTATTTTCGAAATATGGTTTTAATTTATGTCCGTTTACTTTAAATCTATGTCCTGTTTTTGGATCTTCAATTTCTATAGTTCCATATGAAAATATTTGAGTTATGGTGAAAAGTCCTAACCATCGAGATTTCAATTTCCCAGAAATAATTTCAATCTAGTATTATAAAGCAAAACTTCTTGTCCCGGTTCAAAATTTCTCCGATTAATCTTCCGATCATGCCATAATTTTATTCTTTCTTTATAAATCTTATCATTATCATATGATTCGTTCCTTAATTCTTCCAATTCATTTAATTGCAACAATCTCTTCTCACCAAACTTCTTTCATATTATAATTAAATTCTTTAATCGCCCAATATGCTTTATGTTCTAATTCAACTAGTAGGTGGAAAGTTTTTCCATATATAAGCTCGTAAGGAGTCATTCCAATCGGAGTTTTATAAGCAGTCCTGTATGCCCATAATGCAGTGTTTAGTCTTATATACCAGTCTGATCTATTAGGATTTACAGACTTTTCTAATATACGCTTAATTTCTCGATTAGAAACTTCAGCTAATCCACTAGTTTGTGGATGATAAGCAGTTGATATCTTATGCATAATATTATACTTTTCTACTAGTTTGTGAATATATTTGTTTCTAAAATGAGTTCCTCCGTCAGTGATAGTCACTCTCGGCATTCCAAATCTAGTAAAAATATTTTTCATTAAAAATTTTGAAACACTTTTAGCATCACACCTAGATAAAGCTTGTGCTTCAATCCATTTGGAAACATAATCAACAACTACTAATATATATGAGTTTCCAAATGACGGAATAAAAGGTCCCATGAAATCTAATCCCCAAAAGTCAAAAATTTCAACTTCTAATATAAAATTCAGAGGCATTCATTTTTTTTTGATATGTTTCCTACTCTTTGGCATTTATCGCGAGTTTTTATAAATCTATATACATCTCTAAATAGAGTAGCCAATAGAATCCATATTGTAGAATTTTATATGCAGTTTTATCTGTCCCAAAATGTCCTCCAAAATCAGAATCATGACATTTTTGAATGATTGGTTCAGTTTCTTCATAAGGCACGCATCTTCTAATAATTAGATCCTTACATTGCTTATATAAGTATGGTTCATCCCAAAAATATGATTTAGTATCGTGAATGAATTTTTTCTCGTTGTTGCAAAGTTAACATAGGTGGTAAAATGTCAATTACAATATAATTTACTATATCGAGCATACCAAGGTATTTTCAACTCATTAATATTATAAAGTTGTTCATCGGGAAAAGCTGTCTAAAATTTCATTATCAATATTAGATAATTCATGATTTTCTAATCTTGATAATCGATCGACAATTTGATTATCGGTTCCTTTTTGTTAACTATCTCAAAATCAAATTCTTGCATTAATAATATCCATCCGATTAATCTTGGTTTAGAATCTTTCTTTTGCATTAAATATTTTATAGTAGAATGATCGGTATGCACAATACATTTAGTTCCTATTAGATAATGCCGAAATTTATTAAAAGCATATACAATCGCTAATAATTCTCTTTCGAGTAATTGTATAATTTATCTCAAAGATCATTTAGAGTTTTACTAAGCATAATATATAACTTTGAAAATCTTATCATATCTTTACCCAAAACCGCTCCTATAACATAATCACTAGCATCACACATAAGCTCAAATGGTTTCTCCCGAGCTAGGTGAAACTATTATAGGTCTTGTAATTAATTTATCTTTTAATAATTCGAAAGCATTCAGGCATTCAAATTTCTTGTCCTTTTCAAGAAGTTGGCATAGAGGTTTAGTAATTTTTGAAAAATCTTTAATATAACGCCTGTAAAATCCAGCATGTCCAAGAAAATTTCTTACCCCTTTTACCGTAGTTGGAGGTGGTAATTTAGCTATTACTTGAATTTTTGCAGGGTCTACTTCCATGCCTTTTTCCGAAATTTTATGCCCTAATACAATGCCGCTCGTAACCATAAATCGACATTTCTCCCAATTAAGAACTAAATTAGTTTTCTCACATACTTCAAATACTTTTTCAAGATGATTTAAGCATGTGTCAAATGTTGTTCCAAATACGGAGAAATCATCCATAAATACTTCTATTCCATTATCAATTAATTTACTAAATATAGACATCATACATCTTTGGAATGTTGCAGGTGCATTACATAATCCAAAAGGCATTCTTCGAAAAGCGAAAGTTCCATAAGGACTAGTAAATGTAGTTTTATCTTGATCCTCGGGAGCAATTTATATTTGATGATAACCGGTATATCCATCTAAGAAACAAAAATACTTATGTCCAGCTAATCTATCTAACATCTGGTCTAGAAATGGTAAAGGGAAGTGATCTTTTCTAGTGGCTGTGTTTAATTTTCTATAATCAATACATATTCGCCATCCAGTAACTTGTCTTATAGGGATAAGATCATTATTTTCATTAGCTTTGACAATCACCCCTCCTTTTTTAGGTACACAGTGAATTGGGCTTACCCAAGCACTGTCAGAAATAGGATATATAATACCATTATCTAACCATTTTCCAGTGGCTAAAAATGGTCTTTCTAAAATGATAGGAATTTCTTTATCTTCTTCCATATCTAGAACAATAAAATCTACAGGGAAGATAAATTTGTCCACTTTTACTAATACATCTTCAATAACTCCCTTAGGATATGTAACGAACGATCGACTAAGCGAAGAGTTATCGAAGTAGGTGAAATTTCTCCCAATCCTAATCTCTTGAAAATTGATAGAGGCATTAGATTGATGCTTGCTCCTAAGTCACACAAAGCTTTTCCATAGAATTTTTCTCCAATAGCGCAGGGTATAGTGAAACTACCAGGATCTTTTAATTTTTCAGGAAGTTTTTTTTGAATAATAGCACTACACTCTTCACTAAGTGCAACCATTTCATTATCAGTAATTTTTCTTTTTTTATTTAGAATATCTTTCATGAATTTTGCATAGTTTGGCATCTGTTCTAAAGCTTCTACGAAAGGAATATTTATCGTTAATTTCTTCAAAATTTCAAGGAATTTAGCAAATTTTTTGTCTTTTTAATGTTGAATTAGTCGTTGAGGAAATGGTGGTGGAGGTTTTTCAACAGAAATTTTCATAGGTATTAAAGGATTTTCTAAATTTGGATCTTGTTGATTCTTTTCCTTTTCAATTTCCACTTCCTCTTTTTGACTTTCAAGTTCTTTACGAATTCGAGGTTCTAATTCTTTTCCACTTCGTAATTGTATCGCTTTAATTTGTTCATTTCCCTTGTCTTTGGGATTTATTTCCACATTACTAGGAAATGTTCCAGGTATTCTATTATTAATTGCAGTAGCGATATGCCAAGTTGAGTTTCAATATTTTTAATAGCTATTCCTTGATTTTGTAATTGATTTCCTTGTATTTGTAATTGATTTCCTTGATTTTGTAATTGATTTCCTTGATTTTGTAAATGTTGACCCATATTTAATATTAATTCTTCTATAGATAATTTCTTATCTTTAAATTGAGGGTTATTATTATTAAATCCAGGTGGATAATTAGGTTTATAATTAGAATTTCCTTGATTAGGGGGATTTCCTAATGGTTGTGTTATGTTGTTCATCCATGGTTGATTAGTTGTGTTATTATTCCAATTAAAATTAGGATGATTTTTTCATCCAAGATTATAATAATTTGCATAAGGATTATTGGGTATGTTGTTAATTGCATTAATCGTTTCATATTGAGATTGGGATTCTATAAGTTGTCCAGATGAATTTTCTTCTGATATAGTTGGAGAGTAATTCATTCCAAAATGATCTAATTTTTTAGATATAGCAGCAATTTGTGAAGCTAACATAGATATTGCATCATTTTCATGAATACTAGCTATTTTTTTCGGATTCATTCTATCGACGAGGCCATTGAAAATTATTAGTTGTCATTTCTTCGATTAGTACATAGGCTTCATCAAATGGTTTTGACATTAATGATCCTCCAGCAGCAGCATCGATGATTGATCTTAAAGATCCTACTAATCCATTATAGAAAGTTTGAATAATTAACTCGATACGGTAACGCATGATGTGGGCATTTCCTAAGAAGTTCTTTAAATCTCTCCCAAGATTCATATATTGACTCTCCATCAAATCGACTAAAAGAAGTTATATCATTCCTAAGCTTAGCGGTTTTAGATGGCGAAAAATATTTGGATAGAAATTTTTGTGATAATTCTCCCCAAGTTTTAATAGATCCAGAGTCTTAACGAATTTAACCACATTTTAGCCTTATCCCTTAAAGAAAAAGGAAAAAGTCTAAGTCTAATAAGCATCGTTAGATACTCCTTCATATTTGAAAGTAGCACATAGTTCTAAAAAACTAGCAAGATGTAAATTAGGATCTTCGGTAGGTGAACCACTAAATTGATTATTTTGTACCATTTGGATAATTGCGAGTTTAAGTTCGAATGAATTAGCAGCTACATCAGGGTTTTGAATAGTTAAATGAATTTCATCTAATGTAGGGTTGGCATAATCTCGTAATGGTCTTGGTTGATTGCTATTTTCATTTTCAGGAATATTTGCCATTTGTGTTCAATTTATAATTTCTCTTTTTTGTTTTCTAATTCTTTTAATTGTACGCTCTAATTCTGAATCGTAAGGTATTAAATTTTCGTTTCCAAATTTTCGCATACAATTTTATAAAATAAAATAGTCCGTTACTCTAGTAAATAATTTCTTTACTTCCCAGGCAACGGCGCCAAAAACTTGACCCACTTTTAATATGTTTGCAAATTATGTTTATAGCAACGACACCAAAAACTTGATCCCGCTTTAAATATAGATATATGATTTAATGTATAATGTGGATTCTACACAAGTATACGTATCATATCAAGTAATACAGGGCTCTAGTGGAGTCCTGGTTATCGATCCCATAGGGAAGTTTTTAACAGATTTGTTATCAGCTAAATTTAAAGGAATTACTTACTAATAAGTGAACAGAAATTCAAAGTAACTATAATAAACTAAAGTAAACTAATGTTTGAAATAAGTTGATTTAAATAATTCAAAAAAAAGTATCCTTCTCCTTGTTTTTAGAAAATTAAGTGAATGATGAATTTAAATAGAATTTTGTAATTGTATTGTGACAAATAGGAGCATTCCTATTCTTTACCCTTTGGTCCAGGTGCAAAGAACATTGACTAATCCTATGTTTGATTTCTGAATCTGCGGTCAGGCTGGGAGGATACTGGTCGCCACTTCGGAGCTCCCACGTTCCCCTCACTCGAGGGCTAACATCTACACTTCGACTCTCAAACGAGTAGGATCGAATTGAGTATTTTAGTCCGTCACACTAAAATATCCGATTCTACGCCCGATAATTAATATTTCCCTATTTATTTGCACCCGCCTTCCAAGGCTTTTGACTTCCCGAATATTGGATGTAATTTTTACTATAGTTGATAATTCAACATATTTTAACTACTCGATTGGCCGGATTGAAAGTAAATTAAGTTTTAAGTAAAAATTATCACAATTTATTTATATTATATTAGGTGTTTCTATTTAATTTCATCAATCCGCATAATTTTCATAAATAAGAGAAAGACTAAGAAAACTACTCAGAATGCATGGGAATAAAACAAAGCATGGATTTCATTTAAAGTTAACAACAATAAACAAAGATACTTATCTTAATTTCCTCCCAATGCGACTCTTGAAGTTCCTTTGACTTTTCCTTCTAGTACAATGAAACTAAATAAGCACTCAATTAAACTAATGAACTCACTAAACTCACTCAAACTAAATTAAACTCACACAAATGACACTTAAGAAAATGAAAAGAGACTAAGACTCTCTAGAATAGACACACCTATACACTAGAATTCGGCCTCTATTTATAGAGGTAAGTAAAGGTCCAAGGGTGCTTAAACACCTCTTCGAAAAGTGTCCGGGTTCAATGTATATGCATTTTGAACTAGCTCGCCGTCGGCGGAAACGACCTCGCCGTCGGCGGGGCTTCTAGAAGGTCTTCAAACCGCGCGATCTCGGCTTGTCGGCGGGGTCGGGCTCGCTGTCGGCGAGGTAGTTATAATTCCTTCAGAAATTTCTCCTCACGATCTCGCCGTCGGCGACCTCGATCTCGCCGTCGGCGAAGTAGTTATATTTGCATGAATTTCCTCCTTTTTGATCCAAATTTGCTCCATTTCATGCTTTTTGCTTCTATCACTTATAAATCTTCATTCCTGTAATAAAATAAAGAAAATGCATTTCTTTAAAGTGCAATTTCATCAAAAATAGATATGAATTTCTTGATGTATTTTTCTGTGATCCATATGTTAGTCTATAATTATTAATTCCTTGGTTGTTCCAGTTCCCCAATTGGTTTACTTGGTGGTTCCCCCATTGTTGATTAATACCACCCTGATTATTGGTATTCCAGTTAAAGTTTGGATGATTCCTCCAACCTGGGTTATAATAATTAGAATATAGGTTATTAGGTTTACTTATAACATTCAAAGTTTCTGGTGAAGAATAAGAATCAACCATTTGGCCTAATGAATTTTCTTAAATCATGTAATTTGGCTAAGAAAAATGCATCCCAAGTTGTTCTATCTTTCTTGAAATTGCAGCAACTTAATTTGCTAACATTGTAAAAGCATCATTGTCATGAACACTGGCTACGTTTTTAGGATTTAACCTTTCAGAAGGCCATTGAAAATTTTTAGTAGTCATTTCTTCAATTAAAGCATAAGCATCAGGAAACTGTTTAGACATTAATGATCCACCAACAACAGCTTCGATAATTGATCTAAGAGATCCAACTAATCCATTGTAAAAGGCTTGAATTATTAACAAATTTGGTATCAAGTGATGTGGACACTTCCTGAGGAGATCTTTAAATCTGTCTCATGCTTCATATATTGATTCACCTTCAAACTGATAAAAAGATGTAATATCATTTCTCAAGTTCGCAGTTTCGATGGTGGAAAATATTTAGCAAGGAATTTTTGTGCTAAATCACCCCAAGTTCTGATAGATCCAGGTGCTAACGAATTTAACCATATCTTAGCTTTATCCCTTAGTGAGAAAGGAAAAGTCTTAGTCTAATAGCGTCATCCGACATACCATCATATTTAAAAGTAGCACACAACTCTAGAAAATTAGCAAGATGCAAATTAGGAACTTCAGTTGTTGCTCCCCCAAACTGATTATTAGACACCATTTGGATAATAGCATGTTTAAGTTCAAAGGAATTAGCAGCTTCAGCAGGGTGTTGAATACTACCATGAAGCTCATCTACTGTACGGTTAGCATAATCTCTTAAAGGTTTGAATTCTTGATGCAAGCCAACATTTTGATTTTGATAATTTTCCATTTCTTGAATATTTTTATCTTTTTCAAATTTTTTAATTTTTTTGATTTTTCTCATAGTTCTTTCTAATTCAGAATCATAAGGCACAAGTCCCTCAGAACATGAACTACCCATGCAATAATAAAATAAAACAAAACACAACACATTAATAAAAACAAAGAAAAGTAAAATTTTAATTTTTTCTTAATTTTCTTTAAAAATGCAGTTTTAATTAATTTCCCCGGCAACGACGCCAAAAAGTTGATCTCCGATAAATATATGTGCACCAAAACTTGACTCCACACCGAATATATGTGCTGATGATTTAGATATGAAAATTATGATTTTATAATATGAGATACTACACAAGTATACGTATCATTTATCAAGTAATATAAGAATTTCTAATTAAGCCCCGAGATATCGAACTCACAGGGAAATGTAAAAACTTTTTAAAGAATTAAGAAAATTATATTTTTACTTTTTTTAATGACTTTTGAAAGTATGTTTTATTTTGAAAAGCTTGAAATTTTTTTTGATATTTTAATAAAAGCTAAGCACGAAATGAAAATTATCAGAACTTTAAAATACAGTATAAAATACTAGGAAATAAAATATCTTTTTCTTTCTCTTATAAAGCAGTAATAATTATGAAAGTATTGTTGTGGAAGTATTTAAATGTGTTGTGATAAATATGAGCAAATTTATTATTTACCCTTACTTGGTTCTATAAAGAACAATGGTTAATTTGAAATTTTAAAATCTTGAAGATGGTTAGGCAGGGAAGATACCATCTCTCACTCTAGAGTTCCCTCGATTCCCTCTACCTGGGGGCTAACTTCTAATAACAAAATTTAAAATATCAAATCGGGGCTTTAGCCTGTCACTCTAAAGACCTCTAATTTTACTCCCCATTAAAAACATATCTCCTAAGCATTCAATTATATGGACTACAATTCACATCCATATAATTTCATGTGATTTATACCATTTATTGTTTAAGACAATGCCGCATTGGATCTTACATAATCTCACAACAAATTTAAAATCTTAACTGGCCAAATTAAGAAGTAAATTAAGTTCATGGAATTAAATCTTCACAACTTATTCCAACTTTAAACACTTATACATTCCACAACAATCCTACATAATTTAATTACTTCTTCATTTAAGAAAGAAAAAGATAAAGAAAACTACTTAGAACTCATGGAGAAAACACAAGCACACATTGATTTGAAAATATAAATCATAAAGAAAACACAACAAGAAAAACTAAATATAGAAAACAGAAGTAAACACTTATCTGAAAATCCTTTCCACAAGACTCCGGAAGTTTCTTTCAAACTTGACTTTCCACAAAACAACACTACAGAGGTTGGCACCCAACTCTGTTGACTCCAACTTTGACTTTAGACTTCAATAAAAACTAGATAAATGAATGAAAGAAAAATTGGTGGAAAGAAAGTTTCACACCAATCATTTCTCCTCTAAAACTAAACTAACTAAATTATAAACAATAAAAGATTGAAAGTAAAAACTCTTTGAACTAGAAGAAAACTCTGAAAATTAGAAAAGACTATTGAAAATTAGACTCACTAAAAGACTCTCTACACACATTACATGACATAATTTTAATAATAATCCAAAAGGTGCCCTGGTGTCTCTTCAAATCATGTCACGATTCAACATATCCACCAAAAGATGCATCCCTTCATTCAAATTTGCCGCCCATGGGAAGTTAAGGAAGTCAACACCAAAAGTTGCTTCAAACACCCCTTGAAATTGGTGTCAAAAATGAAGAAAATTTAATTTTTAACTGTGGCGGCTAAGTGCCGACCAGCCGGCGCTTAGCCGCGAGTGGCCAATTTTTCATTTTTTCATTTTTTTGCTCCAAATTTGATCTAATTTTGCTCCAAATTTGATATAATTTTGCTCCTTTCATCATAATCACTCATTTTCATTATACCTGCAAGAAAAATACAAAATATCTTCCATTAAAGTGCAATATCATCAAAAATAGGTATAAAATGTGCATAAAAACACTATATATTTTAGCTGTATCACACATTAGACTTAATTAAAATATTAAACCTTAACTAACTAAGGTTTAATCAAACTTAAACCTTAATTGAGTCTAACACATTAGAATTAATTAAATTATTAAACCTTAACCAACTAAAGTTTAATCAAACTTAAACCCTAATTAAGTCTAACACATTAGACCTTAACCAACTAAGGTTTAATCAAACTTAAACCCTAATTAGGTCTAACCTATTATACTTAATTAAATTATTAAACCTTAACCAACTAAAGCTTAATTATATCTAAATCAAACCTAACATAGGTCCAATCCATATTGAACTTAAGTCAAACCTAACTTAGGTTCAACATGACATGAATCTAAGTTAACCTAAACCTAAGTTAAGTCCAATCCATATTGGACTTAAGTCAAACCTAACTTTGGTTCAACATGACATGAATCTAAGTTAACCTAAACATAACTTAAGTCTAACCCATATTGGACTTAAGTCAAATCTAACTTAGGTTTCAATATGTCATGAATCTAAGTCAACCCAAACTTAACTTAAGTCCAACCCATATCAGACTTAAGTCAAACATAACTTAGGTTCAACATAACATAAATTTAGGTTAAACTAGACCTAACTTAAGATCAACTTACATTGAATTTAAGCTTAGGAATCAGCCTGACATAAACTTAAGTTATACCCAAGATAAATCTAACTTAAGTTCAACACAAATTGAACTTAAGTCAAACTAAACCTTAGGTCTAACCTAACTTAAACCTAAGTCAAGCTCAACATAAATTTTAGGTTCAACCAAAATTGAACATAATTTGACATCAACATTAGGTTGAACTTATATTGAACCTAACTTAACCAAAATCAACTTGAGTTCAGCCTAACATGAACCCAAGTTAACCTAAACATTAGGTTCAACCTATATTGAACCTATTTTAACCAAAAATATTAAATTGAAATGACAATGAATCTAATTATCAGACTTCTAATCAATTTAAGACTTTTAGATTCAAATAACATCGAATCTAAAATAATAAAATCTAACTTTTTGTTAGATTTTAAGTCTAATTAACATTAAACTTAAAATAACATTGAAATAAAACTTAAGTTTAATCTACATTTTCTTAAATTCAATTAACACTCTTTTTCTTGTAAGTTAAATCTTTGCATATTATAGGATATGCTCAATTTGTTTTGCAAGACGATCAAGATGAAACAATGACATTAAATTTGATTTAAATTTTCTTTGCATGTTATAGGGTGTGCTAACTCTGTTTTATAGGACGACATTCCAAAGATGGGAAAAATGACAACAAAACAAAACAAAATTACAACGACATCAGAACAATGACATTGACAAAACAAAATAAAAAAAATAATATTAAAATGACAAAATCAAGACAAAAAAAAACTAGAACTTTTAGGATAGTCACAAAACCTAAAACTTTTAGGATAACCACCAAACAAATGACAACAATAAAAATAAAAGGACAAACAACAAAATAAAAATGATATAATAAATGACATTAGCAAAATCAAATTTTTAAGGGTAGTATGACACATTACGCCTAGAATTAAAACGTTGACGTCTCTTTCCTTCTTCTTGCAACTTCTTAGAAAATAAGTGATTAACATTAATCAGAAATTTTCTTAGATAATCATAATTGTCTAAGATGTAATTAACTATAGGAGTTTACTCCTATAGAAGATTTAAGAACTCAGGATAGATATTACATCTAGAAATCTCTGGTTACCAAAATTTCATTATCCTTATATATAACTTATAGAATAAGACATTCTAGAATTTTCTTTTATAGGGATTATCACATACATCTCTTTTTTCTAATGTTTTATAGCTTATTAGCCCTTATTTTCTTTAAATTTCTTATTATATCTAAGGGCACATTTTACGAGATCTAAAGAAATAAGATTTGTTGAATATTAGAGCAATATTATAGGTACACATAGTGGCGACTCCAAACAAATGACATCGACATCGACCCGAGAAAATCTCCGACACCGCTACAAACGCCGACAACACCTTTCTTCATTTTGCTCAAATTTTAGTCATTTTTCACTCCTTTCATCATATTCATCCATTTAATCATACCTATAAGAAAAATACACAAAATACTTTCAATTAAAGTGCTGTATCATCAAATGTGTAAAAATGTGTATAAAAATACTATATATTTTAGGTGTATCAATCACCTCTTTGATTTGGCGAGTAATAGCCCCACTTGCAAGTGATCAGATGTCCACCCACGTCCACTCTTCCCATTGCCTGTTCGCATGTGCAGTTGCGGCGATGTTAGTGTGTTGGGACTCGCCTTTTCCTCCATCCGCTGGTCGCCGTCCTGGTTGTGTAGAATAGGCGAGTTCCCTAGTGCGGGCTTTAAGGGATGGACGTCCTAAGGTTCTACTTCTAGATGAGGCGTCAAGTCATTCTTTTGGGTGATCGCTGCCCGGATGACCTCAAACTGCTCCATCACGAGGGTCATCTGGGCTTGCCGAACCTAGACTTATGCATGGACGTCTGGTATTGTAGAATATTTATTGGGCTCCATGGGTGAAATTTTTTTTGGAAAGTTTCACCTTCAAAGTCATTTCCACTTCTCGTATGTGGCATGCTTCATGCTCACTGCACCACCTTTCAGGTTGTTAAATCCTAACTTGTCTTTTGGTAAGCATACCCCGAGAGTTAGAATCCAAAGAAGTAAGAGAAGGAGAGGGAGAGAGAGAGAGCACGGTTTATTTCCCCAAGAAGCAGCCAGAGAGTTCCTTTATTCCTCTTGAGACTGCCTATTTAAAGGGGTCTAATTACTACAATTAAGGAAGGTGAGAATCATTATGGTAACTGCCTTTAATTGAATTAATGTGTATGATTTAAATTAATGACATTTATAATATTGACAAAAATAACGGTATATAATGACTTATGAGAATACCGTCGACCGGCGTGTGACTGATTGTGTTGGCTAATAGACTGAAATCCGTCTATGCCGAGAGGGGATAATCGGTTGGCCTAAATATGGTCGGCTGTCTTAACAAGAGGCTTAGCCAATTGATTCTGCGAGATCTGTTGCTTCGGTCGATCGGTTGACTTATGGGTCGACTTGTTTTGTCTGGTAAGCCGTGGCTCACTTGCTTTTTCACTCTAGTCTTATAGGACATGTGTTCCATCTGTCTGGTCAGTTCGTTGCCTTGGTCGGATCTTTCCTCTCGCAAGGTCTTAGGCGGATCTTTTCGCTGCATATGCGGAATATCCAACGAGACTCGCTGTTAGGATATTTTGCATCTTATCATTGGCGGATATTGCCGCTACTATGTAGGGAATCATCTACATAGTTTTGTCCTATCCTGAACTTAGAGATGCGGCTTCTCAAACTTGGCATTGGATTGTTAGCTGATCTTTCTCTTTGAGATATCGTGTCTGTAGTTCTGATGTATACAATATTCATCATCTTTAGTATTCTATTTTTCACTTTTTTCTACTGATATGATTGAAAAAATTATTATTCAATCATTATCACTATTTATAATATCCCTAACTAACGTTCATTGTAATTCGATTCATAAATATTTTTATAATTTTAAATTTATTCATATATTAATTGTTAATTATTTATTATTAAATATACTTTTTAATATATTACACTTTCATCTTTATTCTATTTAATTTTTAAATCAAAATATCATGCACTAAGTACCGTTTATAATTATAAGAATTAAGTAATTTAAACCATAGCATGAAATAAATTTATAGTTTTAACATAGGTATTAAACTATTTATTAAAAATTTCAATATATTATTGTTTTTTATAATTCTTTCTGCTTGTAGTTAAACTAATGAATTTAAAGAATAATAAACTCATATACTTAAGCTATAATCTTTTGATTCATCTCTATTAGAAATGTGTGTTGCTTAGTTGCGTGTAATCGATTCAATTGAATCCTCCGAAGCTGTAGTGCCGTGTAATCGATTCAATTTAAGCCTCCGAAGACAGATGGCAAGGTGGAGAGGTGGCGGCGAGTTACTTCGAAGAGCAGCAGCGACGCCGTGGTGGCGACATGCGGTCGGCGGCTACCATACGATTGAAGCAGTACCAAGGGAGTACACCGGTTGCCGAATCGCGGTTAAGGAACGAGCTGCCGGCCGGATCCCGGCGGTGGTTCTAGCGACGGGCGAAGGTGGCACACCGGTTTCCAGGAAGCAGCTACTCACCTTCGACAAACATCAGATTGATCTCCTCCTGCGCGACTCGCCATTCTTCACCTCGACAATTTTTGATCTTCAAATCCGAGCCGGCGTCCGTTCCGCCGTGGTGCTTCAGTCCGGAAACGTTCTCCCGATTAAGGCACGACTAGTGAATTTGTTTTAGTTTATTTTTTGTTTTAATTGAAGTTAGGGTTTGTTTATCGCAGGTTCATAAGAATGAGGAGACAGGGCAGATTCTTAATCTGGTAATGGTGTGGGCGGACGAGGCCTCGGCACTGAAAGTGGATATCCCTGTTGTATTCAATGGAGAGGATATTTGTCCTGGTCTTAAGAAAGGTAGGGTTTCCGTATCACTTTTTTTAGTTAATTTTGTGGCCATGCTTTTTCATTAGAATTAGTGCGTAGAGAGCTGCATTTTATGTATTCTCAATGGTAAACTAATGGAATTGGAATAGCATTTTATGTAGAGAGCTGCATTTTATGTATTCTCAATAGAATTAGTGCGTAGATACTAGTATTAGGATAGGATCTTGGAATATAGGTACTCTCAATGGTAAACTAATGGAATTGGTTGATATTATGATTCATAGAAAGATAAATGTCCTATTTATTCAAGAAACTAAATGGGTTGGAGAAAAAGCTAAGGAGATTGATAACTTAGGTTTTAAACTATGGTATTACTGTAAGAGTAACGTACTTAGAAATGGTGTAGGTGTAATTATAGATTTTCTTAAGAGTTTGAAAGATAATGTTGTTAAAATTAATAGAGTTGGAGATAGAATTATAGCAGACTTAAGATTATTATTGATACTTAAGATTTTTAATATTATAAGTCTTTATGTTCTCAAGTTAGTTTAGATATAGACTCTAAAGATAAATTCTGGAATGATTTAGAAGACTTAATACACTGATACCGCTTGAAGAAAAAATTTTATTGGAGGAGATTTAAATGGACGTGTCGGTAGAGTGGTAGAAGATTTCGAAATATTCATGGTGGCTACTGATTATGGAGCGATTAATGAAGAAGGTAGAACGATTTTAGATTTTCTTTAGCGTATGATATGATTATTACTTATACTTTATTCAAAAAAGAGATGAACATCTTATTACTTATAAGAATGGATCTAATAAAACACAAATTGATTATTTTCTTATGAGAAGAAGAGATCGTCGAGATTAGTAATGATTGTAAGGTCATTCCAGTGAACGATTAAGTACCTAACATCGATTATTAGTTCTAGATTTTAAGATAAAGAGTTGTAAAATAAAGAATACTTAGGATTCAACATCGTAGAATAAGATGAGAAGCACTTAAAAGACACATAAAATTATTTTTATGAGTAAAATTCAAGATTTAAATATTTGGGATGTTCTATGAAGATGCGAATGTTATGTGGGAAAAATTAACTAATACTTATTAAACAAGTGACTAAAGATGATCTTGGAGAATCGAAAGAAAAGTTTCATAAATAAAAATAGTTGGTGGTGGAATAATAATGTGCGAAAAGATAAAATATAAGAAGTTATGTTATAAAAATTGGTTTAAATGTAAAAGCGCGAGAACCTGGAAAAATATAAAACGGCTGCATGAGAGTGTAAAAGAATAATCGTGACGCTAAAAATTCGCTTTTAGTGATCTTTATAACATGTTAATTCTTAGGAAGGTGAAAAATATGTGTATAAACTAGTCAAACAAAGAGAAAAGAAAAGTAAAGATTTAACTCAAGTAAAGTGTATGAAAGATGAAAATCAAAAAGTGATTTTCTTGAAAAAGATATTCAACATAGAGTGGGTGAGTTATTTTGATAAAGCTTTTTAATGATGATGCTGAAAGTACGATCGACCTTAGTGATCTTAATATCGTTAATAATAATAAAACTTTTCATTTTTACCGTCGCATTAGTAAAAAAAAAGTTGATGAGACTTTAAAGAAAATCAAGGGGAAAGTCACGTAGGACTACGATGATATCCCAATTGAAGTGTGGAAATGTTTAGGTGATTTGGGGGTTTCAGACTTACTAAACTTTTTAATATTATTTTAAAAACTAAAAGGATGCTCGAGGAGTGGAGAAAGAACATTTTGGTCCCTATTTTTAAGAATAAAGGAGATGCACAAGAGTGTGCAAATTATAGAGGAATTAAATTGATGTGTCATACTTTAAAATTATGGGAGAGGGTAATTGAACATAGGTTAAGACGTATTACGAAGATTTCTCATAATCAATTTGGATTTATGCGTGGCGAGTCTACCATGGAAGCTATACATTTATTGATAGGTTTGATGGAGAAGTACAAAGATAATAAGGAGGATCTACATTTGATTTTTATTGATTTAGAAAAAGCTTACGATAAGGTTCCTAGAGATGTTCTTTGGAGAGTCCTTGAGATGAAAGGTGTTGATATGACTTATTTTTAAGTCATTAAAGATATGTATGCTAGAGTCATTACATGTGTTCGAACTGAAGGAGGATTGACCAAGCATTTTACTATTTCTGTTGGTTTACATCAAGGATCGGCTTTAAGCCCATATCTTTTTGCTTTATTTATGGATGGTCTTAGTGGGCATTTACAAGAGGATGTACCTTGGTGTATGCTTTTTGCTGATGATATCCTCCTTGTGGATCAGACAAGAGAAAGTCCAGGAAAAAGTTGAATTATGGAGGTCTACATTGGAGTCTAATGGTCTTCGTTTGAGTAGAACTAACACTGAATACATGGAATGTAATTTTAGTGATAGTAGGTCTAGTGACAGAAGTGTAACTTTGGGTGATCAAATTATTAAAAGGTGTGAACGATTTAGATATCTCGGGTCCATTGTTCAAAGCGATGGTGATATAGATGGGGATGTTAATAGTAGAATTCAGGTTGGTTGGTTGAAGTGGAGGATTGCGTCCGGCCTATTGTGTGATAGAAAAGTACCGCTTAGACTGAAAGGAAAATTTTATAAGATGGTGGTGAGACCTTCAATGCTCTATGGTGCTGAATGTTGGCCTTTAAAAGAGAAGCATAATGTTAAGTTAAGTGTTGCCGAGATGAGAATGATTAGGTGGATGAGTGGCTTTACACTTAGAGACAAATTGCGAAATGAATATATCCGTAATAGGGTTGGAGTTGCACCAGTGACGGATAAAATTAGAGAGAGTCGCCTTAGATGGTTTGGTCACATTAAACGTCGACCACCTGATGATCCGATTAGGAGAGTAGATGTTTTAAATACAACTTATGTTAAGAAAGGCAGAGGCAGACCTAGGAAAACTTGGGCTTATTGCATAAAAAATGATCTTAATTTATTAGAATTAAACGAAAATTTGACACTAAATAGGACACAATGGAGAAAAAGGATTCATGTAGCCGACCCCACTTAGTGGGATTAAGGCTTTGTTGTTGTTGTTGTCGTTGTTGAGCTGCATTTTACTCGTATGTTCCGCAGATTTTAGTTGGGTAATAGGATTTGTTTAGGTGTGGAGCATGGGTGGCGCAGTTGAGTGAAATGTCAAGATGTTCTGTTTTCGTAGATATACAAAAATGTAATAGTTTCAAATTCATCACAGTCCATCATCTTAGAATGTGTAGATATTTGGTTGGTCTCATGCACCACACATTACTGCGTGTACAAGGGAGATGCAGATAGAGATAGGAGAGACCCCGGTGTGTACATTCATTCACACTCTCTGTATCGCTCTCCAACCCTCTAATTTCTCTCCATTCCCCATCTGATAATCTATTTGTAAGACCTACTAGTATTTTTCTTTTCCTTCTTAAGTCACTAGATCAGTTTTTTAGGCAATCATTTTTTCCATGCCATAGGAGGTAACCACAAAATAGTGTCCAAGGGAAGAGTGCTCGTACTTATGCACTCAAAATAAAAATAAAAATAAAGCCCTTAAGGAGGTACATGTAGAGCATCCTCTCTTATTAGAAGAATATTTGAATATGAGCAACATTGAACTTGGCATGCCTCCCACCTCGAATGAATCAACCAAAATAAATTGATTTATGCATCCCTAGAAAAAGAACTTATGATTTAAAGAAACCCTTTAGTATTCGAGTTATTATTATTATTTTTTCTTTTATATATGCAATAATTGGAACTCTTACTGTTGGCTTTAGAAGTTTTCATGCTCTTCCGCCTTGTAGGAATGGGGCTGTACCTAAATACAATGTTTCTTTCTTTTGTTTTTATTTTTTTGCCTCACATGAAAAATCATGTAAAAAGACTAAGCATCTGTTCTAGGATCTTAAAAATCCATTATGGCCTTTGAAAAGTTCTAATCCATGTCAGTGTGCACACTTTTACAAGTACACATGAATACATCCACATATACTTATGAGTAATAATGCATATACATTATTTATCATTGGTCACTCACACGCTGGCATATACACTCCTATACCATATCTTACCTATTCCTTTCCCCATGTTTCCATCCTGATTACTACTCTAATCCCTTCCTTGCTTCATGCTTTCCTTGAAAGAGCAAGGAAGGTGTGAACCTATACATGGGAGATTCTAATTGTTGGGCACCATCTTAAATGTGCTCTATTGTTTGAAGAAACTCTTTAGTTGTGGATTTATAAAGTTTTTTACTTGTCATGTTGGTAGTGAATCTCTTACTAATGGCTTTATAACCTTTCCCGCATGTCTCGTGAGACTGGATGTGTTGTGTATCTAATAACAAACTCCCTTTTTTTCACCTCACATGGAAAACAATGTACAAAGGCTCTCAATATCATTTATAGGGCCTTAAAAGGCCTCTTAAGTCATTTGCAAAAGCCTAACAATGTCAGCATGCATGTTTGTACAAGCATGTATGAATACGGGCACATATACTTAATAATACTGACATGTGCTATTTTTCATGGCCATACATGTGCTTGCATACATGCAACTATCCTATATATTGCAAAAATATGCACAAAAAAATGCCCAGTCCATTCCACTCTCCATGATCCTATTTCAGTCTCCATTATTCCCTCATAACTACTATTCTGTTTTATTCCTCCCCTCATATCTTGAGAGGAGGTAGGGTGGAGTGGAATTTTTTTTTGTGTTATTTTCTCAAAATTTCTTCTACTTATTTTTATTAAGCAATCTATTCATTGAGTTGTGACTTTTAGGACATAGTTAAAAGATTTCAAACTATTCATTGAGTTGTGACTTTTAGGACTTAGTTAAAAGATTTTTATTTTGAGGAACATGATTTCTTATGTGCAAAGAAATATCTTGCTAAAGGATATATGGTTATGTAAAATAAGAGGTTAGTGTTTTTTGACAATTTGGGCCAGTGATGCAATTGCATGAAGGCATGACAATGCTTTTTACTGGAAAATTAATTTAGAATAAGTGTAAGAGTTTACTGCAGTAAAGATGTTTTTAATTTGTGCACCCAAACCTTCTTTTCGAGATTAGTATTTTCTTGGTCCTGTGAGTTGTTTTTTCGTAATTTGATTCAAGGATATTTAATTATCATGCATTCTTTGATCTTAAATTCTTGATTTCTTTCACGTGATATTGGACCATGGACACAACATACAAGTGCTTCATTTTGACTTGTTGCATACTTAAGTAAAGATCAACCTATTCTATATTTATGCTAGTTGCTTCTACTTTATGTTTTATTATTGCAATTACCTCAACTTAGCCAGGAATTCCACTTTGGATAAGGATCAGATTGTAATCAACATCCCAGTGGCTTTTAGAACATTTATGAGATGAGCGTTTTACTATTAAATTTTTATATTTCTATGGAAAAGCATGAAAGTGATGCACATAGTTGTGCAAGGCGGCTTTCATGATAATTGAATTGGATATTGATTAAAAACATACAACCATTAATTTTCAGTGCCCTTTTTCTTGAATCAATGATTTGAACATCAATCTGTCGCAATGACCACAAGATTTGCATTGTTTAACTTAATGGTCCTAACCTTGAATTTTGCTTCACCTTTGGCAAAGTGAAGTGTAAGCTTACACTTTGTAGTTTATATTTGTAATTTATAGAGTTTGAATGATCCATGAATATTGTTCAATAAAATATAATAAGCTGGATAGATTCTTGTGTGTTATATAAAATAAAGATATCGAATATTTCTTGAAGTAGCAAATTCTTCCTTTAATATGAGCTTTTCAAATCTAAAATGCATAATGAGAATGATGTGTAATATTTTGAACAAATGATATATTGCTCTTTTCAGTCGATTTGACATATTTGTTAAAGATTCTGTTTAAAAATTAATAAAGGAAAACAACAACAAAAGTAAATTTTCTTATTGAGGAATTAAGATTGATAAAATTATATTTAGATAGAATTCTAGATTTTGTACATAGGTAAAGAGGTAAATTACATAGAGGCTTTAAAAATTTCATCAAGCTGTTATCGCTTGCTATTTCCTCTCATTACGTACCAAAATCTCTTATTGAAACTGCCCATTGACACCTCTTATTCATGTCTACATTGAGATTCAAAATGAACGTCGTTGCATAAACCATTAACACAATAAACAATAAACATTTTCACAACATTACAAATAAAGTATCAAAGATGACATTCATAATTTGCTCCATTCAATCGCCAACGATGACATAAGTAATTCGCTCTCTCAACTCTATCATCTGCCGGTGTAGTCCATGATTCCGACGTAGTTCTTCCAAGAGATCGATGGATACGGGTTGTGCCATACTGAACATATTGTTAAATCTTGTTGGGTGCCCTACAATCAACTCTCTAACCCACTTATCGTCTATGTATGTTGATGTCATACATGGAGAACGAGCAATATACGAGTTGTACTCATACATCAGGCAAAACACAACTGCAATTTTTCTTCTGTGTGTTTCTCTATTGATGTTATTTATTGTCTAGTAGTTAACACATATAAATATCACTGAAATAGTTAGAATCATAACATGATTTATTGAAAAAAAAAAAAGAAACTATAAAAAACAATTAATAAAAATTCAAGAAATAAAACCAGAGCATATAAGAAGTGGCATAAATATTGTTACCATGCAAAAAAAAATATAAACTGTTCAACAAATAAAATAATATTCATGTTAGTTGTGAAAATAATGTAAATAATTGACCCTGCGGTCAGGGGTCATCATTATAAAGAACTCACGCCAGTTAGGGTTTTAAGTAACTTCGTAGAGAACAAGTTCCATGACATATCCTCATTAATTTCTGGAGTTGCTTACAGAATTACATTACTTGTTGAATAAAAGTTGCTTGTGATGTGTTAGAGTCATTGGTGCATGATGCCATTAACTGTGAGATTTGACTTCTAATGAAAATGCACTATATTTTTTTTTCCTCAATCTTAGGACGCTTTGATCGACTAATGGATTCAACTTCATTGAGGTTGCACTAGGCTTTCATTGGAGTCGTCTGTTTGTTCAACTTCCAAGTTCTCAGCTATGCCAGCAAACCCTCGCTTACTAGGGGCCATGCATGATCTCCCGTTGCCATGACTCCACTGAACATACGATCCAACTGCTCTTCCATCTCAGGGTTAGTGCCACTGAATTTGAATTTTTTTTGCATTTGACATTACCTATAAAGTAATGGGAGATTGATATGTTGATGTATCTGAAAATAAAAATTGATGAAAGGAGTGAATGTTTCATAAATTCTCACCTCCAATCTCTCGGTCCACCGTTCTTCCAAAGCATCAATTGTCGTTTTATCGGATCTTAACCCAATCCCTTGGATTCTCGCTTCAATTCTTTTCAAATTTTACAATCCTTTTTTAATTGATGTCATTTGTTTTTCAATTGCATCATGTTGTATTCTTTTCATTAGTTTTTTTTTTTTTTTGAATTTTTTTAAAATATTTTGTTAGCCTTCCTTGTTAAAATAGGTTGTTGGTTTATTTTTCAATTCCACCTCCTTTTGGTAGAGGCCGCAAAAAATTAGTTTGACATCTTTATCTCACATAACAGATGAACAAATTTCTTTTGTTTTAATCCTTATTATACTAGCATGAAAAGAACTAATCAACATAAATATTTATCGTAAAAAACATAAAGTATCATTTAAGTTATTACAACTCAAAGAAAGCTAACATTGTCAATGAAAATAAAAAAATTACAAATATCAACACAACATCACCGCCACTATCAACATATCACCACCAGCACCATATTACCAACACAACCACCAACATCTACACCACACCACACCACACCACACCACACCACGTCACACAACCACTACAACATCACCTCCACTATCACATTACCAACACCACCACCAACATCAACACCAACACTACTACGAACACCAACACCACTACGAACACCAACACCACTACCAACACCACTACCGACATCACTACCACACCACACAACCACCTACATCACACATTGCCAACACCACCACCAACATCACTACAACACCACACAAACACCAACACCACCACCAACATCACTACAACACCACACAAACACCAACACCAACATCAGCGTCACACCAACACTAACACCACTACCACACCACAACCACTACCATCAGCACTACTATCACCACACCTCAACGACAACACCACACCACATCAACCACCACTATTAGCACTACTATCACCACACCACAACGCCAACACCACAACACATCAACCGCCACCACATGATAAGACCCCATCCCATATATTTCCTTTTGATCAAATTTACAGTGGTTTGATCATGGCAAACATAAGTGCATTGGTTTTGGATGCCTTGTATGTAATTTACTCAACAAATTGCCATCTACAAATCAAGCACCTTCTTTCATCTATTTTTCAAATTCTCACCCAAACATCCAAAATAATGATAAAACCCCCATCCCATATTTTTCATTTGAGGCAATTATATACAGGGCACTCGAAATATTGCTATCTACAAATCAATCACCCATTTTCATCCATTTTTCATATTCCACTCAAACATCAAAGGCAACCATTCCATGTTTTTTGAATTGAGGCAATTACATGCGGGGCACCCGAAACATTGCTATCTACAAATCAAGCACCATCTTTCACCCATTTTTCAAATTCCAACTCAAAAATCAGTGGAGGTAATGATAAATGGCCATCCATATTTTTCATTTGATATGGTTACATACAGGGCACCCGAAACATTGCTTTCTACAAATCAAGCACCATCTTTCATCCATTTTTCAAATTCCCACTAAAAAATCAGTGAAGATAATCATAAAGAGCCATCTCATATTTTTCATTTGATCCAGTTACATATAAGGCACCCGAAACATTGCTATATACAAATCAAGCACCCTTTTTCATCTATTTTTCAAATTCCCACTCAAAAATTATTGGAGGTAATGATAAAAGGCCATCTCATATTTTTCATTTGATCTGGTTACTTACAGAGCACCTGAAACATTACTATCTACAAATCAAACACCATCTTTCATCCATTTTTCAAGTTCTCCCTAAAAATCAGTGGACATAAAAACACCATTCCATATTTTTTATTTTTATCGCAAATCACAAATTGTAAAATCAGATGAGGTAAATGAGAAAGCCACAAATCGTAAAATCCACAAATTCTCACAATAAACTGCAAACGAGAAAGTCACAAACCGTAAAGAGAAAGTCATTCCATTGAAAATGAGGAAAGGAATTACATACAAAAGCACAATAACTAGAAATCGGAGGGAAGAGAGAAAGAAGAAAGGCAACATGTTACCACCGGAGAGAGGCGCGTGAGAGGGGCAAGAGAGGCCTGAGAGAGAAACGATAGAGGTACCTAGGGTTCGCGAGAGCAACCGAGAGCGGTACCTAGAGCAGAAGAAATTGTGAGAGGGAGCCACGAGTTATTGTAATCGAGAGGACAGCGAGGTAAATAGTTCACAAAGAAACGCGGGTTGTGGCCTGCGGCTTGCGTTTAACATAGACCGTACTAACCAAACGCTTCGTAAAAGCTGCCCCAAATGGGCCCTTAATGTTTTATAAAAAATCTTTGTGAATGGTTGATTGGCATAGTTTTTAATACTGGCACTAAAAGCTTCACTTGTTAAATCAATTTGAGAATTTTATCTATGCCTTCATGTTTTGATCTAGATACACTTCAAATAAGTTACCATAATCCATAAGTATGTTGATCGTGGTCCTAGTCTTATCTCATCATTTTCTTTTAATGATATTTTACACGCTAAAGGTAGATGTAAATTCTCTATTTAACATTCTTACTAAATTAGAAGGCACAGTAATGGTTTCAATCAAATTTTATACTAGGGAAATGGTAACCTCTGCAAAATAACTTACAATTAAATTCAAGCAATATCAGAATTTGATTATGTGAATCAATAAAACCTCTCCAAGAAAATATTGTTTGCCATTTTCTCTAATTTGATCGTACCCAATAAATTTTTGTGAAAGTTTTTAAGAAATTGTAGCAAATGTACACCTAAATGTTGGTGGTGGGGGATCATGGAGGTGTGAATTAAATTTGATTTTTAAACGATGTAAAAAAAATGATCTCAATTCTGCATATTATTAAGTGCATTTGCAATCAAATATGTGTGCTATGATGCTGGTGTGGTTAAGAATTAATTGAATTCACTAAAAGAAATAAGAGATTTGAATTAAATAAAGAAATAACATATTTGCAAGCAACAAAATTTATTTTCAATCGGCTCTTTCACTTTTCAAGTCTATGCATTCCTATTTATAGCCCTCGCAAAAGCTTCGGTAGAGTTAACTACATAAAGGGAGATACTTTGAGAACTTACTAATACTTAAAGTCTCAAAAGAAATAGTTTTATGGCTTGGATAGCAGATGGAATTGGGATGATATATATCTAACTTTATGATTAATATGAGTTTAACACTTGCTAACTGGATGGCCCAATCAATTCGTAGCAATTATTTTAATTAACTATTTTTTTTTTAAGCCCACCGGAAAGTATGTAATGTATGTGTTTATTACTGTGTAGGTTATTTGCAAGTCTCTTAGTAACCGGACTACCTGGTACCCATAAAATAAAATAAATGAATAGTAATATTAGAGGAAGTCCCGTGTAGGCTCAATATTTAATTAGTTAAAAAATGAATATCGTAATATGACACAACTTCATAGTCACTTGGTGCTGCCATATTGGCGAAAAGTTCACATTCCATGGGTAGGCATTTTCCCTTTATAGACTCAGTTTTTTTATTATTTTTTATTTTTTTTATAAAGGAAAAGTGGGCTGGTTGAAGTTTTGGAGCTTAATTGGCTTGATCAACTTTTAAAGTTGCCGACACATTTTCTAATTTCTAAACTGTAACAGTATTTATTTCCTGATTTAGATAATGTTAATCCAAAAAGAATTATTAAAATAATAAGATTTATAACTGTTCTAATCTATCCATAATATCTTCTCAAGCATAAAATTTGCTTAAAACTGTGAAAATGTGCTGAAATTCAGATCACCAGATCCTCTTTTATGAATGCTAAAAGTACCATAACTTCTTTTATAAAATCTCAAATTCTCAAAATGCTGAAAATTCGCAGTAAAAGTACACTTGTGTATATTATGGAAGATGAACACTAAAATATTATTGAAGAGTGCGATAGACTGAGGGCAAATACGGGAAGCATGTTGGAGACTTTGAAGATAGTTTCTCAGCAAATATTGAAAATATGTTCTGTTCACTGAAAATAGTTTATCTGCAAATGTAGGGAATCAGGGGATAACTTTGCCAAATTAATCTTACTTTGTCCAACATTGCCAGGAGCTTCACAAAAGATGAGGACAAGGGATTGTAAATTGACTCGAGGATAGATTCAAGTGGAGTCATATTTCAACTATAGAGCAAATTTATTATAAGCTTTGAGCAATATCTATGAAATCCCAATGTGCTATAAGCTATTTTACAAAATGAAAACAAACCCCACAAACTACTTAAACTCTAGAATGCAATTTTCATGCTTTACACAAACCTTAAATCATTGGTTTGGGGTTGCCAACACCATTACTGTACTTGATCCCAAAAAATTAACAGAAATGCATATTTTTGTGCTCGGAGTCTGTTTGGGGCACTTATAGAAGTTGGTTATGGATCTGCTATAGGATAAACTACAAGTATAGATGATAGAACTGTAAAACCTTATAGGCTGAGAAACCTAGTTGCATTTAATTGAGGAGTACTTTATCCAATTTAAGTATTCATTCTTCCCTTCTGCAATAATTTGATGAATTTAATTGTTCTTGCCATTTCCTGAGCAACAGGGGGCTACTTGCACAAGATTAGAACCAGTCTGAAATACCTCTGTCAAATTGAGCATATTCCTCCAAAGGTTGAGGTGGACCTTTCAAATTTGGACGTTGGAGACAAATTTTTCATGCATGAAATTAAAGTACATTCATCACTGAAGCTCTTAAGCAAGGATGATACAATACCTATATGTAAGATCTGGGCTACAAAACCTGTAAGGCCAGATAACAAAGCATCATCTGAGTACACACAATCAGAAGGAACATAATTGCTCCTACCTGAATATTTGGAGCTTGTTATAAAGGCTTCACAGAAGTCTAGGTTGCAACAATTTTGGAGGATTGGCATTTTCGGGTTAGTTTGGTCTTTTGCGTTATTTATTTTGGTTGTTATATTTTTCTTAGGAATGCATTGGAATAGTTCAACGTGTACTGACATTCTCAGCATGGATCTAAATGAATTCTGAGCTTGCTTTCTGTAGCGTAATTTCAAAAATTGTGAGTACTTCAACATATAATTTAAACGGACCAAATTTCATTTAGTAGTAATTATGATTGAAAATTGGGCAGTTATGGTAAACTGAATTCTTACTTGTAATTTAATCAATGTATTTTATTCATTGACGTTATTTAAATTTGAATCATCTATATTATACAATACAGAATTTTATTAGGATAAGGCTTTTCTGGCCAATTTTAGGTGGGACCAACTGTGATGGTGTCTAAGTCAAATTTTGGCATAAATAAAGGAAAAATTATTTCATACGGACAACATACGCGAATATGCGTAAGGAATCCGCAAATAACCATCGAATAACCTCTGCGATCGTGTAGTTCAGGATTATCGGGAGGTTATTAGCAGGTTATTGCGGTATTATTCCGAATAACCAATGAATAACTCCCTAATAACACCTAAATAACCTCTATGGTTTCACTTTTATATCTTTTATCTGTTATTCGGGGTATTGTGAGGTTATTAGGAGGTTATTGCTCAAATAACAGTGCAATAACTTCTTAATAACCTGCCAATAACTCCCGCTGTTTCATTTTAATGTTATTCACAGAGTTATTATGAGTTATTGGATGGTTATTCGGTGGTTATTTGTGAATTTCGTACGCAACGTTGCGTACGTTGTCCGTATAAAATAATTTTCCTGAATAAAGCCATTCAAATTTATATTAGCAGGATTTACGTTAACTATTGCACAATTTATGTATTTGCAAATCTATCTTCTAAAAAGTAAAATTTTCATGTATATAATATTTTGTTGTCATAATCACATCAAAGTATATGTATAAAAAATATATTTGACTGTTAAAAAATTGAGTTTTATATTAATAAAATATTAAAATTTTGGTTATATTTAGATATATAATGTAAATACGAGAAAATTATGGCTTGTAAATAAATCGCCCTATAAGTTAATTTTGCATGTGTAATTTTATTTCGGGTAATAATATATTAGCTATTAACGCCTCTGTCGGCAGAAAAAAATGACCGAACAATGGTTTTAACTATTATAAGTTGACTCCTGTTTCAGGGTGTCAAACTAATAAAGATGAATTTTAGATAAGAATAGTTTGATTTAATATCAAGATGAGTATTTTTATTTTAAATTCTATTATGAAATAGATTTAATATTAATTAATTAAACAAATAATGTTTTAATTTTATTCTTCTTAAAATAAATTTGATGGTTAAAAACTCATCTTGGTTAATTCAGAGTATTATGATCTTATATGTATGTATATAAGATCAGTTGTAAGACATCTCAAAGCTAGTTTCGATCCTATAGGGATGGATAGCACATACGGGGAGCGGTATTCTCAAATACCACTCTTTTAATTAATTAATTATATATATATATATATATATATATATATATATATATATATATATATATATATATATATATATAATTAATTAATTAAAAGAGTGGTATTTGAGAATACCGCTCCCTGTATGTGCTATCCGTCCCTATAGGGATCGAAACTAGCTTTGAGAGGTCTTACAACAGATAACACAGCTCCCTACCAACTTGTCAACCAAGGGTGCGAGCCCACACCATGGAATTTTCAAAGATTTATAAGATAATTAATGTACATAAAAAATTTGTGAGTGTTGATCCTGATGAGATCTAAGAATCTAAAGAAGAGATAAGGGATGACTAAATGACAAAAGAACGTGAGATTTAATTATTCGATCGAGTACAACCATCCGAGCCAAAACTAGCAAGGCTAGGGTTGACCAAGCCACAAAAATGACCAAATGATCCGAGTCCTAACAATTTAATCAGACACGAGATAAAGAGGGATCCGAGCTAAACACCACAAAGAAGCCGACATGAGGGAAGACCCAAGGCCTGAGCATCTCCAACCTTTTCAAGTTAGTTCATAGGCTTCCCATCAAAATTCAAGGATCAACAGCTAAGTCATATTAACCGACCCACCCATATCGACCAAGCAGGGCCGACCGAGCATAAATCAGCTAACCGGGTTGATCGTGCCAACCTAGAGCCAATAAAGCTCAGTCAACCGAACCAAAGAGTGGTTGAACGACACACTCATAAATGTAAAACATCAAAAATATTATATACATCTCTCTTTATAGTACATAAATGTTTCCTCATCATAATTTACTCTTTCTTATAAATAGAAAAATCATTTCATAAATAAGACATAACGTATTCATGTTTATTATTGTTCACTTCTCTCTCTCTCCCTCTCTCTCTCTCTCCTTCCTTATGATCTATTCCTTGGGGTGATTCATAGACATATCAGGATTCAACAACCTAAAAGGTGTGGTGAGAGTAGATCATACCATAGGCAAATAAAAGCAGTCCATAGAGAAGAAACTCACAATATAGACACTAGCAACATGGAGTGCACTTAAGAGTTCATAAACAAGGAGATCCAAGAAATGAAGAATCAAATGTTGGATGCCATCCAAAAGCACTGGTTCGGAGAAGAGAGCAACACCCCTAACAAAAGGCTACTCCTAGTACTTTGATAGTGTTGGGTCGACACTGATTGACTGACACTAATTCAAACATATGAAGGCACCCTGGAAACTAAAGAATACTTTCTCTTAGCAAAACTCTGTGGTTGAGTCCCTAGAGAAGTTCAAAATTTGGGCACTAGTGTACTACGTTGGCAGAACCGATCAGAATGACCACATAGCCTCTTTTGAGTCAAATGTATCTCGTGAGGATCACTAATGCACCAAAATGTCATATCTTCTTCACCTAACTAAAGGAGTTGGTCCTCAGGTGGTTCAATGCATTACCTCCGGTAGTGATTGCATTTTGGCCGATTTCAAGTGAATGTTTGTGGCGCAGTTTATCAACACCCAAAAGCCTCCAAAAGATTTGAGGCTCTACTATAGATCTGACATGGAAAAAAATAAAACGTTTGCTCGTTCATCACAAGTTTTCAGAAGGAGAAGTTTGAATTGCGAGAGTTGAAGCTCATCTTAGCTCATGTCACCCTAGCTCAAGGGCTAAGAAAGAACCCTTTCAACATGTGCTAAGTCTGCAGTGATCAAAGACACTAGTCGAGTTTTTGGAGTTGGCAAACAACTACATAGCAGCTTATTTTAATCAAGGAGTACAACTCCAATCCTGTTTTCTCCAAAGTTGAGTCCTTCACTTGTCACTAGAGAAGTGGGCCCTCCAAGGCAAAGGGTGGAGACCGAGGCATGATTTGCGTCCTTCCACACATCTTTGCTATGAAGATACTCAGCTCCCCTGGGACCACAGAGTGATAGACAAAGTTTATCACTGAAAGTGTCAGCCCGATATCCTGACCAGTGACCCACTTAGTCTAATGAGAGTCAACTGCCTAACCATGGAGTTCCTAAGACAATTTTCTTGAGAGTTTTATGCGACCTTAACTTAAGTCGAGATGACTGACACTCTGGGGCCTTAAACAAGTGTATGTATCACTTTTATAATATAGGAATTTTGAGTCCATGTTATCAAACTCACAGGGAGGGAGGTGTTTAAGTTTAGGAAAAGTTGTAGCCTATTGAATTCATTCTTAGCTTGGAATTAAATTGGCTTGAAGTTGTGGTAACTAGTCCTATTGAATTACAAACTAATCTTAAAGGTTTACTTGGATTGGTGATAATCAAGTTGTAAATCTACTCTCCCTTGCAATGATTTAAGTAGAGTGAAAGAAATGAAAAATTACAAATTGTAAATGAGGTGAGAAATTGGAGCAACACACTTCTTTACCCTCTCTCGAGTGCATAAAGAAGTTTGGTTAAATTGTTTCTAATTCCTTAAACCCTAATTTGAACACATCAAAGATTATTTCCTTAACATTTTCATCTCCTTATAGTGTACTTGGTTCATATCCTATAGTTCAACGTGAATAAACTAGTTGTTCTTCCAAAGCTCTCCCGAGTCATTATGGGTCGTAACACAATTTAACCAATCATATGGTCAAAATAAAAGTAAATGAAAACTTGAAGGTTACTCATCACATTAAATATTTAAAATAAATAATTTTATAAGAATTTCTTTAATCCTACACAATCTACTTTAATCACCACAATGGAAAAGGTAAAAAATCTACTCAAAAAGCATTGAGAAAACACCACAAAACATATTTGAAAATAAGTAAATTCATTATTTAATTGTGTTTACAGAAATACAAATACAAGAGTACACAATACTTAGATTTTCTACTCTACAAAGTTTTGAGAATGCTTCTCTAAGGATTTCCTACTGATTCGCCATATCAAATTTTTATTAATATTTTAAGGATATTACGCTTTAGTGAAAGATATTTCTTATATTTTGGTTGCAGGTACAACAAAATGAGTTTATGAAGAAAAAGAGTTAAAAAGGAACAAAAATGAGCCAACAAGAGCAAAGAGGCTGATTATGGCGCCTGGGCGCCAAATCAGCGCCTTGGCGCCAGACACATCAGATTGATTCTAGAGATTTCTTGACGGTTATTGGATGATTATTGACGCTTTCAAACCAATCTAGAAGCCTCTGGACATTTTCCCACATGTTATAAACCAAATGCAATGAATATAGACACGGGAGAGCAATAGTTAAACGAAGAGGTGCGACCTAAATGTGAAGAGGTGCATCCATTCGCGCAGTGATCTTGGCGCCTAGGCGCCACAATTAATTTCTAGAACATTCAATGAATGTGGATAAATTTTGAAGAGGAGTCTTAAGCAACTCTTAGATTTATAAATAGAGGGCTATTTATACAGCAAGAGGCGTACTAGAGTGTGCAAATAGTATGTGTAATGTGTGAGGGACAATTAATTAGCAATTAATTAAGAGTGTTAAGTGTCTTCTTCTTTATTTTAGTGAGTGTTCAGTGTGAATTCAAGAGTCAAAGTCCTGTTAGAGTCTGTGGAGTCAGAGAAACTTCAAAGGATTGCTTGGATTACATTCCAGATAAGTATTTATATTTTGTTTCTTAAGTTTAGTACTTTGGATTTGAGTTGTATGAATATGATTTGTGGTGTAATTTCTGTGCTTTCTGAGTAGTCTTCTTTTCTTTCTCCCTACGAATATGAAATGAATTAATAACAGATTTAAATCAGATTTGAGAACTTAATTTCCTATTTTCTAAAAATTTGTGATGATACTGTACGTAATCTTAATTTACTTTATAAATTGGTCACTTGTATTGTTAAAATTGTGGAGAATTCTTAAGATCTGACCGTGGGCTAAGCAATTCTTAACTTGTATGTATCACATTTCTCTTAAAGGGGAAGTGCAAATAAATAGGGAGATAATCTTTAATGGGCGTAGAATTGATTATGTTTTTAGTGTGACAGGCTAAATTCAATTAATTTGGTTTTACAAAAGAGGTGACGGGTCACTATTAGGCCAGACCATAGAAAACCATTCGGGGGGAACCTAGAAGTGAGAGTCTAGAAATTAGTCCCTTTCTACTAATAATACATTCTAATCCAATCTTTAAAAACTAGCTAATGTTTTTTATGACCTGGACCAAAGGGTAAAGGATATATATGCTCCTATTTGTCACAAAACTATATTTTTAAGTTCTCAACTAATTTTAACTACTTATTAATCATGGAATATTTTGTATGGGGAAAGAATCTTTGTTTATTGTTTTATCACTAGCTAATTTTCATATTATGCAATTTTAATTAGTTTTAAATTAAAAGATTTTAATTATTAGTTTTTTTTCTTTTAACTAATTAATCCTCGTGGGATCGATATCTGGGGTTTTAAAAAGAAAACTCTATATTACTTGAAACGATACGTATACTTGCGTAGTACTTCTAGTGTGTAATTTATATTTAATTATCAAAACTTTAATCTTTAATTATCGTACACTAGTCGCTTAATCAGATTTGGGGTCAAGTTTGGCCATAAATTAATAAGCCAATTTACTTACGTAATTGCAGTTGGGTCACCTGCTCCCTTGCTGCTAATTGAACAATCTCCTTACAATTCAACTCAAATTCCTCACAAATCACTCAAGAAATCCTATCCTATATTCTCATACAAGAAAAGGGGCTCCTTTTCCTTCACCAAAGGCCCCTTTATTGTGTTAAATAGCCTCCAAATTCGTGTGGAACAACTACTGAAAACTGCTATGGCAGTTTCTGGGGCGCTTAGGCTCTATGGGACTGGCGCCAGGCTCTTTATCTGCACATTTTCATATGGGCGCCTAGTCTCCCAAAAATCTAGTTCCAAGGCACTGGGGTAGTGGAACGTTGGTGCCTACTGGATGGCACTTAGGTGCTAGCCTCTCGGGTTCCTAGCTTGGGACCGGCGCCTAGGAGCCCAAGAATTATGGCGCTAAGGCATTAGTCTCTGTTGACTTCATTTTTTGTGAGGTCTGTTACTTCCTCTTAGTGCTTAGGATCTAGCCATAGGACTTCTCCTTGAATATCCTAGAATACTAGAGTTGGTACCGACCATTTAGAAATTTTCAGCCACTTCTTAACTCCTCTTGGGACCCCACTTGGATGGTTACAAACCTCTAAATCACCTTGGAAGGTTAAGACCACCATATGGGCAACCAATAGTGAGTTCCCATAGGAATAATTGGACTTAGAATAACCTTGGGTGACTTGAGCTTCTCTTGCACACACACAAACCCCTAAGCCCAAACCTTGAACCCTTACCTTCTACCCTTTAAGAAACTTACATGATTGAACCAAATCCACTGTTCTCTGATTAAGATGGCTAGGGTCAATATGTGAAGGGTCATAAAATGGTTACCTTTTGGCTAGACTTGGTCCCAAAGTGGTTGGACTTGGCTAAGTCCATGGCTCATACTCCTAAACCCTAATTCCATCCCAAATCACTTTTTACTCAATCTTGACCCCACTAAAATTGTCCCATCCTTACCTATTTGAAGCCCACTTCATTTTTCAAAATTTCAAGCTTGGACATTGGGTCCCTAAACCTACACAAAATTACCTAAATTGCCCATACAACCACCAAATCATCTAAAATTTCTAAAAAATTACCTAAAATTACCAAAATTCCTAAAAATCATTTCAAAACAGTTCCCACCTCTTAAATCCATCAAAATACCCTAATACACTCCAAATAACCTCCAAATACCTTAAATACCCTTTTTTGTCCAAAATTCCAAAAATTCCAAAAATTCCCAAAAAATTCCAGAATATACTAAAAATTCCTAATTTTATTTTATTCAACTACACCATAACCTAATTTTGTAAAATTAACCCACTTTCAACCCAAAATCCCAACTTGGCTCACTTAGCCCCAAATGGACCCAATGTCAAACCAAATCAACCCAATTGACCCTAATTTTGATCAAATTCAATCCCAAACTTCAATTCAACATTCCCAATACCAATTTAAATCAAAACCAAGCTCAATTTTGCTCACATTTGAATTTAATTTTAACTTTAATCCAAAACCCCAATTTTGGTCTTATGACCCAATTCACCCCAAAATGACCCAAAGCCACTCAATTTTCCCCAAAACAAATGTCAAACTCTTCCTAACACATTACTATAACAAATACAACATTCATTTGGCCAAAGTTTTGATTGAAACCCCATGCAAAATCATTTGGAACCAAAGTCCCCAAATTTACCCTAAAGTTATCACATGGCCTAAACCCTCTAAATTGAATCCCCTAAACCCTAAATTTCTGCCCAATTTCTATCTTAAACCTTTCATAACAATCAAATACATCATTTTGAACCATAAATTGAGCCCTAGCCAAGCTCTAACCTAACATAAACCCAAGCTTAAACCATGGTGACCAAATTAAATTAAATCACCAAAATCCGCCAAATACACTTCCCAAATCAATTTAATTTCACTCCAAACCTTTTTTGATCAATCAATTTGATCCCAATCAAATCCAAACCCAAGCTAGCCCGATTTAAACCCAAACCAACCCATGTGAACATGTGATCCAAATTGAACCAAACCAAGCCAAATTTGATCATGCCAACCCCATGACAGCCAACCCTAGACCTCCTAGGGTGGATTTGACCTGACCAAACCCATATCCCTTGAGCCATGGACCAATGGTCCATCACTTTGGACCAATGGATCTAGCCATTTGGCTAAAGCCATGTTCCATCTTTAAGCTCACATTAAAACCTCTCCTCCACTCCTCCTCAGCCTGCCAAGCTGCTTGACCGTCCTTGCCAGCCACCCAGCTGCCGGAACAGTCACGCCCGAGCTCCCCCTTGTCCTTGAAACTCAAAATTGAGCCTTGACAGTGTGCCATCTAATCCCCAACCACTTGGCCTGCTCAGCTGCCCAAGGCACTAATTGCCTGGCCCTGAGCTCTACCAAGCAGCCATGGCTATAAAATCCGCTCCTCTCGGTCGAGAATGAGTGCTGAAATTTTCTTCAAGGATCCCTCTCAAACTGCTCCCAAACCTCCTCCCAGCCAAGAGAACTTGAGCCCCACTGTCCTTCTGCCCTGATCCCCCTAGCTGAGCTTAATTTCTTAGTAAAAAATCAGGCCAGAAACAGGACACTCCTGGAACCTCCACCAAAATCCTATTAAACTCACCCACACCATCGCAACACCAAGAGAGGAAGTTCCCCAGTGAAAACCCCCTCACCCAGCCACCCACTTGTTCTATCGTTCAGAGCTCCAAATCGGGCTTGGACAAAGTCATATCTAGGCAGCTCACCACGACCAGGGGCTCAATTCGTTGGCTTCTGAAACTCCAACAAACGTGCAGAGCATCTTTGATCAAGGCTTCACCTCTCAGAGCAAAGGTATTGAACTCTTCTCCCTCTCGAGCTTCCAGCAATTCACAATTTTGTTTTGTTTAATTTCAATGCATGATAGCCGTATAGATGTGTTCGTCTAGGCTAGACGCGTTTATAGAGACCAACCGCGCTTAATTTGGTTGAGTCTCGAGCGAGATCTTAAGGTTTTAGTGTGGACGACTCTCATGTTAGGTCAGTTGGGGAGGATGACCAGGGACCGTTCGAACCCGCGTGTATCGAACGGACTGTAGAAATGGAGCCGGATGGAACCACGGGACATAAAGCGCGAACCGCGTGGCACTGACTCAGATGACAGCCCCGAATGGAGAAACGCCGCGTGGAGCTTTGATGCGGTGACTTTATATACTTAAAAATGCAGGACTTTATGAATTTAGATTTATATATTTATAATGGTTTAATAAAGTCACACTTTCAACGCAAGTATACGTATCATATCAAGTAATACAAAGGCTCTAATGGAGTCCTGGTAATCGATCCCACAGGGAGGTGAATGTTCTTTAAATCAGATAATATAACACTAAAATCCAATACCAAATGTAACAATTGCTTAAGTGTACTACAACTAGTTAATGCAAAGTTCAATAATAAAATTACTACAATTACTTCTACGTACTAAACTCTTAACTAACACACGCACTAACTTATGTGATTTATAAGATACTTCTATATGAAAAAGTGTCTTTCTTCCAGCATAAAGATCATGATGTGTGGATGATGAAGAATGTTAATTATCTGTATTGTGCCAAATAGGAGCATATTTGCTTCTTTACCCTTAAAAGAGTACCCCCTCTTCTAAGCATGTAAAGAACATTGCCTTATCTTAAGTTTAGTCACTAAGTCTAAGGCTAAGTGCGGGAGGATACCGGCTCTCACTACGGAGCTCCCACTCACCCTTCACCCGAAGGCTAACCATAGGCTTTAGTTACCAATCATAAGACTAAATTGGGGATCCCATTCTGTCACCATGAAACCTCCAATTTGAAGTTCATCAAAACTCATTTCCCTATTTATTTGCACTTAATCCCCATGAACTACGCAATTCATTCACTGACATTAAATGATTTCTTCATTCTTGTTTTAGAATATTCAATTCTTTTGGAATTAATATTCCTCAACATGTTTTAACAATTCAATTGGCCGGATTGAAAAGTAAATTAAGTTCTAAATGAAAGAAATATCACAACTTTATAATACTTTAAGGGCACATTAATTCCACATCATCACATCATCACTACTTCATGCAAGAAGAAAGGCAAGGGAAACTACTCACAATTCATGGAGAAGATATAAAAACACATGGATTTTATATATAAAAGAAGAGTCATACAAACCACAAAAGTAAATACAACTTATCTCTTTCTCTTCCCCAAGCAAATTCTTCAAAGTCCTCTTGATTCCTTTTCTCTTCCTTGCAACACTTGATTTCTCCCTTTGGAACAAAGATCAAGAAGCAATGTCTCACTTTACTCCCTCCTCTCCCCTCCTTAGAGAAAATTCTCTCTTAAAATCACAAACCCTAACTCTCTCTTACACTTTCCTCACACTCTCTACAGCAATTCTCTTCTCTTCCTCTTCTCTATTTTCGTCTTGGACACTTAATTTAATTTTAGGAACGAATTCCCCAAGAGTTTCTTCAAGCACCTCTTCAAAAATCCACCAAAACTTTTGAATTCGAAGTGAACCGACATAAGGCGCCGGCGGCGCCCTATCGTGCCAATAAATTTGAACTCTCTGGAATAGGGCGCCGGTGGCGCCAGAACTGTTTTCCTCCAAATTGCTGCATTTTATCTAAATTCGTTCCTTTTTGCATCTTTTCACTCTAATCATCTTTAATCATCATACCTGCAACAAATCATGAAAAATACCTTCCTTTAAAGTGCAATATCACCAAAAATAGGTAAAAACATATAACTAAAAGAGTATATATTTTTGGTGCATCAAAATCCCCCAAACTTAAACTATTACTTGTCCTCAAGTAATCCTTTTACTACATAAAATATAACTCTAGGCAATGTATTTTTCAATTGTAAGAGACTAAAATTTTCATCCAAAAGAATATAGTGGTTAGATTTTCGGAAAAAATTTAGCAACTCAGGTCAACATTACAGGTATAAGAATATTCAATATTTAAGTCTAAGAATTATAGTCTTCTATTTATTTCAAGATGAACCATAATTTGTTACATTAAGAGTACTTTAAAAGACTATGTGAAAAAGGAGTTCATGTAAACTTTATTAGAATGTAGGCTAGTACTTTAAATATAAATTCAAAAATGAAATCAAGCTCTCCCTTTAAAGTGATTCAAGTGAAGCCAATTTTTGATTATGCATCTCCTCAAGCTTCTCCTCATAAATATTTTTCTTTTCTTTTCTTTTTCTTTCTTTCTTTTTTTTTCTTCTGAGGATTACTATATCTGGATAGCCTTTAATGATTTTGAACTTCACTCTCCTCTTTATAAAGTTCAAACTTAAGTCACCTCTTTACTTTATAGTTAAATACAAGCTTTATTATTCATCATAAAGTTACAATCTCTTCTTAACAACAATACTTTAAATCCCTTAACATTTCAAAAATACAATTTTCTTTACTTTAAATAGTTGACTATAATCAAATTCTTTCATACCAAATATCTTACTTCTATAAAATTAACCTTTATCACTAAAAAATTTTTCATCATTTCCTTCCATAATATTCAACTGAAATGAAAAGTTTTAGTTATCTTATAATGAAGTTCAACTGCCAAAAGTTATGCTAATAATTTTTGAAAATATAATAATTGAGAATAAATAAAAGTTTAGCATTTCTCTACCCTCCCCCAAACTTACATTTTTCAATAAATTTGAAATGGTTGAGAGTAAAAGAAAACTAACCTTTTTGTGCTGGGATATTGAAATCTTCATAATCTATCTGGTATTAATCCAAATTTATAGCTAGCAAGCATGAAAAAATTAGTAGCAGTGATATAATAATTAAATATTTGCATGGGTAAAGAGAAATTACCTTAACTAAATATCCAACAGAACACTATAACATGAAACAAACTATCACCCTACATAACATTACAACTAACAGTTCAACATGAAAAGTAAATGACACTACATCACACAGTACAACACAGGATTACACATTACATAAAAAGTAAGTATCCACTACATCACATCAATACATCACAACAGACTAAAAACAACGGAAATAAAATAAACAAACTATCTACCAGTCTCCATCACTAGGATCAGCAGCAGGGTCAGAAGGTCCAGGCCTGTACGGTGTATAACTAGGACAAGTAGGAAATGTCACATCGGACTCCCCTCTCATAAATTTGACCTGAGCATCATAATAAGCCATATCAAACTCAACTCTTCTCTGTAAATAGTCTTCATTCACATCACTCCGGGCCTCAAATACATCCATCCTATGATGCATCCTATCCATACTATCACTCTGCAATCTCAACTGCTGCATGAAATCAAATAGTGTCGGGGGCTCAGAAGTAGATGGAACATCATAGCTCGTAGTAGGAATATCAGTACTCCTACTCTCCTCTCTTGCACCCACATGAGTTTCATAAGTACGGATAATGGTCTTTGTAATCGCCCTCAAAGGTATTGCCACTTCCTCAGAACAACTATACTCCACTCCAGACTGAACACAAAGGGCATGAATCAGGGCAGGATGTCCTAATGCACCAGTGGTTTCTCCTTTGGCAATAGAGTGAATGATCTTAAAAATAATGGCTCCAATATTAATCTTCTTCATATTCTGGATACAATAATTCAACATAGTTCGTTCCCTAGTAACTTCACTGTGATGATGAGAAGGTAATAGTCTTGCAGAAATGAAATAATGCCACACTTTAGAAGCAAAATTCAAATTAGAAGCAGGGAAGTTAATCATCTGTCTCTGATTCATCTTCCACTCCCCTCTTCCATCGATCAGATACGTGATTACATTCATCAAATTCCCCTCACTATTATCAAAATTTTCAAATTCGCAAACAAAAGGTTCCCGGATTTGATAAAATGCATTGATACGTTGTGGGGTGAACTCAACCAGTTTTCCTCAGACTAACACATATTCGGTCTCAGACCAGAGCACGTTAGCATAAAATTCTCGTACTACTCCCAAAACAACATTAACATAAAAGTAACAGAAATGCTCCCAATTCCGCTCAGAAATCAATTGTTCCACAGATCCCCCTGGATTCTCAAACGCTCGATCCTGAATACACTTCTTGTTTTGTAATTGAGAGTTGAAGCGAAACTGAGCTTTAATATTAACAAATCTTTCATCGTCCCAATCAAATTTTTGCTTCCCCTTACTCAATCTAGGAGCCATGTGGATTTCTAAATATTGCAAAAATTTACCAATAAATCTCAAATCCATAATGTATTAACTCCAAACATTAATCTAAACAAGTAAGAACAATTTCTACCATATGAAATCTCACTTTTTCTAAAAAATCTCCAAAAATATCATCCAATCAATGTGAGAGTTTCACAAGGTGAAAATCCAAAAATTTTAGTTTAAAGTAATGCTCTTACCAAGATAAGTGCAGATCCGGCTTCAGAAATCCTTGAAATCCTTTCTATTCCGAGATCTAACAAGCCCTAAAGCTTAAAACCGCGAATATGGAGGTAGGAGATGAAAGAAATGGCGGAAAAAATGGGTCCCAGGCGGTTTTCACGAATTTTTAAGGGTTCCAGGCCTTTTTCGGTATTTGGGCACCGGCGGCGCTCTATTCAAAATATTAGCCAGGCTCTCTAGATTTGGGCGCCGGTGGCGCCAGTCCAAAATTCTATTGGGTTCAAAATTTTTCGTAGCAAATTCAATCGTTTCAACCTCCGCATTCCTGTTTAACACATCAATAAGCATCTATTTCATCTCACAATACATTAAACAACATCACATCACAAACAACACATCACATCACTTTTATATATAAAATCCACGATATCAAACTAAAAGCAACATTCCTTAGATCCTTAGTGTTGCAAGTACACTACGATAAACAAACACTAAGTCCTAAGTACACACAAGAAATCAAAGCAAAATCTAAGCACACCTACTAAAGCAAAGCAAAACAAACAACATAGTAATCAAAGCAAACACTTAAACATAATAAAGCAGCATACAGAATCCACTAATTACTCCTCATCAGTATCAAAAGTCTCATCCTCTTTAATGTCTCCCATTGATTGACGATGAACGAACATATTATAGAATGGACAATATGGGAATTCCTCAGATGAATCTTCAGCCACTACAACATTCTTCTTCAACAGATTAATCAGACCCAACTCAATTCGACTAGTATGATCAAATTGCTCTTTCATCCTCCAATCAATGTGATCAAATAAATCAGAAATATTATTAATAGAATTCATAAAATTTTGTACCTTATTTTCCAACTTCTTTAACTTCTTCAATATCATCCTCGAACTTTCGAATAGTAAGGTCGAATAAGCCTGTGAACTCTCGGTGGGCTGATCAGCAAGCAAATCCATGTCTCCTTCATCATCAACTGTTCTGTAGTCATAAAGATCATTGGGATCAATAGGTCTCCAGGGTAGAAGAACTTTCTCCCAACTTTCATATGACACCTTGTCGGCATATTTTTAGGTTATGTGTTTTATTTTGAAAAGGGGGTCGCCTACAGAAATTGTCGGCGAATTTTTTATATTTAAATTTAATTTGAATATATAGTTTAAAAGATAATATTTGATTTTGAAAGTAACTTTAAGTTAAAAAGTTTTAAGATATGAAATCAAACCGATCTCACATCCCAAATAGTTTATATAAACGAGCACCGCACCACAAACCGTGTATCTATCCCGAAGAATAGACATACTGTTTGGTGATGGGGCTCGATTAAATAAATTAGAAGATTTGTGACATCCGTTTGGTCCGCGAACCAATTTTATAAGCCGACAAGTTCCCCGCTTAATATAAATGAATTAAGCGGGGTTTATATTACTCGGGTTCTTAAAGTTTCTATAAGGGCAAGCCCCTATAGTTAATTACATCTTAAATGACGGGAATCATTTAAGAAAACTCTCGATAATGATCAGTGGTTTTGCTCTCAAGAATTTCAAAGGTTAAGGTTTTCAAAGGATTTGAGTTTTGGAGATTTCGATTGGGAATATATCAAATTTGGAACAGTTTATTTTAGGAGTCCAAAGGAAGAGAAGTAGGAGAAGGTCGAGGATCCAAGAGGAATCTTGGCAACTTCCCGACTATCCTATTGTTTGGCTTAGATTTGAGAAAATCCTAATATTATCTTATATTTCAATCTTGCCAATTTTAGTTAATTAAGACTTATATTCGTATGACACAGTCATGCAAATAGCCTCGAAGATTTGAGGGTTTATGTCGTACCAAACGACTACCTCGGAGTCCTAAGACCGGTTAGGGCTTAATTTACATAACATGATTATGCAAATGCCTAACGAAAAGTTGAGGATTTATGTTGCACTAGGCAAACTACCTCGAAAATCCTATGGCTTGGTTATTTAATTCTAGGAAAGTTTCTTGAAGTAGACTCGAGTTTTCGTTGATGACGATGGCCGTCGTTGCCCACCATGCTCCGAGCTCCTTGTTGTTGCAAAGGTTTAGTTTTAGAAGTCATAAATCAGGAGATGAGAGAAGTGTTTTGGTTTAGAGAAAATCTTAAAATCCATGTGGTTTTAATATTTTAATTAAAACAAATCTTAAAGTTATTTAAACAGAACCGATTAAGATCCCACGGTTCCGTCATCCCGACACCGTTATTTTCATCGAATTCACTTAGTCCAGATGAATTTGCTAAACTCAACTGAATGAGTTTCACACCTTCATTTAGACCGTGGGAAATCCCGTTACCAACACGTGGGTTACATCGTCCGAGGTATTCCCGATCATTCAACGAGACGTTTTAATTTAGTTGCAATTGTAGTTTTATGTTCTGTTTGTGATTAAATTTTGAGTTGTTTTATATTTTGAAATGTTGTGGCGGTGAATTTTATATTGTAATGATTTTTAATTTAATTTTGGTTTCAGTGTATGGACTATCCTAAAGGTTTTGGTTTTCATGCAACAGTTGTTCATCATGCAAGAAAAGAAAGTGCAATGCGATTAATTAAATTGCGAGAAGGTAAATTGCAATAAAATAAAAGCGTACCTGGAGGGTCTTCCCGTCATCCCAAGCTGCACTTAAAACACATATCAGAGCATTTAGATATTCCAACAAGTACCTAGGTAAAGCTAAGGGAAAGGTTTTGGTTGTCTACCAAAGTCCTAATCCTATAGCTAGTCATCTCCTATGACGTCTAGGTTCTTGTGTTTTGGTTTAAGGACGATTTTCTTCATCAAAGAACAATTAAGTTCAATTGTTCTTATAAATATCCTATCATATTGAGGAAGTGCTTAAGACGAGTCTTAAACATCTTTTCAATACCTCTAGGATTGTTTTAAGTCCAAGAGAATTTAATTATACAAGTGAATTAATCATCCAGGAGTTTAGTTAAGTTTTGTTCTTTTGCTCCGTGAACTAGGACATTTGAATATCCTATAAGTGAAGTAACACTTCACTTAATACTCCATTTAGGAGTTATGAGAGCTTTTGAGGGCAAATTGATGTTTAAGTGATTTATGATTTAATTTAATTTTAATTAATGGGTTTAAGTTTGGAATAGTGTTCAAGTTGTTTTAGATTTATTTTGAATTCTTTATGTCTTAGGTGATGTTATATTTAATTCAATTTAATTTAATTTAATTTAATTTAATTTAATTTAATTTGGTTTAGTTTTAATTTTAATTTAATTTAATTTTTTTTAATTTTAATTTAATTTAAACTTTATTTTAATTTGATTTTATTTTTTATTTAATTTAATTTAATTTAATATGTTTTAATTTAATTTAATTTAGTTTAATTTAATTTAATTTAATTTAATTTAAATTTTAATTTAATTTTATTTTAATTTTAATTTAATATTTTATTTTTTATGTTTTAAAGATGATTTAATTTAATTGTTAAAGTATTAATTTAATTGAAATTTTGGAAGGATTTAATTTAAATGTTTTAATTTTAATTTAATTTAATGATTAAGTCTTTTAGTATTTTAAATCTTGAGTTTGGATTATCATTTTAATTAGGAATTAAATATTATTGAGGTGATTAATTTAGGGATTTTTAAATTAAAGAATAAATGTCTTCCTAATAATATCCCTATTTTAATAATTTCAATTTTTATTAATCTTCCAAATTTCATTAATTAAATGATTAAAGTTTACTCTAATTAATCTTAAAAATGATTGATGAGTTTCTATCCTTTAATTATTTAAATTTCAATCATCCAAATCAGATTAGGATCAAATATTTTACTCTCTCATTTTATTAAGCCTAAAGTTTTAATTAAGGGTTAAAATTTTAATTACCATTTTGCCCTTCAAGCTTAATGATTCCATAACTCACTAAATTGAGCTTAAATGAATTTGAAATTTTTATGTGGCTTCACTCAGATGTCAATTAAGACATTAGAGGAGAAAATGTGATTTTTCTATTTTTAATTTATTTATATAATTATTTTTTGTAGAAAATAGGGATTTCCAAGGAAAATTCAATAAGATGACCAAGGGAATTTTTCTGTTCTTAAGAAAATTATGGGGCACTCCTAATGACCAGAGGACCATTTAGACTAATTTTGGTGATTTTTTGAATTATATTTTATTTATTAGAATTATTTTTAGTTTTGGAGCATTAATTAATTTTAAAAAAATAAAATAAAGGTTGAAAAATGAATTTTATATTTTTCAAAAATCTCTCTGATATCAGGGAAACCAAAGAACTAATTTTCATAATTTTCTGATTTTTTTTGTTTTATTAGAATTATTTTAGAGAAAAGGTTGAAAAATACATTTTTAATATTAAAAATTACATTAAACCTTTAAAATTCAATATCTTATCCTAGGAACTTAAGAAAAATATTTTGTTTGTTCCTAAATGATTAGAATTCAAAATGTGACATTTTGGTGATTTTTAATATTTTTATAATTTTTATTATTTTTTAATTATTAAAAATATTAAAATAATGATAAAAATCAACTTTTTTAGAAAATTAAAATTTTAATTTTCCTAAGTTCCTCTGATATCAGAGAGGCTCCAAAAACATTTTTGTGAATTTTTGAAAAGTATTTTGTGAGTTATGAATTTTTAAAGTTTAATATTACCCATTTTTGCTTAAGAGGTTTAATCAACCCATTTGGTGGGGTTAATCAAGTCCAATTGGTTTTAAATTTTTATGTGGTGTTCTACTATCCCTAAAGGATAGTGGAGAATTATTTTTAAGTTAATTTGATGTGTGGTTAACCCTAATTAATTAAAGTTCAATTTTGGGTATTTAGGCTAATTAGGGTTATTCAAATTGAATTTACTCAAAAATTATTTTTCCTAGGTCCCTCTGGTCATAAGCAACATCAACAAATTTTCCTAGAATTTATTTCTCAACATGCTAATTATTGGAATTAAAATACTCAAAACAGTAACATGAACTTGAAAAATCGATTACTTCTCATAGGGATGGCCTCTTACCTTGAAAAATTCAGGGAATGTTCCCAAGTTCAGAGGCTTCAAAAGCCCTATGGTTTCATGCATGGTGAATTTCCTATATGCATGGAGAATTAAAACAATGCAGAGAGTAAATAAATCATTAAAAATAAAATACTTAATGAAATTACTTCGATTTCTTTTCCACATTATTCTCCTCTGTTCACTGAGCAAGAGGGTATTTTTATTTTATTTTTAGGAATTTTCTACACAAAGTTATGAATTTTCTAAGTTCTGGTAATTAAATAAATAAGAAAAATCCCTATTTTCCTACTTATCTGAATCGACGCTGCGTCAACCTTAGCATCTCCGAACAGCCATGCGGCGCTTTCTGGTTCGACGCCGCCATCCGACTCAGTGCTCCAGGGGCCCGCAGTTCATGTACCATCGCGCTGTCCGGCTCGATCCTGACCGTCCGCTTGATACACGCTCGATCCGACGGCTCCCAGTCATCGTCTACGACTGGTGCGAACCCGTGACCGTCGACCTTCTAACCCTATATTCTCACTCGATTCTCAACGGATTTTCGTGTTCTTATGCTCTATGGATTCGTCTTAAAGAGAAGAACACATCCATACGGTAAACATACATTGAAATTGATTCAAATTAAATGGAGAATCTCTGTAAGCTTGGGAAGAAGAGTGAGTCCATACCTTTACTCAGAGAAGTGAAGCTTCGATCTGAGAGTTGTGTCACCTTCGATTGGGTCCAAGCAAGCTCCATATGAAGTCCCTTGGCTCGGTGAGTCGTCTCAGGTATGATTTCGACCACAGCTCGATCACAAAGCTTCGGAGGCCGGGAGCAATGGCTGGCCTCGGTGAGGGGGCTTTTGCTGGGAAACTTATCCTCTTGGTCTGGTGAAGGTGTAGGACCAATCAATTTGGAGATTGGCTCACTGTGGTGAAGTGTCTTGGTTTTGAGCTTGGATTTCAACTCTGAAATTGTGCTCACAGAGAGGAAATGGCAGGGGGATTTCAGTGGGGATCAAGTTCTCTATGTGTAGAGAGTGGTCTGGGATGATTTTGGTAGGGTTTCAGTAAGTTTTTGTTCAGCACCTCCCATGGCCGAGAGGAGGTGGTGTTTAAATAGGAGAGGGTGGAGGGCCTCCCAGGGGGGTTTAAGGCTTGGGATCAGCTGCTCCATGCAAGAGAAGAACGATCATGGTGTTCAATTGGGCCGGGACACTTCGAAGCAAGGCAGAATCGAAAAGTTTGGCTCCTCCCAAGGTCTCGGCCATGGTGTTTTCCGGCGATCCGGGCGGCTGGCCTGCAGGCATGGGTCACCCTCGGGTCCAGGTGGGTCGTGGCCTGGAGGTTTGTGCGAGCAATCGAGCTTTGCCATGTGTAAAGAGGATGGCTTGAAATGGAAAGGGTAAGGGCTCATTTTGGGCTCAAATTGGTCAACCCATGATTTTGGGCTTGGTTCACCTCCCCATGACTCGGTTTTGGGCTGGGTGAATCGGTTAGGTCACTGGTCTTAAGTGGAGAAGTCTCCATCCAAGAATATTTAGATTAAATTTGGGTTAAGGGGAATCATAAGTAAGGTTAATGGCTTTTAGGAAGTGCTTAAAGGACCTCCTCTTTTTGCCCAATGTGGTAAGGTCACATGTCAACAACTCACATGGCTTGCATGTGGCTCAAGAATGGCTTCATGGCTCACCTTTGGCTTGGGAAAAGTTTGGTCAATTTCATGAAAAAGGGTTTTAGAAATTTTTGTATTTTGGTGTCAAATTTGGATGGTTTGTCATATGGCTTTGTTTAGAAAGATTTGATTGCTGATTTAGGACTTAGGAATGATTTTCATTAAGTGAGGATGAGATGAGATTGTAATGTGGGCTTTAGGATGGGCTTTTAGGAAGGCTTAAGGGAATGAGCCTTTAGGTTTAAGAATGAATTCATGGATGGGAATTTTGTAGAAGTTTGGGCCAAATAATTGTTGGGTTTGGTTTAGGGATGTGTCATGAGTGATTTGAAATGAAATTGAGGTGGTTTGGGTTTGAATTGGGTTGAATTTGGGTTCATTTGGTAAATGGGCCAATGTAGGTCAAATTGGGCTAATTTGGGCCAATGCTGGGCTAAGGTTAAAATTGATGTAAAATTAATGTTGGGAAATGTTTATGGGAGTGTTTCAAAGAGGTTTTAACTTTGGTTGGGTTTTGGTTTTGGGACTTGGGCTTATTTGGGTTAGGTTTGGGTTTAGGTCAAAATTGGGCTTTTTGGTTTTGGGTTGAATTTGAGTGGGGTTTGGGTCCAAATTTTGGGCAAATTAAGTTAGTGTTTTGTTTGTGGGGATGTTAGGGAAGGTTTAGAAAAGGTTTGGGGTCAATTGGAGTTGAATTGGTTTGGTTTGGGCTAGGTTTGGGTCATGGGTCCAAATTGGGCTTTAAGGTCAAAAGTGAAATTGGACCCAAATGTCAATCAAATTGGACTTGGATTTGGTATAGATAGATATTGTGGATATTGAATTGGAGTTTAGAATTGAATTGGACCAAAATTGGGGTCAATTGGGTAGATTTGGTTTGACATTGGGTTCACTTGGGTTGAGAATGGGCTAAATTGGGGGTTTTGGTAAAAGTGGGGTAAATTGACAAAATTGGCCCATGGTGTAGTTGGACAAAATGAAATTGGGAATATTTGGGATTTTTTGGAATTTTCTGGGAATTTTCTGAATTTTTGGATTTTTTTGGCTAAGAGGGGCATTTTGGGTATTTGGAGGGTATTGGGGGGTATTTTTGGAATTTTTGGTATTTCTGGCTATGGATGATCAATTTGATTTGTGAGGAAATGTTCAAGGTTAATTTTGGGGAATTTTGGGTGATTTGGAAATTTTGGAGGATTTGGGCAATTTTTAGGGGCTTTTAAGTAGGTTTGATGGGTGTAGAGTCCCTGGGTCAAAAATTGAAATTTTGAAAAAAGAAGATTGATCAAATATGAGTGAAATGGAAGCACTTTGGTTGAGCCATGAAACCATGTTAAGCCTATATGAGCCATGAGAGGACTCATTTGAGGCATTCACTTTGTTGTTCACTAACCCTCTAGACGCGGGGCTTAGGGGTTAAGGTCCATCCATATGAATTACCTACATGAGTCAAGGAGTCAAGTTGGGTATGGGTGTGGTTTTAGTATCTGGGTTGTGTGTGTGAGAGCGTAGAGTGTGAGTGTAGTGAGTGTGTAAGTCAACCCTCACCAGACCAAGCCACCTAGGGTGGTCCTAAGTCCAAAGAGTCCTATAGGGAACTCATCCTTTAAACCTTCACATTTGATTTCAACCCTCTAGGTGATTAGGGGTCTACAATCAAGCTTATGGGGTTTGCAGGGAGGCAAGAAGTGGTTTAAATTTCTAAAGGATGGGTCCCAATTCTAGTCCTCTAAGATAGTCAAAGGAAAAGCCTAAGGCTAGATCCTAAGCACTTAAGAGGGAAGAAAAGACCTCATCAAAAATGAGGTCAACACACCTGTGATTGACTACATAATATAAATATGGTGGACGGGTGTCCAAGCCCATATTTAGATCCATGCATAATCAATCCTGCAACGCATTTGATAATGATTGATCCAATATCCACTGGCCTTCCAGTTTGTATATAGAAATTCAGAATAGCACTTTCCTTTGTCACCTTACTTACCTTCATAGTAGGAATTAATTTTGCCGAAATAAAGTAATGCCACTGCTTTGATACCGGATTCAAGGATGAAGAAGAGAAAATGACATATACATTATCAATTACTTCCCATTCTTCATTCTCATCCGTCAAATAACAATAGATTTCATTCATATCGTTGCTCGTAGCATTGAAATTTGTTTAATGACAAATAGGTACACTTTCTATCATGAAGAGATCATTAATCCTTGCAGGAGTGAATGGTACATACCTTCCTCGCACAAAAACACAACCTCGGTTGATCCCATGCAGATTTGCATAAAATTCCTTCACGACCGGAACAACCACTGCAACGGTAGTGTAGCATAACACTTCACAACGTCTTTACTTCATTATCTCTTCAACTCTTGTCGTCGGACTCTCCAAACCTCGATTCACAAAGCCTCTTTTCTTTATAATCCTCCTTTTCATCATCACTTTATGGAATAGACGCTGCGCCTCGAAACTAATGAACTTCCGTCGGTTGTAGATGTGAGATCTAGGGAGTTCAATGGAGTGGGAATCCATGGGATGCGAATTGGGAAAGGTAGTTTTCGTTCTTCTGGTGGTTATGAGTTTAAAATGGAGTTTTTAGGTGTTTTAAGGAAGAAGATCACGCTCAAAACCGCCAAAATTCACATTTTAAAATTTAAAAACTGTCACCCAGAATTTGGGCGCCGGCGGCGCTCGATAGGGCACCGGCGGCGCTCAAACTAGAAATTCGGCTAGCATAAAAGAATAGGGCGCCGGCGGCGCCAGTGACAAAAATTTTCACCGAACTTCGTTTGGCTCGAAATACTTCATTTTCTCAATATGATCCAATATATTTTTAATTTTTAACTTATTTAGGGGTAATTAGGATTCATAAATATCAAACTAAAAGCACAAACTACTATAAGCAAGCAAATACAACACACAAACAAACATATGGGTTGCCTCCCGTAAAGCGCTTAATTTAACGTCGTCAGCCCGACAAACCATTCATTTAGTCGGGATGACTTAGCAATAAAACCTCTTTGAAATCAGGGGAAAATCCTTCAAAGTACGGTTTTAAACGATGCCCATTAACCTTGAAAATATTTCCAGTTTTAGGATCCTCGATATCAACAGCTCCGAAAGAATGAACTTTCACTACAGTAAAAGGTCCTATCCATCTGGACTTAAGTTTCCCAGGAAATAATTTCAATCTCGTGTTATGTAATAAAACTCTTTGTCCAGGTTCAAATCGTTTTTTCAATATCTTCAGATTATGCCACAATTTCATGTTCTCTTTATAAATTCTATCATTATGATATGATTCATTTCTGATTTCTTCCAACTCATTCGATTGCATAAATCTTTTCTCTCCCGCATTTTTCAAATTAAAATTCAACTCCTTATCGCCCAATATGCTTTATGCTCCAATTCAACTGGAAAATGACAAGTTTTGCCAAATACTAATCTATAAGGAGACATTCCAATAGGGGTCTTAAAAGCTGTCCTATAAGCCCATAATGCGGTATCTAATCTAGCAGACCAATCTAATTTATGAATATCCACTGTTTTCTCCAAAATTCTTTTAATTTCTCTATTTGATACTTCCGCTAAACCACTAGTCTGGGGATGATAAGCAGCATAGATTCTATGAATAATGTTATACTTTTCAATTAATCTCTTAATTTGATTATTTCTGAAATGGGATCCACCATCAGTTATAATTACTCTCGGCATTCCATATCTTGTAAATATATTTTTCTTTAAAAATTTAGAAACACTCTGAGCATCACATCTTGGTAAAGCAACAGCTTCAATCCATTTCGAAACATAATCTACAGCGACCAATATATATAAAGTTCCAAATGAATGTGTAAATGGTCCCATAAAATCTAATCCCCATACATCAAAGATTTCAATTTCCAAATTATAATTCAGAGGCATTTTGTTTCTTCTAGAAATATTACCTGCTCTTTGACATCGATCATGAAATTTAACATATTTATAAACATCACGAAAAAGAGTTGGACAATAAAATCCAGATTGTAAAATCTTATAAGCCGTTTTATCAACACCAAAATGACCTCCAAATTCAGAATCATGACATCTCTGAATGATTGGATTAATTTCTTCATGTGGTACACATCTTCTAATAATCATATCCATACACTGTTTATATAAATAGGGCTCATCCCAAAAATAAAATTTAGCATCATATTTAAATTTTTTTTGTTGTTGCCTTGTTAAATCCGATGGTATAATGTTGCTAACAATATAATTCACAATATCAGCATACCAAGGCAAATTATTTTCCATAAGAATATACAATTGTTCATCAAGAAAAGTTTCTGTAACTTCCTTCTCAAATTCAGACAATTTATCATATTCTATTCTTGACGAATGATCGACAATTTGATTATCGGATCCTTTCCTATCAACTATTTCAAAATCAAATTCTTGCAAAAGGAGAATCCATCTAATCAATCTAGGTTTAGCATCCTTCTTTTGCATTAGATACTTGATAGCTGAGTGATCAGTATGCACTATAATTTTAGTCTCTAAACTTATCAAAAGCAAATACTATAGCTAATAATTCCTTTTCAGTAGTGGTATAATTAATTTGAGCATCATTAAGAGTTCTACTAGCATAGTAAATAACTTTGAAATTTTTATCATATCTTTGACCCAACACAACTCCAATAACATAATCACTAGCATCACACATCAATTCAAAGGGTTTCTCCCAATCAGGTAAAACAATTATAGGAGCAGTGATTAATTTTTCTTTAAGTAATTCAAATGCACACAAACATTCTTCATTAAAATCAAACTTCCTATCATTTTCTAGAAGTTGGTGCAAGGGTTTAGTAATTTTAGAAAAATCTTTAATATAACGCCTGTAAAATCCAGCATGTCCTAAGAAACTCCGCACCTCTCTCACAGTAGTGGGTGGTGGTAATCTCTCAATTACTCAAATTTTAGCAGGATTAACCTCCATACCAAATTCAAAAATTTTATGCCCAAGCACTATTCCTCCTGCAACCATAAATTGATATTTTTCCCAGTTCAGAACTAAATTTATTTTTTCACAGAGTTGCAAAACTTTTGCCAAGTTTTCCAAAAAAATATCAAATGAAGTTCCAAACACAAAAATCATCCATGAAAACTTCTATTCTATTATCTATCATACTATTTAAGATAGACATCATACATCTTTGAAAAGTTGCAGGTGCGTTACACAATCCAAAAGGCATTTTTCGAAAAGCAAATGTTCCATAGGAGCTAGTAAACGTTGTCTTTTCTTGATCCTCAGGAGCAATAGGTATTTGATGATAACCAGTATATCCATCCAAAAAGCAATAGTACTTGTGTCCAGCAAGTCTATCCAACATTTGATCGAGAAAAGGAAGAGGAAAGTGGTCTTTTCGGGTGGCAACATTAAGTTTTCTATAATCAATACCAATTCGCCATCCATTAACTTGTATAGTAGGTAAAATTTCATTCTTTTCATCCACTTCCACAGTCACTCCACCTTTCTTCGGTACACAATGAATTGGACTTACCCAAGAACTATCCGAAATAGGATAAATAATTCCAGCATCTCGGCATTTTAAAATTTCCTTCTTAACTACTTCTTTCATTATAGGATTTAATCTCCTTTGTGGATCAATTTTACGTTTATGTTCTTCATTTAATAAAATTCTGTGCATACAGATCGAAAGACTGATTCCTTTGATATCTGCCAAAGTCCATCCAAAAGCTTTTTTGTATCTTTTTAAGATTTCCAATAATTTTTGTTCTTGATATTCGGTTAACTGCGAAGATACAATAAGCTGGTAGGGTAGATGATTCTCCTACGAACATATACTTTAAATGCTTAGGGAGAATTTTCATCTCGAGTTCGGGAGGTTTATCGATAGATGAAATTAGACTTTTATCTCCACCTTCCACGGTATCTAACACTTCAAATTTCTCCTGAATATACTCCAATTCCTTATTCTTCTCATTATCCGAATCTATTTCATTTTCAGTTTCATCTTCAATTATATCTTCATACTCCATATTCTTTTCAAACATCTCTTTAAAATAATCATTTCTCAAATATTCGCGAGACTTCCATCCTAAAACATTCGTTATCTTTTACAACTGAGGGATACTTCATAGATTTCAAAATATTAAAGGTCACCTCTTGATCATTAACTCTCATAGTTAATTCCCCTTTTTGAAGATCAATTACTGTTCTTCCACTAGCTAGGAATGGTCTTCCTAAAATAATTAGAATATCTTTATCTTCCTCCATATCAAGCACAATAAAATCCACATGAAAGAAAAATTTATCCACTTTCACTAACACATCTTCTACCATTCCCTTAGGATAAATAATAGAACGATCAGCTAATTGAAGAGTTACAGATGTAGGAGAAATTTCTCCAATTCCTAATCTTTTGAAAGTTGATAACGACATAAGGTTAATACTAGCTCCCAGATCACATAAGGCTCTTCCAAAAAGCTTTTCACCTATAGCACACAGGATAGTGAAACTACCAGGATCTTTAAGTTTTGCAGGAGGCTTTTTCTGAATTATTGCACTACACTCTGCGCTAAGTGCAACAGTCTCATGATCCGTGAACTTTCTCTTCTTTTAAAGAATATCCTTCATAAATTTCGCATAATCAGACATCTGTTCTAATGCTTCAACAAAAGGTATATTTATTGTTAACTTCATAATTATTTCCAAAAACTTTCCAAATCTATTATCCTTATTTTTCTGCTTCAATCTTTGAGGAAATGGAGGAGGTGGTTTTTCAACAGTAATCTTCATAGGTTCAAGAGGATATTCCAGATCTGGATAAATCTTATTTGAACCTTTTTCAATATTCACCTTCTCCTTCTCTTCTTCAACTTCTTTCTGCACTCTAGTTTCTAATTCTTTTCCACTCCTTAATTGAATAGCCTTAAGTTGCTCCTTGTTTTGATCTTTTGGATTGATCTCCACATTACTAGGAAGCGTTCCCGAAGGTCTATTATTAAGCGCAGTGAAAATATGTCCCAATTGATTTGTAATATTTTTGATCACAACACTTTGAATTTGTAATTGATTACCCATATTCAAAATCATTTCATCTGTAGACAACTTCTTATCCTTAAACTGTGGGTTATTATTAAATTCAAGAGGATAAGATGGTCTAAAGTTAGTATTTCCTTGGTTGTTTGAATTTCCAACTGGGTTCAAAGAATTGTGTCCCCATTGTGGCTTCACATTAGCATTACTATTATTTCAATTGAAATTTGGGTGATTCTTCCAATCAGAGTTATAATAATTCGAATAAGGGTTACTAGGTCTATTAATTGCATTTAAAGTTTCATAAGGTGTTTGAGATTCCGTTATTTGTTCAAATGAATTTTCCTCTAACACTGGGGGTGGTTGAGAATAATTCATTCCATATTGATCTATTTTCTTAGAAAGTGCTGCCATTTGAGAAACTATCATAGTCATCATATCAGAATCATGAACACTAGCTACTCTCTTAGGATTTACCCGTTCAGAGGGCCATTGAAAATTATTAGTAGCCATCTCTTCAATTAATGAATATGCTTCATCAAAAGGTTTTGACATTAACGATCCACCAGCAGTAGCATCAATAATTGATCTTAATGATCCCACTAATCCGTTATAAAAAGTTTGAATTATTAACCAATCTGGCAAAGCATGATGTGGACACTTCCTAAGAAGAACTTTAAACCTCTCCCAAGCTTCATATATTGACTCTCCTTCAAACAGACCAAAAGATGTGATATCATTTCTTAATTTAGCAGTTTTGGATGGAGGCAAATATTTTGATTGAAACTTTTGAGGAAGTTCTCCCCAAGTTCGAATAGATCCAGGTGCTAACGAGTTTAGCCACGCCTTAGCTTTGTCCCTTAAAAAAAAAAGGAAAAAGTCTAAGTCTGACAGCATCATTCGACACTCCGTCATACTTAAAAGTAGCACACAGTTCTAAAAAACTAGCGAGATGTAAATTTGGGTCTTCATTAGTTGTTCCTCCGAATTGATTATTTTATACCATTTGGATAATAACAGGTTTAAGTTCAAACAAATTAGTAGCAACATCAGGATTTTGAATAGTTACATGAATTTCATCTGCTGTTGGGTTAGCATAATCTCTTAAAGGTCTTGGCAAATTTCCAACATTAATATTTTGATTCTCTTGATTATTCGCCATTTCACAGTAATTTTCAGTTTGTTTTTGTTGTTTTCTAATTTTTCTAATAGTACGCTCTAACTCTGGATCGTAAGGTATCAAACCTACAAATCCACTACTATGCATATAAAATCACACTACTAAGTAAATAAGCACACAAATATACTACAAAGTAAAGTTTTCAGTTACTACAATATCTACAAATAAGTACCGTTTATCTACCTCCCCGACAACGGTGCCAAAAACTTGATGCGGTGACTTTATATACTTAAAAATGTAGGACTTTATGAATTTAGATTTATATATTTATAATGGTTTAATAAAGTCACACTTTCAATGCAAGTATACGTATCGTATCAAGTAATACAGGGCTCTAATGGAGTTCTGATTATCGATCCCACAGGGAGGTGAACGTTCTTTAAATCAGATAATATAACACTAAAATCCAATACCAAATGTAACAGTTGCTTAAGTGTACTACAACTAGTTAATGCAAAGTTCAATAATAAAATTACTACAATTACTTCTACGTACTAAACTCTTAACTAACACACGCACTAACTTATATGATTTATAAGATACTTCTATATGAAAAAGTGTCTTTCTTTCTGCATAAAGATTATGATGTGTGGATGATGAAGAATGTTAATTATCTGTATTGTGCCAAATAGGAGCATATTTGCTTCTTTACCCTTAAAAGAGTACCCCCTCTTCTAAGCATGTAAAGAACATTGCCATATCGTAAGTTTAGTCACTAAGTCTAAGGCTAGGGCTGGGAGGATACCGAGCTCTCACTACGGAGCTCCCACTCACCCTTCACCCGAAGGCTAACCATAGGCTTTAGTTACCAATCTTAAGACCAAATTGGGGATCCCATTCTGTCACTATAAAACCTCCAATTTGAAGTCCATCAAAACTCATTTCCCTATTTATTTGCACTTAATCCCCATGAACTACGCAATTCATTAACGGACATTAAATGATTACTTCATTCTTGTTGTAGAATATTCAATTCTTTTGGAATTAATATTCCTCAACATGTTTTAACAATTCAATTGGCCGGATTGAAAAGTAAATTAAGTTCTAAATGAAAGAAACACCACAACTTTATAATACTTTAAGGGCACATCAATTCCACATCATCACATCATCACTACTTCATGCAAGAAGAAAGGCAAGGGAAACTACTCACAATTCATGGAGAAGATATAAAAACACATGGATTTTATATATAAAAGAAGAGTCATACAAACCACAAAAGTAAATATAACTTATCTCTTTCTCTTCCCCAAGCAAATTCTTCAAAGTCCCCTTGATTCCTTTTCTCTTCCTTGAAACACTTGATTTCTCCCTTTGGAACAAAGATGAAGAAGCAATCTCTCACTTTACTCCCTCTTCTTCCCTCCTTAGAGAAAAATCTCTCTTAAAATCACAAACCCTAACTCTCTCTTACACTTTCCTCACACTCTCTATAACAATTCTCTTCTCTTCCTCTTCTCTATTTTTGTCTTGGACACTGAATTTAATGTTAGGAACGAATTTCCCAAGAGTTTCTTCAAGCACCTCTTCAAAAATCTGCCAAAACTTTTGAATTCGAAGTGAACCGAGATAGGGCGCCGGCGGCGCCCTATCGTGTCAATAAATTTGAACTCTCTGGAATAGGGCGCCGGCGACACCAGAACTGTTTTCCTCCAAATTGCTCTATTTTGCTCCAAATTTATTCCTTTTTGCATCTTTTCGCTCCAATCACTTATAATCATCATACCTGCAACAAATCATGAAAAATACCTTCCTTTAAAGTGCAATATCATAAAAAAAAGGTAAAAACATATAGCTAAAAGAGTATATATTTTTGGTGCATCAAGCTTCGATCAGTCCCAGGATGACACGGTCCCGCATCAGATAAGTAGGAAAATAGGTCTATTTTCTATTTATTTAAATCCCAGAACTTTAAAAATGCATAACTTTGCTTAGAAAAATTATAAAATTAAAAGAAAAATACCCTTTTGCTCAGTGAATGGAGAAGAATAATATGGAAAAAGAATTAAGTTATTTTGTTAAGTCTTTAAAATTTAATTAATTTTATACTGTTCTGAGTATTTTAATTCTCCATTAGCATACATAATTCACCATGGCATGAGACCATAAAGCATTTGTAATCTCTGATCATGGGAATATTCCCTGAACTTTTCAAGGCTAGAGGCTATGTCTATGAGAAGTTATCTATTTTCAAAGTTCAAAGTCATTTTCTTGAAAATTAATTGTGAAAATTAGCATGTTGATCGTATAAATCCAAAAAAATTAGGGGAAGCATCTCTGGACCAGAGGACCCTAGGAAAATTGTAACTTGATTTAATTCACTCAAACAAATCCTAATTTGGCCAAAATCTTAAAATTGAACTTAAATAATCTTGGAACAACCACACATGAAAATAACTCAAAATCAATTCTCCACTGATCTTTAGGGTCAGGGGAATCCCACATAAAAATTTTAAGTCAATTGAAAATGATTTAACCACTAAATGGATTATTTAAGTTACATGGCTATTCTTGAAATTAAAAAATTCATAAAACCCAAAATACAACTAAAAAATTCACCAAATGATTTTTGAGGCCTCTCTGGGATCAGACGAGTCTAAAAAATTTAAAATTGAAATTTTCCAAAATCTTCCATTTTTAACCTAATTTTGAATATTTTAATAATTAAAAAATTATAAATATCATAAAAATATTAAAATTCATAAAAATGTCATATTTGGTATCCTAATCACTTAGGAACCAACTAAATTTTTTTCCTAAGCCTCTAAGTAAAGATATTGAATTTTAAAGGCTTAGGAAAATTTTCTAATATTAAAAAAATGAATTTTTTAACCCTTTCACTAAAATAATTCTAAAAATGCAAAGAAAAATCAGAAAAATATAAAATTTACTTCTTTGAGTTCTCTGAGCTTAGAGGGATTTAAGAAAAATATAAAACTTACTTTTCCACTTAAATTTTATTTAATAATTAATTAATTCCCCAAAATTCAGAATAATTATAACAAATAAAATCAAATTCAAAAAATCACCAAAATTGGTTCAAGTGGTCCTCTAGTCAGTAGGAACCTCCCATAAGTTTCCTAAGGACAGATATTTCATCTTGGTCATCTTGTTGAATTTTCATTGAAAATCCCTATTTTTCACTGAAATAATTATATAAATTAAATTAAAATTAAAAAAATCACATTTCCTTCTCTAATGTCTTAATTGACATGTGAGTGAGGTGACATAAAAATTTCAAGTTCACTTGAGCTTGATTTAATGAATTATGAGAAGAATAAGCCTAAGAGGGCATTAAGGTAATTAAAGGGCTTTAACCTTAATTAATATTTAAGCTTAACTAAAGGGAAGGGTAAAACATTTGATCTTAATTTTCCATTTGGATGATTGAAACTTAGGGAGTTAAGGGGTAAAAACTCGTTAATCACCTTGAGCGTTAAAGAAGAAATCTTAATTAATTATGTTACTAAACTTTAGAAGATAATTAAGGAATGAGTTATTAAGATTAAGGGATTTTGACATAGGGAGATTTTAATTCTTTGAAATTGAATCCCTAATAAATGAATTGATCAAACATCACTTAACATTTACTAATGAAGTTATAAAAAATGATGTTTGAAACTAAAAGGAATAATCTTGAAATCTTATAATTAAATTAAAAGCTTAAAATACTTAAGTTAATGTGAAATGATTTAAAAATTAAATTAAAATAACTTAAAATATTAAAGCTAATTTGAAATCACTTAAAGCTAAATTAAAACAAAATTGAAATATTAAGTTAATAATTCATAATCAAAATATTAAAACTAAACCAATTAAAATTAAGTCCAAAATATTATGGTTAAGTTAAAACAAACTTTAATCATTAAAGCTTAACTGAATCAAATAATTCAAAATATCTTGCTAACTTAAGAAATTTAAAACATTTGAAAACCAATCTGAAAAATTTATAACTAAATTGAATCATTGTAATTCATTAATTCAACTTCAATTGAAATGGTCAAGTCTTCTGATAAACTGATTTGCCCCTAAAAGCTATCACCTTTATAACTTCTGAATGAAGTATCAAATGAAATGTCACCTTACTCATAGGATAATCAAACATCCTAATTCACTGAGCAAGAACCAGAACTTAATTAAATTCTTGGATGATCAATTCATCCATATAATGAAATTCATTTGGACTCAAAGTAATCCCAGAAGCGTTGAAAAGATGTTCGGAACTCGTCCTAAGCACTTTCCCAACCTAATGGGATGTTTTAGAAGAACAATTGAACTTCATTGTTCTTTGTTGAAGAAAATCATCCATAAACACACTTTAGGACTTGACTAGTGATAGGAGTAAGACTTGGTAGACAACCAGAACCTTCCCTTAGCTTTACCTAGGTGTTTTATTTCAAAAATATATATGCTCTAACATGTGTTTCAAGTGCAGTTAGAAATGACGAGAAGATCCACCAGGTACACTTTTATTTTATTACAATTTATTTACCTGCACTGTACTTTCTTTTCTTGCAAGCTTGTATGATGAACAACAACGTCACCCTGCATGAAAACTAAAACCCATAGCATAGCCACAAAATTGAAACCAAAACTAAATTAAAAATTAAAGCAAGATAAAATTCACCGCCACAACATTCAAAATTTAAAACAACTCAAATTGTAATCACAAACAAAACAACAAAAACAACAACTGCAACTAAATTAAAACTTCTCGTCGGATGATCGGGAATACCTCGGATGATGTATCCCATGTGTTGCTAACGAGATTTCCCACGGTCTAAATGAAAGTGTGGAACTCTTTCAGTTGAGTAGCAAATTCATTTGGACCAAGTGAATTCGATGAAAATAGTGGTGCTGGGATTGTGGAACCGTGGGATCTTAACCGGTTCTGCTTAATCAAGTTTAAGATTTCCCCTAATAAAACTTAAGACATTGAAGTAAAAAAATCAACCTCTAAAACCATGACACTTCTCTCATCTCTTGATTGTCACCTTCTTAAACTAAACCCTCTACAACAACAAGGAGTTCGAAGCAAGCGCGGTGGGCAGCACGGTCGACTTTGTCAGCTTTCCTTCTTTTAGTAATTAAATAACCAAGCCATAGGATTTCGAGGTAGTTTTCCTAGTGTGATATAAATCCTCACCTCTCTTTAGGCATTTGCATAATTATGTTATGCAACTTAAGCCCTAAACTCATTTTAGGACTCCAAGGTAGCCGTTGGGTACGACATAAACCCTCACATCTTCCAGAGTATTTGTATGATCATGTCATATGAATATAAGTCCTAATTAATTAAAATTATCAAGATTAAAACATTGAATAATATCTCTCTAAATCAAAGCCAAACAATAGGATAGTTTGGGAAGTTGCCAAGATTCCTCTTGGATCCTCAGCTTCTCCTACCTTTCTTCCATTGGATTCCCAAAATAAAATGTTCTAAATTTGATCCATTCCCTATTAAAATTTTCAAAATTCAATACTTTGAAATTTCTAAACTTTAAAATTCTTGAAGGCAAAATCACTGATCTTTATCGAGAGTTTTCTTAAGTGATTCCTGTAACTTAGGATGTAATTAACTATAGGGGTTTGCCCTTATAGGGAATTTTAAAACCCAACTTAATATAAACCCTATTTAATTCTTTTGTATTAAATAGGGGAATTTGTCGGCAAATAAAATGGTTCACAGACCAAACGGATGTCACAAATTTACTAGTTTATTTAATTGAACCTCATTATTAAACAACGTGTCTATTCCTCGGGATAAATTTGTAGTTTACAGTGCGGCGTTCAATTATTTGAACTACTAAAGATATGAGATCGGATTGATCTCGTATTTCCAAAAATCAAATAATATTTTTGAAACTATCTAAAACTATATATACTAAAATTAAAAATAAACAATAATAAAAATAAAAAAATAAAGCCGACAATTTTCTGGCGACTCCGCTGGGGACGATTCTTCTCTCAATTTAGATCAGATGGTTTTACTTTCATAAATCTGTAGTAAGTCCATGCCCCTAGTAGACCAAAATACTATTCTTCCGGTGGCATACCTTGTTCATTTCTGTCTTGAACAGGTATAATCAACTCCTTTTGTGATTCTGGAGCCACTACTTAAACACTTTTTAGTAGAGAGGTTCCGGAATCCTCTGTTCACCTCCCAAAGTGAGGTGAGACCTCAAATAGGTGTGGTTTAGACCAATCTAGTGAATCGAAGTTCCTTCGGGGTTTTACCTTTCCTAAATTCAGGATAAGGGTCCCGCAGTGTTTTCTCTCTTCTTGTGATTGAGCCTGCTCTTAACCAAATCCTTATCAACTTTCTATTTCCCGAGTTCCTCTATTAAATACAAACAAAATAAAAACACAATTTGAAAAGTTTTAAGAAACAAACAAACAAAATCGAAATAAAATTAATGAAAACTTGTTTGGACTTTACTTTTAAATTTCTTTGTTTCGTCCTAAAGATCGTTGTGACGAGAAGCGAAGTAAGGTAGCACTGACACTCCGAATCTTTTCTACAGACGATGTCTGCACCAAAGTTAATCTTTTCCTTCACCGCTGGGATGGACTTAGCAGTCAACAGGATTGGGATCAGCTGCTCTGGTGAGGAGAAGAACAGCTGCAATGGCCATTTGGAGTGAGGCAGCTCAATAAGGTGGAATTCCAAAATTTGGCTCCTCCCAAGGTCTCGGCCATGGTGTTTTCCGGCGATCCAGTGGTGGCCGAGCAGGCAAGGGTCACCCTCGAGTTCGGGTGGGTCGGGGCCGGGGTTTTGTGTAGGCAATCGAGCTTTGCCATGTGTCAAAAGCTTGATTTAAAATGGAATGGGGGAAGGCCAATTTTGGCTTGATTTGGTCAAGTCTACCTTTTGGGCTTGGTTCACCCTTCAAGGTGGCTTTGGGTGTTGTGGGGAGTCAAAGGAATCGAGCTGGTTTGGCATGGAGAAGTCCTTATCCAAATATATTTGGATTAAATTTTGGTTAAGGTGAAACATGTTTAAGGTTAATGACTTTTAGGAGGTGCTTAAAGGACCTCCTCCTTTTGCCATTTAAGGAGGGTTGACAAATTAGAGATTCTCATGGCTTGCCAGATGGCTTACATGTGGCTTCATGGCTCCATATGGCTTGGGAAAAGATTTGGTCAATTTCATAAAAAAAGAATTTTGTGAATTTTGGCATTTTGATGGGAATTGTTATGAGGCTTGATTTGGAATTGTTTAATTGATAAATTATGACTTTATGAATGATTTTAAATTGAATGTGTGATGAGGGAAAGCGTCATGTGGGCTTTAGATTGATTTGGGCTTTTGAATTTGGTGGAAGTGGGCTTTTAGGAAGGTTTACGGGAGTGGGCCTTTATGTTTAACAATGGGCTTTTAGATGAAAAATTTTGCAAAGGGCCATGCCAAATAAATGTTGAGTTTAGTTTAAGGATGTGTCTTGAATGATTTGAAGCTAATCTGAGGTAGTTTGGAATTAAATTGGGTTGAATTTGGGTTCATTTGGTAAATGAGCCAATGTAGGTCAAATTGGGCTAATTTGGGCCAATGTTGGGCTAGGGTTGAAATTGATGTAAAATTAATGTTGGGAAATGTTTATGGGAGTGTTTCAAAGAGGTTTTAACTTTGGTTGGGTTTTGGTTTTGGGACTTGGGCTTATTTGGGTTAGGTTTGGGTTTAGGTCAAAATTGGGCTTTTTGGTTTTGGGTTGAATTTGAGTGGGGTTTGGGTCCAAATTTTGGGCAAATTATATTAGTTTTTTGTTTTTGGGGATGTTAGGGAAGGTTTAGAAAAGGTTTTGGGTCAATTGGAGTTGAATTGGTTTGGTTTGGGCTAAGTTTGGGTCATGAGTCCAAATTGGGCTTTAAGGTCAAAAGTGAAATTGGATTCAAATGTTAATCAAACTGGACTTGGATTTGGTCTAGATTGATATTGTGAATATTAATTTGAAGTTTAGAATTGAATTGGACCAAAATTGGGGTCAATTGGGAAGATTTGGTTTGACATTGGGTTCACTTGGGTTAAGAATGAGCTAAATTGGGGGTTTCGGTAAAGGTGGGGTAAATTGACAAAATTGGCCTATGGTGTAGTTGGACAAAATGAAGTTGGGAATATTTGGGATTTTTTGGAATTTTTTGGGAATTTTCTGAATTTTTGGATTTTTGGGTCAAGAGGGGCATTTTGGTAATTTGGAGGGTATTGGGGGATACTTTTGGAATTTTTGGTATTTTTGGCTGTGGATGATCAATTTGATTGGTGAAAATGTTCAAGGTTAATTTTGGGGAATTTTGGGTGATTTGGAAATTTTGGAGGATTTGGGCAATTTTAAGGGCTTTTGGTAGGTTTGATAGGTGTAGGGTCCCCGGGGCCAAAAATTGAAATTTTGGAAGAATGAAGATTGATCAAATATGAGTGAAATGGAATCACTTTGGTTGAGCCATAAAGTCATATTAAGCCTATATGAGCCATGAGAGGACTCATTTGAGGCATTCACTATGTTGTTCCTAACCCTCTTAACCAGGGGCTTAGGGGTTAAGGTCCATCCATATGAATTACCTACATGAGTCGAGAGAGTCAAGTTGGGTATAGGTGTGGTTTTAGGATTTGGATTGTGTGTGTGAGAGTGTAGAGTATGAGTGTAGTGAGTGTGTAAGTCGACCCTCACCGAGACCAGGGCCACCTGAGAGCGGTCCTAAGGCCGAAGAGTCACATAGGGAACTCATCCTTTAAACCTCCACATTTGATTTCAACCCTCTAGGTGATTGGGGTCTACGATCAAGCTTGTGGGGTTTGCAGGGAGTTAAGAGGTGTTTGAATTTCTAAGTGGTGGGTTCCATTTCTATTCCTCTAAGATTAGTCAAAGGAAAAGCCTAAGGCTAGATCCTAAGTACTAAAGAGAGAAGCAAAAGACCTCGTCAAAAATGAGGTCAACAAATGTACCCCCAATAGGTGTGGTGTGGTAACCAAGCACACCGCGCGTATTGGCGTTGACCGAAGAGATCAACAAAACCAACACAAATGTCCAAGTGACAAACTTAGGACGAAGTAGAAGAATTTCCGCTGGGGAGTATCAGGTATATCACCAAGACTGAAGATTCCAGAACTCTCGCTGGGGAAAAAGGAGGTGAATTTCAGATCACAAGATCTTAAGAGATTGGATCTTAGACTCGTTTCATTTTTTATTTCAAGTTTTAATTTTGAGTTTGAATTTCGATTTGAGTTTCAATTTTGGTTTTATGCGGAGAAAAGAGTAGGGCGGAAGCCTATCCCGAGAGCTGAGAATTGCAGAGAATAGGCTGAGATGGGAGTACGGCGGAAGCCTATCCCGAGTGCTGAGAATTTTTGAGAAGGGAGTAGGGCGGAAGCTTATCCCGAATGCTGAGATTGCTGAGTTGGGAGTACGACGGAAGCCTATCCCGAATGTTGAGATTCGTTGAGATGGGAGTAGGGCGGAAGCTCATCCCGAATGCTCGAGATTCGTCGAGATGGGAGTTCGGCGGAAGCCTATAACGAATGCCGAGATTCGTCGAGATGGGAGTACGGCGGAAGCCTATCCCGAATGCTTGAGATTCGTTGAGATGGGAGTTGGGCGGAAGCTTATCCCGAATGCTGAGATTCTTGAGAAGGGAGTAGGGCGGAAGCCTATCCCGAATGTCGAGATTCTTGAGATGGGAGTACGGCGGAAGCTATCCCGAATGCTGAGATTGCTTGAGATGGGAGTACGGCGGAAGCCTATCCCGAATGATGAGATTCTTTGAGATGGGAGTACGGCGGAAGCCTATCCCGAATGTCGAGATTCGTTGAGATGGGAGTAGGGCGGAAGCCTATCCCGAATGCCGAGATTTCTCTGAGATGGGGTAGGCGAAGCTCATCCCGAATGTCGAGATTGCTCGAGATGGGAGTAGGGCGGAAGCCTATCCCGAATGCTCGAGATTCGTCGAGATGGGAGTAGGGCGGAAGCCTATCCCGAATGTCGAGATTTCGTTGAGATGGGAGTAGGGCGGAAGCTTATCCCGAATGCTGAGATTGCTGAGATGGGAGTAGGGCGGAAGCCTATCCCGAATGATGAGATTTGCTGAGATGGGAGTAGGGCTGAAGCCTATCCCGAATGCTGAGATTGAAGAATTTTGTTGAAATTTATTTATGCATAGATTGAGGGAAATTTTGCTGAGGTCCATTGGGAATTTTTACTGAGATTCAGTTTATGCAGTGGTTGTGAAAGATTTTGTTGACTTTGAAGAATTTTACTGAGATTTGGATTCAGCGGGAGATCGAAATGAGATATGAAAGTGTTCCATTTCCCATGGGAATCAATCAAAGTCTGATTACTTGGAAAAGGGTACGAACCCATGCCATCCGAATCAAATTGAAAATTGTTCGTGATTCTGAAATCATCCCGAGAGAGGGTTTCAAAGGAGGTCTGGAATATATCTTGATTTGAAGAAGGATTGGAGGATTTAAAAAGATGGACATAAACTGGAATTCAATTTGAGCTTTAGATTTGTTTTGTTTGTCCTTTAACTATCCCATTTTTTTATTGTTTATTTGGTGTTCATGTGGATTTAAAATTCTTTTTAATGTTTGGATTTTTATGGAAGAAAGTTCTTATTTATTTTCCTTTTCTTTTATGTTCTTTGTTCGAAGTTCATTTAACTTTAATGGCATTTCCCAGTCAATTTGCACAAAAAGAGGTGAAGGCAAAATGTGACATGGTCACTTTCATTCCAATCTTGTTGAAGATACATCATACAACTCGATCTGAAATATTTCTCATACAATCCATGACTCAAAACGGACTGTGTATGATCCTTGTTGATCCATCCAAAAAGTGTCTGTTAAATCCATGTCTGAATAATGAGATACACGGTCAATAACATCACCTTCCAAGCCATCCTTGGCAGGAATGCCGCATGGATGTGCATTAGAGGTGTGCTTATTTCCCGTGTAACTCACGGCTCGTAGGGCCGGAGATTCTCCAATTCCGGATCGCGTTCGGAAGTGGTAAGGTGCCTTTTCGTCATCCATCCTTCTAAAAGTGACGGAGATCTGCTCCACTGGTACTCCCGGTATACAATGTTTTGCGATGTCTGCTCCATTTCCTTGTAATATCATGACGGAACCTACCGGAAGTGGTATCTCTACTGGCCCTCGGAACTTACCCGGGCCTGCTATTCGGAGGTCAGATCCGAACATGATATTGCATTGGTTGACGAACGAAACTGTGCAGAAAGGTCTGACAAAGTCATGGTGGTCTATGTGTGGAGGTATGCAGTCGCCCTTCTGATAAATGTTGATGATGCAAGCTGTTGGGTATGCGATCTGCTGGCGATACCCTCCACGTTATCATTTTTTTCACCATTCTTTTAATTATTCTCGGCATTGGATCCACCTCACCGTGACGGAGTATCCCTGGTGGATTTCCTTTTCCGTCTTCTGCGAAGTTATAACAACATCCGCATTGTATTGTGACTCTTCCTTTCCCTGACATCCATTTCGGGGTTCGAATAAGTCTTTTCTCTCGGACGGCTGCTCGACCCATCTTCCGAAGTTCTAAGATGCAATCCACAATTTGTTGTTGTTCGTACTGCGAGAATACACACGTGTGTAGCTCGAGGCCTTCCAAAATGTTGATTCTTTTGCCTCTAATCCTTTCAAAGTATTCGAAAGTTTTCTTCTCAACATTTTGAATTCTTTCTAGTTCATATTCTGGGATGATCTGCAAGTGATGAGACCTAGTAACGTATTACGGGATGTATGGCTCAATCCCGTCACGTTTTCCTGCATACCTTGGCTCCTCGGGGATTGTATCTGTCGGGACATCCTCCGGGGTTGCTTCGACAACAAGGTTCTTCGGATACGGTATCTCTATCGACGTCGAGGCGATCTCTGCGCCTCGATCTTCTCGAGTTTCCCTTATCCTTTACGTTGTTCTTGGAGCTTGTTCTCTCTTTTCGGGTTCTCGATGAACCGGTATCTTTGAAATGTGTGTGTTGGCGAAGGTGGTCTGTTTCCTCGTGTTGATGCTGCTGCTAGTTTAGTCGACATCTTGCGGATACGGCGATTCTTATTCCTTCTTTGAGTAGCGATGAGCGTAGCTCTCCTCACTTCTTGAATTTCGCGGGCGCGGCGGTCGATGAGCCTGCCCTGCCGTGGCAACTAGCGACTTGATTTTCTTATTTTCCTCGGTGTTTGTCTTTCTTTTGTTGTTGCTGGATTGGTGGCTTGGGCCACCCATCTTCATCACTGTCTGGCTATGAAGCTCTTCTCGGTCCACTGGGACCCAATCATTTTCTTCATACTGTAGGCTGGCTGGTGTGAAGTCAGAATCAATTTTTTCATCCTTAACCCTCTTTTCATCGAGTGCGAGACTCACGCCATTTTTAAAGTTTAGGACCAACCGCCCGTTCGACATTTCCCTGTGAAGAAAACAAGGAAAGGATCGAGGGACATACTAAGAACAAGAACATTAAGAAAGTATTTATCATCGAAGATTCTTATTCACTTATTCCAATTTTAATTTTTTAAGGAAAGTAGGAAAAGATAAAGAAAGATCAAGAAAAAGATTTGATTTGAAAGGAAGGGTAAAACTTTATTATTATGATTTCACATATTTTATTTTTAGCACATATATTTTTTTATCCATTTTTATGTTTTTTGGGTTCGGACCCAGTCACAAAGTGATCGCTTCACCCGTGTTTCTAGGGATAAGACTCTATTTTAGAGGTCACCCTTCGAAACATCAGGTTGCGTAATACTTCTTCAAATTTTGTCCATTGATTGGAAGCATTTGTCGTTCTCCTTGGCAATTCACAAGTTAGTAGGAGCCTCCTGAGTAGACTGCCTCGTCCACAAACGGCCCTTCCCAAGTTGGTTCAAATTTGCCTCCTATCTTGCGATGTGGAAGAATAGGTCTTCTGAGAACAAGAACTAAGTCACCAACTTTGAAAGTTCTTGGGCGGACCAGTTTATCATGGGCCTGGATCATCTTAGCTTGGTACGAGTTCCAAATTTTGTTGCGTCGCAAGTCTTTTCCCTTCCAAGTTTTCCAGTTCTTCCAGTCGTAATCTGGCATTTTCTTCTGTAGTAATTTTATTTGCAACTGAAATCCTGAGTGATGGAAGCTGGACTTCTAATGGTAACACTGCCTCGGACCCGTATACTAAAGCATAAGGCGTAGACTGAGTAGGAGTCCTGAAAGTCGTCTCGTAGGCCCATAAGGCTTCTAACAACTTCTTGTGCCAATTTCTCTTGTTGTCGTCCAAAGTTTTCTTTAAAATTTGAACGAGAGTTTTATTAAAAGCCTCGGCCAAGCCGTTTGCTCTTGGGTAGTAGATCGTTGAGTATCGCCAATCGATTCCATGTCTTCTGACAAAATTGTTGATTTTTGTGCTTCTGAATGCGGACCCATTATCTGAAATGATTCTGTGCGGTACTCCGAAATGGTAGACGACTTGATTTTTTAAAAACTGTAGCATGTGGTGTGCCTTCACTTCTCTGAGTGGAACTGCTTCTGCCCATTTAGAAAAGTAGTCTGTATTTGCAAGGATGAAGCGATGTCCTCTTGAAGAAGGTGGTTCTATCAGACCCACTATATCTGTGCCCCAACACTCAAATGGCCACGACGCAATTGTCGGATGTAGCACGTTTGGAGGTTGGTGTAGAACCACTCCGTGCACTTGGCACCGGTGACAACTCTTTGCGACTCTTCATGCGATCGGTCATCATTGAGGGCCGGTAGTACCCTAGTCTTTTAATTTTCATTTTCATTTTCGGACCCGACCGATGAGCGCCACAAAGTCCCGAGTGTACCTCTTTGACAATTTCACGAGCCTCGGACCCGCTCAAGCATCTTAACCACATCTGATCAAAAGACCTTCTGTATAATGTATTGTTTATTAATGCGTAAGACAGAGTTCTTTTCTTGATTTGATGTGCTAATGACTTATCGTCTGGTAATTTCCCTGTTTGCAGGTAGTCTATTAGCGGTTGACGCCAATCTTCTGTGTTTTCCGTCACTGCTGCAACTGATTCCTCTGCTTTTTCTGATTTATGTATCATATCCATGTCGAGCTGTGATAGGACCTGTCGTCCTTGAACTAACACTTCAACTGACTCATCTTGTAAGCAGGCAAATTCTTTTGCAAGGCGAGCTAGCGCATCCGCGAGAGCATTTTCTCTTCTGGGGATCTTGTAGATTGTTACATTCGGAATTTGTTCCAACAGTTTCATGGCATACTCGAAAGTATTGCTCGAGTCTTGGCTTTAAAATTCCGTATTATCCGACGACTACGTTGAATGATCAGTCGAGAATCTCCGTAGATATTGATATCCGTTATTCCCATTTGAATGGTTAGTTCTAGTCCTGTTATGAGAGCTTCGTATTCTGCCTCGTTGTTTGTGCACGGCTCTGTTAAGTGGTAGGAGTATCTTAACATCCCCCGCTCCGGTGTTATAAAGATTAGTCCGATTCCTGCCTTACCGAGCACTATCGTTTGCAATTCTTTGTCTTTCTGTGCTGAGGACGCTCCGTCGAAGTATAGTTCCCAACGTCGATCATCAGTGTCTTCTAGGCTCATTATCTGTTCGTCAGGCAAATCATCGTCGAGAGGCGAATTTGCCGGTAAAGGGTGTGCTGCAAGGAAGTCAGCTAGAACTTGTCCCTTTACGGCACGAAGAGGAACGAAAGTTATGTCGAATTGCAATAGTATCATCGACCACCTGGCAAGTCTGCCAGAAAGTGTTGGACGGGTCATCAAATATTGCAACGGATTAACTTTCGAGATAAGGTTGACCTTATGAGAGAGCATGTAATGCCTGAGTTTCTGTGCGGCGAAGATCAGGGCCAAACAATGCTTCTCAATTGGAGGATACTTTACTTCCATCGAAATCAAACGACGGCTTAAGTAGTAGAGAGCATTTTCTTTTCCCTCATCATTGACCTAGGCTAGCGGGGCTCAGAGGAGTCGTCTAGAGCCGCGGTATAAAGTATCAACGATCTACACGAGGCCGGGGCTGCTAAGACGGGAGGTGTCATTAAGTATTGTTTAATGTCCTCGAAGGCCCGTTGGCATTTCTCTTCCCAAATGAATTTGGCGTCCTTTTTAACTAATGCCGAGAAGGGTCGACACCTACTCGACAAGTTCGAAATAAAGCGTCGAAGATATGCCAACTTCCCTTGAAAGGATCGTAGCTGTTTTAAGGTTTTGGGAGGCGGCATCTCTAAGATAGCTTTACTCTTTTCCGGATCAATTTCGATTCAGCGATGTCGAACATCAAATCCTAAGAATTTCCCGGAGGTGTCGCCGAAGGCGCATTTTAAGGGATTCATCTTAAGGTTGTATTGCCTTAGTCGCTCGAAAACAATTCTCAAATCATACATGTGATCTTCCTTCAGTTTGCTTTTGATGACCACATCATCCACATAGCACTCAACTTGGTTGTGAATGAGCTCATCAAAAATCTTTGTCATTGCTCTTTGATATGTTGCTCCTGCGTTCTTTAGTCCGAATGGCATTACTGTGTAGCAATACACTCCGATCGGTGTTACGAATGCTCGTGAGCTTTTCGTCTTCACGGTGCCATCTTTATCCGGTTGTATCCCGAAGATCCATCCATGAAAGAGAATATTTCATGTGTCGAAGCGATGTCGATCATTAACTTCTGGAATTGGTAATGAAAATTCATCCTTCGGACATGCTTTGTTCAAGTCTCTGAAATCCACGCAGATTCTGATCTGACCATTCTTCTTCCTGACTGGTACCACATTGGCTAGCCAAGTAGGGCATTGTTCTTCATGGACAAATTTAGCGTCGATTAGCTTCTTAACTTCAGCTATTACTTGTTGTTCAATTTCCAAACGCATTCTTCTGGAAGCTTGTCTGACTGGAACGGAAGTAGGATCCACTCCTAGCATGTGAACTGCGACTTCTGGAGCTAATCCTGGCATTTCGTCGTAACTCCAAGCAAAACAATCCTTGAATTCCATTAATAGCTTGATCATTTCCTCGGAATCTTCTTTATTGAGTAAGGAGCTAACAAAGGTTGGTCTAGGCTTTTCGCTAGTACCTAAGTTAACTTCCATTAACTCATCTATTGTAGATTTGATTTCTTCTTCAAACTTTGGTGGAGCGTCTCCAATTTGCAGATCTTCAAGCTCTTCTATAGTTTCCAAGCAGTCTTCATTAAGTTCGCAAGTGATGACCAAACAAAATTCCGTATCGTCAACTTAACCTACTATGCCGAATCCGAGACCATGTTTTGAATTGGGAGGCCGACCGGCATTATTCCATAATTTTTCGAAGTGTTGCGATCGGCCTTTTGTCCATTGTCGAGGTAAGACACCACGCTGAATTAAATTTTGAACACAGGGAGAGTACCACTCAAAAGGTAATTCCATTAATTCGGAAGAAGTGACATCTTCAAATTGTACATCGTTTTCAGTATTGGAAGAAGAAGTGCCACGGTAAAATTTGATTGGCTTTGCACCGCTGCTATGTACTTCTTTGACCACCATACCCTCGATCTTATTTGACTGGATCGGGGTCAGGGTCATAGTGTGTACATAGTGGTTAATCTTCTCGTACATCGATTTGTATTCTTCGTTCTTCTCATCTTCGAGAGAAATCTTGAATTGTGGTTTCTTCCGGTTTATTGTAGTCTGCTTCTTTCTTGACTTCCTCTTCTTCCTCGGAGGCTGTTCTCCCGATCAACGTTGATCACCGTCTTTTACGTCCAACTCGTCCCGGTGTCTCTTCCACGACCTCATCCCCGGCCTCGACCTCGGATGCGAGTTTCGGAGAAACCTTCACCATCTCGCCGTAAGGGAGTGGTGAGTGGCTGATTGGACTAGAACTTCGGGTTCTTCATCGTCTTGAATTTCTTTTGCTTCATTTGACACGGTGTTTCTGGAGAAGATTGTTTTCTTCGGAGGTGCGTAATAAGCCTGCATCTTCATGGATTCCAATCTCATGTACGGAGAAAGGTTGCAAATCACCTTTAATGCACTGTTCTCCTCCTTCGTAGTATTTTATGCACCGATGCGGAGACGATGGTACCATCCGGTTTTCATGGATCCACGGCCGGCCCGAGTAGAGCGTTGAACGATGTCTCGAGTCAATTATGTGGAATTTTGCGGTTGTCTTTGCTAAGTCACCGGTCTTCATCAACGAGTGTTATTGATCCGAGGGCTCTTTATCCTTTCTGGTTGAATCCTCTTAGTAACATCTTGTCCGCTTCAAGCTCGCGAGCATCAATTTCCAAGTATGCTAACGTCCGAAGATTCATTATGTTGATTGACGCTCCTGGATCAACCAATACTATGGAGAGCGTAAACTTTCCGATTGTGATCGAAATGTACAACGGTCGGTTGTGATCGGTCGTCCCAAGTAGTAGATCATCGTCCGTGAAGGTAACACCTCGTCGTTCCTTTAACGAGCAAACCTCGTCTAAGGAATCTCCGGCCATCCGAGCTAAACAAATCTGCTGGATCAAGTAAGGCCTTGATCGGAGCTTCCCTCATCTCTTTTGATAAGATGAGAGCGTCGTAGATGCTCGGTTTGGTCGGTAGTTTCCTAAGATGGGCTAGCACGTTATAGTCCACTTTGTTACCATGTGTCTCGGTTTCTTCTCGAATGGGCAATTCTTCCGTCGGGGTTGATTCTTCCTGAACAACCACCTGCTTTCCTTTGTCTTTTGGACCCATTCTCGGAGGTAGAATCCTTCCGCTCCTTAAGTTGACTTCTGTGATTTCTTTTGAATCTGGTACTGAGTTTACTGGTGTCTACTTTTGAATCGGCATGACAGGTTCCTCTGGAGTCGCTTCAGAATCTGAAAGCTCTAACTCTATTGTGATTGGAGCTCCTTGGAGTTCACAAATAGATCCATTGCTTGTTGAACTTTTGTAGCCTTCTTGGTGAATGTCTTCTTCATCATCGTGATTGTCGAGGTTGTGTATGATTTGAGAATTGTTATTGGTATCGAAATCGAGATCCGGATTAGATTGGTTGTCGTTAGTTACGTAATCGTTAGAAACAGTCAAAATGTAGCCAACGCCATAACTCTTATCATTATAAGATCCCGCCGGAGCGAGCAAATAATCATACGAGTCGGAGGTTCGAGGAATTTTTCCCCCGAATCGGAAATAACCATCCTAGGATAAGCGGCCCCTAGTCCTAGCCTTAGGAGCCTCGGTCCTTTCTTCTTCTACGATCTCCTTCTTTTCTATGATCTTTTCTTCCTGGGGCGGTTCTTCAATTGCAAGCGATAGCGCCGGCATGACAGGTTTCAAACTCCGAGTTGAAGCATCCTCCGAAGCGGTTTGGATGCAATCCAAAATTTTCTTCGATGACTTCGTCCAAGCGGTACTCCACCATTCATCAGTCGTGTAAGGGTCTATCGGAACAATGTGATCCGTTGAAATAACATTGACAGAACCTCCTTTCTGGGGTTCTTTCATGTATTCCTTTGGGATCGTTATGTTCCCCTTTCGGAGATTGTTGTCAAGCCAACTCTTGAAGGTGATGCAATCCTCTATCTTATATCCAAGCATCCGGTGGTAAGGGCAGTAGTTGGGATGGTCTTTCTTATCGACTTCTTCTGGCTTCCTGGGTTCTGGCAGTCGAAAATCCAAAGTCTTCATCAAATTGCGGAACATCTTTGGCACTGCCTCATTCTCGAATGGATATTCTCTATTTATAAGCTCCTTTAACGTGCGTTGTGGGCGAGGCGGTTGCTCATATTGTTGAGTTGGCTGATAACCGGGTTGAGGTTGTTGGTAGTTCTGCTGAGGTTGTTGATAGCTGGACTGCAGCTACTCCGGCTGTATTTGCATTGGCTGCTTGCCCTTATCGACTGCAGCGACGATCCCGGATTTCTTTTCAAATGCCTTCACAGGCTTCTGTTTGTCTGTTTTGTCGACGAAACTTAGTTGCTTCGCTTCCTCTTGTAAGCTTCCGGCCTTGCTTAACAACTTCTCGAAAGTCTTAATCGTAAATCCCTTAAGGAGAAGTGCTATCGGGCCGTGAATGCTTTTAAGCAAGATACCGACTGCATGCTGCTCTTGTAGCTGTGGCTCACACTTCATGCTTAGATTTCTCCATCGAAGTATGTAGTCCACTAAAGTTTCATTCGGTTTCTATTTCTCCACCACTAAGTCACCGATGGTGATATGGTGTTGAGCTCCGACAAACCGTTTCACGAAGAGGTTTTCTAATTCTGAAAATGTCTTTACCGAACCGTTCGGTAACTCTGCGTACCAATCGAAGGCGATCCCTGACGAGCTGCTGACGAACTGTCGGAAGAGTAAGGCGTCACTTCCACCGGCGTTGCAACAACTAGCGCGAAAATTTGCAACATGCTGTCGAGGGTTTCCGGTACCATCAAAAGTTTTTAACAGAGGTGGTACGAAGCCTTTTGGGTATTGTACTGCATCAAATTCTTTGGGGTAAGGTCTACCCGTCCGAATAGATGCTCCGATCTTAGACCGTGCTAAGGCTTCTCGCACTCCGTCGTTCTACCATGTTCTTGATGTCTTTCTCCGGAATCATATTCGAGTAGAGTCTTTCTTCGGTCGATCGTCTCCGTTAACGGATGTAATCTCTTTTCCTCCGTCCGTAATATGAATAACTTCGGAGGCGTTTCTCTTGGGGGTTGAACCTGACTCTGAAGAGTGGCTAGGGCTGCAGCCATCTCTTCCATCCTTTTTGCCATTTGAGAGATTGTATCATCTTTTTCTCGAATTTGTGCTCTTAATGCTTCCGGTTCATCTCTCTCCGTAGCTGCCGGAGCACCTTGCGAAGCTGACGATGCTCGTGTCTCAACCATATTGATCTCCACATATTCGTCATCCATGAACTCCGACGAGTCAACTTCATCTCCAAACTTTTCTTCTCTTTCTCTTGCTAATCGTTGAATGTCGGTCCTTAGCTTTTCCATAGCGTCCTCCAATGGTCTTTTTCGTACGGTTTCGCAGTTATCATGCGATGGCTATTGGATTTCCTTCTTGGGAGTCCCCTTCATTGCAGTGGCGCTCTCTTCGGACTCGAGTCTCCTGACGAGACTTTCCTTTTCTGGTAGTTTTTTCGGTCTTAATTGGCCAGTAGTAGGACGCCATACCATCCTTCTGGCAGCAGAAGGCCTAGGACCGGATGGTCTGTCGGCTTAATGCTGGAAGGTGGTATCCTCCCTGATCTGTAAACCTGAAACAACAATAGGTGAACTAGCTTTCATCTTCTTACTCGGCTTTTCTGTGGCGCTAACGGGTTCTACTAGCGGCCTAAGACGGGACTTGGCTGGCACCCACCCTATTCTTCTTAAAATTTCTGATACAAGACATTTCTCTTTCTTTGCTAACTTCTCTATCACAGTCTGTAGTAGGGCAAATGGTGTAATCCTAGCCCTTTTCTTTCGGTTGTCGCTATAGTATGCGGGTCGAGGTAATGTAGAAGCAATCTTGCGGACATTTTCCTCGTCAGCTGCGGCGGAGAGGGGATGGAATCTACTTCCTTCCAAAAGCGGTGTATACTCAGGCAATGGTATGTACTCAGGCAATGGTGTGTACTCAGGGATTTCTTCCAAGAAAGCGACTTCAGCAGCTCTGGCCTTTCTGGCAATCTTTCTACCTCTGTTTCTTCTCTGAGTCCGTGTTAGGGGTGGAACCCTTGAGCTGGACCCAACTTCAAAAACAGAAGGTCTCGCACGGAGATCCGTACCCTCCACGGTAACATGCTCGTTACAAATTCGAATTTCCTTCCCCTTCGGCTTGGCGGAAGCCGGGGTAGGTGCGGAGACGACTAGACCGGTGGGGGTAGAGACAACGAGTCCTCCTATGAACAAGTAGTATTCCTCTCGACTGGAATCCTTTACGGGGAGAGAACTCTTGAGTTGACTTGAGGTTGAACTCGATCAAAGGTCTTTCGCTTCGGGTACTTTGTCCGTAAGTGTGAAAAGGGTGACGTCGCTGATCTTGACATTTGTATTCTCGAATCCTTGTCCGAAATGAATGATTCCATTGTCGGGCAGACTCATCCTTGTAAATAGCGAAGTCCGATCCATTGGTAAAGGAGAAAATCGGCTTTGGGGCGTACATTTTCTCGCAAGGTAGATTCGATTGTCAGTCCCGAGTTATGCTTCTTTTCATCGGGACGAAAAGAAAGGAATCGAAAAGAGTCCGAACACATTTTTGTTCATGTATTTATAAAAAGGAGTTATTTGTTAAAAGAGTCATTCATTAGAGGGTTTGTTTATTAGGAACGGAATGTTCAAAGGTGTAGAGAAGGTAAGGAATCCGATTCAGAATTGGAAAGGAAGAGAAAGTCTTATGCAAGACTTCTCGACTCGAAGGACCGCTCCTAAACTAACACCTATCGGGGTCCACCCCACCTCGAAAAGAGGTAAAAGGATCTCGGAACCTCTCCGTTTAGGGGTGTCTAAACCGTGGCTCCTAAATCCGAGAGGAGTTGGCTATACTCGTTCAAGACGTAAATGAACGGGGTATTCCAACGGAAGAATGGTAGTTTGGTCCACTAGGGGCATGGGCTCACTACCGATTTATGAAAGCAAAGCCATCTGATCAAAATGGAGAGAGGAACTAATCCCCAGCGGAGTCGCCAGAAGTTGTCGGCATATTTTTAGGTTAGTGTGTATTTTGAAAAGGGGGTCGCCTACGAAATTGTCGGCGAATTTTCATATTTTAAATTTAATTTAAATACATATATAGTTTAAAAGATAATATTTGATTTTGAAAGTAATTTTAAGTTTAAAAATTTTAAGATATGAAATCAAACCGATCTCACATCCCAAATAGTTTATATAAACGAGCACCGCACCACAAACCGTATATCTATCCCGAAGGATAGACACACTGCTTGATGATGGGGCTCGATTAAATAAACTAGAAGATTTGTGACATCCGTTCGGTCCGCGAACCAATTTAATAAGCCGACAAGTTCCCCGCTTAATATAAAAGAATTAAGCGGTGGTTTATATTACTCGGGTTCTTAAAGTTCCCTATAAGGGCAAGCCCCTATAGTTAATTACATCTTAAATGAAGTGAATCACTTAAGAAAACTCTCGATAATGATCAGTGGTTTTGCTCTCAAGAATTTCAAAGTTTAAGGTTTTCAAAGGATTGGATTTTTGAAATTTCAAAAGGGATTAGCTCAAATTTGGAACATTTATTTTCAGGAGTCTAAAAGAAAGAGAAGTTGGAGAAGCTGAGGATCCAAGAAGAATCTTGGCAACTTTCCACACTATCCTATGGTTTGGCTTCAATTTGGAAATTTACTTAATGTTTCCATCCTGCCAATTTTAATTAATTAGGACTTATATTTGCATGACGCAGTCATGCAAATAGCCTCGAAGATGTGAGGGTTTATGTCGTATCGGACGACGAGCCTCGGAATCCTAAAGTGTTAGGGCTTATATTGCACAACATGACCGTGCAAAAGCCTAAAGACGAAGTTAGGATTTACGTCGCGCTAGGCGAACTACCTCGAAATCTTATGGGTTTGTTATTTAATTCTAAGAAAGTTTTGCTGAAGTAGACTCAGGTTTTGCTGATGACGATGGCCGAGCTGCCCACCATGCTCCGAGCTCCTTGTTGTTACAGAGGTTTAGTTTTAGAAGTCATAAATCAGGAGATGAGAGAATTGTTTTGTTTTAGAGAAAATCTTAAAATTCAAGTGTTTTTTAATATTTTAATTAAAACAAATCTTAAAGTTGTTTAAACATAACCGATTAAGATCCCACGGTTCCGTCATCCCGACACCGTTATTTTCATCGAATTCACTTAGTCCAGATGAATTTGCTAAACTCAACTGAATGAGTTCCACACTTTCATTTAGACCGTGGGAAATCCCGTTAGCAACACGTGGGTTACATCATTCGAGGTATTCCCGATCATTCGACGAGACGTTTTAATTTAGTTGCAATTGTAGTTTTTGTTGTTATGTTTGTGATTAAATTTTGAGTTGTTTTATATTTTGAAATGTTGTGGCGGTAATTTGTATCTTGTAATGAATTTTAATTTAGTTTTGGTTTCAGTTTAGGGACTATCCTAAAGGTTTTGGTTTTCATGCAACAGTTGTTTATCATGCAAGAAAAGTACAGTGCATGTAAGTAAATTGCAATAAAATAAATTGCAATAAAATAAAAGCGTACCTGGAGGGTCTTCCCGTCGTCCCAAGCTGCACTTAAAACGCATGTTAAGGCAGTTAAATACTTCAACAAGTACCTAGGTAAAGCTAAGGGAAAGATTTTGGTTGTCTACCAAAGTCCTAATCCTATAGCTAGTCATCTCCTATGACGTCTAGGTTCTTGTGTTTTGGTGTAAGGACGATTTTCTTCATCAAAGAACAATCAAATTCAATTGTTCTTATAAACATCCTATCATATTGAGGAAGTTCTTAAGACGAGTCTTAAACATCTTTTCAATACCTCTAGGATTGTTTTAAGTACAAGAGAATTTAATTATACAAGTGAATTAATCATCCGGGAGTTTAAGTTTTGTTCTTTTGCTCAGTGAACTAGGACATTTGAATATCCTATAAGTGAGATAACACTTCACTTGATACCTCATTTAAGAGTTATAATAACAAGAGCTTTAAAAGGGCAAATCAACTTATTAAGTATTTTAATGATTTAAACTTAATGATTTAATTTTAATTTTGACTTAATTATAGAAAATTAGTTTAAGTTTGGAATAGTGTTCAAGTTATTTTAGATTTAATTCTTAATGATTTCATTTAGGTTTGTTATTAAATGATTTTAATTTAATTTAATTCAATTTAATTTAATTTTGATTTAATTTAATTTTAATTTAATTTGATTTAATTTAATTTAAATTAAATTTAATTTTAATTTAATTTAATTTCAATTTAAATTTAATTTTAATTTAATTTTAATTTGATTTAATTTTATTTTAGTTTAATTTTAATTTAATTTATTTTAATTTAGTTTAATTTAACTTATTTTGATCTCAAGTTATTTTTCTTTTAATTTAATTTAATTTGATTTTAATTTAATTTCAATTTTAATTTAGTTGAGATTATTCTTTTAAATTTTTTTAATTAAGACTTAAGTATTATTGAAGTGATTTATTTAGGGATTTTTAAATTAAAGAATAAATATCCTCTTAAATAATATCCCTACTTTAATAATTCCAATTTCTAATATTCTTCCAAAATTTCAATTAATTAATTAATTAAAGTTTTATTTTGATTATATTTGAAATGGTTAGTAGGTTTCTACCCTTAATCATTTAAGTTTCAATCATCCAAAAATCAGTTTAAAATCAAATATTTTACCCTCCCTTTTTGATTAATCCTAAAATTTTAATTAAAGGTTGAAATTTTTAATTACCATTTTGCCCTTCAAGCTTAATAATTCTATAACTCACTAAATTAAGCTCAAATGAACTTGAAATTTCTATGTGACCTCACTTACATGTCAATTAATACATTAGAGGAGAAAATGTGATTTTTCAGTATTTAGTTTATTTATGTAATTATTTTTAATGGAAAATAGGGGTTTTGAAGGAAAATTCAATAACATGACCAAGGAAATGTTTCTGTCCTTAAGAAAATTATGGGATATTCCTAATGACTAGAGGACCATTTGGACCAATTTTGGTGATTTTTTTAATTATATTTTATTTATTAGAATTATTTTGAGTTTTGGAGCATTAATTAATTTTAAAATAAAATTAAAGTTGAAAAATGTATTTTATATTTTTATTAAATCTCTCTGACCCAAGGGAGTCCAGAGAAATAAATTTTATATTTTTCTATATTTTCTTTGATTTATTAGAATTATTTTAGTGAAAAGGTTAGAAAATATATTTATTAATATTAAAAATTACATTAAGCCTTTAAAATTCAATATCTTACCCTAGGGACTTAAGAAAAATATTTGGTTTGTTCCTAAATGATTAGAATTCAAAATGTGACATTTTGGTGATTTTTAATATTTTTATGATTTTTATTATTTTTTAATTATTAAAAATATTAAAATAATGATAAAAATCAACTTTTTTAGAAAATTATAATTTTAATTTTCCTAAGTTCCTCTGATATCAGAGAAGCTCCAAAACTATTTTTGTGAATTTTTAAAAAGTATTTTGTGAGTTATGAATTTTTAAAGTTTAATTTTTCCCATTTTTGCTTAAGAGGCTTAATCAACCCATTTGGTGGGGTTAATCAAGTCCAATTGGTTTCAAATTTTTATGTGGTGTTCTTCTATCCCTAGAGGACAGTGGAGAATTGTTTTTAAGTTAATTTGATGTGTGGTTAACCCTAATTAATTAAAGTTCAATTTTGGGTATTTAAGCCAATTAGGGTTGTTCCAAGTGAATTAACTAAAAGCTTATTTTTCTTAGGTCCCTCTAGTCACAAGAAATATCACCAAATTTTCCTAGAATTTATTTCTCAACTTGCTAATTATTGGAATTAAAATTCTCAAAACAGTAACATGAACTTGTAAAATCAATAACTTCTCATAGGATGGCTCTCGACCTTGGAAAATTCGGGAATGTTCCCAAGTTCGAGGCTTCAAAAGCCCTATGGTCTCATGCCACAGTTGAATTTCCTATATGCATGGAGAATTGAAATAGTGCAGAGAGTAAATAAATCATTAAAAATAAAATACTTAATGAAATTACTTGATTTCTTTTCCACATTATTCTCCTCTGTTCACTGAGCAAGAGGGTATTTTTATTTATTTTTAGGAATTTTCTACACAAAGTTATGAATTTTTGAAGTTCTGGTAATTAAATAAATAGAAAAAAGCCTATTTTCCTACTTATCAACGCGGCGCCGCGTCAACCTTGGCAGCTTCGAAGGGGTGCGTGTCGCGCTGTGATTGGGCGCTGCCATCTGACTCAGCGCTCCAGGGGCCCGCGGTTCATGTACCATCGCGCTGTCCGGCTCGATCTCGACCGTCCGCTCGATACACGCTCGATCCGACGGCTCCCAGTCATCGTCTACGACTGGTGTGAACCCGTGACCGTCGACCTTCTAACCCTAAATTCTCACTCGATCCTCAACGGATTTTTGTGTTCTTATGCTTTATGGATTCGTCTTGAAGAGACGAACACATCCATACGGTAAACATGCATTGAAATTGACTCAAACTAAATGGAGAATCTCTGGAAGCTCGGGAGGAAGAGTGAGTCCATACTTTTTCTCAGAGAAGTGAAGCTTCGATCTGAGAGTTGTGTCACGTTCAATTGGGTCCAAGCAAGCTCCAGATGAAGTCCCTTGGCCTGGTGAATTGCCTAGGTACAAAAGTGACCAATGCCGATCACAAAGCTTGGAGGCTGGAAGCAATGGCTGGCCTGGTGAGGGGGCTTTTGCCGGGAAACTTCTCCTCTTGGTCCGGTGAAGGTGTAGAGTCAATCAATTTGAAGATTGACTCACCGTGGTGAAGTGTCCTGGTTTTGGGCTTGGATTTCAACTCCGAAATCGAGCTCACAGAGAGGAAATGACAGGGGGATTTCAGTGGGGATCAAGTTCTCTATGTGTAGAGAGTGGTCTGGGATGATTTTGGCAGGGTTTCAGTAAGGATTGGTTCAGCACCTCCCTTGGCCGAGAGGAGGGGGTGTTTAAATAGGAGAGGCTGGAGGGCTTCCAAGGGGGGTTTAAGGATTGGGATCGACCAGCCTCGGTGAGGAGAAGAACAACCGCAATGGCCATTTGGAGTGAGGCGACTCAACAAGGTGGAATTCCAAAATTTGGCTCCTCCCAAGGTCTCGGCCATGGTGTTTTCTCGGCGATCCAGTGCGGCGGCCGGCAGGCAAGGGTCACCCTCAAGTTCAGGTGGGTCGTGGCTGGGGTTTTGTGTAGTAATCGAGCTTTGCCATTTGTCAAAAGCTTGATTTAAAATGGAATGGGGGAAGGCCAATTTTGGCTTGATTTGGTCAAGTCTACATTTTGGGCTTGGTTCACCCTTCAAGGTGGCTTTGGGTGTTGTGGGGAGTCAAAGGAATCAGCTGGTTTGGCATGGAGAAGTCCTTATCCAAATGTATTTGGATTAAATTTGGGTTAAGGTGAAACATGTTTAAGGTTAATGACTTTTAGGAGGTGCTTAAAGGACCTCCTCCTTTTGCCATTTAAGGAGGGTTGACAAATTAGAGATTCTCATGGCTTGCCAATGGCTTACATGTGGCTTCATGGCTCCATATGGCTTCGAGAAAAGATTTGGTCAATTTCATAAAAAAAAGGATTTTGTGAATTTTGACATTTTGATGGGAATTGTTATGAGGCTTGATTTGGAATTGTTTAATTGATAAATTAGGACTTTAGGAATGATTTTAAATTGAATGTGTGACGAGGGAAAGTGTCATGTGGGCTTTAGATTGATTTGGGCTTTTGAATTTGGTGGAAGTGGGCTTTTATGTTTAACAATGGGCTTTTAGATGAAAAATTTTGCAAAGGGCCATGCCAAATAAATGTTGAGTTTAGTTTAAGGATGTGTCTTGAATGATTTGAAGCTAATCTGAGGTAGTTTGGAATTGAATTGGGTTGAATTTGGGTTTATTTGGTAAATGAGCCAATGTAGGTCAAATTGGGCTAATTTGGGCCAATGTTGGGCTAGGGTTGAAATTGATGTAAAATTAATGTTGGGAAATGTTTATGGGAGTGTTTCAAAGAGGTTTTAACTTTGGTTGGGTTTTGGTTTTGGGACTTGGGCTTATTTGGGTTAGGTTTGGGTTTGGGTTTAGGTCAAAATTGAGCTTTTTGGTTTTGGGTTGAATTTGAGTGGGGTTTGGGTCCGAATTTTGTGCAAATTATATTAGTGTTTTGTTTTCGGGGATGTTAGGGAAGGTTTAGAAAAGGTTTGGGGTCAATTGGAGTTGAATTGGTTTGGTTTGGGCTAAGTTTGGGTCATGAGTCCAAATTGGGCTTTAAGGTCAAAAGTGAAATTGGATTCAAATTTTAATCAAAATGGACTTGGATTTGGTCTAGTTTGATATTGTGGATATTAATTTAAAGTTTAGAATTAAATTGGACCAAAATTGGGGTCAATTGGGTAGATTTGGTTTGACATTGGGTTCACTTGGGTTAAGAATGGGCTAAATTGGGGGTTTTGGCAAAGGTGGGGTAAATTGACAAAATTGGCCCATGGTGTAGTTGGACAAAATAAAATTGGGAATATTTGGGATTTTCTGGAATTTTTTGGGAATTTTTTGAATTTTTGGATTTTTGGGTCAAGTTGGGCATTTTGGTAATTTGGAGGGTATTGGGGGATACTTTTGGAATTTTTGGTATTTTTGGCTGTGGATGATCAATTTGATTGGCGAGGAAATGTTCAAGGTTAATTTTGGGGAATTTTGGGTGATTTGGAAATTTTGGAGGATTTGGGCAATTTTAAGGGCTTTCGGTAGGTTTGATAGGTGTAGGGTCCCCGGGCCAAAATCGAAATTTTGGAAGAATGAAGATTGATCAAATATGAGTGAAATGGAATCACTTTGGTTGAGCCATGAAGTCATATTAAGCCTATATGAGCCATGAGAGGACTCATTTGAGGCATTCACTATGTTGTTCCTAACCCTCTTAACCAGGGGCTTAGGGCTTAAGGTCCATCCATATGAATTACCTACATGAGTCAGGGAGTCAAATTGGGTATAGGTGTGGTTTTAGGATTTGAATTGTGTGTGTGAGAGTGTAGAGTATGAGTGTAGTGAGTGTGTAAGTCAACCCTCACTGCACCGAGCCACCTGCAGGGGCCCTAAGGCCAAAGAGTCCCATGGGAACTCATCCTTTAAACCTCCACATTTGATTTCAACCCTCTAGGTGATTAGGGGTCTACAATCAAGCTTGTGGGGTTTACAGGGAGTTAAGAGGTGTTTGAATTTCTAAGTGGTGGGTTCCATTTCTAGTCCTCTAGATTAGTCAAAGGAAAAGCCTAAGGCTAGATCCTAAGTACTAAAGAGAGAAGCAAAAGACCTCATCAAAAATGAGGTCAACAGTTCAAAGTTTGTGCCCCTGACTAGATCCCAAAGGAGGAATAAGAACAGAAGAACGGCCAATGTCAGGAAAACCAAGGCCACTGAAATTACCATTCCTGAAGAGATCCCAGAAGAGGAAGAAGAACTGCCGGATCTTTCACCCCTGTTGGAAAGAAACATATTTTATCCGCTTTCTGCCGCCCCTAAGGAAGAAAATGCTTAGAGAATCACTGCCGCATTATCCCTACTGACATATTATGATCATAAGGAACGGAAGGCAAGAAGTACGCCACTTACTCAGTTGCGGACAATAATTGAGAAGTTGGCAAAAAAGGATAATTATTTTGTGTCCGAGATTCTGAAAAGAATGGGAAGAATAAATACTAAGGCACGTCTAGGACAGAGGGTGCTTCCCCCTACCGTTCAAAGGGAACTTCCACCGAATAAAAGGAAACTGAGTAGCAAGAAGTTACCCACCGTGGTATCTGGCCCGCATCTTAGTAGGCACACCACCTTTCAACCTACCGCTGAAGAGCCATCCGGTTCTAGGCACCCAATTGCAAATAGGATGGTGTGGCGACCTAAAGTCGCGGAGCCAACACCGGCAGAGCAGCCATAAATGAGGATTTTTGATGTCGAGTCCAGAAATAAGAGGAGTATTGCCGTCTAAGAGATGACTCCGAAAAATGAGGTTCAACGACTACAGTCTACCAGTCGTAAGACCATCAGAGGAAAGTCACTTGAGGTCACTTTGGAAAAGTTGAGATCAGACATTCAATAGCTAGCTAAAGAGTGGAAAGAAAGATCAGAGAATGAAGAAGACTTGTCAGGGTACATGGACGAGGATTTTCTTGAGATCAACGTGGTCGAGACCCGGGCGTCGTTAGCTCTACAGGGAGCTCCAACAACTTCGGAAGGAGACGACCTAGAAGTAATGAGGTTATGTCTTTAAGAAAAGGATGATACAATTTATCGGATGGAGAAAAAATTGGAGGAGATGGCGGCTGCTCTTGCTACGCTTCAGAGTCAGCCTCAGCCCCCAAAAGAAATACCTCCAGAAGTCATCCACATTGCAGATGGAGGAAAGGAAGTCACATCCGTCAATGAAGACGAGCAGCCTAAGAAGGATTCTACTCAAAGTCTAATACCAGAAAAGGACATTAAGAACATGGTAGAACAACAGGTGCGAGAGGCCTTAGCCCAATCCAAAGGCGGGGCATTGATTCTGAAGGGTAGACCATGCCCCGAAGAATTTGATGCCGTGCAATACCCTAAAGGCTTCGTACCACCTCTGTTCAAGACTTTTGATGGAACGGGAAACCCCCGACAGCATGTTGCACACTTCCAAGTGAGTTGCTGCAAGGTCGGGTGTAGTGACGCTTTGTTGTTCTGCAATTTGTTAGTAGCCTTTCAGAAATTGCCTTTGACTGGTATGCTGAGCTGCCCAACAACTCAGTAAAAATATTCATAAAATTGGAAAACCTATTTGTGAAACGGTTCGCTGGAGTTCAACACCACATCACCAGCGGTGATCTTGTGGTCGAGCAACAAAAACCAAACGAAACCTTGGTGGACTACATTTTGCGATGGAGGAATTTAAGCATGAAATGCGAGCCGCAACTACAGGAATGTCATGCCATTGGAATTCTACTAAAGAGCATTCATGGTCCGATATCATTTCTTCATAAGGGATTTATAATTAAGACATTTGAGAAATTGCTCAGCAAGACCTCAAGTCTACAGGAGGATACAAAGCAACTCAGCTTCACCAATAAGACCGATAAGCAGAAACCAGTTAGAGCCTTCGAGAAGAAGTCTGGGACTGTCGCAGCGGTAGATAAGGGCAAGCAGCCAATGCACATACAAACATAACGACCTCAACAGAGTTATCAATAACCTCCACCAAGTTATCAACTGCCTCAGCAGAATTATCAGCAGTCATCCCAGCAATATAAACAACAGCCAGTTCAGCAGAAGCGCAGCCTGACAGAACTTCTGAATAAAGAGTACCCCTTCAAGAATGAAGCGGTTGGCAAGTTGTTCCGTAGTCTAATCAAGAAGGATGGATTCCAGTTACCAGAGCCCAGGAAGCCAGAGGATGTGGACAAGAAAGATCACTCGATGTACTGCCCTTACCACCGGATGATAGGACACAAAATAGAAGACTGCTTCACTTTCAAGAACTGGCTCGAGTAAAACCATCGAAGAGGGAACATAACAATTTCGAAAGAATACATGAAGGAGCTCCAGAAAGGAGGTTCCATTAATGTTATTTTGGCATATCCTATTATTCCGATAGACCCGTACACAACCGATGATGGATGAAGTACAATTTGTATGAAGTCATTGAAGAAAATATTGGAACACATTCAGACCGCTTCGGTGCGTGCTTCAATTCAAAGTTCGAAACTCGCCAAGACGACACTATCAATTGAAATCGAGGAACCGCCCCAGAAAGAGGAGAATATCGCAAAAGAAAAGAAGTCCGAGGCTCCAAAGAGTAGATTAGGGGCTGCTTTTCCTAGGATGGTTGTTTCTGATTTGGGGGAGAAATCCCTTAAACCTCTGACTCTGTATGATTATTTGCTCACCTCGGCGGGATCTTATAATGATAAGAGTTATGGTGTTGGCTACGTTTTGACTGTTTTTAACAATTACGTAACTAACGACAACCAACCTAATCAGGATACCAATTTCGATCCTAATAACAATTCTCAAATCATACAAAACCTCGACATAACTTTCGTTCCTCTTCGCGCCGTAAAAGGACAAGTCCTAGCAGACTTCCTCGCAGCACACCCTTTGCCGGCAGATTTGCCTCTAGATGTCGATCTGCCTGACGAGCAGATAATGAGCCTAGAAGACCCTGATGATCAACTTTGGGAACTATACTTCGACAGTGCGTCCTCAGCACAAAAGAATAAAGAGTTGCAAATGATAGTGCCCGGTAAGGCAGGAATCGGACTAATCTTTATAACACCGGAGCGGGGGATGTTAAGATAGGCCTAACACTTAACAGAACCGTGTACGAACAACGAGGCAGAATACGAAGCCCTTATAACCGGATTGAAATTAACCATTCAGATGGGGATAACAGACATCAACATCTACAGAGACTCTCAGTTGATCATTCAATAGGTCGCCGGACAGTATAAAATTTTAAAGCCAAGGCTCAAGCAGTACTTTCAGTATGCCATGAAATTGTTGGAACAAATTCCAAACGTAACGATCTACAAGATTCCCAAGAGAGAAAATGCTCTCGCAGATGCGTTAGCTCGACTTGCAAAAGAATTTGCCTGCTTACAGGATGAGTCAGTTGAAGTGTCAGTTCAAGGACGACAGGTCCTATCATAGCTCGACATGGATACAGTACACAAATCAGAAAGAGCAGAAGAAACAATTGCAGCAGTGACAGAAAATACCGAAGATTGGCGGCAGCCACTAATAGACTACTTGCAAACAGGAAACTTACCAGACGATAAGTCATTAGCCCATCAAATCAAGAAAAGAACTCTGTCTTACACATTAATAAACAATGCATTATACATAAGGTCTTTTGATCAGATGTGGCTAAGATGCCTGAGCGGGTCGAGGCTCGTGAAATTATTAAAGAAGTACATTCAGGACTTTGTGGTGCTCATCAGTCGGGTCCGAAAATGAAATGAAGATTAAAAGACTAGGGTACTACTGGCCCTCAATGATGACCGACTGTATGAAAGTTGCCAAAAGTTGTCACCGGTGCCAAGTGCACGGAGTGGTTCTACACCAACCTCCAAATGTGCTACATCCGACAATCGCGTCGTGGCCATTTGAGTGTTGGGGCACAGATATAGTGGGTCCGATAGAACCGCCTTCTTCAAGAGGACATCGCTTCATTCTTGCAGCTACAGACTACTTTTCTAAATGGGCAGAAGCTATACCACTCAGAGAAGTGAAGGCACACCACGTGCTACAGTTTTTCAAGAACCAAGTTGTCTACCGTTTTGGGGTACCGTGCAGGATCATTTCAGATAATGGGTCTGCATTCAAAAGTACAAAGATCAACAATTTTGTCAGAAGACACGGGATCGTTTGGTGATACTCAACGATCTTCTACCCAAGAGCAAACGGCTTGGCCGAGGCTTTTAATAAAACTCTCGTTCAGATTTTAAAGAAAAATTTGGACGACAACAAGAGAAATTGGCACTAGAAGTTATTAGAAGCTTTATGGGCCTATAGGACGACTTTAAGGACTCCTACTCAGTCTACGCTTTACGCTTTAGTGTACGGGTCCGAGGCCGTCTTTCCCCTGGAAGTTCAACTTCCATCACTTCAAATTGCAGTTGCAGAAAAGATCACTACAGAAGAAAATGCCAGAGTACGACTAGAAGAATTGGAAAGCCTGGAAGGGAAAAGACTTTCAGCACAACAGAATTTGGAACTGTATCAAGCTAAGATGATCCAGGTCCATGATAAACTGGTCCGCCCAAGAACTTTTAAAGTTCGTGACTTGGTTTTAGTTCTCAGAAGACCTATTCTTGCACAGCGCAAGATATGTGATAAATTTGAGCCAACATGGGAAGGACCATTTGTGGTCGAGACAGTCTACTCTGGAGGTTCCTACCAACTGGTGAATTGCCGTGGAGAATGACCCATGCTTCCAATCAATGGACGGTATTTAAAGAAGTACTACGCAACCTGATGTTTTGAAGGGTGGTCTCTAAAGTAGAATCTTATCCCTAGAAACACGGGTGAAGTAATCACTTTGTGACTGGGTCCGAACCAAAAACAAAATAAAATGGATGATAAAAAAAATCTCATCAACGAAAATGTTAAAAAGAAAACATGGGAAATCGTAATAATAAAATGTCAATCTTTCCTTTTAAATCCATTCATTCCTGATATTTTCTCATCTCTTCCTACTTCCTTTAAATTTAAAAGAAGTGAATAAGAATTTTTAAGTGTTTTTTCTTATTGTTCTTGTTCTTAGTACAACCCCTGATCCTTTCCTTATTTTTTCGCAGGGAAATGTCGAACGGGCGGTTGGTTCCAAACTTTAGAAATGGCGTGAGTCTAGCACTTGATGAAAAGAGGGTGAGGGATGGAGCAGTGATAGAGATTGACTCAGACTTCACACCAGGTCGGCTTACAATACGAAGAAAATGATTGGATCCCGAGTTGATTGAGAAGAACTTCACGACAGGACGAGTGATGAAAATGGGTGGCCCGAGCCACCAATCCAGCAGCAAGAAAAGAAAAGCAAACGCCGCTCATGCAACTGGAGAAGATAAGAAAGTTAAGTCCGTGGTTGCCACAGCAGAGGGTAGGCTTGTCAGCGCCACGCCCACATAAATTCAAGGGGTAAGGAGAGCTACTCTCACTGCTACCCAGCGAAGAAATAAGAATCGTCGCATTCGCAAAATGTTGATCAAGTTAGCAAAAGATCAACATAAACAGACAGTGGATACCGTTAGTGCAAGTGCTCCAAGGAGACCGGTTCGGCAGGAACCAGAAAGAAGAAATTCAACTCCAAGAAAGTCAGAACAGATAAAAGAAGTACCAACAAAAGCAGAAATAGATTCAGTACCTCGACGCCGAGCAAATGTACCGGATCTGAAGAGTCTTGTTGTGAAAGCAACCTCGGAGGATCCCTACAGAGACTATCCCCGAGGAGCCGAGACATGCAGAAGAACGTGCTGGGGTTGAGCCATACATCTCGCAGTATGTTACTAGACACCGAGGACTTCAGATAATCCCGGAATAAGAGCTGGAGAAAATGCAACTAGTTGAGAAGAAAACCTTTGAATACTTTGAAAGAATTGGAGACAAGAGGATCAACATTTTAGACGACCTCGAGCTGCATACAGATGTATTCTCAGATTAAGAGCAACAACAAACTGTAGACTGCATCCTCAAATTACAGAAAATGGGCCGAGCTGGCCGCCTGAGAGAAAAGACCTATTCAGAATCCCGAAGATGGATGCCAGGAAAAGGAAGAGTTACAATCCAATGCGGATGTTGCTACAATTTTGCCATAGACAGAAAAGGAAATCTACCAGGGATACTCCGTCGCAGTGAGGTGGATCCGATGCCAAGAATCATCAAAAGAATGATGAAAAGGATGATAACATGGAGGGTATTGCCTGCATATTGCATACCCAACAGCTGCATTATTAACATCTACAAGGAAGGCGACTGCATACCTCCACATATAAGCCATCATGACTTTGTTAGACCCTTCTGTACAGTGTCATTCGTCAACCAGTGCAACATCATGTTCGGATCTAACCTCCGGATTGCAGGCCCCGGTGAGTTCCGAGGGCTGGTGGAGATACCACTACCGGTAGGTTCCATCCTGGTGTTAAAAGGAAACGGAGCAGACGTTGCGAAGCATTGCATTCCAGGAGTGCCTGTGGAGCGGATCTCAGTTACTTTTAGAAGAATGGATGACAGAAAAATGCCTTACCACTTTTAGCCAGATCCAGAATTGGAGAATCTCCGGCCCTACGAGCTGTGAGTTACATGGGAAATAACACACCTCCAATACACATCCATGCGGCATTCCTGCCAAGGGTGGCTTGGAAGGTGATGTTATTGCCCATGTTTCTTACTATTCAGACATGGAGTTTTTGACAGACGCTTTTGGACGGATCAGCAAGAAGTTTACACAGTCCGTTTTGGATTTACATGGATTGTATGAGACATTAAATTTCCGAGGGAAATGTCATCATGATTAGATCAAGTTGTATGATGTATTTTCAGCAAGTTAGAATGAAAACGACTACGTCATATTTTGCCTTCACCTCTTTTTATGCAAATTGACTGGGAAACGCCATTAGAGTTAAATGAACTTTGAACGAAGAACAGAAGAGAAAAGAAAATAAATGAGAACTTTTCCTAAAAATCTGAATATTAAAATGAACTTCAAATTCACATGAACACTAAAGAAACAACAAAAAGTAAAAAAATGGGATCGTTAAAGGACAAACAAAATGAATCTAAACTCCGAATTGAATTTTGATCTCAAACCTCTGATTCGAACCTTTCAGTTCTTTCCTCCATCGAAATCTGTTGGAAACCCTTTTGAAATTTGATTATTCTCTTCGACTTGTCGAGTCTTTTCAGCTTGGTATGCTTACCAGTTCCTTTCAGTTCTCTTTCCTCTGTGTTTTAGAGGATAGACTAGTTTTGTTGACACGGAGCCACGAACTTTGTTCGATTTGGTTCTGATGGCATAAGACTGGGTCCCTCTTCATACAGATAAATTCCCGAGACTGGTACCAAATTCCAGTTCTCTTCCTTCGAGGTCGGTACAAAATTCTGACTCTCATTCGAATTGATACCTAAATTTCAATTCTTAATTCCGAGACTGGTACCAAATTCCAGTTCTCTTCCTTCGAGGTCGGTACCAAATTCTGACTCTCATTCGAATTGATACCTAAATTTCAATTATAAATTCCGAGACTGGTACCAAATTCCAGTTCTCTTCCTTCGAGGTCGGTACCAAATTCCAACTCTCTTTCGAATTGATACCTAAATTTCAATTCTAAATTCCGAGACTGGTACCAAATTCCAGTTCTCTTCCTTCAAGGTCGGCACCAAATTCCGACTCTCTTTTGAATTGATACCTAAATTTCAATTCTAAATTCCGAGACTGGTACCAAATTCCAGTTCTCTTCCTTCGAGGTCGGTACCAAATTCTGACTCTCATTCGAATTGATACCTAAATTTCAATTCTAAATTCTGAGACTGGTACCAAATTCCAGTTCTCTTCCTTTGAGGTCGGTACCAAATTCCGACTCTCTTTCGAGGTTGATACCAAATTTCAATCCTCTCTTTCGAGACTGGTACCAAATTCTAGTTCTCTCCTTTCGAGGTCGGTACCAAATTCTGACTCTCTTTCGAGGTTGATACCAAATTTCAATCCTCTCTTTCGAGACTGGTACCAAATTCCAGTTCTCTCCTTTCGAGGTCGGTACCAAATTCTGACTCTCTTTCGAATTGATACCAAATTTCAATTCTAAATTTCTGAGACTGGTACCAAATTCTAGTTCTCTTCCTTTCGAGGTCGGTACCAAATTCTGACTCTTATTCGAATTGATACCTAAATTTCAATTCTAAATTTCCGAGACTGGTACCAAATTCCAGTTCTCTTCCTTCGAGGTCGGTACCAAATTCCGACTCTCCTTCCGAGATTGATACCAAATTTCAATTCTCTCTTTCGAGACTGGTACTAAATTCCAGTTCTCTTCCTTCGAGGTAGGTACCAAATTCCGACTCTCTTTCCGAGATCGATACCTAAATTTCGATTCTCTTTCAGGTTTGATACGTAAATTTCAAATCTCACTCTCTCTAGATCAGTACCTAAATTCTGATTCTCATCATTTTTCCATCAATACTTAAACTCTGATTCTCACTCCGAGGCTGGTACCTAAATTCCAGTTCTCTTCACAATCCCGAGGTTGAAACCCAGGTTTCAATTCTCATTTCAAATCCAAATTACAAATTCAAAATTTCCTTAAATTGATTTTAAATTAAACTTCAATTGAAATTGAAAACTCAGAACAAATCAAAATCTAAACTCACACATTGAAACTTGAAATTTAAAAGTAAAATGAAATCTAAATCGAATTCCCCAGATCTTGTGATTTGGAGTTCACCTCCTTTTCCATTCCCCAGCGAGAGTTCAGGAATCTCCAGTCTTGGAAATATGCCTGATACTCCCCAGCGGAAATTCTTCTACTTCGTCCTAAGTTTTTCACTTGGACATCTGTGTTGGTTTTGTTGATCTCTTCGGTCAACGCCAATACACGCGGTGTGCTTGGTTAGCACACCACACCTATTGGGGATCCATTTGTTGACCTCAATTTTGGTGAGGTCTTTCATTTTGCTTCTCTCTTTAGTACTTAGGATCTAGCCTTAGGCTTTTCCTTTGACTAATCTTAGGGACTAGAAATGGAACCCACCATTTAGAAATTCAAACTACTTAACTCCCTGCAAACCCCACAAGCTTGATTGTAGACCCTCAATCACCTGAGAGGTTGAAATCAAATGTGGAGGTTTAAAGGATGAGTTCCCTATAGAACTTTTTGGCCTTAGGAATACCCTGGATGGCCTGGTCTGGTGAGGGTTGACTTGCACATACACTACACTCTCACCCAACTCGAACTCCTGACTCATGTAGGTAATTCATATGGATGGTCCTTAACCCCTAAGCCCCTGGCTAAGAGGGTTAGGAACAACATAGTGAATGCCTCAAATGAGTCCTCTCATGGCTCATATGGGCTTAATATGGCTTCATGGCTCAACCAAAGTGATTCCATTTCACTCACATTTGATCAATCTACCTTTTTTCAAAATTTCAGTTTTTGACCCCCGGGGCCCCGAACCCACCAGACCTACCAAATACCCTTGAAATGACCCAAAATTTGCAAAATCACCCAAATTACCCAAGATTCCTCAAAATTAATCCTAAACATTTCCCCCCACTAAAATTGACCATCTTTTGCCAAAAATACCTAAATTTCCAAAAATACCCCTAAGTCCCCCCAAAACTACCAAAATACACTTTTACCCCAAAAATCCAAAAATTCTAAAAATTCATAGAAAATTCCATAAAATCCCAAATATTCCCAATTTCATTTTGTTCAACTACACCATGGGCCAATTCGGCCAATTTACCCCACTTTTACTAAAACCCCCAATTTGACCCATTTTTTTAACCAAAGTGAACCTAATGTCAAACCAAACCACCCCAATTGACCTCAATTTTGGTCCAATTCAATTCTAAACTTCAATTCAATATCCCCAATATCAATTTAGACCAAATCCAACTCCAATTTGATTGACATTTGGGCCCAATTCCAATTTGGGGCTTAAGGCCCAATTTTGGCCCATGACCTAAACCTAGCCCAAACCAACCCAACTCAACCCCAATTGGCCCCAAATCTTTTCTAAAAACCCTTCCTAACATCCCCATAAACAAAACACTAACTTGATTTGCCCAAAATTTGAACCTAAACTCCACCCAAACCTAACCCAAAACCAAAATCGCTTAAATTGACCTAAGCCCAAACCTGACCCAAATGGGCCCAAATCCCAAAGATAGAGCCCAACCAAAGTTGAAAACTCTTTGTAACATTCCCATAAACATTTTTCAACATTAATTTTACATCAAATCCAACATTAGCCCAACCTTAACGCAAGTTAGTCTAATTTGACCCACTTTGGCCCCTTTAACTAAAAAGCCCAAGTTAAACCCAATTCAATTCAAAATCACTTTAAACTTGTTTCAAATCACTCATGACACATGCCTAAACCAATTCAAATTCTGTTGGGGATGCTGACAAGCGACCGTTCGATCACGCGTTTATCGAACGGACGGTAGAAATGGAGCTGGATGGAACCATGGGACATAAAGCGCAGACTGCTTAGCACTGACTCAGATGACGACGTCGAATGGAGGGACACCGCATGGAGCTTCGATTAGTCCCAGGATGACACGGCGCTGCATCGGATAAGTAGGAAAATAGGGTTATTTTCTATTTATTTAAATCCCAGAACTTTAAAAATGCATAACTTTGCATAAAAAACAAATTAAAAGAAAAATACTCTCTTGCTCAGTGAACGGAGAAGAATAATGTGGAAAAAGAATTAAGTTATTTTGTTGATTCTTTAGTTTGTAATTAATTTAATATTGTTCTGAGTATTTTAATTCTCCATTAGCATGCATAATTCACCATGGCATGAGACCATAGGGCTTTTGTAGCCTCTGATCTTGGGAATATTCCCTGAATTTTTCAAGGCCAGAGGCTATGTCTATGGGAAGTTATCTATTTTCTAAGTTCAGAGTCATTTTCTTGAAAATTAATTGTGAAAATTACCTTGTTGATCATATAAATCTAGAAAAATTAGGGGAAGCATCTCTCGACTAGAGGAGCCTAGAAAAATTGTAGCTTGATTTAATTCACTTAAATAAATCCTAATTTAGCCAAAATCTCAAAATTGAAATTAAATAATTTTGGAACAACCACACATGGAAATAACTTAAAATCACTTCTCCATTGATTTTTAGGGTCAGGGGAATCCCACATAAAAATTTCAAGTCAATTGAAAATGATTTAACCCACTAAATGGATTATTTAAGTTACATTGCTATTTTTGAAATTAAAAAATTCATAAAACCCAAAATACAACTCAAACATTCACCAAATCCTTTTTGATGAGGCCTCTCTGGGATCAGAGGAGTCTACGAAAATTAAAATTGAAATTTTCCAAAATCTTTCATTTTTAACCTAATTTTGAATATTTTAATAATTAAAAAATTATAAAAATCATAAAAATATTAAAATTCATAAAAATGTCATATTTGGTTCCCTAATCACTTAGGAACCAACCAAATATTTTTCCTAAGCGTCTAAGTAAAGATATTGAATTTTAAAGGCTTAGGGTAATTTTAAATATTAAAAAAATGAATTTTTCAACCCTTTCACTAAAATAATTCTAAAAATTCAAAAAAAAAATCAGAAAAATATAAAATTTGCTTCTATGAGTTCTCTAACCTCAGAAGGATTTAAGAAAAATAAAAAACTTATTTTTCTACTTTAATTTTGTTTTATAACTAATTAATAACCCATAACTCAAAATAATTATAATAAATAAAATAAAATTCAAAAAATTACCAATATTGGTCCAAGTGTCCTCTGGTCAGTAGAAACCTCCAATAATTTTCCTAAGAACAGAAGTTTCCTCTTGGTCATGTTGTTGAATTTTCATTAAAAATCCCTATTTTTCACTAAAATAATTATATAAATTAAATTAAAATCAGAAAAATCACATTTCCTCCTCTAATGTCTTAATTGACATGTGAGTGAGGTGACATAAAAATTTGAAGTTCATTTGAGCTTGATTTAATGAATTATGAGAAGAATAAGCCTAAGAGGGCATTAAGGTAATTAAAGGGCTTTAACCTTAATAAATATTTAAGCTTAACCAAAGGGAAGGGTAAAACATTTGATCTTAATTTTCCATTTGGATGATTGAAACTTAGGGAGTTAAGGGGTAGAAATCCATTAATCACCTTGAGCATTAAAGATGAAATATTAATTAATTAAGTTACTAAACTTTGGAAGATAATTAAGGAATGAGTTATTAAGATTAAGGGATTTTGACATAGGGAGATTTTAATTCTTTGAAATTGAATCCCTAATCAATGAATTGATAAAACATCACCAAAATTTTACTAATGAATTTATAACAAACGATGTTTGAAGCTAAAAGGAAAAGGAATAATTTTGAAATCTTATAATTAAATTAAAAGCTTGAAATACTTAAGTTAATGTGAAATGATTTAAAAATCAAATTAAAATAACTTAAAATATTAAAGCTAATTTGAAATCACTTAAAGCTAAAATTAAAACAAAATTGAAATATTAAGTTAATAATTCATATTCAAAATATTTAAACTAAATCATTTAAAATTAAATCCAAAATATTATGGTTAAGTTAAAAGAAACTTTAATCATTAAAGCTTAACTGAATCAAATAATTCAAAATATCTTCCTAACTTAAGAGATTTAAAACATTTGAAAACCAATCTGAAAAATTTATAACTAAATTAAATCATTGTAAATCATTAATTCAACTTCAATTGAAATGGTTAAGTCTTCTGATAAACTGATTTGCCCCTAAAGGCTATCACATTTATAACTCTTGAATGAAGTATCAAATGAAATGTCACCTTACTCATAGGATAATCAAACATCCTAATTCATTGAGCAAGAACCAGAATTTAATTAAATTCTTGGATGATCAATTCATCAATATAATGAAATTCATTTGGACTCAGAATAATTCCAGAAGCGTTGAAAAGATGTTCGGGACTCGTCCTAAGCACTTTCCCAACCTAATGAGATGTTTTAGAAGAACAATTGAACTTCATTGTTCTTTGATGAAGAAAATCATCCACAAACACACCTTAGGACTTGACTAGTGATAGGAGTAGGACTTGGTAGACAACCAGAACCTTTCCTCAGTTTTACCTAGGTGTTTTATTTTAAATATATAAATGCTCTAACATGTGTTTCAAGTGTAGTTAGAAATGATGAGAAGACCCGCCAGCTACACTTTTGTTTTATTGCAATTTATTTATCTGCACTGTACTTTCTTTTCTTGCAAGCTTGCATGATAAACAACAATATCACCCTGCATGAAAACTGAAACCTATAGGATAGCCGCAAAACTGAAACCAAAACTAAATTAAAAGTCCAAGCAAGATAGATTCACCGCCACATTTAAAATTTAAAACAACTCAAAAATTAATCACAAACAAAACAACAAAAATAACAATTGCAACTAAATTAAAACGACTCGTTGGATGATCGGGAATACCTTGATGATGTAACCCATGTGTTGCTAACGAGATTTCCCACCGTCTAAATGAAAGTGTGGAACTCATTCAGTTGAGTATAGCAAATTCATTTGGACTAAGTGAATCCGATGAAAATAGTGGTTCCGGGATGATGGAACTGTAGGATCTTAATCGGTTCTGCTTAATCAACTTTAAGATTTCCCCTAATAAAATTTAAGACATTGAAGTAAAAAATCAACCTCTAAAACCATGACACTTCTCTTATCTCTTGATTGTCACCTTCTTAAACTAAACCCTCTGCAACAACAAGGAGCTCGAAGCAAGCACGGTGGGCAGCACGGTCGACTTCGTCAGCTTTCCTTCTCTTAGTAATTAAATAACCAAGCCATAGGATTTCAAGGTAGTTTTCCTAGTGCGATATAAATCCTCACCTTTCTTTAGGCATTTGCATAATTATGTTATGCAACTTAAGCCCTAAACTTGTTTTAGGACTCCGAGGTAGCCGTTGGATAGGACATAAACCGTTGGATACGACATAAACCCTCACATCTTTCAGGCTATTTGTATGATCATGTCATATGAATATAAGTCATAATTAATTAAAATCAGAAAGATTAAAATATCGAATAATATCTCTCTAAATCAAAGCCAAACAATAGGATAGTTTGGGAAGTTATCAAGATTCCTCTTGGATCCTCAGCTTCTCCTACCTTTCTTCCATTGGATTCCCGAAATAAAATGTTTTAAATTTGATCCATTCTCTATTGAAATTTTCAAAATTAAATTCTTTAAAAACCCTAAACTTTAAAATTCTTGAAGGCAAAACCACTGATCTTTATTGAGAGTTTTCTTAAGTGATTCCCGTCACTTAGGATGTAATTAACTATAGGGCTTGCCATAATAGGGAATTTTAGAAGCCAGCTTAATATACACCCTATTTAATTCTTTTGTATTAAATAGGGGAATTTGTAGGTAAATAAAATGGTTCACAGACCAAATGGATGCGACATATTTACTAGTTTATTTAATTAAACCCCATTATTAAACAACGTGTCTATTCCTCGGGATAAATATGTAGTTTACGGTGCGGCGTTCAATTATTTGAACTACTAAAGATATGAAATCGGTTTGGTCTCATATTTTCAAAAATCAAATAATATTTTCCAAACTATTTAAAACTATATATACTTAAATTAAAATTAAAAATAATAATAATAATAAAAAATAAACACTGACAGTCTCCTGTGTCCCCCATAAATCCAATTATCTCCACTTTGCTCCATTCCTAATACCTGTTGCACCTGCCAAAAAAACTTAAAAATATCTTTCTTTAATGTGCAATTTAATCCATAAACTTGTGCAAACCATAAAAGAAAGTAAGCACTCTTTTCTAGACATCAAAATCCCCCAATCTTAAATGTTGCTTATCCTCAAGTAATGCTAAAACCATTTTATTTAATTTTAGGGTGTGGGTTTCATTAAAATTAGTGACAATTTTACTTCAGAAATATCACAGTGTAGGATTAAGATAATTCTAGTAAACAAGTCTAAACCCAAGGTGTAAGAAATCTTGCATTCAACTCGGAAAACTCAGATTCATTATTTAATTCAAAAAGAAATAATCATTTGCTAAATATGATATCTTAGATGGTAAAATAACATAATTGAAACATTCATTTTAAAAAGAATTACTAATACTTCTCAAATATTAGGAAGCCTAGGAGCGTAATGAAGCTTTTAAATTTAAAAAATATAGTGGAACCAATTTTTTATAAGGTTTTTTCTCAAGTTTCCTCACATTATATTTTCTTATTAATTTATTTTCTTGCTTTAGGATGTAGCTTTCAATCCTTAACATATTTTATGAGGATTACTATATATGGATAGACCTTTTAATGGTTTTGAACTCTACTATCATCTCTTTAAAGTAAAATTCACCACTCTTCTTCACTTTTTAAATCTTTCAAAAGTTAAGAAGTATTAGTTTAAAATACGGTTTCCTAGAGGGTTAATTCTTATTAAGTATATATCTAAGTATATCAGATTTAATAAATAAATGACTCTTTTCAAAAATAAACAGTCAAATCAATTTTTTTTACCTATTGAACTACAATATAGGTTCACACTATTTTAGTCTCATTTAAATAGAATTAAAAATAAAGGATACTATGTGTTTCCTTTTTCAAATTTGCAGTAACTTCAAATTGACACCACATACATCAAATTTCCTTTTAAAACATATTAATTTAAGTACAAGTTATTGAGGATAAATAAATTTAAGCTTCTACAAGAATTTTCTCCCCCCACCCACTCCAAACTTAATTTTCAGCATATTAAGTAGTGTAAAACATGAATATAAACATGAAGAAAAAAAACAATAATACCTTCTACCACGTGCATCTATTGATAAGGTTAACAAGAATATTTAATATAAATATACAAGGTGTAGCAAGTAAATCACAACTAAATGAGGATAAAAATGAAGTTACACCAAAGAAAGTATAAACTGCAACATGTCAATAAAAACTAGTTCACATCAACAAATATAAACTAATGAAGAGAGTACAGTAGCAGCACCAACAATAAATACTATAGTCCAATACATAATAAAAAATAAAAAAAACCTCTAGTGCAACCACATAACAACAAATTAAATTACAATCCAACACATCCACAAATAGATAAATAAATCTAAATCACTCCTGATCACATCATGACCATCATCTTCCTTATCTTCTTCATCTTATTCTTCCTCCTCAACTTTAATAGATTGACTGCTGTGTTTGTGAATCTGTTAAGGTGGATACATTGGAAAATCCACCTTGTTGTCCCCACCGATCTACTGATTTTTCTTATACACCTCCACTTCAGTAGCTTGGAGCTTGGCACAATGATCAAATTAACTTATACACTTCCAATCCAAATGTGGACAATACTCTTTTAATTTATACACCTCACCATATAAAATTACAGTGTCATTCTCTATCATATTCAATTGTTGTCCAAATTCACCTTTCAGAGTAGTAGGTGGTCCACTGAAAATTTGATAGCTTTTTAGTCTATTTCATACATATTTTGATGATATTACACTTTAAAGAAAAGTATTTTTCATGATTTCTTGCAGGTATAATGATTTTAGGCCTTTGGAACAGAAGGAAGTGAAAAGGAGTAAATTTGGAGCAAAAAGAAGCAAAAGTGCATTTTATTGAACTAGCACTGAACGAAGCTGTCACCAGCGTCGGACCACATCAATTTACAGAGACTTTGAACCAGAAGGCAGAAAATAGCGCTAGATAGTGCCCTATCCTGCACCGGACCACTCCCTATCCTGATTTTAAAATAGATTCATTGTGTTTGGCCAGATTTTGGAGGGATGCTTGAAGAAACTCTTGGGAAATCAGTTATGGTAGAATTTAAACTATTTTAGAGCAAGATTTAGTGAGGAGAAGAGAGTTTTTAGTGTGAGGGAGTGAAGAGTGAGTGTGTCTTTTCATTTTGTTTAGGAAATCTAAGTTTTGTGTGTTCTTCTAAGGAGTGTAAGAGGAGAGGGAAAGTGAGAGATTTCTTCTTCCATACTTATCTAAAGAGAGGAAGTGAACATTGAGAAAGGTTCTAATAGGATATATCCAGACTTGGAATATCCGATTGAACCAATTGAGATAACTGTTGAAAAATCACTCCTCTGTTTCCTCAAAGACTAAAAAAACAGAACATTGATAATAGATTTGCAAAGTTTTTGGAAATTCTTAAGAAATTAACGATTAATATTCTCTTTGTTGCAGCAATAGAGCAGATGTCTGATTATGCAAAGTTTATGAAGGATATTCTATAAAAGAAAGAAAGTTCAAAGACCACGAGACTGTTGCACTTAGCGGTGAGTGTAGTGCAATTATTTAGAAGAAGCTTCTTAAAAAACTTAAATACCCTGGTAGTTTCACTATCCCGTGTGCTATAGGTGAGAAATTTTTCGGAAGAGCTTTATGTGATCTGGGAACTAGTATTAATCTTATGCCTTTATCAACTTTTAAAAGATTGGGAATAGGAGAAATTTTACCAACATCTGTGACTCTTCAACTGGTTGATCGTTCTATCACTTATCCTAAAGGAGTTGTGGAAGATGTATTTGTGAAGGTGGATAAATTTATCTTTCATGTGGACTTTATTGTATTAGATATGGAGGAAGATAAAGAAATTTCAATTATTTTGGGAAGACCATTCCTTGCTACTGGGAGAGCTATGATCGATGTTCAAAAAGGAGAATTAACTATGAGAGTTAATGATCAAGAAGTAACTTTCAATATTCTGAAGTCTATGAAATACCCTTCAACTGAAAAAGATGATTAGTGCTTTCGAATGGAAAATTGCGATTATTTGAGAGAATATCATTTTAAAGAAGTATTTGAAGAGAATTCGGAATGTGAGGATGAACATGAAAGTGAAAGTGAAGATGATTTGGATGATATGAAGAATGAAAAGTTAGAATTTGTTAAGGAAATATTTGAAAGATTGGATACTATGGAAAATTGAGATAAAAGTTTAATTCCATCTATCATTAAACCCCCCAAACTTGAGCTGAAAATTCTCCCTAATCATTTGAAGTATATGTTTTTAGTAGAATCATCTACCTTACCAGTCATTGTATCTTCAAATTTAAATAAATATCAAGAACAAAAATTACTGGACACCTTAAAAAGATACAAAAAGACTTTTGGTTGGTCCTCAGCAAATATTAAAGGAATTAGTCCATCGATCTGCATGAACAAAATTTTGTTGAATGAATAACATAAACCTAGAGTTGATCCAGAAATGAGACTGAACCCAATATTGAAAGATGTGGTTAAAAAAAGATTTTAAAGTGGTTAGATGCTAAAATTATATATCCTATTTCTGATAGTGTTTTGGTAAGCCCAATTCATTGTGTTCCTAAGAAAGGAGGAGTGACTGTTGACATAAATGAACGAAATGAAATTATACCGACAAGATAAGTGACTGGTTGGTGAATATGTATTGATTATAGAAAATTAAACGCCGCCACCAGAAAAGATCACTTTTTCTACCTTTTTTAGACCAAATGCTAGACATACTTGCTGGACACAAGTATTATTGCTTTTTGGATGGATATACTGGTTATCACCAAACACCTATTGCTCCTGAGGATCAAGAGAAGACTACATTTACTAGCCCTTATGGATCTTTTGATTTTAGAAGAATGCCCTTCGGTTATGTAATGCACCTGCAACATTGCAAAGATGTATGATGTCCATATTTAACAAATTAATAGATGATGGAATAGAAGTATTTATGGACGATATCTCAGTTTTGAAGATTCATTTAATGCATGCCTATGCAACTTAGAAAACGTTTTAGAGGAATGCGAAAGAACAAATTTAGTCCTAAACTGGGAAAATTGTCAATTTATGGTTGTAGGAGGAATTGTGCATGGGCATAAATTATTTGAAAATGGCATGGAAGTAGATCCTGTGAAGATTCAAATTATTTGATTATGCTATTGGAGTGTTTTTAGGGCAAAGGCACGAGAAAATGCTTAAAGTTATATACTACTCTAGTAAGACTCTTACTGATGCTTAAATTAATTACACTACTATAGAAAGAGAGTTATTAGCTATCGTTTTTGCCATTAAAAAATTTAGGTCTTACTTAATTGGAGCCAAATGTGTAGTGCATACTAATCATTCCGCCATTAAATATTTAATGCAAAAGAAGGATGCTAAACCAAGACTGATTCGATGGATACTTTTAATACAAGAATTTTATTTTGAGATCATTAATAGAAAAGGGGTCGATAATCAAATAGCTTAGCATTTATCTAAAGTTGAATAACCTAATTTGGCTGAATTTGAAAATGAAATAATAGAAACTTTTCCTAATGAGCAGTTATATAATATCACTGAAGGAAATATACCATGGTATGCTGATATTGTAAACTACATCATTAGTAATATTTTACCAGCTGAATTAAAAATGCAACAACGAAAGAAATTTAAACATGATGCTAAATTTTATTTTTTGAACGATCTTTATCTGTATAAGTGATGCAGACTTTTTATTATGCAAGAACTTATGAACCAAAATTTATATATTTATAATGATTTTGTAAAGTCCAAACTTCAACGCAAGTATATGTATCATATCAAGTAATACAGGGCTCTATTGGAGTCCTGGTTATCGATCCCACATGGAAGGAATGTTCCTTACAGTAAATAGTGTAATACTGAAATCCAATACTCAAATTGCAATTAAAGATTAAGTTTACTTCTCGTAACAAGATGTAGAAAACAGTAACAGTTAAACAAACCACAATTACTTCTAATATCTTTAAATAGAATTAACTAACACACACACAAAGCTTTGTATTTGAAAGGTTTTGATATATATGAAAAGTGTCTTTCCTCTTGAAATGAGTATAAAATGTGTGAATGATATAGAAAGATTATTTATTGTATTGTGCCAAATAGGAGCATAAATGTTTCTTTACCCTCAAAAGAGTACCCCCTCTTTCAAGCATGAAAAGAACATTGACATATCCTAAGTTCAGTCACTAAATATGAGACTAGGCTGGGAGGATACCGGCTGTCACTACGGAGCTCCCACTCACCCTTCACCTGAAGGCTAACCTTCAACTTTAGTTACCAATCTTATGACCAAATTGGTGATCTCAGCCTGTCACCTAGAAACCTCCAATTTGAAGCCCATCAAAACACATTTCCCTATTTATTTGCACTCAATTCCCATGAACTACACAATTCATTCATGGACATTGAATGGATTCTTCATTATTGTTGTAAGACACTCAATCCTTTCAAAGTTAATGTACAACAACAGATTTTAACAATTCAATTGGTCAGATTAAAAAGTAAATTAAGTTCGAAATGAAAAACCATCACAATTTCTTCAATACTTTAAAATCACTTCAAATCCACATCATCACATCATCACATCTCTATGCAAAAAAAAAGGAGACTACTCAGATTTCATAGAGAAGACACAACAAAACATGGATTTTATATATAAAAGAAAAGTCATACAAACTACAAAAGTAAATACAACTTATCTCTTTCTCTTGCCCAAGCAAATCCTTTGAAGTTCCTTTGAATCCTTTTCTCTCTTCTTAGCAACACTCAATTCCCTCTTTAGAATAGAAAGGAAGAAGCAATCTCTTACTTTACTCCTTCTCCTTCACTCCTTAGAGAAGAATCCCTCTCAAATCTTCACTTCTATAATTACTCTTCCAAACCCTAACTCTAAACTAACACTCTCTCTACTTCTACACACTTCTCTCCCTCTCCTTCTCTACTCTACCACACACAAATTTCATCCAAAAATAGTTACATATATGTTAGAAATGAATTCTTAAGTGTTTCCTTTAGCATCCCTTCAAAAAGTTGCCAAAACCCTTCAATTTTGATTTGCACCGACATAGGGCGCCGGAGGCGCTCTATTGTCAATTAATTACTGAAGTCTCTGGAAGCTAGTTTCTTCCATTTTGATCCTTTTTGCTCTAAATTCGTTTATTTTTTTTTCTTTTTGCTCCAACCACCTAAAATCATCACATCTGCAACAAATCATGAAAAATACCTTTCTTTAAAGTGCAATATCACCAAAAATGGGTAAAATTATATAGCAAAAACAGTATATTTTTTAGGTGCATCAAAATCCCCCAAACTTAACTATTACTTACCCTCAAGTAATCCTTTTACTACATAAATATATAACTCAAGGCAATGTACTTTTCACCTGTAGGACACTAAAAGTTTTCATTCAAAGGAATATATTGGTAAGACCTTTAGAAAGAAATTCAGTAACTAGGTCAACACTGCAAGTATAAGAATATTCAGCAATCAAGTCTTCTATTTATTTCAAGATAAACCATAATTTGTCACATTAAGAGTGTCTTGAAAGACTCCATGAAAAAGGAGTTCAGGCAAAATTCATCAGAATGTAGGCCAATACTTTAAATATAAATTCAGAAATGAAATCAAGTTCTCCCTTTAGGGTGACTCATGTGAAGCCAATTTTTGATTAGGCATCACCTCAAGCTTATCCTCATAAATATTTTTCTTTCTTTTTCTTATTTCTTATTTTTATTTTTGGGATTGTTTTTCAATCCTTCTTTTCTTTTCTTTCCTTTTTCTCTTTTTTTTTTTATGAAGATTACTATATCTGGATAGCCTTTAATGATTTTGAACTTCACTCTCCTCTTTCTAAAGTTCAAACTTGAAACACCTCCTTACTTTATAATTAGGTATGGGCTTTATTATTCATCATAAAGTCACAATCTCATCTTAACACATAATATTTTAAGTCTCTTAACATTTCAAAATTACATTTTTCTTTAGTTTAAATAGTTAACTATAATCAAATCCTTTCATACCAAATATCTTACCCCTATAAAATTAACTTTTATTACTAAAACTTACATTCAATCCTTCCATAATATTCAACTGAAATAAAAAGTTTTAGTTATCTAAAGTAAGGTTCAACTGTCAGAAGTTTTGCTAATAATTTTTGAAAATATAATAATTGAGAACAAATAAGAGTTAATATTTTTCTACCCTCCCCCAAACTTAAATTTTTCAATAAATTTGAAACAGTAGAGAGTAAAAGAAACTAACATTTTTGTGTCGGGATCTTGAAATCTTCAAAAGCTATCTGGTATTAGTCAAAATTTATAGCTAACAGGTATGAAACAGTTAGTAACTGTGATATAAAATTTTTAAACATTTGCAGGGTAAAGAGATATCAACTTTAAAAATCTAAACATCCAACAAAACACCATAACTACTAAATAAACTATCACATCACTACACATTTCAATTAACAATTTCAACTTTTCATTACAACACTACAGTACATTAACAGATTCACACATCACACAGAAAGTAAATAACTACTACATCACCAAAAACACAACACATAAAAAGAAAAACAGAAACTGAAACAAACAAACTACCACTCTTCATCCCCAGCTTCATTAGTAGGGTCAACAGGACCAGGTCTATACGGTGTATAGTTGGGGCAAGTAGGGAATATCACATCAGTTTCCCCCCTCATGAATCTAACCTGGGGGGTCTATCAAAATTGACTTCTTGAATATATCCAAGATCCCCTAAACCCTAAAAATTAAAGGTAAAACTTGATCACACCCTTTTGAACCAAAATTTTGGGGACATCCCAAATGAACAAAAAAAATGACAAAAAACCCTAATATGGGGACACAATGACCACCCCATTGACCAACATGTCAACCCTTGACCTAATTGGTCAAATTTTGGCCAAAATGGTTAAGCTTGGACATAATGACCACCCCATTGACCACCAGATCAACCCTTGATCTAACTGGTTAAACTTTGGTCAAAACGGTAAATTTTGGACCTAATGACCACCCCATTGACCACTAGGTCAACTCTTGACCTTACTGGTCATACTTTGGTCAAAATGGTCAATTTTGGACCCAATGACCACCCTATTGACCACCAGGTCAACCCTTGAACTAACTGGTCAAACTTTGGTCAAAATGGTCAATTTTGGACCCAATGACCGCCACATTGACCACCAAGTCAAACCTTGACCTAACTGGTCAAACATGGATCCAATGACCATCCCATTGACCAACAGGCTAACCCTTGACCTAACTGGGAGAACTTTGGTCAAAATGGTCAATTTTGGACCCAATGACCACCCCCTTGACCACCAGGTCAACACTTGAACTAACTGGTCAAACTTTGGTCAAAATAGTCAATTTTGGATCCAATGACCACCACATTGACCACTAGGTCAAACCTCGACCTAACAGGTCAAACTTGGACCCAATGACCACCCAATTGACCAACAGGCTAACCCTTGACCTAACTGGGTGAAATTTGGTCAAAATGGTCAATTTTGGACCCAATGACCACCCCATTGACCACCAGGTCAACACTTGAACTAACTGGTCAAACTTTAGTCAAAATAGTCAATTTTGGACCCAATGACCACCCCATTGATCACCAGGTCAACCTTTGACCTAACTGATCAAATTTTGGTCAAAATGATCAATTTGAACTCAATGACTACCCCATGGACCATTTGGTTAACCTAGACATCAAATTGGTCTTTTGATCAACTTAGGACACCAAATGATCAAGCATGACCATTTGGTCAACTTAAACATAAAAATGAGTCAAACCAAATTATTTAACCAAATTAAGCTATACAATTGCTCCCCATGACTCACTTAACCATGACAAGATTAAGTAAGTCACCTGGGTTAACCCTGGACCTAAACTGGTCAACTATGTTCAATCATGGTCAAATTTGGTCAACATTACCATTTTTTTTCAAAATTAACTCTTTTAATTAAATTATTTCATTCTTTTAATTAATTATTTATTTAATTAAATAAAAAGAATAAAATTAAATTTTATTATACCTAAGATTTAAATTCCAATTCATTGTTTAAACCCATAGTAAGACAAAACCCATGGCCACCCTAAACCCATGATTGCTAATGGGTCACCCATGAAATTGCTAATGGGTCACCCATGACCCATGAAACCTACCATGACATGATAAAAACTCATGAAGGACACATGAGACACAATTTTTGGCTCATGAAAAAAACCATCATGAAAGCGAGGGGGGGGTTTAGGATGTGTCATTCTTTCATGAAACATGGAAGGAAGACATGGTGAGGTCATCACTCACCACCACTTCCATCCAATAGGAAAAAGACTCACTCAAGACATTATCCTATCCATGATTAAATTCATTATGATTAAATAATGGAGATGGGGAAAGAGAGTGCTTATGTGTCATCTCATCTCCAACTCATTGAATGACTCATGAGCTCATATGGTGAGGTTAATTCAGCTCAATGTAAAGAGCCAATACACCTCATGGACCGTTCAATAAGAGATAAACATTACCTAAACCACTCTTCTCACCATAGTTAAAGTTCATCATAACTAAGCCATGGAAATGATGGAAAATGGAGCTTATGTGTCATTCTATTTCAAACCCATGGAATGATTTGCAAAGCTTATATGGGGTCAATCTAGCTCATTCAATGGACCCCTCATCACCTCACCATTTCTCCAATGGAGGAAAGCATTCCTTAATGGAAGCTCATAATGAAAAGCTTGGGAGGACTCAACCATGGTTATCTGTAGCCGAAATCTTATCCTTAACAATTATGAAACTCCTCAGCTTCATCCCCAAGCAATCCCAAGCTCATTTAAGCTTATCCACGGCCTCATCCATGGCTATTTAAAGAGCCTAACTTGAGAGCCCCAAGGGAGAGAGAGACCAAGATACGCTGCCTAAACCTTGAACTACCCAAGATAAAAATTGTTTCCCAAGCCCTAAGGAGTTGATTCCCAATAGAATTGACTTCCGAAATCCACTAACCTGTCCCAATTTTATGCCATAAAAATATGAGATATTTTTGGGTTGACACAAAACCCATCAATACTCCAAATCGATCACTCCTACACCATCCCTAAGGTGTACAAAGAAGTTTCCAATCAAAATTGGATCATCTTGTGAGCTCTAACACACTTCAAGGTCAAGTTGTAAACCCATTTTAGTGAGTTCATACCCAGACCCAGTTTCACTTCAAATTGACATCAGAAGAAGCGTTGCAAGGACCAAACAACCATTCCAAACAAAATTGATTGAAGCTTCACTTCATCAAGACTAGGAATGGCCATTTTTATCAAATTTGAGCTCAGTTTGACACATTGTAAAGTAGATCATTGCAAAGCACCCACATCACTGTATGGATATGTTCGCCTCCTTAAAATGAAGCTTTAGGAACAAACCTCACTCAAATCCATGGAGATTTGAGTGAGATCTTGTGTCTAAAAGTTGGACGGTCCACAGAACACACCAAGTAGGGGAGACGACGGGATGTCGTCCATTTCTATGTATTAGAAACGGACGGTCATGATCTCATCGAACTGCGCTTCCGTTAATAAAAACCAGAGCTGAGTCAGTTGCCACGTGGAAAGCCAAGCAAACCAAACTGCGCTGCGTGGTGTTTTGACGAGTCTTATGATACAATCAGTTGCCACGTGGAATTTAAGTTAAGTAGCATTTAACAACTTTAGAAAATACTTTTTAACTTCAAAAATTCATATCTTAAAATAGAAAATTTATAAAAAATATGAAAAAATATCCTAAACTCAGGACAATGAGGATAATAATCTGAAAATGAAATCTCAAATTAACAAGTTATATTTAATTTTTAATTAATTAATTACTCTCTGAAGTAATTTAATTACTAAAAATTATTTATAAATAAAAAAATCTAAAAATTTTAGGGATCAACCTTTAAGTTCTTGGGACCATTCTGTGATTTTTACAAGTCTAGGGTAAGTCTCTAGCATGGGATATCCAATTTTCAATCATACTTTGTAGTTATTTTCAAAAATAATTAAATTAATTAGGAAATTAAAAAAATAAAATTTGAAAATTCCTTAGAAACTTCAGGGTGATAAATTTAAATCCTAAAATGACATTTTATAACCCTTGAAAAATTTGAAATGACATTTTTTTACTTTTTGGGTAAAATTTATGAAATTTAAAAATTATAAATTAAACCCTCAAATTTCTATATTTCATAAAAGGGGATAATTATGATTAACAAAATCTTAATATCTAAGTTTAAACCACTTTAAGCCTAAGATGAATCCCTAAGTCATAGTTAAGTTAGGTTTAAATATAACTTAAACCTTTAAAATCTTAATTAAGAATAATTATCCTAAACCTTAATAACATTAGGTTTCAGTAAAAATAAACCCTAATTAAACCTAACTCTAATTAGATCTAATTAACCCAATTAAACCTTACCTAAATTAGGTTTAATTAATCACAAACTCTAATTAGACCTAACCCTAATTAGGTCTAATTAATCTAATTAAACCTTACATAAATTAGGTTTAATTAAACATAAACCTTAATTAGACCTAACCCTGATTAGTTCTAATTAATCGAATTAAACCTTAACTAAATAAGGTTTAATTTATGCAAAACCCTAATTAAACCTAACCCTAATTAGGTCTAACTAATCCAATTAGACCTTACCTAAATTAGATTTAATTAACCCTAAACCCTAATTAGGTCTAATTAATCTAATTAAACCTTATCTAAATTACGTTTAATTAACCTTAAACCCTAATTAGGTCTAATTAATCAAATTAAAACTTATCTAAATAATGTTTAATTAATCCAAAAATTTAATTAGACCTAACCCTAATTAGGTCTAATTAATCCAATTAAACCTTACCTAAATTAGATTAATTAATCATAAACCCTAATTAGACATAACCTAATTAGGTCTAATTAATCTAATTAAACCTTACCTAAATTAGGTTTAATTAACCTTAAACCCTAATTAGAACTAACCCTAATTAGGTCTAATTAATCAAATTAAACATTACCTAAATTAGGTTTAATTAATCCTAAATCTTAATTAGACCTAACCCTAATTAGGTCTAATTAATCCAATAAAACCTTACCTAAATTAGGTTTAATTAACCCTAAACTTTAATTAGATTTAACCCTAATCAGGGCTAATTAATCTAACTAAACTTTACCTAAATAAGGTTTAATTAATCTTAAACCCAAATTAGACCTAACCCTAATTAGGTCTAATTAATCAAATTAAACCTTGCGTAAATAAGGTTTAATTAATCCAAAACCTTAATTAGACTTAACCCAAATTAGGTCTAATTAATCCAATTAAACCTTACCTAAATTAGGTTTAATTAACCCTAAACCCTAGTTAGAACTAACCCTAATTAAGTCTAATTAATCCAATTAAATCTTACTTAAATTAGGTTTAATTTCCTAAAACCTAATTAGACTTAACCCTAATTAGTTATAATTAATCAAATTAAACCTTACCTAAATTAGGTTTAATTAATTCTAAACCCTGATTAGACCCAAACCTAATTAGGTCTAATCAATCCAATTAAAGCTTACCAAAATTAGGTTTAAGTTAACCCTCCAAGTTATCTCAAACTTAGGTTCAACCCAACTTGAACCCAAGTTAATCCAATTTCAGGTTCAACTTACATTGAACCTAAATCAAACCTATAACTTAGGTTCAACCTATTTTGAACCCAATTTAACTTAAACTTAGGTTCAACCCAAGTTGAACCCAAGTTAACCCATATTTAGGCTCAACTTACATAGAACCTAAATCAAACCTATAACTTAGGTTCAACCCAACTTGAACCCAAGTTAACTCAAACTTAAGATCAAACTAACTTGAACCAAAGTTAACCTAATTGTAAACTTAGGTTCAACCCAACTTGAACCCAAGTTAACCTAATTTTAGGTTCAACTTATATAGAACCTACATCAAACCTAAACTTAAGTTCAATCCAACTTAAACTCAAGTTAACTCAAGTTCTTAGGTTCAACCTACATTGAACCTATATCAAACCTAAACATAAGTTCAACCCAACTTGAACCTAAGTTAACTCAAATACTTAGTTTCAACCGACATTGAACCTAAATAAAACATAAAATTAGGTTCAATCCAACTTGAACTCAAGTTAACTCAAATCCTTAGGTTCAACCAATATTGAACCTAAATCAAACATAAACTTAGGTTCAAACCAACTTGAACCTAACTCAAATCCTTAAGTTCAATCCACATTGAACTTAAATCAAACCTAAACTTAGGTTCAATCTAACTTAAACTCAAGTTAACTCAAATCCTTAGGTTCAACCAACAGTGAACTTAAATCAAACCTAAACTTAGGTTCAACCTAACTTGAACCCAAGTTAGCTCAAATCATTAGGCTCAGCTTACATTGAACTTAACCCAAAATTTAGGTTTAATCCCAATCAACCAAAACTTTAGGTTCACCCCAAATTGAACCTAACTTAACAAAACTTTATGTTCAACCCAAATTAAACGTAACTCAACCAATCTTTAGGTTGACCCTAAATTGAATCCAACTAAAATTGAATCTTAAGTCTAACTATATTAGACATATATAAAGACCTTTAGATTCAAATGATACTAAGTCTAATTTATGTTAGACTTCACCCAATTTTAAAGTCTAGATAGGCTTAATCATAACTCTTTAAATCTAACTAACACAAGACTTGACTCCTAAGTGTTATTCATATTAGACTTATCTTGATTCAACCTTTAATGAATCTAAGTTTTAAGCTTAATTTGTATTAGACTTGACCAGGTCTTCAGATTCAATCTATATAGGATCCGAACTTTAAGTCTTATCTAAATCGGACTTAACAAAATTTCCTCAGGACCAACTTACATTGGACTTGAAACTTTAAGTCTAACCTACATTAGACTTAAAACCAAACTTTTTAACCAACATCCTAATATTCAATTAACACTGAATATTGAGTTTAATTTCTATTAGACTCAACCATCTAACACACATGGGATCTAACTTTAAAGATTCACCTAAATCCTTTAGATTCAAAAATGACACTGAATCTAAAATCCTAAAGTCTAACTTATGTTAGATTTTACCTTATTTTAAGTCCAATTTATATTAGGATTAACTAAATAACTTTAGATTCAAACGACACAGAATCTAAAATCCTAAAGTCTAACTTATGTTAGACTTTACCCAATTTTAAGTCTAATTTATATTAGGCTTAACCAAATATCTTTAGATTCAAAACGACACTGAATCTAAAATCCTAAAGTCTGATTTATGTTTGACTTTACACAATTTCAAGTCTAATTTATATTAGTTTTAAAGAAATATCCTTATACTTAAAAGACACTAAATCTAAAATCCTAAAGTTTAACTTATGTTAGACTTTACCCAATTTTAAGTGTAATATCAGGCTTAACCAAATATTCTTAGATTCAAAGACACTGAATCTAAAATCCTAAAGTTTAACTTATGTTAGACTTTACCCAATTTAAGTCTAATTTATATTAGGCATAACCCAAACATCTTTAGATTCAACTGACACTAAATTTAAATCCAAAAAGTCTAATTTGTATTGGCTATATCCCCATAATCTCGATATATATTGAACTTGACTTTTGAGGTTAGCCAAATCTGACCTATATCAGGTCTAAACCATAAAACAATATTCTTTAAGAAAACGATTCAAATTCAAACAAAAACCAAATATTCACCTTAAGAGACATTAAGAACTTAAACATAAACTTAAAATACAACCAGGTTTGAGAACATATAATTGCTAACAAAATATCTTCTAATCAAATAGTAAACGGTCTGAAATGATGGAACTATGAACAAAAAAAAATAAATGACAAAAACCAAAAAAATAATTGGTTAATAAATCATTAAAAACCTAAAATATTTCAACCCCTTAAAATCTAAAAAGACATTAAAACTAAAAGAAAACCTTAACGAATAAAGATCACTGAATACAACTTTCCCCAATGTCCTTGATCTATAAAGATTTCTTGGATGATGCAATCCTGGCTGTTGACAGGAGACTTTCAGTCCTGGTTTAAATACCTTTCAAACTAAGTAGATCAAGACATCCGATGACCCTGGGATGACAGAGCCATGGACATCTTGACCGGGTTGTCTGAAAATTAAAATCCAACTAAATCAATAATTTAAGAAATAAAATTGATATTATTTCTTTTGTAAGAATAACTCTAACACTATTTTTCTTGCAGGTTGAAGATAAATTCCATTTTAGATTTATTTTGATGTTATTAGGGTGTGCTAAATCTATTCTGCAGGACGACATTCTGAAGACGGCACAATAAACTTCAAAACAAAACAAAGACATCAAAAACAAAACAAAAAAAAATCAAAATAATGACCTTAAAAAAAAACAAAACCAAAATGACATCAAAACAATGACATCAAAAATAAAACAAAACAAAATGACAAAAATAAAAAAAAATTCAAACCTTTAGGGTAGTACGTGACACTTAGAAACTCATTACCCCTAGGATTGAACATTGATGTTTATTTCCTTGATCTTGACACTAAAAAATTTTCTAAGAGAGTGAGTATTAAAGCTAATCAGGAGTTTTCTTAGGCAATTCTAACTGTCTAAGATGTAATTAATTATAGGAGTTTACTCCTGTAAGAGAATTAAGAACTTGAAATAGGTATCATATCTAAAATCTCTGATTACTAAATTTTCATGTGTTTGTCCTTGTACAGAGATATCTAGAATTAGATATTCTAGAGTTTTCTCCGTAATGTTCACCACAATATCGACATCTTCTTTTTCTACTTTTCTCTATTTTATCAGCCCTTATCATTCTTCTTCAAGTTTCTTAACATTTAAGGATCTTTTACATGATCTAAAATAATAAGATTACTTGAAGATTCATTTGATCTAATAAATAAACAGAGTATCAACTCCTTAATAACAACATCGACATACATTTTGACACCATTCATGAAATGACATGAGAGAATTGGCAGCACCGACAGAAGACAAGTCAGCTCCAGATATCCAACATCAGTACTCCTCCTGATTCCCTAACTCCTGCCTAGAAGAACGTGACTCCCTCAACACTTAAAAGAAGAACTATGGTTCTCTAAAGCAAGAAAATCACCTAAGTAAGTAGCCAACATTAATCCCCTATTGGAATGCAATACATTCCTATTTGTAGGCTCTAATACTTAGCATCCACAACTCCCCTCCTTCAGCACATGATCCCTACGTTTGGTCATTTGAAATTCAACAACTACCCAAATCTGTTATTGGCGTCTTGGGCCTAAGGGCTAGTGCCTAAGCGTAATGCTTAGTATTTGCTGAAGAATGGATGGGCGCTTAGGCGCCCAATGGTTCAACACCTAGGCTCCAGTATCGCAGTGCCTAGGTGCCTATTTATTAGTATCTAAGCACCAACTGCTCGAGTTGGGAAGGCAGGACTGGTGCTTAAGTGTTCAAGGGTCTGGCGCTTAGGCGCCAGTGCCACTTTGCTTCTCTATGCTCCAAGTCTTCTCCTAGTTTCCCCATTTCAATTTCCTGGTGTACCTGCAAAATAAACACAAAAATATCTTTCTAAAAATATAATTTCATCCATAAAAATGTGTAAATAATCTGTAAATACTAACTCATTCACACATCAAAATCCCTCAAACATAAAGGTTACTTATCCTCAAGTACACCAGAGCTTAAGTACTGATTTAGTTAACTTATAGGAGTGGGTTTCATGTGAAATTTTCCACAATTATGCCTTGAAAGACTCATAGTTAAGAAAATACAACATCTCTAGTAATTAAGTCTAGTCCAAAAGTATAAGAAAATTTTCATCCAACAAATAAAATCTGATTTCATATTTATTTCAAAAAGAAATTATTAAATAAGCTTTCCTTTAATTGGTTTAATAATACATCATAAACATAAATAAATTTAAGAATATATTAGAGTTTTTATTTTAGAAATAGTTCTAGTAAAACTAATTTTTGTTAAGGCTTCTTGATACACCTAAAATATATAGTATTTTTATACACATTTTTATACCTATTTTTGATGATATTGCACTTTAATGAAAGGTATTTTGTGTATTTTTCTTGCAGTATGTTTAAATAGATAAATGTGATTAAAGGAGTGAAAAAGTATCAAAATTATAGCAAAAATGAAGATAGGTGCAAAAAAGATCTTGGCGGCTAAGCGCCGACATCCGCTTATGCCCCAGAACTCTGCGGCTATGCGCCAGATCTAGAGCTTACATGCCAGAAGACCCTCGGCTAAGCGTCAAGACCTCGCGCTTACATGCGACAGTTACAAAAGAGGAGTTACTTAAATTTTAGCTCTTTTTTGAAGAGGTATTTGAGGCATCTCTTGGTGAAAACATGGGTAACTCCTTACTAGGGTCAAAATTAATTTAAATTACTCGTAAATAGATGCATCTCTTGGAGGATTCAATGAATCTGGATGCATTTTAAAGAGATACGAAGGCACACATTGGAAACTTATAAAAAGAGGACTATTAGATCAGAAAAGTGATTAATTTTGGAGAATGTGGTTTACGTTTATTGCATAAGAGAGTTATTTTAGAAACACACTACTCCACTTCACCATTTTTACTTTACTTTACTATACTTTGTTTTAGGATTATATTAGAGAATTGGAGTCCTCAGAGTGGGGCGCCAACCTCTATGGAGTCTTGTAAGGAAATGCATTTAGTTCTTCATTTGGCTAATTAAGATGTTAAAATATATTGTGAGAACATGTAAGAACCGGTATGGTATTGTCTCAGTTAACAATTGGAAATGATCACATGAGATTATATGGGTGAGAATGTAATCCATATGGTTAAGAGTAAATAAATAGGGAGATATACTTTGATGGGTGTAGAATTAGAGGACTTTAGAGTAACAGGCTAAAGCACCAATTCAATTTATTATTTTATGTTTTGATACGAGATGTTAGCCCCCAGGTGGAGGGAATCGAGGAAAATCTAGAGTGACAGCTAGTAACTTTCCTGCCTAACCCATCTCAAGATTTATAAAACAATAGATTAACCTATGTTCTTTATAACATCTCTAGCAAGTGTAAAGAATATAATTGCTTCTATTTGGTACAACACATTTTAGATACTTTTATAACAATAATTTTCATGTCTTATTACTAATTCATAAGAAGGAAAAAGATATTTTATTTGCATTTGCTTACATTTAGTGGAAGTTGTTGTTTGCTTTTATTTTAAATTATAAAAATTTACAAAAGAATCAAATTTTCTTTCCTAGAATATTATCTTTAGTTTTGGTAAGATCTTTCTTAAAAAGTAAAGATATTTTTCTATTTTCTTTGTTTAACACTGTCCCTGTGGGTTCGATATTTCAGGTTTTAATCAGAAAGTCCTATATTACTTGATAACGATACGTATGATTGTTTAGTATCCCATTTAAAAATATCATTTAAATCTATTATTTACATTGGCATTAAGTTTTTGGCGTCGTTGTAAAGAAAGTGATAACATTAAAGAGATGTATCAATTCATATAAAAAACGTACTTATAAATATCAAGGGATCAAGTTTTTGGCATCATTGTCGGGGATTAAAAGAAAATAATGAAAGTAATGATAATATTTGAAAATAAATTTTAAAGAAAAATTAATTTTTACTTTTTAAAGATGTATTTAAACTTGTGAGATTTATTTTAGGAAATTCTTATTTTTTGTGTGATTTTATTTATTGTGTTTTATAAATGTGTATGAGTAGTTCAGGTTCTGAAAGACTTGTGCCTTACCATTCTGAATTAGAAAGAACTATAAAAAAAATCAGAAAAATTAAAAGTACAGAAAGATAAATATATTCAATAAATGGCAAATCAAAATGCTGAAATCCATCAAAAATTAAGACCTTTAAGAGATTATGTTAACCCTACAGTAGATGAATTTCATGGTAGTATTAAAAATCCTGCTGTAGCAGCTAATTCATTTGAACTTAAACCTAGTATTATCCAAATGCTATCTAATAATCAGTTTAGAGGAGCACCAACTAAGGATCCAGATTTGCACCTTGCCAATTTTCTAGAATTCTGTGCTACATTTAAATATGATGGTGTTTCAGATAATGCTATTAGACTTAGAATTTTTCTTTTCTCATTAAGGGATAAAGCTAAGATGTGGTTAAATTCGTTAGAATCTGAATCTATTAGAACTTGGGGTGATTTAGTAGAAAAGTTTCTTGCTAAATCTTTTCCAGCATCAAAGACTGCAAAGCTTAGATATGTATTACATCTTTTTGCTAGTTTGAAGGGAAATCTATTTATGAAGCATGAGAACAATTTAAAGATATCCTAAGAAAGTGTCCAAATCATTTGATACCAAATTGGTTAATAATTCAAACATTTTATAATGGATTAGTAGGAACTCTTAGATCTATTATCGATGCTGCCGTCGTGGTTCATTGATGTCTACACAGTATAATGACGCTTATGCTTTAATCTAAGAAATGGCTACAAATAATTTTCAATGGCCTTCTGAGAGGGTAAATCCTAAAAAGGTTGCCAATATTCATGAATCTGATGCTTTTGCAATGCTAGAAAAATCAAGTAGCTACAATTTCGAGGAAGATAAACCAATTTGGAATGAATTTTTCTCAACCAATTTCAATGATTGAAGAAAATTCATTATGCTAAATGGTAGATTCTCAAACATCATTAAAAACTTTGAATGACATAAACAAGCCTAATAACCCATATTCCAATTATTATAACACAAGTTGGAAGAACCATCCAAAACTTTAACTGAAATAATAATAATCAAGGTGGTAATAATCAACAATGGGGGAACAATCAAGTAAACCCATTAAGGAATTGGAACAACAAAAAGAATAGTAATTATAGACCTACTTATTCTCCATGTTTTAACAGTGCTTCACAATTTAAGGAGAAGAAATTATTTAGAGAAGAAGTGGTGTTACAAATGAGAAATCAATTGCAAAGTCAAGGAGCTACAACTAGAAATATTGAGAATTAATTGGGAAAGATAGCCAATTCATTAATTAATAGATCCTAAGGAACACTTCCTAGTAATACTGAGATAAATCCAAGAGACAAAACTAACGAGCAAGTAAAAGCTGTTAATTAAGAAGTGGAAGAGAGTTGGAAGATAGAGTTCAAAAAGAGATTGAAGTAGAGAAAAAAGAGATTGAAGAACCAAAAGAGGATGCTCATAAAGGTTTGGAAAGACCTATTTATCCACCAAAAATTGATTTAGAAAAGCCACCACCACCATTTCCTCAGAGATTCGACAATAAAAGTTGGATAAGCAATTTTCAATGTTCTTGAAAATTTTTAAGAAACTTACAATAAATATTCCATTTGTTGAAGCCTTAAAACCAATGCCAAGCTATGTGAAGTTTATGAAGGATATTCTAAACAGAAAAAGGAAGTTTAAAATAATGAGACTGTTGCACTTAGTGAAGAATGCAGTGCAATAATTCAGAAGAAACTTCTTGAAAAATTTAAATATCCTCGTAGCTTCATGATCCACCAATAATTATGTATATATATATACTGAGCTGCCCAAATATTTTGCTGCATCTAGCATTGTTCTCATCCCAAAGGAACATAAAAAATCCAGTAGGACTAATTTCAGGCCAATTTGTCTCACTAACATTCTTACTAAAATTATTAGTAAGATAATGGTTGGTAGACTCCAACCTCATTTAGACAAACTAATCAGTTCTAATCAATCTGCTTTTGTGCAGGGAAGGAACATATCTGACAATTGTCTATTAGCACAGAAATTGCTACTTGACTTAGATAAACCCTACAGAGGACATAATATGATACTGAAACTGGATCTCAAGAAAGCTTATGATTCCATCAGCTGTCATTTCATTGATTTGGTTCTCAAAGTCAGGGGTTTCATCCCCTCCTTTTGTAACTTCATCCAAAGATGGCTTTCTAGCTCTTTCTATAGTGTGCTGGTGAATGGTGAAAGCCATGGTTTCTTTCCTGCTGGGAGGGGCATCAAACAAGGAGACCCTTTGTCTCCAACCATTTTTATATTGGCTTTTGATTATCTATCCAGACTTCTTAACTCAGCCCAGGGTAATGCTCACCATCTATGTTATAAGCATAGCTCTTCTCAAGTTATTAGCCATCTGGCTTATGCAGATGATATTATTCTGTTTAATAATGGTAGCAAACATGCCATAAGGAAAACCATGCAAATTCTAGATCAATTTACCCAAGTGTCTGGCCTGGAACTTAATAAACAGAAATGCCAATTCTTGGCTGGGAAGAATTATAAACATCATAATTGGCTCAAGGAAACCACTGACTTTGCTTCAGCTGCTTTACCTCTCAGATATTTGGGTGTGCACCTACTTAAGGGAAGAAAAAAACAAACTCAGTATGATGATGTGGTTAACAAAATTTCTTCCTCTATAAATTGTTGGACTAACAGCTTCCTCTCCAATGGTGGCAGACTGACCTTATTAAAAAGCATTCTCTCTACTTTCCCCCTCTATACAATGCAAATGGTGAGAATGAAGAAAAGCACTCAAAAGATGCTGGAAACCATGTTTAACAAATTCCTCTGGGAAGGCCAACATAAACAACCCCATTGGACTGTTTGGAACAAGCTATGTAAACCTGCCACTGCTGGGGGATTGGGCTTTAAGAGTTTTCAACAAATGAACCATCTCTTCTACTGTAAGCAATGGTTTAAGTTCAGGCAACAAGATACCATGAGGGCTAAGTTCCTTAAAGAAAAATATTATAAGAAACTGCATCCTGATGCTGTCTAATCTAAAATAGGTGACTCCAAACATTGGAAAAATCCGTTAAAAATCAGAGAAGCTGCTAATCAATTGAGTTGCTGGGAAGTTGGTGCTGGCAAAATTAGCTTCTGGATGGACAACTGGCTTCCTGCTGGCCCTCTTTCACCCCTGCCTGATTTCAATTCTAACCTTACTGTCTCTGATTTCTGGCTGCAGAATCAATGGAACGTGGAGGCTCTTAAAGAGGTGGTGGATGAGGACACTGTGCAACAAATTTTATCTATCCCTATTGACCCTGGCAAACCCGATAAACTCTTGGTTAAACACCCTCCCTCTCAATCTGTGAATAACTTCATTCATAATTCCTTCACTCATTGGCCTTCAAATAGTTGGGGCACATTTATTTGGTCTCCCAAATTATCTCCTTCCATGTCCTTCTTTAATTGGAGACTATCCCACATATTTCTTCCACTAGATGATATCCTGAAACTAAAAGGTTTAAGAACAGCTTCAAGATGTTGGTTATGTCACTCTGAGGAAGAAACCTTTCCACTTCTGTTTCTACACTGCCATTTCACTACACAGATTTGGGATGATGTTCTACAACTACTAAATCTATCACACCACAGACATAATTGGGTTACAATTGAAACTTGCTGGGATGATTGGAAAGATCAGAAATGGTGCTGTGTCCCTCTTATTATTAACTAGTTTGTGTGGATGACTAGAAATCAGGCAAAGTATGATGATAAACCTAGTCTCCCCAGAACTACTGTGATCAATTGCTACAACTAAATTAAAAAATCATTTGCTTTTTCTCCTACTCCTCTATAGAAAGTCTCCTTAGTGCACTGGATATTTCCTATACAGCCTTGGATTAAAATTAATGTTGATGGGAGCTTCACCCCTTCTGCTGCTGGTATAGGTGCTGTATGTAGAAATCATTTGGGACATTTATTATGGTTTTTTCAGTCTCCTCTAATTACCTCTTCTTCCTTGGAAGCTGAGATGACTGCTGTCCTCTGGGCTTTAAAAACTGCTAGAGCCTTTAACTTTCAACATGTTTGGATTGAATCGACTCACAACAGAGTTATCAAGATGATGATGGGTACCTTCACTCCTCCATGGAATCTGGTCTACTTATATAGAAAAATTCTATCCCTCTCTTTACACTTTACTATAAAATGGTCTCACATCCATAGAGAAGGGAACCAACCAGCCAACTAGTTGGCAAAGACATCTACCTCCAACAAAAATGTAATCTTTTCCTTTTTGCCTCTTGAGCCTTTAAGGCATTTACTTTTGGGGGACTCTCTTCACCTCCCCTTCATTAGATGTACCTAACCTATCATTTTAATGATATTTTCCTTTTGCTATATATATATATATATATATATATATATATATATATATATATATATATATATATATATATATATATATATATATATATATATATATATATATATATATATATATATATAAAGGAGAGCCCTTGGTACCCATTGATCAAAATGTGCTTTTCCAAGGGTTTCTTGATTTTTTTCAGTCTTCAAGCCTTGATGATTGCGTTTCGGTAATCTCCAATCCATTCCTTATGGTGTTTATGACCGATTTTTTATTTCGAATTTGGAATTTCTAGTTTTCGATGGCTGGTTTGACTTGAATCAAAATTTTTTTTGATCAAGATTGCTTTTTTGTTTGGGTTTTTTTCTTTCGGGTTCTATTTTTGCTTGTCTATTCACTCTGGAGGGTTTTTTTGTTGCTGGTTTTCATTTTCTTGATATGGCTGCTGTTGAAGGTTGTAGTGGTGATCCTAATGTGGTGAATAATAGTTCATTTGCTGAGGTGGTTGGGCTTTCATTGGGTAATTCTTCTCTGGGTGATAAACTGGTTTTTCTATAAGTTTATCACGATTCGTTGGTGGATCGTGCGAATTGTAGTTTTTTCAAAAAGTGTTCAAAGAAGGCTGGCAAGAATGCAATTATCTTTTCTAATGATGAAATTGAAAAGTTAGCGGATAATTACCGTTTTACTTTGACTGGTAAATTCCAACTTGGTCATCCCAAGATGGAAATTATTCGCAGGGTATTTGATGATTTTAAATCAGTGGTAAGTTGGAAGATTGGTCTATTTGATGGGCGTCATATTATGATCCATCTCATGAGGGAAGAAAATTATGCGCAATTTTTTTCAAAGAAGTTTGTGTTTATTGGTGAAGTTCATATGAAAGTGTTGAAATGGTCTTTAGATTTCAACCCCACAGACGAACCTCTCTTATTATTCCAATTTGGTATAAACTACCGAGGTTAAAACTACCATTTTTTAACCATCAAGTTTTATTTTCTTTTGGTTCAGTTCTCGATCGACCAATGAAGGTGGATATCTCCACTTTCAATTTATCAAGACCTTCATCAGCAAGAATTTTGGTGGAACGTGACATCACTTTACCGGAGATCAAAGAAATTTGGGTAGGGATTGAACATAATGGCTATTTGCAATCTATTTTGATGGAGAATAAACCTTTTTATTGTGGTCATTGTAAAATGTTCGATCATACTCAAGATAAATTCTTTCGGTTGAATCCTTCTTTATGAATTTCTAAACCTGTTAATGCAAGAGTTGTCCAGGAGATGCCACTACATGTACAAATGTGCCTGAAATTATTCCTAATCCTATTGGTTCTGAATTACAGCAGCCGATTGTTCCTATACTAAAAGGTAGTGAGGTGGATGTTGTTTAAACTGTGATGCAAAATTCTGATCCTATGGTTACTGTATTAAATCGAGATGGAGCTGTGGTAGATAATTTACCGAATTCTGATGAGGTTTGCACGATAGCAGCAAGTATTGGACCTGCTATTATAAATTTACCGAATGCTTTGGAGAAGGAGGTTCTGATTGATGTACAAGAGGCGGATTCCTTCATAGCACAAAAAATTGATAACAACATTTCAAATATGCATGCTGATATCTCTCAATCTAACATTGTTATTGAGGAACCTGAGATTCCGAATTATACAAGTGCTGTCCAGGATGCTGAAGCGGCGGTTGATTTGTTACCTCATATAAGGCAAAATCTAGAAGATAATTCAGAAGTTCAAAGAAGCTGAAGGAAATATAAAGGTCAGATGGAAGTGAAAAACTCGAGTCGTGATAATCAGGTGGACACCAGTCAAGATTTGTTTGTTGGGAGATCTTCTAGGATCTCAAAACATCCCCATCCATGATAAATTTGATGTGTTGGAATATCAAGGGAATCTCTGATTCTAATTCCCTGATAACACTTAAAACTTTAAATTGAACTTATAATTTTGTGTGTTTTGCTATTTTAGAACCCTTAATTCACTATATCTCGTTTAAGATTGTTAGAAGTTTTCCAAAGTTTGATATTATCTCTAATATCAACAACAAAATTTGGTTATTCTGTCGGAATGATATTTGTTATCACATTTTTATCAATAATGAACAATTCTTACATGTTCATCTGAATTGGGCTCATTTAGATACTTATGTCACTTTTATTTATTATGGGTGCTCGGCGAGGGAGATGGATGAGTTGTGGAGACAAATTTTTTCTATCCAATCTTCCATGCAGGGTACGTGGCTTATTGGTGGAGATTTTAATAGCGTGGCTTATCCTAATGGGAAGTGGGGTGGTAAACCTATTAATGTGGATAAAATGAATGTTTTCTTGGATAATATCAATGTGGCTAAATTGGTTGAAGTTCCTTTTCAAGGTCCATTAGATACTTGGAAAAGAGGAAGGCTTTATGAAAGATTTGATCGTTTTCTTGTGAATTCTTTATGGATGGAAACTTATTCATGTTCTAAAGTCTCTCATCTTCCATATATTTTTTCTGATCATAGTCCGTTACTATTATATTTCATTGACAAGCGCTAAACCAAAATCTAGATTTCAGTTTTTTAATGTCTGGACCGAACATCCTGAATTCTTGCCTTTCTTAAAATCTATTCGGAAGTTGAATTATGATATTCCTCCTTGGGAAAGATTATGGTTTATTCAAAAGTTCGTCACTCATCATCTTCAAAATTGGAATTGGAACTGTTTCGATGATATTTCTAAAAGGGTGAAGGATGCTGAAAATGATGTTCTAAGAGCTAAAAGGGAGGAAGCCGAGGGTTCTATTTCTGCGCATGATCTTATGATTGCTAAAGTGAATCTGATGCAAGCTATTAAATGAGAAGAAATTTTTTTCAAACAAAAAGCAGCTATGACGAAATTTGTAGAGGGGGATAGAAATACGAGGTTTTATCATGCTTGTATAAAATATAGAAGGAGTTTTAATGCAATTATGAAAATTAAGGATGAGAATGGTGCTTGGTTGTATGATTTAAAGCAAATTGCAAACAGTGTGGTTAATCATTTTGAAAAGTTCTTGAATGTTCCTCATACATTCAAAATTGAGGATTTTGATAGTTCCTTATTTATGAATGATGGTGGGTTTGTATCCTCTACTGATCTTACTTATATTCCTATGGAAGAGGAGATTTGGAATACTTTTTGTTCTATGGATGGTGATAAGGCTGCTGGGGTAGACGGATTTACATCTACATTTTATATTAAAGGTTGGGATAATGTGAAGAAGGAAGTTATTGAAGTTGTTCAAACCTTCTTTAGAGGTGTAGATATGCCAAAATATTTTGCTATGCCTACTATCACTCTTTTACCTAAGGATGATGTAAAGAATAGTTGGGATAAATTTCGCCCTATTGCACTTACTACCATTATATCGGAGATCATTAGCAAGATTATTGTGATCAAATTACAATCGATTTTTCCTGATATTATTTCTTCTAATCAATTGACATTTGTTAAAGGTTGAAACATTACTGATAATGTATTACTCACTCAAGAACTTATTTTGGATATTCATCGTAAGTGTCGAACTAGGAATTTGTATTGTAAGCTGGTTATTTCTAAAGCTTATGATTCTATTTGTTGGAACTTTATTTTGGCTGTGCTGAATGCTAAAGGATTTTCTTCCAAGTTTTGTGATCTTATTAAAAGATGGTTTTTTTCTAGTTATTATACTATTTTGGTTAATGGTAATTCAAAAGGTTTTTTTCAAGCAACCAGGGGTATTATGCAATGAGATCCTTTGTCACCTACAATCTTTATTTTGGCTATGGATTATCTATCCAAACTTCTCATTAAGGCTTATAATTCACATGATTACTTGAGGTTTGCTAATAAAGCTAATTTTAATATCAGTCATCTTATCTATGCAGATGACGTGATTATTTTTTCTAATGCATCCAAGATTGTCGTGAAGAAAATTCATAATATTCTTCAGACTTTCCAGGAGATTTCAGGTTTATCATTTAATCTGTCCAAGTGCCAACTAATTTTTGGTAAAAAGGTGTTGTCTTCTTCTCGTAATTGGATTAAAGATCGAACTTCATTCAAAACCATGGTACTTCCTATTAATTATTTGAGTATGCATCTTACTAAAGGAAGAAAACCTCAGAATCAGTTTGATGATATTATTTCTAAAGTATCTAAACAAATTTCAAATTGGACTAACTCTTTTCTTTCTACTGGTGGTCGTATTACCCTTATAAAAAGTGTTTTGGCATCTTTTCCTGTGTATTTATTACAAGTTCTGCTTATGAAGAAGAGTACACAAAGAAGAGACGACATTTTGAAATTAAAGGGGCTTCGAGGTCCTTCTCGTTGCAGTTTTTGCTGTTCTGAGGAAGAGTCATTTTCACACATGTTTTTCTACTGTCCTGTGGCTCGAGAGATTTGGATTTCATTCATTGATTATTTGCAATTTGGTGTCCATGCCAATTGGTAAAATGTGTTTGAATGTTGGAATGATTGGAAGGAGATTCATGCCGAAGTTATTCCATGTATTATTATGTGGTTTTTATGGATGGCTCATAACAAAATTAAGTTTGAAGAGGAAAAGTTAAAGAAGAGTCGGATAAGTCAAAATTGTATTTCTTATATTGAGAAGATTATCAAATTGATGAATTTTAAAGTCCATCATAGAAATTGGCAAATCGGGAGGCATTCTTGTAGTTCTCGGCAATCCTTAATCATCCATAAGATTTTTTGGCGTCAACCGGCTAAACCTTGGATAAATATCAATAGGGATGGTAGCTTTGATGGTACTAAGGCCGGAATGGGTGGTATCTTTAGAAATTTTAAAGGTTCTTGTTTGCTTTATTTTTTTTCTTCAATCAATGCAATGAATGCCATACATGCTGAATTACACGCTGCTCTAAGGGCTTTAAAAATTGCTACTGCATTGGGGTGGACATTTCTTCATGTGGAATTGGATTTGCAAATGCTGGTGGAGACTCTCAAGAGCATGCACAAACCACCTTGGTTTCTTATTCATCTTCTCAAAGAGATCTCGTGGGTTACTTCTACAATGACAATTATTTGGAGTTTTTTGCACAGAGAAGGGAATAAATGTGTGGATTGGTTGGCTAAGAAAGGAGCTTCATCTTCTTTTCCTATTTTAGATATTATTCCACCTTCTAATCTTGCTTTGTTAATTAGTGGGGACAATATGTCCTTACCTTATATCAAGTGTAAATCTTCTTTCCGTTATTAATAAAATTTTGTGTTTGCCCAATATATATATATATATATATTAAGGAACAACCAATTTATTAAACTTTAAGGAGTCTAGTACATCGAGGAATGAAAAGCAAGTCCCCTTGCAAAAGAAGTCTAAAATCTTAAAACTCCTTTAAATGATTTTATAATGTGGATACTACGCAACTATATGTATTGTTTATCAAGTAATACAAGACTTTCTGATTAAACCCTAAAGTATCGAACCCACAGGGAAAGTGATAAATAAAGAAAATATCTTCTGATTTAGAAAAGGAAAATTAACTTTTTTTACTTTTAGAAAAGATTTTACTCAAACTATAGATAATATTTTAGGAAATATAATTCGATTCCTTTTTGTAATTTTATAATTTGAAATGAATTTAAGCAACTACTTTAACTAAACTTTTGTAAGATGAAAACTTATGCAAATGAAATATCTTTTTTCTTTTTTATGAATCAGTAACAAGTTATGGAGAATATTTGTTGTGGAAGTATCAAAAATGTGTTGTGTCAAATAGGAGAAATTATATTCTTTACCCTTACTAGAGATGCTATATAGAACCTAGGTTAATTCACTTCTTTAAAAATCTTGAAGACGGGTTAGGCAGGAATGATACTAGCTCTCACTCTAGAGTTTCCTTGATTCCCTTCACCTGGGGGCTAACATCTTGTATCAAAACATAAAACAATAAATCAAATTGTGGGATTTAGCCTATCACTATAAAGTCCTCTAATTCTACACCCATCAAAGTTTATCTCCCTATTTATTTGCACTCAACCATATGGATTACATTCTCACCCATACAATCTCATGTGATTCTTTTCAATTGTTGACTGAGATAATATCACACTGGATCTTACATGTTCTCACAACAAATTTTAACATCTTAATTTATCAAATCAAGAAGTAAAAAAAGTGCAAGGTTTTGAATCATCACAACTTCTTCCAACGTTTAAATCTTATACTTCATAAAACATACTTCCATAACTTAATCACTTCATCACTTAAGGAAAAAGATAGAGAAAACTACTCAGAATTCATGGAGAAAAAGAAATCATAACTTGATTGAAAAGTAGAAATCATAGTGTAAACACAAGAAGTAATAATTAAAAACTAAATGCAATACAAAGATAAAGATTTATCTGTAAATCCTCTCCACAAAAATCTTAAAGTTCCTTTGAAAGCTTTGCTTTCCCTTACAATACTCTTTAGAGGTTGGCGCCCAACTCTGTGGTCTCCAAATCTCAATTCTACTCCTAATACAAACTATATAAAATTAAGTAAAGATGGTGAAGTGGAGAGGTGTGTTCTAAGATAACTTCTTAATATAAAACTCACTCTCAAACGCTAACCACACCCTCCAACAACAACCATATTTCTGAGCTACGTTCGTATCTCTTTAAATTATGTTTAGATTCAACGTATCTTCTAAGAGATGCATCCATTCAAGGGTATTTTTAAACTGAATTTAGCATCAATAGAAAGTTTCCCACGTTCTTACTAAGAGGTGCTTCGAAATCCTCTTCTAAATGGCGCCTAAATTGAAATAACTCCTCTTTCTTAATTGTCGCATGTAAGCGCGAGGTAGCGGCACTTAGCCGCGAGTCTGCTGGTGCGTAAGCTCCAAATCTGGGTGCATAGCCGTGGGACCTTGGCGCGTAAGCGTGAGTTCTAGCACTTAGCCACACATCACTTTTTCAATTTTATTCTTTATTGCTCCAAATTGGACCCTTTTTCACTCTTTTCATCAAAATCATCATTTAATCATACTTGTTTGAAAAAAACACAAAAAACCTTCCATTAAAGTGCAATATGATTAAAAAAGGTATAAAAATATGTATAAAAGCACTATATATTTTAGGTGTGTCATCCCACAAACTTGAAATGTTACTTGTCCTTAAGTGACACTTTAATCATATAAAAATCATACAACTAAACTATGTGATGAGTTTCTTTAGGAGTTTTTAAAAATTTTATTCTAGAAATGTAGTAGTCTAATTTAGAAAAAATTGTAGTAAAGGAGACCAATTTAAAGTTTAGAAATCTCTTAAGTAAAGGTTAATGAAAAATACTAGTTCCTATCTTTTTCAGAAATATTTATAGATTCTTCAAAATATAGAGCTTAGGCATTTTATTTTATTTACTTAAAAATCTTTATTAAACTAATTGTATTATATTATATTTATATTCTTCAAGATTTTCTTAAATCATATAATTTAAAAACATTAGGTGTGGAACCAATTTTTTATTAGGCCCTTAAATCCTCAAGCTTCTCCTTCATTTTCACATATACTTTTTTTTTCACTTTTCTATTCTTTTATTTTTCTTTTTCTTTCCTTTTTTTCGTTTTATAAGTCAAGGATTACTGTATCTGGATAGGTCTTTAATAATTTTGAATTCCACCCTTCCTTTCCTAAAGCATAAGGTAGATATATATATTTATCTTAGAAATAAAATAAAAGTTTTGAAAAATTTTTTCAATAAAAGACTTTTAAGTATTAAAAATAAAAGTCAAATCTTTCCATTTTTACAAAAATATAACTTTTCCAACTAAAGATAGTAACTAAATATTAATCATTTCTTTAATAAGAAATTTTTAACTTTAAATTATTCATCCTTACTATATATTTTAACTAAATTTTCTTACTCATTTCAATATTCAAAATTTTATTTCCCTAATATAACATCATACACATAATTATTTTTCAATCAAAATTAAATTTTTAGTACATTTGAGAACAAATAAAATTTTAAGTTTTTTAAAATTGTTTTTTCCTTCCCCCCAAACTTTAAATTTCTATTATAATGAAACATTTAAGCATAGTAACATGATACATTAGTAGGAATAGAAAACTATAAATACTAAATTTGCAGGAATTTCTAAAATCCTAAATATGCAGGTATTGAAAACATGAATGAAAATTACTAGATTCAAAATTAAATTTTTTTTTATAAAAGAAATTCAAAAGACTTCTAAAGTAGTGGAGGACATAAAAGTAAATTCACACACTTAAACAAAAATTTATAACTAAGAAATATATGGTAGTAAATTGAAAAGTTAAGTATAAAATTTTAATTAGTGGATTTTAATAGCATTTTAAAACCTTCCTAAATAGTTTCTGGAAACAATTCTAAACTAATAAACAAAACACACTAACAAATCACTAACACATTTACTACCACAAACATTCATATCACATATCACAAACACAACTTAACTAAAATTAACACAAACTCAAGTGTCTCAGCACTATTACAACAAAATAAAAATCATAGAGTAGTCCACTTAAACATCCATAAATGATAATAAACCACACAACAATAATAAGAATAGAAATAGTCCACCACATATCACATCACAAAACATAACTCAAAATAAAATGTCAATCTTAATCATCTTCTTCCTCATCATCATCATCCCCTTTCTTCCTCAATCTTAACATAACCTCTGATCCATTGAAAATTTGATAGCTTTTTAATGTCCATTTCATACCTATTTTTGATGATATTGCAGTTTACAGACGGGTATTTTTCATGATTTCATGCAGGTACAATGATTTTAGGCCTTTGGAGCAAAAGAAAGCAAAAAGGAGTAAATTTAGAGCAAAATGAGGCAAAATGCATTTTATTGAATTACCTAATTAATAATTGTTTAAACCTAATTTATATTTGTTTATTAAACCTAATATCTTTTAAGGTTTAATTATGATTAATTAAATTTAAAGATGTTTTAAACCTATTTAATATTTGTTTATTAAATTTAATGTCTTTTAAGGTTTAATTATGATTAATTAAGTTTAAAGATGTTTTAAACCTAATTAATATTTGTTTATTAAACCTAATGTCTTTTAAGTTTTAATTATGATTAATTAAGTTTAAAGATGTTTTAAACCTAATTAATATTTGTTTATTAAATTTAATGTTTTTAAGGTTTAATTATGATTAATTAAGTTTAAAGTTGTTTTAAACCTAATTAATATTTGTTTATTAAACCTAATAATATTTTAAGGTTTAATTAAGATTAATTAACTTTTAAAGATGTTTTGAACCTAATTAATATTTTTTATTAAACCTAATGTCTTTAAGGTTTAATTATGATTAATTAAGTTTTAGAGATGTTTTAAACCTAATTAATATTTGTTTATTAAACCTAATGTCTTTTAAGGTTTAATTATGATTAATTAAGTTTTAAAGATTTTTTAAACCTAATTAATATTTGTTTATTAAACCTAATGATATTTTAGACCTAATTTGTTTTATCTTAAGTCCAATATGATTAAGGTCTAAATGTGTAACTAAGTCTAAAATGATTAGACCTAATTAAGTTTTAAAAGGTTCTTTATAGGGTTAATTAAATATAAGTTTATATTTATTCACCCTTAAAGATTTTAAAATATCATTTTAAATTTTCAGATGGTTAAACATTTTAGGGTTTAGTATTATTCCCCTGAATTTATAACCAATTTCCAATTTAAACTTTGTCTATCTTATTAATTTCTGATTTTTTAGAATTACTTTTAAAATAATTGCTAAACCTCAAGAAAATTTGAAAATGTCATCTTAAAATATTTCTCTATCTTTGAAAAAATCAGAGATTATTCCAAAAGACTTGGAAATTAATCCCCTAAAATTTCACAATTTTCTGATTTATAAATAATTTTTAATAATTAAAATACTCCAGGGAGTATTTAATTAATTAAAAATTAAATATAAATGAAAAAATAAAATTTTCAATTCCACGTTGTAGAACTCGCTATCCTGAGTTCAAGGGTATTTTTAATTTATTTTTGTGATTTTTATATAAAAAGATATGTATTTTTTATTAGTTTAAGGTTTAACTGTATTAAGTAAACCTAAAACTAAACAGAAATTTGCAGGGAGTGCCGCGTATCCTCAGCAGCGTCGAAAACATGCTGGATCCGCTGCGGGACTCTGAATAGCGGATCGAGTAGGGGATGATCTAGACCGTCCGTCTTTTAAACATAAGATCAGACGGCTGTGCGCCATCGTCCTCCTCCCGCCTTTACCCGTAGGCCGTCCATGTTTCAGGGGCAATATCTCGCTTGATTCTTAATGGAATCGAGCGAGGTTTGATCCAACACCATCGTTTCGAATAGACGAACATATACATATGGATAGGTGGGGATTTTGGAATGGTTACTTTCACAAATTGTGAAACTCGACCGCCATTGATTAGGAAGAACCATACCTTGGCCACAGTGTATCGAATTTCGATCTGATTGCTTTGGGTTGGTCGTCTAGGTCCCAGAAAGCTTCCAGAGACTTCAATTTGAGCTCAAATTAGGTCTATATGTGATCTTGATTTTTGAGGAGCTCGGTTTAATGTGAGATGGTGAGTAGAAGGCTGGAGACTATGGGGAGGCTCAATTTCAGTTGGGCTCTTCTTCTTCTGACCCCTAAATGGATTTGGGAAGGTTAATTTCGAGTTTTGTGGAGTTTGATTTCAAAAACCTATTTTGTCCTGGTTTGGGTCAATTTGTGCTCTCTCGGGTTGGCCAAATTGGGAGGATTGAGTGGGTTTTAGGATCAAATTTTGATGGGGTTCAATTGCTTAAGTCCTAAAGAGAAACTTTGATGTTGAAAGTTTCTGGATTTGAGCAGTATATGGGTAGAATTTCCTCTTCCTCACCTAGTTTTAAGCTCTCGGGTTAGCCTATTTAAGCTGGTTTCATGGTGTTTTGAGGCTAGCTAATGGCTAGATTTTGATTGGGATTCACTCCTAAGGTCCTAAGGAGCAAGTTTACTATTTGGAGTTAGGGGATTTGGATAGAGCTTAAGCCACTATTCCTCTCTTCTTCTCTTCTTTCTTAAGCTTATGTTAGGCTCTATTTATAGCCATGGGTGGGGGGGGGGGCTTGGATGAATTTGAACTGAAGTAGGCTCATCTAAGGATGCTGCCAACCTTCTCATTAATGTTTTGAAGATAGATTTCAGCTAAGGAAATGATGAATTTGGGTTTTCCAAGCTTAGCCATCATTACTTTTAACCATGGTAAGGATTGAACCCCAACCTTGTCTTGTTCTCATTAGTTCCCCTATGAGGTAGATATAGCTGATTATAATCAGTTAGATTATCTTTCATATGTTTATTTAATGGAATAAAGGAGAGGATGACTCATATTCTCTTCATCCACCATGGTATGACAAATAAGATGGGTGACTTACTTCATGCATAATCTCCTCATCATTTAATCATACCATGGTTAAAGTTTAATCCATGCTAATTTCCTTTTTCATTGGGTGCATAGGATGATGACCAAGATCATCTCTAAGGCGGCCGGCCACCACATTTCATTCAAATAGGTGAATTGAAGGAAAGATGACACATATCCTCTTCCCTTCATAATTTATGTCTTTTATTCATGATGTCTTCTTAACCTGGTAGAATTTAACCATATGTCTTGGTTTCTTTCCATTGGATTAAGGAAGAGGTGCTTGCCACCTATGGAGCCATGTCACACCTCATGTAGAGAGGGTATGACACATATGCTTAACTCTTAACTTAACCATAATGATAAATCTTAACCTTGGTTAAATGTAATGAGTTATGGGTTAAGTAATGTGTTAACTATGTAATGATGGTTTTAATGAGTTTTAGGCTACGCATTGGTGATTTCCTATAATTTAGATTTAAGTTTTTTAAAAAATCAATAAAGGGTTTATGACATTATGTGTGATGTCATAAATTTAAATTCAATTTAAGATTATCTTTATATAACTCCATTTCTAATTAACTATGTGATTAATTAGAAATACATGGAATTATAATATTAATCCTTAAATCAATTAAAATGATTTTTAGGAATTTTTATGTCAAGGATTAAAATGTCATTTTATGCTTTTTTTATTTAACTTAAAATTGTTGGAAATTTTCTCATTAGTCAATTTATTAATTAAAATTAATTGATTAATTTAATATCTTTTTTAAGTTAAAGATTTAGATTTGTCATGTCTTTAAATATTTTTATTTTAATTAATTAGAAATTAATTAAAATATTAAAATGATTTTGATTAATTTTATGTCTTTTTGTATTAAAGGTTTAATTTTTGTCATATCTTTGAACATTTATATTTTAATTAATTAGAAATTAATTAAAAAATTAAACATTCATTTTATTAACCAAAATGATTTGATTAATTATTTTATGTCCTTTTTATTTAAAGGTTTAATTTTGTCATGTCTTTAAACCTTTATATTTTTAATTAACTTAGAAATTAATTAAAATATTAAATATTCATTTTATTAACCAAAATGATTTGATTAATTATTTTTTTATGTCCTTTTTATTTAAATGTTTAATTTTGTCATGTCTTTAGACCTTTATATTTTAATTAACTTAGAAATTAATTAAAATATTAAATATTTGTTTGTTTTAACACTGCCGTTGCCGGTCCCAAGCCCGGATGTGAAAAGTGGAGGGTTGCGTTAGGTAGTCGACAACCAGCGTAAAACTTGTCGAAAAAAAAAAATTCATGACATGAATCCTTTTGATCATTGTGTGTATTAAAAATTTGTTTTATTAATCAATTAATGATTTGATTAATTATTTTATGTCCTTTTTATTTAAAAGTTTAATTTTGTCATGTCTTTAAACCTTTATATTTTAATTAACTTAGAAATTAATTAAAATATTAAATATTTGTTTTATTAATCAATTAATGATTTAATTAATTACTTGATTAATTTTATAATCTTTATCATTTTATTTTGTTCAAAATTAGGTATTTTGACCAAATTTGATAAATGTTGACTATGGTTGATCAGTATTGACCTAGGTTGACCTAGATTATTCTGAATTAACCTATTCTTGTCCAAGTATGATTAATTTTGATTTCCTTATCCTTGTCAGGGTTTGGGATAGTCATAAAGTTCAAAGATTTTGAACTTTGGGTTTAATTTTGTCATGTTGATTAATTTTAGGGTTTGGGTCTGATCAATGTGGTGACTTCTGAGTTAATTTTGATTAATTTATCCAAAGTTGTTTTCTGGATAAAAAATTGGCCTGTTGTATCAATAATTAGTCATTGGGTTAATAATTGACCAGTTAGACCAAAGTTGACTTTTTGAGTCAAGGGTTGACCTATTGGGTCAGTGGGGTTGGTCATTGGGTCAGGATTGACTATTTTGACTAAAGTTAAATATTTTGGGTTAAGAGTTGACTTATCATAAAAATGAGGTTAACAAAAGGACCCCCAATATATGTAAAATACTGTATAAGTATGTCACACATATTGGCGTTGACCGAAATGGTCTGAATATTTAAATGTCTCATAATAATAATTAGGAAAGGAGTGGATGTCATACCGCTCCTAAGGAATGTCAGATGTCTTATATGTCATTTTTTTTAAAGAACGTCCTTTTCGTGTCTAGAAAGGGACTTATATCTAATAATTGGGGAGAGAAAATGGATGTTATATTCCACTTCTTAAAATGTCAATATCGATATTTGGTTAGAGGAATGCCATAATTTTCGTGTCAGGAAAGGGCTTACATCTAGTAACCGGAAAGAGAAATGGAAGTCATATTCCATTTCTTGGAAATGTCAAATGTCGGTATTTGGTTAAAGGAATGCCGTAATTTCCGTGTCAGGAAAGGACTTACATCCCATAACCGGAAAGAGAAAATGGATGTCATATTCCATTTCTCGGAAATGTCAAATGTCGGTATTTGGTTAAAGGAATGCTATAATTTCCATGTCAGGAAAGAACTTACATCCCATAACCAGAAAGAGAAATGGATGACATATTCCATTTCTCGGAAATGTCAAAGGTCGGTATTTAGTTAAAGGAATGCCATAATTTTCGTGTCAAGAAAAGACATACATCCCATAACCGGAAAGAGAAATGGATGTCATATTCCATTTCTCAGAAATGTCAAATGTCGGTATTTAGTTAAGGGTATGCCATAATTTCCATGTCAGGAAAGGACTTACATCCCATAACAGGAAAGAGAAAATGGATGTCATATTCCATTTCTCGGAAATGTCAAATGTCGGTATTTGGTTAAAGGAATGCCATAATTTCTGTGTCAGGAAAGGACATACATCCAGTAACCGTAGAGAGTGGCAAACTCACTAAGATATTTGCTGGGAATATATGCTGGGGGTTTGACCTATATAGGTCAAATGATGATTTTCATTCTAATTATCACGAGTCATTCATTTTGTCATTTTTATTTTAAAATTTTATTTTAACATTTTTAGGACCTGCCGACACATCACAAACATTAGGGAATGTTTTTTTTAACATTTTATTTTATTTCCATAGATAATGTACAAAAAGATCACTAGTACATATCATTGTAGACAAAAGTTAATAGTACATATATGTACATATCATATAGCACGCATGCTACAAAATACTGATATATCACACATCAAAAGCTTCTACGTCTTCGCATTCACCATAGCATAGCCTTGGATACTATCAGACCATTCATAAACGTCTTACACTCCAAGACATTGTTTGTCAGGCATGTATCAGGTGTTTGGACATTCACAGGGCCATGGTAGTTCCAAAGGTTTCAACCCTTCAAGTTATGGGATAGTTTGATATCCAAAAGGTTGTTTGTCTGGTTTCATTCGTCGCGGAGTGATCGAAATGCGTGGCCTATTAACACTAGGTATACAGTGTTTCACAAAATCTGCACCATTTCCTTGGAATAAAAGAACTGATCCTCGAGTTAACAGGATACGACACGTCCCTTTAAATTCTTCAGGTCCCAAAATCTATATTTCTCTTCCAAATATGATGGAACAACGATTCATTAAGGATACGGTACAAAATGGTCTTTCGAAGTCGTGACTATCAATATGGGGAGGGATACAATCTCCTTCATCATACATGTTGATAATGCAGCTATCAAGAATTCAGTCCGTGGGTATGATTCCCCAAGCGACAAGAAGTCTGATGATTTGAATTATTATAGTGCGTAATGGATCGACCTGTTCATATCGTAAAATCCAGGGAAGATTCCCCTCTCTGTCTCTTGCATAATTATAACAACACCCATATTGGATGGTTTGTCTGCCTTTGCCACGAATCCATTTATTGGGTTCAGAATATGTCTTTCTTCTATGATGTCCAGCCCTACCCTGGTTTTGGGCTTCTATTATATAATTAATAATAGCGGCCTGCTCGTCATCATCAAATATTCTGGTGAATAATTTAAGACCATCGAGAATATTTATTGTTATTTTGTTCATATGTTTATATTGTTAGAAAGTACTCCATTCAATAGCGCGAATCCGTCGTGCTTCTTCTCTTGAATGATCTTTTCTGTCAACTTTCTTACCCGACACCTTCAGGTCTTGGGCAGATATGATTGAAGGCAAAGTGATAGCTACTTTTTCATCCCAGTTTCCCTTTGTAAGGTCTAAATTTGTCATTTCTGATGCAGAATATATTTCCTCAAATGGAGTACTAATAGTCTGAGATTTTAACTGACTAATGTCCTCCATATTTTATCTTTCATGCAATTGTTTTTGACGTCTCAATCGTTTATTACGATTCTGTCTCTGTGATCGGATGAGTCCTATTGTCATTTTTTTTATATCAGATGTAGATGCTCCTTATACTGAAGTAGTCATAAATTCTTGTTCATCCGAGCTATCACTAATTGTGAAGTCATACTCTTTGGGCTGCTGGAGTTTAAATTCTATCAAGTTCCTTTGCATGTTAATTTTATTATGGTTCACTAGATAGAGTAATGATCCGTGATATATAGATTCAACTTGCAACAGATCAGAGTTGAAATGAATTCTAGTCCCCTCGTCCATGTGTCGACGGTCCAATGCAAAAGTCATATTATTTTGGAATGAGAAAAATAATCTATCTTCAGGCATTTTTTTTTAAAACAACAGGATAATGTAACATTTTAGCCTTTCAAACATTTGTTCAATAAGAGAAAGAGATATTAGAAGACATAAAAGTCATGCTTCATATCACAAAGATGATTTTGAGAAAAGATTTTATTATCACAGTTTATAAATAAGTCATTATTTATATTTCTAGGTCGCGTAATATTTTTTTAGGAAACGACCATTGATTAGAGGCAAGATTCTTTCTCTTTGACAATCCACCAGTTGGTAAGATCCTCCGGAATACATCTTTTCAATTACATATGGGCCCTCCCATATTGGTTCAAATTTGCAACCTATCTTTCGATGAGCTAGTATAGGTCTTCGAAGAACTAAAACTAATTCACCGATTCGAAAGATTCGTGGGTGAACTAACTTATCAAGGGCCCGTATCACTTTTGCTTGATACAGTTCAAGATTTTGCTGAGCTTGTAGACCTTTGCCTTCTAAACTATCGAGTTCTTCAAGTCGTAATCTGACATTTTCTTCTTCAGTTATCGTATTTGCTATTGTAACTCTGAGAGAAGGAATTTGGACTTCGAGTGGTAAAATAGCTTCAGAACCATATAACAAAGCAAACGGTGTTAACCATGTCAGCGTTCGATATGTAGTTCTGTAAGCCCATAAAGCTTCTATTAATCGTTCATTCCACTGTCTTGGGCTGTTGACTAATGTCTTTTTCAAAATTTGAACCAATGTTTTATTGAAGGATTCAGCTAAACCATTGGCTTTAGGATAATAGATTGTGGAATACCTCCAGTCTACTCCATGTCTTTGGATAAAGTTGTTCATTTTTGTATTTTTAAAGGCCAATCCATTGTCTGATATGACCCTTCGAGGGATTCCAAATCTATAAATGATATGCGTTTTAAAGAAATAAAGGACCTGTTCTGCTTTGACTTCTCTAAGCGGTATCGCTTCTGCCCATTTGAAGAAATAGTCAGTGGCTGCTAGAATAAATCGATGAACCTTAGATGACGGAGGATCTATAGGGCCCACTATGTCGGTACCCCAACATTCAAACAGCCAAGATGTAATAGTTGGGTGGAAGACATTTGGAGGCTGGTGTAAAACTACCCCATGCATCTGACATTGATGAAATTTCTTTGCAACATCAAGACAATCAGTCATCCTTGTCGGCCAATAATAACCCATTCTTTTTATTTTCATTTTCATTTTAGGTCTAGATTGATGTGCGCCACATAAACCTGAATGGACCTCTTTAACAATCTCTTGAGCTTCAACTTGGTTTTAGCACCTTAATCACATTTGATCAAAAGATCGTTTATAAAGGACATCATTTATTAGAGCATATGATAATGCTCTTTGTTTAATTTGAGTGGCAATAGAAGTGTTTTCAGGTAATCTTCCAGTTTGTAAATATTGAAAAATTGGTTGTCGCTAATCATCCTTTTCGTTATTCATTGTCATTACTATGTTTTCACCAATTTTCTGCAGATTATCCATGTTAATTTGAGAAAGAACTTGTCGTCCTTTTATAGAAATCGATATGTTGTCTTCCTCTAGACAAGCAAATTCTTTTACAAGTTTTGCAAGACCATCTGCTAAAGAATTATCTCATCTTGGGACTAAGAAAAATGTCACATCAGGAATTTGCTGAAGCAACTTCAGAGTGTAACGAGAATATTGTTCAAGTCGAGGTTTTAAAGTCTTATATTTGCCAGCAATTTGATTGATAATCAACTGGGAATCTTCGTAGATATTAATGTTTTTAATTTCCATTAGTATTGTCAATTATAGACCGGTTATAAGTTCTTCATACTCGGCTTTGTTATTTGTACATGGTTCGGTCAGATGATAGGAAAATGGCATTATCGTTTTTTCTGGAGTGATGAAAATCAATCCTACTCTAGCTTTGCCTGGTATAATTATCTGTTTGTCTTTATCTTTCCGTGCAGATGATGCTCCATCAAAGTAAAGTTCCCATCGTTGTATATTGGAATCTTTTATTTTTGATATTTGTTCATCAGATAAATCATCATTAAGAGGTGATCCACTTGGAATTGGATGTGCTGCTAAAAAGTCTACCAAGATTTATCCTTTAACAGCACGTAACGGTACAAATGTTATGTCGAATTGAAGTAAGATCATTGCCCATCTTGCTAATCTCCCAGAAAGTGTCAGCCGTGTCATTAAATATTGGAGTGGGTTAACTCTTGAAATAAGGGTTACTTTATGAGAAAGCATATAATGCCTCAGTTTTTGAACTGCAAAAATCAAGGCTAAACAATGTTTCTCAATTGCAGAATATTTTATTTCTGTTGGAATCAGACAACAGCTTTAATAGTATAACGCATTTTCTTTTCCCTCGTCATTTACTTGTGCCAATAATGCTCCTAGGGAATTGTCCAATGCTGTGGTGTAAAGGATTAGAGGTCTTCCTACTATAGGGGCTGCTAAAACAGGAGGGGTTATCAGGTATTGTTTAATGTTTTCAAAAGCATGTTGGCATTTTTCATCCCACACAAATTTGGTATCTTTTCTGGTTAGGGCAGTAAGAGGCTGACACCTACCTAACAGATTGGAAATAAAACATCGTATATATGCTAACTTTCCTTGAAATGATCTCAATTGAGTTAGATTTTTGGGAGGAGGCATATTTAGGATAGCTTCGATTTTGAGAGGATCAATTTCTATCCCACGATGTCGAACTACAAATCCTAAAAATTTTCCTGAAGTGACATCGAAAGCGCACTTTAAAGGATTCATTTTAAGATTGTATTGTCGTAGTCGTTCAAAGACAATTCTCAAATCGTATATATGATCATCTTTTTGCTTACTGTTGACAACCAGGTCGTCCACATAACATTCGACTTGATTTTGTATTAATTCATCAAAAATTTGTGTCATAGCTCTTTGATAGGTTGCACTGGCATTTTTTAATCCAAATGGCATACCTTATAACAATATATCCCTATGGGTGTCCGGAAGGCTGTATTTGCTTCATCTTCGGAGAACATTTTGATTTGATTATATCCGGATGATCCATCCATAAAGAAAAATATTGCGTGTTTCGATGCTATATCAACCATTAATTCAGGAATTGGTAAAGGGAATTCATATTTTGGAGATGCTTTATTCAGATCCCTGAAGTCTATGCAGACTCTTATTTTTCCATTTTTCTTTTTAACTGGCACCACATTGGCTAACCATGTTGGATAATTTTCTTCTCGTACGAAGTTAGCTTCTATTAATTTCTTAACTTCTGTAATAACTTGTTGCTCTATTTCAACGTGCATCCTTCTTGGAGCTTGTTTAACAGGGATAACAATTTGATTTATCCCAAGTTTATGGATTGAGACTTCTGGAGATAAACCAGACATCTCATCATAAGACTAAGCAAAGCAGTCTTTGTATTCTGTTAACAATTGAATTATGTCTTTTGTTTCCTCATTGTTAAGGAATTGAAATAATGAAGGTTGGTTTCAGATTTTCATTAGTTCCTAAATTTATTTCTTTTAGTTCATCAATTGTTGATTTAATTTCTTCTTCCAATTCTGGGGGAGCATCTTCGATTGGAAGATCAGATATCAGTTCAGAATCATGTTCTTTAGTGATGACCAGACAAAAATTTGTATCATCTAATGGTTCAAGAGTACCAAATCCAACATCTTCTTTAGAATTAGGATTTCATTTGTTATTATTCCACATTTGTTCGATAAAATGTGGTTGCTTTAGAGACCATTATTTGAGCATTAAACTATTTTGAATAAATTTTTGAGCCCAAGGAGAGTACAGCTCAGAAGGAATTTTCATTGATTCTTGAAGATTTTCATCTTCTATTTTTACATCAGTTTCAGTATTAGAAGAAGTAGAGCCAAGTCTAAACTTAATTGGCTTTTTATCATTTCTATATACTTCTTTGACTACTAAATTCTCAATCTTAGTGTCGGCATATTTTTAAGTTATGTGTTTTGAAGAAGGGTCGCCTATAGAAGTTGTCGGCGAATTTTTTAGATTTTAAATTTAATTTAAATATATATATAATTTAGAAAATAGTAATTGGTTTTGAAAATAATTTTAAGTTTGAAAATTTTAAGATATGAAATCAAACCGATTTCACATCCCAAATAGTTTATGTAAACGGGCACCACACTACAAACCGTATATCTATCCCGAAGAATAGACACACCGCTTGATGATGGGGCTCGGTTAAATAAACTAGAAGATTAGTGACATCTGTTTGGTCTACTAACCAACTTTATAAGCCGACAAGTTCCCCTGCTTAATATAAAGAAATTAAGCAAGGTTTATATTACCTGGGTTCTTAAAGTTCCCTATAAGGGCAAGCCCCTATTGTTAATTACATCTTAAATGGCTGGAATCACTTAAGAAAACTCTCGATAATGATCAGTGGTTTTGCTCTCAAGAATTTTAAAGTTTAAGGTTTTCAAAGGATTGGATTTTGGAAATTTCAAAAGGGATTAGCTCGAATTTGGAACAATTTATTTTAAGAGTCCAATGGAAGAGAAGTAGGAGAAGCTGAGGATCCAAGAGGAATCTTGTCAACTTCCCAAACTATCCTATTGTTTGGCTTCAATTCGAGAATTTACTTAGTGTTGTAATTCTGCCAATTTTAGTTAATTAGGACTTATATTTGTATGATATAATCACACAAGTAGCCTCGAAGATGTGAGGGTTTATGTCGTACCAAACAACTACCTCGAAATCCTAAGACCGGTTAGGACTTAATTTGCATAAAATGATTATGCAAGTTCCTAACGAAAAGGTTGAGGATTTATGTTGCACGAGGAAAACTACCTCGAAATCCTAAGGCTTGGTTATTTAAAACTAGGAAAATGTTTTGCTGAAGTAGACACAAGTTTTGCTGATGACGATGGCCGTGCTGCCCACCATGCTCCGAGCTCCTTATTGTTGCAGAGGTTTAGTTATAGAAGGTGAAAATCAGGAGATGAGAGAAGTTTTTTGGTTTAGAAATCTTAAAGTCCAAATATTTTTAATATTTTAATTAAAACAAATCTTAAAGTTGTTTTAAACAGAACCGATTAAGATCTCACAGTTTCGTCATCCCGGCACCGTTATTTTCATCGAATTCACTTAGTCCAGATGAATTTGCTAAACTCAACTGAATGAGTTCCACACTTTCGTTTAGACCGTGGGAAATCCCGTTAGCAACACGTGGGTTACATCATCCGAGGTATTCCCGATCATTCAACGAGACATTTTTATTTAGTTGCAATTGTAGTTTTGTTGTTCTGTTTTTGATTAAATTTTGAGTTGTTTTATATTTTGGAATGTTATGGCGGTGAATTTTATCTTGTGGTGACTTTTAATTTAGTTTTGGTTTCAGTTTTGTGGCTATCCTAGAGGTTTCAATTTTCATGCAACAGTCTTGTTTAACATGCAAGAAAAAGTACAGTGCAATGCATGTAAGTAAATTGCAATAAGGTAAATTGCAATAAAATAAAAGCGTACCTGGAGGGTCTTCCCGTCATCCCAAGCTGCACTTAAAACACATGTTAAGGCATTTAAATGTTTATAACAAGTACCTAGGTAAAGCTAAGGGAAAGGTTTTGGTTGTCTACCAAATTCCTAATCCTATTGCTAGTCATCTTTTATGACGTCTAGGTTCTTGTATTTTATTTAAGAATGATTTTCTTCATCAAAGAAGAATTAAATTCAGTTGTTCTTCTAGAACATCTCATCATATTGAGAAAGTGCTTAGGACGAGTCCTAAACATCTTTCCAATACTTCCGAGATTATTTTGAGTCCAAGTAAATTTAGTTGCACAGGTGAATTAATCATCTAGGAGTTTAGTTAAGCTTTGTCTCTTGCTCAGTGAACTTGGGCATTTGATTACCTGATGAATGAAGTGACATCTCACTTAATACTCTATTTAAGAGTTATAATAATTAAAGCCTTTAGGGGCAAGTTGGTTTGTTGAGAATTTTAATCATTCTTAATTTGAAGTTTGAGTTAATGGTTTAAAGTGATTTAGTTTAATTATGAGGTTTTAATTAATAATTTTAAGTTTGGAATAGTGTTCAAATTATTTTTGGTTTAAATCTTTATACTTTAAGTGATCTTAATATTTTAAATTTGTTTTACTTTTATTGTTGAATGATGTTAATTTAACATAATTTAAATTTAATTTAATTGAATTTAACTTAATTTAATTTAATTTAATTTCAATATTTTAAATTTAATTTAACTTAATTGTTAAAATGTTAATTTAATTTAATTTTAATTTTAATTTAATTTTTACTTAATTAAATTAAATTTAATTTTAATTTAATTTAATTTAATTGTTAAATTATCTAATATTTTGAGATTTTCTTTAATTCAAGGGTTATTTATTTTTTAATTTTTAATTTACTTAGTTTGGATTATCAGTTTAATCTTAATTAAGAGTTAAATATTATTGAAGTGATTTATTTAGAGATTTTTTTTATTAAAGAATTAATATCCTCTTAAGTTATATCCCTATTTTTAATAATTCAAATTTTCATTAATCTTCCAAAATTTAAATTGTTTAAATAATTAAAGTTTCATTTTTGGTTTATTAAAAGCGATTAATGGGTTCCTACCCTTTTAATTTCCCAAAGTTTCAATCATCCAAGAAAGATAAAATCAAATATTTTACCCTCCATTTTAATTAAACCAAAAATTTTAATAAAGGGGTTTAAATTCTTTAACTACCTTTATGCCGTTTTAGGCTAATTTATTTCATAACTCACTAAATTGAGTTCAAATGAACTTGAAATTTTTATGTCACCTCACTCACATGCCAATTAAGACATTAGAGGAGAAAATGTGATTTTTCTGAATTTAATTTATTTATATAATTATTTTTAGTGAAAAATAAGGGATTTCAAGGAAAATTTAACAACATGACCAAGGTAAGGTTTATGTCCTTAAGAAAATTATGGGATGTTCCTAATGACCATAAAACCCGTTGGACCAATTTTAGTGATTTTTTAAATTATATTTTATTTGTTATAATTATTTTGAGTTTTAGAGTGTTAATTAATTATAAAATAAAATTAAAGTCGAAAAATGGATTTTATATTTTTATTAAATCTCTCTGACCTCAAGGAGTTCAGAGAAACAAATTTTACAATTTTTTGATTTTTCTTTGATTTATTGGAATTAATTTAGTGAAAATATTGGAAAATACATTTTTTAATATTAAAAATTGTTTTAAGCTTTTAAAATTCAATATCTTTACTTTGAACTTGGGAAAAATATTTGGTTTATTTCTAAGTGATTAGGAGTCAAAATATGACATTTTTATGATTTTTAATATTTTTATGATTTTTATTATTTTTTAATTATTTAAAATATTAAAATATGATTAAAAATGAAAATTTTTTAGAAAATTCCAATTTTAATTTTTATAGACTCCTCTGATACCAGAGAGCCAATAAAACCAATTTGGTGAATTTTTGAAATATATTTTTGGAGTTATGAATTTTTAAAGTTTAATTTTGATTATGTGACTTAATTAATCCATTTAGTGGGGTTAAACATTTCCAATTGATTTTAAATTTTTTTGCAAGGTTCTCTATATCCTAGAGATCAATGGAGAATTGATTTAAAGTTATTTTGATGTGTGGTTAACCCTAATTAATTAAAATTTAATTTTAGGTATTTAGGCTAATTAGGGTTATTCTTAATGAATCAAGCCTAACCATAATTATCCTAGGGTCCTCTGGTCCTAAGAAACTTCACCAAATTTTCTTAGAATTTTCGAAGCAACATGCTAATTATTGGAATTAAAATACCAAAAACAGTGATATTAACTTGAAAAATACATAACTTTCCATAGAGATGGCCTCTGACCTTGAAAAATTCAGGGAATGTTCTCATGATCAGAGGATTCAAAAGCCCTATGGTCTCATGCCATGGTGAATTGTCTATGCATAGAATCAAAATACTAAAATGAGTAAATAATTAATTAAAAATAAAATATTCATCAAAATAACATGATTTATTTTCCACATTGTTCTCCTCTGTTCACAGAGCAAGAGGGTATTTTTAGTTTATTTTTATGATTTTTCTACACAAAGATATGGATTTTCTAAGTTTTGGGTATTTAAATAAATAGAAAAATCCTATTTATCTACTTATCCGACTCATCACCGCGTCAACCTATGACGGATCGAAATACCACGCGGTGCACTCCCATTCGACGTCGCCATCAGAGTCAACCGCCACACGTCCCGCTGTCTCGCTCCTCTGATCCGACGCAATCTGAGCCGTTCAACCAATACACGCGCGATCGGACGATGCCTTGTCATCGTCTACGACTGGTGTGCACCCGTGACCGTCCACACTAAAACCCTAAGAACTCTCTCATTTTTCAACAGATTTTATGTGTTCTTATGCTCTATGGATTTGTCTTGAAGAGACGAACACATCCATACGGTTTACATGCCATGAAATTAACTGGAATGAAATGAAGAATTGCTGGAAGCTCGGGAGGAAGGAATGATCCATACCTTTGCTCTGAGAAGTGTAGCTTCAATCAGAGAGTTGTGTCACCTTCGATTGCACCCAAGGAAGCTCCAGATGAAGTCTCTGGCTCTGGGGAAATGTCTAGGTATGAAAGTGTCCACAGCCGATTTCAAAGCTTGGAGGCTAGAGCAACTGGGTGGCCTGAAGAGGGGGCTTTCACCGGGGAACTCCTTCTCTTGGTCCTGTGCATGTGTGGGTGAGTTTAATTTGGGTTTGGTGGAGGTTTCAGAGATGTCCTGGTTCTAGGCTGAGAAATGAGCTTCAAAATTGAGCTCAATCAATGGGGTTTAGGGCAGGAGAGTAGTGGGGATCAATTGCTTTAGGTGAGGAGAAGGTCCTGGAGCAATTTTGGCAGAGTTTTGTTTAGGTCTGGTTCATCACCTTCTTTGGCCGAGAGGTGGTATGGTTTAAATAGAGGTGGCTGGAGGGATTCCCAGGGGGGTTTAGTGGCTTGGATCAATTGCTCTGGTGAGGAGAAGAACAACCATAGTGGCCATTAGGCATGGGACAAGTCAGCAAGGCAGAATTCAAAAATTGGCTCAGATGGGTGCTCTCGGCCTGGTGGTTTCCGGCGGCTGTGGTGGCTGGTCGGCCAGGGTCAGGTCACCCTCAAGGTCGTGGAGGTCGTGGCTGGGGTTTGGTGCAGTCAATTGGCCATGGACATGTGTAAAGGAGTTGAATTGAAATGGAATGGGGGAAGGCTATTTTGGGTTCAAATGAGTCAACCCATGGTTTTGGGCTAAGTTCACCACCCAAGGCCTGGTTTTGGGTCGAAAAGAATCACTTGGGTCGCCCAAGAGAAAATGGTGTGGTCTCCATCCATGGTGATGTGGCTAAACTTGGTTTAGTGTGTAGCATGAATGGGGTTAAAAGTGCTTAAGGAAGGCTTAAGAAAGTAATCCCCTCCTTTTCCATTAATGGGTTGGTGAGGTGGAAAGGGGCTCCTAAGGCTTGCATATGGCTTATGCATGGCTCCATGGCTCCATATGGCTTAGGGATGGCTTGGCTTGATTTCATGAAAGTGGGTTTTAAGGATTTAGAATATTTTAGGGGTAATTTGGCACATGGCTTGGTTTAGAAAAGTTTAATGATGAATTTGAAACTTAGGGAGTGATTTAAATCAAAGGGGATGATGAGGGGAAATTTCATATGGGCTTTAGGATAGATTTTGGGCTTTTGGATTTATTTTGGATGGGCCTTTAGAAAGGTTTAAGGAGGTGGGCTTTTAGGTTTGAAAACAAATTGGAAAAAGGAAGTTTTGTAAAATATTGGGCCCAAAAAATGTTGGGTTTAGTTTAGGGATGTATCATGAGTGATCTAGAATAGGTTTGAAATGATTTGGAGTTGAATTAGGTTTAATTTGGGATTTTTTGGTAAAGGGGCCAAAGTGGGTCAAATTGGGCTAACTTGGGCTAAGGTTGGGTTAAGGTTGGATTTGATGTAAAATTAATGTTGAGAAATATTTATGGGGGTGTTACAAAGAGTTTTCAATTTTGGTTGGGCTTTGATTTTGGGATTTGGGCCCATTTGGGTTATGTTTGGGTTTAGGCCAAAAATGGGGATTTTGACTTTGGGCTAGGTTTGGGTGGAGTTTAGGTTCCAATTTGGGGCAAATCTTGTTAGTGTTTTGTTTGTGGGGATATTAGGAAGGTTTAGGAAAGGATTTGGGGTTAATTGGAGTTGAATTGGGTTGGTTTGGGCTAAGTTTAGGTCCTGGGCCAAAATTGGGCCTTAGGCTTCAAATTAGAATTGGATCCAAATGTCAATCAAATTGGGCTTAGATTTGGTCTAGATTGATATTGTGGATATTTAATTGAAGTTTAGAATTGAATTGGACCAAAATTGAGGTCAATTGTGTTGATTTGGTTTGACATTGGGCTTACTTTGGTTAAAAATGGGTCAAATTGGGAGTTTTGGTAAAAGTGGGTTAAATTGACAAAATTGTCCTATGGTGTAGTTGAATAAAATGAAATTGGAAATATTTGGGATTTTATGGAATTTTTTGGGAATTTTTGGAATTTATGGAATTTTTGATTAAGAAGGGCATTTTGGGTATTTGGAGGGTATTGGGGGGTATTTTTTAAAATTTTGGTATATTTGACTATGGATGATCAATTTGAGTGGGGGGAAATGTTTAGGAATTGTTTGGAGGAGTTTTGGGTAATTTAGGTGATTTTGCAAATTTTGGGTAGTTTCAAGGACATTTGGTAGGTTTAGCGGGTGTAGGGCCCCGGGGGTCAAAAATTGAAATTTTGGAAAAAAAAAGAAGATTGATTAGGTGTGAGTAGAATGGAATCACTTTGGTTGAGCCATGAAGCCATATCAAGCCCATAAGAGCTATGAGAGGACTCATTTTAGGCATTCACTATGTTGTTCCTAACCCTCTTAGCCAAGGGCTTAGGGGTTGAGGAGCATCCATATGGATTACCTACATGAGTCAAGAAGTCAAGCTAGGTATGAATGGTTTTAGGATTTGGAATGTGTGTGAAAGTGTAATGTGTGCAGGTCAACCCTCACCAGACCAGGCCACCCAGGGTAGTCCTAAGGCCAAAGAGTCCTATAGGGAACTCATCCTTTAAACCTCCACATTTGATTTTAACCCTCCATGTAACTTAGGGGTTTACAATCAAACTTATGGGGTTTACAGGGAGTTTAAGGGGTGTTTAAATTTCTAAGTGGTGGGTCCCATTTCTAGTCCTCTAAGATAGTTAAAGGGAAAGCCTAAGGCTAGATCCTAAGTACTAAAGAGAGAGAAGAGAAAAGACCTCATACAAAATGAGGTCAACAAATAAACCCCCAATAGGTGTGTTGTGCTAACCAAGCACACCGCGCGTATTGGCGTTGACAAAAGAGATCAACTGAACTAACACAGACGTCTAAGTGACACACTTAGAACGGAGTAGAAACAAATTTCCGTTGGGGAGTATCGAATATATTTCCAAGATTGGAGATCCCTGAACTCTCGCTGGGGAAAAGAGAAGGAGGTGAATTCCAGATCATAAGATCTGGGAAAAAATTGATTTAGATTTCATTTCATTTTCTATTCCGAGTTTTTTTTAACGTGTGAGTTTAGATTTCGATTTATTCTGAGTTTCAATTTCGATTGAGGTTTAATTTAAAATCAATTTAAGGAAATCTGGATTTGAAATGAGAATTGGAACCTAGGTTCCAACCTCGGGACTGCGGAGAGAACTGGAATTTAGGTACCAGCCTCGGAGTGAGAAGCGGAGTTTAAGTATCGATTGAAAAGGATGAGAATCAGAATTTAGGTACTGATCTCGAAAGTTTAAAGAGAACTGAAATTGGATTTCAGCCTCGAAGGTTTAAATAGAACTGGAATCTGGTTCCAGTCTCGAAGGTTTAATGAGAAATGGAAACTAGTTCCAATCTCGAAGATTTAATGAGAAATGGAAACTGGTTCCAATCTCGAAGATTTAATGAGAAATGAAAACTGGTTTCAATCTCGAAGATTTAATGAGAAATGGAAACTGGTTCAAATGGAAACTGGATCCAATCTCGAGGATTTAATGAGGAATGGAAACTGGTTCCAATCTCGAGGATTTAATGAGAAATGGAAACTGGTTCCAATCTCGAAGATTTAATGAGAAATGGAAACTGGTTCCAATCCAATCTTGAGGATTTAATGAGAAATGGAAACTGGTTCCAATCTCGAAGATTTAATGAGAAATGGAAACTGGTTCCAATCTCGAAGATTTAATGGGAAATGGAAACTGGTTCCAATCTCGAAGATTTAATGAGAAGTGGAATCTGGTTCCAATCTCGAAGATTTAATGAGAAATGGAAACTGGTTCCAATCTCGAGGATTTAATGAGAAATGGAAACTGGTTCCAATCTCGAAGATTTAATGAGAAATGGAAACTGGTTCCAATCTCGAAGATTTATCTGTATGAAGAGGGACCCAATCCCATGCCATCAGAACCAAATCTAACAAAGTTCATGGCTCCGTGCCAATAGAACTAGTCGATCCTCTAACACACAGAGAAAAAGATTTAAAAAGAACTGGTAAGTGTACCAAGTTGAAAAGACTCGACCTGGTGACAAGTCGAGGAAAACATTTGAATTTCAGAAGAGTTTCAAATAGATTTCATTTTGAAGAATAATTGAAGGATTCAGATCTAAGAATTCAGATCAAAGGATTCAGATTGAGATTTAAATTCATTTCATTCGTTTTGGTGATTCAATTTCAAAAATATTTAGAGTTCGTATCAGTTCAGAATTCATTTTGACATTTAGATTCTTAAAAGCGTTCTCGTTTATTTTCATTTTCCCTTTGTTGTTTGCTCGAAGTTCTTTTAATTTAATGGCGTTTCCCAGTCAATTCGCTCAAAAAGAGGTGAAGGCAAAACATGACGTGGTCACTTTCATTCCAATCTTGTTGAAAATACATCATACATCTTGATCCAAAACATGATGATATTTTCTTTGAGAATTTAACATCTCATACAATCTATATAAATCCAAAACGGATTATGTAAGATTCTTCAAGTTTCTTCTAAAAGCAGCTGTCAAAATCCATGTCTGAATAGTGAGATACATGGACAATAACATCACCTTCCAAGTCATCCTTGGCAGGAATGTCGTATGGATGTGCATTAGAGGTGTGCTATTTCCCATGTAAATCACAGCTCCTAAGGCCGGAGACTCTCTAACTCTGGATCTGGCTGAAAGTGGAAAGGCATTTTCCTATCATCCATCCTCCTGAAAGGAACAGAGATTCGTTCCACAGGCACTCCTGGGATGCAACGTTTTGCGATGTCTGCTCCGTTTCCTTTCAACACCAGGACGGAACCTACCGGTAGTGGTATCTCCACCGGCCCTCGGAACTCACAGGGGCCTACAATCTGAAGGTCAGATCTGAACATGATATTGCACTGGTTGACAAAAGACACTGTGCAGAAAGGTCTAACGAAATCATGATGGTCTATATGTGGAGGTATGCAGTCGCCCTCCTTGTAGATGTTAATGATGCAGCTGTTGGGTATGCAATCTACGAGCAATACCCTCCATGTTATCATCCTCTTTACCGTTCTTTTGATAAAATTCGGCATCGGATCCACCTCACTGTGACGGAGTATCCCTGGTGGATGTCCTTTTCTGTCTACCGTGAAGTTGTAGCAACATCTGCATTGGATTGTAACTCTTCCTTTCCCTGTCATCCACCTTCGGGGTTCTGAATAAGTTTTCTCCCACAGACGACCCGCTCGGCCCATTTTCTGAAGTTCAACGACGCAATCTACAATTTGTTGCTGCTCATAATCTGAGAACACATCTGCATGTAGCTCGAGACCTTCTAAGATATTGATCCTCTTGCCTCCAATTCTTTCAAAGTATTCAAAAGTTTTCTTTTCAACATTCTGCATTCTTTCTAACTCATATTCTGGAATTATCTGCAACTGGCAAGGTCTAGTAACGTACTGGGGAATGTAGGGCTCCACCCCGGCACGCTCTCCTGCATGTCTTGGCTCCTCGAGGATAGTCTCTGTCGGGACATCCTCCGGGGTTGCTTTCGCAACAAGACTCTTCAAAACTGGTGCATTTATCTGGCATCGAGGCGCTGATTCTATTTCTGCTCCTCTTGGGATTTCCTTTATCTGCTCTGCTTTCCTTGGAGTGGATCTCCTCCTTTTCGGTTCCTAATGAACCAATTTCATCAGAGTATTTGTATTGCTGATAGCAACTGTCTCTTCTTGTTGATCTGCTGCTAACTTGGTTAACATCTTGTGAATGCGGCGATTCTAGTTCCTTCGCTGAGTGGCTGTGAGAGTAGCTTTCCTTACCCCTTGGATTTCTGTGGGCATGGCGCTGATAAGCCTGCCCTCTGCTGTAGCAACAACAGACTTAACTTTCTTATCTTCTCCCGTTGCATGAGCGGTATTTATTTTTCTCTTCTTGCTGGTAGATGGTTGATTTGAGCCACCCAATTTCATCACTGTATGGCTGCGGAGCTCTTCCCGATCGAACGGGGTCCAATCATTTTCTTCATACTGTTTCCCGGCTGGTGTGAATTCAGAGTCAATCTTGATCACGGCTCCATCCCTCACCCTCTTTTCATCAAGTGCTAGACTCACGCCATTCTTAAAGTTCAGAACCAACCGCCCGTTCGATATTTCCCTGCGAAAAACAAGGAAAGGATCAGGGGCTGTACTAAGAACAAGAACAGTAGAAAAATATGTTTATTAATGAAGAGCTTTTATTCGTTTATTTTAAATTTAAATAGGAGTAGGAAAAGATCAAGAGTGAGACTCGATTTGAAAGGAAGGATAAAAACTTTATTATCAGGATTTCACATGTTTTCTTTTTTAACTTTTTTTTTTATTTTCTTTATCATCCATTTTTTTTATGTTTTTGGGTTCAGACCCAGTCATAAGTAATTACTATGCCCGTGCTTCTAGGAATGAGGATTCATCCTTCGAAACATCAGGTTGCGTAATACTTCTTAAGATATCGTTCATTAATTGGAAGCATAGGTTGCTCTCCACGGCAATTTACAAGCTGGTAGGAACCTCCTAAGTAGACTGTCTCGACCACGAATGGCCCTTCCCATGTTGGTTCAAATTTACCACCTATCTTGCAATGCGCAAGAATAGGTCTTCTGAGAACTAAAACTAAGTCACCGACTTTGAATGTCCTTGGGCGGACTAATTTATCATGGGCCTGGATCATCTTGGCTTGATACAGTTCCAAATTCTGCTGTGCTGAAAGTCTTTTCCCTTCTAAGCTTTCCAATTCTTCTAGTCGTAATTTGACATTTTCTTCTATAGTGATTTTGTTTGCAACTGCAATTCTGAGAGACGGAAGCTGGACCTCTAAGGGTAAAACGACCTCGGACCCGTACACTAAGGCGTAAGGCGTAGACTGGGTAGGAGTTCTGAAAGTCGTCTTGTAGGCCCATAAGGCTTCTAACAACTTCTCGTGCCAATTTCTCTTGTTGTCGTCCAAAGTTTTCTTTAGGATTTGGACGAGAGTTTTATTAAAAGCCTCGGCCAAGCCGTTCGCTCTTGGGTAGTAGATTGTTGAATAGCGCCAATCAATCCCGTGTCTTCTGACAAAATTGTTGATCTTCGTAATGTTGAACGCGGACCCATTATCTAAAATGATTCTGTGCAGTACTCCGAAACGGTAGACGACTTAATTCTTGAAGAATTGTAGCACGTGATGTGCTTTCACTTCTCTTAGCGGTACTGCTTCTGCCCACTTAGAAAAGTAATCTTTAGCTGCAAGAATGAAGCGATTTCCTCTTGAAGAAGGCGGCTCTATCGGACCCACAATATTAGTGCCCCAACACTCAAATGGCCACGATGCGATTGTCGGATGTAGCACATTTAGAGGTTGATGTAGAACCACTCCATGCACTTGGCACTGATGACAACTTTTGGCAATCTTCATGCAATCGGTCATCATCGAGGGCTAGTAGTACCCTAGTCTTTTAATCTTCATTTTCATTTTCGGACCCGACTGATGAGCGCCACAAAGTCCAGAGTGTACTTCTTTAATGATTTCACGAGCCTCTGACCCGCTCAGGCATCTTAGCCACATCTGATCAAAAGACCTACTGTATAACGTGTTGTTTATTAATGCGTAAGACAGAGTTCTTTTCTTGATTTGATGAGCTAACGACTTATCGTCTGGTAGGCTTCCTGTTTGCAAGTAGTCTATTAATGGCTATCGCCAATCTTCTGTAACTTCTGTTACTGATGCAAGCGATTCTTCTACTTTTCTTTCTGATTTGTGTATTGTATCCATGTCGAGCTGTGAGAGAACCTGACATCCCTGAACTGACACTTCAACTGATTCATCCTACGAGCAGGCAAATTCTTTTGCAAGGTGGGCTAACGCATCTGCGAGAGCATTTTCTCTTCTGGGAATCTTGTAGATCGTTACATTCGGAATCTATTCCAAAAACTTCATGGCATATTGAAAGTATTGTTCGAGTCTTGGCTTTATAATTATGTATTGTCCGGCGACCTGTTGAATGATCAACTGTGAATCCCCATAGATGTTGATAACCGTTATCCCCATCTGAGTAGTTAATTCCAATCCGGTTATAAGGGCTTCGTATTCTGGCTCATTGTTTGTACACGGTTCTGTTAAGTGGTAGGAGTATCTTAACATTCCCGCTCTGGTGTTATAAAGATTAGTCCGATTCCTGCCTTACAGGGCACTATCGTTTGCGATTCTTTATCTTTCTGTGTTGAAGATGCTCCATCGAAGTACAGTTCCCAACGCTGATCATCGAGGTCTTCTAGGCTCATTATATGCTCGTTTGGCAAGTCGTCGTTAAGAGGCGATTCCGCCTGAAAAGGGTGTGCTGCGAGGAAGTCTGCTAGAACTTGTCCCTTTACGGCACGAAGAGGAACGAAAGTTATATCGAATTGTAATAGTATCATTAACCACTTGACAAGTCTGCCAGAAAGTGCGGACGGGTCATCAAATAATGCAACGGATTAAACTTCGAAATAAGTTTGACCTTATGAGAAAGCATGTAGTGCCTGAGCTTCTGTGCAGCGAAGATCAGGGCAAAACTGTGCTTCTCAATAGGAGGATACTTTACTTCTGTCAGAATTAGACGACGGCTTAAGTAGTAGAGAGCATTTTCTTTTCCCTCGTCATTAACCTGGGCTAGCAAGGCTCCGAGAGAGTCATCTAAAGCCGCAGTATAAAGTATCAACGATCTACCTGAGACTGGGGCTGCTAAAACAAGAGGTGTCATTAAATACTGTTTGATGTCATCGAAGGCATGTTGACATTTGGAGTCCTAAGTAAACTTGGCATCCTTCTTGACCAAAGCAGAAAAAGGCTGACACGTTCCTGACAAATTTGAGATAAAGCGTCGAAGATATGCCAATTTTCCTTGAAAAGATCGTAGCTGTTTCAAGGTTTTGGGAGGTAGCATTTCTAATATAGCTTTATTCTTCTCCGGATCAATTTCAATTCCATGATGTCGAACAACAAATCCTAAGAACTTCCCAGAGGTAACACCGAAGGCGCACTTCAGGGAATTCATCTTAAGGTTATATTGTCTTAATCGCTCAAAAATAATTCTCAAATCATACAAATGATCTTCTTTTATTTTGCTTTTGATGACCACATCATCCACGTAGCACTCGACTTGGTTGTGAATGAGATCATCGAAAATTCTTATCATTTCTCTTTGATAAGCTACTCATGCGTTCTTTAATCCAAACAGCATCACTGTGTAGCAGTATACCCCGATCGGCGTTCTAAAGGCTGTAAGCTTTTCATCTTCTGGTGCCATCTTTATCTGGTTGTATCCTGATGATCCATCCATGAATGAGAAGACTTCATGTGTTGAAGCAATGTCGATCATCAATTCTGGAATTGGTAGCGGGAATTCGTCCTTAGGACATGCTTTGTTTAAATCTCTGAAGTCTACGTAGATTCTGATCTGACCATTCTTCTTTCTGACTAGTACCACATTGCCTAACCAAGTTAGATATTGTTCCTCATAGATAAATTTAGCGTCTATTAGCTTCTTAACTTCAGCTATAACTTGTTGTTCAATCTCTAGACGCATTCTTCTCGGAGCTTGTCTAACTGGAACGACAGTGGGATCCACTCCTAATTTGTGAACTGCGACTTCTGGAGCTAATCCTAGCATTTCATCATAACTCCAAGCAAAACAGTCCTTGAATTCCATTAGTAGCTTAATTATCTCTTCGGAGTCTTCTTTATTAAGTAAGGAGCTAACAAAGGTCGACTAGGCTCTTCGCTAGTACCTAAGTTAACTTCCATTAACTCGTCTATTGTAGATTTAATTTCTTCTTCGAATTCTGGCGGAGCATCTCCGATTTGCAGATCTTCGAGATCTTCTAAAGCTTCCAAGCAGTCTTCATTAGGCTCGCAAGTGACAACCAAGCAAAATCCCGTATCGTCAACAGACCCTACTGTGCCGAATCCGAGACCATGTTTTGAATTGGGAGGCCGACTAGCATTGTTCCATAATTTTTCAAAGTGTTGTGATTTACCTTTTGTCCATTGTTTAGGTAAGACACCACGTTGAATTAAATTCTGAACATAGGGAAAGTATCGCTCAAAAGGTAATTTCATTAATTCAGAAGAAGTAACATCTTCAAATTGTACATCTTTTTCATTATTGGAAGAAGAAGCACCACGGTAGAACTTGATTGGTTTAGTACCACCACGTACTTCCTTGACCACCATACCCTCGATCTTATTAGAATGGATTGGGGTCAGGGTCATAGTATGTACATAATGGTTAATCTTCTCGTACATTGATTTGTATTCTTCATTCTTTTCATCTTCGAGAGAGATCTTGAACTGAGGTTTCTTCCAATTTATTTTCATTACTTCTTTCTTGATTTTTTCTTCTTCAGAACTGTTCTCCCAATCAACGTCGATGACTGGTTTCTTCTGTCCAACTGTTCTAATGTCTCTTCCACGACCTCGTCCCCGGCCTCGACCTCGAGTGCGAGTTCTGGAGAAACCTTCACCATCTCTCCGCGAGAGAGTGGTGAGTAACTGTTGGACTAGAATCTTTGGCTCTTTATCGTCTTGTACTTCTTTTCTTCATTTGGTACAGTGTTTCTGGAAAATATCGTTTTCTCTAGAGGCGCGTAATAAGCTGCATCTTCGTGAATTCCAATTTCATGTACGGAGAACGGTTGCAAGTCACCTTTGATACACTGTTCTCCTCCATCGTAATACTTTATGCACTGGTGCAGAGACGATGGTACCATCCGGTTTTCATGGATCCATGGCCGACCCAGTAGAGCGTTGAACGATGTCTCAGAATCAATTATGTGAAATTTTGCAGTTGTCTTTGCTAAATCACCGGTCTTCATCAGTAATGTTATCGATCCAAGAGCTCCTTCTCCTTTCTGATTGAACCCTATTAATAACATCTTGTCTGCTTCGAGGTCGCGAGCATCAATTTCCAAATATGCTAACATTCAAAGGCTCATTATGTTGATTGATGCTCCTGGATCAACCAACACTCTGGAGAGCGTAAACTTTCTAATAGTGACTGAAATGTACAACGGTCGGTTGTGATCTGCTGTTCCCAGTAATAGATCATTGTCCGTGAAGGTAACACCTTGCTGTTTTTTTAACGAGCAAACCTCGTCAAAGGAATTACCGGCCATTTAAGCTAAAAAAATCTCTGGATCAAGTAGAGCCTTGATCAGAGCTTCTCTCATCTCATTTGACAGGATCAGAGCGTCATATATGCTTAGTTTGGCTGGTAGCTTCCTAAGATGGGCTAGCACGTTATAGTCCACTTTATTACCATGTTCTTCATTTTCTTCCCGAATGGGCGGTTCTTCCGCCGGGTTGGCTCTTCCTGAGCAACCACCTGCTTTCCTTTATCCTTTGGACCCATTCTTGGGGGTAGAACTTTTCCACTTCTTAGGTTGACTTCAGTTACTTCTTCTGAATTTGGTGTTGAATCTGCCGGTGTATCCTCTTGAATTGGAATGTCTGGCTCTTCTGGCGTTGCTTCAGAATCTGATGACTCTAATTCTATTGCAATCAGAGCTCCTCAAAATTCACAAATAGACTCACTGCTTGTTGAGCTTTCGTAGCCATCCTTGTGAACGTATTCTCCTTTGTCGTGGTCATCGAGGTTTAGTATGATTTGAGAATCGTTATTTATATCGGAATCGAGATCTGGATTAGGTTGGTTTTCGTTAGTTATGTAATCGTTAGAAACAGTCAAAACGTTGACAACGCCAAAACTCTTATCGTTATAAGATCCCGCTGGGGCAAGCAAATAATCATACAGAGTCAGAGGTTAGAGGGATTTCTCCCCCGAATCGGAAACAAACATTCTAGGATAAGCAGCCCCTAGTCTACTCTTTAGAGCCTCGGTTTTCTTCTCTCCCACGATTTTCTCCTCCTACTGAGGCGGTTCTTCAATTGCAAGCGATAGTGCTGGCTCGACAGGTCTGAAACTCTGAGTTGAAGCGCATACCGAAGCGGTTTGGATGTGATCCAAAATTTTCTTTGAAGACTTTGTCCAGACGGTACTCCATCCATCATGGGTTGTGTAAGGGTCTATCGGAACAATAGGATCCGTTGAAATAACATTGACAGAACCTCCCTTTTGGGGTTCCTTCATGTATTCCTTCGGGATCGTTATGTTCCCTTTCCGGAGATTGTCGTCAAGCCAAATCTTGAAAGTGATGCAATCCTCTATCTTATGCCCAAGCATCCGGTGGTAAGTGCAATAGTTTGGATGATCTTTCTTGTTGACTTCTTCCGGCCTCTTGGGCTCTGGTAGCTGAAAATCTGGTGTCTTTATTAAACTGCGGAACATCTTCACCACTGCTTCAGTTTTGAATGGATATTCCTTGTTCAGAAAATCTTTCGCAGTATGCTCGTGGACGAGGCGAGTTGTTCATAATGCTGAGGCGACTGATAGCTCGGTCGAGGTTGTTGATAACCCTACTGAGGTTGTTGGTAAGTAAGCTGCGGTGGTTGATAGCTAGGCTGTGGCCGCTCTGGCTATATCTGTACTGGCTGCTTGCCCTTATCTACTGCTGCGACGATTCCGGACTTCTTTTTGAATGTTTTTACGGGCTTCTGCTTATCGCTCTTGTCCACGAAACTTAGCTGCTTTGCTTCCTCTTGTAAGCTCCCGGCCTTGCTAAGCAACTTCTCGAAAGTCTTGATTGTAAATCCTTTAAGGAGAAGTGCTATTGGGCCATGGATACTCTTAAGCAAGATGCCGACTGCATGCTGTTTCTGAAGTTGGGGTTCACACTTCATGCTTAAATTTCTCCATCGAAGTATGTAATCCACTAGAGTTTCGTTCGGTTTCTAGTGTTCCACCACTAGATCACCGATGGTGATGTGGTGCCGAGCCCCGACAAACCGCTTAATGAAAAGGTTTTCTAATTCTGCAAAGGTCTTAACTGAACCATTTGGCAATTCTGCGTACCAATCGAAGGCAATCCCTGACAGGCTACTGACAAACTGTCGAAAGAGTAAGGCATCACTCCCACCAGCATTGCAGCAACTAGCATGAAAGTGTGCGACATGCTGCCGGGGGTTTCACGTTTCATCAAAAGTCTTAAACAGAGGTGGTACGAAGCCTTTCGGGTATTGGACTGCATCGAACTCTTCGGGGTAAGGTCTACCCGTCTGAATAGATGCTCCACTCTTGGATTGTGCTAAAGCTTCTCGCACCTGCTGTTCTACCATGTTTTTAATGTCCTTTTTGGGAATCATACTCTGTGTAGAATCCTTCTTTGGTTACTCGTCTCCGTTAACGGATGTGATCTCTTTTCCTCCATCTACAATATGGATGATCTCTGGGGGTATTTCTTTCTTAGGTTGTACCTGACTCTGGAGAGTGGCTAAAGCAGCAGCCATCTCTTCCATCCTCTTTGTCATTTTGGAAATTGTGTAATCTCTTTCCTGAAGCTGTGCTCTCATCACTTCCGGTTCATCTCTTTCCGCAGCTGCCGGAGCACCTTGCGAAGATGAAGATGCTCGTGTCTCAACCATGTTGATCTCGACATACTCTTCATCCATGAACTCTGATGAATCAACTTCATTTTCCAACTTTTCTCCTCTTTCTTTTGCCAACCGGCGGATATCAGTCCTTAGCTTTCCTATAGCATCCTTGAGGGGTCTCTTCCAGACAGTCTCGCGGTTGTTGTGTGATGGTTGTTGAACTTCTTTTTCGGGAGTTTCTTTTATTGCAGTAGCAATTCCTTCTGATTCAGGCTCTTTGACGAGGCTTTTCTTCTCGGGAAGTTGCGTCGGTATCGGCTTAGCGATAATAGGTCGCCACACCATCCTTCTTGCAGCAGAAGGCCTAAGACCAGACGGTCTGTCGGCTATATGCTGGTAGGTGATGTCCTCCCTAATATGGTGACCCGATACAACAACAGGCGAACTAGCCCTCATTTTCTTCCTTGGTTTCTCTACGGCGGTAACAGGCTCTACTCGCAGTCCGAGGCGGGATCTAGCTGTCACTTGTCTCATTCTTCTTAGGATTTTTGACACGGGGCATCTTTCTTTCTTTGCCAATTTTTCTATCACAGCTTGTAGCCGAGCAAATGGTGTAGTCTTAACCCTTTTTCTTTCATAGTTACTATAGTATGCAGGTCAGGGTAGTGTAGCGGAAATCCTTCGGACATCTTCTTCATCCGATGCAGCAGAGGGGTGAAACCTACTCCCTTCCAACAGAGGTATATACTCAGGCAATTCTTCTCTTTCCTCAAGAATTTCTTCTAGAAAAACAACTTCAGCAGCCTTGGCTTTCTCAATTTTGGCAATCTTTCTGCTTCTATTTCTCCTTTGAGTTCGAGTTAGGGGTGAAACTATTGAACTGGACCTAATCTCAAAAACAGATGGTATACTAGCAAAATCTGTACCCTCCACGGTGACAAGCTCATCACAGACTTGGATTTCCTTCCCCTTTAGTTTGGCAGAAGCCGGGGTAGGTGCAGAGATGACTAGACCGGTGGGGGTAGAGATAACAGTCCTCCTATGAATAGCAGTACTTCTTTCAGCTGGAACCCTTTACAGGGGAGGGAATTCTTGAGTCGACTTCAGGTTGAACTCAATTACGGGCTCTTCAGTTTCTGGCACTTTGTCCATTAGTGCGAAGAGAGTGACGCCAACGAACTTGATATCTGTGCTGTCGAATCCTTGTCCAAAACGGATAATCCCATTGTCCAGAAGTTCATCCTTATAGACGGCGAAGTCCATTCCATTGGTGCAGGAGAAAATTAACTTTGGTGCAGTCATTCTCTGCAGGGTAGATTCTGAGTATTAGTCCCGAATTATGCTTCCTTTTGTCGCAAAACTTAGAACAAAAAAGAAAGAGTCTGAACATATTTTCATTTATCTTAATGTATTTATGATTTAAAAGAGTTTGTTTATAAAAAGGGTCGTTTATTAGAAGATTTGTTTATTAGGAACGAAATGATTAAAGAACGGAGTTTATAGAAAAAGGAAGGGACCCGGTTCGGAATTGAAAAGGAAGAGAAATTCTCGCAAAACTTCTCAACCCGAAGGACCGCTCCTAAGCTAACACCTATTGGGGGTCCACCCCACCTCAGAAAAGAGGTAAAAGGATTTCGGAACCTCTCTGTTTAGGGGCGTCTAAACAGTGGCTCCTAAATCCGAGAGAAGTTGGTGATACCCGTTCAAGATAGAAATGAACGTAGTATGCCAACGGAAGAATGATAGTTTTGGTCCACTAGGGATGTGGACTCACTATCGATTTATGAAAGCAAAAGCATCTAATCAAAATGGAGAGAGGAACTAGTCCCCAACAGAGTGGCCAGAAGCTGTCGGCATATTTTTAGGTTATGTGTTTTGAAGAAGGGTCGCCTACAGAAGTTGTCGGAGAATTTTTTAGATTTTAAATTTAATTTAAATATATATATAATTTAGAAAATAGTATTTGGTTTTGAAAATAATTTTAAGTTTGAAAATTTTAAGATATGAAATCAAACCGATTTCACATCCTAAATAGTTTATGTAAACGGGCTCCACACCACAAATCGTATATCTATCCAGAAGAATAAACACACCGCTTGATGATGGGGCTCGGTTAAATAAACTAGAAGATTTGTGACATCCGTTTGGTCTGCGAACCAACTTTATAAGCCGACAAGTTCCCTCGCTTAATATAAAGAAATTAAGCGTGGTTTATATTACTCGGGTTCTTAAAGTTCCCTATAAGGGCAAGCCCCTATAGTTAATTACATCTTAAATGACGGGAATCACTTAAGAAAACTCTCGATAATGATCAGTGGTTTTGCTCTCAAGAATTTCAAAGTTTAAGGTTTTCAAAGGATTGGATTTTGGATATTTCAAAAGGGATTAGCTTGAATTTGGAACAATTTATTTTAAGAGTCCAATGGAAGAGAAGTAGGAGAAGCTGAAGATCCAAGAGGAATCTTGGCAACTTCCCAAACTATCCTATTGTTTGGCTTCAATTCAAGAATTTACTTAATGTTGTAATTCTGCCAATTTTAGTTAATTAGGACTTATATTTGTATGATATAATCACACAAGTAGCCTCGAAGATGTGAGGGTTTATGTCGTACCAAACAACTACCTCGGAATCCTAAGACCGGTTAGGACTTAATTTGCATAAAATGATTATGCAAGTACCTAACGAAAAGGTTGAGGATTTATGTTGCACTAGGCAAACTACCTCGAAATCCTATGGCTTGGTTATTTAAAACTAGGAAAATGTTTTGCTGAAGTAGACACAAGTTTTGCTGATGACGATGGTCGTGCTGCCCACCATGCTCAGAGCTCCTTGTAGTTGCAGAGGTTTAGTTATAGAAGGTGAAAATCAGGAGATGAGAGAAGTGTTTTGGATTAGAAATCTTAAAGTCCAAATATTTTTAATATTTTAATTAAAATAAATCTTAAAGTTGTTTTAAACGAAACCGATTAAGATCCCACGGTTCCGTCATCCCTACGACCGTTATTTTCATCAAATTCACTTAGTCCGGATGAATTTGCTAAACTCAATCGAATGAGTTCCACACTTTCATTTAGACCGTGGGAAATCCCGTTAGCAACACGTGGGTTATATCATTCGAGGTATTCCCGATCATTCAACGAGACGTTTTAATTTAGTTACAATTGTAGTTTTGTTGTTATGTTTGTGATTAAATTTTGAGTTGTTTTATATTTTGGAATGTTGTGGCGGTGAATTTTATCTTATGGTGACTTTTAATTTAGTTTTGGTTTCAGTTTTGTGGCTATCATAGAGGTTTCAATTTTCATGCAACAATATTGTTTAACATGCAAAAAAAGTAAAGTGCAGTGCATGTAAGTAAATTGCAATAAGGTAAATTGTAATAAAATAAAAGCGTACCTGGAGGGTCTTCCCGTCATCCCAAGCTGCACTTAAAACACATGTTAAGGCATTTAAATGTTTATAACAAGTACCTAGGTAAAGTTAAGGGAAAGGTTTTGGTTGTCTACCAAATTCCTAATCCTATTGCTAGTCATCTCCTATGACGTATAGGTTCTTGTATTTTATTTAAGGATGATTTTCTTCATCAAAGAACAATTAATTTCAATTGTTCTTCTAGAACATCTCATCATATTAAGAAAGTGCTTAGGACGAGTCCTAAACATGTTTTCAATACTTCCGAGATTATTTTGAGTCCAAGTAAATTTAGTTGCACAGGTGAATTAATCATCCAGGAGTTTAGTTAAGCTTTGTCTCTTGCTCGAGTGAACTTGGGCATTTGGTTACTCGATGAATGAAGTGACATCTCACTTAATACTCTATTTAAGAGTTATAATAATTAAAGCCTTTAGGGGCAAGTTGGTTTGTTGAGAATTTTAATCATTCTTAATTTGAAGTTTGAGTTAATGGTTTAAAGTGATTTAGTTTAATTACAAGGTTTTAATTAATAATTTTAAGTTTGGAATAGTGTTCAAATTATTTTTGGTTTAAATCTTTATAATTTAAGTGATCTTAATATTTTAAATTTTTTTTACTTTTATTTTTGAATGATGTTAATTTAACATAATTTAAATTTAATTTAATTGAATTTAACTTAATTTAATTTAATTTAAATTCAATATTTTAAATTTAATTTAACTTAATTGTTAAAATGTTAATTTAATTTAATTTTAATTTTAATTTAATTTTTACTTAATTTAATTTAATTTAATTTAATTTAATTTAATTTAATTGTTAAATTATCTAATATTTTGAGCTTTTCTTTAATTCAAGGGTTATTTATTTTTAATTTTTAATTTACTTAGTTTGGATTATCATTTCAATCTTAATTAAGAGTTAAATATTATTGAAGTGATTTATTTAGGTATTTTTTTTATTAAAGAATTAATATCCTCTCAAGTTATATCCCTATTTTTAATAATTCAAATTTTCATTAATCTTCCAAAATTTAAATTATTTAAATAATTAAAGTTTCATTTTTGGTTTATTAAAAGTGATTAATGGGTTCCTACCCTTTTAATTTCCCAAAGTTTCAATCATCCAAGAAAGATAAAATCAAATATTTTACCCTCCATTTTAATTAAACCAAAAATTTTAATAAAGGTGTTTAAATTCTTTAACTACCTTTATGCTCTTTTAGGCTTATTTATTTCATAACTCACTAAATTGAGTTCAAATGAACTTGAAATTTTTATGTCACCTCACTCACATGTCAATTAAGACATTAGAGGAGAAAATGTGATTTTTCTGAATTTAATTTATTTATATAATTATTTTTAGTGAAAAATAAGGGATTTCAAGGAAAATTCAACAACATAACCAAGGTAAGGTTTCTATCCTTAAAAAAATTATGGGATGTTCCTAATGACTAGAGAACCCCTTGGATCAATTTGGTGATTTTTTAAATTATATTATATTTATTATAATTATTTTCAGTTTTAGAGTGTTAATTAATTATAAAATAAAATTAAAGTTGAAAAGTAGATTTTATATTTTTCTTAAATCTCTCTAACCTCAAGGAGTTCAAAGAAACAAATTTTACAATTTTCTGATTTTTCTTTGATTTATTGGAATTAATTTAGTGAAAAGGTTGGAAAATACATTTTTTAATATTAAAAATTGTTTTAAGCATTTAAAATTCAATATCTTTACTTTGAGACTTGGGAAAAATATTTGGTTTATTCCTAAGTGATTAGGAGTCAAAATAGGACATTTTTATGATTTTTAACATTTTTATGATTTTTATTATTTTTTAATCATTTAAAATATTAAAATATGATTAAAAATGAAAAATTTTTAGAAAATTCCAATATTAATTTTTATAGACTCCTCTGATATCAGAGAGCCCACAAAACTAATTTGGTGAATTTTTGAAATATATTTTTGGAGTTATGAATTTTAAAGTTTAATTTTGATTATTTGACTTAATTAATCCATTTAGTGGGGTTAAACATTTTCAATTGATTTCAAATTTTTATGCAAGGTTCACTATATCCTAAAGATCAATAGAGAATTGATTTAAAGTTATTTTGATGTGTGGCTAACCCTAATTAATTAAAATTCAATTTTAGGTATTTAGGCTAATTAGGGTTATTCTTAATGAATTAAGCCTAACCATAATTATCCTAGGGTCCTCTGGTCCTAAGAAACTTCACCAAATTTTCCTAGAATTTTCTAAGCAACATGCTAATTATTGGAATTAAAATACCAAAAACAGTGACATAAACTTGAAAAATACATAACTTTCTATAGAGATGGCCTCTGACCTTGAAAAATTCAGAGAAATGTTCCCAAGATCAGAGGCTTCAAAAGCCCTATAGTCTCATGCCATGCTGAATTGTCTATGCAAATGGAGAATCAAAATACTGAAATGAGTAAATAATTAATTAAAAATAAAATACTCATCAAAATAACTTGATTTCTTTTCCACATTGTTCTCCTCTGTTCACTGAGCAAGAGGGTATTTTTACTTTATTTTTATGATTTTCTACATAAAGATATGGATTTTCTAAGTTCTGGGTATTTAAATAAATAGAAAAAATCCTATTTATCTACTTATTCGACTCAGCGCCGCGTCAACCTACGACGGATCGAAAGACCACGCGGCGCGCTCCCATTCGACGCCACCATCTGAGTCAGCCACCATGCATCCCGCTGTCTTGCTCCTTCCTCTTATCTGACACAATCTGAGCCATTCAACCAATACACACGCGATCAGACGGTGCCTGATCATCGTCTATGACTAATGTGCACCCGTGACCGTCCACACTAAAACCCTAAGAACTCTCTCATTTCTCAACGGATTTTCGTGTTCTTATGCTCTATGGATTTTTATTGAAGAGACGAACACATCTATACAGTTTACATGCCATGAAATTAACTGGAATGAAATGAAGAATTGCTGGAAGCTCGGGAGGAAGGAATGATCCATACCTTTGCTCTGAGAAGAGTAGCTTCAATCAGAGAGTTGTGTCACCTTCGATTGCACCCAAGTAAGCTCCAGATAAAGTCTCTGGCTCTGGGGAATTGTCTAGGTATGAAAGTGTCCACAGCCGATTTTAAAGCTTGGAGGCTAGAGCAACTGGGTGGCCTGGAGAGGGGGCTTTCACTGGGGAACTCCTTCTCTTGGTCCTGTGCAGGTGTGGGTGAGATTAATTTGGGTTTGGTGGAGGTTTCAGAGATGTCCTAGTTCTGGGCTGAGAATTGAGCTCCAAAATTTAGCTCAATCAATGGGGTTTAGGGCAGGAGAGCAGTGGGGATCAATTTCTCTAGGTGAGGAGAAGGTCCTAGAGCAATTTTGGTAGAGTTTTCTTTAGGTCTGGTTCATCACCTTCTTTGGCTGAGAGGTGGTATGGTTTAAATAGAGGTGGCTGGAGGGCTTCCCAAGAGGGTTTAGTGGCTTGGATCAACTGCTTTGGTGAGGAGAAGAACAACCATAGTGGCCATTAGGCATGGGACAAGTCAGCAAGGCAGAATTCAAAAAATGGCTCACATGGGTGTTCTCAGCCTGGTGGTTTCCGGCGGCCGTGGTGGTCGGCCGGCCGTGGTCGAGTCACCCTCAAGGTCGTGGAGGTCGGGGCTGGGGTTTAGTGCAGTCAATTGGCCATGGACATGTGTAAAGGAGTTGAATTGAAATGGAATGGGGGAAGGCTATTTTGGGTTCAAATGAGTCAACCCATGGTTTTGGGCTAGGTTCACCACCCAAGGCCTGGTTTTGAGCTGAAAAGAATCACTTGGGTCAGCCAAGAGAAAATGGTGTGGTCTCCATCCATGGTGATGTGGCTAAACTTGGTTTAGTGTGTAGCATGAATGGGGTTAAAAGTGCTTAAGGAAGGCTTAAGAAAGTAATCCCCTCCTTTTCCATTAATGGGTTGGTGAGGTGGAAAGGGGCTCCTAAGGCTTGCATATGGCTTATGCATGGCTCCATGGCTCCATATGGCTTAGGGATGGCTTGGCTTGATTTCATGAAAGTGGGTTTTAAGGATTTAGAATATTTTAGGGGTAATTTGGCACATGGCTTGGTTTAGAAAAGTTTAATGATGAATTTGAAACTTAGGGAGTGATTTAAATCAAAGGGGATGATGAGGGGAAATTTCATATGGGCTTTAGGATAGATTTTGGGCTTTTGGATTTATTTTGGATGGGCCTTTAGAAAGGTTTAAGGAGGTGGGCTTTTAGGTTTGAAAACAAATTGGAAAAAGGAAGTTTTGTAAAATATTGGGCCCAAAAAATGTTGGGTTTAGTTTAGGGATGTATCATGAGTGATCTAGAATAGGTTTGAAATGATTTGGAGTTGAATTAGGTTTAATTTGGGATTTTTTGGTAAAGGGGCCAAAGTGGGTCAAATTGGGCTAACTTGGGCTAAGGTTGGGTTAAGGTTGGATTTTATGTAAAATTAATGTTGAGAAATATTTATGGGGGTGTTACAAAGAGTTTTCAATTTTGGTTGGGCTTTGATTTTGGGATTTAGGCCCATTTGGGTTAGGTTTGGGTTTAGGCCAAAAATGGGGATTTTGACTTTGGGTTAGGTTTTGGTGGAGTTTAGGTTCAAATTTGGAGCAAATATTGTTAGTGTTTTGTTTGTGGGGATATTAGGAAGGTTTAGGAAAAGATTTGGGGTTAATTGGAGTTGAATTGGGTTAGTTTGGGCAAAGTTTAGGTCGTAGGCCAAATTTGGGCCTTAGGCTTCAAATTGGAATTGGATCCAAATTTCAATCAAATTGGGCTTGTATTTGGTCTAAATTGATATTGGGGATATTGAATTGAAGTTTAGAATTGAATTGGACCAAAATTGAGGTCAATTGGGTTGATTTGGTTTGACATTGGGCTTACTTTGGTTAAAAATGTGTCAAATTGGGGGTATTAGTAAAAGTGGTTTAAATTGACAAAATTGGCCTATGGTGTAGTTGAAAAAAATAAAATTGGGAATATTTGGGATTTTTTGGTATTTTCTGGGAATTTTTGGAATTTATGGAATTTTGGGTTAAGAAGGGCATTTTGGGTATTTGGAGGGTATTGGGGGGTATTTTTTGAAATTTTGGTATATATAGCTATGGATGATCAATTTAAGTAGAGGGAAATGTTTAGGATTGATTTTGAGGAATTTTGGGTAATTTAGGTGATTTTGCAAATTTTGGGTAGTTTCGAGGACATTTGGTAGGTTTAGCAGGTGTAGGGCCCCGGGGGTCAAAAATTGAAATTTTGGAAAAAAAGAAGATTGATTAGGTGTGAGTAGAATGGAATCACTTCGGTTGAGCCATGAAGCGATATAAAGCCCATAAGAGCCATGAGAGGACTCATTTGAGGCATTCACTATGTTGTTCTTAACCTTCTTAGCCAAGGGCTTAGGGGTTGAGGAGCATCCATATGGATTACCTACAAGAGTCAAGAAGTCAAGCTAAGTATGAATGGTTTTAGGATTTTTAATGTGTGTGAAAGTGTAATGTGTGCAGGTCAACCCTCACCAGACTAGGCCACCCAAGGTAGTCCTAAGGCCAAAGAGTCCTATAGGGAACTCATCTTTTAAACCTCCACATTTGATTTTAACCCTCCAAGTAACTTAGGGGTTTACAATCAAACTTATGGGGTTTGCAGGGAGTTTAAGGGGTGTTTAAATTTCTAAGTGGTGGGTCCCATTTCTAGTCCTTTAAGATAGTCAAAGGGAAAGCCTAATGCTAGATCCTAAGTACTAAAGAGAGAGAAGAGAAAAGACCTCATCAAAAATGAGGTCAACACTTAGCAGTGGAGATTGGAGTTAGAGTCATAGAATGTATATAATGATTGATTTTGTCATACATAGATTCAAATTGTTTTTCTTTGTTTTCTTCTTCTAGAGGTATTTTAAATTGAGGTTCCTTTAAAACCATCGATGTCGTTTCTTCTTCAAAGTCCAGATGAATTTTGAATTTCAATGGTTTCTTCATTGTAACAATCGGATCTTCTTTTCCTTGTCCTCATCCTCGGCCTCGGCCTCGAGTATAAGTCTGACGGAAATTAGTTCCTTTTGTCTTTGAAGAAAAATGATTTTTTTAGTTTATTTTCTTTTTTTTATCTTTTTCTTTCATATCCACCACTGTCTCTCTGGAGAAAATAGGAGCATAATATGCTGCATCTTCATGTATACCGATTTCATGGATTGAAAACGATTGTAATCTCCTACAATACGACATTCTTGTCCTTTTTATAGATATTTTATGCATTGATGCAATGAAGAATGGACCATTTTATGTTCATGAAGCCATGGAAAGAGGTATCAGAATCAATGATATGAAATTTTGCCATTGTTGTTAAGTCGGCTATCTTTAGGAGCAATGTTATTTATCCAAGTGCTCGTTCTCCTTGTTGATTGAATCCTCGTAACATCATCATATCTCTTGATAATTTGGATGTGTCAATATCCAAATACGCAAGAGTTCTTAAATTCATAATGTTAATTGAAGCACCTGGGTCAATAAGAACTCTCGAAAGTATCGTATCATTTATGTTTACTGTGATATATAATGGATGATTATGTTCAGTTGTTTCGAGCAACAAGTCATTATCAGAGAAGGTAATTTTCATTGATTCTTCCAATGGACAAATTTCATTTTGAGTAATACTAGCAAGTTGAGCTAAGCAAATGTCTAGATCTAAAACAGTTTTTTTCAATGACTCTCTCATTTCTTTGGAAAGCATAAGAGCATCATAGATGCTCAATTTTGCTGGTAACTTCCTCAAATGAGCTAGTATGTTATAGTCCACTTTGTTATGAAGATCATCCTTATCTCTTTCAGGGAGTTGATGATGTATTAGAGGAATGATCTTTTCTGATGTAATTTTTTGTCTTTCTTTTTCTTCTGGAGCCATTCTAGGAGGTAGAAATTTTCCACTTCTCAAATTAATTTCAACTATTTCTTCAAGTTGGATATTGCATTCTTTTATCTCCGAGTCTGAAGATTCCAATTCTGTGGAAATTGGAGTTCCTTATAATTGTAATGTAGCAATGTCATTCTCATCTTTATCATTGTCAGATTTTCCATCAATGTTTTTGTCATTTTGATTGTCGTTAGATTGATCAAGATCATATACGATTTGAGTATTGTCTACAGAATTAGGATTTGAATGATCATTTTTAGAAGCATCACCCAAAATAGACAGAATGTAAGCAAAACTGGAATTATTATTATTCACAGTAGGAGAAAAAAGGAAGTCATACAAATTCATCGGTTCCAGGATTTTTCATCCTTCATCCGATATAACTTCCTAATAGAAGATGAGGAAACATAAGAACGAGAGGGTACAAAAGGAACTACAGTCCCTACATCTGGAATACCTCTAATCCTTTTCAGTTTTTTATTTTTCTTTCTCTTTTCTTTCTTGGGAGGCTTTGTAACCTGATATTTAGTAAGGTTCTCATCAGAAGATTTACCTCGAACAATGTTGTCTTTGTTCTTGCTTTTGGAATTAAATTTTTTCGCTGAAATCATATTGACTGAACCTTTGTCAGGTTCTTTCAAATATTCTTTCAGAATTACTATATTTCCTTCTTTAAAGTTATGCTCTAACCAGTCTTTGAAGACAAAACATTCTTCAATTTTATGTCCGAGCATTCTATGATAAGGACAATAATTGGGATTGTCCTTCATATTGACTTCTGCCGGCCTTTTAGCTTTTAGTAGCTTATATTCCGGTACTTTAAGCAGGCAACGGAATATTTTGCTGATGGCCTTGATACACCTAAAATATATAGTATTTTTATGCACATTTTTATACCTATTTTTAATGATATTGCACTTTAATGGAAGGTATTTTGTGTTTTTCTTGCAGTATGATGAAAATGGATGATCATGATGAAAGGAGCAAAATTGGATTAAATTTGGAGCAAAAAAGATGAAAAATAAAAAAATTGGCACTGGCGGCTAAGCGCCGCTGGGCCAGCGCTTAGCCGCCACAGTTAAAAATCAAAATTCAAATGGATTTGGCGCCAATTTCAAAGGGGATGGGATGCAACTCTTGGTGGCAACATCCATAACTTCCTTTGGGCGGCAAATTTGAATGTAGGGGTGCGTTCATCTGGACACATTTTGAAGAGACACCAAGACACCTTTTGGTTTACTATTTAAAGAGAGTATTAGGAAAGATTTAGAGGAGAAAATTTGAGGAGACTCTTCCACTGCATTTTGAAGAGTACTTCCATTGTTCTTCCACTGCATTTTAAAAGATTTTATTCAGAGTAGGAGTAGAGAGTAGAAAGGAGAAAAGGGTCGGAGTGAAGAATTCTTCTTCCCACTTCTTTTCTTTCTTTTAGATTAGTTTTTATTGAAGTCTGAAGTCTATATTCTGAGTCAACAGAGTTGGGAGACTTGCTCTGAGAAGTAGTTTAGCGAAGAGTCAAAGTTTCAGAGGAACTTTCTTAGTCTTGTGGAGAGGATTTTCAGATAAGTGTTTACTTTTATTTAGTTTATTAATACTTATTTTCATTTATTATTTTTCTTATCATTGTTTTTAATTTCAAATCAATGTGTTTTTATATTTTCTCAATGCATTTTGAGTAGTTTACTTTATCTTTTTCTTTCTTAAATGGAGAAGTAATTAATTTAAAGAGAATTGTTGTGGAAAGCATAAGTGTTTAAAAGTTGGAAGAAGTTGTGAAGATTGATTCTAAAAACTTTGTTTACTTCTTAATTTGGCCTTTAAGTTGTAAAATTTCTTGAGATTATGTAAGATCCAATGCGGTATTGTCTCATAAAAGTTAGTAAGAATCACATGAAATTATATGGGTGAGAACTGTAGTCCATATAATTGAATGTAATATTAGAAGATATTTTTATAAAAAGGAGTAAAATTAGAAGATTTTAGAGTGACAGGCTAACGCCCCCTAATTTGGTTTGAAGTTTTGAGTTTTGTTATGAGAAGTTAGCCCTCAGGTGGTGGGAATCGAGGGAACTCTAGAGTGAGAGACTGGTATCTTCCCTGCCTAACCATGTTCAAAATAATATAAATTTCAAATTAACTCTATGTTCTTTATAGAACCAAGTAAGGGTAAAGAACACATTTGCTTCTATCTGTCACAACAAAAATTTGAATACTTCCACAACAATACTTTAAGAATTATTACTACTTCATGAAAGGAAAGAAAAAGATATTCTAGTTAATAGTATTTTACATCCAATGTTATTAGTTATTGTAATTTTAATTTCTTGCTTTGCATTTTTATTAAGAAAATTTCAAAAGACATATCAAACTTCAAAATTATTCAAAATCAAGACTTTTTCGAAAACAATTAAAGAAAGTAAAAAGATAATTTCTCTGATTCCTTTAAAGATTTCACATTTTCCCTGTGGGTTCGATATCTCAGGGCTTAATCAGAAAGTCCTTTATTACTTGATAAACGATACGTATACTTGCATATTATCCCATATTATAAAATCATTATTTTCATATATTAAATCATCAGCACATTTATCTAGTGGAACTAAGTTTTTGGCATCCGTTGCACTTATATCTATCGGGGATCAAGTTTTTGGCACCGTTGCCGAGGAAAATTAATTTAAATTGCATTTTAAAGAGAATTAAGAAATTATAAACTTTTACTTTTCTTTGTTTTTGTTAGTGTGTTGTATTTATTATATGCGTAGTTTAGGTTCTGAAGGACTTGTGCCTTACGATTCTGAATTAGAAAGAACTATCAGAAAAATCAAAAAAATTAAAAATACAGAAAAAGAAAAAAATATTCAAGAAATGACAAATCATCAAAATCAAAATGTTGGCATCCATCAAGAATTAAGACCTTTAAGAGATTATGTTAACCCTACAGTAGATGAACTTCGTGGTAGTATTCAAAACCCTACTGTAGCTACTAATTCTTTTGAGCTTAAACCTGCTATTATCCAAATGGTGTCAAATAATCAGTTTGGGGGAGCAACAACTGAAGATCCTAATTTACATCTTGCTAATTTTCTAGAGTTATGTGCTACTTTTAAATATGATGGTGTTTCGGATGATGATGTTAGACTTATACTTTTTCCTTTCTCACTAAGGGATAAAGCTAAAATGTGATTACATTCGTTAGCACCTGGATCAATTAGAACTTGGGGTGAACTGTCACAAAAATTCCTTGCTAAATATTTTCCACCATCTAAGACTGCAAAGTTGAGAAATGATATAACATCTTTTTGTCAGTTTGAAGGGGAATCAATATATGAAGCATGAGAAAGATTTAAAGATCTCCTCAGGAAATGTCCACATCATGCGATACCAGATTGGTTAATAATTCAAACTTTTTATAATGGATTAGTTGGATCTCTTAGATCAATCATCGATGCTACTCATTGGTGGATTATTAATGTCTAAACCATTTTCTGATGCTTATGCTTTAATTGAAGAAATGGCTACTAATAATTTTCAATGGCCTTCTGAAAGGTTAAATCCTAAAAAGGTAGCCGGTGTTTATGAAAATGATGCTTTACAATGTTAGCAAATCAAGTTGCTCGTCGTATCAAGGAAGATAGACCAATTTGGGATGAATTTTTCTCAGCCAATCCTCATGATTGAAGAAAATTCATTAGGCCAAATGGTTGATTCTTATTCTTCACAGAAACCGTGAATGCTATAATCAAACCTAAGAACCCATATTCCAATTATTATAACCCAGGTTGGAAGAATCATCCAAATTTTAACTGGAATAACAATAATCAGAGTGGTGTTAATCAACAATGGGGGAACACCCAAGTAAACCCATTGGGGAATTAGAACAACAAAGGTAATAATAATAATAGATTAACTTATCCTTCAGGTTATAACAATGCTTTACAAAATAAGGAGAAGAAGTTGTCTATGGAAGAAGTAGTATCACATATGGGAAATCAATTACAAATTCAAGGAGCAACCATCAGAAATATTGAAAATCAATTGGGATAAATTGCAAATGCCTTAAGTAATAGATCCCAACGAATGCTTCCAAGTAATACTGAAGTGAATCCAAGAGAAAAGAATAAAGAACAAGTGAAAGCAATTCAACTGAGAAGGGGAAAAGAATTGGAAGGTAGACTTAAAAAAGAGACTGAAGTAGAGAAAGAAGAAATTGAAAGAACTAAAGAGGACGCTCCAAAAGGTTTTGAAAGACCTATTTCTTCACCTAAGGTTGATTTAGAAAAACCACCACCTCCATTTCCTCAAAGACTTCGTCAACAAAAGTTGGATAAGCAATTTTCAAAATTCTTGGAGATATTAAAGAAGCTTACCATTAATATTCCATTTGCTGAAGCCCTAGAACAAATGCCAAGCTATGCAAAATTTATGAAGGATATTCTTAATAAAAAGAAGAAGTTTGAAGAAAATGAGAATGTTGCACTTAGTGAGGAGTGCAATGCGATAATTCAGAAAAAGCTTCCTGAAAAACTTAAAGATCCTGGTAGTTTCACAATTCCATGTGCAATCGGAAGAAGATTCTATGGAAAAGCTTTATGTGATTTGGGTGCAAGCATTAACCTTATGCCTCTGTCAATATTCAAAAGACTGGGACTAGGAGAAATAACTTCAACTACTGTAACTCTGCAATTAGCAGATCGTTCGATCACATATCCTAAAGGAGTTATAGAAGATGTTTTGGTAAAAGTGGAAGAATTTATTTTTCCATGGATTTCATTGTGTTAGATATGGAGGAAGATAAAGAGATACCCATAATTTTGGGGAGACCTTTTCTAGCTACAGGCAGAGCCATGATAGATGTACAAAAAGGGAAATTAACGATGAGGGTTAATGATCAGACTGTTACATTTAATAATTCAAAATCGATGAAATATCCTGCAAGAGGTAAAGAAGATGAGTGTTTTAGGATGGATGTTATCGAATATTTAAGTGAATGTCATTTCAAATCAACTTATGAAGAGAAAGCTGAAAGAGAAGAATTTGAATATAAGCGAGAAGAGGAGTTATTTGATTCTGAAGATTTTCAAGAAGAAGATTTAAGGTATGTTCATGAAAGTTTTGAATTGTTGGATATGACTGAAAAAGATAAATCTTATGGTCCATCAATTGAAAAACCTCCTGAACTTGAGTTAAAAATGCTTCCTGATCATTTGAAGTATGTTTTTCTAGGTGAATCCTCAACCTTGCCTATTATAATTTTCTCTCAATTAACTGAAAAAGAAGAAGAGAGTTTGCTTGAAATTCTGAAGAAGCACAAGAAATCCTTTGGATGGACAATTGCTGATATTAAAGGAATCAGTCCTTCAATTTGTATGCACAGAATTCTTATGGAAGATCATTGCAAACCGTGGGCTGATCCCCAAAGGAGATTAAATCTTATTATGAAAGAAGTTGTTAAGAAAGAAATTTTAAAGTGGTTGGATGCTTGGAATTATCTACCCTATTTCAGATAGTGCATTGGTTAGTCCTATTCATTGTGTTCCTAAGAAAGGAGGAGTAACTGTGACTGTTAATGAAAAAATGAAATGATACCAACAAGACAAGTTACAAGGTGGCGAATATGCATTGATTACAGAAAATTAAACCTTGCCACAAGGAAAGATCATTTTCCACTCCCTTTTCTAGATCAAATGTTGGATAGACTGGCTGGGCATAAATACTTTTGTTTTCCGGATGGATATACTCGGTTACCACTAAATTCAAATTGCTCCCGAGGATCAAGAAAAACTACGTTTACCGGTCCTTATGTTACGTTTGCTTTTAGAAGAATGTTTTTTGGTTCATGTAATGTCACTACTACATTTCAGAGATGTATGGTGGCTATTTTTTGTGATTTAATTGAAAAAGGGATTGAAGTTTTTATGGGTGACTTTTCAGTGTTTGGAAGTTCATTTAAATCATGTTTAGAACATCTATCTAAAGTTCTAAAACACCGTGAAGAAACTAATTTGGTCCTTAATTGGGAAAAATGCCAATTTATGGTAGCAGGAGGAATTGTTTTGGGACATCAGATTTCAAAAAAAGGTTTGGAGGTAGATCCTGCAAACATTCAAGTTATATCTAATTTACCTTGCCTAACCAATGTAAGGGGAATTAGAAGTTTTTGAGGACATGCTGGATTCTACAGGCGTTACATCAAAGATTTTCAAAGATTACAAAACTTTTATGTCGTTTACTGGAAAAGGATGCAATAATTTATTTTTTTATGATGACAGCCATAAAGCCTTTGAAACATTAAAAGAAAATTTAATCACTGCACCTGTAATAATTTCACCAAATTGGGATAAACCATTTGAATTAATGTGTGATGCTAATGATTATGCTATTGGTGTTGTTTTGGGTCAGAAATATGATAAAATTTTCAAATTAATTTATTATGCTAGTAAAACTCTTAATAAAGCTCAAATTAATTATACCACTACTGAGAAAGATTTATTAGCTATAGTATTTGCCTTTGATAGATTTCGATCATATTTAATCGAAACTAAATGTGTTGTGCAAACTGATCATTCTGCTATCAAATACTTAATGAAGAAAAATGATGCAAAACTGAGACTTATAAGATTGATTCTTCTTTTGCAAGAATTTGATTTTGAGATAGTAAATAGGAAGGGTTCGATAATCAAATTGCTGATCATTTGTCCAGGCTTGAAATTGAAAAATCTTTCTGTGATATTGAAGAAATTAATGAATATTTTCCTGATGAAAAACTGTTCACTGTTAAAGAATGGAGTGTTCTGTGGTATGCAGACAAAGTAAACTTTATTGTTAGTAATATTATACCCTATGGTTTAACATATCATGAAAAGAAGAAATTTATGTCTGATGCTAAGACTTATTTTTGGGATGACCCATTTTTATATAAACAAGGAAAGGATCTTATAATTCGAAGATGTGTACCTTTGGAAGAGACTTACGAAATTATAAAAAAATGTCATGATTCTGATTATGGGAGACATTTTGGAAGTGATAAAACTGCATATAAAATATTACAATCGAGATTTTATTGGCCTACAATTTTTAAGGATGTGAATGTTTATATTAAAAATTGTGATAGATGTCAGCGTGTAGGCAATATTTCTAGAAGAAATGAGATGCCCCTCAATTATATGTTGGAAGTTGAAATATTTGATGTTTGGGATTAGATTTTATGGGACCATTTACACCATCTTTCGGAAATATTTATATTTTGATAGCAGTAGACTATGTTTCCAAATGGATTGAAGCTATTTTTTTACCTCGATGTGATGCTCAAAGTGTTGCAAAATTTTTAGAAAAGAATATGTTTTGCAGATTTTGAATACCAAGAGTAATCATAACTGATTGGGGAAGTCATTTTGGAAATGCGATTATTGGGAAGTTAGCAAAGAAATATCATATTAATCATCGCATTGCTACTGCTTATCATCCGCAGACAAGTGTTTTGGTTGAATTATCCAATCATGAAATTAAAAGAATATTGGAAAAAACTGTTTATCCAAATAGAAAGGATTGGTCAATTAAACTGGATTATGCTTTGTGGGCCTATAGGATCGCTTACGTAACACCTATAGGAATGTCCCCATATAGGCTGATTTTTGGAAAAGCTTCTCATTTACCTTTTGAACTTGAGCATAAGGCTTATTGGGCTATTAAAGAGTTCAATTATAATTTGAAAGATGTTGCTGAAAAGAGATTATTGCAATTGAATGAGCTTGAAGAAATAAGGAATGAATCTTATGAAAATGCTAAGATTTATAAGGAAAAGATGAAGTTATGGCATGATCTAAAGATTCTTACTAAAAATCTTGTACCAGGACAATAAGTTTTGCTGTATAATGCTAGATTGAGAATATTTTCTGGAAAACTTAAGTCCAGGTGGATGGGTCAATTCATTGTGATAAAAGTTTATTCTTATGGAGCTGTAGATATTCTAGATCCTAAGACTGGAAAAATATTTAAAGTTAACGGACATAGACTTAAGCCATATTTTTCAGTCAATAAATCTAAATCTGATGAGAATTTAATGTTGGGTCAGAATGAGTTCTAGGTATGTCAGACTGAAGACATTAAAACAAGCGCTTTGTGGGAGGCAACCCATATTTATCAGTGTGCTTTGCTTTATGTTTCTTTCGTGTGTTTTGTTTGCTTTGTTTAGTTTGTTTTTATGTTTTTAGTGGTAGTAATTTGGAGTTTTTAAACTTTAGTGGAGGTTATTTGACCTTAATTGATGATTTGGAGAAGTCAGAATGAGAATTTGGAAACTTAGCAGACCTGTGCTAAATTATGCACTGGCGGCTAAGCGCCGACTAGTTGGCGCTTAGGCGCCACAATTATAAAAAAACATGAAAAATGTGAATTTAGAGCCTAGATCGTGGGGGAGAAGTTGTGGGAGTTAATTAGGAGATTCTAAACGTGTTAGAAAATATTCTAGCATCTCCCAAGTCTATAAAAAGGTCCTGACTTAAGGAAAACACTTGCCCCAAGTCCTATTTTCATTTCTGAAGTCTAAGAAGAGAATTTTGAGCACCATGTCTTCCTGGGAGAAGGAGATGAAGAAGAAGCAAGATTCTGATAAAAGTAAGTTCATTAGTGATAGTGCTAAGGAGTTATTTAATGGATATCTGGTTGTTAGCATTCAAGGTATTGCAGAGATGATTGCAAAAATTGAAGCCCGAGTGACTTCAATGGAAGCAAAGATCAATGATATTACTTTACATCTGGATCACATGGGATGGCAACTCAGATGCAATTCAATCATTCAAGGTATGTGGAAGAAATAGATAAGGCGATGTTTGTGAAGAACAAATGGATTGAAGAAGATGATATAAGAATGAATAATGATCGCCCGTTCTATCAAATTTATATTCCTGAAGGGTCAAATGAGAATAATAGTGGTCCTGGTTATATTCCTCCTAATGGAGAGTGGAATTAAAAGTGTTTTATCTCTATTTGTTTAGTGTCTTATATGTTATGTTAGTGTTCTTGTGAGTTCATGTTTGGTGTGTTTAATGTTTTTATATATGCCTGATGATGTGATGGGTACATCTTAGAGATATACACTTATCAGTATAAGATTATAGTGTCTTGTATTTTGAGAATTTTATCCTTTATGTTTGGATAAAAATTCTAGTATTGTATTGAATGTTACGTTTGTTTTAATATAAGTTTGTTTTTGTGAAATTTGTGTGGAATCATTGGTTATTTAACTTTGATTTGGAGTATTAGAAGATTCATGTGGGAAAAATAATTATTTTGAAGTAATTAAGGGTAATTAACAAAGTGATTTAGTGCATATACCTTAATTATAAAAATTTGGGTATTGGCGGCTAAGCGCCAGAATGCCAGGGCTTACGCGCCAGATTTCACGACTAAGCGCCGAGAGTTCGCGCTTAGGCGCCAGTTCGCGAAAATTGGTTCCCGAAAGTTAAAAACCCTAAAATTGCCATTTTCAACCGCCCCATCGTCTTCAACCTTTGCTTTGCCGCGAAAGAGGAGCCTAGGGTATCATACTATGGATCATTTAAGAGCCGATCTCAACAAAAATTGTTAGATTTGGATTCCTTGAGGTAAGAACACTACTCCTAAGTAAAAGTTTTTTATTTTCACCATGTATTTTGAGTACATTATGGAAAATCTTAAAATCACTATTCATGGTGAAGATTTAAGGAAAAGCTTGATAAATTGCTTGGATTTAGTGAAAATATCTTTTGGAAGATAATTTAGCAAGTTTAGTTTGATTTTGGAATTTATGGTGAATTTTTTGTGAATTTTTAGAGATGGCTCCAAAGTCAAAGCGTGCACGAGAAAAGACGAAGTTTGATTCTGACAAATTTGTTAGTTTGAGGGCTGAGGAACGATACTTTGATGCATTGCAGTCACGTAAGTTGATTCATGAGCGTGTGTTTAGTAAGCCAGGAGAGGTGATTGAAGATATGATTGCAAGAAGAAACTGGAAGAATTACTGTTGCTTCTCTGTTGTTGCTGTTGTTTCAGTGGTAAGAGAATTTTATGCAAATTTACCTGCTGCAGAGGAAAATCAGGTGATGGTTAGGTGGCATGAAGTAAACTTTTCTTCTGGTGCAATCAATACATTTTATGGACTACCTCCTGACATGTTCTATTTTTATTCTAACTATCATCCTTCGGAAGGAGAATTAGATGAGATTATGGAATATCTGACTGATGGAAGAGGATTATGGAAAATTACAAATGATAGAAGAGTGAACTTTCTTGCTTCCAAATTGAATGCCATTTCTAAGTTATGGCATTATTTTATCTCATCTAAGTTGTTACCTTCAAGTCATACTAGTGAAGTAACGAGAGAAAGAGCGGTTTTGAACCATTGTATTCAGCATGGGAAGCTGATTGATATTGGAAGCATACTTTTTTATTATGTTTTGAATTGTGCTAGATCAACCACGACTGCAGGTATGAGATTTCCTTCTTTGATTCATTCACTATGTGAAAGTTCTGGAGTGAAATTTGAAACCTGGGTAGAGATACTTCAGCCATTGAGACCAATTACTAGTGTAAATGTTGGTGCTTACACTGTACATTTAGAGTTTGGTTGGAGAGGAGGATTTGGTAGGGCTTCTACTACTTCTACTTCTGTTGCTTCTGCTTCTCGTGCTACTACTTCACGTGCTTCGTCATCTACTAATTCACAGACTGGTTTATTAAGAAAGATTTTGAAAAAAGTGAGTCTTACTCGAGAGCATGTGAGAGATATGAATGGTAAGCTGGATAATGTTGAAAGATATATTGTAAAACAAGATGAATATGAGGAGAATTATCAGCAATATTTGGATAGACTAATTAGAGGAGATCAAAGTACTGAGATGCCACCTCATTTATTCTATATACCTTATGTGTCATCCAGAGATTGGAATGATCAAGATGATGATGATGAGGATGAAGAGTAGATGTATGTTATTTGTTTTAGTTGTTGTATTGATGTGTTGTGTCACTGTGTACTTTATCTAGTATTTTGTTTGATGATTGTGTTGTGATGTGAACCTTGATAGTATGCAGATTGTAGTTGTACTGTTTATCTGTTATGCATATTCAGGTATTATTGTTGTTTTATTGTTGATTTATATGTTGTTGTGTGGTATTGTGTAATAGTAAATATTTTTTTATGTGTATGTTATGTCAGAGTTTTTAGTAGTGTTTACTTTAATTCCAAAAACTGTTAGGAAATTATAAACCACTATTAGGAACTTCTACTTAGGAAAACTACATGTTTAAAATTCTTCAAATTCCATTATCATCTGTTATCTGTATCAGTGTGTTATTTTAGTTGGTGTGTATTTGCTTTGAAAACCTCCACTACTGTAGAAGTCTTCTGAATTTTTTACTTTTCTTATTATTATTAAAAAAAAAGAAAAATGTTTTGAAAAACTAAATTTGATTTCATTTTATCTGTATTTAAATTGTTATACTTGCATATTAGTATATTAAAAATTCCTGCAAGCATGATATGTCAGTTTTTTATTTCTCACCCATGTATCATTTCTTATTCTTACATGTTTTATCTTAATTAAAAATTTAAAGTTTGGGGGGGATTTTAAAAACAAAGATTTTCAAAAACCTAAAGTTTTATTTGATTCTCAAGAATACTTAAAAATAAATCTTATTTTTGATTGAGAACAATTATGTACATGAAGTTATATTAGGGGAACAAAATTTTGAATATAGAAATGAATAAAAGAATTTAGTTAAAATTTATAGTAATCATGAAAAACTTAAAGTTAAAATTTTCTAAATGAAAAGGTGTTAAATAAAGTTAAACTATCTTTAGTAAGAAGTTTTGTATTTTTAGATAAATAGAAAATTTGACTTTTATTCTTCAAAGCTTAAATTTCTTTTATTGAAGAGTAATTTTCAGATACTATTATTATGACTTTTAAGTGAAAGATGTATATCTGATCTTTATTTTAAATGGAAGGATGGAATTCAAAATCATTAAAGGTCTATCCAGATAGAGTAATCCTTGCCTTATAAAAAAAAAAACAAAAAATAAAAAATAAATAAAAATAAAAAATAAAAAATAAATAAAAAGTGAAAAATATTATATATAAAAAGGGAGGAGAAGCTTGAGGATTTAAGGGCCTAATCAAAAATTGGTTTCATACCTAAAGTTTAAGATATAAGTTCAGAAAAAATCTAAAGCTTAAAGTTGTAATATAGTAAGTAAAATTATTTTTCAAATAAAGATTTTTAAGTGAGAAAAATAAATGTTTGAATCTTATATTTTGAAAAATCTACAAATATTTCTAAAATAGATAGAGATTTATATTTATCATTTTCTTTTACTTAAGAACTTTCTAAACTTTAAGTTGGTTTTAATTACTGAAATTTTTTTAAAATTGGACTATTCCATTTCTAGAACAAAATTTTGTTATCTTCCTAAGAAACTCATTACATAATTTGCATGCTAAAGTGTTCTATGAGATTAACTGTCACTTGAGGATAAGTAACATTTTAAGTTTGGGGAATTTTGATACACCTAAAATATATAGTATTTTTATGCATATTTTTATACCTATTTTTAATGATATTGCACTTTAATGGAAGGTATTGTGTTTTTCTTGCAGGTATGATGAAAATGGATGTTCATGATGAAAGGAGCAAAATTGGATCAAATTTGGAGCAAAAAAATGAAAAATAAAAAAATTGGCACTGGCGGTTAAGCACCGCTGGGCCGGCACTTAGCCGCCACAGTAAAAAATCTAGATTCAAAATGGATTTGGCGCCAATTTTAAAGGGGATGGGATGCAACTCTTGGTGGTAACGTCCATAACTTCCTTTGGGCGGCAAGTTTGAATAAAGGGATGCGTTCCTTGGTAGATACATCGAATCTGGACACATTTTGAAGAGACACCAAGGCACCTTTTGGTTTACTATTTAAAGAGAGTCTTAGGAAAGATTTAGAGGAGGCAATTTGAGGAGACTCTTCCACTGCATTTTGAAGAGTACTTCCATTGTTCTTCCACTGCATTTTAAAAGTTTTTATTCTGAGTAGGAGTAGAGAGTAGAAAGGAGAAAAGGGTCAGAGTGAAGTATTCTTCTTCCCACTTCTTTTCTTTCTTTTAGATTAGTTTTTATTGAGGTCTGAAGTCTGTATTCTGAGCCAACGGAGTAGGGAGACTTGCTCTGAGAAGTATTTTAGCGAAGAGTCAAAGTTTCAGAGGAACTTCCTTAGTCTTGTGGAGAGGATTTTCAGATAAGTGTTTACTTTTATTTAGTTTATTAATACTTGTTTTCTTTTATTATTTTTCTTATCGTTGTTTCTAATTTCAAATCAATGTGTTTTTATATTTTCTCAATGCATTTTGAGTAGTTTACTTTATCTTTTTCTTTCTTAAATGGAGAAGTAATTAATTTAAAGAGAATTGTTGTGGAAAGTATAAGCGTTTAAAAGTGAAGAAGTTGTGAAGATTGATTCTAAAAACTTTGTTTACTTCTTAATTTGGCCTGTTAAGTTGTAAAATTTCTTGAGATTATGTAAGATCCAATGCGGTATTGTCTCATAAAAGTTAGTAAGAATCACATGAAATTATATGGGTGAGAACTGTAGTCCATATAATTAAATGTAATATTAGAAGATATTTTTATAAAAAAGAGTGAAATTAGAAGATTTTAGAGTGACAGGCTAACGCCCCCTAATTTGGTTTGAAGTTTTGAGTTTTGTTATGAGAAGTTAGCCCCTAGGTGGTGGGAATCGAGGGAAGTCTAGAGTGAGAGACTGGTATCTTCCCTGCCTAACTATGTTCAAAATAATACAAATTTCAAATTAACCTATGTTCTTTATATAACCAAGTAAGGGTAAAAAACACATTTGCTTCTATCTGTCACAACAAAAATTTGAATACTTCCACAACAATACTTTAAGAATTATTACTACTTCAAAGGAAAGAAAAAGATATTCTAGTTAATAGTATTTTACATCCAGTGTTATTAGTTATTGTAATTTTAATTTCTTGCTTTGCATTTTTATTAAGAAAATTTCAAAAGACATATCAAACTTCAAAACTATTCAAAATCAAGACATACTTTTTCGAAAACAATTAAAGAAAGTAAAAAAGATAATTTCTCTGATTCCTTTAAAGATTTCACATTTTCCCTGTGGGTTCGATATCTCAGGGCTTAATCAGAAAGTCCTATACTACTTGATAAACGATACGTATACTTGCGTAGTATCTCATATTATAAAATCATTATTTTCATATATTAAATCATCAGCACATTTATCAGCGGAACCAAGTTTTTGGCATCCGTTGCACTTATATCTATCGGGGATCAGGCCTCAGTTTTAAATGGATATTTTTTATTCATTCTTTCAGCCATCGTTTTCTTATCTGTCGGTACTGGAATTGGTTGTTGAAGTTGTAGTTGAGAAGAGGAGGATTGTGATGATGATTGGTTTTGTCGTTGTTTTTTCTTTTGTTTGGGTTGAATCTGCATCACTTGTTTACCTTTTTCTACAACATTTTCTGGCTTCTTTTAAAATACCTTGACAGTTTTTGTCTTTTCAGTCTTTTCTGTTACGCTCATTTGCTTTGCTTCTTCTTGAAGATTGGCAGCTTTACTGAGCAATTTTTCAAATGTCTTTATTGTAAATCCTTTAAGCATGAATGCTATAGGACCATGAATACTCTTAAGTAAGATTTCAACAGCATGTTTTTCTTGAAGTTGTGGTTCACATTTCATGCTGAGATTTCTCTAGCGTAAAATATAATCCACTAAACTTTCTCCTGGTTTTTGTTTTTCTACTACCAAGTCACCAACTGTAGTATGATGTTGTGCTCCAGCAAAGCATTGGATAAAGAGGCTTTCAAGCTCTACAAAAGTTTTAAGAGATCCATTAGGAAGTTTCACATACCAATTGAAGGCTACTCCTGTGAGACAGATAACAAATTGTAGAAATAAAAGGGCATCATTTCCCCCGACATTACAGCAGCTTGCTCTGAAATGTGCTAAATGCTGTCGGGGATTACCCGTTCCATCAAACATCTTAAAGATAGGAGGAACAAAACCTTTAGGGTACTGGACAAAATCAAATTCTTCTAGAAATGGTCTACCCTTTGGGATTAAAGATCCAGCCTTTACCTCAGCCATTGTTTCTTTTATCTTTTGTTCTACAAGTTGTGTAATGTCTTTTTCTGGAATTCCACTATGAGGGGAATCCTTTTTCTTTTGAGTGCTTTCTTCGACATCTACTGGCTCTCCTTTGTCTTCTAGAATATGGATAGCCTCTGGTCTGATGATTTCAATGGTTGGAGAAGGATTTTTTGTGGGATTTTGCTAAGTTGTTACCAACTCTTCCATTTTTTGCTCAAGATGACTAATTTGTTCGTCTTGTTGTCGTATAATCGCTCATAATTCATTTGTTGCCTCCTCTTCAATTGACTCCCGTGCTAAGGAAGTAGACCGAGTTTCTACCATATTAACTCTAACAACATTTTCATTTGAACTATCTGAAGTATCTTTCTTTCCTTGCACCGAGAATTGTTTGATATCATTTTTTTAATTTTTTCAATCTTTCTTCGAATGATTTTGCAGAATTTTCTTTACAAGTTCCTTCTTGTGAACTATCTGCAGGAGTGCTTATAGCATCTGAATTTCTTTCACACGATCTTCGTTTCCATACATTATTTCTTAATATGGGACGAGATCCTCTAGGTAGTGTATTTATGTATGAATAATTTGCATTTTGTAGCATATGGACCAAGTCTATCATCTTAGTGGATGTATCTTCCACTTCAAACATTAATTTTTCATATTTAGCTTTGTCTTTTGTAATTGTAACATCTCTTACTCTTGGTCCTAGTCGGAATTTTACTGGCACTCGAGTATATTGTTCATCTGTTGGGCTTTGATGACCTATTTTTTCACAGATAGAGTTTTCTATTGTTAGAATTCTCCTTTCATTGTTTTAGAGACTGCACATCCCATTTTGTCCAATAATCAGGAAATTGAACATTTGTCTTTTTGTTCTAATCTCTTAAACATTGAATATATAACATTAATTGAAGGAGAACTCTTAGGTTGAGAGAAATTATCGGTGTATTCAACAGGAATTGTAATATACCGATTCTCTTCTAAAAAGGAAGGGTTTCCGAACATATTTTGTTGAAATTCAGGTGTTTCAAAATTATCATTTTCGCTCCATCTTTTCTTTCTTTTAAATAAAGGAGTTCTGTGAATATTTTTGGAACAAGACCCAACTTCCTATATAGATGGTGGTAGAATATCATCCTCTTCGCAGACTTGTTTTCCTTTTCTGTCAATTTATCTTTTCATTTCTTCAAGGGTATAAGGTTCTTCGGGTGTATATTCAGGTAGGTCTTCTGTAAAATTTAAAAAGTCTTCATAAGGTTGTAAGTTAAATTCTTCAAAAGAGTTTATATCAATTTGGTATGGATTATCTAATTTAAATTATGTTTCATCAAATAATCCATAGTCATTCTGATAGAAGGAAAGATCTTCTCTATTGGTGTATTGAAGTCTTAGTAATAAGAAAAGATTGAATTGGGAGAATCCATTGCAACTTTTCTGAAATTTCAAGAAAAACGAATATTATTGACTTATTTATAAACTGGGAATTTGTCTTTAAAAATTAAAAAGATGTAGTTCCTACTTATCAAAAAAAAATGTCAAATGAAAACAAGTGATAACAAAATATGAGAAGAAAAATAATCCCCAGCGGAGTCGCCAGTCTCTTGGTGGCGATGAATTGGATCGTCGCCGTCAAGGATTAGGTCTATGTCAAGGAGTCGCCAAACTATGTTTAATATTGTCCAATCTTATTCCTATGGAAGAAATTGGGAAATTTAGGACTAATAGGAAACAGTAGAAAAGGATGTTTATGATGACCCTTATAGAAGAAAATTCTAGAATACCATATCCTGAGATTTCTATATAAGGAAAAATCATGAAATTTTAATAACCAGAGATTTCTATCATGGGTTCTTTTAAATTTCCTATAGAAGCAAGCTTCTATATTTTATTACATCTTAAACAATTTTTAATTATCTAAGAAAACTTCTGATTAATGTTGATCACTTGTTTTCTAAAATTTTATTTTTAAGGAAAGATGTACCCACTATCAGTCCTAAATATTATGTAATAATGTTGTTGTTGTTATTTTATCATTTAATTTATTGTTGTTTTAATTTTACTGCTATCTGAAAGGTTTCAAATTTTATCTTGTCATTTCATTTCATATTTTTGTTTTGTTTCATTGTTTGTCATTTTTATTCTGTCAATATTGTTATCCTAAAAACTTCAATGTCACTATGTTTTTGTTTTAGGTTTTGTAGCTATCCTAATGGTTTTAGTTTTTTTTTATTTTTTATCATGGTTTCATGTCGTCCAGCAAAATAAAGTTAGTACATCCTATAACATGCAAAGGAAATCTAAACAAAGTTAATGTCGTCGTTTTAGTTATCCTGCAAGACAGAGTTAGCACATCTTATAATATGCAAAATAAATTTAACATTTATTCTTAATTTAGAAGAACATCAGGTTTACTAATATTAAATCTAATAAACATTAGATTTAATTTAAATGTTAAGTTTAGATTCAGTGTCATTTGAATTTAATAAATTTGATTTAGATAGATTTTAACTAAGTTTAATTTGAATTAAACTTAATTTTATAAGTTTGGTTTAAGTTGAACTTAATATTAAGTTAAACTTGATTTATATCAAATTTTAGTATTTATGTCAAAATAAGTTCGATTTAAGTCGAACTTAATGTTCAAATAAGTTTAATTTAAGTTGAACATAATATTTAATTAAGTTTCATTTGATTTAAATTTATTATTTGATTGATTCAGGTTCAGTATGGATTGAACTTAAATATGTTTTAAATTAGGTTCGATTTAGGATTGATTTAAGTTCAGTGTTGATTGAAATGAAATTTGATTTAAATTTGATTTAGGTTTAGGGTTGAACCTAAATATAAACTTTGGATTAACTTGGACTCAAGTTAAGTTTTGATGAAGTTACATTCAATATAGATTGAACCTTGGGTTCAAGTTAGGTTGAACTCATGTTGGATTTTGGTTAAGTTAGGTTCAATATGGGTTGAACCTAAGATTTAGGTTAACTTAGGTTTAAGTTAGGTTGAACTTTAAGTTTAGGTTTTATTAAGTTAGGTTCAATATAGGTTGAACCTAATGTTTGGATTAACTTGGGTTCAAGTTAGGTTTTGGTTAAGTTAGGTTCAATATGGGTTGAACCTAATGTTTAAGTTAACTTAGGTTCAAGTTAGGTTGAACTCAAGTTAGATTTTGGTTAAGTTAGGTTCAATATGGGTTGAACCTAAGATTTAGGTTAACTTGGGTTCAAGTTAGGTTAAACTCAAGTAAGGTTTTGCATAAGTTAGGTTCAATATGGGTTGAACCTAATGTTTAGGTTAACTTGGGTTCGAGTTAGCTTGAACTCGAGTTAGGTTTTGGTTAAGTAAGGTTCAATATGGGTTGAACCTAATGTTTAGGTTAACTTGGGTTCAAGTTAGGTTGAACTCAAGTTAAGTTTTAGTTTAAGTTTAATTAAGGATAAATTTGGTTAGGGTTTGAAGTTTTTTAAGCCTAATGTAAATAAAACTTAATGATTAATTAAGTCTAATTAGGTTATACTTAATTAAGGTTTAAAGGTTACTTAAGCCTAATGTAAGTAAAGCATAAGGATTAAATAAGTCTAATTAGGTTAGAATTAATTAGGGTTTAAAGGTTACTTAAGCCTATTGTAAGTAAAGCTTAAGGATTAATCAAGTCTACTTAGGTTAGACTTTAATAGGGTTTAAAGGTTACTTAAGCCTAATGTAAGTAGAGCTTAAGGATTAATTAAGTTAGACTTAGTCAGGGTTTAAATGTTACTTAAGCCTAATGTAAGTAAGGTTTAAGTATATTAATTTGGTTTAATGAGGGTTAAACCTAATTAGGATTTGTTTATTATTAAACCTAATGTTTTAAAAGTTTAATTATAATTAATTAAGTTTAAGGATGTTTTAAACTTGATTAATATTTGTTTATTAAACCTAACGTCTTATGATTAATTAATTTTAAAGATGTTTTAAACCTAATTAATATTTGTTTATTAAACCTAATATCTTTTAAGGTTTAATTATGATTAATTAAGTTTAAAGATGTTTTAAACCTAATTAATATTTGTTTATTAAACCTAATGTCTTTTAAGGTTTAATTATGATTAATTAAGTTTAAAGATGTTTTAACCTAATTAATATTTGTTTATTAAATTTAATGTTTTTAAGGTTTAATTATGATTAATTAAGTTTAAAGATATTTTAAACCTAATTAATATTTGTTTATTAAACCTAATGATATTTTAAGGTTTAATTAAGATTAATTAAGTTTAAAGATGTTATAAACCTAATTAATATTTGTTTATTAAACTTCATACAACATACTTCCATAACTTAATCACTTCATCACTTAAGGAAAAATATAAAGAAAACTAATCAGAATTCATGGAGAAAAAGCACTCTTAACTTGATTGAAAAGTAGAAATCATAGTAAAAACACAAGAAGTAATAATTCAAAACCAAATGCAATACAAAGATAAAGACTTACCTGTAAATCCTCTCCACAAAAATTTTGAAGTTCCTTTGAAAGCTTTGTTTTCCCTTACAATACTCTTTAGAGGTTGGTGCCTAACTCTGTGGTCTCCAAATCTCAATTCTACTCCTAATACAAACTATATAAAATTAAGTAAAGATGGTGAAGTGGAGAGGTGTGTTCTAAGATAACTTCTTAATATAAACCTCACTCTCAAACACTAACCACACCCTCCAACAACAACCATATTTCTGAGCTTCAAGTCCTCTTTTTATACTTTTCCAAAAGTTGTCTTCGTATCTCTTTAAATTATGTTTAGATTCAACGTATCTTCTAAGAGATGCATCCATTCAAGGGTATTTTAAACTGAATTTAGTGCCAATAGAAAGTTGCCCACGTTCTTACTAAGAGGTGCTTCGAAATCCTCTTCAAATTGGCGTCTAAATTGAAATAACTCCTCTTTCTTAACTGTCGCATGTAAGCGCGAGGTAGCGGCACTTAGCCGCGAGCCTGCTGGCACATAAGCTCCAAATTCGGGTGCATAGCCATGGGGCCTTGGCATGTAAGCGCGAGTTCTGGCACTTAGCCACACATCACTTTTTCAATTTTATTCTTTTTTGCTCCAAATTGGGCCCTTTTTCACTCTTTTCATCAAAATCATCATTTAATCATACTTGTTAGAAAAAAAAACAAAAAACCTTCCATTAAAGTGAAATATCATTAAAAAATGTATAAAAATATGTATAAAAGCACTATATATGTTAGGTGTATCATCCCCCAAACTTGAAATGTTACTTGTCCTTAAGTGACACTTTAATCATATAAAAATCATACAATTAAACTATGTGATGAGTTTCTTTAGGAGTTTTTAAAAATTTTATTCTAGAAATGTAGTAGTCCAATTTAGAAAAAAATTTAGTACATGAGACCAATTTAAAGTTTAGAAATCTCTTAAGTAAAGGTTAATGAAAAATACTAGTTCCTATTTTTTTCAAAAATATTTATAAATTCTTCAAAATATAGGGCTTAGGCATTTTATTTTATTTACTTAAAAATCTTTATTAAACAAATTATATTATATTATATTTATAAGCTTTAAGATTTTCTTAAATATTATAATCTAAAAAGATCAGGTGTGGAACCAATTTTTGATTAGGCCCTTAAATTCTCAAGCTTCTCCTTCATTTTCACATATACTTTTTTTTCACTTTTCTATTCTTTTTTTTCTTTTTCTTTCCATTTTTTCATTTTATAAGTCAAGGATTACTGTATCTGGATAGGTCTTTAAGAATTTTGAATTCTACCCTTCCTTTCTTAAAGCATAAGGTCGATATATATCTTTATCTTAGAAATAAAACAAAAGTTTTGAAAAAATTTTTCAATAAAAGACACTTAAGTATTAAAAATAAAAGTCTAATATTTCCATTTTTCCAAAAATATAACTTTTCCTACTAAAGATAGTAACTAAATATTCATCATTTCTTTAATAAGAAATTTTTAACTTTAAATTATTCATCCTTACTATAGATTTTAACTAAATTCTCTTACTCATTTCTATATTCAAAATTTTATTTCCTTAATATAACTTCATACACATAAATATTTTTCAATCAAAATTAAATTTTTAGTACATTTGAGAACAAATAAAATTTTAAGTTTTTTAAAATTGTTTTTTCCTTCCCCCCAAACTTTAAATTTCTATTATAATGAAACATTTAAGCATAGTAACAGGATACATTAGTAGGAATAGAAAACTATAAATATTAAATTTGCAGGAATTTCTAATATCCTAAATATGCAGGTATTGAAAACATGAATGAAAATTACTAGATTCAAAATTTAAAAAATTTTTTATAGAAGAAATTCAAAAGACTTCTAAAGTAGTGGAGGTCAAAAAAGTAAATTCACACATTTAAACAAAAATTTATAACTAAGAAATATATGGTAGTAAATTGAAAAGTTAAGTATGAAATTTTAATTAGTGGATTTTAATAGCATTTTAAAACCTTCCCAAAAAGTTTCTGGAAACAATTCTAAACTAATAAACAAAACACACTAACAAATCACTAACACATTTACTACCACAAGCATTCATATCACATATCACAAACACAACTTAACTAAAATTAACACAAACTCGAGTGTCTCAGCACTATTACAACAAAATAAAAATCATAGAGTAGTCCACTTAAACATCCACAAATGATAATAAACCACACAACAACAATAAGACTAGAAATAGTCCACCACATATCACATCACAAAACATAACTCAAAATAAAATGTCAATCTTAATCATCTTCTTCCTCATCATCATCATCCCCTTCGTTCCAGGTACAGGTAGGCACATATGGGATATAATGTGGATGATTAGGTAGCACAACACTAAAAACACCTCTAATTAATCTATCCATACAACTCTGATGATTCCCCTCATACTCACTATGTTTCTGAAGATATTCCCCCATATGTTCTACTTTACTCTCTACATCATGCACTTGATCCACAGTATAGTTAACACTATCTCTTATTTTATTCAAAAGTTCAGTCTGTAAATTAGAAAACTGACCTAAAGATGCCTGGGATGTGGAAGCACGAGATGTTGATGCAGTAGAAGCAGATGCACTGGAATTCCTGATCCACTAAAAATTTGATAGCTTTTTAATGTCCATTTCATACCTATTTTTGATGATATTGCACTTTAAAGAAGGGTATTTTTCATGATTTCATGCAAGTACAATGATTTTAGGCCTTTGGAGCAAAAGAAAGCAAAAAGGAGCAAATTTAGAGCAAAATGAGGCAAAATGCATTTTATTGAATTACCTAATTAATATTTGATTATTAAACCTAATATCTTTTAAGGTTTAATTATGATTAATTAAATTTAAAGATGTTTTAAACCTAATTAATATTTTTTTATTAAATTTAATGTCTTTTAAGGTTTAATTATGATTAATTAAATTTTAAGATGTTTTAAACCTAATTAATATTTGTTTATTAAACCTAATGTCTTTTAAATTTTAATTATGATTAATTAAGTTTAAAGATGTTTTAAACCTAATTAATATTTTTTTATTAAATTTAATGTTTTTAAGGTTTAATTATGATTAATTAAGTTTAAAGATGTTTTAAACCTAATTAATATTTGTTTATTAAACCTAATGATATTTTAAGGTTTAATTAAGATTAATTAAGTTTAAAGATGTTTTAAAATTAATTAATATTTTTTTATTAAACCTAATATCTTTTAAGGTTTAATTTTGATTAATTAAGTTTTAAAGATGTTTTAAACCTAATTAATATTTGTTTATTAAACCTAATGTCATTTAAGGTTTAATTATGATTAATTAAGTTTTAAAGATGTTATAAACCTAATTAATATTTGTTTATTAAACCTAATGATATTTTATACCTAATTTGTTTTATCTTAAGTCCAATATGATTAAGATCTAAATGTGTAACTAAGTCCAAAATGATTAGACCTAATTATGTTTTAAAAGGTTCTTTATAGGGTTAATTAAATATAAGTTTATATTTATTCACCCTTAAGGTTTTAAAATTTCAATTTAAATTTTCAGATGGTTAAAATTTATATTTTAGGGTTTTTTATTATTCCTCTGAATTTATAACCAATTTCCAATTTAAACTTTATCTATCTACTTAATTTCTGATTTTTTTAGAATTATTATTAAAATAATTGCTAAACCTCAAGAAAATTTGAAAATATCATCTTAAAATATTTTTCTGTCTCTGGAAAAATCAGAGATTATTCCAAAAGACTTGGAAATTAATCCCCTAAAATTTCATAATTTTCTGATTTATAAATAATTTTTAATAATTAAAATACTCCAGGGAGTATTTAATTAATTAAAAATTAAATATAAATGAAAAATTAAAATTTTCAATTCCACATTGTAGAACTCACTATCCTGAGTTCATGGGTATTTTTAATTTATTTTTGTGATTTTTATATAAAAATATATGTATTTTTTATTAGTTAAGGTTTAACTGTATTAATTGAACCTAAAACTAAAAAAAATCGCAGGGTGTGCCGCGTGTCCTCTACACCGTCGAAAATGCGCTCGATCCACTGTGGGAATTCGAACAGCGGATCGAGTAGGGGATGATCTCAGCCATCCATCATTTAAACAGAAGATCAGACGGCTGCGCGCCATCGTCCTCCTCCTGCCTTAAGCCGCAGGCCGTCCATGTTCTAGGGACAATATCTCGCTCGATACTTGATGGAATTGAGTGAGGTTTGTTCCTACACCATCGTCTCAAATAGATGAACATATCCATACGGATATGTGGGGGTTTTGGAATGGTTTCTTTCATAAAGTGTGAAACCCGACCGCCATTGATAAGGAAGAACCATACCTTAGCTACAGTGTATCGAATTTCGATATGATTGCTTTGGGTTGGTCGTCCAGGTCCCAGAAAGCTTCCAGAGACTTCAATTTGAGCTCAAATTAGGTATATATGTGATCTTGATTTTTGAGGAGCTCGATTTGATGTGAGATGTTGAGTAGAAGGCTTGAGACTATGGGGAGGCTCAATTTCAGTTGGGCTCTTCTTCTTGTGACCCCTAAATGGATTTGGGAAGGTTAATTTTGAGTTTTACGGAGTTTGATTTCAAAAACCTATTCTGTCCTGGTTTGGGTCAATTTGTGCTCTCTCGGGTTGGCCAAATTGGGAGGATTGAGTGGGTTTTAGGATCTAATTTTGATGGGGTTTAATTGCTTAGGTCCTAAAGAGAAACTTTGATGTTGAAAGTTTCTGGATTTGAGCAGTATATGGGGATTTATAATTTTCTCTTCCTCACCTAGTTTTAAGCTCTTGGGTTAGCCTATTTAAGCTGGTTCATAGAGTTTTGAGGCTAGCTAATGGCTGGATTTTGATTGGGATTCACTCCTAAGGTCCTAAGGAGCAAGTTTGCTGTTGCGAGTTAGGGGAATTGCATAGAGCTTAGGCCACTATTCCTCTCTTCTTCTCTTCTTGCTTAGGCTTATGTTCGGATCTATTTAATGGGGGGGTTGGATGAATTTGAACTGAAGCAGGCTCATCTAAGGATGCTGCCAACCTTCTCATTAATGTTTTGAAGATAGATTTCAGTTAAGGAAATGATGAATTTAGGTTTTCCAAGCTTAGCCATCATTACTTTTAACCATGGTAAGGATTGAACCCCAACCTTGTCTTGTTCTCATTGGTTCCCCTATGAGGTGGATATAACTGATTATAATCAGTTAGATTAACCTTCATATGTTTATTTAATGGAATAAGGGAGAGGATGACACGTATTCTCTTCATCCACCATGGTATGACAAATAAGATGGGTGACTCACTTCTTGCATAATCTCCTCATCATTTAGAAAGGGGTCGCCTAACAGAAGTTGTCGGCGAATTTTAAATTTAAATATAGATATAATTTAGAAAGTAATATTTGATTTTGAAAATAATTTTAAATTTGAAGATTTTAAGATATGAAATCAAACCGATCTCACATCCCAAATAGTTTATATAAACGAGCACCGCACCGCAAACCGTGTATCTATCCCTAAGGATAGACACACTCGCTGACGGTGGGGCTCGGTTAAATAAACTAGAAGATTTGTGACATCCGTTTGGTCCGCGAACCAATTTTATAAGCCGACAAATTCCCTCGCTTAATATGAAAACATTAAACGGGGTTTATATTACCCAGGTTCTTTAAAATTCCCTATAAGGGCAAGCCCCTATAGTTAATTACATCTTAAGTGACGGGAATCACCTAAGAAAACTCTCGATAATAATCAATAATTCTCGCTCTCAAGAATTTCAAAGTTTAAGTTTTCAAAGGATTGAATTTTTGAAATTTCAAAAGGGATTAGCTCAAATTTGGAACATTTTATTTTGGAAATTCAAAGGAAGAAAAGTAGGAGAAATTACGGATTCGAAGCGAACTTCGGTAATCTCCCGACTATCCTATTGTTTGGCTTGGATTTAGGAAAGTCCTAACGTTCATTTAATGTTTTAATCTTGCCAATTTTAGTTAATTAGGGCTTATATTTATATGATAGAATCATACAAATTGCCTGGAAGATATGAGGGTTTATGTCGTATCGGACGACTACCTCGGAATCCTAAGACCGGTTAGGGCTTAATTTGCAATGCAAATGCCTAACGAAGAGTTGAGGATTTATGTTGCACTAGGAAAACTACCTCGAAGTCCTATGGTTTTGTTGTTTAATTCTAGGAAAGTTTTGTTGATGTCGACACAGGTTTTGCTGACGACGATGGTCGTGCTGCCCACCATGCTCCGAGCTCCTTGTTGTTGCAGAGGTTTAGTTGTAGAAGTCATAAATCAGGAGATGAGAGAAGTGTTTGGTTTAGAGAAGTCTTAATTTCCAAGTGTTCTTTATGTTTTAATTAAAACAGATCTTAAAGTTGATTAAACAGAACCGATTAAGATCCCACGGTTCCGTCATCCCGGCACCGTTATTTTCATCGAGTTCACTTAGTCCAGATGAATTTGCTAAACTCAACTAAATGAGTTCCACACTTTCATTTAGACCGTGGGAAATCCCGTTAGCAACACGTGGGTTACATCATCCGAGGTATTCCCGATCATTCAATGAGACGTTTTAATTTAGTTGTAGTTGTAGTTTTGTTGTTCGGTTTGTGATTAAATTTTGAGTTGTCTTATATTTTGAAATGTTGTGGAGGTGAATTTTATCTTGTAGTGTCTTTTAATTTAGTTATGGGTTTCAGTTTTGGTTTCTGTCCTAAAGGTGTAGGTTTTCATGCAACTGTTGTTTATCATGCAAGAAAAGTAAAGTGCATTTGCAATAAAATAAATTGCAAGAAAATAAATTGCAGTAAAATAAAAGCGTACCTGGAGGGTCTTCCCGTCATCCCACGCTGCACTTAAAACACAATTAGAATATTTAAGCAAGTTCCTAGGTAAAGCTAAGGGAAAGATTTATGGTTTTCTACCAAGTTCCTAATCCTATAGCTAGTCATTTCCTATGACGTCTAGGTTCCTTGTGTTTTTGGTTTGAGGACGATTTTCTTCATCAAAGAATAACTAAGTTCAATTGTTCTTATAAATATCCTATCATATTGAGGAAGTGCTTAAGAAGAATCTTAAACATCTTTTCAATATTTCTAGGATTGTTTTAAGTCCAAGAGAATTTAATTATGTAAATGAATCGATCATCCGAGGTTTTCAAGTTTTGTTAACTTGCTCGGTGAACTAGGACATTTGAATGTCCTATAAGTGAAGTAACATTTCATTTAATATTCTGTTTAGGAGTTATGATAACTAAAGCTCCTAGGGCAAAATGATATTTAATGATTTGTGATTCAAATTTAAGTTCAAATTAATGATTTAAGTTCGGAATAGTGTTCAAGTTATTTTAGATTTATTTTGAGTTCCTTATGTCTTAGGTGATGTTATTTAATTCAACTTAATTCAATTTAATTCAATTTAATTTAATTTAATTTAATTTAGTTTGATTTGATTTAATTTAATTTAATTTAGTTTGATTTGATTTAATTTTTAATTTAATTTAATTTAATTTAATTTAATTTAATTTAATTTAATTTAATTTAATTTAATTTATTTAATTTAATTTAATTTAATTTAATTTAATTTATTTTAATTTAATTTATTTTAATTAATTTATTTAATTTTATTTAATTTAATTTAATTTATTTATTTATTTTTATTTAATTTAATTTAATTCTATTTATTTAATTTAATTTATTTAATTTAATTTATTTAATTCAACTTTTAATCTTAATTTAATTTAATTTAATTTTAATTTAATTTACTTAATTTAATTTAATTTTTAATTTAATTTAATTTAATTTTAATTGAAATTTTTGAAAGAGTTTGATGATTTAATTTTAGTTTAATGATTAAGTCTTTTAATATTTTAAATTTGAGTTATTATTTTAATTAAGAGTTGAATATTAATGAGATGATTAATTTAGGGATTTTTAAATTAAAGAATAAATCTCTCCCTAATAATATCCCTATTTTAATAATTCCAATTTTATTATTCTTCCAAATTTAATCAATTATTTAATTAATGTTTAATCATTTTAAATTGCTTAATGGGTTTCTGCCCTTTAATTATTTAAATTTCAATCATCCAAATCAGATTAGGATCAAATATTTTACTTGTTAAAAAAAAAATTTATTAAACCTAAAGTTTTAATTAAGGGTTAAAATTTAATTACCATTTTTGCCCTTTAAGCTTAATAATTTTATAACTCACTAAATTGAATTCAAATGAACTTGAAATTTTTATGTGACTTCACTCATATGTCAATAAAGACATGAGAGGAGAAAATATGATTTTTCTGTATTTAATTTATTTATATAATTATTTTTAGTAGAAAATAGAGATTTTCAAGGAAAATTTGATAACATGACCAAAGGAAAGTTTCTGTCCTTAAGAAAATTAGGGGACATTCCTAATGACCAGAGGACCACTTGGACCAAAATTTGTGATTTTTTGAATTATATTTTATTTATTAGAATTATTTTAAGTTCTGGAGTATTAATTAATTTAAAAATAGAATACAAGTTGAAAAATGAATTTTATAATTTTTAAAATTCTCTCTGATATCAAGGATTCCAGAGAACCAAACTTTACAATTTTCTGATTTTTCTATGATTTATTACAATTATTTTAGTGAAAATGCTAGAAAATACATTTTTTTAATTTTAAAATTACCCTAGAGCTTTAAAATTTAATATCTCACTAAATAGACCTAGGAAAAATATGGGGTTTGTTCCTAAGTGATTAAAATTTAAAATGTGACATTTTGATGAATTTTATTATTTTTGTGATTTTTATTATTTTTTAATTATTAAAAATATTAAAATAATATTAAAAATCAACTTTTTTAGAAAATTGAAATTTTAATTTTCTTAAACTCCCCTGATATCAGAGAGACTCCAAAACCAATTTGGTAAATTTTTGAAAGATATTTTGAAAGTTATGGATTTTTAAAGTTTAAAATAACTAAGTGGCTTAATCAATCCAATTAATAGGGCTAACCAGGTCCAATTGACCTCAAATTTTTATGGTGGGTTCCTCTGATCCTAAAGGTCAGTGGAGAATTGATTTCAAGTCAATTTGATGTATGGTTAGCTCTAATTAATTAGAGACCTATTTTGGGTGTTTAAGCCAATTAGGGTTGTCTACAATGAACTAACTCAAAACCTATTTTTCCTAGGGTTCTCTGGTCATAAGGAACATCACCAAATTTTCCTAGAATTTATTTCACAACATGCTAATTTTTGAAATTAAAATACTTAAAACAGCAACATGCATTTGAAAAATCAATAACTTTTCACGAGAGATGGCCTCCGACCTTGGAAAATTCAGGGAATGTCCCTAAGTTCAGAGGCTTCAAAAGCCCTATAGTCTCATGCCATGGTGAATTGTGTGAATGCATGGAGAATTGAAACAATGCAGGGAGTAAATAATTAATTAAAAATAAAATACTGGACAAAATTAATTAATTTCTTTTCCACATTATTCTCCTCTCGTTCACCGAGCAAGAGGGTATTTTTATTTTATTTTTAGGATTTTTCTACACAAAGATATGAATTTTCAAAGTTCAGGGAATTAAATAAATCAGAAAATACACTATTTTTCTATTTATCCGAGTCGGCGCCGCGTCAACCTTAGCCTCTCCGAAGCGGTACGTGTCGCGCTGTGATTAGGCGCCGCCATCTGAGTCAGCCATCCCGGGACCCGCAGTTCATGTAACATTCTCGCGGTCCGGCGCAATCTGATCCGTCCGCTCGATACACGCGCGATCCAACGGCTCCTGGTCATCGTCTACGACTGGTGTGCACCCGTGACCGTCAACCTTCTAACCCTAATTTCTCGCTCGATTCTCGATGGATTTTCGTGTTCTTATGCTCTATGGATTCGTCTTGAAGAGACGAACACATCCATACGGTAAACATGCATTGAAATTTACTCAAATGAAATGGAGAATCTCTCGTAAGCTCGGGAAGAAGAATGAGTTCATACCTTTGCTCGGAGAAGTGAAGCTTCGATCCGAGAGTTGTTGCACCTTCGATTGGATCCTAGCAAGCTCCGGATGAAGTCTCCTGGTCCAGTGAATTGTCTAGGTTGGACTTCGACCACGGCCGATCACAAAGCTTGGAGTCCGGAGCAACCGGGTGGCCCGGAGATGGGGCTTTGCTTGGTGGACACCTTCCCTCGGTCCAGTGAAGGTGTAGGACCAATCAATTTGGGGATTGGTTTACTGTGGAGAAGTGTCCTGGTTTTGGGTGGAATTTCAACTGCGAAATCGAGCTCGCAGAGAAGAAATGGCGGGGGATCTCACCGGGGATCAAGTGCTCGTGTATGGGGAGGAGTCCGGAACAATTTTGGCGGAGTTTTGGCAAGGTTTGTGCAACTCTTCTTTCATGGCCGTGAGGGGGTGGTGTTTAAATAGGCATGGTCGGAGGCTCTCCCGGGGGGTTTAATGGTTGGGATCGACTGCTTAGGTCAAGGGAAGAACAGCCATGCTATCCATTTGGGTTGGGACAAGTCGAGCAATGGAGAATTTCAATGTTGGCTCACATGTGAGCTTTCGGCCATGGTGTTTTCCGGCGGTCGGGTGGCCGGCCGACGGCAAGGGTCACCCTCGGGGTCGAGTGGGTCGGGGCGGGTGTTTGTGCAAGCAATTGGCAATGGCCAAGTGTAAAGGAGATGGCTTGGAATGGAATGGGGAAGAGGCCATTTTGGCTAGGTTTGGGTCAACCCATCCTTTTGGGCTAGGTGCACCACCCGAGGTCCGGTCTTTGGTCGAAAAGAGTCACTTGGGTCAGCCTGCCATGGAGTGGTGAAGTCTCCATCCATGGTGAGGTGGCTAAGCATGGTTTAGTGTGTGACATGCTTAAGGTAAAAAAAGGTTTAAGAAGGATTAGGAAAGGGCCCCCTCTTCTTGCCATAAATGGACTAATGACAAGTCAAAGCCCTCATGGCTTCATGTGGCTTGAGGATAGCTTGTTCATGGCTCCATTTGGCTTGGGAAAAGGGTTGACTTGTTTCATGAAAAGGGTTTTAGGAATTTTTTTGGTAATTTGATGGAAATTTGTATGGAACTTGATTTGGAATGATTTGATGATGGATTTAGGACTTAGGTATTGAGTTTAATTGAAAGTATGATGAGGGGAAATGTCATATGGGCTTTGGGACCAATTTTGGGCCTTTGGATGTGGTAAAGGATGGGCTTTTAAAATGGTTTAGGAAAGTGGGCTTTTGAATTTTAAAATGGATTTTGGGATGAAATTTTGGTAAAGTCTTGGGCCAAATAATTGTTGAGTTTGGTTTAGGGATGCTTCATGAGTGGTTTGAAACAAGTTTGAGGTGATTTGGGTTTGAATTGGGTTGGATATGGGCCTTTTTGGTAAAGAGGCTAAGGTGGGCCAAAATGGGTTACCATGGGCCAAAGTTGGGCTAGAGTTGAAATTGATGTAAAATAAATGTTGAGAAATGTTTATGGGAGTGTTTCAAAGAGGTTTTGGCTTTGGTTGGGTTTTGATTTTGGGATTTGGGCTCATTTGGGCTAGGTTTAGGTTTAGGTCAAAATTGGGCTTTTTATTTTGGGTTGAATTTGAGTGGGGTTTGGGTCTAAATTTTGGGCAAATCATGTTAGTGTTTTGTTTATGGGGATGTTAAGGAAGGTTTGGAAAAGATTTGGGGTTAATTGGAGTTGAATTGGGTGAGTTTGGGTTAGGTTTGGGTCATAGGTCCAAATTGGGCTTTAAGGCCAAAAGTGAAATTGGATCCCAATGCCACTCAAATTGGGCTTAGATTGGGTCTAGATTGGTGTTGGGGATGTTGAATTGAAGTTTAGAATTGAATTGGACCAAAATTGGGGTCAATTGGGTAGATTTGGTTTGACATTGGGTTTACTTTGGGTTAAAATGGGTCAAATTGGGGGTTTTGATAAAAGTGGGGTAAATTGACAAAATTGGCCCATGGTGTAGTTGAACAAAATGAAATTGGGAATATTTGGGATTTTTTGGAATTTTCTGGGAATTTTCTGAATTTTTTGGATTTTTTGGCTAGGAGGGGTATTTTGGGTATTTGGAGGGTATTGGGAGGTATTTTGGAATTTTTGGCATTTTTGGTCATGGATGATCAATTTAAGTGATGTGGAAATGTTTGGGATTGATTTTGGAGAATTTTGGGTAATTTGGAAATTTTTGAGAAATTTGGGTAGTTTCAAAGGCATTTGGTAGGTTAGGCGGGGTGTAGGGTCCCGGGGGTCAAAAATTGAAAATTTGGAAAATTGAAGATTGGGTGAATATAAGTGGAATAAAATCATTTTGGTTGAGCCATGAAGCCACATCAAGCCCATATGAGCCATGAAGGGACTCATTTGAGGCACCCACTATGTTGTTCCTAACCCTCTTAGCCAAGGGCTTAGGGGTTAAGGACCATCCATGTGAATCACCTACATGAGTCAGGAAGTCAAGTTGGGTATGGGTATATTTTCAGGAGGTGCATGGAAGTGTAGTGTATGAGTGTAGTGTGTGTGTAAGTCAGCCCTTTCACCAGACCAGGCCACCCAGGTCAGTCCTAAGGCCAAAGAGTCCTATAGGAACTCATCCTTTAAACTTCCACACTTGATTTCAACCCTCTAGGTGATTAGGGGTCTATAGTCAAGTTTGTGGAGTTTGCAGGGAGTTTAGAAGTGGTTTGAAATTCTAGGTGGTGGGTCTCAATTCTAGTCCTCTAAGATAGTCAAAGGAAAAGCCTAAGGCTAGATCCTAAGTACTAAAGAGAAGAAGAGAAGACCTCATTAAAAATGAGGTCAACAGTATGCTGACATTGTGAACTACATCGTTAGTAATATTTTTTCACCTGATTTAACAATGCAACAACAGAAAAAATTTAAGCATGAAGCTAAATTTATTTCTGGGACGATCTTTATATGTACAAGAAATGTAAAGATCTTATTATTAGGAGATGTGTTCCTTATGAAGAAATTGAAAAAATTATTCGAGGATGCCATGATTCTGAATTTGGAGGACATTTTGGAATTGATAGAACTGCACATATGATTTTGCAATCTGGATTTTATTGGCCTACACTTTTCAGAGATGTTTATAAATTTATCAAAACTTGTGATCGATGTCAGAGAATAGACAACATATCTAGAAGAAATGAAATGTCTCTTAATTTTACTCTAGAAGTTGAAATTTTTTATGTATGGGGATTAGATTTTATGGGACCATTTATGCCATCATTTGGATATATATATATATATACATACATATATATATATATATATATATATATATATACATACATATATATATATATATATATATATATATATATATACATACATATATATATATATATATATATATATATATATATATATATATATATATATATATATATAATTTTAATTATAAGGAGATGAAGGCGGGAACTGGTGCTCTGCTAGGGTTTGAATGGCGGCGGGGGTGACTGCCGCTGGTGGCTGTGCTTTGAGGTTGGTGGTGTGGTGCTTTTTGACTTCGTGGGTTGTGTCAGGGGGTAAGGTTGCACTGGTTACTGGTTTGTTGGCTCTTTCCTGGTCCGTTCATTTAAGTTACTGTTCCATTGGTTATGGCTCGTGAGGGGGTTGAAGCAGATCCTTCTTGGGGGTTAAACGATCTTATGCGCGAGGTTACTCGTAAGAAATGAGGGAGGAGTCACTCCGGGTGACAAGTTGGTGTTCCCGCAACTTTACCATGATGCAATAGATGGGAAAGCGAGAATGTGAATTCATTAGAAGGTGTACAAAGAAGGCTGGAAAGCTTGCTTTGATCTTTACGAGAGGAAGAAATCGATAAATTAGCTCGAACCTTACAAGTTTACTTTGGTGGGGAAGTTCCAGTTTGGTCATCCCAAACTTGACATTGTTAGAAAGGTGATTGATGATCTCAAACTAATTGGACAATGGAGAATTGGAGTGTTTGATAGTAGACACATTATGCTTCAACTTTCAAGAGAAGATGATTATGCACGAGTCTTTTCAAAGAAATTCATCATGGTGGATGGGAAAACCATGAAGGTCGTTGAAATGGACCATGGATTTTGATCCTTCACAGGAACCCCCTATTGTTCATGTTTGGTTTAACCTCCCTAATTTAAAACTACCTTACATTCATCACCAAATCTTATATGACATAGCCGACTCTATGTGGAAACCACTCAAGTTGGACATGCCTTCTGCTAACATTTCCAGAATCTCCAAAGCCAGATTTCTAGTGGAAAGGGATATAACCTGACCATATATTGATGGGGTATGGTTGGGTACAGCTAATAATGGCTATTGGCAACCTATTGTCCTTGAATATCAACCTTTATATTGCAAACACTCGCCATATTTTTGGGCATACTCGTGGAGCGAGTGCTATAGAGTACATCCGGAGCTCGGACCTTTTAAGATAGCCCAAAAGAACCCTTTGGAGGTTAATCAACCTTCAACCAAGTAAACAACAAACCGAAGATGGTCCAATTCCTCCGCACACTTTTGCCGACGGGAGTAATAATGAGTCTCGAGGTGCCGGAATTTCGAAACCAAGTCTTGGCGGGAACAATCATACTACTCACTTTATTTCTAATCCTACATCTGTGGAAGATATCACTGATAAGAACCCCCCTGATGAAAATAGATTAGATGGGTCAGAAGCTGTGGCTACTGAAAGTAGGATTGATTATTTATCAAGTGCTCAGGTGAATCCCTTGGCTGATACTGAGATTCAGTGTCCTCCTATCATCCCTCCAGATTTTTCAGGTGCCAACAATACAGTGTATAATGAGCATCCTGTACCACAAGCTCCTGAGCAGTCCTCTTTAGATCATTTGCCTTCGAAATGGAAGGAGCCCGGACAATTCGGAAAAGTAGGAAAAAAAGGAAAGATGTCATGGAACCGAAATACTCGTCTCACACTAATATCATTGATGCTCTGGATCCTGATACTTCTAAGGCCCCTCCCCCTAGGTTGACTAGGGCTGGTAAGGCTACTCACCATGATTAACTTATTGTGCTGGAATGTTAGGGGTGTGAAAAGTCCTGGCACCCTTAACAGAATCAAAAACCTTATCAGGACTTATAGGCCTTGGATCATTGCCTTGCTGGAACCTATGGTTAATAACAACACTCTCAGATTCAACAAAAAGTTTAAGGGTTATAATTTCTATGCTAACCGTAATAATAAAATACGGCTCTACATTAGACATGAGATTACTTTCCAGATTCTTGCTGATGACTTCCAGTTCCTCCACCTGCACTTCAACATTGATCATTTCTCTGGTCTGGCTACTTTCATCTATGCTAGTTGCTCTTCCCTAGATAGATCTATGCTGTGGGATAAGCTTATTAATATTAGCAGTGTTATCTAGGAAAATTGGTTAGTTGGTGGTGATTTTAACAGTATTGCTGACCCTAGTGAGAAATTTGGTGGGAGAACCCCTAACCTTCAGAATATGTTGCAATGCACTTCCAGAATCCAAAGTGCTCAATTATTTGACTTGGGCTATATTGGTACTCCCTTCACTTGGCAAAGAGGAAAAATTTTAGAGAGACTAGACAGATTTCGGTCAACGATAATTGGATGAATACCTTCCCAATCACTAGAGTGCACCACTTAAATAGAACTTGTTCGATCACTCTCCCATTATTATTAAGATATCACTTTTTCAGCATAATGGACATCCTTCTTTCAGATTTCAAAATGTTTGGGCTAAACACTGTAACTTCCTGGAAGCTGTCAAAATAGGGTGGAAATCCCCCTCATCTTCTTTTGATAACCCTCTAATTAGGCTGTGGAGATTACAGAAACATCTATCAAGTCATTTAAAAAGTTGGAACAAAGCTGTCTTTGGTAATGTATTTGAGCAGGCTAAGCAATGGGCTGATAAGGTACAATTTCTGGAGGCTGAACAGGCTAGGAGACTGGATAATCTTGATGAAATCATGGATGCCCAAGATAAGTATTTACATGCTTTGACTATTGAAGAAGAATTTCTTTCACAAAAGGCTGCTATTAACAAACAGCTGTATGGGGATAGAAACTCCAAGTATTTCCATGCAGTGATTAAATACAGAAGACAAATTAATGCCATAACCAAAATCAAAACTCAGGATGGAATGTGGTTAGATGATCCTATCCTGATTAAGGAGAATGTTGTTCAGTACTTTCAGAGCCTCCTTGCTGCAACCCCTATAGAACCTGCTGTCTTTAGGGGGGATTTGTTTAATGACCAGCTGAATACTGTGCAAAATCTGCAGTTGCTTCATTTACCTGATGAAGCTGAGATTCTTCATGCTTTGAAATCAATGGATGGGAACAAGGCTGCAGGTCCGGATGGGTTTACTCCTTTTTTCTACCTGACTGCCTGGGAAATTGTTGGTAAAGATGTGGTGAAGGCCGTCCAAGCTTTTTCGATGGGACCGACTTACCAAACTATTTCTGTCGCCACAAGTATTGCTCGATTGCTAAAGATGAGAAGAGAAGTACACGGAATGATTTCGAGCCAATAAGTATCACTAATACTCTCAACAAGATTATTAGTAAGATCATGGTGAGAAGACTACAGCCATCTCTACATCTTTTAGTCGGTGAAAACCAATCCGCTTTCATCCGAATAGGAATATAATGGATAATGTAATGCTTGCTCAAGAATGACTTTTGGAGATTGACAAGCCTTGCGAGAGGACATAATGTAATATTTAAGTTGGACCTAAGGAAGGCTTATGATTCTATTAGTCGGCACTTCATCCATATCATGCTACAGGCAAGAGGCTTTAGCCCAGCTTTTTGTCAGTTTATTCAGAGATGGTTAAATAACACTTCCTTCACTATTCTACTCAATGGCTCTAATTATGGGTTCTTTAAACCAGGCAGGGGCCTGAAGCAGGGGGATCCCTTATCTCCAACAATCTTTATACTTGCTTTTGATTACTTTTCTCGATTTCTTAACCAGGCTCACAGAAATTTTCCATATCTATGTTATCATCACAGCTCTAAACCTATCATAAGTCACCTTGCTTATGCCGATGATGTGATCCTCTTCACTAATGGTGGCAAACAATCTATAAAGAAGTCTTTGGATATTACGAAACATCTTCGACAAGTCTCGGGGCTGGAACTCAACAAACACAAATGTCAAGTCATGGTCGGGAAATATTTCAGAAATCTAAATTGGATAAAGAATACTACCGGCTTTTCTACTTCGATAAGCCTTTAAAATATCCGGGGGTTCGATTAATTAAAGGCGGGAAGAAACAAACTCATTATGATGAAGTGGTTCACAAGGTTACGGCTCGGATTAACAGTTGGACCAACGGCTTTCTTTCCAATGGTGGAAGGGTGACTCTTCTCAAGAGTATTCTCACCACCTTCACTTTGTTTACTATGCGGATGGTCGAATGAAGAAAAGCATACAAAGACCGTTGGAAACTACCTTTAACAAATTCTTGTGGGAGGGGCAGCACAAACAAGCACATTGGGCCACATGGAATAAGCTTTGTAAACCCATTAAATCTGGTGGCCTGGGGTTCAAGAGCTTTCAACACATTAGAAAAATTTTCCTTTGTAAACTGTGGATGAAATTCAGGAAACTAGATACCCTGTGGGCTCAATTCTTATTAGCTAAATATTGTAGAACCAGCCATCCCGATGTCGTAAAGGTGAAAATTGGAGATTCTCAACAATGGAAAAGTTTACTGAAGATCAGGATCGAAGCTAATAATTTTTTCTGCCGGGAGATTAGAGATGGTTCTGCCAATTTCTGGCTTGACAACTGGCTTATGGATGATCGACTGTATCCCATCCCTAACATTTCTTTGAATTATAACTCTAGAGTTGCTGATTTCTGGACTAATCATCAATGGGATGAAGACAAATTGAAGGAGGTTGTGGATATTCCATCCATTCAAAAGATCAAGGAGATCCCCATCAATAGAGTACAGGAGAACTCTGATCAGCTAATTCTCAAGAAACCTCCCTCTCAATCTATTTACTCCTACATCTACCAGTCCATACATCATTGGCCTCAAAACAATTGGGGTTGTCACCTATGGAATAAATATTTGACCCCCTCTATGTCATTTTTCAGCTGGAGATTGTTTCATAGATTCTTGCCTCTAGATGATATACTGAAATTGAAGGGCCTTAGACTGGTTTCCAGATGCCATCTTTGCTGTGCTCAGGAGGAATCATATGACCACATACTTTTTCAATGTCCTGTGGTTAGGGAGGTATGGAATAGAGTGCTGGAACATTTTCAACTTACACATCACTTCAGGAACTGGATATCTGTGGAGGACTCGCTGGCCGATTGGCCGGAATCGAGGCTTTCAATGTATCCACCGATCATTTGGTGGTTTGTATGGATGGCAAGGAATAAAAATAAGTATGAGAACTCTTTATGTTCTATAAACCAAATCATTGCTAACTGCTTGCTCCTTCATACACGGGGCTTATAATACACATGAATTGAGGAACAAAACTAGGATCCAAATTAAGTTATTTCACTGGATCCCTCCCTCCACTTCTTGGGTCAAAGTTAACATAGATGGGAGTTATTCCCCCTATTCTTCTGGTTGTGGTGGTGTGTGTAGAAACCACCATGGTAAACTACTGTGGGGATTTCAAACTTCTATTGTCTCTGATTCACCTCTTCAATCTGAAATGACTGCTGCCATTTAGGCTCTAAAGTCTGCTAAGGCTGCTGGGCATTCTCTTATCTAGATGGAATCTGATTCACTTCAACTAGTCAATATAATGAATGGCATTACTGATGTTCCATGGATGCTTATATACCTTCACAGATCCTTGAAGGACTTAACAAAGGAAGTAACAGTCTATCGGAGTCATCCGCATAGGGAGGGAAATCAACCTGACCAATTGGCTTGCAAAAACGGCTTCAAAACCGCAACTTTCAAATGTTTCAATTTCTCTTCGGGTATCTAAAACAACTACTTTTTGGTGATTTGCTTTCACTTCCTTTTATCAGATGTAACTAAACTTTTGTTCCATTAATGCATTTTATATTTTGCTATATATATATATATATATATATATATATATATATATATATATATATATATATATTAAAAAAAAAAGAGTTGTTGCTCCCTACATGTTGCAGTAAATAGTTACAAACCAGAAAATATGGGGTAGTTCCAATGCCACAATGGAACCAAATCCTCAAACAAAACCAGAAATTAATGACCTAACTAAACAGACTGAACCTATAACAGGACTGCCACAAAACTCAACAAGGACACAACTCCCACCCAAAATAAGAAACCAGGATACAACTAACAGGAGTAGTCTACAAAACTAAAGTAGTATAGCAGCATAGAGGGCCAGAGTTAATCAGATCTGTGAAGGATGTTCCAGTTTAAGATGGGGAAAACCAAAATTGTCCTCAGTAATCAGAAGATGTAAAGCAGTAGGGGGGACTGTGAGACCAGAACCTCCAGAGAAGCAGCACCATTACAAGCTAGCCATTTTGCTGGTTTGTTCCCCTCTCTGAATAAGAAAGAAAATTTGTCCTGAGGGGGTCTGATGTGTTGAATTTGTTGTATCCAGTAGTTGTGATTCCAATTTGTATGGGTATCATTTTCAAGACTGTTCAGCAACACAGTGGAATTCACTTCAATCTAGATATTGGTCCAAGAGGCTTTACAGGCTAATTGTAGTGCCCATTACATAGCAATTAATTCAGCTTCAAAAGCATCTTGGGCATCAACAGGGGCTTGAAAGAATAGAAGACACTTGCCAAGATGATTTCTGAAAATTCCCCACACCCCAGCACTATCTTTTGAGTAGCTTCCATCAGTATTAATTTTAATCGTAGGGCTGGGAGGGGGCTGCCATCTAACAATTTTTACAAGAAGGAAAACATCAGTAGTTGGTAGAGCAAGATGTAAAATATTAGGAAACCTCTAGTGTGCAATGATCTTGATCAGGTAAGTTTTGCAATTTCTCACCACTATAGATACAGCAGCGGAAATATCTTCAAATTTAGAATGGTTTCTGGCCATCCAAAGGAACCAGATCACAATGAAATGAACAATGTGAAAATTTTGATCATTCCAGTTTGCCAGCAGTTATGGAACAAATCCCATTGGATGGTGGTTCTCCCCTTACTCAGATATGATACCAGTTCCATCCAAACAGCCTGGGAGAAGGAACATATGAAAAAAAAATGAGGTATGGTTTCTTCCTGATGGTGACACAGCACACATTTTGATGGTTCCCTCAAACCTTTCATTTTGAGTATATCATCAGTGGGGATAATGCTATGGAAAACTCTCCAACACAGGAAAGACGTAGATGGGGATAGGTATTTGCCCCAGATGATTTTTCCCCAAGGTACAGAATGCCAATGATATGATTTACTATAAATGGCTTTGGTACTACTCTGAAGTTGGTAAATTTGCTAATTAATTTTATCAAGTCTACCTTTATTGAATTTAAAGTGGAGATCTGATGAGCTGACTGATCCTGTAAAATTGCTCTGAGGTGTGGGAGTGACCAGTTTTGGCCATCCAAAAAATCAGCAACCTTGAGAGTGTGGTCAGCATGATCCACTCTAGGAATTAACCAGTCCTTTGGGCACCAATTATCCAACCAAAAGTTTATTTCCCCATTACCCAAATCCCAGATAAGTAAGTCCTCAGCAGTTTGTCTATGTTTAAGCAATTTTACCCAGATTTTTTAATCCTCCAATTTTCTGACAACAAGTGAAGGATGAGTGTGTTTGTAGTACTTTCCTTTCATGAATTTGGCCCACAGGGAGTTCTGTGTTCTGAAATGAATGCAAAGTTTGCATAAGTTGACCTGCTGAAGATGAGGGAGGCCTTTAAAGCCCAGTCCACCAGCCAATGCTGATTTAGTTACTTTTTGCCATGATGTCCAATGCATTTGTTGTCTCTGACTAGACCAGAGAAATCTGTTGAAAGCCCTTTCCAATTGTAATTGAGTAATTTTTTTCATGGTTTTCATTTGCAGCAGATAAGAGGGGAATGTGGTAAGTATACTCTTTATTAAAATAATTCTTCCTCCATTAGATAAGAAGGAGTTTGTCCAGTAGTTAAGTTGAGAGTTGATCTTGGTAAGGATATCATCAAATTGGATTTGCTTGTCCCTCCCAAAGATGAGGTAGACCCCAAGATATTTAATGGGAGGGGTGCTGCAGGAGAACCCAGTATATTCCAAAATCCAGTTCTTGATATGAGCTGGTGTCTGTTTAGAGAAAAACATCTGACATTTATCAGGGTTAAACACCATACCTGACTGAGTTTGGAACAAGTCCAGGCAGTGTTTCAATTTCTGTTGACCTCACTTTTATAATGAGTTAATACCTTTTGACCTAAAAAGTCAACTTTGGTCAAAATGGTCAAACCAGACCCAATGACCAACCCTGTTGACCCCATAGGTCACCTTTTTGACTTAAAAAGTCAACTTTGGTCAAAATGGTCAAACCATACCCAATGAACAACCCTGTTGACCCCATAGGTCAACCTTTTGACTTAAAAAGTTAACTTTGGTCAAAATGGTCAAACCAGACCCAATGACCAACCCTGTTGACCCCATAGGTCACCCTTTTGACCTAAAAAGTCAACTTTAGTCAAAATGGTCAAACCAGACCCAATGACCAACTCTGTTGACCCCATAGGTCAACCGTTTGACCTAAAAAGTCAACTTTGGTCAAAATGGTCAAACCCGACCCAATGACCAACCCTGTTGACCCCATAGGTCAACCTTTTGACCTAAAAAGTCAACTTTGGTCAAAATGGTCAAACCAGACCCAATGACCAACCCTGTTGACCCCATAGTTCACCCTTTTGACCTAAAAACAACTTTGGTCAAAATGGTCAAACCATACCCAATGACCAACCCTGTTGACCTCATAGGTCACCCTTTTGACCTAAAAAGACAACTTTGGTCAAAATGGTCAAACCAGACCCAATGAACAACTCTGTTGACCCCATAGGTCAACCTTTTGACCTAAAAAGTCAACTTTGGTCAAAATGGTCAAACCAGACCCAATGACCAACCCTGTTGACCCCATAAGTCACTCTTTTGACCTAAAAAGTCAACTTTGGTCAAAATGGTCAAACCAGACCTAATGACCAACCCTGTTGACCCCATAGGTCAACCTTTTGACCTAAAAAGTCAACTTTGGTCAAAATGACCAAACTAGACCCAATGACCAAACCTGTTGACCCCATAGGTCAACCCTTTGACCCAATGACATGTTTAAAACCCCACAATGATAAAATCACAAATATTGTGATCAAATCAACCATGACAAAGTTGAAAAAGGTCACATTGGACATCTTGAAATTAAATTGATCAATTTAGGCTGACTTGGGTCATCCTAAATCAAAATTGGTCAACACTTATCTATTTTAATCAAAATAGGTAAAAATGAAATAAAAATAACAAAATTAATCGAATAATTAATTTCAAAATTATTTTAATTAATTAAAATGATTAATGATTTAATTTTCGATATTTTAATTAAATGACATAATTAATTAAAATGAAAATTAAATTAAAATCATAAAATAACAAAAATAACAAAATTAATCAATTAATTAATTTGAAATTACTTTCAATTAATAAATTGATTAATAAAATAATTTCTAAAAATTTTAATTAATAACATAATGGAAATTAGAAGACATGAAATGACACATAGCCTTCCCATGATTTATTAGGCTAAAATCAAATTAAATCCATCTTGAGGCATAATTAACACATGATAAGACCAAGCTTAAATCCATTTAACCATGGGTTAACACCCATCATGATGGGTAAAATGAGGTGGCTCTTCCTCCTTTACCCTAAGCCATGACTCACCCTCTCTTAACCATGAGATAGCCGGCCAACACACAGCCATATTTCCCACCTCCTAAGCTAGCCAATGGAAAGCAAACAAAGCCTAAACCCCACCTCTCACCATGGTTAAATGGAATTATGAGGGGAGAGCATATGTGTCACCATTTGCATAAGATAGAGGGAGATGTGTAAGCTCATAAGGTTGAGAAGTTACAGCTCATTTCACACCTCTTGCATGACCCAATGGAAGAGAGCCAAAGCAATGAGCTCATGATGGAAAGCTTGGGAGAAACCACCATGGATATCCTCTCAGCCGAATTCCTCCTCCAATAGATTAATAGGGAAGATAATAACTCCCCTAGAACAACCTAAGCTAAGCCATGGCCTCCCCTTGGCTATAAATAAGCCCATACCCGAGCCTAGCAAGAGGAGAAGAAAAAAATTAGTAAGACCTATAGGCTGCTCAAATCTCCTTGCTCCCAACATAAAAACTCTTCCCAAGAGTCTTAGCAATCCATTAGGATCAAATCCAAGCCATAGATTGAGCCCAATCGAGCCAATTTGATCAAATTTCAAAAACAGTCCAAACCAGCCACCTCTTCAAAATTCTTCTTTAAGGCCGATTTTTAGATCAAATTGCTGCAGCTACAATCTTCCTTTGGGGTCCTAGAAGACAACTACAAGGTCTGATCTAGCTTGATTTGCTTGTGGCAAAGGTATGAATTTATTTTTCACAAAATAATTCGTATTTTTGAAATATCATGTGTTATACTAGCCCAGAAATGTTACATCACCGTATGGACATATTCTACATGTTTAGATGATTCCATAGGTTCAAAAATCACTCGATTTCATCAAGAAATGAGTGAGATATTAAGCTTTGAAGTTTAACGGCTTGAAATAATTTGAATTTTTATTCGAATTATCTCAGTCGTTCGATCCCGTGTTTCGGGATGAACGGCGCTGATCACGCTCCGTGGTATCCGGTGTTCTGCCTCCCGCAGCGGATCCTCCCGCCCGTTTGACGCGTACGATGACACGCGTCGGCGGGAGGTGAGTTCGGTGGCGGGAAAATGGTTAAAAATTAATTTTAACCTTAAAAACTTCAAAATTTAATATCTTTTTATCTAGAGCTCACAAAAATATGATAAAAATACTTCTGGAAAGCTCTTGAAGAGAGGAAAATTATGAAATAGAAATCATAATTTTATTCCCATTATTTAATTTTTAAATAATTAAATACTCTCTAGAGTATTTTAATTATTAAAAATTAATTATAAATCAGAAAAATATGAAATTTTGAGGCATTTATCTTTATGCACTTAGGAATGTTTCATGGTTTTTCCAAGGACAGAAAACATACCTATGACACCTTTTTCTAATTTTCAAGACATTTTGTAATTACTTCAAATAATAATTACGAGAAAAATGAAAATTAAGAAAAATAAAATATAAATGATTAGAAATGTTAGGGTAACGAGAAAATGACCCTAGGAAAATAATTTCTAAGTCATAAAAATAATTTTAAATGATATTTTAAAATTTAGGATTAAAATTCTTTATTAAATAATAAATTTAATCCTAAAAATCACCCTTTTATAAACTTAACCTATTTTCTTTAAGAGGCTAAGTTTGAAATGAATCTAGTCCATGTTAGACTCATGAAAAACTTTAACTAAGTCTAAAAAATGATAAATTAGACTTGATAAACTTTAATTAGGTTTAAAACATCATTTAAACCTATTAAACCTTAAGCTTAATCAATTAAGTCTAAAATGACAAAATTAGACTTAATTAGGTTTAAAATATCATTTAAACCTATTAAACCTTAAGCTTAATCAATTAAGTCTAAAATGACAAAATTAGACTTAATTAGGTTTAAAACATCATTTAAACCTATTAAACCTTAAGCTTAATCAATTAAGTCTAAAATGACAAAATTAGACTTAATTAGGTTTAAAACCTATTAAACCTTAAGCTTAATCAATTAAGTCTAAAATGACAAAATTAGACTTAATTAGGTTTAAAACATCATTTAAACCTATTAACCTTAAATAATTAGAATTAACCCATAATAAATCTAATTAATCAATTAAACCTTACCTAAATTACGTTTAATTAACCTTAAATAATTAGACTTAAACCATAATAAGTCTAATTAATCAATTAAACCTTACCTAAATTAGGTTTAATTAACCTTAAATAATTAGACTTAACCCATAATAAGTCTAATTAATCAATTAAACATTACCTAAATTAGGTTTAATTAACCTTAAATAATTAGACTTAACCCATAATAAGTCTAATTAATCTATTAAACCTTACCTAAATTAGGTTTAATTAACCTTAAATAATTAGACTTAACCCATAATAAGTCTAATTAATCAATTAAACCTTACCTAAATTAGGTTTAATTAACCTTAAACAATTAGACTTAACCCATAATAAGTTTAATTAATCAATTAAACCTTGCTTAAATTAGGTTTAGTTAACCCTAAACAATTAGACTTAACCCATATTAAGTCTAATTAATTAATTAAACCTTACCTTAACCTTAAACAATTAGACTTAACCCATATTAAGTCTAATTAATCAATTAAACCTTACCTAAATTAGGTTTAATTAACCTTAAACAATTAGACTTAACCCATATTAAGTTTAATTAATCAATTAAACCTTGCCTAAATTAGGTTTAATTAACCTTAAACCAGTCTAATTAAGTCATTAAACCTTACCTAAATTAGGTTTAATTAACTTTAAACAATCAAATTTAACTCATATTAAATCTAATATAACCTGAATACAACCTAACTTGAACTCAAGTTAACCTAAACCTAACTTAAGTCTAACCTACATTAGACTTAAGTCAAACCAAACCTAGGTTCAACCCGACATGAACCTAAGTCAAACCTAAACCTGAACTTAAGTCTAACCTACATTAGACTTAAGTCAAACCAAACTTAGGTTCAACCCAACATGAACCTAAGTCAAACCTAAACCTGAACTTAAGTCTAACCTACATTAGACTTAAGTCAAACCAAACTTAGATTCAACCCGACATGAACCTAAGTCAAACCTAAACCTGAACTTAAGTCTAACCTACATTAGACTTAAGTCAAACCAAACTTAGGTTCAACCCGACATGAGCCTAAGTCAAACCTAAACCTGAACTTAAGTTTAACTCACATTAGACTTAAGTCAAACTACAAACCTAACTCAAACCTAACTTAAGTCTAACTCACATTAGACTTAAGTTAAATCATACTTAAGATTCAACCTGACATGAACTTAAAGTCTAAACCAAATTCTACATAAACCTTATTTAAGTCTATTACATTAGACTTAATTTAATCATTAAACCTTAATCAACTAAGGTTTAAATAAACACAAACCATGATTAAGTCTAATTCATTAAGACTTAATATCTAAACAAATCTCAGTTAAATCAAATTTGAGTTGATTAAAACTTAAGCCTTACCTAAAAAGGACTTAGATGGTCTGAAATTCTAATTAAGTCTAATTTATTAGATTTAATTAAGTCCTATTTAAACAAGGCTTAAAACTTAAATTAGGTCTATTCTGATTAAACCAAACCTTTTAACTTAAGTTCAAACAGACATGAACTCAAGTTAATTAGATTCAATCCACATTAAATTTAACTTAAGTTCAACCAGACATGAACCCAAATTAAATCAATCAATATTGAATCTCTTTCAATCTTTTAACTTAAGTTCAGACAGACATGAACTCAAGTTAATCTAAACCAAACCTTTTAACTTAAAGTTCAGAAAGACATGAACTCAAGTTAATTAGATTCAATCAACATTGAATTTAACTTAGGTTCAACCAGACATGAACCCAAGTTAATTCAATCAATATTGAATATAACTTTCAACCTTTTAACTTAAGTTCAGACAGACATGAATTTAAGTTAATCTAAACCAAACCTTTTAACTTAAGTTCAGACAGACATGAACTCAAAATTTAAGTTTAAACTTAAGTCAAGACATAAATTCGACATTTCAAACCAAAATCGACATAACTGACATACAATCGACATTTTAAACCAAAATCGACATAATCGGCATAAATTTGACATTCCAAACATTAAATCGATATAAATTTGACATTCCAAACATTTAATCGACATAAATTTGACATTCCAAACATTAAATCGACATAATCGATATAAATTTGACATTCCAAACATTTAATCGACAAAACCGACATAAATTCGACATTTCAAACATAACTTACATAAAATCGACATTTTAAACCAAAATCAACGTAACCGACATAAAATCGACATTCTAAATCAAAATCGACATAATCGACATAAATTTGACATTCCAAACATTTAATCAACAAATTCGACATAAATCCAACATTTCAAACGAAACTCAACATAATTTGACTTTAATCAACATTCCAAACATAATCAAACATAATTTGTATTAATTAACATTTCCAACATAATTTGACATTAACCGACATTTTAAATCAAATTAAACAAACACTGACATTAACCGACGTTAATTGACATTTTAAACGAGACAAACATTAGCCGACTTTAATCGACATTTTAAACCAAATTTAATAAACACCGACATTAAATGACATTAATCGACATTTCAAACCAAACTCAATATGTCTCGACATAAAACGACATAATTTTTAAAGTTCGACCCACATTGAATTTAACTCGACATAAAATTAAAAATTGACATAAAACCCAAAATTAAATCCAAATCGATATAAAATCCAAAATCCAACCCAAATCAACATTCAAGACAAATCAAAATTTAAACATAAATTGACATAAACCTAAATCGACATTTCAACCAAACTCGGACATCCAACAACTCTGGATCAACAGACACTTTGACCAGGTGAGCTAAATATCTTGATATGACATTGTTTCTATTTTTGTTTTCCTTTCAGGATGAAGACATGAAGTTTCATTTAAATTTTCTTTACATGTTATAGGGTGTACTAACTCTGTTTTGCAGGACGTCGACGATGGAACATTGACAATAAAACCAAAACTTTTAGGATAGCCATAAAACCTAAACTTTCTACAAATAACAAAACAAAAATGACATGACAACAAAGACAACTGGACTTTTAGGTTAGCCATGAAATATGAGATAAAACGACAAAATCATTAACATTGACGTCTACATACAACGACATTTCTATACCACAACAAAATGATGACATGACACTAAACCAAAACAAATACATGACAAAATGACATGACAAAATAAAATTGGGATGACCACAAAACAAAAACTTAAAACAAAAGGAAATCATAAACAAAATAACAAAAATAAATAAATAATGATATCTTCTTGACATCATAGAAAATATCTCATGACATAATAACGACATAGGAGATAAAATATCTCATGACAGATCGAGATATTAATCAAGACATCTTATGATATTATGACATGACATTATGATTCACATTAAGACACGACATAAAATGGCATGACATTACGACATCACATTATGACATAACACGACATACAAACTACGACATCCCGACATGACATATGACATGATATACAAAATGACAAAAATGACATTACAAAATAAAACACCACAAAGCAACGACATACACCCAACATAAACAAAACTTTCTGGTAGTATCGATTCTTCAGAAACACACTGCCACGACAACACTTACACTTTTTCGAGGATAAATGTTAACCTTAATCGGGAGTTTTCCTAGGCAATATTAATTGCTCAGGATGTAATTAACTTTAGGAGCTTGCTTCTATAGGAGATTAAAGAACTCAGGATAGGTATTTCACCTATAAGATCTCTCTGGTTACCCAAGATCTTCATGTGATTTTCTTATACGAAAAACTTCAGTAATCACACAATCTGAAGGTTTATTCTATGGGATTATCATTCGATCTCTTTTTCTCTCAATCTCTATCATGATTAATCCTTCTTCAATTTCACCAAAGACTTCTGACAAAAAGTCTAAGTCGAATAAGAATTAGGGTGATAGATAGAGAAAGACAGTGGCGACTCCTTAACATTGACATGACACATGAATTGATAGCGATGTAAGTCAAACGATAAAAAAATATATTTCATCGCCATCAAAGAGTGGCGACTCCGCTGGGGACATTCTCTCTCCCCATCTTTAGTTAATCAATTTATCCTCATGACTATGACAATTTGTCTTTTGAAAGACTAAATAATCCTTTCTTTAGTTCTATATCTTATTCAATCTCGAGTAAAATAGAACTAATACCTCTTCGATTCAAAGATTTGTTCACGACAAACAAATCCTAGAATCTTATATTTCCATAATCGACAGACCAAAATGACATAAAAGACATACAAAAACAACATGTGTTCCCGCCCTTCCCACCCAAGTACGGAGTTTTCATCGATTCTGTTTTTAGACAGATCGATATTGCCGTTTTGAATAAGTTCATGCAAATACTTTCTCAGCCAAACATGTTCAGTTTATCTGGCTTCGTGGTTATGCTTTTTACAGCCTCTAAACCACTCTCATAGGTTATGCCTTTATGGCCTCTGAACCTATTTATCGTGGTTTTGCTTTTTACAGCCTCTAAACCACTCCCCTAGGTTATGCCTTTATGGCCTCTGAACCTATTCTTCGTGGTTATGCTTTTTACAGCCTCTGAATCATTTCTCTTAGGTTATGCCTTTATGGCCTCAGAACCTATTCATCACGGTTATGCTTTTTACAGCCTCTGAACCACTCCCCTAGGTTATGCCTTTATGGCCTCTGAACCTATTCTTCGTGGTTATGCTTTTTACAGCCTCTAAAACACTCTCCTAGGTTATGCCTTTATGGCCTCCGAACCTATTTATCGTGGTTATGCTTTTTACGGCCTTCGAACCACTCCCCGGAGTTATGCCTTTATGGCCTCTGAACCTATTCTTCGTGGTTATGCTTTTTATAGCCTCTGAACCATTTCTCTTAGGTTATGCCTTTATGGCCTCTGAATCTATTCATCATGGTTATGCTTTTTTACAGCCTCTAAACCACTCCCCTAGGTTATGCCTTCATGGCCTCTGAACCTATTCTTCGTGGTTATGCTTTTTACAGCCTCTAAACCACTCTCCTAGGTTATGCCTTTATGGCCTCTAAACCTATTTTTCGTGGTTATGCTTTTTACTGCCTCTGAACCATTTCCCTAGGTTATGCTTTTTATGGCCTATGAACCTATTCTTCATGGTTGTGCTTTTCACAGCCTCTAAACCACTCCTCTGGTTGATCTTTTTCCTACCCTCAAGGTTCTGATTCGTCAATCTACCAAAGACTCTAAAAATCAAAATCATTAATCAAATTTTGGGAAGATGATCACTTTTGGATGAATTACATCAAGGGTTTCCCTTAGGACAGCTTTGTAGAAAGAAAAAAAAAGAAATCGACTGAAGCGAGAATCTGATCTATGCTTAGTCTAGTTCTATGACTAGTCAACTAGCATGTCCTTTGTGGAGAAATGAAAATTGATCTGTGACGAGGAATGAAATTTGAAATCTTTGGATCTAATATCTTTGGAAATAAAACCCAAATTAATCTGTGAGGTGAAATGAAATTTGAAATCTTTGGAATTAATATCTTTGGAAATATTCTTCTCGTTCACCTATTGACAAAAAGACAATTCATAAAGGAAGAATTCATGATAAAAATTCTGAAATTTTGACAAAAAAATTGTGATTTCAAAAGGAAAAGGAAATTATTGCCCTAATAACTAGGCCCTTTATCTTAAATCTTCAGACTGGGTCCTAAATGAAAAATAAAATATTGTGATCAAAATACAAGTAATTGACTAAAGATGTCACGAGCCTCTTAATCTTCTGCCGTGTGAATGGGTCCTGACTTCTGAAAAAGTTATAATATCTCAGAATCTGTCTTAAGAAATATTGAGAGTTATTAATTAGGGGAGTTTGGACATTCAAAACCCTTAAAACATGCTCTACCAGATATATTAATTCTCTGAGAAGAAGCTTGAGGTGAGTAGCAAATCAAAAATTGGTGTTTGAGTTCAGGCATTCAAAATCATTAAGTGTGCCCTACCCAAAAACAAAAAAACAAAAAAAAACAAAAAAAAAAAGATGTTTCTGAGAAGAAGCTTGAGGTGGGCAAAAAATCAAAAATTGGTGTCTCGATTCAAACATTCAAAAATCTTTAACACGCTCCACCAGATATAGTAATTCCCTGAGAAGAAGCTTGAGGTGAGCATAAAATCAAAAATTGGAGTTCAAATTCTCCCCTAATTGATAAATCTTGAAAAACGTCTTAAGAAAATTCTTCCGATATTATATTCAAGAAAGAATTAAGTGATCTCGTCTTTTGGTTGACTCTTAATTAGTTCAGACATATATTTAGAAGATAAAAGATATTTTGATCACATTTTCGAAAAATTCTTAAGACCCAGAAAGAAAAGAACTAAGGTAAATGGCTTTGTTATTGGAGATTAATGGAAATTATACTCTGAAGTCATAATTTTCCAAAGATCCAATCCCAATCCCAATTTGGAAATGTTAAAGTAATTTTTGAAGGACAACCTGAATGATCTTTATAGAATTGGTGATTAATGAAAGCTTTATGAACCTACATGACTGACAAACATTGTACGGGCCCATGATAAATTGGTTTACCCTAGGACACTCAGATCAGGGATTTGGATTTAGTACTTCAAACACCTATCCTCATGGGAGGGCCCATATGCTTGTTAAGAAGACACATACGGGGAAATCTCGTCAGTTGATAGACTATCAAGAATACATAATACACCCAATCAATGGGAAGTATTTGAAAAAGATGCGACATAAACAAAAATGAATGACTTATTTTGTAAATTGGGAAACAAACAACCAAGACAAAAGAAAACGAAATCGACATTTCTAAGAAATAGTGTAAGACCTCCTTAAATGGACGATGGCATCTATTCTCTTTCTCGCTATTGGATGTAAGACCATCATGAAATTGGCTTTCCTTTAGCAACCTCTCTTTGGACAGGATATAAGTCTCATACGCATTCCTATTCCAAAATTGACATTTTGACATTGACATTTCTAAGAAATAGTGTAAGACCTCCTTAAATGGAAGACGACATCTATTCTCTTTCTCGCTATTGGATGTAAAACCATCATGAAATTGGCTTTCCTTTAGTAACCTCTCTTTGGATAGGATATAAGTCTCATATGCATTCCTATTCCAAAATTGACATTTTGACATTGATAGTGTAAGACCTCCTTAAATGGAAGATGGCATCTATTTTCTCGCTATTGGATATAAGACCATCATGAAATTGGCTTTCCTTTAGCAATCTCTTATTGGATAGAATATATGCATTCCTATCCAAAACCAGCATATTGACATTTTGACATTTCTAAGAGATAGTGTAAGACCTCCTTAAATGGAAGACAGCATCTACTCTCTTTCTCGCTATTGGATATAAGACCATCATGACATTCGCTTTCTTTTAGCAATCTTTCTTTGGATAGGATATAAGTCTCATACGCATTCCTATTCCAAAATCGATATTTTTACATTGACATTTCTAAGAGATAGTGTAAGACCTCCTTAAATGGAAGACGTCATCCACTCTCTTTCTCGCTATTGGATATAAGACCATTAGACATTGGCTTTCCTTTAGCAATCTTTCTTTGGATAGGATATTAGTCTTATATGCATTCCTATTCCAAAACTGACATATCGACATCGATATTTCTAAGGGATAGTGTAAGACCTCCTTAAATGGAAGACGTCATCTACTCTCTTTCTCGCTATTGGATATAAGACCATTAGACATTATCTTTCCTTTAGCAATCTTTCTTTGGATAGGATATAAGTCTTATATGCATTCCTATTCCAAAACCGACATATTAACATTTTGACATTTCTAAGAGATAGTGTAAGACCTCCTTAAATGGAAGACGACATCTACTCTCTTTCTCGCTATTGGATATAAGACCATCATGACATTGGCTTTCTTTTAGCAATCTTTCTTTGGATAGGATATAAGTCTCATACGCATTCCTATTCCAAAATCGATATTTTTACTTTGACATTTCTAAGAGATAGTGTAAGACCTCCTTAAATGGAAGACGTCATCTACTCTCTTTCTCGCTATTGGATATAAGACCATTAGACATTGGCTTTCCTTTAGCAATCTTTCTTTGGATAGGATATAAGTCTTATATGCATTCCTATTCCAAAACTGACATATCGACATTGATATTTCTAAGAGATAGTGTAAGACCTCCTTAAATGGAAGACGTCATCTACTCTCTTTCTCACTATTGGATATAAGACCATTTGACATTGGCTTTCCTTTTGCAATCTTTCTATGGATAGGATATAAGTCTTATATGCATTCTTATTCCAAAACCGACATATCGACATTGATATTTCTAAGAGATAGTGTAAGACCTCCTTAAATGGAAGATGGCATCTACTCTCTTTCTTGCCATTGGATATAAGACCATCATGAAAATGGCTTTCTTTTAGCAATCTTTCTTTGGATAGGATATAAGTCTCATATGCATTCATATTCCAAAATCAATATTTTTACATTGACATTTCTAAGAAATAGTGTAAAACCTTAAATGGAAAACGACATCTACTCTCTTTCTCACTATTGGATGTAAGACCATCATGACATTGGCTTTCCTTTAGAAATCTTTCATTGGATAGGATATAAGTTTCATGCGCATTCCTATTCCATAATCGACATTTTGACATTGACATTTCTAAGAAATAGTGTAAAACCTTAAATGGAAAATGACATCTATTCTCTTTCTCGCTATTAGACGTAAGACCATCATGACGTTGTCTTTCCTTTAGTAATATTTCTTTGGATAGGATATAAGTCTCATACGCATTCCTATTCCAAAATCAACGTTTTGACATTGAAACTTTTGTAGAGAAAATTGAATATGACATTTGTTCTCTTTCCTCAATTGTCTACAATACATCGATAGTTCCAAAAATGCTAAAAACAAGGATTTTAAATTAAAAATGACAAAAACTTATGATGATTAATATCTTTCGACCTGTAAAGGTCAAATCCCCAGCGGATACACTCTTCGTCTTGAGTTTGCCACTCTTTTCTAGTTATTGGATATAAATCCTTTCCTGACACGAAATATGGCATTCCTCTGACTTGACACCGACATTTGACGTTCCCGAGAAATGGAATATGACATCCATTTTCTCTTCTCAGTTATCGGATGTAAGTCCTTTCCTGACACGGTAGTTATGGCATTCCTATAACTCGACATTGACAATTGACATTTTTGAGAAATGGAATACGACATCCATTTTCTCTTATAACTTTCGGATGAAAGTCTTTTTCCTGCCATGGAAATTATGACATTCCCATAATTTAAAATCTCGACATTTGACAGACATTTCAACATGTGACATATCGACCATTCGACATTTGACATATCGACAATTGTTACAGAAATTTTAACATTTGACATATCAAGATATCAACATTTAACGTATCAACATTTTGACATTTGACATATCAACATTTCGACATATCAACCTTTCAACATTTGACATATCGACAATTATTATCGACATTTGAGATATCGATCTTTCGACATTTGACATATCGACATTTCAACATATCAACAATCGTTATCAACATTTGATTCATCGACATTTTGACCTTTGATATATCAATAACTATTATCGACGTCTGACATATCGACATTGCGACATTTGACATATCAACGTTTGACACTCATCCTCTCCTTTGCTACCGGAAGTAAGTCTTTTCCTGACACGGAAATGGCATTCTTTTATCACAACATCAACATTCGACATTTTGAGGAAAATAGAAAATGACATCTATTTTCTCTCTCCGGTTATTGGATGTAAGTCCTTTCCTGACACGGAAATCATGGCTTTCCTCTAACCAAATCTTGACATTGACATTTTGAGGAAAATAGAAAATGACATCTATTTTCTCTCTCCGGTTATTGGATGTAAGTCCTTTCCTGACACGGAAATCATGGCTTTCCTCTAACCAAATCTTGACATTGACATTTTGAGGAAAATAGAAAATGACATCTATTTTCTCTCTCATGTTATTGGATGTAAGTCCTTTCCTAACACGGAGATCATGGCTTTCCTCTAACCAAATCTTGGCATTGACATTTTGAGGAAAATAGAAAATGACATCTATTTTCTCTCTCCAGTTATTGGATGTAAGTCCTTTCCTAACACGGAGATCATGGCTTTCCTCTAACCAAATCTTGACATTGACATTTTAAGGAAAATAGAAAATGAAATCTATTTTCTCTCTCCGGTTATTGGATGTAAGTCCTTTCCTGACACGGAAATCATGGCTTTCCTCTAACCAAATCTTGACATTAACATTTTGAGAAAAATAGAAAATGACATCTATTTTCTCTCTCCGGTTATTGGATGTAAGTCCTTTCCTGACACGGAAATCATGGCTTTCCTCTAACCTAATCTTGACATTGACATTTTGAGGAAAATAGAAAATGACATCTATTTTCTCTCTCCGGTTATTGGATGTAAGTCCTTTCACGACACGGAAATCATGGCTTTCCTCTAACCAAATCTTGACATTGACATTTTGAGGAAAATAGAAAATGACATTTATTTTCTCTCTCCAGTTATTGGATGTAAGTCCTTTCCTGACACGTAAATCATGGCTTTCCTCTAACCTAATCTTGACATTGACATTTTGAGGAAAATAGAAAATGACATCTATTTTCTCTCTCCGGTTATTGGATGTAAGTCCTTTCCTAACACGGAGATCATGGCTTTCCTCTAACCAAATCTTGACATTGACATTTTGAGGAAAATAGAAAATGACATCTATTTTCTCTCTCCGGTTATTGGATGTAAGTCCTTTCCTAACACGGAAATCATGGCTTTCCTCTAACCAAATCTTGACATTGACATTTTAAGGAAAATAGAAAATGACATCTATTTTTTCTCTCTGGTTATTGGATGTAAGTCTTTTCCTGACACGGAAATCATGGCTTTCCTCTAACCAAATCTTGACATTGACATTTTGAGGAAAATAGAAAATGACATCTATTTTCTCTCTCAGGTTATTGGATGTAAGTCCTTTCCTGACACGGAAATCATGGCTTTCCTCTAACCAAATCTTGACATTGACATTTTGAGGAAAATAGAAAATGACATCTATTTTCTCTCTCCGGTTATTGGATGTAAGTCCTTTCCTGACACGGAAATCATGGCTTTCCTCTAACCAAATCTTGACATTGACATTTTGAGGAAAATAGAAATGACATCTATTTTCTCTCTCCGGTTATTGGATGTAAGTCCTTTCCTGACAAGGAAATCATGGCTTTCCTCTAACCAAATCTTGGCATTGACATTTTGAGAAAAATAGAAAATGACGTCTATTTTCTCTCTCCAGTTATGGGATATAAGTCCTTTCCTGACACAGAAATCATGGCATTCCTTTAACAAAATAGCAACATTGACTTTTTGAGAAATGAAATATGAGATTCATTTTCTCTCCTGATAAATTCCTTTTCAGACATGAGAAGAATATTCCTTCTAAGAACCGACAAACAAGACATCTGACATCCTCTAGGAGAAGTATGATACCCATTCTTTTCCTGATTGTTATGGGACATCTCTTAGATCACTTCGGTCAACGCCAATATGTGCAGAATACTTATATATAGTATTCTACACATATTGGGGGCCCTTTTGTTGACCTCATTTTTATAATGAGTCAATACCTTTTGACCTAAAAAGTTAACTTTGGTCAAAATGGTCAAACCAGACCAAATGACCAACCTTGTTGACCCCATAGGTCACCCTTTTGACCTAAAAAGTCAACTTTAGTCAAAATGGTCAAACCAGACCCAATGACCAACCCTGTTGACCCCATAGGTCACCCTTTTTACCTAAAAAGTCAACTTTGGTCAAAATGGTCAAACCAGACCCAATGACCAACCCTGTTGACCCCATAGGTCACCCTTTTGACCTAAAAGTCAACTTTGGTCAAAATGGTCAAACCAGACCCAATGACCAACCATGTTGACCCCATAGGTCACCCTTTTGACCTAAAAGTCAACTTTGGTCAAAATGGTCAAATCAGACCTAATGACCAACTCTGTTGACCCCATAGGTCAACCTTTTGACCTAAAAAGTCAACTTTTGTCAAAATGGTCAAACCAAACCCAATGACCAACCCTGTTGACCCCATAGGTCACTCTTTTGACCTAAAAAGTCAACTTTGGTCAAAATGGTCAAACCAGACCCAATGACTAACCCTGTTGACCCCATAGGTCAACCTTTTGACCTAAAAAGTTAACTTTGGTCAAAATGACCAAACTAGACCCAATGACCAAACCTGTTGACCCCATAGGTCAACCCTTTGACCCAATGACATGTTTAAAACCCCACAATGATAAAATCACAAATATTGTGATCAAATCAACCATGACAAAGTTGAAAAAGTTCACATTGGACATCTTGAAATTAAATTGATCAATTTAGGCTGACTTGGGTCATCGTAAATCAAAATTGGTCAACACTTATCTATTTTAATCAAAATAGGTAAAAATGAAATAAAAACAACAAAATTAATAGATTAATTAATTTCAAAATTATTTTGATTAATTAAAATGATTAATGATTTAATTTTCAATATTTTAATTAAATGACATAATTAATTAAAATGAAAATTAAATTAAAATCATAAAATAACAAAAATAACAAAATTAATCAATTAATTAATTTGAAATTACTTTCAATTAATAAATTGATTAATAAAATAATTTCTAACAATTTTAATTAATAACATAATGGAAATTAAAAGACATGAAATGACACATAGCCTTCCCATGATTTATTAGGCTAAAATCAAATTAATTCCATCTTGAGACATAATTAACACATGATAAGACCAAGCTTAAATCCATTTAACCATGGGTTAACACCCATCATGATGGGTAAAATGAGGTGGCTGTTCCTCCTTCACCCTAAGCCAAGACTCACCCTCACTTAACCATGAGATGGCCGACCAACACCAAGCCATATTTCCCACCTCCTAAGCTAGCCAATGGAAAGCAAACAAAGCCTAAACCCCTCCTCTCACCATGGTTAAATGGAATTTTGAGGGGAGAGCATATGTGTCACCATTTGCATAAGCTAAAGGGAGATTTGTAAGCTAATAAGGAGGAGAAGTTACAGCTCATTTCACACCTCTTGCATGACACAATGGAAGAGAGCCAAAGCAATGAGCTCATGATGGAAAGCTTGGGAGAAACCACTATGGCTATCCTCTCAGCCAAATTCCTCCTCCAATAGATTAATAGGGAAGATAATAACTCCCCTAGAACAACCAAAGCTAAGCATGGCCTCCCCTTGGCTATAAATAAGCCCATACCCGAGCCTAGCAAGAGGAGAAGAAAAAAATTAGTAAGACCTATAGGCTGCTCAAATCTCCTTGCACCCAACATAAAAACTCTTCCCAAGAGTCGTAGCAATCCATTAGGATCAAATCCAAGCCATAGATTGAGCTCGATCGAGCCAATTTGATCAAATTTCAAAAACGACTCAAACCGACCACCTCTTCAAAATTCTTCTTTAAGGCCGACTTTTAGATCAAATTGCTGTAGCTACAATCTTCCTTTGGGGTCCTAGAAGACAACTACAAGGTCTGATCTAGCTTGATTTGCTTGTGGCAAAGGTATGAAATTAATTTTCACAAAATAATTCGTATTTTTGAAATATCATGTGTTATACTAGCCCAGAAATATTACATCACCGTATGGATATATTCTACATGTTTAGATGATTCCATAGGCTCAAAAATCACTCAATTTCATCAAGAAATGAGTGAGATATTAAGCTTTGAAGTTTAACGGCTTGAAATAATTCGAATTTTTATTCGAATTATCTCAGCCGTTCGATCCCGTGTTTCGGGATGAACGGCATTGATCGCGCTCCGCGGTATCTGGTGTTCGGCCTCCCGCAGCGGATCCTCCCGCCCGTTCGACGCGTACGAGGACACGCGTCGGCGGGAGGTGAGTTCGGCGGCGGGAAAATGGTTAAAAATTAATTTTAACCTTAAAAACTTCAAAATTTAATATCTTTTTATCTAGAGCTCACAAAAATATGATAAAAATACCTCTGGAAAGCTCTTGAAGAGAGGAAAATTATGAAATATAAATCATTATTTTATTCCCATTATTTAATTTTTAAATAATTAAATACTCTCTGGAGTATTTTAATTATTAAAAATTAATTATAAATCAGAAAAATATGAAATTTTGAGGCATTTATCTTTATGCTCTTAAGAATGTTTCATGATTTTTCCAAGGACAGAAAACATACCTATGACACCTTTTTCTAATTTTCAAGACATTTTGTAATTACTTCAAATAATAATTACAGAAAAATGAAAATTAAGAAAAATAAAATATAAATGATTAGAAATGTTAGGGTAACAGAAAATGACCCTAGGAAAATAATTTCTAAGTCATAAAAATAATTTTAAATGATATTTTAAAATTTAGGATTAAAATTCTTTATTAAATAATAAATTTAATCCTAAAAATCACCCTTTTATAAACTTAACCTATTTTCTTTAAGAGGCTAAGTTTGAAATGAATCTAGTCCATGTTAGACTCATGAAAAAATTTAACTAAGTCTAAAAAATAATAAATTAGACTTGATAAACTTTAATTAGGTTTATAACATCATTTAAACCTATTAAACCTTAAGCTTAATCAATTAAGTCTAAAATGACAAAATTAGACTTAATTAGGTTTAAAATATCATTTAAACCTATTAAACCTTAAGCTTAATCAATTAAGTCTAAAATGACAAAATTAGACTTAATTAGTTTTAAAACATCATTTAAACCTATTAAACCTTAAGCTTAATCAATTAAGTCTAAAATGACAAAATTAGACTTAATTAGGTTTAAAACATCATTTAAACCTATTAAACCTTAAGCTTAATCAATTAAGTCTAAAATGACAAAATTAGACTTAATTAGGTTTAAAACATCATTTAAACCTATTAAACCTTAAGCTTAATCAATTAAGTCTAAAATGACAAAATTAGACTTAATTAGGTTTAAAACATCATTTAAACCTTTTAAACCTTAAGCTTAATCAATTAAGTCTAAAATGACAAAATTAGACTTAATTAGGTTTAAAACATCATTTAAACCTATTAACCTTAAATAGGTTTAATTAATTAGGTTTAACCTATAATAAGTCTAATTAATCAATTAAACCTTACCTAAATTAGGTTTAGTTAACCGTAAATAATTAGACATTCCAAACATTCCAAACATTAAATCGATATAAATTTGACATTCCAAACATTTAATCGACATAAATTTGACAGACATGAATTCAAGTTAATCTAAACCAAATTAAATCAATCATGAACTCAAGTTAATCTAAACCAAATTTAATCTAAACCAAATTTAATCTAAACATTCCAAACATGAACTCAAGTTAATCTAAACCAAATTGAATCGACATAATCGACATAAATTTGACATTCTAAACATTAAATCGACATAATCGATATAAATTTAACATTTCAAACATTTAATCGACAAAACAGACATAAATTCGACATTTCAAACATAACTTACATAAAATCGACATTTTAAACCAAAATCAGCGTAACCGACATAAAATCGACATTCTAAACCAAAATCGACATAATCGACATAAATTTGACATTCCAAACATTTATCAATAAATTCGACATAAATCCAACATTTCAAACGAAACTCAACATAATTTGACATTAATCAACATTCCAAACATAATCAAACATAATTTGTATTAATTAACATTTCAAACATAATTTGACATTAAGCGACATTTTAAATCAAATTAAACAAACACTGACATTAACCGAATTTAATCGACATTTTAAACCAAATTTAATAAACACCAAAATTAAATGATATTAATCGACATTTCAAACCAAACTCAATATATCTCGATATAAAACGACATAATTCTTAAAGTTCGACCCACATTGAATATAACTCGACATAAAATTAAAAATTGACATAAAACCCAAAATTAAATCCAAATCGATATAAAATCCAAAATCCAACCCAAATCAACATTCAAGACAAATCAAAATTTAAACATAATTTGACATAAACCTAAATCGACATTTCAACCAAACTCGGACATCCAACAACTCTATCAACAGACACTTTGACCAGGTGAGCTAAATATCGTGATATGACATTGTTTCTATTTTTGTTTTCCTTGCAGGATGAAGACATGAAGTTTCATTTAAATTTTCTTTACATGTTATAGGGTGTACTAACTCTATTTTGCAGGACGTCGATGATGGAACATTGACAATAAAACCAAAACTTTCAGGATAGCCATAGAACCTCAACTTTCTACAAACAACAAAACAAAAATGACATGACAACAAAGACAACTGTACTTTTAGGTCAGCCATGCAATCTGAGATAAAACGACAAAATCATTAACATTGACATCAACATACAACGACATACAACGACATATCTATACCACAACAAAATGATGACATGACACTAAACCAAAACAAATACATGACAAAATAAAATTGAGACGACCACAAAACCAAAACTTAAAACAAAAAGAAATCATAAACAAAATAACAAAAAGAAATAAATAATGATATCTTCTTGACATCATAGAAAATATCTCATGACATAATAACGACATAGGAGATAAAATATCTCAAGACAAATCGAGATATTAATCATGACATCTTATGATATTATGACATGACATTATGATTCACATTAAGACAAGACATAAAATGACATGACATTACGACATCACATTATGACATAACACGACATACAAACTATGACATCCCGACATGACATATGACATGATATACAAAATGACAAAAATGACATTACAAAACAAAACACCACAAAGCAACGACATACACCCAACATAAACAAAACTTTCACAGTAGTATCGATTCTTCGAAACACACTACCACGACAACACTTACACTTTTTCGAGGATAAATGTTAACCTTAATCGGGAGTTTTCCCGAGCAATATTAATTGCTCGGGATGTAATTAACTATAGGAGCTTGCTTCATAGGAGATTAAAGAACTCGGGATAGGTATTTCACCTATAAGATCTCTCTGGTTACCCAAGATCTTCATGTGATTTTCTTATATGAAAAACGTCAGTAATCACACAATCTGAAGGTTTATTCTATGAGATTATCATTCGATCTCTTTTTCTCTCAATCTCTATCATGATTAATCCTTCTTCAATTTCTCCAAAGACTTCTGACGAAAAGTCTAAGTCGAGTAAGAATTAGGGTGATGGATAGAGAAAGACAGTGGCTACTCCTTAACATTGACATGATACATGAATTGATAGCGATGTAAGTCAAACGATAAAAAAATATATTTCATCGCCATCAAAGAGTGGCGACTCCGCTGGGGACATTCTCTCTCCCCATCTTTGGTTAATCAATTTGTCCTCATGAATATTATAATTTGTCTTTTGAAAGACTAAATAATCCTTTCTTTAGTTCTATATCTTATTCAATCTCGAGTAAAATAGAACTAATACCTCTCCGATTCAAAGATTTGTTCACGACAAACAAATCCTAGAATCTTACATTTCCATGATCGATAGACCAAAATGACATAAAAGACATACAAAAACAACATGTGTTCCCTCCCTTCCCACCCAAGTACGGAGTTTTCATCGATTCTATTTTTAGACAGATCGATATTGCCGTTTTGAATAAGTTCAGGCAAATACTTTCTCAGCCAAACATGTTCAGTTTATCTGGCTTCGTGGTTATGCTTTTTACAGCCTCTAAACCACTCTCCTAGGTTATGCCTTTATGGCCTCTGAACCTATTTATCGTGGTTATGCTTTTTACAGCCTCTGAACCACTCCCCTAGGTTATGCCTTTATGGCCTCTAAACCTATTCTTCGTGGTTATGCTTTTTACAGTCTATGAACCATTTCTCTTAGGTTATGCCTTTATGGCCTTTGAACCAATTCATCATGGTTAAGCTTTTTACAGCCTCTGAACCACTCCCTTAGGTTATGCCTTTATGGCCTCTGACCCTATTCATCGTGGTTATGCTTTTTACAGCCTCCGAACCACTCCCCTAGGTTATGCCTTTATAGCCTCTGAACCTATTCTTCGTGGTTATGCTTTTTACAGCCTCTGAACCACTCCCCTAGGTTATGCCTTTATGGCCTCTAAACCTATTCTTCGTGGTTATGCTTTTTACAGTCTATGAACCATTTCTCTTAGGTTATGCCTTTATGGCCTTTGAACCAATTCATCATGGTTAAGCTTTTTACAGCCTCTGAACCACTCCCTTAGGTTATGCCTTTATGGCCTCTGAACCTATTCATCGTGGTTATGTTTTTTACAGCCTCCGAACCACTCCCCTAGGTTATGCCTTTATAGCCTCTGAACCTATTCTTCGTGGTTATGCATTTTACAGCCTCTTAACCACTCTCCTAGGTTATGCCTTTATGGCCTCTGAACCTATTTATCGTGGTTATGTTTTTTACAACTGTCCGAACCACTCCCCTAGGTTATGCCTTTATGGCCTCTGAACCTATTCTTCGTGGTTATACTTTTTACAGCCTCTAAACCACTCTCCTAAGTTATGCCTTTATGGCCTCTGAACCTATTTATCGTGGTTATGCTTTTTACAGCCTCTGAACCACTCCCCTAGGTTATGCCTTTATTTCCTCTGAACCTATTCTTTGTGGTTATGCTTTTTATAGCCTCTGAACCATTTCTCTTAGGTTATGCCTTTATGGCCTCTGAACCTATTCATCATGGTTATGCTTTTTTACAGCCTCTGAACCACTCCCCTAGGTTATGCCTTTATGGCCTCTGAACCATTTCTCTTAGGTTATGCCTTTATGGCCTCTGAACCTATTCATCATGGTTATGCTTTTTTACAGCCTCTGAACCACTCCCCTAGGTTATGCCTTTATGGCCTCTGAACCTATTCTTCGTGGTTATGCTTTTTATAGCCTCTAAACCACTCTCCTAGGTTATGCCTTTATGGCCTCTAAACCTATTTTTTGTGGTTATGCTTTTTACAGCCTCTGAACCATTTACCTAGGTTATGCTTTTTATGGGCTATGAACCTATTCTTCATGGTTGTGCTTTTCACAGCCTCTGAACCACTCCTCTGGTTGATCTTCTTCCTACCCTCAAGGTTCTGATTCGTCAATCTACCAAAGACTCTAAAAATCAAAATCATTAATCAAATTTTGGGAAGACGATCGCTTTTGGATGAATTCCATCAAGGGTTTCCCTTAGGACAGCTTTGTAGAAAAAAAAAATTGACTGAAGCGAGAATCTGATCTATGTTTAGTCTAGTTCTATGACTAGTTAACTAGCATGTCCTTTGTGGAGAAATGAAAATTGATCTGTGACGAGGAATGAAATTTGAAATCTTTCGATCTAATATCTTTGGAAATTAAACCCAAATTGATCTGTGAGGTGAAATGAAATTTGAAATCTTTGGATTTAATATCTTTGGAAATATTCTTCTCGTTCACCTCTTGACAAAAATACAATTCATAAAGGAAGAATTCAAGAAAAAAATTCTGAAATTTTGACAAAAAAATTTTGATTTCAAGGGGAAAAGGAAATTAATGCCCTAATAACTGGGCCCTTTATCTTAAATCTTCAGACTAGGTCCTAAATGAAAAATAAAATATTGTGATCAAAATACAAGTAATTGCCTAAAGATGTCACGAGCCTCTTAATCTTCTGCCGTGTGAATGGGTCCTGACTTCTGAAAGAGTTATAATATCCTAGAATCCGTCTTAAGAAATATTGAGAGTTATTAACTAGGGGAGTTTGGACATTCAAAACCCTTAAAACATGCTCTACCAGATATAGTAATTCTCTGAGAAGAAGCTTGAGGTGAGTAGCAAATCAAAAATTGGTGTTTGAGTTCAGGCATTCAAAATCATTAAGTGTGCCCTACCCAAAAACAAAAAAAAACAAAAAAAGGATGTTTCTGAGAAGAAGCTTGAGGTGGGCACAAAATCAAAAATTGGTGTCTCGATTCAAACATTCAAAATCTTTAACACGCTCCACCAGATATAGTAATTCCCTGAGAAGAAGTTTGAGGTGAGCATAAAATCAAAAATTGGCGTTCAAATTCTCCCTAATTGATAAATCTTGAAAAACGTCTTAAGAAAATTCTTCCGATATTAAATGGAAGACGTCATCTACTCTCTTTCTCGCTATTGGATATAAGACCATTAGGCATTAGCTTTCCTTTAGCAATCTTTCTTTGGATAGGATATAAGTCTTATATGCATTCCTATTCCAAAACCGACATATCGACATTGATATTTCTAAGAGATAGTGTAAGACCTCCTTAAATGGAAGACATCATCTACTCTATTTCTCGCTATTGGATATAAGACCATTAAACATTGGCTTTCCTTTAGCAATCTTTCTTTGGATAGGATATAAGTCTTATATGTATTCCTATTCCAAAACTGACATATTGACATTTTGACATTTCTAAGAGATAGTGTAAGACCTCCTTAAATGGAAGACGGCATCTACTCTCTTTCTCGCTATTGGATATAAGACCATCATGACATTGGCTTTCTTTTAGCAATTTTTCTTTGGATAGGATATAAGTCTCATACGCATTTCTATTCCAAAATCGATATTTTTACATTGACATTTCTAAGAGATAGTGTAAGACCTCCCTAAATGGAAGACGTCATCTACTCTCTTTCTCGCTATTGGATATAAGACCATTAGACATTGTCTTTCCTTTAGCAATCTTTCTTTGGATAGGATATAAGTATTATATGCATTCCTATTCCAAAACCGACATATCGACATTGATATTTTCTTATAGTGCTTGACAGCATCCTGGGCAACATCAGTAATATCCTGGAATTTTCTGCCCTCATCAGATTGAATATAATGGATATTGTTACACTTCCTTCTATATTTAATGTATGCATGGTAAAATCTAGTGTTCCTGCACCATTAATGAAATGATTTAAGGCAGCTTTCTGTTGTAATAACAGTTCTTGTCTTTCAGTGGCAAGCATAAGATTGTTTTGTGCTGAAATTAGTTGCTCTTCTTTAGCAGTGCTAGATTGGACTTTAGCTTCCAGATTTAATACCTCTCTTACTTCCACATTAACAGCTTGAAAAATTTCACCAAGAGAATTCCAACTCCCGTGTCTAAGAGCTTTGTTGAGTTTAGTCTGCAGTAGACTTAACTTGATTAGGGGGGAGGATGAGGGATGATCAATATCTCACCAATTGTTGTATGAAATGCTTTGAAAATCAGCATGGGTAGACCAAACATTCAGGTATTTGAAAGGAGGGGGAGAATTTAATTGACCGGGGGAGGTAATGGAGATAAGAAGTGGTATATGGTCTGATCCAGCTAGGCTAAGATGTGTCACATAAGTAAGTAACCAATTTGAAAGCTAACAGTTGTTCATCAAGATCTTGTCCAACCTTTCCCAGATTTTCTCTCTGTTCCATGTGAAATCTAGACCCCTGAAACCAGTATAAATAAGTTTGCAGCTTGTATGTTATCATTAAATGTAGTCATCTTTGCAATGTTAGGAGCCCTGCCCCCAAACTTTTCTACAGTGGAGCCAATGCTATTAAAATCACCACCCACTAACCATGGGGAATTCAGTTGATCACCAATGCTGTGTAGATTAGCCCATAGGATCTGTTTGTCTTCTTTACTACATCCAACATAGACAAAGTAGCAAAACTACTTTGTCCATTGATTTGAAAAGAAGAATGTATAAACAGCTGATTATCTATTAAAATTGACCATGAGATCTCCCTTCTACAGAATATACAAATCTTATTATTACAATTAGCATAGTGAGAAAAGACATGAAATTTACTGAGTACTTTGTTGGGGTATTTATGAACCAAAGGTTCAAAAATAGCAATGCACCAAAGCGGGTGTTTTTTGTTGAGTGACAAAAGTCTTTTAAGGGATAGGGGGTTAGCAATACCCCTAATGTTCCAACATAGGAAATTAATCATTAATTTGGAGGATGAGGAAAAGAGGGCTGAGATCTAGATCTAGACCTGCCTCTAGTCTTTGAAGTACCAGCCAATTCCCCCTCAGTTAAAGGGGCCCCTAGTTTCTGCACTTCAGAATTGATCTTTTTTTCTTTCTTGATGTTTGTGTATGCCACTTCCCTTCTAAATCATTCTGCATATCACTGATAACATTAGCAGTTGGAACATGTGCTTCTAACAGGTGATTAGAAGATTGTGAGGGAGAGATGATTCTAACATCCTTCACTTCTCTTCTACACCAATTTAGATGGTCAACACTATCACCAGGAGGGGACCCCAACACAGCAAGTGACCCACCAGGGGAGATTTCCATCACAGGAGCACAATCTCTACTGGCCCTCTCAACAGGTAGATGGATTTGGGTAGATTCAGTGGGATTGGTGGTCTAAATAGAACAAAAGTGTAGGATTGGTGGTCTAAATAGAACAAAAGTGTGGGTTTGGTGAAGGATATTTAGAGGGTAAGATGGATCCTGAGCTTAGCCTCCTTTCAGCAACTGGGGTAATATTCTTCATTGTGGAAATAGGTTTCTCAAGAAGAGTAAACCTAGTATAAGGCAGCAACTATTTTGAATTGTCAGCCTCTTGCACCACAGCTATACTGGGTGCAGCAACAGCTGGCATAATGGGAGTTTCTTTAGCCATGTTTGCAGCTCTTCTAGTTGGGGGTGGAGTCTATAGCATCTATCATTGGTGTGATCAAACATTTTGCAGTGGGTGCAGAAATAAGGCTTTTGCTGCATGATGACCTCTTGCCACTGCCCATCATTAGCATTCCCAATCCATATCTTCTTTATATTAGGTAAGGAGACATCCCTTTTTTATTTTAGATTCTAGCCATTTCTAATTTGGCCTTATTGAAGGTTACATCATCAAGTTTGATAGGAGTTCCAAGGGATCTCCCTATTTGAAAAAGGGTAATTTGATTAAAATATCTGTAAGGGAGATTTAGGAATTTGAACCAAATTGGCACAATGGGGGGATCTTTGCTAGGATCAAAATTAGATGTCCACTTTATTATCTTCATCTCCACACCAGCAATGCTGACCACTTGTTTAGCAAAGAGCATCGCATATTCCTCCTCAGTTGAAAGATATATTAACAGATGTCTACCATCCAGGAGTCCAATCTTCCAGCTGCCCTTAAAGTTCAGAGATTCAAAATATCTTCTCACAAACTCCATCTTTGGGTGACCCAGCAAAAACTTACCTATTAAAGTTAATTTTACTTCAGTATCCAACTCCTCCAGCTCCTGCTCAGTGAAGATGACAACAGAACAACCCTCTTTCTCCTCAATAGGTCTGATAAAGGGGCAGGAAGACCTGCCAGCAGCTGCATCATGCAGCCTTTGAGGAAATATTAGCTTGGCGGGATCAGAAATGGAGGGGACATTACCAACCACACCAGCATATGTGGCTTTAACCCAAGCAATATTAGTTTCCATGTCAATAAGGCAAGCCATGGAAGGTCAGCAGGGCAACTCAAACCAACAGTGAAGAGGTTGCCAAGCCAAAGAAGCCAGAAACTACAGAGAATCCAACCCAGGAAGCTCCAGCTACCAGCCAGAACAGCAACTCAAGGCCATACCAAAGAACAGAACCAGTGTGAAATCAATGGAACAGTAATTTTTGAACAAAAAAGTGCCCAGGAAGGCCCTTCCCCCCAGAAGAGGATTCAAAGAGAAGAACCACACCAAACACCAGCCCACCCACCTTCCCACTCACCTGAGCCACCACCCACCTTCCCACTGATTGTTGTTAATTATGTATCAAAATGGATTGAGGGAATAGCTTTACCTAGGTGTGATGCTAAAAGTGTTTCAATGTTTTTAATGAAAAATATTTTCACAAGATATGGAATGCCTAGAGTAATCATCACTGATGGAGGATCCCATTTTAAGAATAATCTGATTCAGAGATTGGTGGAAAAATATAATATTATGCATAGAATTTCTACAGCTTATCATCCCCAAACAAATGATTTAGCAGAGGTATCTAATCGTGAAATTAAATGAATTCTGGAGAAAGTCATTAATCCTAAAAAATTCAATTGGTCTGCTAGATTAGATACTGCTTTATGGGCATACAGAACTACTTATAAAAATCCTATAAGAATGTCCCCTTACAGATTAATCTTTGGAAAAACATGTCACTTGCCTGTTAAAGTAGGATATAAATCATATTGGGCGATAATGAAATTGAATTTTAATTTGAAAGATGCTGGTGAGAAGAGACTGTTGCAATTAGATGAATTGGAAGAAATCAGAAATGAAACATATGTTAACGATAGAATATATAAGGAAAGAAGAAAAAAATGGCATGATTGGAAGATTGTCAAAAAAGAATTTGAACCAGAACCAAAAGATTTATTATACAATACAAGATTGAAATTATTTCCTGGGAAACTGGAATCTAGATGGACATGACCTTTCATTGTCGTAAAAGTGTATTAGTTTGGAGCTGTGATTAACGAAGACCCTAAATCTGGAAGAATATTCAAAGTTAATGGTCAAAGATTAAAACCATATTTTGAAGGCAATAGACCTAATTTTAAAGAGGTTTTAATGTTGGATCAACCTGAATAACTGAAAGTTATGTCGGGCTGATGACGTTAAACCAAGCTCTTTGTGGGAGGCAACCCACAGTTATAAAGTGTTTTCTTTGTTTGATGTGTTATTTATGTTTGTTTGCTGCTTAATTAAGTCTTATTCTTCCTTAATTTTCATTAATAATATTTAAGAAATGAATCAAATTGAAATTTGGAAAAAATTTGAACGAAGTGAAGTTTGGTGAATTTGAACTAGCGCCGAACGGCGCTGATATCAGCGTCGTAGTTCAGAAAATTGTTTCTCGTCTTTAAAATCTGAATTTTGGCGGTTCTAGGCTGTAACTCCTCCATTAAAACTTCCAAAAATTTCCCCTAGACGTTGGAACTTCCACAGGAACGAAGAGGAAGACCCAAATTCTTGTTAAAATGGATTCTGACTCGATGGAAATTCAAAGATTTGAAGTGTTCAACCTTATAAAGTTTGTAAGTTTCGAGTTGTAGTGAATTTTTAACAAAAATATCTTAAAAATGAGATTGATTAAGGAGCGAGGCTTTGTAAATCGAGGTATGAATTCTCCTACAAATAGAATTGATGAAATTATTGTTCAGAGACATTGGGAAGTATTGTGTTATACTACTACCACCGTAGTTGTTTCGGTTGTGAAGGAGTTTTATACAAATCTTCATGGAATCAACTAAGGATCAGTTAATGTGCGAGGTAGGTTTGTCACATTTACTCCTGCAAAAATTAATGATTTATACATGATAGAGAATGTGCCAATCTGCCACTATTCAAATTTTTCTCCAACGAAGAACAATATGAATGACATATACAGATATCTGACGGATGAAAGTGATGAATGAGAGATAAGAGATAGCAGGTATGTAAGTTTCTCGACCACACTTTTAAATCCTACTTTGTAACACTTACATTACTTCATTTGTGCAAAATTGCTCCCAACAATGAAAATCAGTAAGGTAACTAAGGAGTGTGTCATTTTGTATTGTTGTATTCAAATGGGAATGCCTATTGATATTGGTTCGATAATTGTTAAGTCTGTTTTGGGATTGATCGTTCATGGATCAAAGTAAGGGCTTGGAAATCCTTCCACCATATTTCTCCTCTGCAGTCAATCACAAGTGCCATATGAGAACTGTGAAAGAGTACTTCTACCTTAGAAGCCTATAGACCCAGCAGATGCGTAGAGTAACCAAGTAGTTGGTGATATGAATGATATGAGCATTATTTAAGATCAACCATCTCAAAGGTTAGCACATATTCCTCCTTATTTTCCTAAAAGTTCACAGATCATCTTGAAGAAAATCAAGAAATTGGAGAAGGAAGTACAACAACTAATGAATGCAATCAACAATCTTTTTGATTTCTTTGATCATCTGGATTAGAGAATGAAGGAGCATTTGGATCATTCAGGATATCTTGAAGGAATTTTGACGTGATTGATGAGAAGAAAAGCTTGGATTGAAGAGGATTCTATTGTAGAATTCATGTTTCATCCATTCTACAATTTATTTGTCCATGCCCAATCGATGGGAGATCTTAGAATTGATGATAGTTCGGAGGATGAATGAAAACTTGATTAGTTTATTTATGTATTTTTTTATCGGATTACTTTGCTTTGCATTACTTTATTTGGTTTGAATTTTATATTTGAACATAATTGTTTGTTTAGTTCTTAGTGTTATTGTGTTATGGTTGTGTGTGACGCTGAATTTAAGATTATATGGCTTAAAAATATGTAATTTTTGATGTTGTGTGTATGTGTATGACTCATGGATTTTATATATGAAAGTAATTTTATGTGTTGTTTGTGTTAAAAAATATCATTTGCCAAGCCTTTAGAATGTTATTCAATGCTTAATTAGACTAATTGGACATCGGAGCAGGCTTGAAATGATCAAAATTGCGAAAGAAAGTTGGAAGCCCAGCTGTTGAACTGGTGTCGAACCAAGACTGTCACCAGCACCGGACAGCACCAAAAGTCAGAGAATTTGGCCATTTCAGTGGAATAATGCGCTGAACGGCATTGCTTCCAGTGTCGGATAGCGCGCGAACGTGAAAAATGCCCGGAACTCCAAAATTTCACGATTTAACCCTGGGACCCGCCATTTTTGCTCAAATATTTGTCTTCAACCTCCAAACAAGGATGATTTTTGCACCTAGGGCTCACTAGTATTTGGATTTAAAGTGATTTTGTGGCTGGAAAAGTTTGGATTTCATCTTCTCTTGGTAAGAGCTACACTTTAACCTAAAATTTTTTTATTTTGACCGTGAAAATCTCCTACATTAGAAAGATTTGGAATTTTGAATTTTTTGGAGAAACTTTGGAGATTTTTCATGGATTTTGAGTTCTTATCTATTTAAATTTGCCTTGGAGACGATTGCATTGTAATTTTTAAATTGATTTGGAAAATTTTGATATTTTTAGATAAATGGCTCCAAGATTGGCTAAGGGGAAGAGGAATTGAATATGATGAAAGTAAATTTGTGCATTTCAAAGCCTATTCATGTTTTAGTACGTTTCTTAGCAAAAAAAATGTATTCATGAAAGAGCCTTTGAAAATCCTGAAGGAATGCTTGAAGAACTGATTGCTAATCGTCAATGGGAGATTTTTTGTTATTTCAATACAAATGCAATGTTGGGTATTGTTCAAGAATTTTATACTAATCTGTATTATTCTGAGAGTGAATTTTTTCTGGTTAGAGGTCAAATGGTTGAATTCTCCTCTGCTGGCATAAATGCATTTTATCAGTTAAGAGCACCCTACCATTGTGAATATGAAAATTTTTCTATCACGAATCAAGCATTGGATGAGATTATAAACTTTTTGACTGATGGAAAAGGGGAATGGAAAATTAAGCAGATAATGAAAGTTAATTTTCCCCTTTCTACTTTGAATTATGTATCAAAAGTCTGACATTATTTCATTTCTGCAAGATTGTTACCTACCAACCATCACAGTAATGTTACTGTTGATAGAGTTTTTCTGAATTACTGTATGTAGAACATGAAGAGTATAAATATTGTGGCTATTATTCATAAAAGTATTTTGACAAACTCAAAAGGAGAGACTACACAAGGACTAGGACACCCTAGTCTGATTCAAGCTTTATGTATTCAGGCAGGTGTAGTGATTGAAGATAATGATGAGGTAGTCCACCCCCTGAAGCCTATTACTAAATTAAATACAAAAACTTATGAAGCCTATGTAGGATGGAAATGGAGTAAAAGAGCTCATGAACCTTCTTCTAGTCGAGATAGACCATCTACATCTAGGGAGCCTACTCTGCATGGTGTTATGGATCAGTTAGAAAGGTTGAATACCAGAGTAGAGGGACTAGAAGCAAGGAACAAAATTAATGATGATTATCAAGTGCGGTGGAGAGAATATGAGATATCTTATCGTAACGCACAGATGAGATTTTTCCAAATAAAACTCACAAAACAAACTTAAAGTAAAGCACACTGATAATTGTGGGTTGCCTCCCACAAAGCGCTTGGTTTAACATCGTCAGCCCGACATACCCATTACTTAATTTGGGTATCCCATCACTAAATTTTCATCAAGTTTAAGTTGATCTACTGAGAAATAAAGTTTTAGTATATGACTATTTACTTGAAATATTTTCTCAGTTTTAGGATCTTTAATGTCCACAGCTCCATAGGGATAAACTTTTATTACAATAAATGGGCCCATCCACCTGGACTTAAGTTTTACAGAAAATAATCTCAATCTGGCATTATATAGCAAAACTTGTTATCCTAGTTCAATATTTTTTCTTCAAAAATCTTACGATCATGCCACATCTTCATATTTTATTTATATATCTTAGCACTTTCATATGATTCATTCTTTATCTCTTCAAGCTCATTTAATTAAAATAATCTTTTCTCACCAACATCCTTTAAATTATAATTGAACTCTTTAATAGTACAATATGTTTTATGCTCAAATTCAACTGGTAAATGACAAGCTTTCCCAAAAATTAGTCTATTTGAGGACATTCCTATAGGAGTCCTGTATGTAGTCCTATAAGCCCACAAAACAAAATCCAGTTTCATTGACCAATCCTTTATATTTGGATTAATAGATTTTTCCAAAATTCTTTTAATTTCACAATTGGATAATTCAACCAAACCACTTATCTAAGGATGATAAGCAGTAAGAATTTTATGGATGATATGATATTTCTTTACTAATTTCTGCATAGTTGTATTTTTAAAATGACTTCCCTCATCAGATATGATTACTCTTGGCATTCCAAATCTACAAAATATAGTCTTTCTTAAAAACATTGAAACATTTCAAGTATCACATCAAGGTAAAGCAACAACTTTTATCCATTTAGATAGATAGTCTACTGCTATCAATATGTATAAATTTTTGAAAGATGGTATAAACATGTAATTGAGGGGCATCTCCAAACGTCAAGTATTTAAACTTCCAACATGTAATTGAGGGGCATCTCATTTCTTCTAGAAGTATTTCCTACATGCTGACATTGATTACAATTTTTAATATAAGCATTAACATCCTTAAAAATTGTAGGCCAATAAAATCCAGATTATAGAATTTTATTTGTAGTTTTATCAACACCAACATGTCCCCCAAAATCAAAATTATGACATTCTTGAATAATTTCATATGTTTCTTCTAAAGGCACACATCTTCGAATAATGAGATCTTTTCCTTATTTATATAAAAATGGGTTGTCCCAAAAATAAGTCTTAGCTTCAGATAAAAATTTCTTCTTCTTTTGGTATGTCAATCTATAGGGTAATATGTCACTAACAATAAATGTCGTCATACCATGGAACACGCCACTTATTAATAGTGATAGCTTTTCATCAGGAAAATATTCATTAATTTCATAAGAAAAGAGAGTTTTTCATTATCAAGCCTGGACAGATGATCAACAATTTGATTATCAGCACCCTTCCTATCTAATTTCTCAAAATTGAATTCTTGTAAAAGAAGAATCCATCTTATCAGTCTTGGTTTTGCATCATTCTTTTTCATTAAATATTTAAGAGCAGAATGGTTAGTATGCACCACACATTTAGACCCAATTAAATATGATCTAAATTTATCAAAGACATATACTGTAGCTAGTAACGTTTTTTAAGTTGTGGTTGATTTGAGCTTCATCAGAGTTATACTAGCATAATAGATTAATTTGAAAATTTTATCATGTTTTTTCCTAAAACAGCTCCAATAGCATAATGACTTGCATCACACATTAATTCAAAAGGTTTTTCCCAATCTGGTGAAATAATAACTGGTGCAGTGATTAATTTTTCTTTCAAAAATTCAAAAGCTTTTATGTAGTCTTCATTAAAATTAAAAATAGCATCTTTTTCCAATAACTGACATAGAGGCTTAGCAATTTTTTAAAAGACTTTATTATAATGCCTATAGAATCCAGCATGTCCCAAAAAACTCTTAATCTCCCTTATATTTGTTGGGCAAGGTAAATTAGCGATCACTTGAATTTTTGCAGGGTCTACTTCCATACCTTTTTCTGAAATTTGATGTCCCAAAACAATTCCTTCTGCTACCATAAATTGGCATTTTTTCTAATTAAGGACTAGATTTGTTTCTTCGCAATTTTTAAGAACATTGGATAAATGTTCTAAACATGATTCAAATGAAATTCTAGAAACTGAAAAATCATCCATAAATACTTAAATTTCTTTTTCAATTAAATAACAAAAAATTATCATCATACATCTTTGAAATGTAGCAAGGGCATTATATAAACCAAAGGGCATTCTTCTAAAAGCAAATGTACCATAAGGACTGGTAATTGTTGTTTTCTCTTGATCCTCAGGAGCAATTTGTATTTGGTGATAACCAGTATATCCATCAATAAAATAAAATTATTTATGCCCAGCTAGTCTATCCAACATTTGATCAAGAAAATGAAGTGTAAAATGATCTTTCCTTGTGGAAAGATTTAATTTTATATAATCAATGCATATTCGCCAACCTGTAACTTGTCTTGTTGGTATTAATTCATTCTTCTCATTAACAGTTATAGTTACTCATCCTTTCTTTGGAACAAAGTGAATAGGACTAACTCATGCACTATTTGAAATAGGGTAGATAATTCCAGCATCTAACCGCCTTAAAATTTCTTTCTTAACAACTTCTTTCATAATAGGGTTTAATCTCCTTTGAGGATTAGCCCTGGGTTTACAGTTTTCTTCCACAAAGATTCTATGCATACAAATTGAATGACTGATTCATTTAATATCAGCTATGGTCCATCTAAAGGATTTCTTATATTTCTTTAGAATTTCAAGCAAACTCGCTTCTTCTTCTGTAGTTAATTTCAAGGAAATTATAACAGGTGAAGTTGAGGAATCACCTAAAAAGGCATATTTTAAATATTCAGGAAGTAACTTCAATTCAAGTTCAGGAGGTTTCTCAATTGTTGGACAAAAAGATTCATATTTCTCTGACATGTTCAAAACTTCAAAACCATCTTGAACATAATTTAAGTCTTCCTCAAAGATCATCCAAATAATGTGTTTCCTCTTCTTGCTCGTGTTTGAAATTTTTTCTTTCAAATGTCTCTTCATATGTTGTTTTGAAATGGCATTCACTCAAATATCTTATAACATCCATCCTGAAACATTCATCATCTTTACCTCTGGCAGGATATTTCATTGATTTTGAAATATTAAATGTAATAGTTTGATCATTGACGTGCACAGTTAATTCCCCTTTCTGCACATCTATCATTGCTCTTCCTGTAGCTAGGAATGGTCTCCCAAAAATAATTGGTATCTCTTTATCTTCCTCCATTTCAAGCACAATGAAATTAATAAGAAAGATAAATTGATCTACTTTTACTAAAACATCTTCTATAACTCCTTTAGGATATGTGATCAAACGATCTGCTAACTACAGAGTTACAGTAGTAGGGATTATTTCTCCTAATCCCAGTCTTATAAATATAGATAATTGCATAAGGTTAATGCTTGGACGTAAATCACATAAAGCTTTTCTATAAAATTATTCTCCAATTGCACATGGAATTGTGAAGCTACTAGGATCTTTAAGCTTTTTCAGGAAGCTTCTTCTGAATTATTGCACCACATTCGTCACTAAGTGCAATAGTTTTGTTATCTTTAAACTTCCTTTTTTTTGTTTAGAATATCCTTCATAAATTCACAAAGCTTGGCATTTTTTCTAAGGCTTCAGCAAATGGAATATTAATTGTAAGTTTCTTAAAAATCTCCAAGAAAGTTGAAATTTTCTTCTCCAACTTTTGTTGTCGAAGTCTCTGAGGAAATGGTGGTGGCGGCTTTTCTAAATCAATCTTAGGTGGAGGAATAGGTCTTTCCAAACCCTTCTGAGTTTCCTTTTTTGGTTTTTCAATCTCTTATTTCTTTACTTCAATCTCCTTTTGCACTCTACCTTCCAACTCTCTACCACTTCTCAACTGAACAGCTTTTACTTGCTCTTTATTTTTGTCTCTTAGATTTATCTCAGTATTACTAGAAAGCATTCCTTAGGATCTATTACTTAATGAATTATCTATTTTGCCCAATTGATTCTCAATATTTCTAATTGTAGCTCCTTGAATTTGCAATTGATTTCTCATTTGTAACATCACTTCTTATATAGACAAATTCTTCTCTTTAAATTGTGAAGATTTATTAAAACCTGGAGGATAAGTAGGTTTGTAATTACTATTCCCTTGGTTATTCCAGTTCCTCAATGGGTTTGCTTGATTGTTCCCCCATTATTGAGACTACCACCCTGATTATTGGTATTCCAGTTAAAGTTTGGATGGTTCATCCAACCTGGGTTATAATAATTGAAATATGGGCTATTAGGCTTGTTTATGGCATTCAAAGTTTCTGAAGCTGTTTGAGAATCTACCATTTGGCCTAATGAAATTTCTTCAATCATCGAAATTGTTAAGAAAAATTCATTGGTCAATCTTCCTTGATATTGCAGCAAATTGATTTGCTAGCATTGCAAAATCATCATATTCATGAATACTGGCTACCTTTTTTAGGATTTACCCTCACATAAGTCCATTGAAAATTATTTTTAGCAATTTCTTCAATTAAATCATAAGCATCATTAAACTTTTTAGACATCAATGAACCACTATAAGCAATATCAATAATAGATCTAAGAGATCCAACTAATCCATTATAAAAATTTTGAATTATTATCCAATCTGGTATTGAATGATGTGGACACTTTCTTAGGAGATCTTTAAAACATTCTCATGCTTCATAAATTGATTCCCATTCAAACTGAAAAAAAAAGATGTAATGTCATTTCTAAGCTTAGTAGCCTTTGATGATAAAAAATATTTAGCAAGAAATTTTTGCGTTAAATCACCCCAAGTTATGATAGTTCCAAGTGCTAAGGAATTTAACCACATATTAGCTTTATCTATTAATGAAAAAGGAAAATTCTAAGTCTAATAGCATCATCCAAAATACCATCATATTTAAATGTAGCACACAATTCTAGAAAATTGCCAAGATGCAAATTTGGATCTTCCATTGGTGCTCCCCCAAACTGATTATTAGATACTATTTGGATAATAACAGGTTTAAGTTCAAATAAATTAGCCATTACAACAGGATTTTGAATACTTCCATGAAATTCATCTACTGTAGGGTTAACATAATCTCTTAAAGGTCTAAATTATTGATGGATTTCAGCATTTTGATTATTTTGATTTGTCATTTCTTGAATATTTTTATCTTTTTCTATATATTTAATTTTTTTTATTTTCTTATAGTTCTTTCTAAATTAGAATCATAAGGCAAAAGTTCTTCAGAACCTGAACTACTCATACACCATTATAAAACACACTTAAAAAAATTACACAACAAAAACAACAACATCCTAAAATAAATCTAACAAATTTAAATAAGACTTTAAAAAGTAAAAATGAATTTTTCTTAAAATCTTTTTCTTTATTAATTTCTTTCCCTAGCAATCGTGCCAAAAACTTGATCCACCAATAATTATGCTTACGATACATAAATATATATATATATATATATATATATATACCAAAAACTTGCCTATAGGCAAGCAATATATTGAACTAGATAGAAATTACAAGCTAAATCCTAATGTAAGGAAGACACAAATTGTCTCCATGAAGAAAAAAACCTAATGGGGGGGGAGTTACATTAATAATAACAACTTCATTAAAACTCCCTTGAGAGGCAAGCCAATGTGCAGGTGCATTGCCTTCCCTAGGGGAGTAGGCAAAAACAACTTGCATGACATCTTTAAACTTTAGCATTCTATTGATCCACCTTCTGATGTACCATGGAGATGGTTCAGTGTTTTGGAGATACTTGATACAACATGATGAATCTGATTCCACCAGAAGAACTCTCACCTTGCACTGATAAGCTATGTTGATTGCCCAAAAAATAGCAATCATTTCAGCTTCCAAGGCATCAAGGGCACAAGTTGGAGAGTGAAAGAGAAGTAGACACTTCCCAGTGTTGTTTCTAAAAATGCCTCCAAAGCCAACCTGCATCTTATAGTAACTCTCATCTGTGTTGACTTTAATCTAAGGACTAGGGGGTGGAGACCACTTAAAGACAAGTGGATGATGCAAGGGGGTTGTTCCAGACAGTTTAACCAAGCAGATGTCCTTGAAGTGGTGAAAAAGCTTTTGAATATAAGCCAAACATTGAGCAACCACTTGCATATAGGATGGAAGCTTCTCCTCATATTTGGCTTGATTTCTACTCATCCAAATAAATCAGGATACCAAGCAAGGGACCACCAGCAGGTCAGCATGATGCCACTCCACCAGGCTATTAGACAAATGCAGCCAGCTCAAATTTAGTGTATCTAGTTTTAGCTTGGTGAGCAGCTCCTTCCAAACATTCTAGGAGAAGTGGCAAGTGAAAAACAGGTGGTCTATTGATTCTTCAGCACAATGGCAAAGATGACAGAAAGAAGGCCCTCTTAATCCTTTCAATTTTAAGATGTCATCAGTAGGTAGAAGCTTATGCCTTGCTCTCCAACAAAAGAAGGACATAGAGGGGGTCAGCAGTTTCCTTCAAAATTCAGCACCCCATTGGATCTGGCCCCAGTTAAAAAATTTTTGGTATATCCTTTAAATGATTTTATAATGTCGATACTACGCAAGTATATGTATCATTTATCAAATAATATAGGACTTTTTTATTAAGCCCCAAGATATTGAACCTACGGGTAAAGTGATAAATAAAGAAAAAATCTTCTGATTTAGAAAAGAAAAATTAAATTTTTACTTTTAGGAAAGATTTTACTTAAACTATAGAAAATATTTTAGGAAATATAATTTGATTCTTTTTGTAATTTTATAAATTGAAATGAAGTAAGCAACTACTTTAACTAAACTTTTATAAGATGAAAACTTATGCAAATGAAATATCTTTTACCTTTGTATGAATTAGTTACAAGTTATGGAGAATATTTGTTGTGGAAGTATCTAAAATGTGTTGTGCCAAATAGGAGCAATTATATTCTTTACCTTTACTAGAGATGCTATAAAGAACATAGATTAATTCATTATTTTAAAAATCTTGAAGACGGGTTAGGCAGGAAAGATACTAGCTCTCACTCTAGAGTTTCCTTGATTTCCTCCACCTGCGTGCTAACATCTCATATCAAAATATAAAACAATAAATCAAATTGGGGACTTTAGCCTGTCCATCTAAAGTCCTCTAATTCTACACCCATCAAAGTATATCTCCCTATTTATTTGCACTCAACCATATGGATTACATTCTCACCAATACAATCTCATGTGATTCTTTCCAATTGAATATTGCATTAGATCTTACATGTTCTCACAATAAATTTTAAAATCTTAATTGACCAAATCAATAAGTAAATAAAGTGCAAGGTTTTGAATCTTCACAACTTCTTCCAACATTTAAATCATATACTTCACACAGAATACTTTCATAACATAATCAGTCATCACTTAAGGAAAAAGATAAAGAAAACTACTCAAAGTTCATAGAAAAAATGCAATCACAACTTGGTTTAAAAGTAGAAATCATAGTGAAAACATAAGAAGACTTAATTAAAAACCAAATGTAATACAAGGATAAAGACTTATCTGTAAATCCTCTTCACAAAACTCTTGAAGTTCCTTTAAAGACTTTGTTTTCCCTTATAATACTCTTTAGAGGTTGGCGCCCAACTCTGTGGTCTCCAAATCTCAATTCTACTCCTAATATAAACTATATAAAATTAAATAAAGATGGTGAAATGGTCTAAGATAACTTTCTAACATAAATCTCACTCTTAAACACTAACCACGCCATCCAACAACAACCATATTTCTGACATTCAAGTCCTCTTTTTATACTTTACCAAAAGGTGTCTTCGTATCTCTTCAAATTGTGTCCCGATTTAATGTATCTTCCAAGAGATGCATCCATTCAAGAGCATATTGAATTGAATTTGGCACCAATAGGAAGTTACCCACATTCTCACCAAGAGGTGTTTTGAAAACCTCTTCAAAATGGCACCTAAATTAGAATAACTCATCTTTTTTAACAGCTGCACGTAAGCGCGAGGTACAGGTGCTTAGCCGCAAGCCTGCTGGAGCGTAAGCTCCAAATCTGGGTGCATATCCGCTGGGTCTTTGCGTGTAAGCGCAGATTCTGGCGCTTGGCCACCATACATCATATTTTCAATTTTCTTTCGTTTTGCTCCAAATTGGACCCTTTTTCACTCTTTTCATCAAATTCATCCATTTAATCATGTCTATAAGAAAAACACACCAAATATCTTTCATTAAAGTGCACTATCATCAATAATAGGTATAAAAATGTGTATAAAAGCATTATATATTTTATGTATATTGCTTCACAATTCCACGGGCAATCGGAGATAGATTTTATGGGAAAGCTTTATGTGATTTAGGTGTAAGCATTAACCTTATGCCATTATCTATATTTAAAAGATTGGGATTAGGATAAATAACCCCAACTACTGTAACTTTACAGTTAGCGGATCGTTCGATAACATATCCTAAAGAAGTTATAGAAGATGTTTTAGCAAGTGGATCAATTTATCTTTCCTATTGATTTCATTGTGTTAGATATGGAGGAAGATAAAGAGATACCTATTATTTTGGGAAGACCTTTCTTAACTACAGGAAGAGCAATGACAGATGTACAGAAAGGGGAATTAACTATGTGTGTCAATGATCAAACTATTACATTTAATATTTCAAAATCAATGAAATATCCTACCAAAGGTAAAGTTAATGAATGTTTCAGGATTGATGTAATTAAATATCTGAGTGAATTTCATTTTATAGCAACATATGAAGAAAATTTTGAAAGAGAAAAGTTGGAACCTGAGTAAGAAGAGGAAACACAATATTCTGATGACTTTTTTTAGGAAGATTTAAATTATGTTCAAGAAAGTTTTGAAGTTCTGAATAAGACAAAGAAAGATGAATCTTTTTGTCCATCAATTAAAAAACCTCCTAAATTTAAATTGAAGTTACTTCTTGAACATTTAAAATATGCATTTCTTGAACATTTAAAATATGCATTTTTAGGTGATTCCTCAACTTTGTATGCTATAATTTCCTTGAAATTAATTAATGAAGAAGAAGAGAGTTTGCTTGAAACTTTAAAGAAATACAAGAAAGCCTTTGGATGGACCATAGCTGATATTAAATAAATCAGTCTTTCAATTTCTATGCATAGAATCTTTATGTAAGAAAAATACAAACCCAAGGCTGATTCTCAAAGGAGATTAAATCTTATTATGAAAAAAGTTGTTAAGAAAAAAATTTTAAAGTGGTTAGATGCTGGAATTATCTACCCTATTTCAGTCAGTGCAAGGGTTAGTCTTATTCACTGTGTTGCTAAGAAAGGAGGAGTAACTGTATATTTAATAAAAATAATGAATTAATACCAACAAGACAGGTTATAGGATGGTGCATATGCATTCATTATAGAAAATTAAATCTTGCCACCAGGAAAGATCATTTTTCACTTCCCTTTCTTGATCAAATGTTGGATAGACTAGATGGGCATAAATACTTTTGTTTTCTGGATGGATATACTAGTTATCACCAAATACTAATTGCTTCTGATGATCAATAGAAAACAATCTTTACTAGTCCTTATGGTACATTTACTTCTAGTAGAATGCCCTTTGGTTTATGTAATGCCTTTGTTATATTTTAAAGATGTATGATGACATTTTTCTGTGATTTAATTCAAAAAGGAATTGAAGTGTTTATGGATGATTTTTCTGTGTTTGGTATTTCATTTGAATCATGTTTAGAACATTTATCTAAAGTTCTTGAATGCTGTTAAGAAACAAATTTAGTTCTTAATTAGGAAAAGTGCTAATTTATGGTAGCAGGACGAATTGTTTTAGGATATCACATTTCAGAAAAAGGTATGGAAGTAGACCCTGCAAAAATTTAAGTAATAACTAATTTACCTTGCCCAACAAATGTAAGGGAGATTAGGAGCTTTTTAGGATATGTTGGATTCTACATGCGTTATATTAAAGACTTTTCAAAAATTGCTAAGCCTCTATGTCATTTATTGGAAAAAGATATAATTTTTAATTTGATAAAGAATGTCTAAAAGCTTTTAGTTGTTAACAGAGAAATTAATCACTGCACCTTTCACCTGTCTGGGAAAAACCTTTTGAATTAATGTGTGATGCAAGTGATTATGCTATTGGAGCTGACTTAGGACAAAAATATGATAAAATTATCATAGTAATCTAATATGCTAGTAGAACAATTAATGAAGCTCAAATTAATTATACCACAATTGAGAAAGAATTATATTAGCTATAGTATTTGTTTTTAAAAAATTTGGATCATATTTAACTGGAACTAAATGTGTGTGTTGGCATCAATTTTTGATGTCACAAGTGTAGGAGGTCCATTCGAGCGCTATTGAACCTTGCTTAATGCATGTATTGACTGTCGTAGCTCCGGACATCCATTTGAGATCTTTCAGCATGTGTTGAGGGGCATGCAGCCAGGGTCATTCTACTGGGCTTTGGCTTTTGCTTAGGCATAGGTCGGACGACATTTGGTTTGTCGGACGACGTCGATCGGGTCAACAAATATTATTCATTGTGACTCGCGCTAAATTGACTCGATTTGACATGATCGTCAGCAAAGTCATCCAAATGACCTCGAATGATGAAATGGACTGCACGAGTGTGTCCGGGACGTCGATATTACCTAGGGAGGACATCCATTTTGCTATGGCTTCACAGGCGGGGTGAAAATATATAAATTATCATATTTCGACCCGACAAACAAAAAGTTGGCCGAACGACTCCGGATGGCGAAACAGACCACGTGAGTGTGTCCGGGACACCGATATTACCTAGGGAGGGTGCCCATGCCACTACTTCCTCGCAACCGGGCTAAAAATGAGCGAATTATCATTTTATACCTGAATCATTTAAAAAGTAGTTTGAACGACCCCGAACGACTCTGGATGGCGAAACGGATTGCACGACTACGTCTTAAACGTCAATTTTACTTAGGAGAGGTGATTATTTCATCACAACGTCGTGTACAGACAAAATATACGTGAACAATAATAATATTATTATTATTATTGTTATTGTTATTATAATATATATATATAATAAATAAATAATATAAAAATATCTTATCTAAACCTCACGCATTAAGAATATGAGATGGCTGATTTCCCTCTCTCTTCAGCATATGATCACTCAATTAAAACAAAATATATATAAAATAATGACATATTATAAAGAAGTAAAAAAAGAAAGAGGGTAATTCTATCCTAATCGCCCCATGCACCTCTACCTTAATGGGATCCTATGTTATTAAAAAATAATAATAATAACTCACGCATGCAACTCTTATCACATGTCTCCCCTATCTCGTCCATGCGCATATCCCAAAAGATATTAAAAAAAATAGAGCACTCCTCTCCCAAAAAAATAAAAAAAAATGTTGATAACATTTCTTTATAGAGGTTCCCTCTCTCCAGCTTTTTTATACTTCTTATCTCTTGGCTTTGGGATAGAGAGAAAAAAAGGCTCTCGTGAAACTCCATTGCTTGATTCTTCACTCTTGTGAAGCCAGCCCTCCCTCTCTCCCTTCGTCTCCGCTCCCTCACCGGACCTCCCTTGCCGCCTGCAAAGCTCGTCGGACCTCCCTCGATACCGGCTGCCGCCTCTCCATCTTCCTTTTTTTTCTTCTTCTTCTTTTTTTTTTGGCCGGCTGATTCTCTCCTGTTTGCTAGCTTACCTCGCTGGCATAACCCCCAATCACCATCCACCCGGAGTTCCCAGCTTCGCCGAGATCTCCAGCCGTCGAGCCTCGCTGTCGATTATCGGTTGCCACATTTGCTTCTCTTCCCCTTTGGCCGAGCCGCCACCTTTTCTCTTTCTATTTAGCCAGCCACCCCAAATCTCTTCTCTGTCGCCAGACTTCTATCTCATTGGTGTCGTATTTGCATTGGAAAAAACAGTGAGGAAAGCGCCTCCTTGAGCTCTTTCTTCGCATCCCCTTCGCTCTTGACGTGCACCGTCGGCGATCGAACTCCTAAACCTCGCCATTCTATAATCCTGGCCACTGGGTACTTCACCTAAGCACCCCAACTTCACTGAATAGCAAGTATCGTTATTTGTTCAAGAGGGTGTAAGTATCTTCTACTACTCTGGAAAGCTTTCTCGAGCATCGGTGAACATCGAGCAAACACCACGGCGATATAGTTTCTTAAACCTTACATTTTACTTTTTAACTAGTCGTAGGGTGTAGTTGGTAGGCGTGTGGGTTCTATCACCCACACAGGGTGCGTACGCCGGTGAGGCCAGCGCGACGACGTGCCCATGCGATGGATCGTCTATTTTCTAGAGTTAGCCTTTAGGATAGGGGTATTTTACATGCGCGATGCAATCCCCTACGAAAGCCGAGCGGATATCATTTTCTTGTGAGCCTCAACACAAAAAAAATCCTAAGGGCTGAAGCACCCTCGCTCCTCTTTGCTTAAGATGTGCCAATCCTTCTTAGAAGGATTGAAGAGATAGTCTTAGCAAAGTGAGAGAATGTATGTCATTAGCTCACTTTACAAGGCTTGGAGGCGTCGTGAAATCAGGAAGTGCATCATCGCTGGTCCGTTTAACGACAAGTGGAGTGTTTCCTCTCCAAGAACTGAGGGGCAACTCCTCATTTTTTTTGCCAAAGAAAAGGTGGCAGTCTCCTTTTCTTTCCATGTACTAACCCTAGGTTCTCTATAGAGAGGTCGTTAGCACGGAGATGGCTCCCTATCGCACGTGCATGTTCGCATGTTGCATTCACATTTGCATATATTATTGGCATGTCGCACAATTGCATTTGCATGTTACCTCTTACATATTTACACGGCATACTTGTACTTGCACCTCGTATGTTGCACAGTTATACATGGTATCGGCATCCGCACGTCGCACTTCAATTTGACATATCGCACTTGTCATTTTATTTGCATATCACATACCACACCACTTGCATCCCGATCAGTCGTCCCGAACTGATCGGTACCAGCTGGACTTTGCATTTACATTTATGCATCAATCAGTCTTCCCAGACTGGTCAGCGTCACTTGTGCCCCGATCGGTCACCTCGGCCTGGTCGGCACAACACTTTGGTTTGACCGGATCCCATAATCTGGTCGACCGATCATTTGTACCACTGCATGTCTGGCATGTGCATGTCTGCATATTTGCATATTGTCGTACATATGTTTAGCCACATGATCTTGGTCATATGTTTGAGTTGCACATCCTTTCATGTCACTGCCGCCTCAGCACACCATCTTCGGGCAGCTACCGCCATGGTAAGCTCACCTTTTTGGGCCGCTACCACCACAACACACCCATCTCCTCGGGTCGCTGCCTCCATGGGACGCCCATCCCTTCGGGTCACTGTCACCTCAACACACCCACTTCAGGCCGCTGCCATCACGGTATGCTCGTCTTTGCTCTTATCACTGCCTCATGGTACACTCATCACTTGAATGTTTCGATTGATTACATTTGCATTTGCCTATTCGCATGGATAGTGAGCCAGACTCGCTAAGAGAATGACTCCCGTGTCAGTCAAGATGCCTTAAGGAGCATCGCTCGTTGGGTCGATCTCGGTGAGTTACGCAAGTTAAGTCATCGGGATTGACATAAGTATGATTGTGCTAAGGATCCAAAGGATCTAATTTGTGTTACCTTTACATGTTACGGGCTTTCATTTAATGGCCCTTACACTAAAATATAAAATTTATATATTTTCCTACTTATCACATTTGTCATATTTTTAAATTTAAGCACAAAGCAAATTAGGCCGCATATGGGGCCATCATTTCTAAAGTTCATCTTGGGTGACACTTATTAGATCCTTTGGATCCTTAGGGTGGGGTTGGCAGGGCGACCCTGCCCCAAATTCATACTAAACTCAGACTTACCCCGCACTTAGATTCTATATTAATGCACTTTTCGTTAGATGGTGTGCTAGGCTAGGGCTTAGGATGCTAGGTAGTCTTTTCGACACCTCTGGCTATTGTTATGTGTTGTGTTGTCTTGTGTTAGCCACGTGTCACCTTTTTTTTTGCCTTTTTTAGTGTGCTTGCATGTTTGTTATGTGTGGTAGTATGTTAGAACGATCTTCTACAGGTGTCGTGCCTATTCATACACACACTTACAGGTGCTATCTTGGGGGAGCATGTAATGGTTTCTAACCCTTTACATGCAGGTGCTAGTAGATCCCCAAATTATAAGGCACGGCTCGTTATTTTCACATTGCATGGTGTGCCTGCTAACACTTATTTTTTATGTAGGTTGAGTCTTTATTTTATTTTATGGATGTATTTGATAGAGTCCCTAGGCAGAGTCTTGTTGACCTCATTTTTGGTGAGGTCTTTTCTTTCCTCTTAGTGCTTAGGATCTAGCCATAGGACTTCTTCTTGACTATCTTAGAAGACTAGAGATGGAACCCACCACTTAGAAATTCAAACACCTCTTAATTCTTCTTGAACCCCACAGAGGATCATAAACCTCCAAGCCTCCTTGGAAAGTTAAAAGTCTAATGTGGAGGTTCAAGGATGAATTCTTATAGGATGTTCAAGCCTTAGGATAACCCTGGGTGGCCTGGTCTTGGTGTGGTCTGGCATGCACACACACCACACTCATACAGACATTCCAAACCCTAAGGCCACTCTTACCCAACTTGGCTTCCTGACTCATACAGGAAAGTCATATGGATGGATCTTAACCCCTAAGCCCCTGGCTAAGAGGGTTAGGAACAACATATTGAGTGCCTAAAATGAGTCCTCTCATGGCTCTTGTGAGCTTAACATGGCTTCATGGCTCAACCAAAATGGTTTCATTTTACTCACACCTAATCAATCTTCATTTTTCCCAAAGTTCAATTTTTTGACCCCCGAGGCCCTAAACCCACCAAACCTACCAAATAACCTTGAAATTTCCAAAATTACCTAAACTACCCAAAATTCCTTAAAATTAATCCTAAACATTCCCCAACACTCAAATTGATCATCCATGACCAAATATACCAAAATTTTCAAAAATAGCTCCCAATACCCTTCATGTACCTTCCTTGTACCCTAAATAAGCCTAAAATTCCAAAAATTCAAAAAATTCTCAAAAAATCCCAAAAATTCCAAAATATTATCCACATCATTTTCTTCAACTACCACCTACCCTAATTTTGTCAATTTAACCCAGTTTGATCAAAAATTCCAAATTGGCCCTTAAGGCCCAAAGTGACCATCTAACCTAATCCATCCCAAATTGAACCCAAATGTTACCCAATTTTCTCCAAATTTGTTTTGAAGTCTTCCTAAAATCCCCACAAAAAAAACTCTACATTAATTTACCCAATATTTGAACCCAAACTTCACCCAAGCCTAACTCAAACCAAAATTCCCTAAATTGGCCTAAACCAACCATGATCCCAAACAAGCCCAAAGCCCAAAATCAAGACCCAACTAAAATTGAAAACTGTTTTTCACACCTCCTTAAACATTTTGCCACATTTATTTGGCACAACCTTTTACCATTTTTTTTATCCAAAAGTTTATTTTAAAACCTAAAAGCCCATCTCCTTAAAACATTTTTAAAGCCCATCTCCACCAAATTTAAAAAGCCCAAATTTTCAATCCAAGACCCATATGACATTCCTCTTCATAATGCATTCAATTAAAATCTTCCCTAAGTTTCAAAGTTATCATTAAACCATTCCAAATCAAGCTTCATCCAAGTTTTCAACAAGATATCAAAAAAATCCTAAAATCCTTTCTCATGCAAATGAGCCAACTTTTTCCAAGCCAAAGGTGAGCCAAGGAGCCATGCACAAGCCACATGATAGCCATGGGAGATCTTTCCACTTCACAATACCCAAAGTGGCAAAGGGAGGAATTCCTTTAATGATTCTCTTAAGGGTGATTAAGCCTTTTCATGACTCTTTTAAATCGTGCTTAAACTTAAATGTACTTAGATGGTGACTTCTCCCCACTAAGCCAACTGACCCCACAGCACCCAAAGTCCCCTTGGTGGGTGCACCAAACCCAAATCCATGCATTTGATCCATTTGGACCCAAAATGCACTCTCCCCCTATTCCACTTAAATCAAGCTCTTTACACATGGCCAACCTTCATTGCTTGCACCAAACCCCATCCCTGAACTCACTGAGGCAGATGGTGACCCATGCCTGTCCGGACCACCACCTGGGTCGCCGGAAAACCCCATGGCCGAGAGCTCCATGTGAGCCAAAAATTTAAATTTCACCTTGCTGAGTTGTCCCAACCTCAATGGTCACTGTGGCTCTTCTTCCCTTGACCTAAGCAGCCGATCCCAACCTCCAATTGCCTCTGTGAAGCCCTCTAGCCATGGCTATTTAAACACCCATCCTCACAGCCAAAGAGGATGATGAACAAAAAACCTTACCAAAACTCTGCCAAAATTACTCCACACTCTTCTCCTAGCCTAGAGAAGTTGAACTCCACTGTTTTCCTGCCCTAATTCCCATTGGTTGAGCCCAATTTCAGAGCTCGAACCCAGGCCTGAAAACAAGACACGCCTAAACCCTCTACAGAAACCAAATTAAACTCACCCACACCTTCACCAGAGGTAGAGAAGAGGTTCTCCAGTGAAAGCCCCCTCACCAGACCAGTCATTGGCTCTATCGACCAAAGCTTGAAATCAGGTTTGGTGGAAATCATACCTAGGCATTTCACCACACCTCCAGGCTTCATCCCTAGCTTCCCTAGACTCCAACGAACGTGCCAAGCCCCTCTGATTGAAGCTTCACTTCTCAGAGCCAAGGTATTGAACTCCTCCTTCCCGGGAGCTTGTTTCGATTCTCTATTTTGTTTGAGTTAATTTCAAAGCATCATAGCCATATAGATGTGTTCTTCTTGTAGAGACGAGTTCATAGAGCCCAAGATCATGTAATTTGGTTCAGTATCGAATGAGATCTTAGGGTTAGAAGATGGACGGTTCTCGGGTTAGAACCACTGAGGATGATGAACGGATGTCGTCCATTCGTGCATGTATTGGACGGACGGTGGAGATCAAGACGGACGAGATGATGGAGCGGAACAGCTGGCCACATGGCATCCCAGTCAGATGGCAGCGTTAAATGGCGGAGCAACACGTGTGGCTTCGGAGCTGCCTAGGATGACTCGGCGCCGCGCTGGATAAGTAGAAAAATAGGGGATTTTCTTATTTAATTAATTCAGCAAACTTTAAAAATGCATAACTTTGCATAAAAAATCATAAAAATAAAACAAAAATACCCTCTTGCTCAGTGAACAGAGGAGATTAATCTGGAAAAAGAATTAAGTTATTTTGTTAAGTATTTTATTTTAATTAATTTAATACTATTTTGAATATTTTAATTCTCCATTCATGCATACAATTCACCATGGCATGAGACCATAGGGCTTTTGTAGCCTCTGAACTTGGGAACATTCCCCGAATTTTCTAAGGCAAGAGGCTATCTCTGTAGCAAGTTATCTATTTTTCAAATTTATGTGTCTGTTTTGGTATTTTAATTCCAATAATTAGCATGTTGGTTAATAAAATCTAGAAAAATTAGGGGAAGTATCTCTGGACCAGAGGACCCTAGAAAAATTATGGCTTGATTTAATTCTTTAAAAATAACCTTAATTAGCCTAAACACTTAAAAATGAATTTTAATTAATTAGGAATAACCACACATTAAAATCACTTGAAATCAATTCTCCACTATCACTTAGGATACAGAGAACCTCACATAAAAATTTCAAGTCAATTGGAATTAGTTTACCCTATTAAATGAATTAATTAAGTGACATAGCTATTTTGAAAATTAAAAAATTCATAAAACCCAAAATACATTTCAAAAATTCACCAAATTAATTTTGGGAGTTCTCTATGATCAGAGGAGTCCAAGAAAAATAAAATTGTATTTTTTATAAAAATTTGATTTTTAATCATTTTTAAATATTTAATAATTAAAAATTATAAAAAATCACAAAAATCTAAAAATTCACCAAAACATCACATTTGGTCTCCTAATCACTTGGGAACCATCATAATATTTTTCCTAAGTCTCTAAGTTAAAATATGAATTTTTAAAGGACTAGGGAAATTTTTAATATTTAAAAATGAATTTCCTTAACCTCCCACTAAAATAAATCTAATAAATCAAAATAAAAAATAAAAATATAAAATTTGGTTCTTTGAGCTCCTTGAGGTCAAAGAGATTTAAGAAAAATATAAAACTCAATTATCAACTTTAATTTTATTCTTAATTAATTAATACCCTAAATTTTGAAATAATTATAATAAAATATAATTCAAAAAATCACCAAAATTGGTCCAAGTGGTCCTCTGGTCAGTAGGAATATCCCATAATTTTCTTAGGGACAGAAACCTTACCTTGGTCATGTTGTTGAATTTTCATTGAAAATCCCTATTTTTATTAAAATAATTATATAAATTAAATTAAAAATGAAAAAATCACATTTTCTCATCTAATGTCTTAATTTACATGTGAGTAAGGTGACATAAAAATTTCAAGTTTATTTGAGCTCAATTTAGTGAGTTATGAAATGAATATGCTTAAGAGGACATAAAGGTAATTAAGGGATTTTAACCCTAATTAATACTTTAAGCCTAATCAAAGGGAGGGTAAAATATCTGATTTTAATTTTCTCTTAGATGATTAAAACTTAGGGAATTAAGAGGTAGAAACCCATTTAATCACCTACAACATAAAAAATGAAACTTTAATTAATTAAATCATTTAAATTTTGGAAGAATAATTAAAATTTTGGATTATTAAAATTAGGGATATGACTTAGGAAGATGTCAATTCTTTAATTTAAAACTCTTAATTAACGCTAAAATATAATGATAATTGAAATTAATAATCCTTAATTAAATTAAAAGTTTAAAACATTGAATGATTTAATGATTAAATTAAGGTAAACCTAAAACATTAAAGCTAATTTGAAATCATAAAACCTAACCTAAAACAAATTTGAAATGTTAAAAGTTAATCTCAAAACAAGTTACGATGAAGATCAATTTAAAATGTTTAAAACAAATTTGAATTATCAAAAATCAATGGAATTAAATAATTTAAACACCTCTTTCAACCTAAGTGATTTTAAAACATTTAAGAATCAATTAAAACCTTATTATTAAATTGGATTGTTTTAAGTCATCAACTCAACTTTAATGGTTAAATTCCTCATTGAACTAATCTACCCCCCGGAGGCTCTCACAGTTATAACCTTTAAATGGAGCATCAAGTGAAATGTCACTTTACTCATCGGATGATCAAATGTCCAAGTTCACTGAGCAAGAAACAAAACTTAAGTAAACTCTTGGATGACCAATTCACATGTAAAATGAAATTCATTTGGACTCGAAATAATCTCAGAAGCATTGAAAGGATGTTCAGGACTCGTCCTAAGCACTTTCTTAATATGATGAGGTTATTTAGAAGAACAATTGAACTTAATTGTTCTTTGGTGAAGAAAATCATCCTTAACAAAACACAAGAACCTAGACGTCATAAGAGTTGACTAACAATAGGATTAGGATCTTGGTAGACAACCAGAACCTTCCCTTAGCTTTACCTAGGTATTTCTTACAAATACTTAAATGCTCTGACATGTGTTTTAAGTGCAGTCGGGAATGACAAGAAGATCCACCAGGTATGCTTTTATTTTATTGTGATTTATTTACATGCACTGTACTTTACTTCTCTTGCGTGTTAAACAACAATGTCACCCTGCATGAAAACTGAAACCTTTAGGATAGCCACAAAACTGAAACCCAAAACTAAATTAAAAATCAATACAAGATAAAATTCACCGTCACAACATTCACAAAAATATAAAACAACTCAATATTTAATCACAAACAGAACAACAAAACTACAACTACAACTAAATTAAAACGTTTCGTTGGATGATCGGGAATCCCTCGGATGATGTAACCCACGTGTTGCTAACAAGATTTCCCACGGTCTAAATGAAAGTATGGAACTCATTCAGTTGAGTTTAGCAAATTCATTTGAACTAAGTGAATCCGATGAAAATAGCGGTGTCGGGATGACGGAACCGTGGTATCTTAATCGGTTCTGCTTAATCAACATTAAGATTTGTTTTAAATAAAATACTAAGCCATCTCAATTTTCAACCATTCTAAACCAAAAATACTTCTCTCATCTCCTGATTTTCACCTTCTAAAACTAAACCTTCTGCAACAACAAGGAGCTTGGAGCATAGTGGGCAGCACGACCATCTTCAACATCAAAACTTGGATCTACTTCAGCAAAACCTTTCTTAGAAATAAATAACCAAGCCATAGGATTTCGAGGAAATCTGCCTTGTGCAACATAAATCCTCAGCTTTTTGTTAGGCATTTGCATAATCGTGTTATGCAAATTAAGCCCTAACTGGTCTTAGGACTCCGAGGTAGTCGTTTGGTATGACATAAACCCTCACATCTTCGTGGCTATTTGTGTGAGTATGTCATACAAATATAAGTCCTAAATAATTAAAATTGGCAGGATTGAAACATTAAATAACTCTCCCTAAATTTAAGCCAAATCATAGGATAGTTTGGGAAGTTGCCAAGATTCCTCTTGGATCCTCAACTCCTACTTCTCTGCCTTTGGACTCTCAAAATAACTGTTCCAAATTTGATCCATTTCCTATTGAAACTTCAAAAATCCAATTGTTTGAAAACCTTAAACTTTAAAATTCTTGAGAGAAAAACCACTGATCATTTTCGAGAGTCTTCCTAAGTGATTCCTGTCACTTAGGATGTAATTAACTATTGTTGACCTCATTTTGATGAGGTCTTCTCTTCTTCTCTTTAGTACTTAGGATCTAGCCTTAGGCTTTTCCTTTGACTATCCTAGAGGATTAGAATTAGGACCCACCACTTAGAAATTCAAACCACTCCTTAACTCCCTGCAAACTCCACAAACTTGATTGTAGACCCCTAATCACCTAGAGGGTTGAAATCAAATGTGGAAGTTTAAAGGATGAGTTCCCTATAGGACTCTTTGGCCTTAGGACTACCCTGGGTGGCCTGGTCTGGTGAAGGGGCTGACTTACACACACACTACACCTATACACTACATTTTCATACACACCTCCTAAAACCACACCCATACCCAATTTGACCTCCTGACTCATGCAGGTGATTCACATGGATGGTCTTTAACCCCTAAGCCCTTGACTAAGAGGGTTAGGAACAACATAGTGGATGCCTCAAATGAGTCCCTTCATAGCTCATATGGGCTTGATATGGCTTCATGGCTCAACCAAAATGATTTCATTCCACTTACAATTACCCAATCTTCAATTTTCTAAATTTTTAATTTTTGACCCCCGGGACCCTACACCCGCCTAGCCTACCCAAAACCCTTGAAATTACCCAAATTTTTCAAAATTTCCAAATCACCCAAAATTCCTCAAAAAACAATCCCAAACATTCCCACATTACTCAAATTGATCATTCATAGCCAAAAATACCAAAAATTCCAAAAATACCTCTCAATACCCTCCAAATACCCAAAATGCCCCTCTTAGCCAAAAAATCCAAAAATTCAAAAAATTCCCAGAAAATTCCAAAAAATCCCAAATGTTCCCAATTTCATTTAGTTCAACTACACCATGGGCCAATTTTGTCAATTTACCGCACTTCCACCAAAACCCCCAATTTAGCCCATTCTTAACCCAAAGTAAACCCAATGTCAAACCAAACCAACCCAATTGACCAAAATTATGGTCCAATTCAATTCTAAACTTCAATTTAATATTCACAATATCAATTTAGACCAAATCCAAGCCCAATTGGATTGACATTTGAATCCAATTTCACTTTTGACCTTAAAGCCCAATTTGGACCCATGACCCAAACCTAATCCAAACTCACCCAATTCAACTCCAATTGACCCCAAACCTTTTCTAAACCTTCCCTAACATCTCCACAAAAAAAATGCTAACATGATTTGCCCAAGATTTGGACTCAAACCTCACTCAAATTCAACTCAAAGCCAAAATCCCTTAAATGGGCCTACACCTAAACCTAGCCCAAATAGGCCCAAACCCCAAAATCAAGACCCAATCAAAGTTGAAAACTCTTTAAAACAGCCCCATAAGCCATTTTCAACATTAATTTTACATCAATTTCAACTTTAGCCCAACCTTAGCTCATGGTAGCCCATTTTGACCCACCTTAGCCCCTTTACCAAAGAAACCCAAATCCAACCCAATTCAAACCCAAACCACTCCAAATTTGCTTTAAATCACTCATGATACACTCTTAAATTAAACCCAACATTTATTTGGCATGGCCCTTTGCAAAAATCTCCACCCAAAAGCCCATTTTGAAACTTAAAAGCCCACTTACATGAAACCTTCCTAAAGCCCATCTCCACCAAAATCCAAAGGGCCAAAATCAATCCAAAACCCATATGACAATTGCTCTACACCATATTTTCAATTAAATCAATCCCTAAGTTTCAAAACTCATCATGAAGCCATTCCAAATTAAGCCCCATACAAATTCCCATCAAAATGCCAAAATTTTCTTAAACCTATTTTCATGAAATTGACCAAGCTTTTCCCCAAGCCAAAGGTGAGCCATGAAGCCACTCTTAAGCCACATGCAAGCCATGTGAATTGTTTGACATGTGACCATACCACATTGGGTAAGAAGAGGGGGAGCTTTCCTTAATTCCTAAAAGTCTTTAACCTCACCCATGATACCCCTTAACCAAGATTTAATCCAAATATTCTTGGATAAGGACATCACCACCTTTCGACCAGCTAGCCTAACTGATTTTCTCAGCCCAAGGCCAGCCATGGGGAGGTGAACCCAGCCCAAACAAATGGGTTGACCAAACCTAGCCAAGATTAGCCATGTCCCCATGCCATTTTGATCCAAGTTCTTTACACATGTCCATGCTCAATTGACTGCACTAATGCCAAGCCCTGACCCCACTGGTCAAGATGGTGACCTGAGACTGGCCGGCCAGCCACCAGGCCGCCGGAAAACGCCATGCCCGAGAGCTCCCATGTGAGCCAACATTGGAATTCTCCCTTGCTGAGCTGCCCCATGCCCAATGGCCACCATGGCTGTTCTTCCCATGCCCAAAGCAGCCGATCCCAACCCTTGGCCATCCCTGTGAGGCTCTCCAGCCACCTCTATTTAAACCCGACCCCCTCACGGCCATGGAGGAGAGTTGCAAAAAACCTTGCTGAAACTCTGCCAAAATTGTTCCAGGCCCTCCTCCATACTTAGAGCAGTTGATCCCCAGTGTCAATTTGCCCTAATCCCCACCAACAGAACCCAATTTCTCAACTGAAATTTCACCCAAAAACCAGGACACTTTGCCACAGTGGGTCAATCCCCAAATTGATTGATCCTACACCTTCACCAGACCAAGGGAAGAGGTCCACCAGCAAAAGCCCCCTCTCCAGGCCACCCATCTGTTCCAGACTCCAAGCTTTGTGATCGGGCTTGGTCGAAATCATACCTAGACAATTCACCAGGCCAAGGGACTTCACCTGGAGCTTGGTTGGACGCAATCGAAGGTGACACAACCCTCAGATTGAAGCCACACTTCTCTGAGCAAAGGTATGAGCTAACTCTTTATCCCGAGCTTCTGGAGATTCTCCATTTCAAATGCCTTAATTTCAATGCATGATCACCGTATAGATGTATTCGTCTCTTCAAGATGAATCCATAGAGCACAAGAACACAAAAATCCGTTAAGTATTGAGCGAGATATTAGGGATTTAGTGTGGACGGTTCTCGGGTTAGGAAGCTTGGGGACGATGAACGGATGCCGTTCATTTAATACACGTGCGGACGGACGGCTAGGATCGCGCCTGATGAGGAGACGGAACGATACAGCGGGCCCCCGGAGCGCTGAGGTGGACGGCGGCGCCAAATCAGAAGACGACACGCGGCGCTTCGGAGATGCCTAGGTTGAGTTGGCGCCGCGTGGATAAGTAGAAAAATAGGTTATTTTTCTATTTATTTAATTCCCTAAACTTCAAAAATGCATAACTTTGTGTAGAAAAATCAGAAAAATAAAATAAAAATACCCTCTTACTCAGTGAACAGAGGAGAATAATGTGAAAAAGAAATCATCCAATTTCATTGAGTATTTGATTTTTAATAATTTATTTACTCTCTGCACATTTTCAATTCTCCATGCATGTATACAATTCACCATGGCATGAGACCATAGGGCTTTTGAAGCCTCTGAATTTAGGAACATTCCCTGAATTTTCCAAAGTCAGAGGCTATCCCTATAAAGAGTTATTGATTTTTCAACTCTAGGTTGCTAGTTTAAGTATTTTAATTCCAATAATTAGCATATTGTGAAATAAATTCTAGAAAAATTTGGTGATGTTTATTATGACTAGAGGACCCTAGGAAAAATAGGTTTTGAGTTAACTCACTTGGAATAACCCTAATTGGCTTAAACACCCAAAATGGAGCTTTAATTAATTAGAGCTAATCATACATCAAATTGACTTGAAATCAATTCTCCACTGACCTTTAGGATCAGAGGAACCCATTATAAAAGTTTGAAGTCAATTGGACTTGGTTAGCCCTATCAAATGGGTTGATTAAGTCATTTAGCCAAAATTAAACTTAAAAAATTCATAACTTTCAAAATGCTTTTCAAAAATTCACCAAATTGGTTTTGGAGCCTCTCTGATATCAGGGAAATTTAAGAAAATTAAAATTGCAATTTTCTAAAAAAGTTGATTTTTTGCATTATTTTAATATTTTTAATAATTAAAGAATAATAAAAATCACAAAAATAATAAAATTCACCAAAATGTCACATTTTGAATTTTAATCACATAGGAACAAACCCCATATTTTTCTTAGGTCTCTATGATGAGATATTAAATTTTAAAGCCCAAGGGTAATTTTAAAATTAAAAAAATGTATTTTTTAGCATTTCCACTAAAATAATTCTAATAAATCAAAGAAAAGTCAGAAAATTATAAAAATTGGTTCTCTGATTTCCTTGATATCAGAGAGATTTTTAAAAAATATAAAATTCATTTTTCAACCTTTATTTTATTTTTAAACTAATTAATGCTCCAAAACTCAAAATAATTATAATAAAAAGAATATAATTAAAAAAATCACCAAAATTGGTCCAAGTGGTCCTCTGGTCATTAGGAATGTCCCATAATTTTCTTAAGGACAGAAACTTTCCCTTGGTCATATTATTAAATTTTCCTTGGAAATCCCTATTTTCCACCAAAAATAATTACATAAATAAATTAAATACAGAAAAATCACATTTTCTCCTCTAATGTCTTTACTGACATATGAGTGAAGTCACATAAAAATTTCAAATTCATTTAAGCTCAATTTAGTGAGTTATGAAATTATTAAGCTTGAAGGGCAAAATGGTAATTAAAATTTTAACCCTTAATTAAAACTTTAGGCTTAATGAAATGAAAAAAAGTAAAATATTTGATCTTAATCTGATTTGGATGATTGAAATTTAAATAATTAAAGGGTAGAAACCTACTAAATAATTTAAAATTAATTAAAATAAACCTTAATCAAATAATTAATTAAACTTGGAAGAATAATAAAATTGGAATTATTAAAATAGGGATGTCATTAGGAAGAGATTTATTCTTTAATTTAAGAATCCCTAAATTAATCATCTCAATAATATTTAATTCCTAATTAAAATGATAATCCAAATTCAAGATTTAAAATGCTAAAAGACTTAATCATTAAATTAAATTAAAGTTAAATTATTTAAATTAAATCCTTTTAAACTTTCAATTAAATTAATACTTTAACAATTAAAATTAAATCATTTTTAAAACATAAAAAAATAAAATATTAAATTAAAATTAAAAATAAAATTAAATTAAAACTTAAATTAAATAAAATTAAATTAAATTAAATTAAAACATATTAAATTAAATCAAATTAAATTAAATTAAATTAAATCAAATTAAATTAAATCAAATTAAATTAAATTAAATTAAATCATATTATATTAAATTAACTTAAATTAAATTAAATTAAACCACATTAAATTAATTTAAATTAAATTAAATTGAACTAAATTAAATTAAATTAAATTAAATATAACATCACCTAAGACATAAAGAATTCAAAAATAAATCTAAAACAACTTGAACACTATTCCAAACTTAAACCTATTAATTGAAATTAAGTTAAATCATAAATCATTTGAACATCCATTTGCCCTCGAAAGCTCTTGTTGTCATAACTCCTAAATGGAGTGTTAAGTGAAGTGTTACTTCATTCATAAGATATTCAAATGTCCTAGTTCACTGAGCAAGATAACAAACTTGAACTCCGGGACGATTAATTCATTTGTATAATTAAATTCTCTTGGACTTAAAATAATCCTAGAAACATTGAAAAGATGTTTAAGACTCGTCTTAAGCACTTCCTCGATATGATAGGATGTTTATAAGAACAATTGAACTTAATTGTTCTTTGATGAAGAAAATCGTCCTCAAACCAAAATACAAGAACCTAGACGTCATAGGAGGTGACTAGCTATAGGATTAGGAACTTGGTAGAAAACCATAACCCTTCCCTTAGCTTTACCTAGGAACTTGCTTTAAAACCTTAAATATTCTAATTGTGTTTTAAGTGTAGCTTGGGATGACGGGAAGACCCTCCGAGTACGCTTTTATTTTATTGCAATTTACCTTATTGCAATTTATTTAATCGCATCGCACTTAGTTTTCTTGCATGATAAACAACTGTTGCATGAAAACCCACACCTTTAGGATAGTCCCTAAAACTGAAACCAAAACTAAATTAAAAGTCATTACAAGATAAAATTCACCGCCACAACATTTCAAAATATAAAACAACTCAAAATTTAATCACAAACACAACAACAAAACTACAACTACAACTAAATTAAAACGTCTTGTTGGATGATCGGGAATACCTCGAATGATGTAACCTACGTGTTGCTAACGGGATTTCCCACGGTCTAAATGAAAGTGTGGAACTCATTCGAGTTGAGTTTAGCAAATTCATCCGGACTAAGTGAATCCGATAAAAATAACGATGCCGGAAGGATAGAACCGTGGGATCTTAACCGGTGTTGTTATAATCAACTTTAAGATTTATTTTAATTAAGACATAAAAAACACTTGGAAATTAAGACTTCCCCTAGACCAGAACACTTCTCTCATCTCCTGATTTATGACTTCTAAAACTAAACCTCTGCGACAAGGAGCTCGGAGCATGGTGGGCAGCACGGCCATCGTCATCACCAAAACCTGAGTCTACTTCAGCAAAACTTTCTTAGAATTAAATAACCAAGCCATAGGACTTCGAGGTAGTTTGCCTAGTGCAACATAAATCCTCAACTCTTCGTTAGACATTTGCATGATCATATCATGTAAATTAAGCCCTAACCGGTCTTAGGACTCCGAGGTAGTCGTTTGGTACGACATAAACCCTCACATCTTCAAGGCTATTTGTATGATTTTATCATACAAATATAAGTCCTAATTAATTAAAATTGGCAAGATCAAAACATTAAATAAACATTAGGACTTTCCTAAATCCAAGCCAAACAAATAGGATAGTCGGGAAGTTGCCAAGATTCCTCTTGGATCCTCAGCCTTCTCCTACTTCTCTTCCTTTGGACTCCTAAAATAAAATGTTCCAAATTTGATCTATTCCCTATTGAAATTTCAAAATTCAATCCCTCGAAAACTTAAACTTTGAAATTCTTGAGAGCAGAACTACTGATTATTATCGAGAGTTTTCTTAGGTGATTCCCGTCACTTAAGATGTAATTAACTATAGGGGCTTGCCCTTATAGGGAATTTTAAGAACCCAGGTAATATAAACCCTGCTTAATTCATTTATATTAAGTAGGGGAACTTGTCGGCTTATAAAATTGGTTCGCAGACCAAACGGATGTCACAAATCTCTTAGTTTATTTAATCGAGCCCAATCATCAAGCAGTGTGTCTATTCTTCGGGATAGATACACGGTTTGTGGTGCGGTGCTCGTTTATATAAACTATTCGGGATGTGAGATCAGTTTGATTTCATATCTTGAAATTTTCAAATTTAAAATTATTTTTAAAAAATCAAATACTACTTTTCAAATTATTTATTTAAATTAAATTAAAAATTCGCCGACAATTCCTGTAGGCGACCTCTTTTCAAAATACAACACTTAACCCTAAAAAATATGTCGACAACTATAGGGGCTTGCCCTTATAGGGAACTTTAAGAACCCAGGTAATATGAACCCTGCTTAATTCATTTATATTAAGCAGGGGAACTTGTCAGCTTATTAAATTGGTTCGCATACCAAACATCGATAGTGAGTCCATATCCCTAGTGGATCAAACTATCAATCTTTCCGTTGAAATACCACGTTCATTTCTATCTTGAACGGGTATAGTCAACTCTCGGGATTTTGGAGCCACTGTTTAGACACCCCTAAACAGAGAGGTTCTGGAATCCTTTTACCTTTTTGAGGTGGGGTGGACCCCCAATAGGTGTTAGCTTAGAAGCGGTTCCTCGGGTTGAGAAGTCTTTTGAGACTCTCTCTTCCTTTCCAGTTTCTGGATTGAGTCCCTTACCTTTCTTTTAACCTTTCCCTTTTTAATTTGTTTCATTCTCAATGAACAAACCTTCTAATAAATAAACCCTTTAATAAATGAACTTTCTATTAGACCACAAATATACAAATAAAAACAAGAATCTGAAATACTTTATAAGAAAATTGAGAAAAAGATAAATGGGAATGTGTTCGGACTCTTTTAGAGAAATTCCTCTCATTTTCGTCTCGATGAAAGGAAGCATAATTTGGAACTGACGCTTGGAATCTACCCTGCAAAATATGTCTGCACCAAAACTGATTTTCTCCTTCACCAACGGGATAGAATTACTGTCTAGAAGGACGAGATGCCTAACGATGCGGTCACTCGCTTTGGGCAAGGATTCAACAATACGGACATTAAGTTCACCGATGTTACTCTTTTCGCGCTAATGAACAAGGTACCGGAAACTGAGAAACCCATAATTGAGTTCAACTTGAAGTCGACTCAAGAGTTCAATCCTCTGCAAAGGGTCCTAACTGAAAGAAACACTGCTATTCATAGGAGGTTAGCTGCTACCCCCAGAGCTGTCATCTCTACTCCCACAGGTCTGGTCATTACTGAACCTACCCCGGCTCCCACCAAACCGAAAGGAAAAGAAGTCCAAATTGGTGATGAGCCTGTTACCGTGGAGGGTTCAGATTTTGTTGCAATACCGTCTGTCTTCGAGAAAGGGTCTAGTTCAAGATTTGCACCCTTAACCCGAATAAGAATAGAAAGATTGCTAGGATCAAGAAGACCAAGGCTGCTGAAGTTGCTTTTTTGGAAGAGATTCCTGAGGAAGAAGAACAACTGCCTGAGATCTCACCACTATTAGGAGGGAGTAGGTTTCACCCTCTCTCTGCTGCATCCGATGAAGAAGTTGCTCAAAGGATCGCCACTGATTTGTCCCAACCTGCATACTACCGCGATTATAAGAAGAAATAGATTAAGACTACGCCGCTTACCCGTCTGCGAGCAGTAGTAGAGAAATTAGCTAATAAGGAAGGTTGCCTCGTGTCAGAAATTCTGAGAAGAATGGGACGAGTACCAGCAAGATCCCGCATCGGACCACGAGTAAACCCTGTCACTGCCCTAGAGAGGCCAAGGAAGAAAGTGCGAGCTAATGAGAGAAGTTCGCCTATTATTGTATCAGTCACCATATTTGGGAGGACACCACCTACCGACGTACAGCCGACAGATCATCTGGTCCTAGGCCTTCTACTGCAAGAAGGTTGGTGTGGCAACCTATTATTGCTGAACCGATACCAACTGAGCGCTGTGATAAAGAAGTCTCGTCAGAGAGCCCGAATCTTAAGAAAGTGCTACTGCATTAAAGGAAACTCCTGAAAAAGAAGTTCAACAGTCGTCGCCTGACAACCGCTAGACCGTTTGGAAAAGACCACTTGAGGATGCTATAGGAAAGCTAAGGACGGACATCCGACGGTTGGCAAAGGAAAGAAGAGAAGGATTGGGAAATGAAGTGGATTCATCAGAGTTTATGGATGAAGAATGTGTTGAGATCAATATGGTCGAGACCCGAGCATCGTCAGCTCTGCAGGGAGCTCCATCAACTTTAGAAAGAGATGAACCAGAAGCGATGAGAGCACGTCTTCAAGAAAAAGATAACACGATATCTCAGATGGCAAAGAAGATGGAGGAGATGGCGGCCGCCTTAGCTACTCTCCAGAGTCAGCTTTAACCTCAGAAGGAAACACCCCCAAAGATCATTCACATTGCAGATGGAGGAAAAGAAGTTACATCCGTCAACGGAGATGAACAGCCAAAGAAAGATTCTGCGCAAAGTATGATTCCCGAAAAAGATATTAAGAACATGGTGGAACAGCAGGTGCGAGAAGCCTTAGCCCAGTCTAAGAGAGGAGCATCTATTCAGATGGGTAGACCTTACCCTGAGGAATTTGATGCAGTCCAATCTGTTTAAGACTTTCGATGGTACGGGAAACCCCCGGCAGCATGTCGCACATTTTCGTGCTAGTTGCTGCAATGCCGTGTCGCTTTGCTCTTTCGTTAGTTCGTCAGTAGTTTGTCAGGGATTGCCTTCGATTGGTATGCAGAACTGCTGAATAGTTCAGTCAATACCTTTGCAGAATTGGAGAACCTCTTCGTTAAGCTGTTTGTCGGGGCTCAGCACCACATCACTATCGGTGATCTAGTGGTGGAGCAACAGAAACCAAATAAAAACTTTAGTAGATTACATACTTCGATGGAGGAACTTAACTATGAAGTGTGAACCACAGCTTCAAGAACAGCATGCAGTCGGTATCCTACTGAAGAGTATCCATGGCCCGATAGCACTTGTCCTCAAAGGATTCACAATTAAGACTTTTGAGAAGTTGCTTAGCAAGGCCGGGAGCTTGCAAGAGAAGGCAAAACAGCTGAGTTTCGTTAATAATACTGATAAGCAGAAGCCCGTAAAGGCATTTGAAAAGAAATCAAGGATCTTCGTGGCAGTGGATAAAGGTAAGCAGCCAGCGCAAATACAGCCAGAGCGACCACAGCTAAGTTATCAATAACTGCAACGGAGTTATCAACAACCTCAACAGAACTATCAACAGCCTCGACCGAGCTATCAATCATGGCAGCATGACCAACCGCAGCCTCGTCCACCACGCGCCCTGAAGGAACTTCTGAATAAGGAATACCCCTTCAGGACTGAAGCAGTGGCTAAGATGTTTCACAATTTAATGAAGACACCTGACTTTCAACTACCAGAGCCCAGAAAGCTAGAGGAAGTTGACAAGAAAGATCACCCGAATTACTATCCCTACCATAGGATGCTCGGACATAACATAGAAGACTGCTTCACTTTCAAGAATTGGCTCGAAGATAACCTCTGAAAAGGGAACATAACTATCCCGAAGGAATACATGAAGGAGCCCCAAAAAGGAGGTTCCTTCAATGTTATTTCAATGGATCTTATTGTTCCGATAGACCCGTACATGACCGATAATGGATGGAGTACTATCTGGATGAAGTCTTCAAAGAGAATTTTGGATCACATCCAGGTCGCTTCAGCGCGTGCTTCAACTCAGAGTTTGAAACCTGCCGAGCAGGCACTATAGCTTGCGATTGAAGAACCACCCCAGAAGGAGGAGAAGATCGTGGAAGAAGAGAAGACCGAGGCTCTGAAGGGTAGAGTAGGGGCTGCTTTTCCTAGGATGGTTATTTCTGATTCGGGGGAGAAATCCCTCGGACCTCTGACTCTGTATGATTATTTGCTCGCCCCAGTGGGATCTTATAATGATAAGAGTTTTGGTGTTGGCTACGTTTTGACTGTTTTTAACCATTACGTAACTAACGACAACCAACTTAATCTCAATTTCGATACGAATAACGATTATCAGATCATACAAAACCTCGATGACCACGACGAAAAGGAAGACATTCATAAAAATGGCTATGAAAGTTCAACAAGCGACGAGTCCGTTTGTGAATTCCGAGGAGCTCCGATCACGATAGAATTAGAGCTGTCAAATTCCGAAGCAACTCCAGAAGAGCCAGTCGTTCCGATTTAAGAGGAGACATCGACAGATTCAGTACCATATTCAGAATAGATAACAAAAGTTAATCTAAGAAACAGAAAAGTTTTACTCCCGAGAATGGGTCCAAAGGATAAAGAAAAGCAGGTGGTTGCTCATGAAGAGCTAACCCCAGCGGAAGAATTGCCCATTCGGGAAGAAATTAAAGAACCTGGTAATAAAGTGGATTATAACGTGCTAGCCCATCTTAGAAAGCTACCAGCCAAAATAAGCATCTACGACGCTCTAATCCTGTCAAAGGAGATGAGGGAAACTCTGATGAAGGCCTTACTTGATCTAGAAATTTGCTTAGCTCAAATGGCCGGTAATTTCTTAGACGAGGTTTACTCGCTGAGAGAACAGCGCAGTGTTACCTTCACGAACAATGATCTACTACTCGGAACAGCTGATCACAACCGATTGTTGTACATTTCAGTCTCCATCGGAAAGTTCACGCTCTCCAGAGTGTTAGTTGATCCAAGAGCGTCAATCAACATAATGAACCTTCGGATGTTAGCATACTTGGAAATTGATGTCGTGATTTCGAAGCAGGTTACTAAGAGGATTCAATCAAAAAGGAGAAAGAGCCCTTGGATCGATAACACTATTAATGAAGACCGGTGATTTGGCAAAGACAACCGCAAAATTCCATATAATTGATTCTGAGACATCATTCAACGCTCTACTGGGTCGGTCGTGGATCCATGAAAACCGGGTGGTACTGTCGTCTTTGCACCAGTGCATAAAGTATTATGAAGGAGGACAAGAACAGTGTATCAAAGGTGACTTGCAACCATTCTCCGTACATGAAATCGGAATCCACGAAGATGCAGCCTACTATGCACCTCCAAAGAAAACTATCTTTTCCAGAAATGCCATACCAAATGAAGCAAAAGAAGTTCGAGACAATGAAGAGCCTAAAATTCTTGTTCAATAATTACTCACTGACCTCGATTAGAGGAGCAGACTAGGGCGGGCTTCTTATTGGGCGTTTTTCTTTGTAGAAATGGCCTCCTATTTATAGGCTTCAAGGGTTGCCTAAAGCATCTCTTCAAAATGTGTCCAAGTTCAATGAATCTTCTAGAAAGTGTGTCTGGCGCCTAGGTGCCGGCATCTGGAGCCTAGGCGCCGGACTCCGCGTCCAGTTCTTCGCACCTCTTCACTTTGGATCACACCTCTTCGTGATCCAAACCGTTTCCAAGTGTCTAGATACAATGTATCACATGTCCTATAATCCAGGAATAACTGCCAATCTTCTAGATGGTCTAATAACCGCTCTAACAGTCAAAATAACCACCCAAAGTACTTACAAAAACCGTCACAGATTTGGTATCGAGCTGTCGCTTAGGCACCGGATTCTAGCGCCTAGGCGCCAGGCCCATTATTTTTGCAATTTTGCATTTTGGCTCCACTTTTGCTCCTTGTTGCTCCTTTTTCATCCTTTTTCCTTTTTGAACATTTTTGCATCACCTACATCCAAAAACACAAAAATACTTTTCATTAAAGCATAATATCCTTAAAAATTTGATAAAAATCAAGGCATAAAAACAGGTATTTTTTTCATGGATCAAAATCCCCCAAATTTAAACGCTACTTGCCCTCAAGTAACCCTTTTTACTATATAAAATGTATAACATTTGGAATAAAAGGTAAATATTTAAGATTCCTTTTAATTTTTGTTTTTATAAAGGCTTTAGTAAATCATTAACTAAATTTCACTAACTAAGTTTAATTTTAAGAATTTAAAGAATATTTAACTACCAAATTGTAAGACTTCAAAAATTTTTCATTGATTTCGAAAATAATTGTAGTTTATTATATTAAGATCACATAAATTATTTACAAGAAAAAGATCTTCATGAAAATCTTTTCTAATAAAGATGCATGTATAAAAATTAAGTAAAATATGTAATTAGTTTTCTTCTTATAAGATAATTCAAGTGAAGCCAATTTTTGATTAGGCATTTCCTCAAGCTTCTCCTCTCTTCTTTCTTTTTTTTTTTCACAGTGAGGATTACTGTATCTGGATAGCCTGTTAATGGTTTTGAACTTCACTATCCTTAACTTATATTTTCAAACTTATACATTTTCACTTAATAGATTTCAAAAAGACTTTCAATCTTTTTTTTTTCAAGTTATAATTCTTGATTTCTTAATACTTCTAAAATTCAATTATCTCTAGCATGAATAGAAAAAAATTCTTAATCTTACCCTTCTTTAAGTTGACTAATTCTATTTTTAAAATCAATCAAAGTTATTAAAATTTTGGTTTAGTCTACTAAATTATTTATAATTTCCAAAATTTAAGTAATCTTAAATAGATTTTTCATTCCTTATGTTATGTTAATATTATTTTTTTATTAAAGAAAATATTAGCACTTAAGGACAAATAAAATTTAAATTTGCATGTATTCTCCCTTCCCCCAAACTTAAGTTTTGATATATCATGAAAAATTTTAAAGTATGAGAGAAAGAAAGGCATAATTTTAAAAAGGAATTTTTATAAGTATGTAAAAATAGTCTACAAAGAAAAAATTTACTTCTACACATGCTTTTTATGAATATTACTGAAATAATGAAGCACATATAAAAGTAAACAGACTCAATTTTGATATCATTAGCTAAATTAAACGACTATACTAATCAAAATAACAGAAACAAAACATCATCACTAACTATTCAAGAATACTAAACAGTAGGCTGAAACAGAAATAAACATTTATCATAGAAAATGAAAAAAAAAATTCATCTATATTTCAGTCTTAAACACATCACACTATATACTCTAAAAACAGTCTCAACATAAAAAAAAAAATCCACACAAAGTTACTTAAACAAATCGACACTAACTAACAACAAACTAATCAGTACTAACAAACAAGAAATAAACTAAAAACAGAATCAACTCATCTCAAGAGGTAAATCAAGCTACTAATCACTATATGTAGCCTCGTCATCGTCATCACCAAAAGAAAATTCCACATCCTTTGGATCAACATACGGTGAAAATCTAGGACAGGTAGGGAACTAAACATCATGCTCACCCTTCAAGAATCTAACTAAAGACTACGAATACTCGGCATCATAATCACTCTTCCTTTGGGTATATTCAGATAGATGATCAATCTTCTTGTCTATAGTATCTACTCTGCAGTGAGTTAGAAATAACTCATTCTGCTGCTTCATAAATTGATCATGCATGGATTCCCAGAAACTAGATGGTGGCTTAGCAGTAGAAGTAGAAGGTCTAGAAGTTGAAGCTCTACCTGGAGTAGGTACAGAAGTAGAAGGAGCAGTAGATCTCTTTCCGCGAAGACGATCATAAATACTAACACTCTCCTGCCTAATAGGCTTTGAAGTCTTCATCTTCTCCTCTGAAATATCAGCAATAACTCCATTTCTTATGCATAAAGAATATATCAAGGATGGGAATCCTAATCCCACAGAAGTGCTGGATCGTGCAATCAATTCCACAGAATCATAAATAATGTTGCCAACATCTATCGGCATCCTCTCCTGAATGCAGTAGTTCAGGATAGCTCTATCTCTGGTAACTTCACTCAGGTGGTTGGAAGGAAGTAGTCTAACAGAAATAAAATAGTGTCAGGCCTTTGAAATACCATTCAGCTTACAAGATTTAAAGTTTACCCGTTTGTCGTTCCGGATCTTCCAAGCTCCAGTACCGTTAGTCAGATATGCAATAATCATCTCCAGATCTCCTTCAGATGGAGATAGACCAGAATTGTAGCACTCGACGGTAGGTGGTAGGCCATAGAAAATATTGATCCGTTCCGGAGTGAATCCCACTCCGACACCTCTAACGAATACTTCGTAGTCTTCCACATCCATAAAGTTGGCATAAAACTCTCGTACAACAGGAATAATAGCAACGGCAGTGAAATAACAAAATCGCTGCCAGTTGTGTGCAACGATCATGTTCATGATCATCTCTCCAGGATTGTAAAAACTGCGCCCGAGATAAATTTCCTTGATGACGCAAATTCGTGATAACGAAAGTGCGCTGCCGCAGTAGCGAACTTCTGTCGTCGTCGAAATTTTCTCGTGCTTTTCCACGCTTAAATTTAGGTGTCATCTAAACGTGAAAGAAAACACAAATAAATTAATGAATCAAATATCTAAACTCTTTTAAGCTTGAGAAACTTAAAATGAGTTAAGAAAATCCATGGAGAATTTCTAAAAATCAAAATTTTTCTCCAAAATTTTAGTTTTTAGCAGAAATAGGAAAATCCATGGTAGAAATCAAAAATAAATGGATTAGAAGGTAGATCTGACCTTAAGATGAATAAATCGAGTGATTTCGGGCTCAAAAACGTGACGTTTTGACCTCAAGATGGATCTAGGGGGTGTATTTTCGTGAAAATGAGGAAGGTGATGAAGCTTAGGCGTCGACTATGGCTTTTGGGGGATTAAATCCCGATTTTGGGTTGCAGGCTGATCCGGCGCTTATGCGCCGAATTTTGGCACCTAGGTGCCAGACTCGCCAACCAAAAAGATTACTTTAAAAATTTTATTTTCCACCAAAACTCACAAATTCAGCTTCTAATTACTCATATGAGAGTATTGCTTCAGTTTCCAACTTCCAAAATATTTTCCAAAAATTTTAAAAATTCAAAATTAAATCCATTAATTAAACACAAGTTTAAGTCAAACTCTTCTAATTACATTCATAATCTTCAATTTTGCTCAATACAATACAGATAAGTATAATAATAAGATTCAAGTCCTAACAAACAATAAAACAACACAATTTCAAAGCAAATACAACACACATTGAACAATAAAACAAACACACAAACAATACATTCGATTTACTAAATCAATGCAATGACACACTAGATAAAGTCTTGATCTAACCACATTTACTATCTAATATTTAAATTAAAAATTTCCATTCTCTTCGCAATGAAGATTACTCGGCCGTCTTGGGAAGAACACTAACGCCCTTGGAAAATCCGTAGCCGTTTTCTCGTCGATCCATTTGTTCTTCGCATACATCTCCACTTGGACATCTTGATAGGCCGCTAGATGATCGAATTGAAGCTTTGCCTGCCATTCCAGATGTTCAATTTGATGATACATCTCATGGAGGTGATCTCCAATACTTTTGAATTCCGCTACAAGCTTATCTAGGCGACTCAAAAATTTCTTCAAACTTACAGCAATAAAACCATTAAAGAAAGGTTGAGGATCCTTAGAACACTTATCTCTAGCCTCTTCTCCATGATTTCTTCTCTCCATTTCTTCAAAATTATCTCTTAAATCCTCAAGAATGAAGTGTAAAGGTCATAACTATGGTTGCTTAGGGATTGGGAATGAAGATGGGGTAGTTTATAGGAGAAAATCGTGTGAAAAACTAAAAATTTTTTGTTTTTACACGACCCAGTAACTGTGGCACTTAGGCGCCAAATCTGGCGCCTAGGCGCCGGACCCATCGACACACAGTCTACTCTGGCGCTTAGGCGCCGGATTTTGGCGCCTAGGCGCCGAATTTTGGCGCCTAGGCGCCGGAACCATGTTCGACTCCATTTCGCCTAACGTCGAATTTCAAAGTTTTGATCTCCAAAATAGGTAAATGATAAGATCCATATAGACTTAATAATAAAAATTATCTCAAATATGACGTCGTCAGCCCGACCTAATTATGTCTTTAATCATGTAGACTCAAGTCATAAGACTCTTTATAAACCATTTTTATTCTCCCAAATAAGGCTTCAGTCTTAATTCGTTAACTTTAAATATTTTTCCCGTTTTGGGGTCTTTAATATCCACAGCTCCATAATGGTATACTTTCTCGATTATATATGGTCCCATCCATTTAGATCTTAATTTTCCGGGAAAAAGTCTTAAATGAGTATTAAATAATAATACTTCTTGTCCGAGCTCGAATATTTTTCCCGAAATCTTTTTATCATGTAATATCTTCATTTTCTCTTTATAAATCTTTGCATTTTCATATGACTCATTTCTTATTTCATCCATCTCATTTAATTGTAATAATCGTTTTTCTCCTGCGGTATTCAAATCAAAATTAAACTTCTTTATCGCCGATAAGCTTTATGTTCTAGTTCGACGAGGTAAGTGACAATGTTTACCTAAACTAACCGGAAGGTGACATTCTGATCGGTGTCTTATAAGCTGTTATATAAGTCCATAATGCAGAATCAAGTCTATCAACCCAATCAGTTCTTTTAGGATTAACAGTCTTCTCTAAAATTCTTTTAATTTCTCTGTTTGATACTTTAGCCATTCCACTTATTTGTGGGTGATAAGCAGTTGCAATTCTGTGTTTGATTCCAAATTTTTCCAGTAATGATTGAATCTTATATTTCTGAAATGACTTTCACCATCTGTGATTATTACCTTAGGCATTCCAAATCTTGAAAAAATCATTTTCTTTAAAAATTTCGAAACACTTTCGGAATCACTGTTAGGGAAAGCTACAGCTTCAATCCACTTTGAAACATAATCAACTTCTAATAAAATATAAATCTTTCCAGATGATGGTACAAATGGTCCCATAATCTAAACCCCATATATCAAAAATTTCAACTTCCAATATATAGTTTAAAGGCATTTCATCTTTCCTAGATATATTTCTCATTCTTTGACATCGATCACATGTTTGAACATAATGTCTCACATCCTTGAATAAGGTAGGCCAATAAAATCCTGAATTTAAAATTTTAAATGCAGTTTTATCTACTCCAAAGTGTCCTCCAAATTCAGAATCATGACATTTTTGAATAATAGCAAAAGTTTCTTCATAAGGTACACATCTTCGAATTACAGAATCACTTCCCAATTTAAATAAATGAGGATCTTACCAAATATAAGATTTAGCATCATTTTTGAATTTCTTAATATATTTGTTATTCAATCCATAAGGTAGAATATTGCTAACTAAATAGTTAATTATATCCGCATACCAAGGTGTTTAGCATCCTTGAATAACATATAACTGTTCATCAGGAAACTTCTCATTTATATTTTCTTCAATAATAACATCTGTACGGCTTATTTTTAGGTTTGTGTGTTGTATTTGTGAAAAGAGGTCGCCTACAGAAATTGTCGGCGAATTTTCATATTTCAAATTTAATTTAAATATATATATAGTTTAAAAGATAGCATTTGATTTTGAAAGTAATTTTAAGTTTAAAAGTTTTAAGATATGAAATCAAACCGATCTCACATCCCAAATAGTTTATATAAACGAGCGCCACACCACAAACCGTGTATCTATCCCGAAGAATAGACACCTTTGCTTGATGATGGGGCTCGATTAAATAAACTAGGAGATTTGTGACATCCGTTTGGTCTGGGAACCAACTTTATAAGCCGACAAGTTCCCCTGCTTAATATGAAAAACATTAAACAGGGTTTATATTACCTGAGTTCTTAAAATTCCCTATAAGGGCAAGCCCCTATAGTTAATTACATCTTAAGTGATGGGAATCACCTAAGAAAACTCTCGATAATAATCAGTAGTTACTGCTCTCGAGAATTTCAAAGTTTAAGTTTTCAAGGGATTGAATATTGGAATTTCAATAGGGAATGGATCAAATTTGGAACATTTTGTTTTGGGAATCCAAAGGAAGAAAGGTAGGAGAAATCACAGATTCAAAGCGAACTTCGGTAATTTCCCGACTATCCTATTGTTTGGCTTGAATTTAGGAAAGTCCTAATATTTATTTAATTTTTTGATCTTGCCAATTTTAATTAATTAGGACTTATATTCGTATGATAAAATCATACAAATAGCCTCGAAGAGGTGAGGGTTTATGTCGTATCGGACGACTACCTCGGAGTCCTAAGACCGGTTAGGGCTTAATTTACATGATACGATCATGCAAATGCCTAACGAAGAGTTGAGGATTTATGTTGCACTAGGCAAGCTACCTCGAAGTCCTATGACTTGGTTATTTAATTCTAAGAAAGTTTGCTTCGCGGTAGACTCGGGTTTTGCTGATGACGATGGCCGTCGTTGCCCACCATGCTCCGAGTTCCTTGTTGTTGCGAGAGGTTTAGTTTTATAAATCATAAATCGGGAGATGAGAGAAGTGTTCGGTTTAGAGAAAATCTTAAAATCTAGGTGTTTTTAATATTTTAATTAAACAAATCTTAAAGTTGATTATAACAACACCGGTTAAGATCCCACGGTTCCATCCTTCGGCATCGTTATTTTTATCGGATTCACTTAGTCCGGATGAATTTGCTAAACTCGATTGAATGAGTTCCACACTTTCATTTAGACAGTGGGAAATCCCGTTAGCAACACGTAGGTTACATCATCCGAGGTATTCCCGATCATCCAACAAGACGTTTTAATTTAGTTGTAGTTGTAGTTTTGTTGTTCGTTTGTGATTAAATTTTGAGTTGTTTTATATTTTGAAATGTTGTGGCGGTGAATTTTATCTTGTAATGACTTTTAATTTAGTTTTGGTTTCAGTTTTAGGGACTATCCTAAAGGTGTGGGTTTTCATGCAACGATTGTTTATCATGCAAGAAAAGTAAGTGCGATGCGATTAAATAAATTGCAATAAGGTAAATTGCAATAAAATAAAAGCGTACTCGGAGGGTCTTCCCGTCATCCCAAGCTGCACTTAAAACACAATTAGAATAACTAAGCATTTAAATCGAGTTCCTAGGTAAAGCTAAGGGAAGGGTTATGGTTTTCTACCAAGTTCCTAACCCTATAGCTAGTCATCTCCTATGACGTCTAGATTCTTGTATTTTGGTTTGAGGACGATTTTCTTCATCAAGGAACAGTTAAGTTCAATTGTTCTTATAAATATCATATCATATCGAGAAAGTGCTTAAGACGAGTCTTAAACATCTTTTCAATATTTCTAGGATTATTTTAAGTCCAAGAGAATTTAATTATACGAATGAATTAATCGTCCGGGAGTTCAAGTTTATTATCTTGCTCGGTGAACTAGGACATTTGAATATCTTATGAATGAAGTAATACTTCACTTAATACTCCATTTAGGAGTTATGACAACAAGAGCTTTCGAGGGCAAATGGATGTTCGAATGATTTATGATTTAACTTAATTTCAATTAATGGGCTTAAGTTTGGAATAGTGTTCAAGTTGTTTTAGATTTATTTTTGAATTCTTTATGTCTTAGGTGATGTTATACTTAATTTAATTTAATTTGATGTAATTTAATTTAATGTAGTTTAATTTAATTTAATTTAAGTTAATTTAATATAATATGATTTAATTTAATTTAATTTAATTTGATTTAATTTAATTTAATTTAATTTTAATTTAATTTAATTTAATTTTTAATTTGATTTAATTTAATTTAATTTAATGTGTTTTAATTTAATTTAATTTAATTTAATTTAATTTAATATGATTTAATTTAATTTAATTTAATTTGATTTAATTTAATTTAATTTAATTTTAATTTAATTTAATTTAATTTTTAATTTGATTTAATTTAATTTAATTTAATGTGTTTTAATTTAATTTAATTTAATTTAATTTAATTTAATTTAATTTTTTAATTTTAATTTAATATTTTATTTTAAAAGGGTTTGATTTAAATAATTTAACTTTAATTTAATTTAATGATTAAGTCTTTTAGCATTTTAAATCTTAAGTTTGAATTATCATTTTAACTAGGAATTAAATATTATTGAGATGATTAATTTAGGGATTCTTAAATTAAAGAATAAATCTCTTCCTAATAATATCTCTATTTTAATAATTCCAATTTGATTATTCTTCCAAATTTAATTAATTATTTTAATTAAAGTTCATTTCAATTATTTTTTTGAATTGTTTAATAGGTTTCTATCCTTTAATTATTTAAATTTCAATCAACCAAATCGGATTAAGATCAAATATTTTACTCTTTCATTTTATTAAGCCTAAAGTTTTAATTAAGGGTTAAAATTTTAATTACCATTTTGCCCTTCAAGCTTAATAATTTCATAACTCACTAAATTGAGCTCAAATGAATTTGAAATTTTTATGTAACTTCACTCATATGTCAATAAAGACATTAGAGGAGAAAATGTGATTTTTCTGTATTTAATTTATTTATGTAATTATTTTTGGTGGAAAATAAGGATTTCCAAGGAAAATATAATAATATGACCAAGGCAAAGTTTCTGTCCTTAAGAAAATTATGGGACATTCTTAATGACCAGAGGACCACTTGGACCAATTTTGGTGATTTTTTGAATTATATTATTTTTATTATAATTATTTTGAGTTTTGGAGTATTAATTAATTTAAAAATAAAATAAAGGTTGAAAAATGAATTTTATATTTTTCAAAAATCTCTCTGATATCAAGTAAATCAGAGAATCAATTTTTATAATTTTCTGATTTTTCTTTGATTTATTAGAATTATTTTAGTGCAATTCCTAGAAAATACATTTTTTAATTTTAAAATTGCCTTAGGGCTTTAAAATTTAATATCTCATCATAGAGACTTAAGAAAAATATGGGGTTTGTTCCTAAGTGACTAAAATTCAAAATGTGACATTTTGGTGAATTTTATTATTTTTGTGATTTTTATTATTTTTTAATTATTAAAATATTAAAATAATACAAAAAATCAACTTTTTTAGAAAATTGAAATTTTAATTTTCTTAAATTTCCCTAATATCAGAGAGGCTCCAAAACTAATTTGGTAAATTTTTGAAAAGTATTTTGAAAGTTATGAATTTTTAAAGTTTAAATTGGCTAAATGGTCTAATCAACCCATTTAGTAGAGCTAACCAAGTCCAATTGACTTCAAATTTTTATGGTGGGTTCCTCTGATCCTAAAGGTCAGTGGAGAATTGATTTCAAGTCAATTTAATGTATGATTAGCTCTAATTAATTAAAGAGCTATTTTGGGTGTTTAAGCCAATTAGGGTTATTTCAAGTGGAGTAATTCAAAACCTATTTTTCCTATGGTCCTGCGGTCATAAGAAACATCACCAAATTTTCCTAGAATTTATTTCACAACATGCTAATTATTGGATTTAAAATACTCAAAACGAGTAACATGAATTTGAAAAATCAATAACTTCTCATAGGGATGGCCTCGACTTTGGAAAATTTAGGGAATGTTCCCAAATTCGGAGGCTTCAAAAGCCCTATGGTCTCATGCCATGGTGAATTTCCTATATGCATGGAGGATTAAAACAATGCAGACAGTAAATAAATCATTAAAAATAAAATACTTGATGAAATTAAATGATTTCTTTTCCACATTATTCTCCTCTATTCACTGAGTAAGAGAGTATTTTTATTTTATTTTTCTGATTTTTCTACACAAAGTTATGCATTTTTGAAGTTTAGGGAATTAAATAAATAAGAAAATACCCTAATTTTCTACTTATCCACGCGGCGCCGCGTCATTCTGAGCATCTCCGAAGCTCCGCGCGGCGTCTTCGATTCGGCGCCGCCATCGACTCGGCGATCCGGGGCCCCGCGGGTCCACGTACCAACGCGTTGTCCGACTCGATCCGGACCGTCCACTCGATACACGCTCGATCCGACGGCTCATGGTCATCGTCTACGACTAGTGTGCACTCGTGACCGCCAACCTTCTAACCCTAATTTCTCGCTCGATTCTCGACGGATTTTCGTGTTCTTATGCTCATGGATTCGTCTTGAGGAGACGAACACATCCATACGGTAAACACGTATTTAAATTGACTCAAATTAAATGGAGAATCTCCGTAAGCTCGGGAAGAAGAGTGAGACCATACCTTTGCTCAGAGAAGTGAAGCTTCGATCTGAGAGTTGTGTCACCTTCGATTGGGTCCAAGCAAGCTCCAGATGAAGTCCCTTGGCCTGGTGAATTGTCTAGCTATGAAAGTGACCACAGCCGATCACAAAGCTTGGAGGCTGGGACAATTGGGTGGCCTGGAGATGGGGCTTTCAGTGGGAAACTTCTCCTCTTGGTCTGGTGAAGGTGTAGGACCAGTCAATTTGGGGATTGATCCACTGTGGAGAAGTGTCCTGGTTTTTGTCTTTGAAGTTTGAGCTCGAAATTGAGCTCGAGTTGGAGGGAATTGGGCTGGAATTCGAGTGGGGATCAAGTGCTCTATGTGTGGAGAGTGATCTGGAATGATTTTGGCAGAGTTTCCTTAAGGTTTGGTTCAGCACCTTTTATGGCCGAGAAGGGGTGGTGTTTAAATAGGAGAGGCTGGAGGGCCTCCCAGGGGGAGTTAGGGCTTGGGATCAGCTGCTCTTGGCAAGAGAAGAACAGTCATGGTGGCCATTGGGCATGGGGCAGCTCATCAGGTGAGAATTCCAAGTTTGGGCTCACATGTGAGCTCTCGGCCTGGTGGTTTCCGGCGGCTGTGGTGGCTGGCCGGCCAGGGTCAGGTCACTTGTTGTCATCAGGGAGGTCGGGGCTGGGGCTTAGTGCGATCAGTTGGCATTAGTCATGTGTAAAGGGCTTGGATTAGAATGGTATGAGAGAAGGCTCATTTTGGCTTGATGTGGGTCAACCCATCATTTTGGGCTTAGTTCACCCTTGAGGTGGCTTTGGGTGTTGTGGGGAGTCGAAGGAATCGGTTGGTTTGGCATGGAGAAGTCCTTATCCAAATATATTTGGATTAAATTTGGGTTAGGGTGAAACATGCTTAAGGCTAATGACTTTTAGGAGGTGCTTAAAGGACCTCCTCCTTTTGCCATTTAAGGAGGGTTGACAACTTAGAGATCCTCGTGGCTTGCCAATGGCTTGCATGTGGCTTCATGGCTCCATGTGGCTTGGGAAAAGATTGGGTCAATTTCATGAAAAGGGAGTTTATGGATTTTGGCATTTAGGGGTGATTTGGCATGAGGCTTGATTTGGAATCATTTGATGATGGGATTGGAACTTAGGAAATGTCTTTGATTAAATGGATGACAAATGAAAATGTCATATGGGCTTTAGGGTAGATTTTGGGCTCTTTGAAATGGTTTTAGATGGGCTTTTAAAGTGATTTAGGGAAGTAGGTTTTTTGGTTTGGAAATAAATTTATGGATGGGAAATTTGTGAAGGATTGGGCCAAACAAATGTTGGGTTTAGCTCATGGATGTGTCATGAATGATTTGAAATGAGTTTGGAGTGATTTAGGTTTGAATGGGGTTGGATTTGGGCCTCTTTGGTGAATGGGCCAATATAGGTCAATTGGGCTAACTTGGGCCAATGTTGGGCTAGGGTTGAAATTGATGTAAAATAAATGTTGGGAAATGTTTATGGGAGTCTTTCAAAGAGGTTTTGGCTTTGGTTGGGTTTTGACTTTGAGGTTTGGGCTTATTTGGGCTAGGTTTGGGTTTAGGTCGAAATTGGGCTTTTTGATTTTGGGTTGAATTTGAGTGGGGTTTGGGTCTAAATTTTGGGCAAATCATGTTAGTGTTTTGTTTGTGGGAATGTTAAGGAAGGTTTAGAAAAGATTTGGAGTTAATTGGAGTTGAATTGGGTTAGTTTGGGTTAGGTTTGGGTCATGGGTCCAAATTGGGCTTTTTGATTTTGGGTTGAATTTGAGTGGGGTTTGGGTCTAAATTTTGGGCAAATCATGTTAGTTTTTTGTTTGTGGGAATGTTAAGGAAGGTTTAGAAAAGATTTGGAGTTAATTGGAGTTGAATTGGGTTAGTTTGGGTTAGGTTTGGGTCATGGGTCCAAATTGGGCTTTAAGGCCAAAAGTGAAATTGGATCCCAATGCCAATCAAATTGGGTTTGGATTTGGTCTAGATTGGTGTTGGGGATGTTGAATTGAAGTCTAGAATTGAATTGGACCAGAATTTGGGTCAATTGGGTAGGTTTGGTTTGACATTGGGTTCACTTTGGGTTAAAAATGAGTCAAATTGGGGGTTTTGACAAAAGTGGGGTAAATTGACAAAATTGGCCCATGGTGTAGTTGAACAAAATGAAATTGGGAATATTTGGGATTTTCTGGAATTTTCTGGGAATTTTCTGAGTTTTTGGATTTTTTGGCTAAGAGGGGCATTTTGGGTATTTGGAGGGTATTGGGAGGTATTTTTGGAATTTTTGGTATTTTTGGCTATGAATGATCAATTTGAGTGATGTGGGAATGTTTGGGGTTGGTTTTGAGGAATTTGGGTGATTTTGGAGAATTTTGAAAATTTTGGGTAATTTCAAGGGTTTTGGGTAGGCTAAGTGGGTGTAGGGTCCCGGGGGTCAAAAATTGAAAATTTGGAAAATTGAAGCTTGGGTGAATGTAAGTGGAATGAAATCATTTTGGTTGAGCCATGAAGCCATATCAAGCCCACATGAGCCATGAAGGGACTCATTTGAGGCACCCACTATGTTGTTCCTAACCTCTTAGCGAGGGCTTAGGGGTTAAAGTCCATCCATGTGAATCACCTTTATGAGTCAGGGGATCAAGTTGGGTATGGGTGTGGTTTTAGGAGGTGTGTGAAAGTGTAGTGTATAGGTGTAGTGTGTGTGTAAGTCAGCCCCTTCACCATACCAGGCCACCCAGGGTAGTCCTAAGGCCAAAGAGTCCTATAGGAAACTCATCCTTTAAACTTCCACATTTGATTTCAACCCTCTAGGTGATTAGGGGTCTACAATCAAGTTTGTGGAGTTTGCAGGGAGTTAAGAAGTGGTTTGAATTTCTAAGTGGTGGGTCCCAATTCTAATCCTCTAAGATAGTCAAAGGAAAAGCCTAAGGCTAGATCCTAAGTACTAAAAAGAAGAAGAGAAGACCTCATCAAAAATGAGGTCAACAATATCATTCTTAATTTTAAATAAATGATCAGCAATTTGGTTGTCAGTTCCTTTTCTATCCACTATTTGAAAATCAAATTCTTGCAGAAGTAAAACCCATCTTATCAGTCTAGGTTTGCATCCTTTTTTGACATTAAATATTTAAAAGCGAAATGATCAGTATGAACTATGCATTTGGTACCAAGAAGATAAGGTCTAAATTTATCAAAGGCATAGACTATAGCTAAAAGCTCTTTTTCAGTAGTAGTGTAATTTCTTTGAGTTTCAGTAAGAGTTTTACTAGCATAATATATAACTTTGAATATTTTCTCATATTTTTGTCCCAATACAGCTCCAATTGTAAAATCACTTACATCGCACATTAATTCAAAAGGTTTATTCCAATTATGTGCAATAATTATAGGTGCAGTTATTAATTTTTCTCTTAAAATATTGAAAGCATTAACACAATCTTCATTAAATTCAAATTTAGCTTCTTTTTCCAATAAATGACTAAGAGGTTTAGTAATTTTAGAAAAATCCTTTATATATCTTCTATAAAATCCAGCATGACCCAGAAAACTTCTCACATCGATAACGATAGTAGGTGGTTGCGGTTCAGCAATAATTTTCACTTTTGCTTGATCAACTTCCATCCCTTTTTGTGAAATTTTGTGACCAAGTACAATGCCTTCTGTGACCATAAATTAACATTTTTCCCAGTTAAGAACTAAGTTTATTTCTTCACATCTTTTCAGAACTTTGGAAATATTTTCCAAACAAGATTTAAAAGAAGTTCCTAAAACTGAAAAATCGTCCATAAATATTTCAATTCCTTTGTCAATCAAATTACAAAATATTGACATCATACATTTTTGAAAAGTTGCAGGTGCATTACATAAACCTAAAGGCATTCTTCTAAACGCAAATGTTCCATAAGGACTTGTAAATGTTGTTTTCTCTTGGTCCTCAGGAGCGACAGTTAATTGATGATAACCAGAATATCCATCCAGAAAACAGAAATATGAGTGTCCAACTAATTTATCAAGCATTTGATCCAAGAAAGGTAAAGGTTCTAGTAGCGTTATTTAATTTCCAATAATCAATGCAAATTCGCCATCCAGTAACTTGTCTTGTAGGAATTAGTTTATTTTTATCATTGACAATGACAGTTACTCTTCCTTTCTTCGGAACACAATGAATAGGACTCACCCATTGACTATCCGAAATAGGGTAAATAATTCCAGCATCTAACCATTTTAAAATTTCTTTTTTAACAACCTCTTTCATGATAGGATTTAATCTTCTTTTAAGGTTCAATAGTAGGTTTAAAATCTTCTTCCATTAAAATCTTATGCATACAGATGGAAGGGCTTATTCCTCTTATATCAGCAATAGTCTAACCAAAAGCTTCCTTATGATTCTTTAACACTCCTATTAATTTTTCTTCTTAATCTAAGCTTAGTATAGAAGAAATAATAACAGGTAAAGTTAATGAATTTCCAAGAAAGCATACTTTAAATGTGCAGGTAACATTTTTAATTCCAGTTCAGGGGCTTTTTCAATCGAGGGTAAAAGTATATCATTTTGAGTTATGTCCAAAATTTCTCAGTTATCTTTAATATAATGAGTTTCTTTAAATAATTCTTCTTCTTTTAGTTTTTCATTTTCGTCAGTTAATAATTCAATTTTTTCTTCAGAAATGACTTTACATTTTTCTTGATAACGTTTTTCAATTATATAATCAATAATATCCATTCGATAGCTTTTTCTTTATCAGGGTACTTCATTGATTTAAGGACATTGAATTAATCTCTCGATCATTAACTCTCATAATTAATTCTCATTTTTGCACATCAATCATAGCTAGTCCGGTAGCTAGAAAAGCTCTCCCTAAAATTATTGGTATTTCTTTATCTTCTTCCATATCAAGTACAATGAAATCCACAGGGAAAATAAATTTATCCACTTTAACAAGAACAACCTCTATAACACCTTTAGGGTAAGTGATAGATCTATCAGCTAATCGAAGGGTTACAGTGGTGGGAGTAATCTCTCCTAAATTCAACCTTCGAAAAATAGAAAATGGCATGAGATTAATACTTGCTCCTAAATCACATAAAGCTTTTCCACAAAATTTTTCTCCAATAGCACAAGGTATAGTGAAACTTCGAGGACCTTTAAGTTTCTGAGGTAAATTCTTTTGAATTATTGCACTACATTCTTCACTTAATGCAACAGTTTCAAAAGCTTCAAATTTTCGTTTCTTACTTAAAATATCCTTCATAAATTTTACATAAGTTGGCATCTCCAAATCTTCAGCAAAAGGTATGTTAATGGTAAGTTTCTTAAAAATTTCAAAGAACTTAGAAAATTAATGATCAAGCTTCTACTGTTTTAATCTTTGAGGAAAAGGTGGTGGTGGTTTTTCAACTTCCACATTAATAGGAATAACAGTCTAATCTTTACTAGGAGGAGTTTCTTTAGGTTTTTCAATCTCTTTAACCTCAATCTCATTTTCAATTTCATTCTGAATTCTTTCTTTTAATTCCTTTCCACTTCTAAGTTGTACAGCCTTAGCATGTTTATGTTCTTTTCCAGTTTCTTTTGGATTGATTTCAACATTACTAGGAAGTGTTCCTGGAGGTCTGTAATTAATTAAATTAGCGATTTGTTCCATTTGATTCTCAATATTACGAATAGCAATGTTTTGATTTTGTAATTGATTACTCAGTTGTAAAATTAATTCTTCTATAGATAAGTTTTTCTGTTGATTATTAAATCCAGGAGGTTTATAGTTTGAATTTACTTGATTGTTCCAATTTCCAGTTGGATGAGATCAATTATTACCCCATTGTTGTTGTGAATTATTCCAGTTAAAATTAGGGTGATTTTTCCATCCAGGATTATAATAAATTGAATAAGGGTTATTTTTACTAGCAATAGCTTGTAAAGTTTCAATAGTTTGAGAATCTTCCATATTAGCGAGTTGTTATGTGATACACTGATAGCAAAATTATCTAATTTCTTAGATATTGCAGCTACTTGTGAAGCTAAGATAGAAAAGGCTTCGTTATCATGAATACTTGCCATTCTTCTAGGATTAATCCTTTCAGAAGGCCAATGAAAATTATTGTTAGTCATTTCTTCAATTAAAGTATAAGCTTCTTCAAATGATTTAGCCATTAAAGAACCTCGAGCGACGGCATCAATAATTGATTTCGGTGATCCAATAAGTCCGTTATAAAATTTTTGAATAATTAACCAATCAGTTAAAGCATGATGAGGACACTTTCTTAATAGTTCTTTAAATCTTTCCCAAGTTTCATAAATTGTCTCCCCGTCAAATTGACTAAATGAAGTAATGTCATTTCTTAATTTAGCAGTTTTATGAGGTGGAAAATATTTAGCAAGGAATTTTTGTGCCATTTCAGCCCATGTTTTAATAGAATTGTTGCTAATGAGTTCAACCACATCTTTGCTTTATCTCTTAAAGAGAAAGGAAAGAGTCTAAGTCTAATAGCGTTATCAAAAACATTGTTATATTTAAAGGTAGCACATAGTTCTAAAAAACTAGCAAGGTGTAAATTTGGATCCTCATTTGGTGTTCCCCCAAATTGATTATTTTGAACCATTTGAATAATAGATGGTTTAAGCTCAAAAGATATAGTATCTACAGCAGGTATTTGAATACTATTATGAAATTCATCAATTGCAGGTGTTAGCATAATCCCTTAATGGTTTGTAAACATTTTGCTCATTAATTTCGATTGGATTACGTAAATTGTTATGTAAATTAGTCATCTCTTGATATTTTTGAATTTGTTTTCCTTTTTTAATTCTTCTAACAGTTCTTTCTAATTCAGAGTCTAAAGGTAATAATCCTTCAGAACCAGAACTACGCATAAAAAGTAAATAAAAAGTAAAATAAAATAGCAAGAAATAAAATCTCTACTTACTTTTTTTTGTTATTTTTGTTTTTTTTATTTTTGTTTTTATAAATGTTTTTGTATTTTATATTTTTGTATTTTGATAATAAAAGAAATAAATAAAATAAATATTTCAAATCTAAAAATTTTCCCTCCCCGGCAACGGCGCCAAAAACTTGACCTCGATCCGCCGACAACGCAGTAATTTATGCTTTCAAAAATATGTTATAGCCAATACTTTGACCCAAATAATAATAGCAGCTAGTGTATATAAATATAATTTTATGGAAAATATTTTACACACTAGAGGTACTACACAAGTATACGTATCGTTTCAAGTAATATAGGGCTTTAAATAAAGACCCCAGTATCGATCCACGAGGAGGTTTATAGATTTTTAAATATTTTTAATTTTATTTTTATATATTTCTTTTAAAGTTATAAATTTAATATTTAATTTACTAAATGCAGAATTAAAGCAATAATAAAATAATGAGTGATGTAAATAATAATAAGCAAACAACTTTCTTCCTTTCAATTAATCCAAGACTTTTTAGATAATATAATATTTGTGGAGAATATAAATTTATGGTATTGTGCCAAATAGAAGCATTCCTATTCTTTACCTTCGCTCGATAGTATAAAGAACATTGTCTAATCTATAGATCAGGTCTGGATGTATTGTCAGTAGAATGGGTTAATCTAGGCTCACACTACTAGATGTCCATGGGTGGCTATGGTCGGCCCTACTAGTGACCCGTTCCCTCTCTATAAACCAAATTACAATAATTTAGTTTGTCACTCTAAAAACTTATCAATTCTACGCCCATTGAATAATATTTTCCTATTTATTTGCACTTCACCTTGAATAACCCGCACAAGGCCTTCGACTACCCAAGGATTCATATGATATCTACTAGTTAAGAATTCATCTCCTTCTAGGTCTCAAAATTCTTCAACAGATTTTAACAATTTAAATGGCCAATTTAAATAGTAAATTAAGATCCGGTATTAATATCATCATAATACTTAAACATATTTAATTTTTAATTCTCCAACGAATTTATTATTATCTTATTTATCTTTTCATAATTGAAAGGAGAAAGTAAAGTAACTACTCTGAACACATTGAATTTAAATAACAAAACATATAAACAAAACTTTGAATCAAATTACAAATACTTATCTCAAGTGTTTCACCAACTGAACCCCTGATTCCTTCTGACTCCAATGCGAAATAGACTTCAAAAGCACCAACTCTTTCAAACTCTCAATACAAACTCTAAATAAAATAAACTCACTAATTTTTGAAAGAAAGTAAACTACAATTGTGGCCCTTAAAATTATCTCTCTAATTCTCTCTCTCTGATTGGAGCAGACTAGGGTGGGCTTCTTATTGGGCGTTTTTCTCTGTAGAAATGGCCTCCTATTTATAGGCTTCAAGGGTTGCCTAAAGCATCTCTTCAAAAATGTGTCCAAGTTCAATGAATCTTCTAGAAAGTGTGTCTGGCGCCTAGGCACCGGCATCTGGCGCCTAGGCGCCGGACTCCGCGTCCAGTTCTTCGCACCTCTTCACTTTGGATCGCACCTCTTCACGATCCAAACCGTTTCCAAGCATCTAGATACAATGTTTCACATGTCCTATAATCTAGGAATAACTGTCAAACTTCTAGCTGGTTCAATAACTGCTCTAACTGTCAAAATAACCGTCCAAAGTAGTTACAAAAACCGTCACAGATTTGGTATCGAGCTGGCGCTTAGGCGCCAGATTCTGGCGCCTAGGCACCAGGCCCATTATTTTGGCAATTTTGCATTTTGGCTCCATTTTTTCTCCTTTTTGCTCCTTTTTCATTCTTTTTCCTTTTTGAAAATTTTTGCATCACCCACATCCAAAAACACAAAAATACCTTTCATTAAAGCATAATATCCTTAAAAATTTGATAAAAATCAAGGCATAAAAACAGGTACATTTTTCATGGATCACTCACCACTCCCTTACGGCGAGATGGTGAAGTTTTCTCCATAACTCGCACCCGAGATCGAGGCCGGGGACGAGGTTGAGGAAAAAACGGTGGAACAGTTGAACAGAAGAAACCGGTCATCGATGTTGAGTGGGAGAATAGTTCCGAAGAAGAAGAAGAAGAAGTCAAGAAAGAAGCAATGAAGATAAGCCAAAGGAAACCCCAGTTCAAGATCTCTTTCGAAGATGAAAGGAATGAGGAATACAGATAAATATACGACAAGATTAATCATTATGTACATACTATGACCCTAACCCCAATTCACCCTAATAAGGTCGAGGGTATGGTGGTCAAGGAAGTGCATAATGGCGGTGCTAAGCCGGTCAAGTTCTACCGTGGTGCTTCTTCTTCCAAAATTGAAAATAATGTACAATTTGAAGATGTTACTTCATCTGAATTAATGGAATTGCCTTTTGAGTGGGATTCTCCCTGTGTTAAAAATTTGATGCAACGTGGTGTTTTACCTAAACAATGGACAAAAGATCAATCACAGCACTTTGAAAAATTATGGAATGATACCAGTCGACCGCCCAATTCAAAGCATGGTCTTGGATTCGGCACAGTAGCGCCAGTTGATGATACAGAATTTTGCTTGGTTGTCACTTGTGAGCCTAATAAAGACTGCTTGGAAGCTTCAGATGATCTCGAGGATCTACCAATCGGAGATGCTCCACCAGAATTTGAAGAAGAAATTAAATCTACAATAGATGAGTTAATGGAAGTTAACTTAGGTACTAGCGAAGAGCCTAGGCCGACCTTTGTTAGCTCCTTACTCAACAAAGAAGACTCCAAAAATAAGATCAAGCTATTAGTGGAATTCAAGGACTGTTTTGCTTGGAGTTATCACAGGCTAGGAGTAGATCCCACTGCCGTTCCAGTCAGACTTCCAAGAAGACTGCATCTAGAAACAGAACAACAAGTAATAGCTGAAGTCAAGAAGCTCATCGGTGCTAAATTTGTCCGTGAAGAACAATACCTGACTTGGTTAGCTAATGTGGTACCAGTCAGAAAAAAGAATGGTCAGATCAGAATCTACGTAGATTTCAGAGATTTGAATAAAGCATGCCCAATAGATGAATTTCCGCTACCAATTCCAGAATTAATGATCGACATCGCTTCGACACACGAAGTCTTCTCTTTTATGGATGGATCGTCAGGATACAACCAGATAAAGATGTCACCAGAAGACAAAAAGCTCACAGCCTTTAAAATGTCAATCGGAGTATACTGCTACACAGTGATGTCTTTCGGACGTAAGGGCAACATACCAAAGAGCGATGACAAAGATTTTTGATGATCTCATTCATAATCAAGTCGAGTGCTACGTGGATGATGTGGTCATCAAGAGCAAACTGAAGGAAGATCATCTATATGATTTGAGAATTGTTTTCGAGCGATAAAGACAATTTAACCTTAAGATGAATCCCCTGAAATGCGCCTTCGGTATTACCTCTGGGAAATTCTTAGGATTTGTTGTCCGACATCGCGGAATTGAAATTGATCCGGAGAAGATTAAAGCTATCTTAGAAATGTCGTCTCCCAAAACTTTGAAGCAACTATGATCCTTCCAAGGGAAGTTAGCATATCTTCGACGCTTTATTTTGAACTTGTCAGGTAGGTGTCAGCCCTTCTCGGCATTAGTTAAAAAGGACACCAAATTCATTTGGGAAGAGAAATGTCAGCAGGCCTTCGAGGACATTAAGCAGTATTTAATGACACCTCCTGTCTTAGCAGACCCAGTCTCGGGTCGACCGTTGATACTTTATACCGCGGTGCTAGACGACTCCCTTGGAGCCCTGCTAGCCTAGGTCAATGATGAGGGTAAATAAAACGCTCTCTACTTCTTAAGTTGCCATCTAATTCCAATGGAAGTAAAGTATCCCCCGATTGAGAAGCATTGTTTAGCCCTGATCTTTGCCGCTCAAAAGCTCAAGTTTTACATTCTTTCTCATAAAGTCAACATTATATTGAGAGTTAATCCATTGCAATATTTGACGACCCGACCGACGCTTTCCGGCAAACTTGCCAGGTGGTCGATGATACTATTGCAATTCGATATAACTTTCGTTCTGCTTCGTGCTGTAAAGGGAAAAGTCCTAGTAGATTTCCTTGCAGCACACCCTTCTCGGCAGAATTGCCTCTCAACGACGACTTGCCAGACAAGCAGATAATGAGCTTAGAAGACCCTGATGATCAACATTGGGAATTGTATTTTGACGGAGCACCTTGAACACAGAAAGACAAAGAATTGCAAATGATAGTGCCCGTTAAGGCAGGATTCGGATTAATATTTATAACATCAGAGTGGGGGATGTTAAGATACTCCTACCATCTAACAAAATCGTGTACGAACAATGAAGCAGAATACGAAGCCCTTATAACCGGACTGGAGTTAACCATTCGGATGGGGATAACAGACATCAACATCTACCGTGATTCGCAGTTGATCATACAACAGGTCGCTGAACAGTACAAGATTTTGAAACCAAGGCTCGAGCAATATTTTTAGTATGCCATGAAGTTGTTGGAGCAGATTCCAAATGTAACGATCTACAAAATTCCCAGAAGAGAAAATGACCTTGCAGACTCGCAAGGCCACCTCGCAAAGGAGTTTGCCTGCTTACATGATGAATCAGCTGAAATGTCAGTTCGGGGACGACAGGTCCTATCGCAGCTCGACATGGATGCAATGCACCAATCACAAAAAGAAGAAGAATCAGTTGCCGCAGAGATAGAAACTACAGAAGATTGGCGGCGACCGTTAATAGACTACCTGCAAACAGGAAACCTACAGAACAATAAGTCATTAGCCCATCAAATCAAGAAAAGAACTCTGTCTTACGCATTAATAAACAATACGTTATACAGAAGGTCTTTCGATCAGATGTGGCTAAGGTGCCTGAGCGAGTCTGAGGCTCGTGAAATCGTTAAAGAAGTGCATTCAGGACTTTGTGGCGCTCATCAGTCGGGTCTGAAGATGAAAATGAAAATTAAGAGACTAGGGTACTACTGGCCCTCAATGATGACCGACTGCATGAAGGTTTCCAAGAGTTGTCACCAGTGCCAAGTGCATGGAGTGGTTCTACATCAACCGCCAAATTTACTACATCCGACAATCGCGTCGTGGCCATTTGAGTGTTGGGGCACAGATATCGTGGGTCAGATAGAACAGCCTTCTTCAAAAGGACATTGCTTTATTCTTGCAGCTACAGATTACTTTTCCAAATGGGTAGAAGCTATACCGCTCAAAGAAGTAAAAGCACATCACGTGTTGCAGTTCTTCAAAAATCAAATCGTCTACCGTTTCGGGGTACCGCGCAGAATTATCTCAGATAACGGGTCAGCATTCAGAAGTACGAAGATCAACAATGTTGTCAGAAGGCACAGGATCGATTGGCGATATTCGACGATCTACTGCCCAAGAGCAAATGGCTTGGCCGACGCTTTTAATAAAACTCTCGTCCAAATCCTAAGGAAAACATTGGACACAACAAAAGAAATTGGCACGAGAAGTTGTTAGAAGCCTTATGGGCCTACAGAATGACTTTCAGAACTCCTACTCAGTCTACGCCCTACGCTCTAGTGTATGGGTCCGAGGTCGTCTTGCCCTTGGAAGTTCAGCTTCCATCTCTCAGAATTGCAGTTGCAAATAAGATTACTACAGAAGAGAACGCCAAACTACGACTAGAAGAATTGGAAAGCTTGGAAGGGAAGCGACTTTCAGCACAGCAGAATCTAGAACTGCATCAAGCCAAGATGATCCAGGCCCACGATAAACTGGTTCGCCCATGGACATTCAAAGTTGGTGACATGGTTCTAGTTCTCAGGAGACCTATTCTTGCACACCGCAAGATAGGAGGTAAATTTGAACTGACTTGGGAGGGGACGCTCGTGGTCGAGACAGTCTACTCTGGAGGTTCCTACCAACTTGTGAATTGTTGTGGAGAACGATCTATGCTTCCAATCAATGGATGATATTTGAAGAAGTATTACGCAATCTAATGTTTCGAATGATGAACTTTAAAAAATGAGGTCTCATTCCTAGAAGCACGGGTGGATTAATCATCTGTAACTGGTTCCGAACCCAAAATATAAAAATGGATGATAAAAATCATTAACAAAAAATGTGTTAAAAAGAAAATATGTGAAATCATAATAATAAAATTTTGATCCTTCCTTTCAAGTCAAGCTCACTCCTGATCTTTCCTCATCTTTTCCTACTCTTATTAAAATTTGAAAGAAATGAATAAGAATTTTCCATTGATAAGTGATCTTTCTTATTGTTCTAATTCTTGGTACAACCCCTGATCCTTTCCTTGTTGTTTGCAGAGAAATGTCGAATGGGCGGTTGGTTCTGAACTTTAAGAATGGTGTGAGTCTAGCACTCGACGAAAAGAAGATGAAGGATGGGGCCGTGATTGAGATCGACTCTGATTTCACACTGGTCGGGCTACAGTACAAGGAAACTGATTGGACCTCGATTGACTGGGAAGAGTTTCGCAGCGAGACAGTAATGAAATTGGGTGGCCCGAGTCAGCCAGCTACCGACAAGAAAAGGAAAGTAAACGCCTCTCAGATGACTGGAGCAGACAAGAAAATCAAGTTAGTGGTTACTACAGCAGAGGGCAGGCTTGCCAGCTCCATGCCCACAAAAGTTCAAGAGGTAAGGAGAGCCATTCTCACTCCTACCCAACGAAGAAACAAGAACTGCCGCATTCACAAGATGTTAAGCAAGCTAGCAGCGGACCAACATGAAGAGACAGTTGCTACCATCAGTACAAATACTTCAAAGAAGCCAGTTCAGCAGGAATCAGAAAAGAGGAGATCAACTCCAAGAACAGCAGAAAAGATGAAAGAAATCCTGAGAAAAGCAGAAACAGAATCAGAGCCACGACGCTAGACAGATGCACCAGCTTTGAAGAGTCTTGTTGCGAAAGCAACCCCGGAGGAGCCAAGACATGCAGGAGAATGTGCTGGGGTTGAACCATACATCCCACAGTAAGTTACCAGACCTCGCCGATTGCAGATAATCCCAGAATACGAGCTGGAGCGATTGCAGAAAGTTGAAAAGAAAACTTTTGAATATTTTGAAAGAATTAAAGGCAAAAGAATCTATATCCTGGAAGGCCTTGAGCTGCATACGAATGTGTTCTCAGACTACGAGCTGCAGCAGATTATGGACTACCTCATCGAGCTTCAGAAATGGGTCGACCTGGTCGTTTGAGAGAGAAGACCTACTCAGAGCCTGGAAGGTGGATGAAAGGTAAAGGAAGAGTTACGATCCAATGCGGGTGTTGTTACAACTTCACCGAGGACAGAAAGGGAAATCCATCAGGGATACTCCGTCATAGTAAGGTGGATCCGATGCCAAGAATTATCAAGAGGATGGTGAAAGGATGGTGACATGGAGGGTATTGCCTACAGATTGCATACCCAACAGCTACATCATTAACATATACAACGAGGGCGACTGCATACCGCCACACATAGATCATCATGACTTGGTTAGAACTTTCTACACGATGTCTTTTGTTAACCAATGTAAATTCATGTTCAGATCTGACCTCCGGATAGTAGGCCCTGGAGAATTCTGAGGGCCGATGGAGATACCTCTACCAGTAGGTTCCGTCTTGGTGCTAAAAGGAAACGGAGCGGACATAACAAAACACTGCATTCCAGGGGTGCCTGTTCGGCAAATCTCCATCACTTTTAGGAGGATGGATGACAGTAAAATGCCTTTCCACTTTCAGCCAGATCCAATATTAGAGAGCCTTCGGCTCTACGAGCTGTGAGCTACACGGGAGATAGCACACCTCCTCTGCACATCCGAACGGTATGTCCTGCCAAGGATGGCTTGGAAGGTGATGATATTGTCCATGTGTCTCACTATTAAAACATGGATTTCGACAGAGGCTTTTGGAAGAAACTTGCAAGAATCTTACACAATCCGTTTTTGGATTTATGTGGATTGTATGAGATACTGAATTTTTAAGGAAAACATCATCATGTTTTGGATCAAGTTATATGATGTATTTTCAACAAATTGGAATGGAAATGACCATGTCATGTTTTGCCTTCACCTCTTTTGTGAAAATTGACTGAGAAATGCCATTAAGTTAAATGAACTTCGAACGAAGAACGAAAAGAAAAGAAAATGAATAAAGAACTCCTTTTAAGAATCTGAATGTCAAAATGAATTCCAAATTGACACGAACTCTAAATGAACAAAAATGAAATTGAATCACAAAAGCAAACGAAACGAATCTAAATCTCGAATTGAATTCCGATCTGAATCCGTTGATTTGAATCTTTCAACTGAAATCCATTTGAAGCTCCTTTGAACCCTCTTTTGAGTTGATTCTTCCCCCACGGAAGACTCCAACTTCAGTTTCAAACTTCTAAACTTCTTCGTCGTCATGAAACCCTTTCGATTCATTGCGATTTATTCCCTCTTTTGAGAAGGTCGACTGAGTCTACTGACACAGAACCACGAAGTTTTTGATTTAGTTCTGATGACATGGATTCATATCCTCGCCAAACAATCAAACTTTGATCAACTCTTTCTCGGGATATGAAACACTTTCATGTCTCATTCTAATCTTCTGCTAAACTAAATTTTTTGCAGAATCTTCGAAACCCAAATCAAATACTAACTTTTGGGATTGATACCTAACTTCCAGTTCCCATCCTTTTGAGACTGGTACCTAACTTCCAGTTCTCATTTTGAGATCAACACTCTCTCTTCTCTGAATGTCCGCTAATCCCGCATCCTTTTGAGAAATTTTTCGCATCCTAATCCTCCGACTTGGGTATAAGGCCGACAAGGCATCCTAATCTCAGTGTCCACTAATCTTGCACTCTTCCGAGAAAATTTTTTGCATCCTAATCCTCCGACTTGGGTATAAGACCGACAAGGCATCCTAATCTCAGTGTCCACTAATCTCGCACTCTTCTGAGAAAATTTTTTGCATTCTAATCCTCCGACTTGGGTATAAGGCTGATAAGGCATCCTAATCTCGATGTCCACTAATCGCACTCTTCTGAGAAACTTTTTCGCATTCTAATCCTCCAACTTGGGTATAAAACCGACAAGGCATCCTAATCTCGGTGTCCGCTAAATTCACATTCTTCCGAGAAACTTTTCCGCACTCCTGAAATTTCGAGGTCGGTACCTAACTTCCGACTCTCTTCCGAGACTGGTATCTAACTTCCAGTTCTCACCCTTTTCGAGGTCGGTACCTAACTTCCGACTCCCTTCCAAGACTAGTACCTAACTTCTAGTTCTCACCCTTTTCGAGGTCGGTAAATAACTTCTGACTCTCTTCCAAGACTGGTACCTAACTTCCAGTTCTCACCCTTTTCGAGGTCGGTACCTAACCTCTGACTCCCTTCTGAGACTGGTACCTAACTTCCAGTTCTCACCCATTTCGAGGTTGGTACATAACTTCCAATTCCCTTCCAAGACTGGTACCTAACTTCCAGTTCTCACCCATTTTTAGGTCCGTACCTAACTTCCGACTCTCTTCCGAGACTGGTACCTAACTCCCAGTTCTCACCCTTTCTGAGGTCGGTACCTAACTTCTGACTCTCTTTCGAGACTGGTACCTAACTTCCAGTTCTCACCCTTTTCGAGGTCGGTACCTAACTTCTGACTCTCTTCCGAGATTGGTACCGAACTTCTAGTTCTCACCCTTTTCAAGGTCGGTACCTATCTTCCGACTCTCTTCAGAGACTGGTACCTAACTTCCAGTTCTCACTCTTTTCAAGGCTGGTACCTAACTTTCAGTTCTCATTTCAAGATCAGTACATAAATTCTAATCGTTATCCTTCTCGATCGGTACCGAAATTCTGATTCTCTCTTCGAGGCTGGTACTTAAATTCCAGTTCTCTTTGTAAACCCGAGGTTGGGACCTAGATTCCAATTCTCATCTTAAATCCAAAACTTCTGTGAAATCCACCTCAAAATCAATCTTAAGTCAAATTTCAACCAAAATTGAAACTCAAATTGAAAATTCAAACTCAAAATTAAAACTTAAAAAAAAAGGAAAAAAATAAATGAAATGAATTTAAAATTCGATCTTTTAAATCTTGTTATTTGAAATTCACCTCCTTTTTCCCCAGCGAGAGTTCTGGAATCTTCAGTCTTGGAGATTTACCAGACACTCCCCTGCGAGAACTTTCTTCACTCTCTCAGTCTATTCTGAGAAAGTTGTTTTTTATGTCTTTGTTGGTTCAGTGATCCCTTCGGTCAACGCCAATACGCACGGTATACTTGGTTAGCACACTGATCCAAGAAAAAAATACCAATTTTTATGCCTTGATTTTTATTAAATTTTAAGGATATTATGCTTTAATGAAAGGTATTTTTGTGTTTTTGGATGTAGGTGATACAAAAATGTTCAAGAAGGAGAAAAATATGAAAAAGGAGCAAAAAGGAGCCAAAATAGAACCAAAATGTAAAATTTTTGAAATTATTGGCCTGGCGCCTAGGCGCCAGAGTCCGGCGCCTAAGCGCCAGATCGATACAGAAAACTGTTAAGTTTTTTATGACTTTTATGCGGTTATTTTGACGGTGTGAGCGGTTATTGAACCTTCTAGAAGACTGGCAGTTGTTCCTGGTTTATAGGACATGTGATACAATGTATTTGAACGCTTCAAAATGGATTTAATCGAGAAGAGATGCGATCCAAAGTGAAGAGGTGCGAAGAACTGGACGCGGTGTCCGGCGCCTAGGCGCCAGACACACCTTCTAGAAGATTCATTGAATGTGGATACATTTTGAAGAGGTGCCTTGAGGCAACCCTTAAAGCCTATAAATAGGAGGGTATTCCTTCAGAGAAAAACGCCCCATCTACCCCTCCCTATCTAGAGTCCTATCTAGAGAGAGAATTAGAGAGATCATATTAGGGCCACCTTTTTACTTTCCTTCATAAATTAGTGAGTTTATTTTAGAGTTTGTATTCGAGTTTGAAAGAGTTGGTGCATCTGTAGTTCATTACGCTGTGGAGTCAGTAGGAATCAGAAGTTCAGTAGGAGAAACATCTAAGATAAGTATTTTTATTTTGATTCAAAGTTTATTTATTATGTTTTCTTATTTAATTTCAATATATTCTGAGTAGTTACTTTACTTTCTCCTTTCAATTATGAAAAGATAAATAAGATAATACAAAATTCGTTGGATAATTAAAAATCATATATTTTCAAAACATTGTGATGATATTAATACCGGTTCTTAATTTACTATTTAAATTGGCCATTTAAATTATTAAAACCTGTTGAAGAGTTTTGAGACCTAGAAGGAGATGAATTCTTAACTTGTAGATATCACATGAATCCTTAGGTAGTCGAAGGCCTTGTGCGGGTTATTCAAGGTGAAGTGCAAATAAATAGGAAGATATTATATAATGGGTGTAGAATTGATAAGTTTTTAGAGTAACAGACTAAATTCTTGTGATTTGGTTTATAGAAAAGGAAAGGGTCACTAGTAGGGCCGACCATAGCCACCCTTGGACATCTAGTAGTGTGAGCCTAGATTAACCCATTCTACTAACAATACATCCGGACCTGATCTATAGGCTAGCCAATGCTCTTTGCACCTGGATCAAAGGGTAAAGAATATGAAAGCTTCTATTTGGCACAATACCATAAATTTATATTCTCCACGAATATTATCATTATCTTAGAAAATCTTGGATTAATTGAAAGGGAGAAAGTTGTTTTCTTATTGTTATTTACATCAATTATTTTATTCCTGCTTTATTATTGCATCTAGTAAATTAAAATTATAAAAGAAATACTTTACAATAAAAAAATTTATAAATCTATAACTCTCTCTTCGTGGGATCGATACTGGGGTCTTTGTTTCAAAGCCCTATATAACTTGAAACGATACGTATACTTGCGTAGAACCCCTAGTGTGTAAAATATTTTCCATAAAATTATATTTATATATACTAGTCGCTATTATTATTTATAACATATATTTTTGAAAGCATTAATTAGTACGTTGATCTTCAGAGGACTTCGGGTCAAGTTTTTGGCACCGTTGCCAAGGAAGAAGATTTTTAGTACGCATATATTTATATCGGGTTAAGTTTTTGGCGCCGTTGCACGGGGAGAGCAGAGGCAAACTTTTAGATTTTTATGTATTTTTATTTTATTCATTTTTCTTTATTAAAAAAAACAAAAAATATAAAAATATATATATAATAATATTATTTATTTTAATTCTTGCTAATTGACTTTTTATGCGTAGTTCTGGATCTGAAGGATTATTACCTTTAGATTTTGAATTAGAAAGAACTGTTAGAAGAATTAAAAAAGGAAAACAAATTCAAAAATTTCAATAAATGACTAATTTACATAACAATTTACAAAATCCAATTGAAATTAATGATCAAAATGTTTATAAACCATTAAGGGATTATGCTAACCCTACAGTTGATGAACTTCAAAGTAGTATTCAAATACCCACTGTAGATGCTAATTCTTTTGAGCTTAAACCGTATATTATTCAAATGGTTCAAAACAATCAATTTGGTGGAACACCAAATGAGGATCCAAATTTACACCTTGCTAGTTTTTTAGAACTATGTGCTACCTTTAAACATAACAATGTTTCTGATGATGCTATTAGGCTTAGACTCTTTTCTTTTTCTTTAAGAGATAAAGCAAAGATGTGGCTGAACTCATTAGCAACTGGTTCTATTAAAACATGGGCTGAAATGTCACAAAAATTCCTTGCTAAATATTTTCCTCCTTCTAAAATTGCTAAATTAAGAAATGATATTACTTCATTTAGTCAATTTGACGAGGAGACAATTTATGAAACTTGGAAAAGATTTAAAGAATTATTAAGAAAATGACCTCATCATGCTTTACCTGATTGGTTAATTATTCAAACATTTTATAATGGATTAATTGGATCTTTAAAATCAATTATTGATGCTTGCTTCTTGGAGGTTCTTTAATGTCTAAATCGTTTGAAGAAGCTTACACTTTACTTGAAGAAATGGCTAACAATAATTTTCAATGGCCTTCTAAAAGGATTAATCCTAAAAAAATGGCAAGTATTCATGATAATGAAGCCTTTTCTATTTTAGCTTTACAAGTAGCAGCAATGTCTAAGAAATTAGATAGTTTTGCTATTAATATATCACATAATAACTCTGCTAATATTGAAGATTCTCAAACTATTGAAACTTTACAAGCTATTGCTAGTAAAAATAATCCTTATTCAAATTATTATAATCTTGGATGGAAAAATCATCCTAATTTTAACTGGAATAATTCACAACAATGGGGTAATAATCAATCTCATCCCACTAGAAATTGGAATAATCAAGTTAATTCAAACTATAAACCACCTGCATTTAACAATCAACAGAAAAAGTTATCTATAGAAGAATTAATTTTACAACTAAGTAATCAATTACAAAATCAAAACACTGTTATTCATAATATTGAGAATCAAATGGGATAAATCTCTAATTTAATTATTTATAGACCCCCAGGAACACTTCCTAGTAATGTTGAAATCAATCCAAAAGAAACTGGAAAAGAACATGAACATGTTAAAGCTGTACAACTTAGAAGTGGAAAGGAATTAAAAGAAAGAATGTAGAATGAAATTGAAAAGGAGATTGAGGTTAAAGAGATTGAAAAATCTAAAGAAACTCCTTCTCCTAATAAAGATCAAACTTATATTTCTATTAATATGGAAGTTGAAAAACCACCACCACCTTTTCCTCAAAAACTTAAACAGCATAAGCTTGATCATCAATTTTCTAAGTTCTTTGAAATTTTTAAGAAACTTACTATAAACATACCTTTTGCTGAAGCTTTGGAACAGATGCCAACTTATGCAAAATTTATGAAAGATATTTTAAGTAAGAAATGAATATTCAAAGCTTTTGAAACTGTTGCATTAAGTGAAGAATGAGTGCAATAATTTAAAAGAAATTACCTCAAAAACTTAAAGATCCTAGAAGTTTTACTATACCTTGTGCTATTGGAGAAAAATTTTGTGGTAAAGCTTTATGCGATTTAGGAGCAAGTATTAATCTCATGCCATTTTCTACTTTTCGAAGCTTGAATTTAGGAGAGATTACTCCCACCACTGTAACCATTCAGTTAGCTGATAGATCTATCACTTATTCTAAAGAAGTTATAGAGGATGTTCTTGTTAAAGTAGATAAATTTATCTTCCCTGTAGATTTCATTGTACTTGATATGGAAGAAGATAAAGAAATACCTATTATTTTAGGGAGACCTTTTCTAGCGACCGAACGAGCTATGATTGATATGCAAAAAGGAGAATTAACCATGAGAGTTAATGATCAAGTGATTAAATTTAATGTCCTTAAATCAATGAAGTACCCTGACAAAGAAAAATGTTATCGAATGGATATAATTGATTATTTAATTGAGAAACATTATCAAGAAAAATGTAAAGTCATTTCTGAGGAAAAACTTGAATTATTAACCGATGAAGATGAAGAACTAAAAGAAGAAGAAACTCATTATATTAAAGATAATTGGGAAACTTTGGACATAACTCAAATGATATACTTTTACCTTCAATTAAAAAAGCCCCTGAACTGGAATTAAAAATGTTACATTCACATTTAAAGTATGCATTTTTGGGAAATTCATTAACTTTACCTGTTATTATTTCTTCTGAGCTAAGTAAAGATCAAGAAGAAAAATTGATAGAAGTGTTAAAGAATTATAAGAAAGCACTTGGTTAAACAATTGCTGACATAAAAGGAATAAGCCCATCCATTTGTATGCAAAGAATTTTAATGGAAGAAAATTTTAAACCTACTATTGAACCGCAAAGAAGATTAAATCCTATCATGAAAGAGGTTGTTAAAAAGAAATTGTTAAATGGTTAGATGCTGGTATTATTTATCCTATTTCGGATAGCTGATGGGTAAGTCCTATTCATTGTGTTCCAAAGAAAGGAGGAGTAACTGTCATTGTCAATGATAAAAATGAACTAATTCCTATGAGACAAGTTACTTGATGGTGAATTTGCATTGATTATAGGAAATTAAATGATGCCACTAGAAAGGATCATTTTCCTTTACCTTTCTTGGATCAAATGCTTGATAAATTAGCTGCACACTCATATTTCTATTTTCTGGATGGATATTCTGATTATCATCAATTACCTGTCGCTCATGAGGACCAAGAGAAAACAACATTTATAAGTCCTTATGGAACATTTGCCTTTAGAAGAATGTCTTTTGGTTTATGTAATGCACCTGCAACTTTTCAAAGATGTATGAAATCAATATTTTGTGATTTGATTGACAAAGGAATTGAAATATTCATGGATGATTTTTCAGTTTTTGGAACTTCTTTTGAATCTTGTTTGGAAAATATTTCCAAAATTCTGAAAAGATGTGAAGAAACAAATTTAGTTCTTAACTAGGAAAAATGTCAATTCATGGTCACAGAAGGCATTGTACTTGGTCACAAAGTTTCACAAAAAGGGATGGAAGAATATCAAGCAAAAGTGAAAATTATTGTTGAATTACAACCACCTACTACTGTTACTGATGTGAGAAGTTTTTAGGTCATGCTGGATTTTATAGAAGATATATAAAGGATTTTTCTAAAATTGCTAAACCTCTTTGTCATTTATTGGAAAAAGATGCTAAATTTGAATTTAACAAAGACTGTGTTAATGATTTAATATTTTAAAAGAAAAATTAATAACTACATCTATCATTGTTGCACCTAATTGGAATAAATCTTTTGAATTAATGTGTGATGCAAGTGATTTTGCAATTGGAGCTGTATTGGGACAAAAATATGAGAAAATTTTCAAAGTTATATATTATGCTAGTAAAACTCTCACTGAAACTTAAAGAAATTACACTACTACTAAGAAAGAGCTTCTAGCTATAGTATATTCCTTTGATAAATTTAGACCTTATCTTCTTGGCACTAAATGTATAGTTCATACTGATCATTCCGCTATTAAATATCTAATGTCAAAAAAAGATGCTAAACCTACTTCTACAAGAATTTGATTTTCAAATAGTGGATAGAAAAGGAACGGACAACCAAATTGTTGATCATTTATCTAGAATTAATAATGATGTTATTACTGAAGAAAATATAAACGAGAAATTTCCTGATGAACATTTGTATGTTATTCAAGGATACCAAACACCTTGGTATGCGGATATAGTTAACTATTTAGTTAGCAATATTCTACCTTATGGATTGGATGAAAAATTTATTAAGAAATTTAAAAATGATGCTAAATATTATATTTGGGAAGATCCTCATTTATTTAAATTTGGAAGAGATTCTATAATTCGAAGATGTGTACCTTATGAAGAAACTTTTGTTATTATTCAAAAATGTCATGATTCTGATTTTGGAGAACACTTTGGAATAGATAAAACTGCATTTAAAATTTTAAATTCAGGATTTTATTGGCCTACTTTATTCAGAGATGTGAGACATTATGTTAAAACATGTGATCGATGTCAAAGAATGGGTATATATCCAACAAAGATGAAATGCCTTTAAACTATATATTGGAAGTTGAAATTTTTGATATATGGGGTTTAGACTTTATGGGACTATTTGTACCATCATCTGGAAATATTTATATTTTATTAGCAGTTGATTATGTTTCAAAGTGGATTGAAGTCGTAGCTTTGCCTAACTGTAACTCCAAAAGTGTATCTAAATTCTTAAAGAAGATGATTTTTTCAAGATTTGGAATGCCTAAGGTAATTATCACAGATGGTGGAAGTCATTTTAGAAATATAATAATTCAATCATTACTGCAAAAATTTGGAATCAAACATAAAATTGCAACTGCATATCACCCACAAACAAGTGGAATGGCTAAAGTATCAAATAGAGAAATTAAAAGAATTTTAGAGAAGACTGTTAATCCTAAAAGAACTGATTGGGTTGATAGACTTGATTCTGCATTATGGGCTTATAGAACAGCTTATAAGACACTAATTGGAATGTCACCTTACCGTTTAGTTTTTGGAAAACACTGTCACTTACCTGTTGAACTTGAACATAAAGCTTATTGGGCGATAAAGGAGTTTAATTCTGATTTGAATACTGCAGGAGAAAAATGATTATTGCAATTAAATGAGATGAATGAAATAAGAAATGAATCATATGATAATGCAAAAATTTATAAAGAGAAAATGAAGGTATTACATGATAAAAAGATTTTAGGAAAAATATTTGAGCCTAGACAAGAAGTATTACTATTTAATACTCGTATAAGACTTTTTCCTGGAAAATTGAGATCAAAATGGATAGGACCATATATAATTGAAAAAGTATACCAATATGGAGCTGTGGATATTAAAGACCCCAAAACGGGAAAAATTTTTAAAGTTAATGGATTAAGATTAAAGCCTTATTTGGGAGATATTAAAAAGATTTATAAAGAGGCTTATGAATTAAGTCAACCTGATTAAAGAATTACTTAGGTGAGGCTGACGATGTTAAACCAAGCGCTTTATGGGAGGCAACCCATAGATTTTTATTTTTAGTGTGTTTTTACATTTTTGATGTATGATTATGCCTCGGTCTTGATTAATTTTCTATAACTTCATAAAATTAAAAATTATCTTGAAGTATATAAAGTTTTGACTTTAGATCACTCCATTTCATATATGAGTAAAAAGGAGATCAAGTTAACCTTCATTGAAATTATTTATAATTGTGTTATTGAGATTGTTCTGATCTTACCATTATAATTTACCTATTTTTGGAGAACGAAACCTTAAAATTTGACGTTAGGCGAAACGGAGTCGAACATGGTTCCGGCGCCTAGGCGCCAGAATTCGGCGCCTAAGTGCCAGAATTCGGCCCCTAAGCGCCAAAATAAGTTGTGTATCGATGGGTCCAGCGCCTAGGTGCCAGATTTGGCGCCTAAGCGCCACGGTTACTGGGTCGTGTAAAAACCAAAAACTTTCAGTTTTTCACACGATTTTCATCTTTAAATTAACCCATCTTCGTCTCCAATCCCTAAGTAATCAATATTTTAACCTATACACTCCATTTTTGAGAGATTAGAGAGGATTTTTGAAGAAATGGAGAGGAGAAATCTTGGAGAAGAGACTAGAGACAAAGGTCCAAAAGATCCTCAACCCTACTTCAATGGTTTCATCGTTGTAAGTTTGGAGAAAATTTCTAGTCGTCTTGATAAATTTGAAGCAGATTTCAAAAGTATTGGAGATCGCCTTCATGAGATGTATCATCAGATTGAACATCTGGAATGGCAGGCGAAACTCCAATTTGATCATCTAGATGGTTATCAAGATGCTCAAGTGGAGATGTATGCGAAGAACAAGTGGATCGACGAGAAAACGGCTACGGATTTTCCAAGAGCATTAGTGTTCTTCCCAAGTGGGCTGAATAGTTTTCCTTGCCAAGATAATGGAAATTAGATAGTGATTTGGTGAGATCGTGATTTATCTAGTGAGTCGTTGTATCGATTTAGTGAATCGATTGTGTTTGTTTGTGTATTTACTTTCATGTTCAATGTGTGTTGTATTTGTTTTCAAATTGTGTTGTTTGATTGTGTGTTAGGACTTGAATCATTATATTATACTTATCTGAAGTGTATTGAGCCAATATTGAAGATTATAAATGGAAATTAGAGACGTTTGATTTAAACCTTGTGTTTGATTGGTGGATTTAATATTTAATTTTTAAAATTTTTGGAAAATGTTTTGGAAGTTAGAAACTAAAGCCCTATTCAAATATGAGTCATTGGAAGTTGAATTTATGAATTTTCGTGGAAAATAAAATTTTTAGAGTAATTTTTGTGAAAGGCGAGTCTGGCGCCTAGGCTCCAGAATTCGGCGCTTAAGCGCCGGTTCGGCCTTCCTACCCGAAAAACACCATATAAACCTCATTAGCCATGGATGACGCCTAAACTTCATCTTCTTCCCCATTTTCACGAAAATACACCTCTTAGATCCATTTTGAGGTCAAAACATTAAGTATTTGGGCGCGAAATCGCTTGATTTCTTCGTCTCGAGGTCAGATCTACACTCTAATCCATTTATTTTCGATTTTCACCATAGCTTTTCCTATGTTCTGCTAAAAATCGAAATTTTGAGAAAAATTTTGATTTTTAGATATTCTATTTGGATTTTTAAACTTATTTTAAGTTTCTTATACTTAAAAAGAGTTTAAATATTTGATTCCTAAATTTGTTCTTATTTTCTTTCACGTTTAGATGGCACCGAAATCTAAGCGAGGGAAGGGACGAGAAAATTTTGACAATAGCAAGTTCGTGACTGCGGCAGCGCATTTTCGATATGACAAATTTGCGACGTCGAGAAAGTTTATCTCGGAGCGAAGCTTTTACAATCCGGGTGAAATGATCGAAAACACAATCGTTGCGCACAACTGGCAACGATTCTGTTATTTCACTGTTGTTGCTGTTATTCCAGTCGTTCGCGAATTTTATGCTAACTTTATAGATGCGGAAGACTATGAAGTCTTTGTCAGAGGTATTGGAATAGGATTTTCTCGCAGAGGATCAATGTGTTTTATGGATCGCCACCTACCATCGAGTGCCACTATTCTGGATTATCTCCATCTGAGGGAGATCTTGAGATGATTATTGCTTATTTGACTGATGGCACTGGAGTCGGGAAGATCCGAAATGAAAAACGGGTAAATTTCAAATCCACCAAATTAAATGGTGTTTCAAAGGCTTGGCATTATTTTATTTCTGCTAGACTTCTACCTTCCAACCACCTCAGTGAAGTCACCAGAGATCGAGCTATCTTAAACTATTGCATTCAGGAGAGGAAGCCGATAGATGTCGGTAGTATTATTTACGATTCTATGGAGTCTATTGCTAGATCCAGCACTTCTGTGGGACTGGGATTCCCATCTTAGATCTATTCTTTATGTGTTAGTAATGGAGTCATTGCTGAAATTTCTGAGGAGAAGCTGAAGTCTACCAAGCCAATTGGGCAGGAGAGTGTTAGTATATATGATTATCTTTGAGGGAAGAGATCGACTGCTCCTTCTACTTCTGCACACACTTCAGGTAGACCTTCTACTTCCAGACCTTCTACTTCTACTGCTGATGCACCATCTAGTTTTTGGGAATCGATGCATGATCAGTTTTTAGAGCAGCAGCATGAGTTATTTCAAACTCACTGCGAGTTGATTCTATTGATAAGAAAATTGATCATTTATCCGAGTATACCCGGAGGAAGAGTAGTTACGATGTCGAGTATGATGAAGCTCTCGTTAGATTCTGAAGGGAGAGCATGATGTTCGATTTCCTACCTTTCCTAGTTTCTCACCATATGTTGATCCTAAGGATGTTGAGTTTTCTTTTGGTGATGATGACGATGCCGAGGCTACGAGACGGTGATTAGTGGCACTGATTTACCTCCGAATTGTGCTAAGTCTGTTGTTAGTTTAGTTTGTTTGCTAGTATTGATTGTTGTTTGTTATTTGCTAGTTTAGATTTATTTATTTACTTTGTGTGGATTATTGGATGTTAAAACTGTTGTTAGAGTATTTTTAATGTATTGTGTTTAAGATTGAAATTTGGATAAATTTATGTTTATTCCTGTTTCAGCTTACTGTTTAGTAGTTAGTAATTTTGTTCTGTTTTTTTTTTTTTAAGTAGTATAGTCATTTAATTTAATTATTAATGAGCCTGCTTACTTTTATACCTGCTTCATTATTTCAGTATTATTCATAAAAGCATGTGTAGAAGTAAATTTTTCTTTCTAGAATGTTTTTTTTACATACTTATAAAAATTCTTTTTTAAAATTATGTTTTTCTTTCTCTCATACTTAAAAAAAAAATTTATGATAGACCAAAACTTAAGTTTGGGGGAAAAGGAAAATACATTCAAATTTAAATTTTATTTGTCCTTAAAGAACTAATATTTTCTTAAAATAAAAATTTTTAACGTAACATGAGGAATGAAGAATCTATTTAAGATCACTTAAATTTTTGAAATTATAAATAATTTAGTAGACTTAACCAAAAATTTTAATAACTTTGATTGATTTTAAGAATAGAATTATTCAAGTTAAAGAAGAATAAGATTAAGAAATTTTTCTATTCATAGTAGAGATAATTGAATTTTATAAGTATTAAGAAATCAAAAATTATAACTCGAAAAAGAATAGATTGAAATTCTTTTTGAAATCTATTTATGTTATAATAATTAAGTGAAAATGTATAAGTTTGAAAATATAAGTTAAGGATAGTGAAGTTCAAAACCATTAACATGCTATCCAGATATAGTAATCCTCTCTTTAAAAAAAAATGAGAGAGGAGAAGCTTGAGGAAATGCCTAATCAAAAATTGGCTTCACTTGAATTAATTTATAAAAAGAAAACTGATTACATTTATTACTTAATTTTTATGCATGTATTTTTATTAGAAAAGAATTTCATGAAGATCTTTTTCTTGTGAATAATTTATGTGATCTTAATATAATAAACTACAATTATTTTCGAAATGAATGAAAAATTTTTTAAGTCTTATGATTTGGTAGTTAGAATATTCTTTAAATTCTTAAAATTAAACTTATTTAGTGAAATTTAGTTAATGATTTACTAAAACCTTTATAAAATCAAAAATCATAAGGAGTCTTAAATATTTACCTTTTTATTCCAAATGTTATACATTTTATATAGTAAAAAGGGTTCCTTTAGGACAAGTAACGTTTAAGTTTAGGGGATTTTGATCCAAGAAAAAAATACATATTTTTATGCCTTGATTTTTATTAAATTTTAAGAATATTATGCTTTAATGAAAGGTATTTTTGTATTTTTGGATGTAGGTGATACAAAAATGTTCAAGAAGGAGAAAAATATGAAAAAGGAGCAAAAAGGAGCAAAAATAGAGCCAAAATGCAAAATTTTTGAAACTATTGGCCTGGCGCCTAGGCGCCAGAGTCCGGCGCCTAAGCGCCAGATCGATACAGAAAACTGTTAATTTTTTGACGACTTTTGGGCGGTTATTTTGACGGTGTGAGCGGTTATTGGACCTTCTAGAAGACTGGCAGTTGTTCATGGTTTATAGGACATGTGATACAATGTATTTGAACGCTTCAAAATGGTTTTAATCGTGAAGAGGTGCGATCCAAAGTGAAGAGGTGAGAAGAACTGGACGTGGTGTCCGGCGCCTAGGCGCCAGATTACGGCGCCTAGGTGCCAGATTCCGGCGCCTAGGCGCCCGATTCCGGCGCCTAGGCGCCAGACACACCTTCTAGAAAATTCATTGAATGTGGACACATTTTGAAGAGGTGCCTTGAGGCAACCCTTAAAGCCTATAAATAGGAGGGCATTCCTTCAGAGAAAAACGCCCCATCTACCCCTCCCTATCTAGAGTCCTATCTAGAGAGAGAATTAGAGAGATCATATTAGGGCCACCTTTTTACTTTACATCATAAATTAGTGAGTTTATTTTAGAGTTTGTATTCAGAGTTTGAAAGAGTTGGTGCATCTATAGTTCATTACGCTGTGGAGTCAGTAGGAATCAGAAATTCAGTAGGAGAAACATCTAAGATAAGTATTTTTATTTTGATTCAAAGTTTATTTATTATGTTTTGTTATTTAATTTCAATGTGTTATGAGTAGTTACTTTACTTTCTCCTTTCAATTATGAAAAGATAAATAAGATAATACAAAATTCGGTGGAGAATTAAAAATCATATATTTTCAAAACATTGTGATGATATTAATACCGGTTCTTAATTTACTATTTAAATTGGCCATTTAAATTTTTAAAATCTGTTGAAGAGTTTTGAGACCTAGAAGGAGATGAATTCTTAACTTGTAGATATCACATGAATCCTTGGGTAGTCGAAGGCCTTGTGCGGGTTATTCAAGGTGAAGTGCAAATAAATAGGAAGATATTATATAATGGGCGTAGAATTGATAGGTTTTTAGAGTGACAGACTAAATTCTTGTGATTTGGTTTATAGAAAAGGAAAGGTTCACTAGTAGGGCCAACCATAGCCACCCTTGGACATCTAGTTGTGTGAACCTAGATTAACCCATTCTACTAACAATACATCTGGACCTGATCTATAGGCTATCCAATGTTCTTTGCACCTGGATCAAAGGGTAAAGAATATGAATGCTTCTATTTGGCACAATATCATTAATTTATATTCTCCACGAATATTATCATTATCTTAGAAAATCTTGGATTAATTGAAAGGGAGAAAGTTTCTTATTGCTATTTACATCAATTATTTTATTCCTGCTTTATTATTGCATCTAGTAAATTAAAATTATAAAAGAAATACTTTAAAATAAAAATATTTATAAATCTATAACTCTCTCCTCGTGGGATTGATACTGGGGTCTTTGTTTCAAAGCCCTATATTACTTGAAACGATACGTATACTTGCGTAGAACCCCTAGTGTGTAAAATATTTTCCATAAAATTATATTTACATCCACTAGTCGCTATTATTATTTATAACATAAATTTTTGAAAGCATTAATTAGTACGTTGATCTTCAGAGGTCTTCGGGTCAAGTTTTTGGCACCGTTGCCAGGGAAGAAGATTTTTTGTACGCATATATTTATATCGGGTCACACACCACACCTATTGGGGGTCCATTTATTGACCTCATTTTTGGTGAGGTCTTTTCTTTCCTCTTAGTGCTTATGATCTAGCAATAGGACTTCTCCTTGACTATTCTAGAAGACTAGAGATGGAATCCACCACTTAGAAATTCAAACACCTCTTAATTCTTCTTGAACCCCACAGAGGATCATAAACCTCCAAGCTTCCTTGGAAGGTTAAAAGTCAAATGTGGAGGTTCAAGGATGAATTCCTATAGGATATTCAAGCCTTAGGATAACCCTGGGTGGCCTGGTCTTGGTGAGGTCTGGCATGCATACACCACACTCCTACACACATTACAAACCCTAAGGCCACTCTTACCCAACTTGGCTTCCTAACTCATGTAGGAAAGTCATATGGATGGATCTTAACCCCTAAGCCCCTGGCTAAGAGGGTTAGGAACAACATATTGAGTGCCTAAAATGAGTCCTCTCATGGCTCTTGTGAGCGTAAAATGGCTTCCTGGCTCAACCAAAATGGTTTCATTTTACTCACACCTAATCAATCTTCATTTTTCCCAAATTTTAATTTTTTGACCCCCGGGGCCCTAAACCCACCAAACCTACCAAATACCCTTGAAATTTCCAAAATTGCCTAAACTACCCAAAATTCCTTAAAATCAATCCTAAACATTCCCCACCACTCAAATTGATCATCCATGACCAAATATACCAAAATTTTCAAAAATAGCCCCCAATACCCTTCATGTACCCTCCTTGTACCCTAAATAGCCTAAAATTCCAAAAATTCTCAAAAAAATCCCACAAATTCTAAAATATTATCCACATCATTTGCTTCAACTACCACCTACCCTAATTTTGTCAATTTAACCAAGTTTGATCAAAAATTATAAATTGGCCCTTAAGGCCCAAAGTGACCAACTAACCTAATCCATCCCAAATTGAACCCAAATGTTACCTAATTTTCCCCAAATTTGTTTTGAAGTCTTCCTAGCATCCCCACAAACAAAAATCTATATTAATTTACCCAATATTTGAATCCAAACTTCACCCAAGCCTAACTCAAACCAAAATTCCCCAAATTGGCCTAAACCAACCATGAAACCAAACAAGCCCAAAGCCCAAAATCAAGACCCAACTAAAATTGAAAAATCTTTTTCACAGCTCCTTAAACATTTTGCCAAATTTATTTAGCACAACCTTTTACTTTTTTTGTTTATCCAAAAGTTTATTTTAAAACCAAAAAGCCCATCTCCTTAAAACTTTTTTAAAGCTCATCTCCACCAAATTTAAAAAGCCCAAATTTTCAATCCAAGGCCCATATGACATTCCTCTTCATAATGCATTCAATTAAAATCTTCCCTAAGTTTTAAATTCATCATTAAACCATTCCAAATCAAGCTTCATCCAAATTTTCATCAAGATATCAAAAAAATCCTAAAATCCTTTCTCATGCAAATGACCCAACTTTTTCCAAGCTAAAGGTGAGCCAAGGAGCCGTGCATAAGCCACATGATAGCCATGGGAGATCTTTCCACTTCACCATACCTAAAGTGGCAAAGGGAGGAAGTCCTTTAATGATTCTCTTAAGGGTGATTAAGCCTTTTCATGACTCTTCTAAATCTTGTGTAAACTTAAATGTACTTAGATGGTGACTTCTCCCCACTAAGCCAGGTGACTCACCTGACCCCCACAGCACCAAAAGTCCCCTTGGTGGGTGCACCAAACCCAAATCTATGCATTTGACCCATTTGGACTCAAAATGCATTCTCCCCCCATTCCACTTAAATCAAGCTCTTTACACATGGCCAACCTTTATTGCTTGCACCAGACCCCATCCCTGAACTCACTGAGTCAGATGGTGACCCATGCTTGGTCGAACGACCACCTGGATCACCTGAAAACCCCATGGCGGAGAGCTATGTGAGCCAAAAATTCAAATTTCACCTTATTGAGTTGTCCCAACCTCAATGGTCACTGTGGCTCTTCTTCCCTTGACCTAAGCAGTCGATCCCAACCTCCAATTGCCTCTGCGAAGCCCTCTAGCCATGGCTATTTAAACACCCATCCTCACAGCCAAAGAGGATGATGAACAAAAAACCTTACCAAAATTCTACCAAAATTACTCCACACTCTTCTCTTAGCCTAGAGAAGTTGAACTCCACTGTTTTCCTGCCCTAATTCCCATTGGTTGAGCCCAATTTCAGAGCTCGATCCCAGGCCTGAAAACAGGAAACCCCTAAATCCTCCACAGAAACCAAATTAAACTCACCCACACCTTCACCAGAGGTAGAGAAGAGGTTCTCCAGTGAAAGTCCCCTCACGAGACCAGTCATTGGCTCTATCGACCAAAGCTTGAAATCAGGTTTGGTGGAAATCATACCTAGGCATTTCACCACAGCTCCAGGCTTCCTCCCTAGCTTCCCTAGACTCCAACGAATGTGCCAAGCCCCTCTGACTGAAGCTTCACTTCTCAGAGCCAAGGTATTGAACTCCTCCTTCCCAATAGCTTGTTTTGATTCTCTATTTGGTTTGAGTTAATTTTAAAGCATCATAGCCGTATAGATGTGTTCTTCTTATCGAGATGAGTTCAAAGAGCCCAAGATCATGTAATTTGGTTGAGTATCGAGTGAGATCTTAGGGTTAGAAGATGGACAGTTCTCGGGTTAGAACGACTGGGGACGATGAACGGATGTCGTCCATTCGCGCGTGTATTGGACGGAAGGTGGAGATCAAGCCGGACGAGAAGATGGAGCGGAACAGCAGGCCGCATGGCATCCCAGTCAGATGGCTACGTCAAATGGCGGAGCGATGCGTGTGGCTTCGGAGCTGCCTAGGATGACTCGGCGCCGCGCTGGATAAGTAGAAAAATAAAGGATTTTTCTATTTAATTAATTCAGCAAACTTTAAAAAAGCATAACTTTGCATAGAAAAATCATAGAAATAAAAAAAAATACCCTTTTACTCAGTGAACAGAGGAGATTAATCTAGAAAAAAATTAAGTAATTTTGTTAAGTATTTTATTTTTAATTAATTTAATACTATATTGAATATTTTAATTCTCCATTCATGCATACAATTCACCATGGCATAAGACCATAGGGCTTTTGTAGCCTCTGATCATGGGAACATTCCCTGAATTTTCCAAGGCTAGAGGCTATCTCTGTATCAAGTTATCAATTTTTCAAGTTTATGTGTCTGTTATAGTATTTTAATTCCAATAATTAGCATGTTGGATAATAAAATCTAGAAAAATTAGGGGAAGTATCTCTGGACCAGAGGACCATAGGAAAATTATGGCTTGATATAATTCTTTAAGAATAACCTTAATTAGCCTAAACACTTAAAAATAAACTTTAATTAATTAGGAGTAACCACAAATTAAAATCACTCGAAATCAATTCTCCAATGTCACGTAGGATACAAAGAACCTCATATAAAAATTTTAAGTCAATTGGAATTAGTTTACCTTATTAAATGAATTAATTAAGTGACATAGCTATTTTGAAAATTAAAAAATTCATAAAACTAAAAATACATTTCAAAAATTCACCAAATTAATTTTGGGAGTTCTCTATGATCAGAGGAGTCCAAAAAAAATAAAATTACATTTTTCATTAAAATTTGATTTTTAATTATTTTTAATATTTAATAATTAAAACATATAAAAAATCACAAAAATATAAAAATTCACCAAAACATCACATTTGGTCTCCTAATCACTTGGGAACTATCAAAATATTTTCCCTAAGTCTCTAAGTTAAAATATGAATTTTTAAAGGACTAAAGCAATTTTTAATATTTAAAAATGAATTTCCTTAACCTTCCACTAAAATAATTCTAATAAATCAAAAACAAATTAGAAAAATATAAAATTTGTTTCTCAGAGCTCCTTGAGATTAGAGAGATTTAAGAAAAATATAAAACTCAATTTTTCAACTTTAATTTTATTTTATAATTAATTAATACCCTAAAATTTTAAATAATTATAATAAATAAAATATAATTCAAAAAATCACCAAAATTGGTGCAAGTGGTCCTCTCTTCAGTAGAAACATCTCATAATTTTCCTAGGGATAGAAACCTTACCTTGGTCATGTTGTTGAATTTTCATTGAAAATCCCTATTATTATTAAAATAATTATATAAATTAAATTAAAAATGAAAAAATTACATTTTCTCCTCTAATGTCTTAATTGACATGTGAGTAAGGTGACATAAAATTTTCAAGTTCATTTGAGCTCAATTTTGTGAGTTATGAAATGAATATGCTTAAGAGGGCATAAAGGTAATTAAGGGATTTTAACCCTAATTAATACTTTAAGCCTAATCAAAGGGAGGGTAAAATATCTGATCTTAATTTTCTCTTGGATGATTGAAACTTAGGGAATTAAGAGGTAGAAACCCATTTAATCACCTACAACATAAAAAATGAAACTTTAATTAATTAAATCATTTAAATTTTGGAAGAATTATTAAAATTTTGGATTATTAAAACTAGGGATATGACTTAGGAAGACGTCAATTCTTTAATTTAAAGTCCCTAAATGTATTAATAATATTCAAACTATTAATTAACTCTAAAACATAATGATAATTGAAAATAATAATCCTTAATTAGATGAAAATTTTAAAACATTGAATGATTTAATGATTAAATTAAGGTAAACCTAAAACATTAAAGCTAATTTGAAATCACTTAAAACTTAACCTAAAACAAATTTGAAATGTTAAAAGTTAATCTCAAAACAAGTTACGATTAAGATCAATTTAAAATGTTTAAATCAAATTTGAATTATCAAAACTCAATAGAATTAAATAATTTAAACACCTCTTTCAACCCTAAGTGATTTTAAAACATTTAAGAATCAATCTAAAACCTTACTATTAAATTGGATTGTTTTAAGTCATCAACTCAAATTTAATGGTTAAATTCCTCAATGAACTAATCTGCCCCCCGGAGGCTCTCACAGTTATAACCTTTAAATGGAGCATCAAGTGAAATGTCAATTTACTCATCGGATGATCAAATGTCCATGTTCACTGAGCAAAAAACAAAACTTAATTAAACTCTCGGATGACCAATTCACCTGTACAATGAAATTCATTTGGACTCGAAATAATCTCAGAAGCATTGAAAGGATGTTCAGGACTCGTCCTAAGCACTTTCTCAATATGATGATGTTATTTAGAATAACAATTGAACTTAATTGTTCTTTGGTGAAGAAAATCATCCTTAACAAAACACAGGAACCTAGACGTCATAGGAATTGACTAACAATAGGATTAGGATCTTGGTAGACAACCAGAACCTTCCCTTAGCTTTACCTAGGTATTTCTTGCAAATACTTAAATGCTCTGACATGTGTTTTAAGTGCAGCCGGGAATGACGAGAAGATCCACCAGGTACGCTTTTATTTTATTACGATTTATTTACCTGCACTGTACTTTACTTCTCTTGTATGTTAAACAACAATGTCACCCTGCATGAAAATTGAAACCTTTAGGATAGCCACAAAACTAAAACCCAAAACTAAGTTAAAAATCAATACAAGATAAAATTCACCGTCACAACATTCAAAAAAATATAAAATAACTCAAAATTTTATCACAAACAGAACAATGAAACTACAACTACAACTAAATTAAAACATCTCGTTGGATGATCGGGAATCCCTCAGATGATGTAACCCACGTGTTGCTAATGAGATTTCCCACGATCTAAATGAAAGTGTCGAACTCATTCAGTTGAGTTTAGCAAATTCATTTGGACTAAGTGAATCCGATGAAAATAGCGGCGCTGGGATGACGGAACCGTGGGATCTTAATCGGCTCTGCTTAATCAACTTTAAAATTTGTTTTAATTAAAATACTAAGCCATCTCAATTTTCAACCATTCTAAACCAAAAACACTTCTCTCATCTCGTGATTTTCACTTTCTAAAACTAAACCTTCTGCAACAACAAGGAGCTTGGAGCATAGTGGGTAGTACGGCCATCTTCATCAGCAAAACTTAGATCTACTTCAGCAAAATCTTTCTTAGAAATAAATAACCAAGCCATAGGATTTTGAGGTAGTCTGCCTAGTGCAACATAAATCCTTAGCTTTTCGTTAGGCATTTGCATAATCGTGTTATGCAAATTAAGCCCTAACCGGTCTTAGGACTCTGAGGTAGTCGTTTGGTACGACATAAACCACCCTCACATCTTCGAGACTATTTATGTGATTATGTCATACAAATATAAGTCCTAAATAATTAAAATTGGCAGGATTGAAATAATAAATAATTCTCTCTAAATTTAAGCCAAATCATAGGATAGTTTGGGAAGTTGCCAAGATTCCTCTTGGATCCTCAACTCCTACTACTTCTCTAACTTTGGACTCTCAAAATAACTGTTCCAAATTTGATCCATTCCCTATTGAAATTTCCAAAAACCAATTGTTTGAAAACCTTAAACTTTGAAATTCTTGAGAGCCCACTAATCATTATCGAGTCTTCCTAAGTGATTCCCGTCACTTAGGATGTAATTAACTATAGGAGCTTGCCCTTATAAGAAACTTTAAGAACCCAAGTAATATAAACCCTGCTTAATTCATTTATATTAAGCAGGGGAACTTGTCAGCTTATAAAATTGGTTTGTGGACTAAACATTGTCACAAATCTTCTAGTTTATTTAATCGAGCCCCATCATTAAAAAATGTGTCTATTCTTCGGGATAGATACACGGTTTGTGGTGTGGTGCTCGTTTATATAAAATATTTGGGAAGTGAGATCGGTTTGATTTCATATCTTAAAATTTTCAAACTTAAAATTATTTTCAAAATTAAATGTTACTTTCCAAATTATGTATATATTTAAATGAAATTTAAAATTTAAAATTCGCCAACAACTTCTGTAGGCGACCCCCTTTTTCAAAACACATAACCTAAAAATTTGTCGACAAGTCTCTATTAAAAATAAGGTAAGGGTACGAGTTTCGAAGCGGATGACGCACTGAACCACGTGATGAGAACCAGGAGTAGCGGCTCGTGGCTTGTACCTTAAGTCTGAATTCTACCATTTTTGTGTAAATTTAGGACCGGGCATGTATATGCGTGGTCCGGCCACTTTTACTGCTTTTCCTAGATTATGTCGCCTGTCCAGCAGCATTCGGCCTCTTTTATTTATTCTTTTGGAGTGCTTTCTTGTTTTTCTTCCATGACTTGCATATTTGGAGCATTTTATATTGTTTCTTTCTGTGATCTGGGAGCACTTTATACTGTTTCTTTCTACCTTTAAAGATCCTAAAAAAACATTCAAGATAAATTAAAATTTAGTATTAAAATATTCAAGATTTTTAAAAATTTGTATTTACTTTATTGCATGGCCTTCGGGCCGGTTTTAAAATGGATTGCATTGCATGGCAATCACCCAAGTCATATTTAATAAGGTCTCCACACTTAGGATCATGATAGATAATTGCATCATTTTTTTGCATGTCTGATCCATTAAAAATTTGATAGCTTTTTACTATCCATTTCATACCTGTTTTTGATGATATTGCACTTTAAAGAAAGGTATTTTTCATGATTTCATGCAGGTACAATTATTTTAAGCCTTTGGAGTAAAAGGAAGCAAAAAGGAACAAATTTGGAACAAAAAGAGGCAAAAGTGCATTTTATTGAACTAGTGTCGAACGGCACTGTCACCAGCGTCGGGCCGTGCTATTTTACAGAGAGTTGCGACGATTGGCAGAAAAATGCACCGAAGGGCACTCTATCCTGCGCCGGACCGTGTTCTATCCCGATTTCAAATTAGATTCAATGTATTTGGCCGGATTTTGGAGGTTTGCTTAAGGAAACTCTTGGGATATCAGTTATGGCCAAATTTAAACTTCTTTGGAGCCAATTTTAGGGAGGAGGAGAGAGTTTAGAGTGTAGAGAGAGTGAGGAGTGAGTGTCTTTTCATTTTGTTTAGGAAATCTAGGTTTTGTGTTTTCTCTTCTAAGGAGTGTAAGAGGAGAGGGAAAGTGAGATATTTCTTCTTCCTTACTTATCTAAAGAGAGAATTGTGTATTTTTGGGAAGAAATAAGAAGAATCAAAGGAATTCTTTAAGATTCGCTTGGGGAAGAGTTTGAGATAAGTTGTCTTTTCTTTATTCTATTTGTATGACGTTGTTTTTATATATAAAATCCATGTTTTTTCATCTTTTCCTCATGAGTCTTGAGTAGATTTCTTTGTCTTCCTCCTTTTCATGTGATGTGTTGATGTTGTGATATGGAAATGAAGTACTAATTTATCATGGAGAATTTGTGATGACCTTTTCACTTTAAACTTCATTTACTTTTTGATCTGATGAATTGAATTGTTAAAATTTGTTGGGAATCATATGTTCCAAAAGGATTATGAGTTCCACAACAAAATTGAAGGTCACATTCAATGTCCATGAATGAGAGATGTAGTTCATGGGGATTGAGTGCAAATAAATAGGGAAATATACTTTGATGGGCGTAGAGTTGGAGATTTCAGAGTGACAGGCTGAAATCCTCAATTTAAACCTAATCTTTGGAAACTAAAGTGAGAGTTAGCCTTCAAGGGAAGGGAAGTGGGAGCTCTGGAGTGAGAGCTAGTATCCTCCCAGCCTAACCACGGATTAGGGACTGAACTTAGGATTAGCCAATGTTCTTTATATGCTGAAGAAGGGTAAAAAATAGGAATGCTCCTATTTGGCACAATACATTTGCATCACTGATCTATGTCACAATAATCATCATATTATAATTGGAGAGGAGGAAGACTCTTTCTTACAACTGAAATTTTTTATAAATTTAGTCTTGTGTTAGACTTACTAGAAGTTTAGAACGTACTTTGGTATAAGTAATAACTACAACAGTTTGTCTTTATTTTAAGAATTGAATTTACTTACACTTGTGCTGTGATTCGATAAGTGATTTCTGTACTACGCCATAAAATTAAAGCCTCCCTGTGGGATCGATATCCAAGACTCCACTAGAGCCCTGTATTACTTGAGTGATATTGTGTGACTCATTATTAAACTAAATCAATATATATCTATAAATCTGAGTTCATAATTTTTTTTAAATTAAAAAAGTCGCACCAATGTCTCAAGAAGAAGCCCGCGTGCTTCTTCAACCCGACTGGCCCAGCATAATTTTGATTAGGCGGTTGTCTAAAGTGCTTAGGATGTTAGGAGGCTCCCCGACCCAGACGGGGTATAAGTCCTCTTATTAGAGCGTTTGCAGCTTTGTAGCTGAACCTCCTCTCCTCTTTCATTCCCGCGGCATCCTCGCCACTTGTGCAGGTATAAGACTCACCTCTTGGAGCTCCATCTTATACTCATAGGATAGAGTTTCTTTCTTCTGACCATAGAGCTGCCGAGGTCCCCCATGGAGGTCGCAATTCATGGATTGCTGACCGGGGATCTTAGGATGTGTTGGGTCAACTACCTTCACGACCGGGTAGACTTAGGGTCCTAGTGGCTTGGAATGATGGGTCTGTGGTACCCCGACCTGTCTACCTCTACCTTTTAGGACAACTCTTTCCCTCTTTTTGACTACCCATGTTGAGCCATTTCACTCATTTGTCTTCTTTGGCATCATCTCGATGGCCCAATACCGATGAGCTGTCGCCGGTTTGGGATACAATGATTTGTCCTCTGCCCTTATAGCCCAATGTGCTTTGACGTATCGGGATTCTCTGTTGGGATGATATGGTTATTTCGCAGGCTTCGTATGCTGATAATTTTGTTATCCTCGTGGGGACCATGAGAGATTCATTCTCCACCCCATGGTCTAGCAAGAGCTTTGAAATCTTCAGAGCATTCCCCTATGAAATAACCAACTTTTGTAGCCCTACGCTAATTGGTACTACTGAGTAAGCAAAACCCCCTTTGATCAAGAGTATTCTTGGGTATACCCCAAGATGTAATTAACTAAGTGGGATACAGCCCCTTAGGAGCATTCTTAACCCCAGAACAGGAATTTACACCTGACTCTCTGGTTATGGGTAGTCTACGTAGGCATTCTTTTGCGGATATTGGTCCAAGTTGCCTTCACTTGATCTCGTTTGGGCGGACATGCTTAACCTATCCTTGCAAGATTTTTTGCATGTAGGTTCCCCACATTTTTATGTTTTATCTTGTTTGTCATTTTTGTCGTATGTCCCTTCTTATTCGGTTCCTCTCCTCTTCGAATCTCTTATTTGACTCGGGAGGGAGCTTTATTCAAATGGGGGAAGTATATGATGATCAACAAGCTGGCGACTCCTTCAAAAACAAAAGAGAAAAAAACAAATGAAAACAGTGTGGTGCATACTGACCATTCTGCTATTAAATATTTAATGAATAAGAATGATGCAAAATCAAAACTGATAAGATGGATTCTTCTTTTACAAGAATTTAAATTTTAGGTACTAGATAGGAAGGGTGCTGATAATCAAATTGTTGATCATCTGTCCAGGCTTGAAAAGGAAAAGTCTCTCTGTTAGGATGAAGAAATTAATGAGTATTTTTCTGATGAAAATTTGTTCACTATTAATGTGTGGTGTGTTCCATGGTAAGCAAACAAAGTAAAATTTATTGTTAGTGACATATTACACTATGGTGTGACATACCAACAGAGAAATAAATTTTTATCTGAAGCTAAGACTTACTTTTGGGACTACCCATTTTTTTATAAATAAGGAAAGGATTTAATTATTTAAAAATGGTGCCATTAGAAGAAGCTTATGAAATTATTCAAAAATGTAATGATTATGATTTTGTGGGACATTTTGGTGTTGATAAAACTGCATATAAAATTTTGCAATCTAGATTTTATTGGCCTACATTTTTTAATGATGTTAATGCTTATATTAAAAATTGTGATCGATGTCAGCGTGTAGGCAATATTTCTAGAAGAAATGAGATGCCCGTCAAATATATGTTGAAAGTTGAAATATTTGAAGTTTGGGGATTAGATTTCATGGGACCATTTATACCATCTTTCAGAAATTTAAACTTATTGTTAACAGTAGACTATGTATCAAAATAGATAGAAGTTGTTGCTTTACCTCAATGTGATACTCGAAGTATTACAAAATTTTTAAGAAAGAACATATTTTGTAGATTTGGAATGCCAAGAGTAATCATAATTGATGGGGGAAGTCATTTCAAAAATGCAATTATGGAGAAACTAGTAAAGAAATACCATATCATCCATAAAATTGCTACTACTTATCATCCTCGGACTAGTGGTTTGGTTGAATTATCCAATTATAAAGTTAAAAGAATTTTGGAAAAATCTGCTAATCCAAACAAAAAGGATTGGTCAATCAAAGTGGATTTTACTTTGTAGGCTTATAGGACAGCATACAGAACTCCTATAGGAATGTCCCCTTATAGATATTTTGTTGGGAAAGCTTGTCATTTACCAGTTGAACTTGAGCATAAAGCATATTGGGCTATTAAAGAGTTCAATTATAATTTGAAGGATGTTGGTGAGAAAAGATTATTACAATAAATGAGCTTGAAGAGGCAAGGAATGGATCATATGAAAGTGCTAAGATATATAAAAAAAGATGAAGATGTGGCATGATCGTAAGATTCTGAATAAAAATATTGAGCCAGGAAAATAAGTTTTGTTATATAATGCTAGATTAAAATTATTTGCTGGAAAAATTAGGTCCAAGTGGATAAAGCTATTTATTGTAATAAAAGTTTATCCCTATGGAGCTGTAGATATTAAAGATCCTAAAACTGAGAAAATATTTAAGGTGAATGTTAATAGACTGAAAACTTATTTCTCAGTAGATCAACTTAAACTTGATGAAAATATGATTTAGGTCACCCAGAATAAGTACTGGATATGTCAGGCTAACTACGTTAAACCAAGCGCTTTGTGGGAGGCAACCCATTGTTATTGGTATGCTTTATTTTAAGTTTGTTTTGTGTGCTCTATTTGATTTGAAGTAAAATTTATATGGTATTATTTTGATTATATTATGTTATTGGAGATTAATGAGATCTTAATTAATATTTTGGATGAGTTAAAACGAGTATTTAGACGTTTAGCAGACCAATGCTAAAATGGGCACTGACGGCTAAGCGCCAGGAGTTTGCGCTTAGGAGCTGGAATTATAAAAAATGTGAAAATTGTGTTTCTAGAAGCCTTTATCATGAAGAAGTTGCATGGCACGTTAATGGATGGTTCTTGAACGTGGGAGGACGGTTTTAGGCCATATAAACTCTATAAAAAGGGACCAAATTAAAGGAAATACATCCCATTCCAAATTTTCATCATAAGAGTCTTACAGAAGAGTTTAAATTAGAAAAATGTCTTCTAGGGAGAGTGAAGTTAAGAAGAAGGAGGAAGCAAACAAGAAGAAGTTTATTTGTGACAGTGCGTAAGAGTTATATAACAGATTTCTAGCAATTAGTATTCAAGGGATATCAAAAAAGACTGTGAAGATCGAGACCGATGTTGCATCAATCAAAGCAAAGGTAAATGAAGCTAACGCACATTTAACACATATTGGATGACAATTAAAGATGCAATTTAGTCATAATAGTCATTATTAAGAAGCGAATAAAGCTATGTTTTTTAAGAACATGTGGATAGAAGAAGATTCAGTGAGAGTTTCAACCATCACCCGTTCTATCAAATCTATATTTCAAATGATTCAGATGGAACTAATGAAGGATATATTCCACCTAATGGAAAATAGAATTAATTTATGTTGTTGTGTTAAGTTATAATATTTTGTTGAGTGTTAGTTTGTTGTGTTTAGTGTTAATGTTTATTGATTTAAGTTTTGTAGTGTGTTCTAATATGTTTGTGTTTTAGATACTTGTTTTAGTGTTTTATTTAAGTTTTTTAATGTGAGTAGAAAAGATGAAATCTTATCCAAGTATCTTGGATTAAAAACTTGCAATTTGTACTTGTAATTTGTATATGTTTTATTTAGTAAAGAGTTTATGTTTGTGTGAAACTTGTGTTAAATCATTTTTTAATTTTTAAAAGTGTAATTTTGGAGATAAGAAGATTATAAGGTGATAATATACTTATCAAAATAATTTAGGGGTTAATTAATGAGCAAAAATGTGTATTTAACGAAAAAATTGAAAACAGTGAATTCGCGACTAAGCGCCATACTTTCGTGCTTAGGCGCCAATTCGGAAAAATCAGTTTTCAGGTTTTAAAAACCCAAAAAATCTCAAAATTTTTCACCTCATCATCTTCAACCTTTGGTGCACACAACTCAGGAAGCTAGGGCATCATCTACATTTACGATTCTTGGGCCATTTCAAGTAGAAATTGTTAGATTTCATTTTCTTGAGGTAAGAGCACTACTCCTATGTAGAAAATTTTAATTTACACCATATAGTTTGAGTACAATTATGAGAAATCCGAAAATCACTATTCATGGTGAAAATTTAAAAAAAAATGCTTTAGAAATTACTTGGATTTAGTGGTTTTAGCCTTTATGAGTTGAGTTTAGTGATTTTGAGTTAAATATGGAATTTATGGTAGTTTTATGCAAATTTTAGAAATGGTACTGATGCACCAAAAATATATACTATTTTTGCTATATAATTTTATTCATTTTTGGTGATATTGCACTTTAAATAAAGGTATTTTTCATGATTTGTTGTAGGTATGATGATTTTAGGTGATTGGAGCAAAAAGAAGCGAAAAGGAACGAATTCGAAGTGAAAAGGAGCAAAATAGAGAAAAACAACTTCTGGCACCGTCGGCGCCAGAATGGGCACCGCTACGCCATTTTCCTGAGAGCTCCAGAAAATATTCGGACGATAGAGTACGTAGGCGCCCTATCGGGCGCCGCCAGCGCCCAATGTCGGTGTAATTCAAATTTGAAGAGTTTTGGCGACTTTTTGAAGAGATGCTTAAGGAAACTCTTGGGATTTTTTTCTAACTTATAAGTAACTATTTTTGGACGAAAATAGTGTGGTTCTAGTGTGGTTCTAGGAGAGTTTTAGAGAGTTTTGGTGAGGGAGTGAGTGTGTTGAGTGTTAATGTTTGTAAGAGAAGAGTGTAGAAGTGAGAATTTGAGGGGGATTCTTCTCTATGGAGTGAAGGAGAATGAGTAAAGTGAGAGATTGCTTCTTCCTTTCCATTATAAAGAGGGAATTAAGGGTTGCAAAAAAGAGAGAAAATGATTCAAAGGAACTTCAAGGAATTTACATTGGGGAAGAGAAAAAGATAAGTTGTATTTATTTTTGTGGTTTGTATGACTTTTCTTTTATATATAAAATCCATGTTTTATTGTGTCTTCTCTATGAATTCTGAGTAGTCTCCTTTATCTTTCTTCTTGCATAGAGATGTGATGATGTGATGATGTGGATTTGAAGTGCTTTTAAAGTAGTGAAGAAATTGTGATGATTTTTCATTTCGAACTTAATTTGCTTTTTGATTTGGCCAAGTGAATTGTTAAAATCTGTTGTTGAACAGTGTCCTACAACAATAATGAAGAATCCATTCAATGTCCATGGATGAATTGCGTAGTTCATGGGAATTCAGTCCAAATAAAAGGGAAATGTGTTTTGATGGACTTCAAATTGGAGGTTTCGGGGTGACGGTGAGATCCCAATTTGGTCCTAAGATTAGTAACTAAACTCGAAGGTTAGCCTTCGAGGTGAAGGGTGAGTGGGAGCTCCATGATGACAGCTGGTATCCTCCCAGCCTAGCCTTAGATTTAGTGACTGAACTTAGGATATGTCAATGTTCTTTTCATGCTTGGAAGAGGGGGTACTCTTTTGAGGGTAAAGAAACATTTATGCTCCTATTTGGCATAATACAATAAATAATCATTCTACATCATTCACACATCATATACTCGTTGCAAGTAGAAAGATACTTTTCATATATATCAGAAACTTTCAAATACATAGCTTAGTGTGTGTGTTAGTTAATCCTGTTTTAAAGATATTAGAAGTGATTATAGTTTGCTTAATTGTTATTGTTTTCTGCATCTTGTTAGTAGAATTAAACTGAAACTTTAATTGCAATTTGAGTATTGGATTTCAGTAATACACTATTTATTGTAAGGAATGTGCCTTCCCTGTGGGATCGATAACCAGGACTCCATTAGAGCTCTATATTACTTGATACGATATGTATAGTTGTGTTGAATGTTTGGACTTTACAAAATCATTATAATCATATATAAATTTGAGTTCATAAGTTCTTGCAATATAAAAATTTCACATCAAGTTTTTGGCGTCGTTGCCAGGGAAGGTATTAACGATACCTATTGATAATATAGTAACTCAAAAACCTTTACTTTGTAGTGTGTAATTGTGTGTTTGCTTACTTTTTAGAGTATTTGTGTGATTTTATATGCGTAGTAGTGGATCTATAGGTTTAGTACCTTACGATTCAGAGTTAGAGCATATTATTAGAAAAATTAGAAAACAACAAAAACAAACTAAAAGTCCTTGTGAAATGGCGAATGAACAAGATAATCAGAGAAATGATATTGGAAATTTGCCAAGACCTTTAAGAGATTATGCTAACCCAACAATAGATGAAATTCATGTGACTATTCAAAATCCTGATGTTGCTGCTAATTCATTTGAGCTTAAACCTGCTATTATCCAAATGGTACAAAATAATCAATTTGGAGGAACACCTAATGAGGATCCAAATTTACATCTTGCTAATTTTTTAGAACTGTGCTACTTTTAAATATAACGGAGTGTCGAGTGATGCTGTCTGACTTAGACTTTTTCCTTTATCATTAAGGGATAAAGCTAAGGCATGGTTAAATTCGTTAGCACCTGGATTTATTAGAACTTGGGGAGAATTGTCTCAAAAGTTTCTATCAAAATATTTCCCTCCATCAAAGACTGCTAAGTTAAGAAATGATATCACATTTTTTGGTCACTTTAAAGAGGAATCAATATATGAAGCTTGAGAAAGATTTAAAGATCTTCTTAGGAAGTGCCCACACCATTCTTTACCAGATTTGTTAATAATTCAAACATTTTACAATGGATTAGTGGGATCATTGAGATCGATTATAGATGCTACTACTGGTGGATCGTTAATGTCAAGACCTTTTGATGAAGCATACGCATTAATAGAAGAAATGGCTATTAATAATTTTCGATAGCCCTCTGAACAGGTAAATCCTAAGAGGGTAGCTAGTGTTCATGATTCAGATATGATGACTATGATAGTTTCTCAAATTGTAGCCCTTTCTAAGAAAATAGATCAATATGGAATGAGTTATTCTCAACCACCTCAAGTGTTAGAGAAAAATTTATTTGGACTGATAATAGAATCTCAAAAACCTTACAACACTTTGAATTCTATTAATAGACCTAATAATCCTTATTCGAATTATTATAATCCTAGATGGAATAATCACCCAAATTTCAACTGGAATAATAGCAATGCCAATGTTAACCCACAATGGGGGAACAGTTCTATAAATCCAGTTGGAAATTCAAACAATCAAGGAAATACCAATTTTAGACCCTCATATTCTCCTGGATTCAATAGTAACCCACAATTTAAGGATAAGAAGTTGTCTACTGAAGAAATGATTCTGAATTTGGGAAATCAATTACAAGCTCAGGGTGTTGCAATGAAAAATATTAAAAATCAATTGGGGCATGTTTTCACTGCACTTAATAATAGACCTTCTGGAACGCTTCCAAGTAATGTTGAGATCAATCCAAAAGATCAAAACAAGGAACAACTTAAGGCTATTCAATTAAGGAGTGGAAAGGATTGGAGACAAGAGTACAAAAAGAAGTTGAAATAGAAAAGGAGAAAGTGGATATTGAAAAAGGTTCAAAACGATTTATCTAGACTTGGAATATCCTCTTGAACCAATGAAGATAACTGTTGAAAACCCACCGCCTCCATTTCCTCAAAGATTGAAGCAACAAAACAGGGATAACAGATTTGGAAAATTTTTGGAGATCCTTAAGAAATTAACGATAAATATTCCTTTTGTTGAAGCATTAGAACAGATGCTTGACTATGCTAAGTTTATGAAGGATATTCTCAAAAAGAAAAGAAAGTTCACAGATCATGAAACTGTTGCACTTAGCGGAGAGTGTAGTGCAATTATTCAGAAGAAGCTTCCAAAAAAACTTAAAGATCCTGGTAGTTTCACTATCCCGTTTGGTATAGGTGAAAATTTTTTCAGAAAAGCCTTATGTGATTTGGGAGCTAATATTAATCTTATGCCTTTATCAACTTTTAAAAGGTTGGGAATAGGAGAAATTTTTCCTACACTTGTGACTCCTCAGTTGGTCGATTGATCCATTACTTACCCTAAAGGAGTGGTGGAAGATGTGTTAGTGAAAGTGGATAAATTTATCTTTCATGTGGATTTTATTGTACTTGATATGGAGGAAGATAAAGAAATTCTAATCATTTTGGGATGACCATTTCTTGCTACTAGGAGAGCTGTGATTGATGTTCAAAAAGGAGAATTAACTATGAGAGTTAATGATCAAGACGTGACATTTAATATTTTGAAATCTAAGAAGTATCCCTCAATGGAAAAAGATAATGAATGTTTTAGGATGGAGGTCTGTGAATATTTGAGAAACGGTCATTTTGAAAATATATTTAAAAAAGAAGCGGAGTAAAAAAATATGTTTGAAGAAGCAATTGAAAATAAAGAAAATTCAAATAGTAAAAAGAATGAAGATTTGTAGTATGTTCAGGAGAAATTTGAAGTATTAGACACTATGGAAGGTGGAGATAAATGCTTAATTTCATCTATAATAAAACCTCATGAACTTGAGATGAAAATTCTCCCTAATCATTTGAAGTGTATGTTTTTAGGAGAATCATCTACCCTACCAATTATTGTATCTTCAGAGTTAAATGAATTTTAAGAACCAAAATTGTTGGAAATTTTAAAAAGATACAAAAAGGCTTTTGGATGGACTTTAGCAGATATTAAAGGAATCAGTCCTTCGATTTGTATGCACAGGATTTTATTAGATGAAGAACATAAATCGAGAGTTGATCCGCAGAGGAGATTGAATCCAATAATGAAATAAGTAGTTAAGAAGGAGATTTTAAAATGATTGGATGCTGGAATTATTTATCCTATTTCGGATAGTTCTTGGGTGAGTTCAATACATTGTGTACCGAAAAAGGGAGGAGTGACTGTTGAAGTGAATGAATGTAATGAAGTTATACCCACAAGACAAATTAATGGATGGCGAATTTGTATTGACTATAGGAAATTAAATGCTGCCACCCAAAAAGATCACTTTCCTCTTCCTTTTCTTGATCAAATGTTGGATAGACTTGCTGGACACAAGTACTACTGCTTTCTGGATGGAGATACTGGTTACCATCAAATACCTATTGCTCCTGAGGATCAAGAAAATACAATATTTACTAGCCCTTACGGAACCTTTGCTTTTCGAAGAATGCCTCTTGGACTGTGTAATGCGCCTGCAATGTTTCAGAGATGTATGATTTCTATCTTCAGTATGATAGATAATAGAATAGAAGTTTTCATGGATGATTTCTCTATATTTTGGACTTCATTTGAAATGTTTTTGGAAAACTTAGCAAAAGTTTTGGAGCTTTGTGAGAAAACAAATTTAGTTCTGAATTAGGAGAATGTCAACTTATGGTTGCAGGAGGAATTGTGCTTGGGCATAAAATTTTTGAATTTTGTATGGAGGTCGACCCTGCTAAAACTAGAGTAATTTAGAGATTGTCATCACCCACTACCCTGAGAGAGGTGAGGAGTTTCTTAGAACACGCTGGATTTTACAGGCGATATATTAAAGATTTTTCTAAAATTACTAAACATTTGTGCAGACATCTAGAAAATGATAGAAAATTTGATTTTAATGAGGAATGTTTGAGTGCTTTTGAATTATTAAAAGAGAAATTAATCATTTCACCTGATTAGGAGAAACCATTTGAACTTATGTGTGATGCTAGTGATTTTGCGATCGGAGTAGCGTTGGGGCAAATGAATGATAAAAGTTTCAAAGTCATTTACTATGCTAGTAAAACTCTTAACGAAGCTCAAATAAATTATACCACTACTGAAAGAGAGTTATTAGCTATAGTATTTGCTTTTGAAAAGTTTAGACCTTATTTAATTGGAGCTAAAATTATTGTGCATACAGACCATTCGGCTATCAAATATTCAATGCAAAAGAAGGATGCCAAACCTAGATTGATTAGACGGATACTTCTTCTGCAAGAATTTGATTTGATAATAGTTGATAGGAAGAGATCTGATAACCAAATAGCTGATCATTTGTCAAGATTAGAGTATGATAAGTTATCTGAATTTGAGAAGAAAATTACTGAAACTTTCCTTGATGAACAATTTTATACTATCATGGGAAGAAATTTGTCTTGGTATTCTGATATTGTGAATTATATTGTGAGTGATATTGTACCATCTGATTTAACAAGGCAACAACAAAAGAAATTTAAATATAAGCAAGATTTTATTTTTAGGATGAGCTCTATCTATATAAACAGTGTAAGGATCTGATTATTAGGAGATGTGTGCCACGGGAAGAAACTAATTTAATTATTCAACGATGTCATGATTCTGAATTTGGAGGTCATTTCGGTGTTGATAAAACTGCTTTTAAGATTTTACAATCTGGATTTTATTGGCCTACTCTTTTTAAGGATGTATACAAATACATTAAATCATGTGATCGGTGTCAGGGAGTAGGTAATATCTCTTGAAGAAATGAAATACCTCTAAACTATAATTTGGAAGTTAAAATTTTTTATGTATGGCGATTAGATTTTATGGGACCATTTAATCCTTCATTTGGAAATTTATATATACTGGTTGCAATTAATTATGTCTCGAAAAGGATTGAAGCTATTGCTTTACCTAGATGTGATGCTCGGAGTGTTTCAAAATTTTTAAAACAAAATATATTTGTGAGATATGAAATGCCGAGAGTGATTATAACTGATGTTGGATCCCATTTCAGGAATAATCAAATTAAGCGATTGATTGAGAAATATAATATTATTTATATAATCTCTACTGCTTATCATCCACAGACTAGTGGTTTAGCAGAAGTTTCTAATCGTGAAATTAAAAGAATTTTGGAGAAAACTATGGATAATCACAAATTAGAATTGTCTGCTCAATTAGATACTGCATTATGGGCTTATAGTAGTCTGCTCGATTAGATGCTGCATTAAGGGCTTATAGAACTGCCTTAAGACCCCTATTGGAATGTCTCCTTATAGACTAGTGTTTGGTAATACTTGTCATTTACCAGTTGAATTGGATCATAAAGCATATTGGGCGGAAAAAGAGTTAAATTTTAATTTGAAAAATGCTAGAGAGAAGAGATTTATGCAATTGAATGAAATGGAAGAAATTAGAAATGCGTCTTATCACAATGATAGGATCTATAAAGACAGAATAAAAGTGTGGCATGATTGGAAGATATTGAAAAACAAATTTAAATATGGACAAAAAGTTTTGTTATACAACATAAGGTTGAAATTATTTTCTGGAAAGCTCAAGTCTATATGGTTGAGTCCTTTTACAGTTGTAAAAGTTCATTCTTTTGGAGTTGTTGATATTGAGGATCCTGATACTGGAAATATTTTCAAGGTTAATGGGCATCGATTAAAACCTTACTTTGATGGGTTTCAACCTGACTTCAAAGAGGTTTTAATGCTGAGTCATCTCGATTAACTGAATGGTTTGTCGGGCTGACGACGTTAAACCAAGCGCTTTATGGGAGGTAACTCATATGTATCTTTGTGGTGTGTTTGCTTGTTTGTTGTAGTTGTATTTTTAGATAGTTATTTTGGAATCCTAATCGCTCCTAAATACTTTTAAAAATTGATAAATATTGGATCGAATTGAGATATTGGAAAATTTCGGGCCAAACGAAGTTTGGTGAGATTTTTTACCACTGGCTCCGCCGGCGCCAGAATGGGCGCCAACGGTGGCCAAATACAGAGATGTTTACAGAATTTCAGGTTTGAGCGCCACCGGAGCCCAAAACCTGTTGATGGTTTTTGGAGCTTCAAAAGGCAATTTTTTGCGGTTTTGAGTGGGATCTTCTTCCTTATAACTCCCTAAACTCCATTTTAAACTTCCAAACTCCATAAAAACAAAAACTATCTTTCCCAATTCGCATCCCATGGATTCCTACTCCATAGAAACCCCTCGATCTCACATTTTCAACCGACGGAAGTTTATCAATTTCGAGGCGCAGCGATTATTCAACAAGGTGATGATGAAGATGAGGATTATCAAGGAAAGAGGCTGTTGACCTCATTTTTGATGAGGTCTTCTCTTCTCTCTTTAGTACTTAGGATCTAGCCTTAGGCTTTTCCTTTGACTATCTTAGAGGACTAGAAGTGGAACCCACCCTTTAGAAGTCCAAACACCTCTTGACTCCTTGCAAACCCCACAAGCTTGATTGTAGACCCCTAATCACCTAGAGGGTTGAAATCAAATGTGGAAGTTTAAAGGATGAGCTCCTATAGGACTCTTTAGCCTTAGGACTGCCTCAGGTGGTCCGGTCGGTGAAGGGCTGACTTACACACACACTACACTTATACACTACACTTTCACACACCTCCTAAAACCACACCCATACCCAACTTGACCTCCCGACTCATGCGGGTGATTCACATGGATGGTCCTTAACCCCTAAGCCCTTGGCTAAGAGGGTTAGGAACGACGATAGTGAATGCCTCAAATGAGTCCCTTCATGGCTCATGTGGGCTTGATATGGCTTCATGGCTCAACCAAAATGATTTCATTCCACTTACATTTACCCAATCTTCAATTTTCTAAATTTTCAATTTTTGACCCCCGGGACCCTACACCCGCCTAGCCTACCCAAAACCCTTGAAATTACCCAAATTTTTCAAAATTCTCCAAAATCACCCAAATTCCTCAAAATCAATCTCAAACATTCTCCCACCACTCAAATTGACCATTTGTACCCAAAATACTCAAAATTCCAAAAGATACCCCCAATACCCTCCAAATTACCAAAATGCCCCTCTTGACCCAAAAATCCAAAAATTCAGAAAATTCCCAGAAAATTCCAGAAAATCCCAAATATTCCCAATTTCATTTTGTCCAACTACACCATGGGCCAATTTTGTCAATTTACCCCCCATTTTAACCCAAAGTGAACCCAATGTCAAACAAAACCTACCCAATTGACCCAAATTCTGGTCCAATTCAATTCTAAACTTCAATTCAACATCCCCAACACCAATCTAGACCAAATCCAAGCCCAATTTGATTGGCATTTGAATCCAATTTCACTCTTGACCTTAAAGCCCAATTTGGACCCATGACCCAAACTTAGCCCAACCCAAACCAATTCAACTCCAATTGACCCCAAACCTTTTATAAACCTTCCCTAACATCCCCACAAACAAAACACTAACATAATTTGCCCAAAATTTGGACCCAAACCCCACTCAAATTTAACCCAAAACCAGAAAGCCCAATTTTGATCTAAACTCAAACTTAACCCAAATAGACCCAAACCCCAAAATCCAACCTCAACAAAAGTTGAAACCTCTTTGAAACACTCCCATAAACATTTCCCAACATTAATTTTACATCAATTTCAACCCTAGCCCAACATTGGCCCAAATTAGCCCAATTTGACCTACATTGGCCCTTTACTAAAGAAGCCCAAATCCAACCCAATTCAAACCCAAATCACTCCAAACTTGTTTCAAATCAATCATGACACATCCTTAAACAAAACTCAACATTTATTTGGCATGGCCCATTGCAAATTTTTCTATTCAAAAGCCCATTTTCAAACCTAAAGGCCCACTTCCTTAAACCACTTTAAAAGCCCACCCAAGACCATTTCAAAAGCCCAAGTTTTCAATCCAAAGCCCACATGACATTTCTCCATATCATCCATTTAATCAAAATCACCCCTAAGTTTCAAAATCATCATTAAACCATTCCAAATCAAGCTTCATGAAAATTCTCCACCAAAATACCAAAATTCCTAAATTCTACTTCCATGAAATTGACCAAGCTTTATCCTAAGCCATAAGCAAGCCATGAAGCCATTCTTAAGTCACATGCAATCCATGTGAGTTGTTTACATGTGACCTTACTACATTGGGCAAAAGGAGGAGGTCCTTTAAGCACTTCCTAAAAGCCATTAACCTTACTTATGATTCCCCTTAACCCAAATATAATCAAAATATTCTTGGATGGAGACTTCTCCACTTAAGACCAGCTGACCCAACTGATTCACCCAACCCAAAACCAGGTCTTGGGGAGGTGAACCAAACCCAAAATCATGGGTTGACCAATTTGAACCCAAAATGAGCCTCTCCCCATTCCATTTCAATCCAGCCCCTTTACACATGTCAAACTCCAATTGACTGCACCATTGCCAACCCACGACCCCATCGGTCAAGATAGTGACTAGTGCACTGGCTCGACCAGCCACGAGCCGCCGGAAAACACCATGGCCGAAAGCTCACATGTGAGCCAACATTGAAATTCCCCCTTGTTGAAGTGTCCCGACCCGATTGAACAAGCATGGTTGTTCTTCTCTTGCATGGAGCGACTCGATCCCATGCCTTAAACCCCCATGGGAGGCCCTCCACCCTCTCCTATTTAAACCTCACCCCTCTTGGCCATCAGGAGGTGCTGACGCAACCTTAAGGAAACTCTGCCAAAATCACTCCAGACTCTCCCCCACACTTAGAGCATTTGATCCCCATTGTTCTATTGTCCTAATCCCCACTAATTGAGCTCAATTTTGGAGCTCAATTCTCAGGTCAGAACAGGACATTCCCAAATCCTCCACCAAAGTCAAATTAAACTCACCCACACCTGCACAAGACCAAGAGAAGGAGTTCCCCAGTGAAAGCCCCCTCTCCAGGCCACCCACCTGTTCCAGACTCCAAAGGTTGAAATCGGTTGTGGTCGAAATCATACCTAGACAATTCACCAGGCCAAGGGACTTCATCTGGAGCTTGCTTGGACCCAATCGAAGGTGACACAACTCTCAGATCGAAGCTTCACTTCTCTGAGCAAAGGTATGGACTCACTCTTCTTCCCGAGATTACAGAGATTCTCCATTTAATTTGAATCAATTTCAATGCATGTTTACCATATGGATGTGTTCGTCTCTTCAAAACGAATCCATAGAGCATAAGAACACAAAAATCCGTTGAGAATCGAGTGAGAAATTAGGGTTAGAAGGTTGACGGTCACGGGTGCACACCAGTCGTAGACGATGACTGGGAGCCGTCGGATCGAGCGTGTATCGAGCGGACGGTCTGGATAGAGCCGGACAGCGCGATGGTACATGAACCGCGGGCCCCTGGAGCGCTGAGTCGGATGGCGGCGCTGAATTAGAGCGCGCCGCGAGGCCCTTCGGAGCTGCCGAGGATGGCGTGGCGCCGCGTGGATAAGTAGAAAAATAGGGATTTTTCTTATTTATTTAATTACCAGAACTTAGAAAATTCATAACTTTGTGTAGGAAAATCCTAAAAATAAAATAAAAATACCCTCTTGCTCCAGTGAACAGAGGAGAATAATGTGGAAAAGAAATCATTTAATTTCATTGAATATTTGATTTTTAATGATTTATTTACTCTCTGCACATTTTCAATTCTCCATGCATGTATACAATTCACCATGGCATGAGACCATAGGGCTTTTGAAACCTCTGAATTTGGGGACATTCCCTGAATTTTCCAAAGTCAGAGGCTGTCCCTATGAAGAGTTATTGATTTTTCAATTCTAGGTCACTATTATGAGTATTTTAATTTCAATAATTAGCATGTTGTGAAATAAATTCTAGGAAAATTTGGTGATGTTTCTTATGACCAGAGGACCCTAGGGAAAATAGGTTTTGAGTTGACTCACTTGTAATAACCCTAATTGGCTTAAACACCCAAAATGGAGCTTTAATTAATTAGAGCTAATCATACATCAAATTGACTTGAAATCAATTCTCCGCTGACCTTTAGGATCAGAGGAACCCACCATAAAAGTTTGAAGTCAATTGGACTTGGTTAGCCCTATCAAATGGGTTGATTAAGCCATTTAGCCAAACCTAAACTTCAAAAATTCATAACTTTCAAAATACTTCTCAAAAATTCACCAAATTGGTTTTAGAGCTTCTATGATATCAGGGGAATTTAATAAAATTAAAATTGCAATTTTCTAAAAAAGTTGATTTTTTGCATTATTTTAATATTTTTAATAATTAAAAAATAATAAAAATCACAAAAATAATAAAATTCACCAAAATGTCACATTTTGAATTTTAATCACTTAGGAACAAACCCAAAATTTTTCTTAAGTCTCTATGATGAGATATCAAATTTTAAAGCCCTAAGGTAATTTTAAAATTAAAAAAAATGTATTTTCTAGCATTTCCACTAAAATAATTCTAATAAATCAAAGAAAAATTAGAAAATTATAAAAATTGGTTCTCTGGTTTCCTTGATATCAGAGAGATTTTTTAAAAATATAAAATTCATTTTTCAACCTTTATTTTATTTTTAAATTAATTAATACTCCAAAACTCAAAATAATTATAATAAAAAGAATATAATTCAAAAAATTACCAAAATTGGTCCACGCGGTTCCCTAGTCATTAGAAATGTTCCATAATTTTCTTAAGGACAGAAACTTTCCCTTGGTCATGTTGTTGAATTTTCCTTGAAAATCCTTATTTTCCACCAAAAATAATTACATAAATAAATTAAATATAGAAAAATCACATTTTCTCCTCTAATGTCTTGATTGATATATGAGTGAAGTCACATAAAAATTTCAAATTCATTTAAGCTCAATTTAGTGAGTTATGGAATTAGTAAGTTTAAAGGGCAAAATGGTAATTAAAATTTTAACCTATAATTAAAAATTTTAGGTTTAATTAAAAGGGTCGGTAAAATATTTGATACTAAGTTGATTTTCGATGTTTGAAACTTAGGTAGTTAAAGGGTAGAAACCTACCAAACAATTTGAAAATAATTAAAATAAACCTTAATCAAATAATTAATTAAACTTGGAAGAATAATAAAAAATTGGAATTATTAAAATAGGGATACTATTAGGAGGAGATTTGTTCTTTAATTTAAGAATCCCTAAATTAATCACCTCAATAATATTTAATTCCTAATTAAAATGATAATCCAAATTCAAGATTTAAAATGCTAAAAGACTTAATCATTAAATTAAATTAAAGTTAAAACATTTAAATTAAATCCTTCTAAGATTTCAATTAAATTAATATTTTAACAATTAAAATTAAATCATCCTTAAAGCATAAAAAATAAAATATTAAATTAAAATTAAAATAAAATTAAATTAAATTTTAAATTAAATTAAATTGAATTGAATTAAATATAACATCACCTAAGACATAAAGAATTCAAAATAAATCTAAAACAACTTGGACATTATTCCAAACTTAAACCCATTAATTGAAATTAAATTAAATCACAAATCACTTGAACATCAATTTGCCCTCAAAAGCTCTTGTTGTCATAACTCCTAAACGGAGTATTAAGTGAAGTGTTACTTCACTTATAGGATATTCAAATGTCCTAGTTCACTAAGCAAGAGAACAAAACTTGAACTCCTGGACGATTAATTCACTTGTATAATTAAATTCTCTTGGACTTAAAACAATCCTAGAGGTATTGAAAAGATGTTTTAAGACTCGTCTTAAGCACTTCCTCAATATGATAGGATATTTATAAGAACAATTGAACTTAATTGTTCTTTGATGAAGAAAATCGTCCTTAAACCAAAACACAAGAACCTAAACGTCATAGGTGGTGACTAGCTATAGGATTAGGAACTTGGTAGAAAACCAAAACCTTTCCCTTAGCTTTACCTAGGTACTTGTTGGAATACTTAAATGCTCGATATGTGTTTTAAGTGCAGCTTGGGATGACGGGAAGACCCTCCGGGTACGCTTTTTTTATTGCAATTTACTTTATTGCAATTGCATCGCACTTACTTTTCTTGCATGATAAACAACTCGTTGCATGAAAACCCACACCTTTAGGATAGTCCCTAAAACTGAAACCAAAACTAAATTAAAAATTATTACAAGATAAAATTCACCACCACAACATTTCAAAATATAAAACAACTCAAAATTTAATCACAAACAGAACAACAAAACTACAACTACAACTAAATTAAAACGTCTTGTTGGATGATCGGGAATACCTCGGATGATGTAACCTACGTGTTGCTAACGGGATTTCCCACGGTCTAAATGAAAGTGTGGAACTCATTTAGTTGAGTTTAGCAAATTTATCTGGACTAAGTGAATCCTATAAAAATAACGATGCCGGAAGGATGGAACCATGGGATCTTAACTGGTATTGTTATAATCAACTTTAAGATTTGTTTTAATTAAAACATAGAAACACTATGGAAATTAAGACCTTCTCTAAACCAAAACACTTCTCTCATCTCTTGATTTATGATTTCTAAACCTCTACAACAACAAGGAGCTCGGAGCATGGTGGGCAGCACGGCCATCTTCGTCGACAGAAACAACTCTACATCGCCTAAACATTTCTTAGAATTAAATAACTAAACCATAGGACTTCGAGGTAGTTTGCCTACTGCAACATAAATCCTCAACCTTTTGTTAGGCATTTGCATTGCAAATTAAGCCCTAACCGGTCTTAGGATTCCGAGGTAGTCGTCCGATACGACATAAACCCTCACATCTTCGAGTCTATTTATGTGATCACATCATACGAATATAAGTCCTAATTAATTAAAATTGGCAAGATCAAAACATTAAATAAACATTAGGACTTTCCTAAATTCAAGCCAAACAATAGGATAGTCGGGAAATTACCGAAGTTCGCTTCGAATCTGTAATTTCTCCTACCTTTCTTCCTTTGAATTCCCAAAATAAAATGTTCCAAATTTGATTCATTCCCTATTGAAATTCCAAAATTCAATCCCTTGAAAACTTAAACTTTGAAATTCTTGAGAGCAGAATTACTGATTATTATCGAGAGTTTTCTTAAGTGATTCCCGTCATTTAAGATGTAATTAACTATAGGGGCTTGCCCTTATAGGGAACTTTAAAAACCCAGGTAATATAAACCCTGCTTAATTCCTTTATATTAAGCAGGGGAACTTGTCGGCTTATAAAATTGGTTCGCAAACCAAACGGATGTCACAAATCTTCTAGTTTATTTAATCGAGCCCCATCATCAAGCAAGCAGTGTCTATTCTCCGGGATAGATATACGAGCTTGTGGTGTGGTGCTCGTTTATATAAACTATTCGGGATGTGGGATCAGTTTGATTTCATATCTTAAAATTTTCAAACTTAAAATTATTTTCAAAATCAAATGCTACTTTCTAAATTATATATATATATATTTAAATCAAATTTAAAATCTAAAAATATGCCGACAGAGGCTTTATTAATCGAGATATGGATAATACTACTACAAGAGTTGAAGAGATAATAATGGAAAGACGTTGGGAAGTGCTATGTTACACTACCTCTGCCGTAGTCATTCCAGTTGTGAAGGAATTCTATGCAAATCTTCAAGGGATCAACCAAGGATTCGTCTTTGTGCGAGATAGGTTTGTGCAATTCACTCCTGCAAGAATTAATGATCTCTTTATGATTGAGAATGTACCTATCTGCCACTACTCTAATTTTAATGCACAAGCGCTAATATGAATGATGTGTATCATTATTTTACGGATGAAAATGAAGATTGGGAAGTAAGAGACAATGGATATATTAGTTCCCTTTTGCATCTTTAAATCTGGGGTCAAAGCAGTGGCATTATTTTATTTCGGAGAAGTTATTTCAAACGTTGAAGATTAGTAAAGTAACCAAGGAAATTGCTATTTTTAATTTTTGTATTCAAACTGGAAGGCCAATTGATATTGGAAATATAATTGTGAAATCAGATTTGGGATTGATAGTTCATGGATCTAAATATGGGCTTGAACACCTGTCCACCATATTTCTGTTGTGTAGTCAATCACAAGTTCCGTATGAGAGTTGGAAAAAGGTTCTTCTTCCTTGGAGGCCTTTTGATCCAACTAATCTTTATGACTACCAAACAGTAGGATATGAAGGTGATATGGATCTGCTTGCTGATCAACAACCAACTTAGACTTTACAACCCATTCAACCTTACTTTCTTGAAAGTTCCAGAATGATACTGAAGAGAATCAAGAAATTGGAAAAAGAGGTACAGAATGTTATGAATGTCATTAATAATATTTCTGATTAATTTAATCATATAGACTGGAGGATGAAGGAACAATTTGATCGCACTTGTCGGATTGAAGAAGAACGCTGTGATTGCTCAGGATTCATCTGATGAATTCCCATTTTGTCCCTTCTACAATTGTTCGTGCATCAGCAATCTATTAAAGATATCATAGAGGAAGATAGTTTTGAGACTGATGAGGAGTGATTACTGGATTCTGCTTATGTTTGATGTGTGTTTGCTTTACTTTGCTTAATTTTATTTGGTGTGTTTAGTATTTACTTTGCTTTGCTTTGTAGTTTGCATTTGGTTTTACTATGCTTAATTTCGTTGTGTGTGCTTAGATTTTAGTGTTTTCTTATCGTAATGTACTTGCAACACTACAAATCTAAGAGTTTTTGGTTTAATTTGATGAACATATTAGTGTTTATGTTGTAATGTGGATTTTATATATAGAAGTATGTTTTAAGTTATTTGTGTAAGAATTGTGTTAGTTATTGCTTGTGTGATGAAATAGATGCTTAATAAAGTGTTAAATGTCATTGTGCAGGACGAAACGATTTAAATTACAAAAAAATTTTCAGACCCAGAAAAATTTATACACTGGCGCCGTCGGAGCCAGAATGGGCGCCACCGGCGCCCAAATCTAGAGAGTTTGGCTTATTTAAAAAAATGGAGCTTCGCCGATACAGAAAAAGGCCAAAAACCTTTTATTTCACAATTTTGACCCTGGGACCCACAGTTTTTTCCATTGCTTTCGTCTTCCTCCTCCATTTTTGTGATTTTGAAGACCTAGAGCTTGTTAGATCTTGGATTTGAAGTGATTTCAAGGCTTTTTGAGACTGGATCTACACTTCTCTTAGTAAGAGCATCACTTTGAGTTAAAAATTTTTTATTTTCACCATAGGAATCTCTCACATTGCTTAGATTGGAATTTTGGAATTTTGAAGAAATTTTGAAATTTCCTATGATGAAATTTGCTCTTACTTGTTTAGAATAGTATTTGGGAGTTTGTTACATTATAGATTTGGAATTTATTGGAATTTTCTTGCAAATTTTTTAAATTTAAAAGGCTCCATGGATGAGTAAAGGGAAGAGAAAATTGGGTTTTAATGAAGAAAGATTTGTCAATGTCAAAGCACAATTTTGTTTTAATTCTTACCTTTACAATAAGAAGTGTATTCAGGATCGAGCTTTTGATAACCCTGGTGGATCTGTTGAGCAATTAATTGCAGAGCGAAAATGGGAGAGATTTTTTTATTTTACTGTGAATGTTGTTTTGGGTGTAGTTAGAGAATTCTATGCTAATGTGCCCTGGATTGAGACTGAGTATGTGCTAGTTAGAGGAAAAATGGTTGAATTTACTCCTCAGCGTATCAATGCATTTTATCAGACTTGCGAACCTTCTGTTTTTTAATATGAAAATTTTGATACCCGAGAGGTGAGTAAGAAGGAAGTGATTGCTTTTCTAACAGATGGAAAAGGGGAATGGAAAGTAAGTCAAAAACAGATGATTAACTTCCCTGCTTCCAAGTTAAATGTTGCATCTAATATTTGGCACTATTTTATTTCTGCAAGACTGTTACCTTCTTATCACCATAGTGAAGTTACAAGGGATAGAGAAATTCTGAACTACTGTATTCAGAATATGAAGAAGATTGATATTGGATTTATTGTCTTCAAGAACATTTAGTCTATTTCTAAAGGAGATACCACTGGAGGATTAGGACATTCTGCCCTAGTTCATGCCCTGTGTATTTAGTTTGGAGTAGGGTTCAACAGTTCTGAAGAGATAGCTATAACACTGAGACCCATTACCAAGACTATCATTCGTACTTATGAGTCTCATGTGGGAGCACGAGATGAGAGTAGGAGTATTAATATTCCTACTACAAGGTATGACATTCCATTTACTTCTGAGCCCCTACTTTGTCTGATATTATGGAGCAGCTGAGACTACAGAGTGCTAGTTTGGATAAACTCCATAGTAGGATGGATGTGTTTGAGGCTAGAAGTGATGTGAATGAAGATTATATAAGAAGAAGAGTTGAGTTCGATATTGCCTATCATGACGGCCAGGTCAGATTCATGAAGGGGGAGACTGATGTGATATTCCCTACCTGTCCCAGCTATACACCGTATAGACCTGATCGTGCTGACTCTGCTGATGAACCTGGTGATGAAGATTGGTAGTTTGTTTGTTTCTGTTTCTGTTTTTCTTGTTATGTGTTGTGTTGTTTTTGGGATGTAGTAGTTATTTACTTTCCATGTGATGTAAACCTGTTGAGGTACTGTTATGTTGTAATGAAAAAAATTGAAATTGTTGAATGAATTGTGTAGTATTGTGATAGTTTTTTTAGTAATTGTGGTATTTTGTTGGATGTTTAGATGTTTAAAGTTAATATCTCTTTACCCTGCAAATCTTTAAAAATTTTATATAACTGTTACTAACAGTTTCATGCCTGCAAGTTGTGAATCTGACAAATACCATATAACTGTTGAAGATTTCAAGATCCCAGCACAAAAAGGTTAGTTTCATTTACTCTCTACTGTTTCAAATTTATTGAAAAATTTAAGTTTGGGGGAGGCTAGAAAAATATTAACTCTTATTTGTTCTCAATTATTATATTTTCAAAAATTATTAGCATAAATTCTGGCAGTTGAACCTCACTTTAGATAACTAAAACTTTTTATTTCAGTTGAATATTATTGAAGGATTGGATGAAATTTTTTAGTAAAAAAGCTTAATTTTATAGAGGTAAGATATTTGGTATGAAAGGATTTGGTTATAGTTAACTATTTAATGTAAAGAAAACTGTATTTTTGAAATGTTAAGAGACTTAAAGTATTATGTGTTAAGAGGAGATTGTGACTTTATGATGAATAATAAAGCTTATACCTAATTATAAAGTAAGAAGGTGTTTCAAGTTTGAACTTTAGAAAGAGGAGAGTGAAGTTCAAAATCATTAAAGGCTATCCAGATATAGTAATCCTCAATAAAAAAAAAGAAAAGAAAAAAAGGATTGAAAAACAATCCCAAAAAGACAGATAGAAAGAAAAAAAAAAGAAAAGAAAAAGAAAGAAAAAAAAATTATGAAGAGAAGCTTGAGGAGATGCCTAATCAAAAATTGGCTTCACTTGAGTCACCCTAAAGGGATAACTTGATTTCATTTCTGAATTTATATTTAAAGTACTGGCCTACATTCTGATGAAGTTTTGCATGAAATCCTTTTTCACATAGTTTTTCAAGGCACTCTTAATGTGAAAAATTATGGTTTATCTTGAAATAAATAGAAGACTAGAACCCTTAAACTTGATTGTTGAATATTCTTATACATGTAGTGTTGACCTGAATATTCTTATACATGTAGTCTTTCAAGGCACTCTTAATGTTGAACATTCTTTCTAAAAGTCTTACCAATGTATTCTTTTGAATGAAAAATTTTAGTGTCTTACAGGTGAAAAGCACATTGCCTTGAGTTATATTTTTATGTTGTAAAAGGATTACTTGAGGACAAGTAATAGTTAAGTTTAGGAGATTTTGATGCACCAAAAATATATACTGTTTTTGCTATATAATTTTATCCATTTTTGGTGATATTGCAGTTTAAAGAAATGAATTTTCATGCTTTGTTACAGGTATGATGATTTTAAGTGATTGGAGCAAAAAGAAGCGAAAAGGAACAAATTCGAAGCGAAAAGGAGAAAAATGGAGAAAAATAGCTTCTAGCACCGCCGGCGCCAGAATGGGCGTCGCCGGTGCCATTTTCCCGAGAGCTTCTGAAAATATTCGGATAATAGAGCGCCGCCGGCGCCTAATGTCAGTGCAATTCAAATTTGAAGAGTTTTGGCGACTTTTTGAAGGGATTCTTAAGGAAACTCTTGGGACTTTGTTTCTAAATTATAAGTAACTATTTTTGGATGAAAATAGTGTGGTTCTAGTGTGGTTCCAGTGTGGTTCTAGGAGAGTTTTAGAGAGTTTTGGTGAGGGAGTGAGTGTGTTGAGTGTTAGGGTTTGTAAGAGAACAGTGTAGAAGTGAGAATTTGAGACGGAGTCTTCTCTAAGGAGTGAAGGAGAAGGAGCAAAGTGAGAGATTGCTTCTTCCTTTCCATTCTAAAGAGGGAATTGAGTGTTGCAAAAAAGAAAGAAAAGGATTCAAAGGAACTTCAAAGGATTTGCATTGGGGAAGAGAAAGAGATAAGTTGTATTTGCTTTAGTGGTTTGTATGACTTTTCTTTTATATATAAAATCCATGTTTTATTGTGTCTTTTCTATGAATTCTGAGTAGTCTCCTTCTTCTTTCTTCTTGCATAGAGATGTGATGATGTGATGATGTGGATTTGAAATGCTTTTAAAGTAGTGAATAAATTATGATGGTTTTTCATTTCGAACTTAATTTACTTTTCGATCTGGCCAATTGAATTGTTAAAATCTGTTGTTGAACATTAACTCTAAAAGTATTTAGTGTCCTACAACAATATTGAAGAATCCATTCAATGTCCATGGATGAATTACGTAGTTCATGGGAATTCAGTGCAAATAAATAGGGAAATGTGTTTTGATGAACTTCAAATTGGAGGTTTCAGGGTGACAGGCTGAGATCCCCAATTTGGTCCTAAGATTAGTAACTAAACTTGAAGGTCAGCCTTCAGGTGAAGGGTGAGTGGGAGCTCCGTAGTGACAGCCGGTATCCTTCCAGCCTAGCCTTAGATTTAATGATTGAACTTAGGATATGTCAATGTTCTTCTCATCCTTGAAAGAGGGGGTGCTCTTTTGAGGGTAAAGAAACATTTATGCTCCTATTTGGCAATATACAATAAATATACATTCTACATCATTCACACATCATATACTTATTGCAAGAGGAAAGATACTTTTCATATATATCAAAACCTTTCAAATACATAGCTTAGTGTGTGTGTTAGTTATTTTTGTTTTAAAGATATTATAAGTAATTTTAATTTGCTTAATTGTTATTGTTTTCTGCATCTTATTAGTAGAAGTAAACTGAAACTTTAATTGGAATTTGAGTATTGGATTTCAGTAATACACTATTTATTGTAAGGAACGTGCCTTCCCTATGGGATCGATAGCCAGGACTCCATTAGAGCCATATATTACTTGATACGATACGTATAGTTGCGTTGAATGTTTGGACTTTACAAAATCATTATAAATATATATAAATTGGAGTTCATAAATTCTTGCAATATAAAAAATCTGCATCAAGTTTTTGGCGGGTGCCGGTGGCGTCCAATGTCAAAAACTTGATGCGGACTTTTTATATTGCAAGAATTTATGAACTCGAATTTATATATATTTATAATGATTTTGTAAAATCCAAACATTCATTGCAAGCATACGTATCGTATCAAGTAATACAGGGTTCTAATGGAGTCTTGGTTATCGATCCCACAGGGAAGGCATGTTCCTTACAATAAATAGCGTATTACTGAAATCCAATACTTTAATCGTAATTAATGTTTAAGTTTACTTCTACTAACAAGATGCAGAAAACAGTAACAATTAAGCAAACTGCAATTACTTCTAATATATTTAAATCTCAATTAACCAACACACACACACTAAGCTATGTATTTGAAAGGTTTTGATATATATGAAAAGTATCTTTCCACTTGCAACGAGTATATAATGTGTGAATGATGTAGAATGATTATTTATTGTATTGTGCCAAATAGGAGCATAAATGTTTCTATACCCTCAAAAGAGTAACCCCTCTTCCAAGCATGAAAAGAACATTGACATATCCTAAGTTCAATCACTAAATCTAAGGCTAGGCTGTACCGGCTGTCACACGGAGCTCCCACCCACCCTTCACCTGAAGGCTAACCTTCAAGCTTAGTTACTAATCTTAGGACCAAATTGGGGATCTCATGGTGACAGGTACCAAAGAGGAGCAAAGCGAGAACCATTTTTTATTCTGACAAGTTCATTAGTTCTAAAGCTCAAGATCATTACATCCAAGCCTTACAGTCATGTAAACTGATCCAGGAGTAAGGATTTGATAAACCAGGTAGAGTAATAGAAGATATGATTGTTAATCAACTTTGGGATAGATTATGTTGTTTCACTGTTGTAGCAGTTACTTCTGTTGTAAGGGAGTTCTATGCAAACCTCCCGGAATCAAAAGAAAACTTTATTTTGGTACGAGGACAGTTGATACATTTTACTCTCAAGGTAATAAATGAAATTTAGCTACTGTCATCAAATAAATTTTGTTTCTTTTTGAATTATAATCCTACAGAGGAAGAATTGGATGAAATCACTTCTGCTTTGACTGATGGGAGGGGATTATGGAAAATCACTAATGAAAGAAGAGTAAACTTCCCTGCTTCAAAGTTGAATGCCACTTCCAAAGCCTGGCATTATTTCATATCATCAAAATTGCTTCCTACCAATCATCTCAGCGAGGTGACGAGAGAAAGAACCACTTTAAATTATTGTATTCAGCAGGGGAAAGTGATAGATATTGGGAGGATTATTTGTGATTGTATTTGGATGACTGCCAGAGCTGCCACCACTGTAGGTATGGGATTTGCTTCTCTTATACACTCATTGTGTGAGTAGGCTAGTATTAGATCTGAGAATTGGGAGGAGGTCCTTCAGCCTCTGAAGCTAATTACTAGTGCAAATGTGAAAGCATATGCTGAGCACTAACTTTTTGGCTAGAGAGGAGGATTCTCTAGGGCATCCAGTGCATCTACTTCTGCTGCATCTACATCTCGTGCTTCCACATCTCAAGCATCTTCAGGTTAGTTTTTTGATTCGCAGAAAGAACTATTAAATAAAATGAAAGATAATATCAATTACACTGCGGATCGAGTTCATGATATAGAAGGGAAAGTAGATCAAATTGGGAATTGTCTTCAAAGACGAAGTGAATATAATATGAATTACCATAGTTACATGGATAAATTGATCAGAGGTGATTTTATTGTTGTGTTACCTATGCATCCACAATTTACCCCATACGTGCCTACCCGTACCTGGAATGAAGGGGATAATGATGAAGAAGAAGATGATGATTAAGATTGATATTTTATTTATGTTAAGTTATGTTATGTGATGATTGTGTGGACTTTTTATTTTGTTGTGTTGTTTATTTTCATTTGTGGTTGCTAAGAGGACTATACTATATTTTTCTGACTACTGTAATAGTTGTTGAGCTACTTTAGTTTGATTTTATGTTAGTTGTAAATGCTAGATGTTAATGATATGTGATGTGAATATTTGTGGTAGTAATTGTGTTAGTGAATTTGTAGTGTATTTTATTGTTAGTTTAGAACTTATTCCAGAACCTGTTTAGAAAGTTTAAGACACTATAAAATCCACTATATAAATTTCATGCTTAACTTTTCAATTTACTACCATATGTTTTAGTTATGGATTTCTGTTTAAGTTTGTATAAATTTACTTTTATTTCCTCCACTACTTATGAAGTCTTTTGAATTTCTATAAAAATGAGAAGTTAAAAATTCAATTTAGATATTTTCATTCATGTTTTTAATTTTTTATATCTACATATTTAGGATATAAAAATTCCTGCAAGCATGATACTTTTATAGTTTTCAAATCCTACCCATGTATCATTTTTACCATGCTTAAATGTTTTATCATAATAAAAACATTAAAGTTTGGAGGGAATGAAAAATATTTTTCAAAAACTTAAATTTTATTTGTTCTCAAATGTGTTATAAATAAAATTTAATATTAATTGAAAAATAATTATGTGTATGAAGTTATATTAGGGAAATAAAATTTTGAATATAGAAATGATTAAAAAAATTTAGTTAAAATCTATAGTAAGGATGAAAATTTTAAAGTTAAAAAATTTCTTAGTGAAGAAATGATAAATATTTTGTAACTATCTTTAGTAGGAAAAGTTGTATTTTTGGAAAAAAAAATAGAAGGATTAGACTTTTATTTTTGATATTTAAATTTCTTTTATTGAAATTAATTTTCAAAACTATTGTTATATTTCCAATTTAAAGATAATATATCTACCTTATGCTTTAGAAAAGGAATGGTGGAATTCAAAATCATTAAAGACATATCTAAATATAGTAATCCTTGCCTTATAAAAAAAACAGAGAGAAGGAGAGAGAGAGAGAAAAGAATAGAAAAGAGAAGAAGAAGAAAATAAAAATGAAAAAGAGTTTATAAGAAGGAAGGAGAAGCTTGAGGATTTAAGGACCTACTCAAAAATTGGTTTCATATCTGATCTTTTTAGAGTATAAGATTTGAGAAAATCATGAAGCTTATGAATATAATATAGTTAGCATAAATATTTTTTGTAAAGATTTTTAAGTAAAGAAAATAAAATACCTAAGCCCTATATTTTAAAAAATCTATAAGTATTTCGAATAAGATTGGAACTAATATTTTTCATTAATCTTCACTTAAGAGATTTCTAAAGTTTAAATTAGTCTCATTTACTAAAAATTTTTCTAAATTAGACCACTACATTTCTAGAACAAAATATTAGAAACTCCTAAAGAAACTCATCCACATAATTTACTTGTATGATTTTTATATGTTTATAGTGTCACTTGAGGGCAAGTAACATTTCAACTTTGGGGGATTTTGATACACCTAGAATATATAGTATTTTCATACACAATTTTTTACTTATTTTTAATGATATTGCACATTAATGGAAGGTATTTTGTGTATTTTTTTTCTTGCAGATATTATTAAATGGATAAATGAGATGAAAGGAGTGAAAAAGCATCAAAATTTGAGTAAAAAAGAAAAAAGGTTTAAAATTGATTTTGGCGGCTAAGCACCGGAACCCGCACTTACGCGTCAGAGCCCCGCAGCTATGCACCAAATCTTGAGCTGACACGCCAGAAGACCCGCAGTTAAGTTTCGGGACCTTGTGCTTACGCGCGATAGTTACAAAAGAGGAGCTATTTAAATTTTGGCGCCATTTTGAAGGGGTATTTGAGGCATATCTTGGTGAGAATGTGGGTAACTCCCTATTGACGTCAAAATTAATTTAAATTACTCTTAAATGGATGCATCTCTTGGAGGATTCAATGAATCTGGACACAATTTGAAAAGATACGAAGACCCCCGTTGGAAAAGTATAAAAAGAGGACTATTAGATCAGAAAAGTAGTTGATTTTGTATAGTGTGGTTTATGTTTATTGTGTAAAACAGTTATTTTAGAAAAACACTACTCCACTTCACCAATTTTACTTTACTTTACTATAATGAGATTGTGAAGCCAAAAACGGAAGACCTGCAGCTTCAGAAGAAAGGGAGAGGACCCTTAGTTCTGACTGCTTGCTGGACAGAAGAACAAGGATTTGAGAGCTGTGCAGTTCTAGGTTTGCTCGAGTTTGGCAAGTCGAATTGAGCATAGGAGTCATATCATCCTTTGCTTTACTGAATCGAAGAGGAAGATTAATTCTGCGATCCAATTTGCTCGGACTGATCGAATGAACAGAGCTTTCTGGTTGAGCAGAAGTGAAGAACAACGATCACTGCGATCTCGTACATGAGGAGGTAAAACTGTGGCCTCGAATGGAAGCAACAGAAGACAAGCCAGAGACGAAGCAATGCCATCGAACATGCTTCAGCGTTGGTGATGATTCCAACAATAGCATCAGATGAGTTGGTTCGAACGATAGCTTCGGAGGAGAATTTCTTAGACATGAATAAATTATATCTTATTATATATAATAGTGAAAGGCATACTAATCCATAAATAAGGAAATTAGAAAAACAAAAAATATCTAGAAAGTAAACAAATAAATACTAAAAGTTATATTGAGTGAATAAAATAAAGTTTTTCCTCCTAGAGTTTACAGATCGGTTATTTCCAATATTTTTTTTTTATTATTTTTGCATCATCTATATTATGGTCTTTCATAAACAATCTAACAAAATATCAAAATTTTTAATTAATTAGTAATTCATGAATTGGCCTTATTTGACTGTGAGTCGGCTAGAGCTCGACTTGATGAGTGGCCCGTGAACTAAGCTCAATGAGCTAACAAGCCACGCTAAAATTAGCCCTGACTCGACTCATTATCTCGTGAGCTAGCTAGTTTAAAAAATATTAATATAAAATATACTTTAAGATATATTAAAATTGAAGACTTATCTTTAAAATATTAAAAAATATTTTTAAAAAAATATTTTATAATTTATCTTAAGTGATTTTTTTCTCTTAATTGTTCATTATGTTTTCCATTATACTATAAAACTATCTTAAATTAATATTATTTTCATTCTTTTATAATAATAAAACTAGCTCGTGAGTCATCTTCAACTCAGACTCAAGGTTGAGCTCAAGCTCAAACTCGACAAAATTAATCAAGCTCCTGCTAACGTTAAGGGTGGCTCAAGCTTGGCTTGTTTACACCTCTACATCCATCCAATTGGCCTTTGCCACTATGCATTCTTTGAACAGTGGAACACTAAATTTGCCATATTAATTTTAATTAAAATTTTTAAAATATAACCTGTGGGAATTAATTAATTATAACTAATAATATCATTTGTTTACATATATCTCTTTATAAAAAATGGTTTCAATTATTTAGGCATCACTTTCGGTAGAAAATTTGTGTAATTCGAAAATTTTAGGTGGATTACTTCCTGATTCAAACTCGCAAATGCATGTGCTTCCTATTAGTTTTTGCATTAAAGTAAGCTTCCATCATTCACAATAGATGATGTGAACACTTAATAGTATGTCAATTGAATCAACAAGAGATTCATTCTGTTTTATCAACCAATGATTGTCAAGCAATTCTTTCCTCCAAAAAAAAAAAAATTACAGCTCAGGCATCACAGTGACAGAAGATATGCATTTGATTATGTATTTTAGTTAATTTCTCTTTCCAGTCAAAATGAATAAGGCTTGAAAACTCATTATATCCAGAAAATCAACGTGAAAATAGCTCAATAACAAAAGGAAAATTAATCAGTAAACTTGATGTAAACTAGACTAGAGCGTCTTTTACAAACCTTTACAAACTGACCGAGAAACACCCAAAATAAGCCTAGAATTAATATACATCAAGCCAGCTCTTCTTGATTGATTATACCCAGTTATACCTGTACGAGATCAGACAAGATTTACATTAGTAAGATAAAAGGAAAAGCCAACCAAAATATCAACTTGAGTTTTCATGCAATTCACTTCTCAAATTGAACCTTGGTAATGACCATCAACAGTTCTAAAGCCAAATTTCATCCTCTATTTAAGCATAGAGAAGTAAGCAGTGACTTAGCAGTCTCCAACTTTTTTCTTTCATCATCACTTAGACTGGGATTTGCAATCTCGTCTTCAATCCGTGGATAAATCTCTTGCAAATAAGACGTCATTTGTTCCAGTTCATTCCAGGAAGTAAACTCTTCACCCAACAACTTCACACAAATAAAATGAACAAGACCAAGAAGCAAGCCAAAATCCCTTGTATCTAGCCCAACATCCAAACCTACAAGCATTACACAACCAATTGCATCCACTATTCTAAGGCTTCCTTTCTTTAGCATAGATACCGCCATCCAAATTAAATTTGTGAAAACAGACCCCTCTGGTTCAGAAATCTGGCCATCACTCTCCTCAGTACTGACCTTGCAGATTTCGTAAAGTTCTGCCTTACTTAAGACAGCAAGCCATGTTGGGAAATGATGTCGATTAGGTACGATGAATTTTGATAAACATTCCTGTTTTCTGGACCTAATTAGTTGGTTGCAGCCCACTCCAAGTATAAGAACAGGCAGCCATGGCTTCACAACAGAAGACATTTGCAGAGCAAACTTTATGCCAAAATAAGGTTCTATGGCAGTAATGAGATCTAGAAGATCATTAGAAAGGTAGAAGGCCTCTCCCGGTACAGCTGAAAATTCATTGGAGCGTTTGAGCACCAGATGAAGCAACTTAGCTGCATAGGTAAATGAGCTTTTCAGGCAATAAAAAGCTTCTTTTAGATCATCTTCTTTAAAAGAAAAGACTTCACGCCGGTAGCCTCCCAAAGAGGAGATTACATAGCGAGCATATGCTGAAGCAAACCTCAAGCAAGATACATCATTGTGACCAACTAGATTCATGGTTTTAGTATCCGCAACAAACTTGAGAATTGAAGTGCACATTTTAATGACATGTTCTATGCATTTTGCTTTTGGCAGATCAAGTTTGAACTCAAGACCTGAAAGAAGTGGATAAAGGATCAAAATACTTATTTGAAAATATGAATTCACTAGAAAATGCTCTTAGAAACAATACCATTAATAAAAGTTGCATTTGCAATGGTTGAACATGACCTAGAGACAAACTCACAACCATTGTAATAGCCATTCTTCAATGGTTGAACATGAACAAGAGACCAACTCATTTGTATATAATAACTGACACTAAAGAGCCAACTTGTTCAAAGCTACTCAAAATGTAGAAATAATCTTGAATCAGAGGCCAACATATTTCCTCCATTTATTACAAAACAATAAAATGTGAAAATAAATTTTCATCTACAACAATCCAATAATTTGTGCGCGGTAGTTATTCATCTATAACAATCTAGCAATCCATGGATAATAGCTTTCCATTTTTGCTATATAATTAATTATAAATATCAGAATTAAAGACAAACTTCTAAATTTATTTTTTAGCCATTTCTCCATTTATTCAGCCCGCAGTAATAAAATTTGGTCATATTCAAGATATTATAACAGACAATAAGGTTCTAATCCTACGAAACCAGCAGATCCTCACCACGAAGTCTCTCCTCGAATTTGATGAGTTATTCACAAACACTAAAAGCAAATATTTGTGATGACAATAATGACGAAAACACATGTTAATGATCCAACCGGAAAGAAGAAAATAACAATTGTCATGAAGAAGCCAGTGATTAGGAATTTGAAAATTACAACGCTCGATATAAATCTCAAATTAAAAAATCCAAATCCAAAATTTGTAAAATACATGATGACATACCAACCAAAAAATTTTCAGAAAAACAAAAAAGAAAGATCACAATAGTTCACTTTGGCTCTAAAAATTTTGGTTGTTGAGAGATTTATAGTGTTAGATTTTTAGAATACATATTAGATTGTTAATAAGACGCTAAAAGAGATAACGCCCTTATTTTGCGAAGACTTTTTTGATCTGGAGTTTGAGGTCTCTCATAAGCGCATGCCCATACAGTTAATTTCCCCTCCCGATAACGAGAGAGCACTTTTGATTAAGGCAAGTAAGTACGCATTGAATAATCAGCAAATACTAAAAGCAGACTCAGGTTTTATGTTATAAATTTAACAATTGTAGCTTAAAGCGGATGGTCGAATAATTGATGAAGAACCCGATCAAGATCTTATGGTTTCGTTATCTCGGGTCGTCGTGATCCCTAATTTAGTTATCGAACCAACCTGACTGAAAAATTCTTGTCAATAGCAATGTTGTGTCGTCTAAGGGACCCTTGTAGATCCAGGATGGCTGAGTGTCTAAGGGGACAAATTTAAGTTGACATTAGCTAACATAAAGTTATGTTAATCAATTGAACTTTTATGGTGCACAATTTAAAAGGTAGAAAATTGTTAGCGAACACACGGCTTGTGGTCGTTCTCGTAATATAATGGTGTTGTTTGATGGCAACCACCCAGTCAGAAAGCACTGTTCATAACAGTTACTTTTTGTAGAACCTTTGAGTCATACCATGCAGTCAGAGGATTCAAATCACGTCCTTACTAACATAAAATTACTGTGTGAATATAACACGGAGGGTCAATGAAATTTGTTTTAAGTCTTAAGTGATGAATTTATGTTGAATATTTTGGTTGATTACTTTGGAAACTTAATTTAAAAATTGATTCATCCAATTAAAATCTTCTTCAACTCAGTCATCATAAGGGGAATTGACATTTAAAACTTGCATGCTTAAGATTCATTTAAAATTTGTCAAATTTGATATATTTAGCATATTAGTCATATCGACTACAATCCTAAAAAGGATAATTAAATTAGATGATTTGGACTTGCAAATTCTTAAACTTATGATCGTGACATTATTAGAACTTACTAGAATTGTCAACTCTAGTCCTTAAGAGAAAAAGGATTGGACTAATCAGCGGAACATACAATATTGCTCTATAGACAAAGCGGCCTGATTGATTGATTTTTAAAAATGAGATTAGTCAAAGATAAATATTTATGCAAACCAATGCAACATTCTCAAACCCATTAAATTTATACATTTATTTAAGTTAGTGGATCACATGCGGGCTTATATGTTGATTCACATGTATTTTGATTCAATATTGCATATATATTTTGAAATAGCATATTGAAGTTAGGAAATATCTCAAGCTCATCCATGTTTTGTTAATTGCATAAATATTTTGTTGTTTGGATGCATATAAATGAATTCTTAAAACTCCAATCTGATGCAATTATATGACATTTCATGCTCTTTATAGTGTAAACTGACAATGGACACACCCATAAGATGCAATTACCATTTTCTAAATACTTGCAGGTATTTTAACATAATATCAAAATTAGAAAGTCTTGAAATATATATGCAAGCTTTGATATTATTAAACTTTACCGATTGCAGTAATACTCTATTATTAAATGCATGCAAATAGCTTGAAAGCATGTATCTTGAAAGTCTTGCACATATCTAATGTATTTATATTCAAATTGAACACGATCTTAAAGCTTATAAAATCATGAAATCACCAAAACATGAAAATTTATGTGAATGTCATGACTTATACTACACATAAATCATCATTTTGAGCATTTTATCATCCACTATTCGCTAGCAGGTATATTGTCAATTTGATGGCGGGTTTAGAATGTTAAGCTCATGATATCTATAGTTTGTTAAATTCCTAACACTCCATAAGACTTGATTGTCTCTCTTAAATTGACTATTGCGCATCCTCTAAGTAAACTTGTACAAGTTTCAATCATTTTTTAATTATCTTTAATAAAAATAGACACTTACGAAAAAGGTTCCTTTCAGTTTACTTTATGCCAAGTATAATAGTTTGAGTTCTCATTGTAATATCTTGCTAATGATCCTTTGCAAGTCTTTTGTGAGACGTACTTACCAGTTTTATGATTTTGAAACGATTTTGGAAGATAATTTGAGCGATCATTTTATCTTGAATTTGCAACTTATATTTTCATTTCATTCAATAATCAAGAGATTTAATTAATACTCAAATATTTTAATTTTCATTCAAATTTATTTTAGGTCATCTTCCGAGTACAAATACTTCAAAATTTGAATGATTTTTGTAAATTCAAAAAGGCTCATTTTTAAACTATTTTACATATTCAAAAGTTCATATTTTTAAGCCCAAGTAATTGAATTTTAAGCAATTTTACAAGTTCAAAAAGTTCACATTTTAAGTTATTTGCAAGCTGAGTTACCTAAAAATTTGGTAGCCTCCAGGCATCAACTCCTATTCGGCGGCTCAGAGAATGTCAACCTTCTCAAGTGTCTTAAAAGACTAGCTAATCAATGTAGTGAGATACTACAATCGAAAAATAAAATGTCAATTGCAACCCACAGTCTTAAAAGATGTTATAGGCCTTCAATATACCTGAAAAAAGAACAATCAATAGCACAAATTTTCTCGAATAGATACTTTACTTTCCTTGAATGATATTAATTTTCTAGACAGATACTCAATTTCCCAGGACAAATATTTAAATTCTCTGATTTTTATTCAAAAATTACAACAACAACAACAACAACAAAGCCTTAATCCCACTAAGTGGGGTCGGCTACATGAATCCTTTTTCTCCATTGCGTCCTATTTAGTGTCAAATTTTCGTTTAATTCTAATAGATTAAGATCATTTTTTATGCAATAAGCCCAAGTTTTCCTAGGTCCGCCTCTCGCCTTTCTTAACATAAGTTGTATTTAAAACATCTACTCTCCTAATCGGATCATCGGGTGGTCGACGTTTAATGTGACCAAACCATCTAAGGCGACTCTCTCTAATTTTATCCGACACCGGTGCAACTCCAACCCTATTACGGATATATTCATTTCGCATTTTGTCTCTAAGTGTAAAGCCACTCATCCATCTAATCATTCTCATCTCGGCAACACTTAACTTAACATTATGCTTCTCTTTTAAAGGCCAACATTCAGCACCATAGAGCATTGAAGGTCTCACCACCATCTTATAAAATTTTCCTTTCGATCTAAGCGGTACTTTTCTATCACACAATAGGCCGGACGCATTCCTCCACTTCAACCAACCAACTCTGAATTCTACTATTAACATCCCCATCTATATCACCATCGCTTTGAACAATGGACCCAAGATATCTAAATCGTTCACACCTTTTAATAATTTGATCACCCAAAGTTACACTTCGTCACTAGACCTACTATTACTAAAATTACATTCCATGTATTCAGTTTTAGTTCTACTCAAACGAAGACCTTTAGACTCCAATGTAGACCTCCATAATTCAAGTTTTTCCTGGACTTTTTCTCTTGTCTTATCCACCAGGAGGATATCATCAGCAAAAAGCATACACCAAGGTACATCCTCTTGTAAATGGCTAGTAAGACCATCCATAAATAAAGCAAAAAGATATGGGCTTAAAGCCGATCCTTGATGTAAACCAACGAAATAGTAAAATACTTGGTCAATCCTCCTTCGGTTCGAACACATGTAACGACTCTAGCATACATATCTTTAATGACTTGAATATAAGTCAAATCAACACCTTTCTTCTCAAGGACTCTCCAAAGAACATCTCTAGGAACCTTATCGTAAGCTTTTTCTAAATCAATAAAAATCAAATGTAGATCCTCCTTATTATCTCCGTACCTCTCCATCAAACCTCTTAATAAATGTATAGCTTCCATGGTAGACACGCTCGGCATAAATCCAAATTGATTATGAGAAATCTTCGTAATACGTCTTAACCTATGTTCAATTACCCTCTCCCATAACTTTAAAGTATGACACATCAATTTAATTCCTCTATAATTTGCACACTCTTGTGCATCTCCTTTATTCTTAAAAATGGGGACCAAAATGCTCTTTCTCCACTCCTCGGGCATCTTTTTTGTTTTTAAAATAATATTAAAAAGTTTAGTAAGCCAGGAAACCCCCAAATCACCTAAACATTTCCACACTTCAATTGGGATATCATCGGGTCCTACGAGACTTTCCCCCTTGGTTTTCTTTAAAGCCTCATCAACTTCTTTTTTACTAATGCGACGGTAAAAGTGAAAAGTTTTATTATTATTAACGATATTAAGATCACTAAGGTCGATCGTACTTTCAAGCATCATTAAAAAGTTTATCAAAATAACTCACCCACTCTATGTTGAATATCTTTTTCTAAGAAAAGCACTTTTTGATTTTCATCTTTAATACACTTTACTTGAGTTAAATCTTTACTTTTCTTTTCTCTTTGTTTGGCTAGTTTATACATATATTTTTCACCTTCCTTAGTATCTAACATGTTATAAAGATCACTAAAAGCGAATTTTTAGCGTCACAGATTATTCTTTTACACTCCCTGCGGGCCATTTTATATTTTTCCCAATTCTCTACGTTTTTACATTTAAACCAATTTTTATAACATAACTTCTTATATTTTATCTTTTCTTGCACATTATTATTCCACCACCAACTATTTTTATTTATAGAAACTTTTTCTTTTGATTCTCCAAGTACATCTTTAGCCACTTGTTTAATAAGATTAGTTAATTTTTCCCACATAACATTCGCGTCTTCATGAGCATCCCAAATATTTAAATCTTGAATTTTACTCATAAAAATAATTTTATTTGTGTCTTTTAGGTGCCCCCATCTTATTCTACGATGTTGAATCCTAGTATTCTTTATTTTACAACTCTTCATCTTAAAATCGTAGAACTAATAATCGATGTTGAGTACTTAATTGCTCACTTGGAATGACCTTACAATCCTTACAATCTCGACGATCTCTTCTTCTCATAAGAAAATAATCAATTTGTGTTTTATTAGATCCATTCTTATAAGTAATAAGATGCTCATCTCTTTTCTTGAATAAAGTATTAGTAATAATTATTCAAAAATTACAAACGAGTCTTAAATTCCCTTGAACGATACTCAATTCCCAATGACAGGTATTGAACTTCCTCGCATGAATATTTTCAAAATTACCCTTTCACACCCATTTTATACATTTTCCAGTGAAATCAACGATGTTGATGGCGATGAGACAATCGACGACAATGAAACGACGAAAGAACCCACAAAATAAAAATACAATTTTTTCTCTTTTTTTCTAACTTAAAAAATAATATAAATCCTTTTTTTATAACAATTAGTGACTCAGTTCGGGTCTGGCAATAGAGAGGAACAAGGGAGGCATAGTGGCTCAATTCAGGCTCGGGTAGGTGGGTTTTGTGTCATTATGTGTGGGAAAGAGGGGAGAAGCAAAATTTTTGGCTTATGATGGAGCGGCAGGGGAAGATGTTCAGTTTATCAGTGCAGTGCAGAGGAAGATTGCCTGGAGATCATGGTTTTGGTGCAATCATATTGAGCGACAAAACACGAAGAGGATTACGCCTTCGAATTTCAGGTCATAACTTCGGCTTGTGTCAAACAAATAGGAACAGGAAAAGGAATTTTGAAAGTCCCCGTATACTGCGATCCCGTGGTTGGTTTTTGGATGGAGATGAAGGCATCGATGCAAAGGGAGGCACATGAGAGGGCGTCAGCAATTTGAGAAGGCAGCAGTGTGGAAGAAATTACAATGTGGCTTTGCATGCAGAATGAGGAAGACAAGCGGATGAGGCTTCGGAGACTATATTGAGCGCGAGCAACATAAGTGGGAAGGTGCTTCGTGTGGATCTCAAACTAGAGGAAGAGGTTGAAGCGGAGGGCGAACACCAGAGATCAAGGATCCGCTGACTTCTCCTGTGATTTCTCATGATGAATTGGAGAGTATAGGAAAAGGCCTTCAATGTAGTGCGTCCAGACAAAGTGAAGACAAACAAATGGAAAGAAGGTGAGGAAGGAATGAGCAAGGATTTTGGTCGATAGAAAAGTAAATTTTGCAGTTTCTGAAAGAAACAAAAGAGAAGCGAGAAACGAAACAAAGAGCCTACCCTTTCTCTTGTCTCGTGCACGGCTTTTAAGGCTTGAATTGAAGAAATTGCGCGAGCAGTTACAATACCGAATAGGTAAGGATTTAATTTAATTAATTATTTTCTTTTTCTCCGTTTTTATTTCTTTTTTTTTTATTTCTAATAACGATCAACATTCACTCTATATATTGGCATCTGATTAAAAACCGAAGATAATCAATTTTTTCCTAATAAAAGCTTAATATAGAACATATTGAGATAAACTTTAATGTTTAAGAAATTAAATTTTAGATGCCCTCAAGACAACTAAACAAAGCACTATTTAGGACCAATGTACTAGAGAGCATAAATCATATGGTATGATAAAAAAAACATTTTCCACAATCATATATCATACTATAAAAATTATCAGGTCTAGATTGTAGATTGATCTCTAATAGAAGTCATCAAAATACTTTTTGTCATTCTTACAAAGGATCCAACACTTTGACTCCGTACTTCTAGTTCATTACCTAGACTATAATTTACTAAAAATCAACAAACTCACTAGAGATGAAAAAATAAATTGCTAACACTTTTTTTACTTTTAGAACTTAAACTAATGGATGATTTGAAGTGCAGAGACATGTTAAGAATGCTAATTTAAAAAAAAAAAATCTCAAGGTACAAACTAAAATAATATATTGTGTATCCAACAAAACCAAACTATGAATTCCAAATACGTCTAAAATCATATAGTGTACATGAGTTTTGTACTATCATCTAGAACACACAACCTTCAATTACCTTAAAACATTAATTTTATCTATTCACCAACAAAAACTCAAAATGTTTCAATGCAAAATTTGTAATGTAGTTAAATGCACCTAATAGTTTTATCTCAATCAAGCCTACAAACCATGTTGATCTAGCTCATAGCAATGAGTAGCAACCATCAAAAATTAAAAGCATATTGAGAGCTACATGCTTTGGTTCCTACATCAACAATAATATTGATCTCACTTGGTTGTCTTGATAAAAGAAAATTTCAAAATGGGATAAATTTTTAAACATTTCAATATCATGATCCCCACTCGGTTTCAGTCAAAAATCCAATCCTAAAAATTAATAATACCAAGAATAATTTGAAAAATAATTTACAAAATCATCTCCAACATTAAAGGGTTATTTACCAAACCTTCTGCATTAACACCCCTCAATAAAATGGGGTTATTGAAAGGAAAAAATAGACGCCTTTCAAGGGTGGCTAGATCGTCAATGTTATCCACAAATTTCTAGCTAGAATTGCCCAAACAAGAATATATCTCATTAATAGAATGCCAACTATAGTACTTAAATTTTAGAATTTTCTTAAAACCTTTTGTATCTATTCGCCAAGACCAAAATGATTTCTTCACTTCCTCTTAAAATATGTGTGTTAAACATTCATTCACATTCACTCTCAGCACCAAAACAAATTAAAACCCAATTTTATTAAGGGTATCTTTATCAAATAGTGTCCAAATAACAGAAGACAAGAAATAATATTCCCTGGTCACTAAATAAATTTACAAGTCCATTGACACAAACATTCTTATACACCAACCTCATTACTCAAAGCCTAAAGTTCAAAGGGAAAAATTAAGATAAAAAATTTCAAAGTTAAAACTTATTTGATCATCAACTGCCATTTCTTATCAAATCCATAGAAAATAAAATTTTCTCATTTGCCCCTCATTAAACCCACTAGTTTCAACAGGACCACATAATCTCTAATACTTTATCAAAATATATAACCTATTGAATTGCCACTAAAACCACAAACTCCCTTATCATTGTGCTAATAAACACAATCCACAGAAAATTAACATCCTATCTTTACTTGGAGGAAAAGGAAAAACCAAAGCGGATAATCGACATGTCTCAAGCACACCGAACTCGAATTTTGTGACATCATGCACCAAAGCAAAAAATCAATAAAAGAGGTGACATGATGCACTAACACCAAATCTATGATTTCATGACATATAAAGGATTTTCACTTGAATTTTTTATTTTGCCACTTCTATTGTTAAAATAAAGATTCCAAAACCATGTGCATTGAAGTTATCAAAACTTCCAGGTTGAAGAAAATTGCAATGAAAAAAATACAAACCTAAAAGAAAAAGTATGATGCATTAGAAGTTTTGAAACGTTTATCATGAAAAAATACATTGAATGCAAATGGATATTTATACGAATACAAAATAGATGGGAGCACAAATAAATTTAAATCTCAACTTCCATGTAAAAAGTTAAGCCTAAACATATGTTGACTATCAAGAACTTTTATAAGCATTGTCAAAATCAATATAATTCAAGTTTTGCTCTCTGGTGGCAAATTTGGACCAAATTCCATAAATTGGACATTAATAATGACTTTAATAATGAGGAACTTAGAGAAAAAAAAAAGCCTGCAAGGAGATCTCACTTTAACTGTAAAATCAATGAAATCAGGCATAGGAACTTGGAAAAAAAAAAGCTTCACGTGCTCCTAATTTAGTAGATTCTGTAACGACCCTAAAAAGTGAGAGTACATTCAATCTCAAATTTACACTTTCATTATCAAGTACTCACCTAGAGAAAAAAAGGAAATTCTAACTGTGCAAGCGAATAATATTTACTGACAGGTAACTTAAGGTAGAGCAAATAAAATTAAAAAAATTTCCAGCAAGAGAAATTTCAAATAAAAAATTAAAGAATTCTTAAATACTCTTGATATGAAAATGCATGATCAAAACAAGATATTATCATTTCCCAAATAAAACATATTCTTAATCTACTTCAAAAATAAGAATGCTTGATGTAAGCCCATAGAGTTTCTAATTGATTCAACGTAGAATATTGGGATCACCGCTAACACCTCCCTTGTTCATAAAATTCAAACATTCGGGCCGAATTCATCAAACTCACTCGTCTGGATAAGATGTTCCATACTAATGTTATAAGTCAGTCCCCCATTGAAAGATCATATGAAAACTATCTATCATAGTTTATTTCTTTCCGAGATAGTATTTCTCCACATATTTATGCATAGGTTCTTTTCATATGATAATGCGATAAAATTCAATTATAAAATCCTCAAATTTACTCCCATCTCTTCACATTCTAATTTTAAGACATAAAATAACTATAATGAGCCAAGGAGAAACAATTTGAATGCTTTCAATCAAGCTAAGGTGGTATAAGCCTTAAAGAACTCTTATCAGAAGATTTAAAATCCGATTAGCCTCTAGATAGTTGGGTGCCATCTTTTCAAAACTAGATCTAAAAAAACATGGATCATTAGTAGGTGGGTGTGCTTTCACCTTACAAGAAATATGTGCTCTCAGTTGTCATGAACAAATACTACATTCGTCAAGATGTACTGTATTTTAAAGTTGTTGCGTTGAATATCCACCTACATTTAGTTGCTCTTTTCATTTGTAAAAGAGTTAATCTCTAAATTCTTATGCAGCATATCTCCTTGAAAAGTCATGATATCTTCAACAACAAAGATCTATAAGCAAATATCATTTAGTAATTCAAAAAAAACATACAACAACAACAACAAAGCCTTAATCCCACTAAGTGGGTCAGCTACATGAATCTTTTTTCTCCATCGCGTCCTATTTAGTGCAATATTTTCATTTAATTCTAATAAATTAAGATCATTTTTTATACAATAAGCCCAAGTCTTCCTAGGTCTGCCTCTGCTTTTTTTAACATAAGTCGAATATAAAACATCTACTCTACTAATAGGATCATCAAATGGTCGACATTTGACCAAATCATCTAAGGCGAAACTTTCTAAATTTGTCCGTCACTGGAGCTACACCAACCCTATCACGGATATATTAAAAAAAACATACATTTAATCAATTTTTTTTTTTAAATTAAGCTTTTGAATTTGGAGGTATTTCTTTCAAGTATGTAATCACCATTGTATACTATCCCAAAAATCTAGTTTTGTTCCAAAAAAAAACGAATATTTGAAGTTGTTTTGTTCAATTTGCCTATGAACAAATTTCTGCAAGCCAGAAACATAAAAAAAAATGCAGAATATGAAAATGCATGTGTAAACATCAACATGTACTTGGAAATTAAAATCACAAATTGTTGCCTGCATAAACAAGAGCTTAACAATTTTAGTTAGTACAACAGTGTTGTGCAACTCTTGCAATCTCGCTGTCTCCATGAAAATTAAACTTGCAATGTGAGATACATCATGAGTGTTATTGCAAGAAAAAAATAATTCATTTTGGAGAAACTCCAAAACCTAGTAACGGGCTAATATCATGCAAGAACTCCCTAGCAAGAAGTAGTCCAATCTTAAGAATATAAAGTTTAGGCACACTAATATCTCCTAAGTCGTCATCAAAATAACACGAATTATCAATGACCTTGTCAATATCCTCATCCTCCAAATCATGATCATTCAAAATAGAACACTTGGGCTCTACACCAAGGTTTGAAAAACCGAACAAGACAGGCCAACTCAATAGGTTTGATTGTGAACTGAATACGTCCGGTAATCTTGAGAATCAATTTCACATCGAACTGATAAAATCTTATATGAACCGTCAGTCGAACTGCTAAACTGATCACCGATCAATTTGAATTACCTAGTTAATTACTTCTAATTCTTAATTAAATGGATTTTTTTTAAACAATATCTAATTCCATTGATTATATTAAATTAAATATAAAATTATGAATTTAAAAACTTCAACTTTAATGATTAATATGAGTATATAAGCTAATTCAAACATGCCCACCACCTAAGTGATTTTGGAGCTCAAAACATATAACTATTTTTTTAAGATAAATAGTGAAATGCTAAGTTTCCTCCAAAATGTGTGACTAAAAAACTGAGTGCTGAAAATGAGTTGGGTTGTAGAAATGAAGAATTTGATTGGACTTCAAAAATATTAAATGGGCTGCAAAAAGTAGGGTTATTATAAAAAAATTATTTTATTTTATTTTTTTTTGTATTATAAACTTTTTATCCTTATTAATTATTATAAATTATATTCCTACTACAAATTATTGTTGTATATCTATATTAATTTTTTTTCTATTTTGAATTATATTTAATATGTATAAATTAATATTTATCTATTTATAATACCGATATAATTATATCTTGATGAGCTTTATAAGAAATTTAAAGTTATAATAATAAAAAAACTTACTTGTGTACAAGTGCTATTTATGTTTGCCACATATTCACATTATTGTGTTTTTAAATTATCTTAAAATAATTTTAATATTTATTACATCATCTAGTTCAACTCATGATTGAACATTGAAAGTTTTCTTCCAGTTCAATGGTCGATTCGGTTTTCACAATCTTGTCCTACACTTTTTCGTATGTCATTTCATATGAAATTTAAAATAGTTGACATCTATATTATCCTTAGAAGTGAATTTGATGAAGGTTTTAAAAAGGGTTAGATTTATAGTTAAATTGTGTAGCAAATTATGTTGCAGTCTTCGCCACTAAATCATTAAAAGTGTCTAAATATTCAGTGACAAACACATTCACTTGCTTAAAATTCATTAAATACCAATAAGGTTCTTGTTATGATGTTTTAGGCAGCAATTAGATCATAATATCTCATTCATTTTCACCCGGCTGAGCATGTCTTCTAACCACTCTTGCTTTGCCAAAAAAATGAAACCAATAAATATTTGCATTGCCCATAAAATTCATTTAAGCATAAGCAACTCTCTGATAATCATCCATTTAGCAACGGTTAAAGAAATCATCAATTTGGCTAAGCAAGTCATTTTAGTTTCGCTAAAATGGGGAACCTGCATGCAAATTACTATGTGGGATAGGTAACATGACTGTTACAAGCGGTGTTTCAAAGTTAATCCGACCAATTATTGTTTCAAGCAGAGTTTGTATTTTATTGTTATTCTTACCAAAGAATTATTGAATTTGTTCTAGGCTTCTAGCCTATCATTACTTGCGCTAAAACTTAGTTCTCCAACTATTTCAACTAACCGCTCCAACTAAGCATTCTAACTGATTTTGGCGGCATATTGTTCCACTAGAGTTAGGGTACATATACTACGATTGTGCAAACAAATAATTACAATTAAATGTTTATGTAAAAGTAATTGTTGATGTGAAATGTCTAAATGATATGAAATGATATGAAAGATGAAAATATATACAAATGTAAGCTTACACAAAACTATAAGAAAAAATGGTTCAACTAGTTAACAAAAATAATCTGAAATAATGAAATTTAATTTGTTCATGTTAAAGAAAATTAGGATTCTTATGTTTTGACCAATGTCATGATTGAAAGGCCCTAATAATATCTAGTGAAACTCACCTTCTCACCAAGTTTTTTAGCACTCAAGAGATTTGTAAGGGGAAAGTAAAAAATAAAAGGGTCGAGTCAATTTAATGGAGCAAACTATTTGAAAGAATATCATCAGATTAAAAAAAACAATCTATTAAATATAAGAAAATACACCACATAACAGATAAAATGATGAACCCAATGTCAGTAAAGAAAGGTTACCTCACGTAAGTATCTCTCCAAATATTGTCCCTTCAACCAAGTGAAATTATTACAAACTTGAAGGGGAGCCCAAGCCATGTTTTAGAGTGATAAAATATTTTTGGAAAAACAAGCCTCAAAAGATGTATAAAAAGATAAGGTAGTCAAGGAATTAGCGTTTTTTTGTGAAGGAATTATAAAAATAAACACAAATTATGAGTCAAATATATAAGACACAACCCGAAAACAAAATACCCTAAATCTAACTTTACATCTTTCGTGTGAAAAATGCATAAAATCCTAGAGCTTGAAACTACATTAAAAAATTAGATTAATATGTCTATATATGTCCTGAAAAGATTAATGAATATTTATGGACTCTTAGTATTTTCTACATTTTATTTGAAGAATGAGCCATGCAACCCTAATTTGAAAGCAGATTCTAGTATACAACCTTGTAAAAGAGGATAAAAAAAATGTTTCTAAATAAAATGTTGATCTCTCACCAAGTTTCAAGGGATTTACATTAATCAAAGGCCAAAGGATCAAAATTTGGTCAGTTCTACCCAAAACTATTGGACTCCTTTAGGATGGCATTTGGTTAGGATTTTGGTAAGGAAAAATTATGGAGAAGATAAGAAGATGAAGAGAGACCAATATAAGTAAATAGGTCATGATAAAATAACCTATCAGTCACCAAAATAATAGAAGCAATGAAAATTTAACAAACATCCACCTCCAAGGTGGAGCATCAAGCCGGGAGTTTTTGAAAGGAAGTCCATTTTTTTTCAACATTCAACAGAGGATGACACTAAATATGACGCAATGGAGAAAAGGATTCATGTTGCCAACCCCACTTAGTGGGACAAAGTTTTTGTTGTTGTTGCATTCAACAGACAATGTCATTTAACAAATAATAAATAAATAGGTCCATAAGATATCTTAATCAAGAAAAAATTTTAAAAGGGGGAGAGAGGAAGGGGACCTCCTCTTAAAAGGGCAAAAGAGTAAAGCTTAATGCCTTAAAAATCCTAAAAAATTAGAAGAAAATTTTTAATTAATTTTTAATCATATAATTGATTACTTCTCTCATAATGTTTCATAATTTCCTCCAATAACTTGAAATTTAAGTTCACAAGAGAAGTTCTAATCATGTAATTGATTACTTCTCCCTCATAATTTTTCAGAATTCCATCCCATAACTTCAAATTTAAGTTGACGAGAAAATTAAATTTTCAAATATTACCATATAAGTCCATAACATGAAAACAGAAGTAAAACTTACACAAAATTACAACATAAGACCTCAAATAAATAAATGTAATTAAAATACCCATCATGCTCCCTGCGGTTGACTCATCACAAGTACAAAGCTAATCCTGAATAAAACCATGCTTAACTTGGTTATGTAGAACCCCCTACACTTCAACAACTAACTTTACAGAATCATAGAAAAAACACTTACAAGTCATCTTACACCTTGATATGCTACTTTTTAAAAAGAAACCAAAAAACAAAAAGTTAAGCCACGTTTGCAAACTGTAAATTGCACCACATCACATATCCTATAGATTAATCCAAAGTAAATTGAAATTACCATCAATTCGATTTGAAGCACTTGCTGCAGCCATTTTGTGCCCGGATCTGGTCCGTTGAGACATTTTTGTAGAAAGCTTGATCTTGGAAGTTGGAGTCGTAAATTCCTTATATAATGATTTATTAAATATTTTCTCAGCAGAATGGAGCAGTTTGTGCAGCGTATCACTCAATATTGTCCCCTGCATGAAATAAAGATGATGCATGAGCTAAATTAATATTGTCCGCTGCATGAAATAATGATGATACATAAGCTAAAGTGAAGCTAAACAAACACAACACGTAGAGTAATATGAGCAAAACTTCGCAATTTAGAATCCCAAATTGGTAAAAAACAACAAAAAAACAAAAAAAGAGCACCACAAATAAGCACGGTTTAAACAAAAAGATTTATCAAACTGGACATTTTGTTCAAAAATTTACGTAAGAAAAGGAAAATAAGAAAAAGGTTGACCTTTAACAGTAGAATAAGCTTTGCATCAGATTAAGCCAAATAAATTACAAATGTAAAACATTACATAGGATTTTCCCTATAACTCTATTGATCATGAAATTTACTTTTCCATAAACTTTGAAAATATATTATCATCTGTTTCCGATGTAATTTAGAGGAAAATTCTAGATCGGGCAATGTGGCACTTCACACATTATGCTAACTAATTGCATCAATTTTAAGTTTAATAGGAAGAAATTTTGATATTGGCTTTCTTTTGCTCTTTAAAATATTTTAATCCATCATTCACCCAATGAATAATCTATCAATGTTAGTTTAAATTTTAATTAAATCCATTGCACCGAACTTTAAAAATTACATAGTATCCCAATTTGTAGTTCGTGTGAAGTCAGGTGTAGTTTGAATTTTTGTTAAATCTAATGCACCAAATTTTTAAGTCGAGCGATATTAGTGGAATAGCTGAAGCCAATACTTAGAGCCATTCAATTATTTGAATGCTACTTGATAAAAGTAAACATTTAGGTGGTTGCATGAGATCCAATATTTGGATAGAACCTCATTGAAAGAAAGTTCACAAAAAGACGGTGCTTGGCATGGTTCCAATGCTTCATATCTAAGTTAAATTTTAGACAAATAGGTTTGGACAAATAGGTTTGGGCAAATGCCTTGTTGTCATTTTGTCTCATATAAATTATGTATAAAACCTGAATTGATAAAAAAAATAAAATAAAATTTATTTTAAAATATACCCTATTTTTGCATCCCAAAAATTATCCAAATTATTTTTATAAAAGTCTCCATTTTATTCTAATCAAATTGAAATATATATGAATTATTAATGTATTTAATTTTATAAAAATAATTTATTAAACTAATCAAACTTACGCAAATCACCAAATTAACAAAATTAATTAATGTCAAAAATAATCTGGCTACTGTAGCAAATTTCCCTTCCTCCGCTTTGGTTGCCATGCAACTGTGGGATGAATAAATAAACAGCTGAGATTAATTAATCGATTAAAATCGTATTTACCAATATCTATCTATCTATCTATCTATCTATCTATCTATATATATATATATGTGTGTGTGTGTGTGTGTGTGTGTGTGTGTGTGTGTGTGTGTGTGTGTGTGTGTGTGTGTGTGTGTGTGTGTCTAAATTTAATGCAATAGCTTCCCTATTAGTTTTTCTGTTTTTTTTTTACTCCCGTACCTCTAATTTCTCCCTTCATTATTTATCCTGCCTTATTTAGTTGCACCGCCGAGTGTAACCTTCCGCTGCCCTAACCGTAGTTCCGGAGATCTTCTCCTTCCAGTATAGCTATTTTAAACCAATATTTTCTTTGATAAATCTCTGGTTTATCTTGGATTTGGATGGTGAAGTTTTTCTTGTGTTTATTTGATTTTGGTGGGCGATTTGTGATGGTAGGTTTGGTGGTTGTTTCTTATCCGTTTATCTCTATTTGAAAATGTTCATGCAAAGCAAACTACAAATGATATACTTAGCCCCAAAAATGTGTCAATGAAGTATATTGGTTAAGAAATCTTACTGTGTGATGCGTAGCACTCATGCATTATGGCATATAGTAACCCAAAAGCGTAAGAAGGGGCAACATACCTTCATTGCCATCATTTTAATTCTCAGATCTATAAAGCATCTCAAGCTCATTGTTTTTTTAGAATGTTGATGCAAACAGCCTTTTCTTTCAAAAGATCACATGAAGCATATGCCTCAATAACACACAAAGACCCATGAACGAATCAGTAAAGTAGATAGCCTTTGAATAATTTGTTCAAGCCATTGTACGCTTATATGTTGATACCCCTGTGGGGTATATAATAAGAAAATTGTGTATGATAGAGCAACAGAACTTGATTGCCACCATTGTGATTCTCACTTCTATGAAGCATCAGCAGTTCTTGTCTGTTAGAGCATGCTCATGAAAACCAAATTGCAAAATGTTATGATCAGATAAGTTCTTTTCTTTTCAATGACACGCACCCAAAAAAGAGACAGTAAAGTAGATAGCCACTGAATAATTCGATTCATACGATTTTACACATATATATTGATATACCTTTGGAAAATACAGCAAGAAGATTGTTTATCATTACAACAGTACTTCTTTGGCACCATTCTTATTGACACTCCTATGAAACATCAGTTGTTCTTGTTATGCTTAGAGAATCTCCTCTTTTCAATGACACACAAACCATAAATGAGGCAGTCAAGTAGATTGTCTCCGAATAATTTGTTTCATGTCATGCTATGCTTATATACTGATACCCCTCTAGAGCATATAGTAAGAAAATTGTGTATGATAGGGCAACAGAACTTAGTTGCCACCATTGTTATTCTCACTGCTATGAATCATCAGCAGTTGATGTCATGTTTAACCATGCTCATGCAAATCGAATTGCAAAATGTTATGCTTTGAGAAGTTATTATAAAGGCAATGATGGCAGTAAAATAATAGCCTTTGAATAATTTGTTTCATAGCAAAGTATGTTTAGATACTCATCTCCAATGGGTCATATGAAGTTTGTGTGTGAAAGGCAGACAGAACTTCATTGCCACCATTGTTATTCTAACTATTACGAAACATTAGTACTTCTTATTTTATTCACACACACACACCCATAAATGAGGCAGTAAAACAGATAGTCTCTGAATAATTTGTTTCATATCACTATGCTTGGATGCTCACACTACTCTGGGGCATATAATAAGAAGATTGCATTTATCGGACGTTGTGGTGCCCTCACCCAGAATGTCATGGTTGTATGTGACTTCAATATGTGCTTCATTTTCGTCATGCCCGGTTGGGACGGTAGTGCGCAGCAGAATTTTCAAGGCTGTTATGTAAAATCCTAACTACAACTTCCCTCACCTACGGCACGGTATGTCACATCCCCAATTTCTTAGATTAATCACTTCAAACATCATACTAAACCTGAATTCATTTCAGGAAAATATTATTTGGTCGATGCGGGCTATCCATTATAACGAGGGTATCTGAAACTCTTTCATGATACAAAATATCATCTGTCTGATTTCGAGCGAGTCAGCAACGTTACACGTGGAAGAAAAGAGTTATTTAACAGAAGATATTCATTTTTATGAGGTGTCACTGAGAGGATTTTCGAGGTTTGAAAAAATAAATGGGTCATACTACGAGATATGTCATCTTACTCATTTCCTAAACAGGTCCAGATAATAATAACCACGATGGCGCTGCACAATTACATTAGACGGCATCCGTCTGGAAGCAACATTGACTTCCGCAGTGCCGAAAAGGATCAACATGTCCCTGTAGAAGCGTTTGAGTACCTCCTCGGGCAATCTCTGCCACGAGATGACAATGATCACTCTACTATTTGTATAAATGAAGGGGAAGGTGCAAATGAAATGGCAGCTCTTAGGAAACAAATCACTGAGACGATAGTCGCAGTGTGATTGGAATATTGTGTGATTTCACCTGTAGTTACTCTTGGAATATTGTGTCTTAACGATTGTCATGCTACTGCGAACTAGAGATATCATTTCTGAGGTCACGACAGTCCAAATTTGCGGTAGACATTTTTACGGATGCCTCCGGAGACTTGCAGAACAGTGAGACTTATTCTGGTGGGCTAACGGTCAGGTTGATGTCGGCCGCTTAAAGTTGCGTCCTTTTTTTTAGAGATTTAATTTAATGGATATATGTATATTAGTTTTGAAAATAAGATTTTTAAATTTTAAAATATTAGAATGAGAAAGGACGGATCTCATTCGTTAAGTAGTTTGGATGAACGAGCGTAATATCGCGAGTAACGCATTTATTCCGAAGAATAGACACCCTACTCGACAATATCGCTCGATCAAATAAACCACAAAATTCATGACATCCGTTCTGGTCTGCGAACCTTTATGTGGACCGACAAATTCCCCTATTTAATACAAAAGAATCAAATAGGGTTTATATTATCTGGGGTCTTTAAAACTCCCTATAGCGGCAAGCCCCTATAGTTAATTACCCCTCAAATGACCGAAGTCACCTGAGATAACTCTCGATTTAGATTGCGGGTTTCTATCTTCATGAATTCAAAAGGTAGGGTTTTCAACGAAATGAGGTAGTAGGAAATCCAATAGGTGAAAGGCACAAGAAGGAACGGTTATTTCTGGAGTCAAAGAAAGAAGGGTAGGGGATGTCACAGATCTCGAGGAGGACCTCGAGGACGTCCCAGACTATCCTATGGTTGGGCTTTAAATTTTGGAAAGGGATTTATTTTAATTTCAATCCTGCAAATTAATTATAGGAATTACGTTTGCATAATGTCCTGATTATGCAAACTACCTGAAAGATAGGAGGGCTTACGTCGTATCAGACGACAACTCAGAAACCTAAGCGAGTTAGGGCTTATATCGCACAGGAGGGTTATGCAAAGGCCTAAAAGAAAATGTGAGGGTTTATGTCGCGCTGGGCGGACTACCTCGAAATCCTAAGGCTTGTTATTTAAACTAAAGAATGGTTTTGCTGATGTCGACACATGTTTTGCTGAAGAAGATGGTCGTGCTGCCCACCGTGCTCCAAGCTCCACGTCGTAGCAAGAATCGCAGTTTAGATTTAAAGTCTTAAGTTAAAGTGAGCATGCAAGTCGTTTATTTCATTTTATTATCATTTTTTATTGCAACAGTGAGTGTGTGCAACAGTGACAGGTGTAGCAAAAGAAAACAGTAAACAGAAACATGCTATAGTGAATAACATAAAACACCTATCAAAAAAACAGAGTATGCTAAGCTAAGCAGGAAACATGCTAAACTAAGCAGGAATAACATGCTACGACAAGTAAAACATACTAAGCAAGTATAAACTGAAAGTAAACAGGCTAGACTAGCAGAAGTATATGCTGAAAAGTAAGCATGCATAACAGTAAAGAAAGTAAAGACTGTCACAGGAGTACCGTATGCTTTGCTTATCCTCGGCGCGCTGTTACCTGTTTATTGTTATTTTTTTATATTTTTCTTATTTCCTGCAGCAGATTTATTAGTACCAAAAGAGCAGGAGTAGAAGTAGTAAGTGAAAACAACCTAGCTAAACAGGGGTACTATGGTGTGTACAAAGAAAGTAAAGTCTGAAAACTCAACAGTAAAAACGAAGGAAAACGGCGAGAAAGCGAGGAAAATCACAGAAGAAAACTAAGAAAGTCGGGAAAGAAAGAAAAGAAACGTCCGTAGAAAACTCCGAGAAAAGCCACAAACGAGAACAAAACAAAACCGTAGAAAACTGCAAAAAGCACCGTGAGAAACCCACAAACGACCCGCTAAACTCATGGCGAACCATAAGAAAGTCATGGGCCTCTGGAAAGAAAGACCCGTAAGCACGGTGGTGTTTCGGACTCAGAGCTGTGCTAATGTCCGGACTTGAGTGCTGACTACTAGACCGACTTTCACGTGAAGACAGATCCTAATCCGACTCGAATAACTGACCGTGGACCTTTATAAATTTTCATACATTTCATTTTTTGGTTTTCATGCAAGCAAGATCTGTAGGTAAGTAAGTCGTGTAGTAGTGGAGGTAATTTTGTATTTTTCAAACATATGTATTTTTTTGTTTTAAAACATTTCGATCCACGGGTCGACTATTCTAATAGACTGGGTCTACGAACATTAGATCGTCGGCGGTAGAAACCCCGAGGACGGTCGAACGGTTCCGTGATTCTCGCTCTACTCTCTGCGAGTCTCCGAGTCGAGCGGCCCCATTCTATGATTCTCGTAATTTTTCTCGTTTTGCGGTCTCATCCATGTCCCCACCGCACTTACAGCCTTGCTTGATGGCCCCATATATAACCCAAGGGGGTTATATATGCACACCTACACGTCCCCTGTAGGTGTGTGCTTTGAGCCAAGAAACAAGGTGAAACTAGGGATGAGAGGTCAAGGAAAGGAGGACGGAAAGCGGCTCACTTAACACAAATTCGAAAAGAAGTGAGTCGATTTCCAATAATCAGAAAACACGTAAGTCACCCTGGACTCCCGACCGACCTCACATGTCCTGAGAAAAGGACTAAAGGCACCTCGACGCTCTCGAAGAGGATGAGGACTAGACCCCTAAGAACACACTCCCTTTTCCCGAATAACAGTGAAATCATAAATGAAGATAAAATAAAAAGAAGAAAAGCTGCTGCCCGGTCTTCGGATCCCGGGTCACTAAACTAGGAGGGCTATCACAAAACTCCAAGGCCTAGCCCCTTCACTTTCCTTTCTCTTTTCTTTTCTTTTCTTTTACTCCAATTTCATTTCATGCTACAAATTTCGGGGCCTGAACAAATGCTGCAACAAAGGCCCCCAACCCCAACATCAATTTATCACATAATTGCCAAACTCACGCTTTTGCATATTTCCTTCATCAATTTCAACACTTAACTCCCAAAACATTAATTGAAGCAAATGAGGAACGCTCCCACACTCATCCAAACTATCTCACAAGCAAGTGTAGTAAGAAATAAGAAAGAAGAAACATCACCACATCCACCATGTCATTCACCCAAGCTTTCGGCCAAGACAGGAGCAAGGAGAGGCTCGCGGCCAAAGTCACAACAAAAGAAGCCTCAAGGGGTAGAGCCCTTACCAAATCCCAAATTTCCATAAAGAAGCTCACGACCGAGCCTAACAAAAGACAACAAGGTAAGGCTTCCCACAATTCAGCACATCACAAGTGAAGCTCACGGCCAAAGCTCCCTAACAAGCCGCTCGCACACTTCCGACTCAACACAAAGCCAAAACCCGAGCCCTCAAGGAGCTCCAAATAAGGGTGCAGCCGAGCCACCTATACTATTTCAAATTCATCACAAATAAATAGGAAGAAATCCACTAAGTAACCAAGCAATTCAGCCCCAGCCATAGCTTAACAAAGCATACAAACCGAGCCCCATATAGACCTTAACCCGAGCCCCAAACCAAGGCTGCACTAGGGGAGGTTGCATGAACAGCAGGAACCAAAACAGAACCCCACTACAAACTACAGGAGCAGCTGTCAGGCAGCAACAAGACAAAGTCACAAAAGGGCCCCAAGTCAAGCGCTTAAAGGGACAGAATCAGCAAAACAGAAACAGTAGAAAAGGGAGCAGCTCCCCCCTTAAATCCCAAATCCAAGCGTCACGACAGAGGACAGCTGCAGGAGCAGCGAAAACACAAAGAGACAAGCCCCTTTTTTTAAGTGCAATAGGGCTAGCTGCTAGGCAGCATAAAATGAAAATAAAACCAGCCCCTAATTTGAATGCCAAAACAACTCCAAAACCCAGAAAACAGAAGCCAACAGGAACAGCCACCCCAAGCCTCCTTTAGAATGAAACAAACTTGCTTAAGAGTATAATGAGTCAAGATAGAGTTTAAAATTCAGCTAAACATGAAGCTTAGGTAAGCATTCCCATACCTCCAGCATATCCAAGCATAAGCCTTCAACATATTTCAAATGAAAGTAAACTTAGAGCTCTCTAAATCAATCTAAAGCCATCCTAGCATGCTTTTTCTTTTTTTTTTTTTTGAACAAAGAAGAAGTGAGAGGAGCAAAAAGAGTAAGCTCCACATGTATATAGATTAAGCAAACCATTTCATGCTCCACATGCCTGTACTTTTAAACAAGCTCTCCATATTTCACATCAAGCTAGAATGAATAAAGCAAAGGGGAGAGCCACATCACGTTGTTTCCAACCATAAAATTTTCACCCAACCTAAAAGCAGGGCATGAATATCATCAAACATAAATGCTGAAATTAGGGGAGCTCATACCTTAGTGAGAGATTAAGCAACCCACACTACAGCCCAACAGGCAGTAAGGAAACAGCACGGTCCAAGTTCAAAACCGAGCAGCAAGGCTCCAGAAAAGCTCAGGGCAAAGAGCTAACAGCACTTCCTCACGTCACACACACACTCAAACTCAAAACCGTGAGCAGAAGAGAGGAAGAGTAGAGGAAAGAGGGGGAGAAAAGAAAATAGCAGCACCTTCTTCCCAACAGAAATTCGGCCAGCCCTAAAGCTCCCCCAAAATGGGGTTTAAATAGCCAGAGAAACAGAAAAGAGGGCAAGCCAAGCTCACCCAAAGCCATCGTCACTCACCTGGAGTCAACAGCTACAAAGGGACGGGTCGCACCTGTCACCAGAACCCACGCACGCAGGAGAGGATTGAGAGAAGAAGGAGGAAGAGGCATTGGGAAGTAGAGAAGAACTTCCCCAATTATGCTAAGGAGACTGGCTCAACTGAGGCCAATGCTCAAAGAGGAAAGCCCTCGGTATCGAGAAGGAGGAGCTCGAGCAGGGTGTCTCGTGAGGTCAATCTCTCTAGCGTGGAGGAGACACAATGGTCTCGTCTCGGGCGAGACGATACGAGCGAGAGGCGGGAGCTAGGGCTCACGCGACCGAATGGGAGAGAGTCGCGGGAAGGAGAGGGGCTCGGCGCGAGCGGGAAAATAGGAGACGGGTGCGTGAGGGAAATAAGGGTTTTGGGTTTTAAAGGATTTAAAAAGGATTTTAAAATAAAATAAAGCTTATTTTATTAAACTACGCCGAATTTCGCGTCGCAAACCCGCGCTCGAAAACATGCAAGTTATATGTCTTTCCCAAGCAAATTCGACGTCCCAGACGCAACGTCGCAGTCCGTTTCGCGATCCGAGGTCGTTCGGAGAACCTCGTCACCAGTCGAGTCGAAAGTGCGTCAAATTTGATCTCGTCAAAATTCTGACCTTGATGTCGCTCGTTCTGGCATTCTGACCCTGCTCTTGATCGGCTGCGGAGAATTTGAAGACGTCGAGGCCGTGGCTCGAGGAATTTATGCTCGGTAGTGCAGAAAATGTGCACGAGGCCATCCTAAGGTCCAGTGGTCCTATAGGAACTCAATTTGGAGTCCTAACGCCAATTCCAACCTACCTGCTGTAAGCTAGAGGTCGGAATTTCGTCCGGGATTCCAAAAGAGTGTCGAAGTGGTTTCGAGCATTCTAAAAACGAGGTGGGCCCATTGCTAAGAATCTAAGATCGTCGGGGAAGCTCCTAAAGCTAGAACCCTAAATCCTAGGAGGAAAGCTAAACCTCAACAAAAGTGAGGTCAACGGTTGACTCCACTGCAGAAAGTGATCGCGAATTAATAGCATCATTGGAGGACAGTTTAGGACGAGACGTATACAGCCTTCATGCGAAAGATAATATAATCATCATTTTACTTATAATTTTATTAGTTATTTTCTTTTTCTTAGCATTTTTCGTAGTCATCGTTAAGTAAGTGTTGTATATGAACTTTTTGTTCCATTTTAAAATGAATTTCTCCTTCTGAAGTTTCAAAAATGTGATTGTTACAGTTATGTTTTAACAGTTTTACCAAAAAGTGGCAGAATAGTCATTTTTCCATAAACAACTGCCCCACAGCTATTTTCACACAGCTGCACCAAACAGACGGTCAGCTTCCCCGCAACACCTTTCTTGGGCAGCACAACTGCAGCTGAAAAGCTACAACTGCCCCAAACAGACCCTAAATCTCGCAAAACCATCTTCGAACGAGATTTGTTAAGGAGAATCAGGATTTAGGAACCTAAAAGACTTGAAGATGTCATTTTTACTATTTATTTTTTAAGTGTTATGCATGTACATCTCCCAAAAAAATTTATTTCAAAAATTAGAATCTCACCCTTTCAAATAAAACAAAAATAAATAAATATTATTTTAGTTATGTTGCTAAAGTCAAAATCAATTAGGTTCATAATTTCTAATTTTTCAAAATATTATAATAAAAATGATAAATGTTGATTAGGTTATACCTAATTTAGTGAATAAATAAATTTAATTACTTAACTATTTATAATTTATTTTTCTAAATGGTGTTGAATCGCTAGTCAAACCGTTGAATTTTGAGAGGTGTCACGTTTGCCGCCTCGAAGTAACTGCTTTTTATTATAGGATAAATGTACCCTTCAAACTTAGGGGCATTAGTCATTCTTATTTGTAGTAGATCCAGAACTATTTCATATGACTGTCAGTCATACATTTGTTACTTCATATATTTTTATATAGGTTTCATTTATTGCTCATAATGAAATAACCCGCTGTCTTAAATTATTGCCACAAAATTTCCTGTATAATTTAGTCCTACATTTATGATATTTTCATTTCATGCATGTACTTGTATGAATTTGCATTTGTCATATCATAAACTTGCATTAAATAACATTTTTTATATATTATACATATGGAAGATTTAGTATGTTGGTGTGTGATGATAAGTTGGTCGGTGGAACCCCTTTGGCTAGTGACTAGCCGGGTCGATGGGCCCACAGAGTGACTATTTTGTAGAAAATTAGCAGGTTTTCTTGGGTTGATATTGACCTTCCCGATTTCATGTTATCTATTAAAATTGATTATATAAATAATAAATAGAAACTTGAATACTAAGAAATTTGATTAGAAATAATTGTATGTTTTCTTATGATAAGTAAGCATATATTTGATTTTTATTGCTCTCTTGTTGTCTTATGATGTTATAAATGCACTAGTAATTGTCTCTATTTGTTATTCATATTGTATGCCTCATATCCTTTGTCATTTATGATTTAATAAGTAGTTTTTATTTACTGAGTTTGCTTGTCAAAATCACTCCTTGATATTTTGCATAACAGATTCTACTCAGCCACAAGCATGACAGTCTCAACCGAAGCAAACTTGGTAGTTTTATATTTCCTGCTTAGGCATTTTTATAGTATTTATTTTAGTTATTATATTTTTCCTTTTGGGTCTGGGTAGTCATTCGTTATTTTACTTTTGTTAGGACTATTTTCTGCTACCTTTCAGTTGTATCAGTGAACTATTTATTAAGAAATAAATATAATTTTTTTTATTTACTATTGTTGTTATTTGTATCAGTAAACTATTTGCATATTCAATTTATTTCATCATGCCCAGCATTGTCAGAGTGTCTCTCCTTCCAGATCTGAGATGTAACAATTCTCTCTTCTATGAAATAAAATCTTTTATAGGATTTGGAGAACCTCCCTCCCAGAGTTATAAAATCATGAAGAGAGAAAAAAAAAAATTTTTGCCTTCTCTATTGGTTTTTGTGAAGATTCTTGTGATTTCATGCAAATAAGACAATAGCATTTACATTATTTTCAAACTAGTTTGGCACAGTTCCATCTATTCAAATAAAATTCTGCAACCAAGTCTTTCATGAATTTTATTTTAACTTTCACTCACTTTCATAAATATTCCTTTTTTAGGAATTTAAGGGTTTGAAATTTTTTCGATAATAAGCAAAAGTATTTGATTAATTTGTCAGTTTATTTATAAATGTTACATCTTTAAATTTAGACTAAATCACTCTGGTGTGTTTGTAAGTTTCTTAACATTAAGGTTGGGCTGATTTCAAATATTGCATCATCGACTGACTGAACTTTAGTGTCAAAGTGGTGCTAAAGGGTTCCATTAAACATAGAAGTTCCAATTATTTGACAAGCTGAAAAATTAATTGGGATGTCAAGTGAGGCTGATAATTACTTGTTATCTTCTTCCTAAACTAAATCAGAGAACTGGTATGATATTCATCAATAATATCGAGGAATTATTTTATAGGTTCAGCTGATATAAGGAACCGTACCTCAAATCCAAGGAAAGCTTATTCAAGGAGACCCAAAAAAAAATTATGAGCTGGGAGGCTAAGATAGCCTCAATATTTACCCAATTAGAAGAGAAGAAAGCTTAATATCATTTTTTTAGTGTGATGAGTGCTTTAAACTTTTTCCAAATGCAATGCGCAAGATCTTATTTTTGCTTCAAAGTGCAAAGTGACGCTTTTATCAACTAAAGCATTGATAGGTTATATAAACTATGAATGTATAAATACATTAAATAACAATTATAAATTATAAAATATGACGTAAAAGTTAAAATAAAATTTTAAAAAAATGTGGTATGACACTTAATTTGCAAACATCAAGGGCGAACCTACAAATTAAAATTTTGAAAAATTTATAAAAGTTTGCTGCTATAATTAAAAACTTAAAATTTACAAAAAAAAAACTTGCAAATTAACTTCGGCTTCGAAGCACGCTTCAGCGAAGTGAAGCAGTCATCCTACAATCCGCTTCGCTTTGCTCAAGAAGCACACTTTTAAAAACAGTGTATTTTCCATAGGAGTTATTATATAGAAGGAAAAGAACACTTTGAGAAGGTTAAAACATAGGCTGATGAGATTAAAGGGGTTGGAGAGCCCTCCAAAAATTTTAGTACAAATGGCAGGTAATAAAAGACAGCAAGATGCGATACCAAAGAGTAGCATTCCAAATTTGAATGGTATGTCAATAGGGAATAAAGAACACGTTGCAATTTAATATATAATATATCCTTGCTTAAGCAAGATTCATTGATTGACTCCATGTGTATACATCCAAGAACATATAATACATTGTACCCAATTTTCACATCGCATACTTGTCATAAGAAAGATTTGTTGTAGTATAACACCTATAACAAGATAATGAATGCATAATATGTCCGTTACTAGGAGCGTATTGTATATTATGTTCTAGTAATATGCTCGGAATTCAAAAGTATACAGTAGATAAGATTGGATGGATATGCTTTTGGGGAAAAGCATTTAAATTAACAGTTACTGCATTGTAGAGCTTTTGATAAGTTTATTTTTTGTTGTGAACATGAATAAGTAACTCTACATAAAAGAAAAAAAAAACTACAAAAACATGCACGTATCAAGAAAGTTAATATTTCTTAGAAAATACTGTTAAACAAAATATTGATCAACATTTTTTATTTAGATTGTCCCTATATTGTAGCAGTTTCTTATAATAAACTAGTAATGATAAAAAATTTCAAATTCATTGCTAATAATAAATTCACACCATACTAGGTAAATGCAAATGTGAATACCTTCAAATGTGAATTCATGCACAAGGACCTATCTTCAGCATCATTATCTAGAACTTCATTCATAACTGAGCCATCGTTTTGAAGATTAAGGTACACTGCTAAAGTTGCAAGGGCCTCGATAGGAGATGTGTAGAAGGACTCGCATCGCACACAAGTTTCAATGCTTACCAGAGAAATTATAGTTAATGAATGCAATGTGACTTCAAAATGTGGGTATTGAAACAAAACCTTTCGCATATCAACATCTGCAATCAAATCTTTTAGCTGCCATGCTACTCCTGCTGCAAGACACAAGTCTTTCTCAATTTTGAACTTGTCAGATTTGGTAGATCCTTTTGGAACACCAAACCTAGGAGAACTCTTAACAGGTAATTTTATTTTCTTTTTAATAGACTGCAAAACCTGTGAAGGCACATCGAGTCCAAACTTGACAAGAAATCTGGAAGCAATATTCTGCAAAATACTGCTTAACTTTCCAATCAGTTCACTGAGCAAACCAAAAGAGAAAAAAAGCTTATGAATTTTTCGTATTAAACCATGCCTTTCTAGATCATCTGATAATCCAATACATTCAAGGGCCAAGAACAGGCATTGCTCATGTAATCCATGTAAATCATTTGAAGAAATTATTGAAGCAATGCTTAGTACAGCAATCTGAGCTCTAGAAGACGTTGCTGCATTAAACAAACTCTTTATTTTATCAGTCGACAATAATTCGATAAGAGTCTTAGTAGACAACTCAGTTGCCATGCAAGAGCATATATTCGCTGAAGCAATAATTAGCCCATCAATCTGATCAGAACTTAGATCATTTTCACCAAGTACTAAACCGAGAGAGAACCTGAGAAGTTCCACAAGGGACTTTGAAGATGAACCCTCTGACAAAGCAAATTCACAAAATCTTGCAGCAGCATCTACAGATCTTCTCATAAGTGCACTAAAACGGCTGCATGCCTCCTTTGTATCCAGATTTGGCGGGAAGTAAGAAGGAATGAGAAGCCTGGTTATTTTTCTAGCAACACGCTCATGATCATTGGCTAGGGAAGAAAATAAAGTATCTAAATTGACAATCTGAAAGAAATAGAAGAAAAATTACAAGGCAAGCATATCCCAAAAAATCAGAACTGAAAATAGAACTATGATCACTGTCAAAATAATTAGCGTATACCTTGTTAAATTGGAAAGATCGAATGTGTCCAACCACTAAAAGCAAATCAGCAGCAGCAATACGAACAGAAAGAGAAGGATCAGACAGCACAAAACTAAGTTTTGGAAGAAGAACTTTCAAAATTTCATGACTCTGAGGGTTTTCAAGCAAATATATGATTCCATTTAACGTAGATAGCCGAACTTCATTGCATATATCACGTGTCATGTCATCAACAACCTTTCCCAATAGTTTTGCTATTGTTAAAGAAGGAACAACTTCCCAAAATAAATTGAGAATACGACATAAACCTTCAACTGCCACTCCTCTGACCTCAGGGCATTCATCCGTAAGCAACTTCTGCAAGAGGAAAAATTGCCTCTCAAGTAAGGTATCCTTTTCCTCTTTTGTAGCATCAGGGTCTTCAAGTGGAAACAGATCTAAGAGTAGAAACAATGCATTTTGACGAACATTGGAGTTGGCAACCTGCCAAATGAATAATATAACAGAGATTATTTGTTAGAGATCAAATATATCTGCAATTAAGTGGTGCAGCACAAAATCAATTCCCAGCTTAAGTTTGATAGCATATTAGTGGGACGGTAGATGGAGAGGAAAAAAAAGAAGTGTTTGGGAATAAGAATGAATATTGAAAAAAGAAAAACAAAATAAAGAAGACATTAATTATCATTTCCTTTTAGAAGAAATTTTCCTCGTGCACACTGAAGACAAATATAGATTAATATGATTAAGAGATGGCGGAAACAAACATTCAGAAGCAATGAAGTAAGAATACAAGATTCACGAAAATACAAAGAACAGTATTCATTCCATCTTTAAAATGGGAAATCATGATGGTTGACATCAAGGGACGGAAGAAGAAGAGGGTGTAAAGATTGTCCTATAAAATTTCAAACTGAACTTGGCATTATTTTACAACATTTCATAAGATAAGGTTCGGTATAAGATATGCAGTTCTATTGTGAAACTATCAATTAGTCAATCATGATGGAAAATTAAGTAATGCAGTGGTTTGGGAAAATAACAAAGTTACTTGAACACAATATTCTCATGTGAAAATAAATGAAAACATACAGAAAACAAAAAACACAAACAACTAAGAGGTGCAACTAGAGTTGATAAAAAATTTTATGTTATTAGTCTCTGACTGGATTTGAATTCAAGGTGATTTAGATCGGAAAATCTAGAAAAATATGTAAGATTAATTTCTTCAAAACAAAGACAACAAAGGACTTAGTTATTTTGTAACAAAATAAATCATGCATTAAAATACAACAAGAAACAAAGAGAAAGCGTGCTTTAAAAAATAATTGCAAAGCAGAAAGTTGAATACACTCACCACCAACTAATTATACATTCATAAAACAATATACATTCATATATCATTATGAATGTGAATCCTATACTAGTTCTTGGGTATACACATGGTGGAGCTGCGAGTCAACCCCCTTCAAAAGATTTGGGGTTCTAAAAACAGACTCAATAATGCATTCAGTTCAATAATCTAAGAGTAAGTTGGAATTGATTAGGTTGCAAATTCTACCCATTCATGTGTGCACAACAACCAAGCTGATTAAGGAATTTTAGATTAAATCCAAAGAGGACAAGAGCCATATATGTCAAAGCATTTTTATATTATGTAAGTTGATTTGATTTCAATAAAAAAGACAGAAATGTGCTGATTTTATATGCCTGACATGCACATTGACCCCATGAAAAATATGTATAATATATTTTAATTCCTTTCCTAGCTAGCAATGTTAGTCCTTATAAAATCGAATAATATAAAATATCAAGAGCAAAGAACGTCTCAATAAGAATTCCTTCAAATTACAACTTTATACAAAGGATACTCCCTCTTTTATTCAAATGTCTAGCATAAAAATGCTAGCTAAGATTGGTAAAACCACTCGTACATGTGGCAACCCAAGGTAATAAAGTTTCACACTTGCTAATGAAAGGGCTAGAATTGCCCAATGCCTCCATTCCAAGTATCACAAACAACCTTTTTTTTAGTAGACAAGTGCCACTAGCCAGATACAAACGCTCAACTCTTAAAAGCTTAAGATTTGCAATTCACGGCCCTAATTTTAGGCACAATGATTTATTTCCAAAATTTTTTTTGTTTTCTTACATGTCAATTGTGCTTGGAAGCCTTATAAACTTTGTTATGTGCTTTTTTTAAATGCATCAAGCACATTTGATTTTTTTAAAAAATATTTGTAGCCTCTTTTATAATTTTTAAAACATTTTTTAAGATCTTTTTATAATTTATAGATAAAATGAGACTCATTCATCTCAAAATGAGAATAAGAGTTATTACGAATGCATGATGTACCATCTAAAAAATTTTCAAAATGTATGAACCACCCTCCACATCTTCTTCTTCAATTTAGAAACAGGAAAAGTAAGCGTCTTCAACCTCTCCTTTTGTCTTCTTTTTTTGTTCATACAGATCTCTTCTAATCCTTCTTAGCCTACAACATGAACAAAAAAATATATGGCTCTCGAGAAAAGAAGTGCATAATGAGCATGAACAGAGAGAAGACAACATGAAATTCAATTATGAGCTTTTAAGGAAATTTTTTTCATGATAATCACTTTTCAAGGATTGTAGTTAGTGTGGAGAAAAGTAACAAAAGAATAACAAGAGACGTGTGCAGAAAGCAAATAATAATGAGAAGTATGTGCTTTGAAATTCAAATTAGCTTCGTTTATTAATATAGTGTTTTAAATTTAGTTCAAAGCGTGTATAAGAGAAATAAGAAAAATCAAGCAAGTTGCTTTATCAATTCTTTTTCTAAATACTGCAATCAAACTAAGACATGTTATGTAAAAAATGTACGCTCAAAATGATAGATGAATTTCATATTTTATTCTTTTTTTTAATGAAAAAAATGCATATTGTCTAATAGATCTACTAAGTTGGCAAACAGAAAGTTCAATAGGATTGTGATCACTGATAAAATCACATATTCTGAAAAAAAAGGAAAAAGAATTCTACCTAAATCAGAGAGAAGAGATCAATCCTCAATTAGACTAGCATGATTACCACATTTTACTCACCCAGAGTCTAATTATAATGTACCTTGGCCCATCTAAATTATTGACATTTTGGATGCTTCAAAATAGTGCATCTAGAAAAACGAGCACCATGCAAGCACTCTTCTCATACAAACATGACTTTCTAAGCCAATTAAGTTTCTATTCTATCGTTATTGTCTCATCGGATAGATCGTAGTTGTGGAATACATGTAAGGCTCAACAACCATCATTATAAGATTGTCAAAAATATGCAATCGAGTCACAATGTATGTTGAGCAAAATTATGTTGGGTCATTTTTTATGTCAAGACCCATGTTGAGACTTTATGTTATTAAATTTGATCGAAGGTATGACAATATTGTTTGTTTTGAGTATATATTTTAGTGTCATTTGATTTCTCTCATTATTCCTATAACAAGTGAGTATGTTATAATACTAAGCACTTGTTTAATGCATGAATGAATGAGGTTTTGAACAACTTCGACAAGAAGAGAGTTGCTTGCACTTAAATGGACGAAAATTGTTCATTAAAAAAAGAAAAATAATTAAAAAACTAAAGACCAAGAGTAGATTCACGGTGAAGGGTAGCATAGGGACTACTCTTATTTTATCACCAATGGAGATACTTGATTGAGATTGTGAGAACCAACACTATGAAAGATTGTTCATGAAGGCAAGATGCATATTTAATCAACAATGTGGATTTAAGGTGTGGTTTCTTGCAGATACAAAAGTTCATATGTATGCAAGAAATCGTGAATCTACACAGTTGATAAAATATATAAGTAGTATTCAAGAACAATATTTCATGGTGCTAGTAATCTATAAACACACACACACACACACACACACACACACACACACTCACTGTCTGTGTGTCTGTCTCAGTTCATTTCTATTTGATTTCAATTTGATATCAGAATATGTTAATCTTGAAATCATAATGTTTTTGTTTTGAGCCAAACTTAGCTTGATGCTAAGGTGTAGTTTTTGGCAATGTTTTAAAGCATAGTTGACCGTCTCAAACTCTTCAAAGTGTGAATGGAAGATATAGGAGTGTTTGGAAAATCTCATTGTGATAAACTTTCGATTATATGTAATTCATGTCTGTATGAGTATTTGGAAGACTAATGTGAGAAGCTTAGGTTATATGTAATTAATGTGTGTTGTGAAATTTACATACATTTCTTATATATTTACATATTTAACATCTAAAGTTTCATATTCACATCAATAATCACATTAAAACATATTCATGAAAAATGTGTGCTTCACTTTACAAAAATTAGTAGGCATGCTTTTTATGTGCTATTTAAATAAATATTAAATTTTAGATTTTAAATATGCAAATATATAAGAATTTAATTATATGTACATAAAATTTTCCATTATTTTTTCATATTAAATCTAAAAAATTAACTTAGCACGCATCATTTTAATGCGTCGTACCAAACCGCACCATGCCATGCAAATGGCGCCAAATGTGTATCACGTCATGCAAGCGATATAGCTATGCTACATGCTATTTTACATCATTGAGTATGGTTCTTCCATCTTATTCCTATAAATAATCACTTATAATGTAAATCACGTATTTTATAGATGGATTAATATGTTATTTTTTTGAATGGAATGCATGACTTTGATAAAAAGATGGACTTCCATGAACTTGAATGGGTGTCTGTGCACACTCCATAATTTTAAGCAAAGCAGGATCAAGAATTGCCCTTACAACAATACTAAAAAAGCTCGGGAACTGCTAAGACCTTTGAAATCATTGTAACATTAGCACTCCATATGTAATAACTCGACATTGATACAAATAAAGCAAGCGAAATTAACCTGCAGTGATCGGAATAACACGGGCTCAGCCAGACGGAACAGAACCTTCTCAACACCTGGTGTTGTCCTCCGACCAACAAACCCGTTTATAACCTTTCTAATAGAAGCAGCAAACTGCTTCATATTTGCATGTATAGCACCTTCAATAAGGCCCTGCAAAAAGCCATCCTCTATCACTACTTTCACGGAATCTTGTGATCCCCTCCAAGCCTTAAAAATTATATCAGCATAGCCCTCGAGTACTGACTTTTTCCCAAAAGGAATTTGAGATTTAATTAATGCAAGGGCCTCCTTCAACAGAAGGCCGTTTAAGCCCACCATGAAGGCAACAAAACTCCTTCCATCCTTTGTCTTCAAGTACAACGGGTTAATCACGCATCGAACTAGCAAAAGTCTCAGGTCCTCGGTGCTCTCATCCTCGTAATCAAATAGAGCAAATGCCTCGCGAAATGCATAAATCCGACGGACATCAGTCTTCTTACAGTGAGTTAGAGATTTTGATAGTAGGAAAGGAAGGGACTGGGAAATTAGAGACTCCCTCTCGGGCAAGTTATCCTTCCACCACATTTCACATAGACTAGCGACTTCAGAAAGAAGGGAAGGGTCATCGTACAGAACGAGGTTGTCATGAAGAAACTGCACAGGAGGAAGTATGTCAGACGGAGAGAAAAGCTTCTTCGGATGGGAAGCGCAAAGGTGAGCGATGCACGCGTACGCTCGTAGCTTCTTTTGAATATCTAGGATTTGGGAGCCAGACCTCGGAGGCGATGCCGCGCAGCCAAGGTTATCGGATCGTTTGAGCCGTGCAGAGCGTCTAGATTTCTTCGGCGGGGGTGGGGGAGACCATCTGCCGTCTCCGACGGCAGCGACATCCACAGCGCCGTCAGATTTGAGGGATAGCTTGAAGGATTCTAGGGCATTGAAGATGGCGAGGTGCAGAGCGGGGGGGAGAGAGGAGACGAGGTAAGAGGAGGGACCGATGCTCCAGATTAAGCTTTTTATTTCAGCTTTTCCAGGCTTGGTGGAGATCTTACAGGCCGCGGAATAGAGGAGTTCTTCAGCGGACGATTGAACAGAGGAGCGCAGTCTCTTTCCCATTGGATGTAATGGTTGAGAGTTCTTGAATCCTAGGGTTGGCGGAAGAAGAGAGAGAACGAGGCGAAGTCCACCATTAGCACAAGTCGAGTAGGAGAAAACGCAGAGATTGTCCTCTAGGTTTTTGTTTGTTTCGAAACGGCGTGGATTTTGGCGCGCTGCTGCAGTTTTCGGAGATACAAATGGAAATAATCTATCTCTTCGTCCACTTTGTGCCACGTAGATAAAAACCCACGCGGCAAGCGCTATAAAATGTTGTCACTTCTTATATAAATATAAATTTATAAAAAATAACACATATGCATAACTTTTAAATTTTATTTTTTATTTACACAATATTTTAATATCAGAGACAAATCTAAATATATGCACCAAAATTTATTTTCATTTAATTTTAATACTAAAACATATTTAAAATGAACTTAAAATTTTAAATATTATATAAATAAATATTAAAAATTAAGCATTAAGTATGTGTAGAGTCTGTGGACTCCAAACATTCATGCATTTGCCTCCTTCAAAATGAAGTGAGGTTTACATTGAGTTTCAAGGTCAAAAGTTTAGAAGACAAATAGAGTTATAAAAAATATACTACTCATAAATTTCATCATTATTTTGTGAAGATTTTAGTTTCAAGAATTATAATAGACACAAGTTCATACATTTAATTATTCATCTTGAATACAGGACATCACTTTCGATTAAGACTCATTAGCACTGATTGTTTGGGGTAGTGTCATAAATTTTAGATCATGAAAAGTTTTTATCATAAGTTTTAGAACATATGTTGGGGGAATTATAATAAATGCAATTAAGGTCTTGTAGGCTTGTCATCATGTGTTTCCATAGTTTTTAGTTTATTTAATCAATGAATGTACTCAACCAAGCATGTCTAAATTATCATTTATTAGTAGCTACGAATTACTTAATCTAATAAAATTTTATAAACATTGGGTGAATATATATTTAAGGGGACAGACTCAAGTCAATCTTGGGTAACAAATGGTTTGGTGCTCTATTAGGTATGTCATATGATTTACAACTCAAAAAATAAAAAAAAAAAATTAAATAACATATGAGCTATGGATGTTCCAATAGTACAGTGAAGTTTAATTGGTCAAATCACGCGATTAGATAGCTCTTTTTGCAATCATTTTATTTGTGGAGTTTATTGGCCCAATCAAACGTACAAAAAATGCAAGGCACGTTTTAGTGACATGAGATTATTTTAAGTGTGAATATAGTAATATATTTAATACATGATAAATGTAAAGGATATTAAGCATAGAAAAACATATTAAAATCTGTCAGATCAGAATTTTCATCTTTGCTCGGTTTGACTCCAAATTGCACTATTTTTGCTCCATTTTCTAAAAAAAATTAATGTACTATACAAGGAACCAAAAAATATAAAATACCTTCATTTAAAGTGCAATATCATTACAAATGAGCTTAAAATGTATATGAAAAAGTAGCACATTTTTAGGTGTCATCTTTCATGTTAGTAAAGAGATGGTCATCTTTCCATAGGTGACTGATAGCCCGGTTATTCTGAGGGCTTCATCTTGCTCGGCAGAAAAATCATTAAAGGGGTGATCAGCGCTACCAGCCAGTCAATAGATAAATACATCAGATAAAAGTATAACTTGAAAAGGATGTTTTCTAAACTGCGAGTGTCAACCAAAATACTACCCATTTGATTGTTTTTTATCATCATCATGACCATGACAGTGTTGTTGTAGAGGTTCCCCTTTGGGAGTAAATTTGAATTTTTAAAATTAATCGACGGATGAGTGTCGGCATATTTTTAGGTTAAGTGTTTTTTGAAAAGGGGGTTGCCTATAGAAGTTGTCGGCGAATTTTAAATTTTAAATTTAATTTAAATATATATATATAGTTTTAGAAAGAAGCATTTGATTTTAAAAATAACTTTAAGTTTAAAAAATTTTAAGATATGAAATCAAACAAATCTCACATCCCAAATAGTTTAAATAAATGAGCATCGCATCACAAACCGTGTATCTATCCCGAAGAATAGACACACTGCTTGATGATGGGGCTCGATTAAATAAACTAGAAGATTTGTGACATCCGTTTGGTCTGCGAACCAATTTTATAAGCCGACAAGTTCCCCTGCTTAATATAAAGGAATTAAGCAGGGTTAATATTATCTGGGTTCTTAAAGTTCTCTATAAGGGCAAGCCCCTATAATTAATTAAATCTTAAATGTCCGAAGACACTCAAGAAAACTCTCGATAATGATCAGTGGTTTTACTCTCAAGAATTTCAAAGTTTAAGGTTTTCAAAGGATTGAATTTTGGAGATTTCAATAGGGATGGATCAAATTTGGAACAGTTTATTTTAAGAATCCAAAGGAAGAGAAGTAGGGGATGTCACGGACCCGAAGTGGACTTCGGTGACTTCCCAACTATCCTATGGTTTAGCTTCAATTTGAGAGTTTATTTAATGTTGTAATCCTGCCAATTTTAGTTACTTAGGACTTATATTTATATGACATGATCATATAAATAGCCTCGAAGATGTGAGGGTTTATGTCGTACCAAACGACTACCTCGGAACCCTAACATCGGTTAGGGCTTAATTTGCATAAATGATTATGTGAATGCCTAACAGAAAGCTGAGGATTTATGTTGCACTAGGCATACTACCTCGAAATCCTATGGTTCGGTTATTTAAATCTAGAAAAGGTTTAGCTGAAGTAGACACAATTTTTGCTGACGACGATGGCCGTGCTGCCCACTATGCTCCAAGCTAGATATTGTTGCAGTGGTTTAGTTTTAGAAAGTGAAAATCAAGAGATGAGAGAAGTGTTTTGGTTTAGAGAAATCTTAAAATCCAAATATTTTTTTTAATGTTTTAATTAAAACAAATCTTAAAGTTGGTTAAACAGAACCGATTAAGATCCCACGGTTTTGTCATCCCGGCACCGTTATTTTCATCGGATTCACTTAGTCCAGATGAATTTGCCAAACTCAATTGAATGAGTTCCACAATTTTATTTAGATTGTAGGAAATCCTGTTAGCAACACGTGGGTTACATCATCCGAGGTATTCCCGATCATCCAACGAGACGTTTTAATTTATTTGTAGTTGTAGTTTTATTGTTCTTTTTGTGATTAAATTTTGATTTGTTTTATAATTTTTAAATGTTGTGGCAGTGAATTTTATCTTGTTGTGACTTTTAATTTAGTTTTGGTTTCAGTTTTGTTGTTATCCTAAATGTTTCAGTTTTCATGCAGGGTGACATTCTTGTTTAACATGCAAGAGAAGTAAAGTACAGTGCAGGTAAATAACTTACAATGAAATAAAAGCTTACCTGGTAAGCATTCCTATTTATTTTCTCCTGCACTTAAAACACAGGTTAAAACATTTATATAATTGCAAGAAAACACCTATGTAAAGCTAAGAGAAGGTTTTGGTTGTCTACCAAAATCCTAATCCTATTGCTAGTCAATCCTTATGACGTATGGGTTCTTTTGTGTTTTGTTAAGGATGATTTTCTTCATCAAAGAACAATGAAGTTTTACTGTTCTTTTGAAAACATCCCATCAAGTTAGAGAAGTGCTCGGAATTGAATTCTGAACATCTTCTTAAACATTTTAGGGATTACTTTAAGTTCAATTAATTTCATTGAGGTGACGAATCAATCACCCGGGTTACTCTTGCTCAGTGAATTAAGATATTTGATTATCCTATAAGTGAAGTGACATTTCATTTGATATATCATTTAGGAGTTATAATAATGAAAGTCTTTAGGAGCAACATAGTTTGTTAAAGGATTTAACCGTTTTTTAATTAAAGTTGAGTTGGTGATTTAGGAAAATTTAATTTAGTTTCAAAATTCAGCTTGCTTTTCTTTCAAGTGTTTTGATCTTACTTAAGTTGAAATGGGCATTCAAATTACTTTATTTAATTAAATTTTGATGATCCAAGTTTGATTTGAATTAATCATATTACTTTAGGTTAATTCTAATTGGTTTGATTTTTACATTTTTAATTATAAATTATTTTGAGATTGTTTAATGTTTCTAATTTGTTTTAATTTTGTTTTCAAGTGATTTCAAATTAGTTTCAATGTTTTAAATTTATTTCAATTTGATTATTAAATCATTTAATGTTTTAAGCTTTAATTTATTTAACAAATTATTTCCCTTTTTTAATTATTACTTTTAATCATCATTTCTTTATAATTAATTAAGAGTTAAATATTATTGAATTGATCCATTTAAGGATTTCAGATTAAGGAATTGATATTTTCTTAAGTCATATCCCTAATTTTTTAACAATCCAAAATTTTAATTAATCTTCCAAAAATTTAAACAATTTAATTAATTAATGTTCCGTCTTGGTATTTTTAAGGTGATTAATGGGTTTCTACCCTTTTATTTCCTAAGTTTCAATCATCCAAGGGAAGATTAAAATCAAATATTTTACCCTCCCCCTTTATTAGGCCTAAAATATTAATTAAGGTTAAAATTCTTAATTACCTTTATGCCCTCTTAAGCCTATTCACTTCATAATTCACTAAATTGAGCTCAAATGAATTTAAAATTTTTATGTCACTTCACTCACATGTCAATCAAGACATTAAAGGAGACAATGTGATTTTTCTGTTTTTAACTTAATTTATATAATTATTTTTGTGGAAAATATGGATTTTCAATGAAAATTCAACAACATGATCAAGGTAAGTTTTCTAACCTTAAGAAAATTATGGAATGTTCATACCTACCAGAGGACCACTTGGACCAATTTTGGTGATTTTTTGAATTATATTTTATTTATTATAATTATTTCAAGTTTTATAGTATTAATTAATTTTAAAATAAAATTAGAGTTAAAAAATGGATTTTTATATTTTTATTAAATCTCTCTGATATTAAGGAGTCTAGAGAAACAAATTTTATATTTTTTTTTATTTTTCTTTGATTTATTAGAATTATTTAAATGAGAAAGTTTGAAAATTCATATTTTAATATTAAAAATTACATTAAGCCTTTAAAATTCAATATTTTAACCAAGAGACTTGGGAAAAATATTTGGTTTGTTCCTAAATAATTAGGGAGCAAAATATGACATTTTTGTGACTTTTAATATTTTTTGTGATTTTTATTATTTTTTAATTATTAAAATATTAGAAATAGGTAAAAAATGAAATTTTTTAGAAAAATCTAATTTTAATTTTCTTAGACTCCTCTAGTACCAGAGAGGTTCCAAAACCAATTTAATGAATTTTTGAAATGTATTTTGGGTTTAATGAATTTTTAAAGTTTGAAAATAGCTATGTGATTTAATTAATCCATTTAATGGGTTAAACCATTTCCAATTAATTTCAAATTTTTATGTGGGACTCCTCTGACCCTAAAGATTAGTGGAGAATTGTTTTCAAGTGGTTTTGATGTGTGTTTAATCCTAATTAATTAAAGTTCAATTTTGGGTTTTTAGGCCAATTAGAAGTATTTTAAGGGAATTAAGTCAAACCATAATTTTTCTAGGGTCCTCTGGTCCTAAGATACTTCCCTTAATTTTCCTAGAATTTTCTAAGCAACATGCTAATTACTGGAATTAAAATGGCAAAACAGACACATAAATTTGAAAAATCAATATCTTGCCACAGAGATGGCATCTGGCCTTGGAAAATTCAGGGAATGTTCCCAAGAATAGAGGCTACAAAAACCCTATGGTCTCATGCCATGGTGAATTGTATGCATGAGTGGAGAATTAAAATACTGAAATCAGTAAATAATTAATTAAAAATAAAATACTCATCAGAATAACTTAATTCTTTTTCCACATTGTTCTCCTCTGTTCACTGAGCAAGAGGGTATTTTTATTTTATTTTTGTGATTTTTTTACCAAAGATATGAATTTTTGAAGTTCTAGGTAATTAAATAAATAAAAAATACCCTATTTATCTACTTATCCACGCGGCGCCTCATCATCCTTGACAGCTCTGAAGCTACACGCGTTGCTCTGCCATTTGACGTCGCCATCTGATTGGGATGCCATGCGGCCCGCGGTCTCGCTCCATCTTCTCATCAGACTCGATCTGGACCATCCATTCGATACACGCACGAATGAACGACATCCGTTCATTGTCCCCAGGCATCCTAACCCGAGAGCCGTCCACACTAAAATCCTAAGATCTCTCTCATTTCTTCACCAAATTTCATGTTCTTATACTATATGGATTCGTCTCAACAAGACGCACACATCTATGTGGTTAACATGCTATGAAATTGAGTCAAGCAAAATGGAGAATTCACAGAAGCTCGGAAGGAAGAAGAGATCCATACCTTTGCTCTGAGAAGTGAAGCTTCAATCAGAGAGTTGTGGCACCTTCGATTGAGCCCAAGGAAGCTCCAGATGAAGTCTCTGGCTCTAGGGAATTGCCTAGGTATGACTTCGACTAGGGCCAATTTCAGACTTTGATGGCTAGAGAGATTGGGTGATCTAGAGAGGGGGCTTTCACTGGGGAACTCCTTCTCTACCTTTGCTGAAGGTGTGAGAGGAGTTAATTTGACTTCTGTGGAGATTTGAGGATTGTCCTGTTATGGGCTGAGAATTGAGCTCCAAAATTGAGCTCAATCAGTGGGAATTAGGGCAGGAGGACAGTGGGGCTCTTCTTCTCTAGGCTGTGAGAAGGTCTGGGAGCAATTTAGGGAAGTTTGGTGAAAGAAATTTCAACACCTTTGGCGAGGCCGAAAGGTGAGGATTTTATAGCCATGGCCGGAGAGGGGAGCTCAGGGTCAGGCAATGAGTGGTTTAGGCCGCTCTGGGTTAGGGCTGAGCATGCAGGGTGGCTGGTGAAAGGATTGCCCACTGCCAAGGCCAAATTTTGGGTTTCAAGGACACATGGGCTTCTCGAGCGTGACTGTTCCGGTGGCTGGGGTGGCTGTCAAGGACGGTCAGGCGGCTGGGCAGGCTGAGGAGGAGTGGAGGAGGACTTTAGCTCAATTAGTTGAGGCAGGGAGGTTACTTAAGGAGAGTTTGAAGATGGGACATGGCCTTAGCCATGTGGCTTAGCCCATTAATCCAAAGTGGTGGACCATTGGTCCATGGCTCATGGGGCATGGGTTAGGTCAGTTCAAACCCACACTAGGAGGCCTAGGGTCAGCAGCCAACAAGTTGGTTTGGTCAAATTTGGATTGGTTTGGTTCAATCTGGTTCATGTGTACACATGGGTTCACTTGGGTTTGAGTTGGGCTAGCTTGTTTTTGGGCTAGAATTTGATCAAATTGATTGATCAACATTGTGTAGATGATTGTAAGGAAGATTTTTCATGAAGACATGAAGTGCATTTGAGTTCATTTGGGGTTTCAATTTGGAGGATTTTGTGGTCTTGGTCAATTTTGGTCACCATGGGTTAGGTTGGGTTTAGGTTTGGCTAGAGTTTGGTTCAAGGCCAATTGATGGTCCAAAATGTTTCAAATGATTGTTAGGAAGGGTTTAGGCTAGAAATTGGGTGGAAATTTTGGGCTTAGGGGATTCGATTTGGAGGTTTAGGGGTAAGTGACAACTTTAGGGCAAGTTTGGGGGTTTTGATTTCAAATGAATTTTGAGTTGGGTTTGGTTTCAAATTGAGAGCCAATTGATGTTGTGTTTGGTGTAGGGATGTATTAGGGAGAGTTTAGAGTTGATTTGGGGGGAAATTGAGTTGGATTGGGTTGAATTTGGGTAGGTTTGGATCATAGGTTAAAATTGGGGTTTTGGTTTCAAGTTGAAATTGAATTCAAGTGGGAGTCAAATTGGGCTTGGATTTGGTTCAAATTAGCATTGGAGATGTTTAATTGAAGTTTATAATTGAATTGGACCAAATTGGGGTCAATTGGGTTGATTTGGTTTGACATTGGGTCCACATGGGTTAAAGATGAGTCAAATTGGGGATTTTGGTAAAAGTGGATTAAATTGGCAAAATTAGCTTATGGTGCAGTTGAATAAAATGAAATCGAGAATATTTGGGATTTTTTGGAATTTTTTGGTAATTTTTTGAATTTTTGGAATTTTGGGCCAAAAGGGGTATTTAGGGTATTTGGAGGTTATTTGGAGGGTATTGGGGTATTTTGGTGGATTTAAAAGGTAGTGATTATTTTGAAATGGTTCTTAGGATTTTTAGGAAATTTGGGTAATTTTTGGGAATTTTTGGATGATTTTGGTGGTTGTGGGGGCCATTTAAGTAGTTTTGGGTAAGCTTAGGGGACCCAATGTCCAAACCAGAAATTTTGGCAATATGAATGGAGTTTCAAATAAGGAAGAATAAGACCATTTTAGTGGAGTCATGATTGGGTAAAAATTGATTTGGAATGGAATTAGGGTTTGGAAGCATGAGCCATGGACTTAGCTAAGTCCAACCACTTTGGGACCAAGCATAGCCAAATGGTAACCACTTTATGATCCTTCACATATTGACCTTAACCATCTTAATCAAAGATTAGTGGCTTGGGTTCAACCATGTGAGTTTCATAAGGGTAGAAAGGCAAGGGTTCAAGGTTTAAGTTAAGTGGCTTAGTGGGGTGTGTGTGTGCAAGAGAAGCTCAAGTCACCCAAGGTCACCCAGGGTAGTCATAAGGCTTGGACATGCTATAGGAATTCACTATTGGTTGCCCATATGGGGTTTTAACCTTCCAAGGTGATTTAGAGGTTTACAATCATCCAAGTGGGGTCCCAAGAGGAGTCAAGAGGTGGCTGAATTGCTAAAGGGTGGGTCCCAATTCTAGTCCTCTAGGATAATCACGGAGAAGTCCTATGGCTAGATCCTAAGCACTAAGAGGAAAGAGAAGACCTCACCAAAAATGAGGTTAACAAATGGACCCCCAAAAGGTGCAGTGTGCTGACCAAGCACACCGCGCGTATTGGCGTTGACCGAAGAGATCAACAAAACCAACACCAACATCCAAGTGACACACTGAGAACGAAGCGTAGAAAATTTCCACTGGGGAGTATCTGGTAAATCTCCTGGGCTGAAGATTCCAGAACTCTCACTAGGGAAAAGGAGGTGGATTCCAAATCACAAGATCTGGAGGATTTAAATTTCAAATTCGTTTCAAGTTTTAAGTTTGAGTTTTGAATTGAGTTGAGTTTCAATTTCGGTTAAAATTTGACTTAAGATTGATTTCAAGGGTTTAAGATGAGAGTTGTAACCTAGGTTCCAACCTCAAGAGAGAGTCAGAAGTTAGGTACCGACCTTGAAAGAGAGGGAACTGGAAGTTAGGTACCAGCCCTAAAAGGGTGAGAACTGGAAGTTAGGTACCAGTCTCGGAAGAGAGTCAGAAGTTAGGTACCGACCTCGAAAGAGAGGGAACTGGAAGTTAGGTACCAGCCCCGAAAGGATGAGAACTGGAAGTTAGGTATCAGTCTCGAAAGAGAGTCGGAAGTTAGGTGTCGACCTCGAAAGGGAGGGAACTGGAAGTTAGGTACCAGCCCCGGAAGGGTGAGAACTGGAAGTTAGGTACCAGTCTCAAAAGAGAGTTGGAAGTTAGGTACCGACCTTGAAAGAGAAGGAACTGGAAGTTAGGTACCAGCCCGAAAGGGTGAGAACTGGAAGTTAAGTACCAGTCTCAAAAGAGAGTCGGAAGTTAGGTATCAACCTTGAAAGAGAGGGAACTGGAAGTTAGGTACCAGCCCCGAAAGGGTGAGAACTGGAAATTAGGTACCAGCCTCAGAAGTTGGAATTCGATTTTGAAGATTTCGTGGAAATTTCAATGTAGCAAAAGGTTGAGATAGAATGTGAGAGTGCTTCACATCTCGAGAGAGTTAATCAAACTTTGATTATTTGGTGAAGGATATGAATCCATGCCATCATAACCAAATCAAAAAATTTCGTGGTTCTGTGTCAGTAGACTCAGTCGACCTTCTCAAAAAAAAGGGAAGGAACCGCGGAGAGTCGAAAAGATTTCGAAAATAGCAGGAGGCTGGGGATTTCAAATTCGGAGTTTCGTTTTCATTGTTCGCTGCTCTTAGTGATTTGATTTTATTTTGATTTTCAAGTTTTGTTTCAATTAAAATTTCATTTTGATTTGGATTTTCATTTATTTGGTTTACAATTTGAGGTTTTAGGTTGATTTTCTTTAAGTTTCGGTTTCGTGTTTTACTCAAACTTTGAATTTAATTTTTTTTTATTTTGTTGTTATTATTTCATTTAAATCGTTCTTCGTTCAACTTTTCTCTAAATTGAGTCAAACTTAGATTTAGTGGCATTTGCAGTCAATTGCACAAAACTGAAGGCAAAGTACGATAGTCATTTCCATTAAAAATGTTAAAGGTACATTAGGTGATTCCATCAAAACATTTCTAATGCCATCTTTCCGAAAGTAAACTTTTACAAAATCCATGTATGTCTGAACACAGACTGCACTAATATTCTCATGTATTCTGACAAAACTGTCTGTTCGATTCATCCATGTCTGAAAAGTAAACTACATAGATTGTAACATCACCTTCTAAGCCACTTTCCGGAGGAGAATCCCACGTAAGTGTGCTTTAGAGGTGTGCTACTACTATGTAGCTTACAACTCATAGGGCTGCAGGTTTTCTAATTCTGGATCTGGCTGGAAGTAGACCATAATCTTGCTCTCATCCATCCTCCTGATAGTGATGGAGACCCGCTTGTAGGGAACTCCCAGTATGCAGTGCTTCGCCACATCTGCACAATTTCCTTGTAGTACAAGAACAAAGCCTACCGGTAGAGGTATCTCTACTGGCCCTCAGAATTCTCCGGGGCCGACTATTCGGAGTTCTGACCCGAACATGATGTTGCATTGGTTGATGAAGGAAACAGTGCAAAAGAGCCTCACAAAATCGTGATGATCTATGTGAGGTGGAATGCAATCTCCTTCCGCATAGATGTTGATTATACAGCTGTTTGGAATGCAGTTAGCGGGTAGGACTCGCCAAGCCACCATCCTCTTTATCATCTTCTTAATCAGAACTGGCATTGGATCCACTTCATCGTAACGGAGTATCCCTGGCGGATTTCCTTTCTTGTCATCAGCGAAGTTGTAACAACATCTGAATTGGATTGTAATCCTTCCCTTGCCTCTTTTCCATTTCTTAAGATCGGAGTAAGTCCTGCTGCGTAGTCGTTCTGCACGACCCTGCTTCTTTAGCTCGGATACGTAGTCCACGATCTCACTCTACTCGTAGTGAGAGAAGACATCTATATGCAACTCTAATCCTTCCAGGATATTGACATATCTGCCTCGGATCCTCTGAAAGTATTCAAAATTCTGCTTTCACATCCTCTGGATCATTCCCAACTCGTGCTCTGAAATTATCTGCAACTGTCGGGGTCTGGTGACGTACTGTGAGATGTATGGCTCCACACCGTCACGCTCTCCTGGAATCATCACTGTCTCAGGTGCAGGTTCTGTATCAACCTCCTCTAGAACAACCTTTGCTATGGTGCTCCTAAGGACTGGCCTCTTCGGGACAACTTCTGTGGTCGCTGGAATTTCTTCCTTATTCTGCTCTTCTGTCAATTTCTTCAGCATCTTGGCGATACGGCGATTCTTGTTTTTTCTTAGAGTCGGGGTCAAAGTGGCTCTTCTCTCCCCCTGGATTTCAGTAGGGGCAGCACTGACGAGCTTTCCTCCTGTGGCTGTTATTACTGATTTCATTTTGTTTTCTTCAATCACGCTGATTGACCCACGCTAAATATATGCGTACTAAAAATTCAATCCCCGGCAACGGTGCCAAAAACTTGACCCTCAATCTGGTGATGACAAATATAATAATTAATGCTTTCAAAATGTAATAGATAAAAATAGCAGCTAGTGTATATAAATATAATTTTATCAAAAATATTTTACACACTAGGGGTACTACGCAAGTATATGTATCGTATTAAGTAATATAGGGCCTTGAAACAAAGACCCCTACATCGATCCCACGAGGAGTGAGTTATGGATTTTTAAATATTTTAATTTTATTTTTAAGTATTTCTTTTATAGTTATAAATTTGATATTTTTAATTTACTAGATGCAATAATAAAACAATAATGAAATAATTAATGTAAATAGCAATAAGACAACAACTTTCTTCCTTTCAATTAATCCAAGATTTTCTAAGATAATGATAGTATTCGTGGAGAATATAAATTTATGGTATTGTGCCAAATAGAAGCATTCATATTCTTTGCTCTTTGATCCAGATGTAAAGAACATTGGCTAGCCTATAGATCAGGTCCGGATGTATTGTTAGTAGAATGGGTTAATCTAGGCTCACACTACTAGATGTCTAAGAGTGGCTATGGTCGGCCCTACTAGTGACCATTTCCTTCTCTATAAACCAAATTACAAGAATTTAGTCTGTCACTCTAAAAACTTATCAATTCTACGCCCATTATATAATATCTTCCTATTTATTTGCACTTCACCTTCAATAACCGCACAAGGCCTTCGACTAGTTAAGAATTCATCTCCTTCTATGTATCAAAACTCTTCAACAGATTTTAACAATTTAAATGGCCAATTTAAATAGTAAATTAAGATCTAGTATTAATATCATCACAATGTTTTAAAATATAAATAGTTTCTAATTCTCCAACGAATTTTATATTATCTTATTTGTCTTTTCATAATTGAAATGATAAAGTAAACTAACTACTCAGAACACATTGAATTTAAACAACAAAACATGATAATAAAACTTTGAATAAAATTACAAATACTTTTCTCAAGTGTTTCTCCTACTGAACCTTTGAATTCTTCTGACTCCAAGCAAATAATCTTCAAAAGCACCAACTCTTTAAACTCTCAATACAAACTCTAAATAAAATAACTAACTAATTTATGATGGATAGTAAAATGTGGCCCTAAAGTATCTCTCTAATTCTCTCTCAAGATGGGGCTCTAGATAGGGGGACTAAGTTGGGCGTTGGGCTTTTTTCTCTGAAGGAGTAGCCTCCTATTTATAGGCTTCAAAAGTTGCCTCAAGGCACCTCTTCAAAATGTGTCCACATTCAATGAATCTTCTAGAAGGTGTGTCTGGCGCCTAGGTGCCGGAATCTGGTGCCTAGGCGCCGGACTCTGTGTCCAGTTCTTCGCACCTCTTCACTTTGGATCGCACCTCTTCACGATTAAAACCGTTTCCAAGTGTCCAAATACATTGTATCACATGTCCTATAAACCAGGAACAACTGCCAGTCTTCTAGAAGGTCCAATAACCGCTAACACCGTCAAAATAACCGTCCAAAAGTCGTCAAAAATCTTGACAGATCCCGTATCAACCTGGTGCTTAGGCGCCTAGGCGCCAGACCAATAATTTTGACAATTTTGCATTTTTGCTCCATTTTTGCTCCATTTTTGCTCCATTTTTCTCCATTTTGCTCCTTTTTCACTTTTTTTTCCTTCTTGAACATTTTTTCATCACCTATATCCAAAAACACAAAAATACATTTCATTAAAGTATAATATCCTTAAAATTTTGATAAAAATCAAGGCATAAAAATGGGTATTTTTTATGGATCAAAATCCCCCAAACTTAAACGTTACTTGTCCTCAAGTAACCCTTTTTACTATATTAAATGTATAACATTTGGAATGAAAGATAAATATTTAAGACTCCTTATAATTTTTGATCTTATAAAGGCTTTAGTAAATCATTAACCAAATTTCACTAACTAAGTTTAATTTTAAGAATTTAAAGAATATTCAACTACCAAATCATTAGACTTCAAAAATTTTTCATTCATTTCGAAAATAATAGAAATTTATTATATTAAGATCACATAAATTATTTACAAGAAAAAGATTTTCATGAAAAATCTTTCCTAAATAAAGATTCATGCATAAAAATTAAGTAAAGTATGCGACTAGTTTTCTTCTTATAAGATAATTCAAGTGAAGCCATTTTTGATTAGGCATATCCTCAAGCTTCTCCTCTTTTTTTTTCTCTTTTTTTTCCACAGTGAGGAATACTGTATCTGGATAGCCTTTTAATGATTTTAAATTTCACTATCCTTAACTTATATTTTCAAACTTTTACATTTTCACTTAATTATTATAACATGAATAGAATTTCAAAAAGACTTTCAATCTTTTCTTTTTCAAGTTATAATTTTTGATTTCTTAATACTTCTAAAATTCAATTATTTCTATTATGAATAGAAAAATTTCTTAATCTTATTCTTCTTTAAGTTAAATAATTATATTCTTAAAATCAATCGAAGTTATTAAAATTTTGGTTAAGTCCACTAAATTATTTATAATTTCAAAAATTTAAGTGATCTTAAATAGATTCTTCATTCCTTATGTTATGTTAAGATTTTTTTAGAAAATATTAGTTTATTAAGGACAAATAAAATTTAAATTTGCATGTATTTTCCCTTCCCCCAAACTTAAGTTTTGGTATATCATAAAAAAAAAGTATGAGAGAAAGAAAAGTATAATTTAAAAACGAATTTTATAAGCATGTAAAAAAATTCCAGAAAGAAATATAATTTACTTCTACACATGCTTTTTATGAATATTACAGAAATAATGAAGTATATAAAAGTAAGCAGACTCAAAAAATTTTTTATAGCAGTAGTTAAATTAAATAATTACATTACTAACAGAAATAGAATAACATTACTAACTATTCTAGAATACTAAACAGTAGGCTGAAACAAATATAAACACAAATTCATTCAAATTTCAGTCTGCAACTAAATATATAAAACAGTCTCAACATCAAACAATTCATACAAATACTTTCTTATAATTCTTTAACACTGCTATTAATTTTTCTTCTTGATCTAAACTTAGCTCAGAAGAAATAATAACAAGTAAAATTAATGAATTTCCAAGAAATGCATACTTTAAATGTGAATGTAACATTTTTAATTCCAGTTCAGGGGCTTTTTTAATTGAGGGTAAATGTATATCATTTTGAGTTATGTCTAAAGTTTCTCAGTTATGTTTAATATAATCAGTTTCTTTAAGTAATTCTTCTTCTTTTAGTTCTTCATTTTCATTAGTTAAAAATTGAATTTCTTCTTTAGGAATGATTTTACATTTTTCTCGATAGTGTTTTTCAATTATAAAATCAAAAATATCCATACTATAGCATTTTTCTTTGTCAGGATACTTCATCGATTTAAGAACATTGAATTTAATCTCTTGATCATTAACTCTCATAGTTAATTCTTCTTTTTGCACATCAATCATAGCTCGTCCGGTAGCTAGAAAAGGTCTCCCTAAAATAATTGGTATTTCTTTATCTTCTTCCATATCAAGTACAATGAAATCCACAGAGAAGATAAATTTATCTACTTTAACAAGTACATCCTCTATAACTCCTTTAGGGTAAGTGATAGATCTATCATCTAACTGAAGGGTTACAGTGGTGGGAGTAATCTCTCCTAAATTCAACCTTCGATAAATAGAAAATGGCATGAGATTAATACTTGCTCCTAAATCACATAAAGCTTTTCCACAAAATTTTTCTCCAATAACACAAGGTATAGTAAAACTTCCAGGATCTTTAAGTTTCTGAGGTAATTTCTTTTGAATTATTGCACTACATTCTTCACTTAATGCAATAGTTTCAAAAGTTTCAAATTTTCGTTTCTTACTTAATATATCCTTCATAAATTTTGCATAAGTTGACATCTGTTCCAAAGCTTCAGCAAAAGGTATTTTTATAATAAGTTTCTTAAAAATTTCAAAGAACTTAGAAAATTGATGATCAAGCTTCTGCTGTTTTAATCTTTGAGGAAAAGGTGGGGGTGGTTTTTCAACTTCCACATTAATAGAAATATTAGTTTGATCTTAATTAGGAGAAGGAGTTTCTTTAGGTTTTTCAATCTATTCAACCTCAATCTCTTTTTCAATTTCATTATGCATTCTTTCTTTTAATTCCTTTCCACTTCTAAGTTGTACAGTGTCGGCTAATTTTTTTATTTGTTTGAAAATGAAATTTTAAATTTTAAATTTAACGTAATATGTAAAGTATTTTATTTTGATTTTGAAAATGATGATATATTTTTTTTATTTTAAAAATAACGAGACCAGATAGATCTCATATGTAAAATAGTTTAAATAGTTGAGCATGATACCACGAGTGACACATCATCCCGAAAGATGAGCGTACCACTTGTTAGTAGGCTTAACTATCTAAACTTAAAAGTCTATGACTCTATTCTGATCTGCAAATTTTATAGCCGAAATATTCCCCTGTCTAATACACAGATTAGACAGGGTTTAGATTAATCTGGGTTCTTAATTCCCTATAGTGGCAAGCCCCTATAGTTAATTACATCTTAGGTAACTGAAATCACCTAAGAAAACTCTCGATAAGGACCATGGGCTTCGTCTTCAAGAATTTCAACGTTCAGGTTTTCACGATTGGCAGTAGGAAAATCAATGGGAATGGTTCAATGCGGAACAGTTATTTTCAGAGTCCAAAGAAGTGAAGAGTAGGAGACGTTGAAGATACTGAAAGAGCTTTAGTGACGTCTCAAACTAACCTATGATTGGGCTTTATATCTTTGAAAGTGAAGTTATGTTTATATTTCAATCTTGCAAATTATTTAGATGTTTTGGGATTTATATCTACATGTCATATGTAAATGACCCAAAAATATGAAAGGATTTATGTCGTGCCAGACGACAACCTCATAATCTAAACAGTTTAGGACTTATATCGTACGATGTACGATCGTACTAAGTCCTAAAAGATAGTGCGAGGGTTTATGTCGTATTAAATGACAACCTCAACGTCCTATAGATGTTATTTAAATCTACGAAAGTCCGATCGAAGATCCTTCATTCGTCCTCTGTCGTCTCGTCTCGAGAAAGGATAGAGATAGAAGAGAAAAGAGAAGAAACATGCCTTAAACGGCCTATCCTAAGGGTATGTACAAGGAAAAACATGTGTAATGAAAAAGAAAACAAACATGCCCTAAAGGGCCTATCCTAGGGGTAAGTACAGGTACGCAAGAAAGGTAGTATTTAAAATAGACATGTGTAAATAAAAGAAAATAGCCATGCCCTAAATGGCCTATCCTAGGGGCATGTATAAAACAAAAGTATGAATACAGGTATGTATGTACCAAAGTAAAAGAATGCATGTAATAAAGAAAGTAAATGAACTGTACAATAAAAAAAAATGTGTACCTGGCCAACTCTGTCGATGCCTCGGAAGCAAGCTAATAACTACAAGTAGCTATACAATCAAGTTTAGCTATAAACATATAAAAGATCAAAGTGGGGGAATAAGAATTCTATTTGAGGATAGGCTCAGTCTGTAGACTTCTTTTTCTATCTCGATCCCACAGGCAACCCGAAGTATTGAAGTCTCTGTATTAATCTCAAATGAAGTCAACAGCAAATCACCTTAGAGTAGGCAATCCTAATCCCTACCACTTAATTAGTGAGTGAACCAGTTTGTAGTATCTGAGTTTTGAGAGTGAAGTATCTGTTATCGTAGTATCTGAATTCTTTACCAGTGTAATATCTGGTACGTAGTATCTGGTCTCTGGTGTGTAATGTGTATTAACTAGTGCATGGTGTGTAGTGTTTAATGGGTAATGTGTAGTAGGGTAGTGTGTTGTGTATGTGTGATATTTAATATGTAGTATGTGTGTGTGATATTTGATGAGTGGTATGTATGTGTAATGTTTAATATGTGGTGTTTATGTGCGATGTTTAATGTGTAGGGTGTGTATGATAATTTTGATAATTATATGTGTTGTGTCTGATGCGATGTATTTGATATGTCATGTTTGGTTTAATGTATTAAATGTGTTGTGTATGATGTGCTATGTGTGGTATTTGTGTGTGATATTTAATATGTTGTATGTGTTCGATGTGATATGTGTTTGTTGTGATATATGTGTGAGGTGATATGTGTTGTGCTGTGTGTGATGTGATATGTGTTATGCTATGTGTGTGATGTGATATGTGTTATGCTATGCGTGTGAGGTGATATGTGTTGACGTAGTATCTGTTGTCGTGCAGGTGCAGTGTTTATTATCATGCAAGTGCGGTGTAGTATCTGTTGTTGAAGTATCTGTTACTGTATCAGTATAATGTCTGATATCGTAGTATCTGTTATCAGTTCACGGATTTCTTAAAGGTAGGGATTAGAGCTACCTAACTCAAGGTAAAATGGGCATCTATCTCTGAGTATTGATTTTTATTTTGTTTCGGCTATAAAAGCACGATTATTAGTCTGTACATCATTGCCTGTACACCGCATTTCCAACTTATACACCCACTTTGAAATTTCATATGTTTATCAACAATAAAGCTTTATAAAAGGCTGCAATCCATAATAAAGAAAACCAATGTATCTCCAATATATCATTTCAACTAACTAAAGTAAGGATTGTTGTTGAAACATTCCTTTAATTTAGCCTCAAGTAAGTTATTCTAACATCAACTCTCAAAAAGAATTTTTTTTTCTCTTTTTTTTTTAAGTTCTGCTTCAACAAATTAAAGCAAAGAATATTCCAAAGTTTCCCAATGCACAGTTCCAGAAAACCAAATCCATAAATAACCACTGAAATTTCCATTAATCTCCAGAATTTCTGTTTCAGCAAACCAAGAACACAAGAAGATGAAATTAATTTCCTGTAATGTCGCAATTTTAAGTATCCAAATCCAGAAAATCGGGTTTCAACAAACCAGCCCAAAGAAAATTTTGAGCTTTCAAGATTTTGGTGTTTGGCAAACCATCAGCCAACTGAAATATATCAACATTTCCTATCTGAAACTGAACATTGGCATTCACAACGAGGGAAAACCCATGCCATCATAATGTAAACACATGAAATAAATTTCCTAATCTTATAACCATTCTACTTCCTAACATTAAACATATTTGATTGATTTTTTTTTGAATAAGCTTAACTTCCCAAGTTTTAGAAAGGTCAGCTTTAATAGACCAAAATAAAGAGATTAAAGTGACTGCAATTACTTTATTTATAGCTAGGGAGTAATTGAAACCATAACTTTCAAATCAGAGCAAAAATCAAGCCACAATTTACACAATATGGTGAATCTCCAAAACCCGAGTTGAAACCCAACTTTAGCTTTGTATTTAAAATAGGAGATTAAACGAGACTCCAAAAGAACGACCAAAATCCGGAATTCCAAAGTTTAGGTTAGGGTGTTTGATATGTAAATATTCAAGAATCTGAAGATTTGAATATATAAATACTAATGAATTATAGATTTAAATCATTTTTTTTTTTTCATTTGAGTAAAATAAAACTCTCTGAATACATAAATTGTGATAACAATGGAAACAGTAAAAAAAACTCATCCAACAGTTTTCAACTGTACTGATGTACATGGAGCCAAGGTCCCTTAAATATCCAATTTTAAAATTTAGCTTCAGTAAGGCAAATCAAAGAATCCACACCAAGCACAAGGTCAAGGATTGAGCCCTCACAAGACTGAAAATCATGCTAAAAAACTGCCATGTGGCTGGGGAATCAGCCCAGCTCTAAGCTAAAACAGCCCCCCAACACTAAATTAAACCCAGGGCACCAAGGCTTCAAGTCGAGCCTAAATAAGATCAAACCCGAGTCATAGCTGGGCTAGAAACCAGCAAAGAATCAAGTTATAACACCCCCCATTCAAAGCCAAAGCAAAAGGGAACTAAAGGAGCTAACCCGAGCCCATATAGGATAGAACCTGAGCTATGGCTGGGCTAGAACAGGGCCAGTTTTCAATTAAAACAGGGATGCAACAGTATCAATTAAAAACAGAGCCATACAGGGTCAAAAGTCCAGTTAAAATTGAACTCGAGACAGAGAACATAGCGAGATTTCAGCAAAAACCGAATATAAATATGAATTCAGAATACCAGAACAAATCTCTTGCATAAGAAATAAATCTCATCCACTGAGCTCCCTAATAAAGCAAAGAGAAGTCTCTTAAGTCATTGAAATAAGAATAGCAGGTACCGACATATTAAGATAGCCTTTCAAGTGAAGTTTAAGTTAAACCAACCAAATTTTCAAATGAATTATGAGAGAATTAAAGCCACACCTACCATGAAGCTAATATGAACATTTCCACATGCTTAACATACTAAAATATAAAGCCTCTATTCATTTATCATGAGAGCAAACATGGGGTTCCTTTCAATTGAATTTGAATTTTATCTCAACATGCAACTTTTATAAAGGAGAATTACAAATGACATGCCTGCAAACAGGATTAACAATGGCCCATAGCCAAATGATCAAGTGCATCAATAAGAAGCATTTTCTGGTTTCCCTAAAGATCGAACAAATATGAAACATGAAAGATTCCATAACCAAAGGAATAAAGAAATAGGACTTCTACCATTAAATATATGGTTAACCATTTCTTGATGAATCCCCTTTCTTCTCTCCATTAAATAAGACAACGAGTAGAATCCGTATATTCTAGAAAGAAAATGCAAGAATCGGATCAGCAATGACGAAGTATTTTTCCAATTGCTATATATATGTTTGTTTATAGCAACTATAATAAGTTTCAGCAGTCAAGTGCCATCGATTTCACAACTATGTGTCGTATATAAACAAAAAAATCTCAACTACTTTTCTGAGATTCAATACAGAAGATGACTGAAGTTATAAAGAACAGATTCACAGCCTCCTACTAAAACAATTAAATTATTGAAATGAAAAGAATCTTTAATGGAGATATCTCTTTTCAATTCATAAGTATAAGAGCAAGTAAGAAAAAGAGGCATCCTCATTATTTATAATTAATGAATATATATAGCATTAACCATTAAAGAGGAAGAAGAAAAAGCAGAAGAAGAAGAAAATGATGATGAAGAAGAAGAGGAAGGCTTACTTGCAAAAGGTCCTAAAAGAAAATCCAAGATCCACAAAACAGAAATTCCTCAGGTCGCACACGAGAAAAACAAATGTCACCCAAATTCTTTTCATCGGGGCTATTTATAAGCGAGCAAGGGGATGTTACCATGCACTTGGGCGGGAAAATCAGTTAGGGAAAGGTTACCGGAACATTACCGGAAGTGATGACCGGCAGCGAGGCTCGATTAGGGCACGAGAAGAAAGAAACCAGCCAAACCGGTCACGAGAACGGGGGGAAGCTTCGAGAACCAGGGCATCGGCGTGAGGGATGGAGGCCGAGTGGGGCTAGGGCACGGACTCGGGGCTAGGGCTGGACTCGGAAGAAGGGAAAAAAAACGTAAGTGAAGGTGAATAGTGTGCGTGAGAAGAGTTTTAATTTAAAGAAATTCTTTTATTTTATTATTTTAATATTATAAGTTTAGTTAAATTCGCCGATTTACGCACAAATCAAGTCGACTCAAAATCCTATCAAAGTATATGTCCTTCCCGGCTAAAATCAACGTTCCGGACACATCGGCGCAGTCCGTTTCGCCATCCGTGGTCGTTCGGACAAGTTCGCCGACGGTCGCATCAATTTAAATTAAATTTGCGTGACGTCGCAAAAAATGAATTTATTTTGACCCGACCGGAGCCACTTAACGAGCAAATTATTCACCGGTCTTCGCCTAAGCGAGAACCATAGCCAAACATATTGCTCGTGGCAAAAAGTCAAACGTCGCACGCAGTGGGGTCCACCTATGGCTTTTAAATCCCTATAGGAACTCGACAAGAGTTTCAATACGTCGGCTTTTAATCGACTCAACTAGATGTCGAGGATTTAGAGCCGTCCATATGAAACTTCGAGGAGCGAGGAGATGGCTTGAATTTCTAAACACGGTGGGTCCCAGTCTAGTCCTCTAAGAGAGTCCAAAATTAGGAAATTCTAAGGCTAGATCCTAGGATCTAAGGAGAAGGAAATGAAAGACCTAAAAAATGAGGTCAACAAATGGACCCCCAATAGGTGTGGTGTGCTGTACAAGCACGCCACGCCTATTGGCGTTGACCGAAATGATCAACCCAATCGCAAATGAATGTTCAAGTAACCATACTTGAAACAAATCGAAGGTCGAATCGGTTCCGATAATTGAGTTTGAGTTGAGGTTCCCACTTGGGGAAAGCCCAGCTCAAAAGGACTTGAGTGTAAAGTGTAGGAGTTTATGCTGGGGATTAGCAAGTGTATTTTCAAATTGTAATTGCGAGTTTGAGCTTTCAAATTTGAATGTCGTTTTGACTTGGATTTGTGGTTGATGTTGTGTTGTGGAGTTTGAAAGAGTCAGAATCCCTGCACCGACCCTAGAATTTGAATTTGAAGGATTCGGAAGCCTTAACATCCATCAAAGGGGTCTTACTCCTATCCTCGAAGATTTGAATTTGAAGAAATCAAAAAAAGATTTGAATTTGATGGAATCAGAAGCCTTAACATCCGTATAGGGGGCCTCACACTGATCCAAGAGAAAAAATTTGAATTTAAAGAAATCAAAGAAAGATTTGAATTTGAAGGAATCAGAAGCCTTAACATCCATATAGGGGGCCTCACACTGATCTAAGAGAAAAAATTTTGAATTTAAAGAAATCAAAGAAAGATTTGAATTTGAAGGAATCAGAAGCCTTAACATCCATATAGGGGGCCTCACACTGATCCAAGAGAAAAAAAAATTGAATTTAAAGGAATCAAAAGCCTTAACATCCATTATAGGGGGACTTATATCGATCCAAGAGAAAATTTGAATTTGAAGAATCACATTAGGAAGGAAAACCTTAACATCCACTTGGGGGGTTTTACATCCAACCTAAGAGGCAAGAAGGAGTTGGAAGCCTTAACATCCATTGAAGGGGTCTTACTCCACTCCACAAAGATTTGAATTGACCACATTAGGAAGGAAAACCTTAACATCCACTTGGGGGTTTTACATCCAACCTAAGAGACAAGAAGGAGTTGGAAGCCTTAACATCCATTGAAGGGGGTCTTACTCCACTCCACAAAGATTTGAATTGACCACATTAGGAAGGAAAAACTTAACATCCACTTGGGGGTTTTACATCCAACCTAAGAGGCAAGAAGGAGTTGGAAGCCTTAACATCCATTGAAGGGGTCTTACTCCACTCCACAAAGATTTGAATTGACCACATTAGGAAGGAAAACCTTAACATCCACTTGGGGGTTTTACATCCAACCTAATAGGCAAGAAGGAGTTGGAAGCCTTAACATCCATTAAAGGGGGTCTTACTCCACTCCACAAAGATTTGAATTGACCACATTAGGAAGGAAAACCTTAACATCCACTTGGGGGTTTTACATCCAACCTAAGAGGCAAGAAGGAGTTGGAAGCCTTAACATCCATTGAAGGGGGTCTTACTCCACTCCATAAAGATTTGAATTGATGGATTTGTGAGAAATTTATGGAAATCTTATGGAACTTGTGGATACTTGTGTAAAAAAAATGTCGACAGAAAGAAATCAGATCGAGGAGGAATGCCAAGGGACTCATATCCAACTCAAGATTCGATCAAAGAAAATGTCCTTGCGAAAGGAGGTGCAGTTCCATATCAACGGAACCAGCTGACCCTCATTCACATCAGACAGAAGGCAAGGAAGAGCGCGGTTCTTATGTAAACAGAGCCAGCTAACCTCCTCCGCGCGAGAAAGAGGACCCAGAGTTCCTATGGGTGGAGACTTCGGGCCGAGAGAAGCGAAGCTAGGGATGGGTCAAGGAAACTCAACATATCCAGGTCAGAATTCGAAGTTTGAAATTTGATTTTGATTTTGAATTTTTGATCGTTTTGATTTGATGCTGAGAAGGAATAGAACTAAGCCTATCCAAAGAATATGAATGTATGCTGAGAAGGAATAGGACTAAGCCTATCCAAAGAATATCAATATATGCTGAGAAGGAATAGGACTAAGCCTATCCAAAGAATATGTATAAAAAATATGTATGAAAATGTATAAACAATATGTATAAATCATATGTATGCTGGATGGGAATCAGAATATAGGTATTGACTCCGAGATGAGAACTGGAATATGTGTACCAGTCTCAGAATGAGAATTGGAATATGGGTACTGATCTAAAAAAAATGAGAATCAGAGTACAAGTACTACCCCGAGATGAGAACTGGAATATAGGTATCAACCTCAAAATGAGAATCGGAGTATGGGTACTGATCTCGAAGATGGGAATCAAAATACAAGTACTGACCCCGGAATAAAATGTGATGTATTGTGTAAATTATGTAGGAATGTGGTGATTTGTGTGAAAATGTGTGGGAATTATGTGGAGATGTAATGTTGAATTTTGTAAGAATGGTGAAATTTGTGGGATGTGAATATTTATGAAAATGTGAAGTTTGTGGGAAATTGGTATAATTGTGAAAATTTGTGTAATTTGTGAAAATTTAAGGAAATGTGAAAATTTTGTGAAATTTTGTGAAGTGTGAAAATTTATAAAGATGTGGAAATTGTTAAATTTTATGAAAATTTATCGTGATTATAGTGTGAAATTCTGTGAGAATGTGTGTGTAGTGATTTGCAACAGATTTTTTTTAAAAAAAAAATTGTGAAGAATGTTGTGAATTTATTTGATTTTTTTTATTTTTTAGGATTCATACCCAGTTTTAGACATACGCAACATCGGTGCTTCTAAGAACAATATTTTATTTCTAAAATTCATTCTTTAAAACATCACGATGCATAGTACTTCTTCAAGTAACATCTGTTTATCAGCAACATCAGTCTTTTTCCTTGATAATTAAAGAACCGGTAGAATCTATTCCTTATCTTGCGGTATGCAAGAATAGGCTCCCTGAGAATAAAAATCAGATCACCGACTTTAAATATCTTTGGGAGAACCAGTTTATCGTGAGCTTGTATCATTTTTTTGCCTGCTAAAGCTCCAATCTCTGTTGTGCCGACATTCTTTTTTTCTTTGAGATTTTGTAATCCTTCAAGTTGAAGTTTGGTATTGTCTTCTATTGTGAATTTGTTTGCTATTGCCGCTCTGAAGGGAGGGAGTTGCATTTCCAGTAGAAGAACAGTCTCGGACCCATACAAAAGGTAATAAGGTGTAGACTGAGCTGGAATTTGAATGTCGATCCATAGGCCAATGAGGCTTCTAATAACTGCTCGTGCTAATTCATCTCTCCATTTTTTTTTCAAATTTACTTTGAATTCAGACGAGAGTCTTATTAAAAGCCTCGACCAATCTATTTACTCCCGAGAAGTAAATAGTGGAGTATCTCCAATCAATATCGTATCTTCGATGAAAATATTGATCATGATGCTTTTGAATGTGGACCTGTTCTCCGAAATGATTCTTTTATCGCACACCGAAATTCAAAAGGCAATCGGTATCTGATTGGTGAGCAGCACACAATCTTGAATGCACTCCTTTGACGATTCTCTGCGCTTCATACTTGATTTTGAAGATTGTAAATTTATAGCTCCATGTAGTAGATGTCATTTCTTTTTCACTGATTTTCGCACAAATTATCCATGTTATCTTCGAAGGATATTCTTACGTTCTTTTATTGAAGTTGGAGTAAAGTATTCTGGGCATTGAAAAATATGACTTCAGGTTCAAAATCCATTAATTATTGATAAAACAATCCATTCTTTAATTCTTTCTTTCTGGACTTAAGCAAATTTCGAATTTTGATCATGTAATTAAAATATTTTTCATTTTCCCAAAGATATTTCGGGGTCAATTAATAGCCAACCAAGGAGATCATGATCACTTAACTCTTTTCCTGAATATAATATCTGAAGAATTTTATTAAGATGGTTCTTCAAATTTTATTAATTAAGGGAGAATTCAGACACCAATTTTTGATTATATGCTCACCTCAAGCCTCTTCTCAGGGAAACTTCTTTTCACATAATTTACTAGTCTATATAAATTAACTCTCACATAATTTACTAGACTATATAAATTAACTCTCCATGTTTCCCTTTTTTTTTTTTTTAGAATTAACATATCTGGTAGAGCATATCTTTGATTAAGGATTTTGAATGTCTGAACTCCCTTAATTAATAATTTTGAAATACTTCTTAATATGAATTCTGAGATATTATAGTCCATTCAAAAGTCAGGACCCAATCAATTGGCGGGATATTAAAAGACCCGTGATATCCTGGATCAATTACTCGTATTTTAAGAACAAAATATTATTCTGAAATTTACTTAGGAACCAGTCCGAATTCCTTAAAGTGAAGGATTTAATTAGTAAAATATTAATTTCACTCTCCCCTTTAGCCATGATTATTAAAACACTAGAACTTTTATAATGAAGTACTCCTTTTCTTGATTGAACATCGAACGTCAGAATGAAAATTGTGCATAGAATGAGCAACAAAACATCTCTCATCTCAGATGAAACTTGAACAACAACAAGGTTCCTCTTTTCTTATCTTCATTGTGGTGGGAGAGTTGGGATGAAGTAACAATAGTTCTTGTTGATATCCCTTCTCATCAACGATAGTAACCAAAGTTGAAACCTGCCATCCTTCAACGGGAAAGAGGTTTCAGACTATGTCTCGTATACTGTGTTGAAGGAGTTCTGACTCAAGTTTTCTTTGAAAGCTTTGCCAATATTTCATTCGTCAAAGTCAATTGGAACAACTAGACCAGCCAAAATCATATTGATCGAACCTATTTTAGGTTCTTTCAAATACTCTTTCGGGATCGTTATGTTCCCATTTTTTACGTTCTCCTCAAGCCATTCTTTAAAAGTGAAACAATCTTTTATGGTGTGTCCGATCAGCCTGTGATATGGGCAGTATCTCGGATGATCTTTTTCATCAACTTCGTATGGTTTCTTTGGTTCAGGGAGCTTGAACTCGGGTTTCTTCATCAGATTCTGGAACATTTGTTCTACTGCTTCATCCCTGAAAGGATATATTTTGTTCAAATGATTCTTTATGTTTGGGGGTTTCCCCCCATCTGTTTGATAAGACCTCTGTTGAAATGATTGTTGACCATTCTGCCGAGGACGTTGGTAGATCTGTCGAGACTTTTCAGCTTGTATCTGCAACGGTCGCTTGCCCTTACCAACAGTGTTACTGTCCCGAATTTCTTTTCTGATATCTTCGATGGTTCTAGCTTCCAAGCTTTCTCAAGAAAACCAAGTTGCTTAGTTTCTTCTTGAAGATTCCCGACCTTGTTAAGCAGCTTCTCGAATGTTTTAATGGTGAATCCCTTGAGTAAGAAACTTGCCAGACCATGAATGCTCTTTAGAAGTATTTCAACTGCATGTTGCTTCTGAAGTTGTGGTTCACATTTCATGCTCAAATTTCTCCATCGCAGAATATAGTCCATCAATGTTTCGGCTGGCTTCTATCGCTCCACCACGAGATCACCGATGGTGATATGGTGTTTAACTCTAGCGAACCGCTTAACAAAGAGGTCTTCCAATTCTGCAAATGTTTTCACTGAGTCATTGGGTAGTTCGGCGTACCAGTCAAAAGCAATTCCCGAAAGACTGCTCACGAATTGGCGACACAACAATGCATCACTACCCCCCGCGTTGCAGGAACTTGCTCGGAAGTGTGCAATATGCTGTCGGGGGTTTCTCGTCCCATCAAATGTCTTGAATGACGGTGGTATGAAACCCTTAGGGTATTGGACGACATCAAATTCCTCTGGGTAGGGTCTACCCTTTAGAATCAATGCCCCTGCCTTTGATTGAGCTAGGGCTTCTCTTACCTGTTGTTCAATCATTTGTTTAATGTTACTCTCCAGCATCGGACCCTGAACTAGATCCTTCTTCGGTTGTTTGTCGAAGGTGGATTCTTTTCTTTCATCTGTAATGTGAACAATTTCTGGTTGGTTTGCCTCCAAAGTTGCTATTGGTAATGACTGCAATCGCCCACAGATTGTACCCATGACGATCATTACTTCCTCCGAGTTGTTTCTTCAATTGACTTATCTGCTCATCTCGCTGTTGAATGGCCATCTAAAACTCATCCGCGGTGTTCTCCTTAGTGGGTAAAGGAGCGTCACACGAGGATGGTGTGGCCTCCATCTCGATGACGTTGATTTCTGCAAAACCACCTTCCATGTAATCTGGTAGGCTGTAATCTCCATTTTCAACATATTCTTTCTGGTTTTCAAATCGTTGTGCAATGTCAACTCGGAGCTTCTCTATGGCGGAATCAATCGAACTTCCTCTGAGAACTTTAAGGTCAACTGAAACTTTCCGAGAAACATCATTTATTTCCCCGAGCACCGGCGTCGTGTAGGAGTCGGTTGAATCCTTCGAAACCATATTTACAGAACCTTCTTCAGGTTCTTTTAAATATTCCTTCGGGATTATCACATTTCCATTTCTGAGATTATCTTCAAGCCAATCCTTGAAGACAAAGCACCTTTCTATTGTGTGGCCAAACAAGCTGGTGGTATGGGCGGTATTGAGAATGATCTTTCATGCTGGCCTCCTCTGGATTTTTTGGCTTTGGAAGTCTGAATTCTGGTTTCATCAACAAGTTGTGGAACATCTTCAACAAAGTTTCCTCCTTGAAGGAATACACCACTTTCTGTCGCTCTTCAATGGACATCTGTTTATTTCTGGGTTGGTGTGATCCTGACTGATGTATTTGTTGGCTAGATTTGTCATATCGTTGTATCTATTGTTGGCGAGGTTGACGAGACTGTTTGATTTTCAAAATTTCCTGGATGCGCCTCCTTTCCTGTGCCTTCATCAGTTGCAAGGTATTTGAATTAGACCCAATCCTGAATTCAGAAAATGATGAGGTATAAATGTCAACTGACTTTTCCTCGTGTAGAATCTCTTTTCCTTTGTCTAACAAAACAGTTGGTGTGGTGACGGTGGTTCTAACAGTAGGAGCTGAAACAGTCCTCAGAGAAGTCTCAGCGCTTCTAGCGGCATACTTCACAACAATAGAAGAGTCCTTTTCAATCCACTCCTTCTTTAGCATAAGGGGCTCTTCAACAATCTTCAAGTTGAACTCTACAATAGGCTCAACGGACTTTCTCATTTCGGGTTTCATCATTTCAACAGACACATTCCCGAACTTTGTTTCAACACTGTCAAATCCTTGTCCAAGCTTCGATGACCGCCGAGTCAGCGGTTCCTCCCTATTGACGGCAAAATCCATTCCGGAGGCAAAAGAAAAGACCGACTTGGGTGAAGACATTGTCTCCTGTCATTCGAAGAATTTCCAAAAAGAATTAGTGACGTCATGTACCTTAAAATTTCAACAGAAGTACTAAAGTTAATGCACTTGTCTTATAAACTGAGCCTCCTTTGAAATTTATTCATATGAATTTTTTTTATTTCAAATTTTGGTGTTTTATTTTATTATTGTATATTTACAATGTTTTTAAAAAAAGTTTTGTTATGTTTTAAAATTTTAACAAATTTTATTTGGTTCGAATTTTAAATGGAAGGTTGTGAGAGTGAGATTTAGTGTAGGACCCTGTCCAAGATCCGAAGGGGGTCAACCTCGCATCAAACTCGCTTCGATAAACCGCTCCTAACCTACCACACCTTTTGGGGGTCCACCCCACTTTAAAGATTTCAAGATTCTGGAACCTCTCTGTTTAAGGATGATTAAACAGTGGCTCCATAATCAAAAAGGAGTTGACAATACTTGCTCAAGGAAGAAATGAGCGAAGCACATCAACGGAAGAATGATAGTCTGGCCCACTAGGGATATGGGCACACTATCGATGTATGAAGACAAATCCTTATGATCCAAAATGGAGAGAAGAATTAATCTCCAGCGGAGTCGCCAGAAATTGTCGGCTAATTTTTTTATTTGTTTGAAAATGAATTTTTAAATTTTAAATTTAATGTAATATGTAAAGTATTTTATTTTGATTTTGAAAATGATGATATATATTTTTTATTTTAAAAATAACGAGACCACATAGATCTCATATGTCAAATAGTTTAAATAGTTGAGCACGATACCACGAGTGACACATCATCCCGAAAGATGAGCGTACCACTTATTAGTAGGCTTAACTATCTAAACTTAAAATTCTATGACTCTATTCTAATCTGCGAATTTTATAGCCGACAAATTCCCCTGTCTAATATACAGATTAGACAAGGTTTAGATTAATCTGGGTTCTTAATTCCCTATAGAGGTAAGCCCTTATAGTGAATTACATCTTAGGCAACTGAAATCACCTAAGAAAACTCTCGATAAGGACCATGGGCTTCGTCTTCAAGAACTTCAACGTTCAAGTTTTCACGATTGGTAGTAGGAAAATCAATGGGAATGGTTCAATGCGGAACAGTTATTTTCAGAGTCCAAAGAAGTGAAGAGTAGGAGACGTCGAAGATACTGAAAGAGCTTCAGTGACGTCTCAAACTAACCTATGATTGGGCTTTATATCTTTGAAAGTGAAGTTATGTTTATATTTCAATCTTGCAAATTATTTAGATGTTTTGGGATTTATATCTACATGTCATATGTAAATGACCCAAAAATATGAAAGGATTTATGTCGTGCCAGACGACAACCTCGAAATCCTAAACAGTTTAGGATTTATATCGTACGATGTACGATCGTACTAAGTCCTAAAAGATAGTGTGAGGGTTTATGTCGTATTAAATGACAACCTCAACGTCCTATAGATGTTATTTAAATCTACAAAAGTCCGATCGAAGATCCTTCATTCGTCCTCTGTCTTCTCGTCTCGAGAAAGGATAGAGATAGAAGAGAAAAGAGAAGAAACATGCCTCGAACGGCCTATCCTAAGGGTATGTACAAGGAAAAACATGTGTAATGAAAAAGAAAACAAACATGCCCTAAAGGGCGTATCCTAGGGGTAAGTACAAGTACGCAAGAAAGGTAGTATTTAAAATAGACATGTGTAAATAAAAGAAAATAGCCATGCCCTAAATGGCCTATCCTAGGGGCATGTATAAAACAAAAGTATGAATATAGGTAAGTATGTACAAAAGTAAAAGAATGCATGTAATAAAGAAAGTAAATGAACTGTACAATAAAAAAAAAGTTTACCTGGCCAACTCCGTCGATGCCTCGGAAGCAAGCTAATAACTAAAAGTAGCTATACAATCAAGTTTAGCTATAAACATATAAAAGATCAAAGTGGCGGAATAAGAATTCTATTTGAGGATAGGCTCAGTCTGTAGACTTCTTTTTTCTATCTCGATCCCACAGGCAACCCGAAGTATTGAAGTCTTTGTATCAATCTCAAATGAAGTCAACAACAAATCACCTTAGAGTAGGCAATCCTAATCCCTACCACTTAATTAGTGAGTGAACCAGTTTGTAGTATCGGAGTTTTGAGAGTGAAGTATCTGTTATCGTAGTATCTGAATTCTTTACCAGTGTAATATCTGGTACGTAGTATCTGGTCTCTGGTGTGTAATGTGTATTAACTAGTGCATGGTGTGTAGTGTTTAATGGGTAATGTGTAGTAGGGTAGTGTGTTGTGTATGTGTGATATTTAATATGTAGTATGTGTGTGTGATATTTGATGAGTGGTATGTATGTGTAATGTTTAATATGTGGTGTTTATGTGCGATGTTTAATGTGTAGGGTGTGTATGATAATTTTGATAATTATATGTGTTGTGTCTGATGTGATGTATTTGATATGTCATGTTTGGTTTGATGTATTAAATGTGTTGTGCATGATCTGCAATGTGTGGTATTTGTGTGTGATATTTAATATGTTGTATGTGTTCGATGTGATATGTGTTTGTTGTGATATATGTGTGAGGTGATATGCGTTGTGCTGTGTGTGATGTGATATGTGTTATGCTATGTGTGTGATGTGATATGTGTTATGCTATGCGTGTGAGGTGATATGTGTTGACGTAGTATCTGTTGTCGTGCAGGTGCAGTGTTTATTATCGTGCAAGTGCGGTGTAGTATCTGTTGTTGAAGTATCTGTTACTGTATCAGTATAATGTCTGATATCGTAGTATCTGTTATCAGTTCACGGATTTCTTAAAGGTAGGGATTAGAGCTACCTAACTCAAGGTAAAATGGGCATCTATCTCTGAGTATTGATTTTTATTTTGTTTCGGCTATAAAAGCACGGTTATTAGTCTGTACATCATTGCCTGTACCCCGCATTTCCAACTTATACACCCACTTTGAAATTTCATATGTTTATCAACAATAAAGCTTTATAAAAGGCTGCAATCCATAATAAAGAAAACCAATGTATCTCCAATATATCATTTCAACTAACTAAAGTAAGGATTGTTGTTGAAACATTCCTTTAATTTAGCCTCAAGTAAGTTATTCTAACATCAACTCTCAAAAAGAATTTTTTTTTCTCTTTTTTTTAAGTTACTGCTTCAACAAATTAAAGCAAAGAATATTCCAAAGTTTCCCAATGCACGATTCCGAGAAAACCAAATCCATAAATAACCACTTGAAATTTCCATTAATCTCCGAATTTCGTTTCGACAAACCAAGAACACAAGAAGATGAAATTAATTTCCTGTAATGTCGCAATTTTAAGTATCCAAATCCGAGAAAATCGGGTTTCAACAAACCAGCCCAAAGAAAATTTTGAGCTTTCAAGATTTTGGTGTTTGGCAAACCATCGACCAACCGAAATATATCAACATTTCCTATATGAAGCCGAACATTGGCATTCACAACAGGGGCAAACCCAAGCCATCATAATGTAAACACAGGAAATAAATTTCCCAATCTTATAACCATTCTACTTCCTAACATTAAACATATTTGATTGATTTTTTTTTTTGAAAAAGCTTAACTTCCCAAGTTTTAGAAAGGTCAGCTTTAATAGACCAAAATAAAGAGATTAAAGTGACTAAAATTACTTTATTTATAGCTAGGGAATAATTGAAACCATATTTTTCAAACCAGAGCAAAAATCAAGCCACAATTTACACAATATGGTGAATCTCCAAAACCTGAGTTGAAACCCAACTTTAGCTTTGTATTTAAAATAGGAGATTAAACAGACTCCAAAAGAACAGACCAAAATCCGGAATTCCAAAGTTTAGGTTAGGGTGTTTGATATGTAAATATTCAAGAATCGAAGATTTGAATATATAAATACTAATGAATTATAGATTTAAATCATTTTTTTTTTCATTTCAGTAAAATAAAACTCCCCGAATACGTAAATTGTGATAACAATGGAAACGATAAAAAAACTCATCCAACGGTTTTCAACCGTATCGATGTACATGGAGCCAAGGTCCCTTAAATATCCAATTTTAAAATTTAGCTTCAGTAAGGCAAATCAAAGAATCCACACCAAGCACAAGGTCAAGGATTGAGCCCTCACAAGACTGAAAATCATGCTAACAAACTGCCATGTGGCTGGGGAAAACTCTAAGCTAAAACAGCCCCCCAACACTAAATTAAACCAAGGGCACCAAGGCTTCAAGTCGAGCCTAAATAAGATCAAACCCGAGTCATAGCTGGGCTAGAAACCAGCAAAGAATCAAGTTATAACACCCCCATTCAAAGCCAAAGCAAAAGGGAACTAAAGGAGCTAACCCGAGCCCATATAGGATAGAACCCGAGCTATGGTCATGCTATAACAGAGCCGATTTTCAATTAAAACGGGGATGCAACAATACCAATTAAAAGCTGAGCCATACGAGGTCAAAAGTCCAAGCTAAAATTGAACTCAAGACAGAGAACATAGCGAGATTTCAGCAAAAACCGAATATAAATATGAATTCAGAATACCAGAACAAATCTCTTGCATAAGAAATAAATCTCATCCACTGAGCTCCCTAATAAAGCCAAGAGAAGTCTCTTAAGACATTGAAATAAGAATAGCAGTTACCCACATATTAAGATAGCCTTTCAAGTGAATTTTAAGTTAAACCAACCAAATTTTCAAATGAATTATGATAGAATTAAAGCCACACCTACCATGAAGCTAATATGAACATTTCCACATGCTTAACATACTAAAATATAAAGCCTCTATTCATTTATCATGAGAGCAAACATGGGGTTCCTTTCAATTGAATTTGAATTTTATCTCAACATGCAACTTTTATAAAGGAGAATTACAAATGACATGCCTGCAAACAAGATTAACAATGGCCCATAGCCAAATGATCAAGTGCATCAATAAGAAGCGTTTTCTGGTTTCCCTAAAGATCGAACAAATATGAAACATGAAAGATTCCATAACCAAAGGAATAAAGAAATATGACTTCTGCCATTAAATATATGGTTAACCATTTCTTGATGAATCCCCTTTTCTTCTCTCCATTAAATAAGACGAGTAGAATCCGTATATTCTAGAAAGAAAATGCAAGAATCCGCTCAGCAATGACGAAGTATTTTTCCAAGTGCTATATATATGTTTGTTTATAGCAACTATAATAAGTTTCAGCAGCCAAGTGCCATCGATTTCACAACTATGTGTCGTATATAAACAAAAAAATTTCAACTACTTTTCTGAGATTCAGTACATAAGATGACTGTAGTTATAAAGAACAGATTCACAACCTCCTACTAAAACAATTAAATTATTGAAATGAAAAGAATCTTTAATGGAGATATCTCTTTTCAATTCATAAGTATAAGAGCAAGTAAGAAAAAGAGGCATTCTCTTTATTTATAATTAATGAATATATATCGCATTAACCATTAAAGAGGAAGAAGAAAAAGCAAAAGAAGAAGAAGAAAATGATGATGAAGAAGAAGAGGAAGGCTTACTTGCAAAAGGTCCTAAAAGAATATCCAAGATCCGCAAAACAGAAATTCCTCAGGTCGCACACGAGAAAAACAAACGTCACCCAAATTCTTTTCATCGGGGCTATTTATAAGTGAGCAAGGGGATGTTACCATGCACTTGGGAGGGAAAATCAGTTAGGGAAAGGTTATCGGAACATTACCGGAAGTGATGACCGGCAGCGAGGCTCGATTAGGGCACGAGAAGAAAGAAACCGGCCAAACCAGTCACGAGAACGGGGGGAAGCTTCGAGAACCAGGGCATCGGCGTGAGGGATGGAGGCCGAGTGGGGCTAGGGCACGGACTCGGAAGAAGGGAAAAAAAACGTAAGTGTAGGTGAATAGTGTGCGTGAGAAGAGTTTTAATTTAAAGAAATTCTTTTATTTTATTATTTTAATATTATAAGTTTAGATAAATTCACCGATTTACGCACAAATCAAGTCGACTCAAAATCCTATCAAAATATATGTCCTTCCCGGCTAAAATCGACGTTCCGGACACATCGGCGCAGTCCGTTTCGCCATCCGGGTCGTTCAGAAAAGTTCGCCGACGGTCTCATCAATTTAAATTAAATTTACGTGACGTCGTAAAAAATGAATTTATTTTGACCCGACCGGAGCCACTTAACGAGCAAATTATTCACCGGTCTTCGCCTAAGCGAGAACCATAGCCAAACATATTGCTCGTGGCAAAAAGTCAAACGTCGCACGTAGTGGGGTCCACCTATGGCTTTTAAATCCCTATATGAACTCAACAAGAGTTTCAATACGTCGGCTTTTAATCGACTCAACTAGATGTCGAGGATTTAGAGCCGTCCATATGAAACTTCGAGGAACGAGGAGATGGCTTGAATTTCTAAACACGGTGGGTCCCAGTCTAGTCCTCTAAGAGAGTCCAAAATAAGGAAATCCTAAGGCTAGATCCTAGGATCTAAGGAGGAGGAAATGAAAGACCTCAAAAATGAGGTCAACATACAGCTTTAACATGTTCATGTTCTTTTCCAGTTTCTTTTGGATTAATTTCAACTTTACTAGGATGTGTTCCTAGAGGTCTGTAATTAATTAAATGAGCGATTTTTCCCATTTGATTCTCAATATTATGAATATCAGTATTTTGATTTTGTAATTGATTACTCATTTGTAAAATTAATTCTTCTATTGATAACTTTTTCTGTTGATTATTAAATCCAGGTGGTTTATAATTTGAATTTACTTGATTATTCAAATTTTCAGTTTGATTAGATTGATTATTACCCCATTGTTGTTGTTGATTATTCCAGTTAAAATTAGGGTGATTTTTCCATCCAGGATTATAATAATTTGAATACAGATTATTTTTACTAGCAATAGCTTGTAAAGTTTCAATAGTTTGAGAATCTTCAATATTAGATGAGTTGTTATGTGGTATGTTGATGGCAAAATTATCTAACTTCTTAGATATTGCAGCTACTTGTGAAGCTAAGATAGAAAAGGCTTCGTTATCTTGAATACTTGACATTCTTTTAGGATTAATCCTTTTAGAAGGCCATTGAAAATTATTGTTAGCCATTTCTTCAATTAAAGTATAAGCTTCTTCAAATGATTTATACATTAAAGAACCTCCAAGATGACGATCGATAATTGATTTTAGTGATCCAATTAAACCATTAAAAAATGTTTGAATAATTAACCAATCAGGTAAAACATGATGAGGACATTTTCTTAATATTTCTTTAAATCTTTTCCAAGTTTCATAAATTGTCTCCCCGTCAAATTGACTAAATGAAGTAATATCATTTCTTAATTTAGCAGTTTTAGAAGGAGGAAAATATTTAGCAAGGAATTTTTGTGCCATTTCAGCCCATGTTTTAATAGAACCTGTTGCTAATGAGTTCAACCACATCTTTGCTTTATCTCTTAAAGAAAAGGAAATAGTCTAAGTCTAATAACATCATCATAAACATTGTTATATTTAAATGTAGCACAAAGTTCTAAAAAACTAGCAAAATGTAAATTTGGATCCTCATTTGGTGTTCCTCCAAATTGATTATTTTGAACCATTTGAATGATAGTTGGTTTAAGCTCAAAAGAATTAGCATCTACAGTAGGAATTTAAATACTACTATGAAGTTCATCAACTGTAGGGTTAGCATAATCCCTTAATGGTTTGTAAACATTTTGCTCATTAATTTCAATTAGATTTTGTAAATTGTTATGTAAATTAGCCATCTTTTGGATTTTTTTAGTTTGTTTTCCTTTTTTAATTCTTTTAATAGTTATTTCTAATTTAGAATCTAAAGGTAATAATCCTTCAGATCCAGCACTACGCATAAAAAGTAAATTAACAAGAAATAAAATATCTACTTATTAAAAACTAATTTTTTTTATATTTTTTTATTATTTTTATTATTTTGGTATTTTATATTTTTGATAATAAAAGAAAATGAATAAAATAAAATAAAAATATTTAAAATCTAAAAATTTTTCTCCACTCCTCCCAGGGCAACGACGCCAAAAACTTGACCCACGCTAAATATATGTGTACTAAAAATTCAATCCCCCGCAACGGTGCCAAAAACTTGACCCACAATCCGCTGATGAGAAATATAATAATTAATGCTTTCAAAATGTAATAGATAATAATAGCAGCTAGTGTATATAAATATAATTTTATCAAAAATATTTTACACACTAGGGGTACGACGCAAGTATACGTATCGTATCAAGTAATATAGGGCTTTGAAACAAAGGCCCCAGCATCGATCCCAGGAGGAGCGAGTTATGGATTTTTAAATATTTTAATTTTATTTTTAAGTATTGCTTTTATAGTTATAAATTTGATATTTTTAATTTACTAGATGCAATAATAAAACAGTAATGAAATAATTAATGTAAATAGCAATAAGACAACAACTTTCTTCCTTTCAATTAATTTAAGATTTTCTAAGATAATGATAGTATTCATGGAGAATATAAATTTATGGTATTGTGTCAAATAGAAGCATTCATATTCTTTACCCTTTAATCCAGGTGTAAAGAATATTGGCTAGCCTATAGATCAGGTCCGGATGTATTGTTAGTAGAATGGGTTAATCTAGGCTCACACTACTAGATGTCCAAGGGTGGTTATGGTCGGCCCTACTAGTGACCCTTTCCTTCTCTATAAACCAAATTACAAGAATTTAGTCTGTCACTCTAAAAAATTATCAATTATACGCCCATTATATAATATCTTCCTATTTATTTGCACTTCACGTTGAATAACCCGCACAAGGCCTTCGACTACCCAATGATTCATGTGATATCTACTAGTTAAGAATTCATCTCCTTCTAGGTATTAAAACTCTTCAACGGATTTTAACAATTTAAATGGCCAATTTAAATAGTAAATTAAGATACGGTATTAATATCATCACAATGTTTTAAAATATAAATAGTTTCTAATTCTCCGATGAATTTTATATTATCTTATTTATTTTTTCATAATTGAAAGGAGAAAGTAAACTAACTACTCAGAACACATTGAATTTAAACAACAAAACATGATAATAAAACTTTGAATAAAATTACAAATACTTATCTAAAGTGTTTCTCCTACTGAACCTCTGAATTCTTCTGACTCTAAGCAAATAATCTTCAAAAGCACCAACTCTTTCAACTCTCAATACAAACTCTAAATAAAATAACTAACTAATTTATGATGGATAGTAAAATGTGGCCCTAAAGTATCTCTCTACTTCTCTCTCTAGATAAGGCTCTAGATAGGGGGACTAAGTTGGGCGTTGGGCATTTTTCTCTGAAGGAGTAGCCTCCTATTTATAGGCTTCAAGGGTTGCCTCAAGGCACCTCTTCAAAATGTGTCCACATTCAATGAATCTTCTAAAAGGTGTGTCTGGCGCCTAGGCACCGGACTCTACGTCCAGTTCTTCGCACCTCTTCACTTTGGATCGCACCTCTTCATGATTAAAACCGTTCCCAAACATCCAAATACATTGTATCACATGTCCTATAAACCAGGAACAACTGCCAGTCTTCTAAAAGGTCCAATAACCGCTAACACCATCAAAATAACCGTCCAAAAGTCGTCAAAAATCTTGACAGATCTCGTATCGACCTGGCGCTTAGGCGCTGGATTCGGGCGCCTAGGCGCCAGACCAATAATTTTGATAATTTTGCATTTTGGCTCCATTTTTGCTCCTTTTTGCTCCTTTTTGCTCCTTTTTCACTTTTTTTTCTTTCTTGAACATTTTTTCATCACCTATATCCAAAAACACAAAAATACACTTTATTAAAGCATAATATCCTTAAAATTTGATAAAAATCAAGGCATAAAAATGAGTATTTTTTTCATGGATCACTGATCTTCCTTTTCTGATTTGCAGTGTGTTAAATCTCCTCACTGAGTTTCATTACTGTCTTTCCATGGAACTGCCCAAGGTCTTTGGTAGTCCAAGCGGTTTCTTCATATTCCAGCTCTAGTTGTGCAAAGTCTGAGCTAACCTCGATCATAGCACCAGCTTTCAGCTCTTCTTCATTAAGTGCAAGACTTACGCCATCCTTAAAGTTCAGGAACAACCGCCCGTTCGACATTTCCCTAAAAAGAAAACAAGGAAAGGATCAGAGGCTGTACTCAGAACGAGAACAATAAGAAAATTTACTTATTAATGGAAGATTCTTATTCATTTCTTTCAAATTTTAATAAGAGTAGGAAAAGATAAGAAAAGATAAAAAATGAGCTCAACTCGAAAGGAAGGATCAAAATTTTATTATTATAATGATTTCACATGTTTTCTCTTAATGCGTTTTTTAGTGATATTTATTGTTCATTTCTTATGTCTTGGGTTCAGACCCAGTTTTTAAGTGATTACTTCACCTATGCTTCTAGGAATGAGATTCCATTCTTTGAAACATCAGGTTGCGTAATACTTCTTCAGATATCGTCCATTGATTGGAAGCATAAATTGTTCTCCATGACAATTCACAAGCTGGTAAGAACCTCCTGAGTAGACTGTCTCGACCACGAACGACCCCTCCCAAGTCGGTTCAAATTTACCTCCTATCTTGCGGTGTGCAAGAATAGGTCTCCTGAGAACTAGAACCAAGTCACCGACTTTAAATGTCCTTGGGCGGACCAATTTATCATGGGCCTGGATCATCTTGGCTTGATACAGTTCCAAATTCTGCTCCGCTGAAAGTCGTTTCCCTTCCAAGCTTTCCAGTTCTTCTAGCCATAGTTTGGCGTTTTCTTCTGTAGTAATCTTCTCTGCAACTGCGATTCTGAGTGACGGAAGCTGAACCTCCAAAGGCAAGACGGCCTCGGACCTGTACACTAGAGCGTAAGGCGTAGATTGAGTAGGAGTTCTGAAAGTTGTTCTGTAGGCCCATAAGGCTTCTAACAACTTCTCGTGCCAATTTCTCTTGTTGTCGTCCAAAGTTTTCTTTAGGATTTGGATGAGAGTTTTATTAAAAGCTCGGCCAAGCCATTCGCTCTTGGGTATTAGATTGTCGAATAACGCCAGTCGATCCCGTGTCTTCTGACAAAATTATTGATCTTCGTGCTTCTGAATGCGGACCCATTATCTGAAATAATTCTGCGTGGTAATCCAAAATGGTAGACGACTTGATTCTTAAAGAACTGCAACACATGGTGTGCCTTCTCTCTCTGAGCGGTACTGCTTCTGCCCACTTGGAAAAGTAATCTGTAGCTGTAAGAATGAAGCGATGTCCTCTTGAAGAAGGCAGTTCTATCAGACCCACTATATCTGTGCCCCAACACTTAAATGGCCACGACGCGATCGTCGGATGTAACACATTTGGAGGTTGATGTAGAACCACTCCATGCAGTTGGAACTGATGACAACTCTTGGCGATCTTCATGCAATCGGTCATCATTGAGAGCCAGTAGTACCCTAGTCTCTTAATCTTTAATTTCATCTTTCGACCTGACTGATGAGCGCCGCAGAGTCCTGAGTGCACCTCTTTAACAATTTCATGAGCTTCAGACTCGCTCAGGCACCTTAGCCACATCTGATCAAATGACCTTCTGTATAACGTATTGTTTATTAATGCGTAAGACAGAGTTCTTTTCTTGATTTGATGGGCTAACGACTTATCGTCCGGTAGATTTCTTGTTTGCAGGTAATCTACTAATGGCTACCGCCAATCTTCTGTATTTTCTGTTACTGCTGCGACTGTTTCTTGCTCTTTTTCTGATTTGTGCATTGCATCCATGTCGAGCTGTGATAGGACCTGTTGTCCCTGAACTGTCATTTCAACTGACTCATCCTGTAAGCAGGAAAATTCTTTTGCAAGGTGGGCTAATGCATCTGCGAGCGCATTTTCTCTTCTGGGAATCTTGTAGATCGTTACATTCGGAATCTGCTCCAGCAATTTTATTGCATACTGAAAATACTGCTCGAGTCTTGGCTTCAGAATTCTGTACTGTCCTGCGACTTGCTGAATGATCAACTGCGAATCTTTGAAAATATTGATATCCGTTATACCCATCTGGATAGTCAATTCCAGTCCAGTGATGAGAGCTTTGTATTCTGCTTCGTTGTTCATACACGGTTCTGTTAGATGGTGGGAGTATCTTAACATCTCCCGCTCCGGTGTTATAAAGATTAGTCCGATCCCTGCCTTACCGGGCACTATCGTTTGCGATTCTTTATCTTTTTGTGTTGACGATGCTCCGTCGAAGTACAGTTCCCAACGCTGATCATCGGGGTCTTCTAAGCTCATTATCTGCTCGTCTGGCAAGTCGTCATTGAGAGGCGATTTTGCCGGTAAAGGGTGTGCTGCGAGGAAGTCTGCTAGGACTTGTCCCTTTATGGCACGACGAGAAACGAAAGTTATGTCGAATTGTAATAATATCATCGAACACCTGGCAAGTCTGCCGGAAAGCTTTGGTCGGGTCATCAAATATTGCAACGGATTAAACTTCGAAATAAGGTTAACCTTATGAGAGAGCATGTAATGCCTGAGCTTTTGAGCGGCAAAGAACAGGGCCAAACAATGCTTCTCAATCGGGGGATACTTTACCTCCGTCAGAATTAGACGACGACTCAGGTAATAGAGTGCGTTTTCTTTACCCTCGTCATTGACCTGGGCTAGTAGGGCTCCAAGGGAGTCGTTTAAAGCCGCAGTATAAAGTATCAAAGGTCGACCCGAGACTGGGGCTACTAAGACAGGAGGTGTCATTAAATACTGTTTAATGTCCTCGAAGGCTCGCTGGCATTTCTCTTCCCAATCGAAATTGGCGTCCTATTTAATTAATGCCGAGAATGGCTGACACCTACCTGACAAATTTGAAATAAAGCGTCGAAGATATGCCAGCTTCCCTTGAAAGGATCGTAGTTGTTTCAAAGTTTTAGGAGGCGGTATTTCTAGGATAGCTTTAATCTTCTCCGGATTAATTTCAATTCTGCGATGTCGTACAACAAATCCTAAGAATTTCCCAGAGGTAACGCCGAAGGCGCATTTCAAGGGATTCATCTTAAAGTTAAATTGTCTTAATCGCTCGAAAACAATTCTCAAATCATACAAGTGATCTTCTTTCAGCTTGCTTTTGATGACCACGTCATCCACGTAGCATTCGACTTGGTTGTGAATGAGATCATCAAAAATCCTCGTCATTGCTCTTTGGTAAGTCGCTCCCGCATTCTTCAACCCGAAAGACATTAATGTGTAGCAGTACACTCCAATTGGCGTTCTGAAGGCTGTAAGCTTTTCATATTTCAGTGCCATCCTTATCTGATTATATCCGGATGATCCATCCATGAAAGAGAAGATTTTGTGCGTCGAAGCAATGTTGATTATCAATTTTGGAATTGGTTGCGGAAACTCATCTTTCGGGCATGCCTTGTTCAAGTCTCTGAAATCTACGCAGATTCTGTTCTGACCATTCTTCTTTCTAACCTGTACTACGTTCGCGAACCAAGTCAGATATTGCTGTTCACAGACACATTTAGCGTCTATTAGCTTCTTAACTTCAGCTATTACTTGTTGTTCAATCTCTAGACGCATTCTTCTGGGAGCTTTTCTGACTGGAATGGCACCGTGATCCACTCCTAGCTTGTGAACTACAATTTTCGGAGCTAATCCTGGCATTTCATCATAACTCCAAGCAAAACAGTCATTGAATTCCATTAATAGCTTGATTATTTCTTCGGAGTCTTCTTTATTGAGTAAGGAGCTAACAAAGGTGGCCTAGGCTCTTTGCTAGTACCTAAGTTAACTTTCATTAACTCATCTATTGTAGATTTAATTTCTTCTTCAAATTCTGGCGGAGCGTCTCCGATTGGCAGATCTTCGAGATCATCTGAAGCTTCCAAGCAATCTTCATTAGGCTCGCAGGTGACAACCAAACAAAATCCCGTATCATCAACTGATCCTACTGTGCCGAATCCGAGACCATGTTTTGAATTGGGAGGCCGACTGACATTATTCCATAGCTTTCAAAGCGTTGTGATCGACCTTTTGTCCATTGTTTAGGTAAGATACCACGTTGAATTAAATTATGAATACAGGGAGTGTACCACTCAAAAGGCAATTCCATTAATTCAGATGAAGCAACATATTCAAATTGTACATCATTTTCAGTTTTGGAAGAAGAAACACCACGATAGAATTTGATTGGCTCAGCACCACCACCATGCACTTCCTTGACCACCATACCCTCGACCTTACTAGGATAGATCGGGGCTAGGGTCATAGTATGTACACAGCGGTTAATCTTCTTGTACATTGATTTGTATTCTTCATTCCTTTCATCTTCGAGAGAGATCTTGAATTTGGGTTTCTTCTGACTTATCGCCGCTGCTTCTTTCTTAATTTAATCTTCTTTTTCAGAGTTGTTCTTCCAATCAACATCGATGACCGGTTTCTTCTGTCCAACTGTTCAACCATTTCTTCCACGACCTCGTCCCCGGCCTCGACCTCGGGTGCGAGTTCTGGAGAAACCTTCACCATCTCACCGTAAGAGAGTGGTGAGTAACTGTTGAACAAGAACTTCAGGTTCTTTGTCGTCTTGTATTCCTTTTTCTTGATTTGACATGGAGTTTCTGGAAAAGATTGTTTTCTTCGGAGGTGCGTAATAGGCTGCATCTTCATGGATTCCAATTTCGTTCACGGAGAATGGTCGCAAATCACCTTTGATACACTGCTCTTGTCCTCCTTCATAATATTTTATACACTGGTGTAGAGATGAAGGTACCATCCAGTTCTCATGGATCCACGACCGACCCAGTAGAGCGTTGAATGATGTTTCAGAATCGATTATGTGGAATTTTGCGGTTGTCTTTGCTAACTCACTGATCTTCATTAACAATGTTATTGATCCGAGAGCTCTTTCTCCTTTCTGGTTGAAGCCTCTTAGCATCATCTTGTCTGCCTCGAGATCACGGGCATCAATCTCTAAATAGGCCAGCATTCGAAGATTCATTATATTAATTGATGCTCCCGGATCAACTAACACCCTGGAGAGTGCGAAGTTTCCAATACTGACTGAAATATACAACGGTCGATTGTGATCAGATATTCCCAGTAGTAGATCATTGTCCGTGAAGGTAACACCGCGCTGTTCTCTTAACGAGCAAACCGCGTCTAAGGAATTACTGGCCATTTGAGCTAAGCAAATTTCTAGATCAAGTAAAGCTTTAATCAGAGCTTCTCTCATCTCCTTTGACAGGATCAGAGCATCGTAGATGCTCAGTTTGGCTGGTAGCTTCCTAAGATGGGCTAGCACGTTATATTCCACTTTGTTACCAGGCTGTTCAATTTCTTCCCGAACGGGCAATTCTTCCACTGGGGTTGGCTCTTCCTGAGCAACCACCTACTTTCCTTTATCCTTTGGACACATTCTCGGAGGTAGAACTTTTCCGCTCCTTAGATTGGCTTTTGTTATCTCTTCTGCATCTGGTACTGAATCTGCCGGTGTCTCCTCTTGAATCGAAACGACTGGCTCTTCTGAAGTTGCTTCAGTATCTGATAACTCCAATTCTATCGTGATCGCAGCTCCTCGGAATTCACAAACAGACTCGTCACTTGCTTAACTTTCTTAGTCACTCTTGTGAATGCCCTCTCCTTCGTCAGGGTTGTTGAGTTTTTATATGATTTGAGAATCGTTATTCGCATCGAGATTGAAATCCGGATTAGGTCAGTTGTCGTTAGTTACGTTACTGTTAGAAACAGTCAAAACGTAGCCAACACCAAAACTCTTATCATTATAAGATCCCGCCGGGGCAAGCAAATAATCATACAGAGTCAGAGGTTCGAGGATTTCTCCCCGAATCGAAACAACCATCCTAGGATAAGCGACCCCTGATCTACCCCTCGGAATCTCGGTCTTCTTTTCTTCCACGATCTTCTCCTCCATCTGGGGCGGTTCTTCAATCGCAAGTGATAGTGCCAGCTCGACAGGTCGAACTCTGAGTTGAAGCACGCACCGAAGCGGTCTGGATGCGTTCCAAAATTTTCTTTGAAGACTTCGTCCAGACAGTATTCCATCCATCGTTAGTCGCGTACGGGTCTATCAGAATAATATGATCTGTTGAAATAACATTAACGGAACCTCCTTTTTGGGGCTCCTTCATGTATTCCTTCAGAATAGTTATGTTCCCTCTTCAGAGATTATCTTCGAGCCAATTCTTGAAGGTGAAGCAGTCTTCATTCTTATGTCCAAGCATCCTGTGGTAAGGGTAGTTGTTCAGATGATCTTTTTTATCGACTTCTTCTGGCCTTTTAAGCTCTGGTAACTGAAAGTCGGGCGTCTTCATCAAACTACAAAACATCTTAGCCACTACTTCAGTCTTGAAGGGATATTCTTTATTCAAAAGCTCCTTCAGGGCACGTGGTTGACGAGGCGGCGGCTGATCATGCTGCAGTGATTGGTAACTCGATTGAAGCTGCTGATAGCTCTGCTGAGGTTATTGATAAGTCCACCGTGGTGGTTGATAACTTGGTTGTGGCTGCTCTGGTTGTATCTGCACTGGCTGCTTGCCTTTATCCACTGCCGCGACGATTCCTGATTTCTTCTCGAAAGCTTTCATGGGCTTCTGTTTATCGGTCTTGTCGGTGAAACTAAGCTGTTTTGCCTCCTTCTGCAAGCTCTCGGCCTTGCTAAGCAACTTCTCGAAAGTCTTAATTGTAAATCCTTTAAGGAGAAGTGTTATCGGGCCATGAATACTCTTAAGCAGGATACCGACCGCATGCTGTTTCTGAAGCTGTGACTTACACTTCATGCTCAAGTTCCTCCATCGAAGTATGTAGTCCACTAAACTTTCGTTCGATTTTTGTTGCTCCACCACTAAGTCACCGATAGTGATGTGGTGCCGAGCCCCGACAAACCGCTTAACGAAGAGGTTTTCCAATTCTGAAAAGGTCTTGACTGAGCCATTCGGAAGTTCTACATACCAATCGAAGGTAATCCCTGACAAACTGCTGACGAACTGATGAAAGAGCAAAGCATCGCTCCCACCGGCATTGCAACAACTAGCACGAAAGTGTGCTACATGCTGCCGGGGGTTTCCAGTACCTTCGAAAGTCTTGAACAGAGGTGGTATGAAGCCCTTCGGGTATTGGACTGCATCAAACTCTTCAGGGTAAGGTCTACCCGTCTGAATAGATGCTCCGCTCTTAGACTGGGCTAAGGCTTCTCGCACCTGCTGTTCTACCATGTTTTTAATATCCTTTTCTGGAATCGTGCTTGGCGTTGAATCCTTCTTCAGTTACTCATCTCCATTGATAGACATGATCTCTTTCCCTCCATCTACGATATGAATGATCTCTGGGAGTGTTTCTTTCTGTGGTTGCAGCTGACTCTGGAGAGTGGCTAAAGCGGCAGCCATCTCTTCCATCCTCTTTGCCATCCGAGAGATCATGCCATCCTTTTCCTGAAGCTGTGCTCTCATTGCTCCTGGATCATCTCTCTCTGAAGCTGACGGAGCTCCCTGCAAAGCTGATGATGCTCGTGTCTCAACCATGTTAATCTCAGCAAAATCTTCATCCATGGACTCTGATGAATCAACTTCATCTCTTAATTCTTCTCCTCTTTCCCTTGCCAACCGTCGGATGTATGTCCTTAACTTCCCTATGGAATCCTCAAGTGGTATCTTTCGAACTGTCTCGTGGTTATCTGGAGACGAGTGTCGAACCTTCTTTTCAGGAGTCTCCCTTGGAGCTGCAGTACTTTCTTCAGATCCGGGCTCTTTAATGAGACCTTTCTTCTCAGAATATTGTGTGGGTATCGGTTCAGCAGTACTTTCTTCTCAGATCCGGGCTCTTCAATGATTTACTTAATCATTTTCTGCAGGGTAAGTTCCGATTGTCAGTCCCGGATTATGCTTCCTTCCGTCGGGACTAAAAGAAATGAATTAAAAGAGTTCGAACATATTTCCATTTATCTTTCGTTTTATCTGTGCATTTGTAGTTTTAAAAGAGTTTGTTTATTGAGAGGTTGTTGATTAGAATGTTTAGTCATTAAGAACGAAACAATTAAAGGAGAAAGATTAGAATTAGAAAGAGTAAGGAATCCAATCCAGAATTGGAAAGGGAGAGAAAGTCTCATAAGACTTCTCAACTCGAAGGACCGCTCCTAAGCTAACACCGATTGGGGGTCCACCCCACCTCTTTGGAGAGGTAACAAAAAGAAGGATTCCATAACCTCTCTGTTTAGGAGTGTCTAAACAGTGGTTCCGTAATCCAAGAGGAGTTGGCTATACCCGTTCAAGGTAGAAATAAGCGTGGTATGCCAACGGAAAGAGTGGTAGTTTGATCCACAAGGGGTATGGACTCACTACCGATTTATGAAAGCAAAACAATCTGATCAAAATGGAGAGAGGAACTAGTCCCCAATGGAGTCGCCAGAAATTGTCGACATATTTTTAGGTTTAAGTGTTTTTTAAAAAGGGGGTCGCTTATAGAAGTTGTCGGCGAATTTTAAATTTTAAATTTCATTTAAATATATATATAGTTTTAGAAAGAAGCATTTGATTTTGAAAATAACTTTAAGTTTAAAAATTTTTAAGATATGAAATCAAACAGATCTCACATCCCAAATAGTTTATATAAAAGAGCACCACATCACATAACGTGTATCTATCCCGAAGAATAGACACACTGCTTGATGATGGGCTCGATTAAATAAACTAGAAGATTTGTGACATCCGTTTGGTCTGCGAACCAATTTTATAAGCCGACAAGTTCCCCTGCTTAATATAAAGGAATTAAGCAGGGTTTATATTACCTGGGTTCTTAAAGTTCCCAATAAGGGCAAACCCCTATAGTTAATTACATCTTAAATGTCCGAAGACACTCAAGAAAACTCTCGATAATGATCAGTGGTTTTGCTCTCAAGAATTTCAAAGTTTAAGGTTTTCAAAGGACTGAATTTTGGAGATTTCAATAGGGAATGAATCAAATTTGGAACAATTTATTTTAAGAATCCAAAGGAAGAGAAGTATGGGATGTCATGGACCCGAAGCGGACTTCGGTGACTTTCCAAATATCCTATGGGTTGGCTTCAATTTGAGAGTTTATTTAATGTTGTAATCCTGCCAATTTTAGTTACTTAGGACTAATATTTATATGACATGATCATATAAATAACCTCGAAGATGTGAGGGTTTATGTCGTACTAAACGACTACCTCGGAACCCTAAGACCGGTTCGGGCTTATTTGCATAACATGATTATGCGAATGCCAAACAGAAAGCTGAGGATTTATGTTGCACTAGGCATACTACCTCGAAATCATATGGTTCAGTTATTTAAATCTAGGAAAAGTTTAGCTGAAGTAGACACAAGTTTTGCTGACGACGATGGCCGTGCTGCTCACTATGCTCCAAGCTCCGTATTGTTGCAGAGGTTTAGTTTTAGAAAGTGAAAATCAGGAGATGAGAGAAGTGTTTTGGTTTAGATAAATCTTAAAATCCAAATATTTTTTTTAATGTTTTAATTAAAATAAATCTTAAAGTTGGTTAAACAGAACCGATTAAGATCCCACGGATCTGTCATCCCGGCACCGTTATTTTCATCGGATTCACTTAGTCCAGATGAATTTGCCAAACTCAATTGAATGAGTTCCACACTTTCATTTAGACCGTGGGAAATCCCGTTAGCAACACGTGAGTTACATCATCCGAGGTATTCCCGATCATCCAACGAGACGTTTTAATTTAGTTGTAATTGTAGTTTTGTTGTTCTGTTTGTGATTAAATTTTGAGTTGTTTTATATTTTTGAAATGTTGTGGCGGTGAATTTTATCTTGTTGTGACTTTTAATTTAGTTTTGGTTTCAGTTTTGTGGCTATCCTAAAGGTTTCAGTTTTTATGCAGGGTGACATTCTTGTTTAACATGCAAGAGAAGTAAAGTACAGTGCAGGTAAATAAATTACAATGAAATAAAAGCGTACCTGGTAAGCATTCCTATTTATTTTCTCCTGCACTTAAAACACAGGTTAAAACATTTATATAATTGCAAGAAAACACCTAAGTAAAGCTAAGAGAAGGTTTTGGTTGTCTACCAAAATCCTAATCCTATTGCTAGTCAATCCTTATGACGTCTAGGTTCTTTTGTGTTTTGTTAAGGATGATTTTCTTCATCAAAGAACAATGAAGTTTCACTGTTCTTTTGAAAACATCCCATCAAGTTAGAGAAGTGCTCGGAATTGAATTCTGAACATCTTCTTAAACATTTTAGGGATTACTTTAAGTTCAGTTAATTTCATTGAGGTGACGAATCAATCACCCGGGTTACTCTTGCTCAGTGAATTAGGATATTTGATTATCCTATAAGTGAAGTGACATTTCATTTGATATATCATTTAGGAGTTATAATAATGAAAGTTTTTAGGAGCAACATAGTTTGTTAAAGGATTTAACCGTTTTTTAATTAAAGTTGAGTTGGTGATTTAGGAAAATTTAATTTAGTTTCAAAATTCAGCTTGCTTTTCTTTCAAGTGTTTTGATCTTACTCATTTAAATTACTTTATTTAATTAAATTTTGATGATCCAAGTTTGATTTGAATTAATCATATTACTTTAGGTTAATTCTAATTGGTTTGATTTTTACATTTTTAATTATAAATTATTTTGAGATTGTTTAATGTTTCTAATTTATTTTAATTTTGTTTTCAAGTGATTTCAAATTAGTTTCAATGTTTTAAATTTATTTCAATTTGATTATTAAATCATTTAATGTTTTAAGCTTTAATTTATTTAACAAATTATTTCCCTTTTTTAATTATTACTTTTAATCATCATTTCTTTATAATTAATTAAGAGTTAAATATTATTGAATTATCCATTTAAGGATTTTAGATTAAGGAATTGATATTTTCTTAAGTCATATCCCTAATTTTTAACAATCCAAAATTTTAATTAATCTTCCAAAAATTTAAATAATTTAATTATTTAATGTTCCATCTTGGTATTTTTAAGGTGATTAATGGGTTTCTACCCTTTTATTTCCTAAGTTTCAATCATCAAGGGAAGATTAAAATCAAATATTTTACCCTCCCCATTTATTAGGCCTAAAATATTAATTAAGGTTAAAATTCTTAATTACCTTTATGCCCTCTTAAGCCTATTCACTTTATAATTCACTAAATTGAGCTCAAATAAATTTGAAATTTTTATGTCACTTCACTCACATGTCAATCAAGACATTAGAGGAGAAAATGTGATTTTTCTGTTTTTAACTTAATTTATATAATTATTTTTGTGGAAAATATGGATTTTCAATGAAAATTCAACAACATGACCAAGGTAAGTTTCTTGTCCTTAGGAAAATTATGTGATGTTCCTACCTACCAGAGGACCACTTGGACCAATTTTGGTGATTTTTTAATTATATTTTATTTATTATAATTATTTCAAGTTTTAAGGTATTAATTAATTTTAAAATAAAATTGAAGTTGAAAAATGGATTTTTATATTTTTATTAAATCTATCTGATCTTAAGGAGTCCAGAGAAATAAATTTTATATTTTTTCTGATTTTTCTTTTATTTATTAGAATTATTTTAATGAGAAAGTTTGAAAATTCATTTTTTAATATTAAAAATTACATTAAGCCTTTAAAATTCAATATTTTAACCTAGAGACTTGAGAAAAATATTTAGTTTGTTCCTAAATGATTAGGGAGTAAAATATGACATTTTTGTGACTTTTAATATTTTTGTGATTTTTATTATTTTTTAATTATTAAAATATTAGAAATAGGTAAAAAATGAAAATTTTTAGAAAAATATAATTTTAATTTTCTTAGACTCCACTAATATTAGAGAGGTCCCAGAGGTCCCAAAACCAATTTGGTGAATTTTTGAAATGTATTTTGGGTTTCATGAATTTTTATGGGTTAAACCATTTCCAATTAATTCCAAATTTTTATGTGGGACTCCACTGACCCTAAAGATTAGTGGAGAATTGTTTTCAAGTGGTTTTGATGTGTGGTTAATCCTAATTAATTAAAATTCAATTTTGGGTGTTTAGGTAAATTAGAAGTATTTTAAGGGAATTAAGTCAAACCATAATTTTTCTAGGGTCCTCTGGTCCTATAATACTTCCCCTAATTTTCCTAGAATTTTCTAAGAAATATGCTAATTACTGAAATTAAAATGGAAAAACAGACACATAAATTTGAAAAATCAATATCTTGCCACAGAGATGGCCTCTGGTTTTAGAAAATTCAGGGAATGTTCCTAAGAACAGAGGCTACAAAAGCCCTATGGTCTCATGAATTTTATGCATGAGTGGAGAATTAAAATATTGAAATCAGTAAATAATTAATTAAAAATAAAATACTCATCAAAATAACTTAATTCTTTTTCTACATTGTTCTCCTCTGTTCACTGAGCAAGAGGGTATTTTATTTTATTTTTATGATTTTTCTACACAAAGATATTAATTTTTGAAGTTCGGGGTAATTAAATAAATCAAAAATACCCTATTTATCTACTTATCCACGCGGCGCCTCATCATCTTTGGCAGCTCCGAAGCTACACGCGTCGCTCCGCCATTTGACACCGCCATCTGACTGGGATACCACGCGACCGACGGTCTTGTTCCATCTTCTCGTCCGGCTCAATCTGGACCATCCATTTGATACACGCGCGAATGAACGACATCCTTTCATCGTCCCCGGGCATACTAACCCGAGAGCTGTCCACACTAAAACCCTAAGATCTCTCTCATTTCTCCACCAAATTTCATGTTCTTATACTCTATGGATTCGTCTCAACAAGAAACACACATCTATACGGTTAACATGCTATGAAATTGAGTAAAAAAAATGGAGAATTCACAGAAGCTCGGGAGGAAGAAGAGATCCATACATTTGCTCTGAGAAGTGAAGCTTCAATCAGAGAGTTGTGGCACCTTCGATTGAGCCCAAGGAAGCTCCAGATGAAGTCTCTAGCTCTTGGGAATTGCCTAGGTATGACTTCGACCAGGGCCGATTTCAGACTTTGATGGCTGGAGAGATTGGGTGGTCTGGAGAGGGGGCTTTCACTAGGGAACTCCTTCTCTACCTCTGGTGAAGGTGTGAGAGGAGTTAATTTGACTTCTGTGGAGATTTGAGGATTTTCTTATTCGGCTCGAGAATTGAGCTCCAAAATTGAGCTCGATCGGTGGGAATTAGGGCGGGAGGACGAGTGGGGCTCTTCTTCTGCAAGGCTGTGAGAAGGTGCGGGAGCAATTTGGGGGAGTTTGGTGGAAGAAATTTCAACACCTTTGGCGAGGCCGAAAGGTGAGGATTTTATAGCCATGGCCGGAGAGGGGAGCTCAGGGCCAGGCAATGAGTGGTTTAGGCCGCTTAAGGTGAGGGCTGAGCATGCATGGTGGCTGGTGAAAGGATTGCCCACTACCAAGGCTAAATTTTGGGTTTCAAGGACACATGGGCTGCTCGGGCGTGACTGTTCGGCGGTCGGGGTGGCTGGCAAGGACGGTCGAGTGGTTAGGCGAGTCGAGGAGGAGTGGAGGAGGAGTTTAGCTCAATTAATTGAGGCAGGGAGGTTGCTTAAGGAGATTTTGAAGATTGGACATGGCCTTAGCCTTGTGGCTTAGCCCATTGGTCCAAAGTGGTGGACCATTGGTCCATGGCTCATGGGGCATGGGTTAGGTCAGGTCAAACCCACCCTAGGAGGCCTAGGGTCAGCAGCCAAGAAATTGGTTTGATCAAAATTGGATTGGTTTGGTTCAATTTGGTTCATGTGTACACATGGGTTCACTTGGGTTTGAGCTGGGCTAGCTTGAGTTTGGGCTAGAATCGGATCAAATTGATTGATCAACATTATGTAGATGATTGTAAGGAAGATTTTTCATGAAGACATGAAGTGGATTTGAGTTCATTTGGGGTTTCAGTTTAGAGGATTTTGGGGTCTTGGTCAATTTTGGTCACCATGGGTTAGGTTGGGTTTAGGTTTGGCTAGAGTTTGGTTCAAGGCCAATTGATGGTCCAAAATGTTTCAAATGATTGTTAGGAAGGGTTTAGGCTAGAAATTGGGTGGAAATTTTGGGCTTAGGGGATTCAATTTGGAGGTTTAGGGGTATGTAACAACTTTAGGGCAAGTTTGGGGGTTTTGATTTCAGATGAATTTTGAGTTTTGTTTGGGTTCAAATTGAGAGTCAATTGATGTTGCGTTTGGTGTAGGGATGTATTAGGGAGAGTTTAGAGTTGATTTGGGGGGAAATTGAGTTGGATTGGGTTGAATTTGGGTAGGTTTGGGTCATAGGTTAAAATTGGGGTTTTGGTTTCAAGTTGAAATTGAATTCAAGTGGGAGTCAAATTGGGCTTGGATTTGGTTCAAATTGGCATTGGAGATGTTTAATTGAAGTATAGAATTGAATTGGACTAAAATTGGGGTAAATTGGGTTGATTTGGTTTGACATTGGGTCCACATGGTCAAATTTGGGATTTTAGTAAACGTGGGTTAAATTGGAAAAAATGGCTTTTGGTGTAGTTGAACAAAATGAAATTGAGAATATTTGGGATTTTCTGGAATTTTTTGGTAATTTTTTGAATTTTTGTAATTTTGGGCCGAAAGGGGTATTTAGGATATTTGGAGGTTATTTGGAGGGTATTGGGGTATTTTGGTGGATTTAAAAGGTAGGGATTATTTTGAAATGATTCTTAGGATTTTTAGGAATTTTGGGAAATTATTGAGAATTTTTGGATGATTTTGGTGGTTGTGGGGGCCATTTAAGTAGTTTTGGGTAAGCTTAGGGGACTCAATGTCAAAACCAAAATTTTTGGCAATATGAATAGAGTTTCAAATAAGGAAGAATGAGACCATTTTAGTGGAGTCATGATTGGGTAAAAATTGATTTGTAATGGAATTAGGGTTTGGAAGCTTGAGCCATGAACTTAGCTAAGTCCAACCACTTTGGGACCAAGTCTAGCCAAATGGTAACCACTTTATGATCCTTCACATATTGACCTTAGCCATCTTAATCAAAGATTAGTGGCTTGGGTTCAACCATGTGAGTTTCAAAAAGGTAGAAAGGCAAGGGTTCAAGGTTTAGGTTAAGTGGCTTAGTGGGGTGTGTGTGTGCGAGAGAAGCTCAAGTCACCCAAGGTCGCCTGGGGGTAGTCCTAAGGCTTGGACATCCTATAGGAATTCACTATTGGTTGCCCATATGGGGTTTTAACCTTCCAAGGTGATTTAGAGGTTTACAACCATCCAAGTGGGGTCCCAAGAGGAGTCAAGAGGTGGCTGAATTGCTAAAGGGTGGGTCCCAATTCTAGTCCTCTAGAATTGTCAAGGAGAAGTCCTATGGCTAGATCCTAAGCACTAAGAGGAAAGAGAAGATCTCACCAAAAATGAGGTCAACAATGAGGCTTTCGCTTTAAAGCAAAAGTGGAAGTGAAAATTTATCACGTATGGAGCTTCTTAGGTTCGGTCAGCTTGATCGAGTCTCCTCCTAGGATGGCTGGCACTATCCCCGTGATATGGAAATCATTGCCTCATATAGGCTCATTAGAGTCTTCTTTTAGTGAGGTTTTCCCCTGCATTTGGGTCAACACTCCTAGGGCTTTGAACTCCTTAAGTTTCTTGATCTAAATGAACTCTTTCACCATGCTTCGAAGGTGTCTAAACTCTTTCGTTTCGTGGTCACGATCCTTTTGGTACTTGACTAACTTATTTATGTTATGGAGAAAGCTTCAATTCCCATCAGTGGAGCCTTTTTAAAGTACTCCTTATCTTGTACGGCCTCTAACTCTTGTTGGCCTCACTATCATAATGAGGCATCAGACTATTTTTACATTTGGGTCAAGGTCTATCCTTTAGCCTCCACCCATCATTCCATTAGGCCTTCTTCTTAGAGCGGCAATCAGATTGTTTAATTTTCTGGTAGGACGGGAGAACATGCTCTTCTACTATAGTGTGGTGTTTGACTAACTACAATAGTTTAACAAAGCTATTTGGTTATTGTAAACCCATAGCATATTTGAATCTCACGTTCTTGTGCTACTGGGATCCAAATTTTGCACTTCCAAAATTTCTTTCTATAATTGAGTGGCTTACGACTGAAGAATCTCGTTTGGCCCTTGCTTGACGTGCCACAAAACCCGTGATTTTTTATAGGGCTTGTTGGCGCTGACAAATTGTATTGTGAACATCTTCTTGAATTATGTGAAGGAGGAGATAACTCTTTCTAGGAGGTCATTAAATCACCTAAATGCAGCATCCTTTAGATATTTTAAGGAAGAAAATGATCGATTGAAAGAAAGTGATATAGTTGACCAGGTCACTCTGACCCTTATATGATTCCAATGCATGAAGTTTGAACTTATTCAGTGGATCAACATCGAAGACTGTTAGAAGAATGCATTCTTTGACTGATGATAGACCTCATGGTCTAGTCAATAGTGTGGATCCAACAATATCCTGGTACTAGAAGTCTTCCATCTTGTTTGCCCTTGAGCTGCTTAGAGGCCTTGGGATTCAAGTTCTTCTTCTTGAGTGTTCTGTTCTTGGAAAGCTTACGCTTTTACCTCGAGCAGCGCGTTGGTCAATTCTGCTATTTGTCATGACATTTGATCTATAAGTTCTTGGATTTGTTGTTAAACAAATTCTCTCACGTACTTCATGTTTGTGGTATCTCTCATATGAGTCCTTTTCTTAGTAGTATGCTACTCTTCACGTTGGTGACATGCCTCCACACTTACTGTATCTTTTAGGTAGTTGAATCCAAATATATCTTGTGGATCACACCCAAGATATAAAGTTTTGGACGGATAGAGAAACAAAAAGAGAGAGAGAGAGAGAGATTAAGAAAGAGACAGAGAGTGCACAGTAACACAAGAGTTTGATAGAGAAAAATTCAGTAGTCATTTATTGGAGAAATGACCCCATATTTACATATTTCAAAAGTATCTAGTATAAAATTACACGTTTTCCCCTATTTTAATATGAACATTACAAATTATTATGACACATTTTCACATTTGTAACCGATTCTGACACCCTTTCATATTCCAAACTATCACTAGCGCTATTTCATATATATAACTGCTTGAAGAGGGGTATCTAATGAATTAGTAATCTTTTCGTTCGATTGGTTGATAGCTTTAAGTAGACGGGTATGATCGGTGGAAATGTTGTCGGTCGAACCTATAAATCGAATCCTTAGTAATGGCCCACATGTCGTTAGGGTAAACTTGGGTCATCAGGCAGATTGTGTAAAACTGTAATCTGACGGACAACTCTCCTTGGAAAAGGGGCCTTCTCAAAGGAGTAGAAATGCTTTCCGTGGGTTGCCCTTTAGCCATATTTATGAGGACTTCCAGAATTATTTGAGTGAGATGGTCATGACTGTCCCTCAGTTGGGTGTTTTTTTACTTCTTCATTCGGTTTTGCTTCAATTTGGTCAACTCAGACTTCTAATCGAAGGAAATGATACTTGATGTTTCCTTCTTTCGACTATCCGAATACATTCTCCTTTAATGTTCATTAACGAGACCTGTTGGATTTTCTCGAGGCCCATGCAAACATATTTTTTATGTATACATAAAATAACATCATCAAAAGTTGATTTGTAAATCATATTCAACTACCCTATTTGAATTGTGAAAATGATGTTAAAAAATTTCAAATGATTTAATCTAATTTAATATCTAACTTGCTAAATCATTTTTTAGATTTAATTATCTTAAGAATTGCAAAAATTGGATAGGAGATTTTACATACATACTGCCCAATTCTTATTTACTTACATATCTAAAATTTTTCTTGTTTACATTTTTACGATTAAAATCTTTTATATCATATACAAAATTTATTATTTTAATAATTTACAAATAAAAATTATAGTTTTATACATAAATAATAAGCTAGTATAAATGTCTATTAAAATTTAGATATTAGATATATAAATAAATAAGAATTGAACAATATGTATATGTGAATCTTCTTAAAAATTTTTATCAAAATTATCCTTTTTTATTTTACCTCGAGTCAATTTAAATAGCCGTCAACTCGCAAGTCCTGTCCATTCTGAAGACGTTTCACAGAACCAGCCCAATCAATTTACAGCCTCTTATTTTCCCCTAATTTTGCCTCGTGAAGCTCCATATAATACCTCGGCCACAAACTCTCGCTCTCTGTCTACCAATGGCTTATTCGGCGGCGGTCGCCGGAACGGCAGCACTGAACCTTTCCGCACCACCCAGAAGCAGAAACAAAGACCTGCTTGCCTCCACCTCTTCGCGCTTCCTTTCTCCTTTCCCCAGAACTTTCACCCCTCTCCAATCCCCTGTAATTTCTAACATCCACTCCCTCCACCATCGCCCCATCTCCGCCCAATTCTCCACCGAACGCGCCCGGTCTACCACCCTTCCTCCTCCATCCCACCGCTTCTCCTTCGACGAACCCCGCAAAGGTGCTGACGTTCTCGTCGAATCATTAGAACTTGAGGGCGTCACCGATGTCTTTGCATACCCCGGCGGCGCATCCTTGGAGATCCACCAAGCCCTAACCCGTTCGCCATCCATCACCAACCATCTCCTCCGCCATGAACAGGGCGAGATCTTCGCCGCAGAAGGCTACGCCCGCTCCACAGGCCGTCCCGGCGTCTGCATCGCCACTTCCGGTCCCGGCGCCACCAATCTCGTCAGCGGTCTCGCCGATGCTCTTCTCGATTCTGTCCCTCTCGTCGCCATCACTGGCCAGGTCCCTCGCCGCATGATCGGCACCGATGCGTTCCAGGAAACACCTATTGTCGAGGTAACCCGATCCATCACCAAGCATAATTACCTTGTCCTTGACGTCGAGGATATACCTCGTGTGATAAAGGAAGCATTTTTCTTAGCGAGATCAGGCCGTCCCGGCCCTGTTCTCGTCGACATCCCTAAAGACATTCAGCAGCAGCTCGTTGTCCCTTGCCGGGATCCTCCTCTCCGTCTTCAAGGTTATCTCTCTCGTCTCCCGAAGCCTCCTCAGCGAAATTTCATCGAACAGGTGTTGCGCGTGGTGTCCGGGTCACACCGCCCGGTCCTCTATGTTGGGGGAGGTTCTAATAACGCTGGCCCAGAGCTTCGACGTTTTGTCGAGCTCACGGGGATCCCTGTGGCCAGTACACTAATGGGTCTTGGCGTATACCCTACCGACGCTCCTCTCTCTCTCAAAATGCTTGGAATGCATGGCACCGTTTATGCCAACTACGCTGTGGATAAGTCTGACCTTCTTCTCGCATTTGGAGTGAGGTTTGATGACAGGGTTACTGGAAAGGTGGAGGCTTTTGCAAGCCGGGCGAAGATCGTGCACATTGACATTGATCCTGCAGAGATTGGAAAGAACAAGCAGCCCCATATATCCATTTGTGCTGATATGAAGCAGTCGCTACAAGCCTTGAATTCATTAATTCAGGAAACAGGTCTTGATAAAAAACTCAACTTTTCGTCATGGAGGGAGGAGCTGGATCAGCAGAAGAAAGCTCATCCCTTGAGCTACAAAGAATTCGCGGATACTATTCCTCCCCAGTACGCAATTCAGATGCTTGATGAGCTGACAAATGGCGAGGCTATCATAAGCACCGGTGTCGGTCAGCACCAAATGTGGGCTACGCAGTACTACACTTACAAAAGGCCACGCCAGTGGCTGTCCTCCGCCGGCTTAGGGGCGATGGGATTTGGGCTTCCTGCGGCAGCTGGTGCCGCAGTCGGAAATCCAGGTGTTACTGTTGTGGACATCGATGGAGATGGAAGTTTTCTTATGAATCTGCAGGAACTAGCGATGATTCGTATCGAGAACCTCCCTGTAAAGGTCATGATTTTGAACAACCAGCATCTTGGCATGGTTGTTCAGTGGGAGGATCGCTTCTACAAGGCAAATCGAGCGCATACATACCTGGGTGATCCTTCTAATGAGACACAGATATATCCAGATCTTGTAGCTATCGCAAAGGGCTTCAATATTCCTGGCGCTCGTGTGGCTAAAAAGAGCCAAGTCAGGGAAGCCATAAGGGAGATGTTGGAGACTCCAGGTCCTTACTTACTGGATGTCATCGTCCCGCACCAGGAGCACGTCTTACCGATGATCCCAAGTGGAGGAGCATTTAAAGATATGATCACGGAGGGAGATGGTAGAACACTATATTAGCCTGTCAGTTTTCATCTGTGCTGAGCAATCTGATGCGCTTTGTTTAAATCTTTGAACGGCTAGACTGATTTTCTCCTTTTTATTTCTTCCTTCTTCCTTCTTCCTTCTTCCATGATCTTCAGTAGATGTAAGCTTCGTTAGTTTGCCCTGTTTGTGCTGTATTAGCTGTGTCAGATGCTAGATTTTGCTGGTCTTGTTATTTATCTGAACTTTCTTCTGGTTCATTTCAGAGATTTTTGTCTATTTGGGATGCATGTTCAATGAAAAATTCGAAGTTACTATACATTACAACCGAGATCAGTCAATTGTGATGCATCGGTTTAGCGCATATTTTGGATGTTTTTATTTTCTGTTGTTTGTTTTTTTAAGCATCCGATTAAGCAGGAAAGAACAAATTTCAATGCATTTTGGACGAAATAATTTTCATATTCAAATACAGAATCATTTGAGCTCTGATATTTGAACAAATTTACAGTTAGATTGAATATTTAAATGAGATGAACATAATGGAATTAAAGGGTTGTTTGATTTGCTCAAAAAGAAATGCAATGTTAAATAATGTATTGTATTTTAAAATATTTTAAAGTTGTTTGGTTCGGTGTAAAATGTATGCAAGAGTTTTATATTTTTTGTTTGGTTTGTAATTTTTTTTTTCTTTTTTCTGAGCGGATAATGACATGCGGCCAATTGTGAGGTGGTTATGGCTAACAACAGCAGGGGGTGACAGGGACGATGGGCCGGCAATGGTGGGGGTGGCTGTCATCGACCATAGTGGCGTGACAGGAGACCACCGGCTGTCGGCGATGACTGGAGGGTAATGGTGGCAGGCGACCACCGGCAGCATCACTTTACACAAAAAAAAAAAGAAAATTTATGCATGAAATGGTGTATTTCAGTTTTAAAATGTTAATAATTGTGGTATTTTATATGCCATGTTATAGATTTGAGTGGTATGCATGTAAATATTAAAGTTTAGGTGTTAGATATGTAAATATATAAAAATTGTGTAGCGGGGTACGTGAATACTACAACATTTTGTACATGTTATGTGAAACTAAAGGCCCTTTCATTTGTTTTTATGGAGATTGTATCACGAAATCATATGCAGCTACTTTATGATTTTTTTATTTGTGGAAGAACTATATAATAGTAATTGTGTCCAAGAACTTAAAAATACTCCTGAAAAATGAAAAGCAAATTAGGGTTATCAATAGTACTAAAAAAAAGCTTTTTTAGGCTATTTTCTTGCATTTACCTACATTGCATATCATCCTTATGTTTGAATGTCAATGAAAATACTACATATCTCTCCATTAACTTACTTAACCACCTCTTAATGATAGAATACAGTCGATGATAACGGACGAGAGCTCGTTCTTATTGGAGATAAACGAGATGATGTGTTTTGGAAAGTAGAAAGGTTGAAATTAGTTCGGTGTTGAGAGGAATGGAGACCTTAATGTTGTGATGGTTGTCATGCAGTTGGGTAGACTAATTGGGGGAAGGAGAAAGATGGTGAAACGAAGAGCATGTTAAGGGGATGAGTGATGGGTAATGTTGTTGTTTATATACAAATTAGGATGATATATAAGTGAATAAAATGGATTGGGTGTCAGATATATAAAAAAAATTACTTTTTTGTACTAATTATATAAATCCTCATATGAAATAGCAAACTAATCTTGCCATTACTTTATAATGCTATGTAATAATTGGGGGCTTTATGGTTGGGATTCTAAAATAGATATAGTTTATATTATTGGCTTGTTATTATTTTTAACCAAATGATATGCAATCCTTTCTATATAAGATACATTTTTTTTGTTCATAACTTTTCATGTGATCATCCTCACACCTTCATATGATTTTCTATTTCCACATGTGAGTGGTTTAATACGGATAGGTCATAAGCAATGCCATTATTCTAAATTTTTTTTTTTCACATCTAAAAGGTATTATCTATACGTAGTAATCCCTTGACTCGTGGATCGAAAGTCCGGAACTCTTCATTTCTTTGTTATTGATCTCGACAAAGATGCACAGACACATACATATGACTTTGGGTATTTCTTTTACCATCACATACATGAAATGAGTTCCCACACGAGTTCCCACACAACAATCAATGATACATTGCAGATAATATACTCACTTCTTCAACATTTACACACATCTATGTGCTTGTATTTTCAGTTACAATTATAATTTCAATTTTTATATCAATAGAAAAACTAAAATTATTTTCACCTTAAAATTTTCGATATCACAGGCAAAATATGAATTCTCAAAATACAATAATTACTAACAAATTGGGGCAGATTCTACTCACTCATTCAAAATTCATCACATTTGAACTTTTTTTTGCAAATTAAAATAAATTAATGTAGTAGCATTGTGGGCCACTAGTACTGTAATTGAGCTAAATCGGGTTGTAGGCCGGCTCAAGCTTGGCTCGTTAATGAGCTCACAATTCAAGCTTATCGATCCATGAGCTCAAGCTCAATCTTAAACTCTGGCTCTTTTATTAAAAAAACTCGAGTTCAAATTTGCCTATGCTTAACTTGTCGGCTCACAAGTTGACTCGACTAGCCAATGCCAATGCCTTCTCCAACAAGTTGTATTGCAATATAATGCATTGAGAAAAGGATGATATATTCATATATTTTCTCTATTATTTATGTTATTTTTATGTTTTTTGTCAGATATGTTTTTTGTTTAAGCACAATATAGAAGTTGAAAGTTAGCGAGGGGGAGTGAAAAGGAGTCAAATGCATACTAAGTCCCTACCCGATGCCTCCTCTCCCATCAAAGGGCCTAAGCACAGGGATCACAACCAAAATATGTCAAAAATCACTAATATACAAAGCCCCTAGAAATTAGGCACCCAGACCTAATGTCTTGGCACCGCCCAGTTTGGTGCCTAGGCACTTGGAGAAAAGAGAGATTTCTTGCCTCAATTTGGATAAGCCGAAAACCTAATGCTACCCTATGATGCCTAGGTTCCAGAACCGACGTTTAATGTTTTTGATGGTTAAAAGAGCGTTTTGGCAGTCTGTAGGCCTAAATATGAAGGAAAAGAAGCTCTCGGTGTTATTTTACTTACTCGGTCGCTATGAAAGAGTAGAGTGAGGTTCTTGAGTGGGAGTGTGTTAGTGTTATTTTCGGAGAGTTTATTATGTGTTTTTCTATATTGCGATTGTGAGAGAGAGGGTAATCCAACAAGAGATCATCGTACAAAGAAGGATTGGAGTGGAGCAAATCAGAAATTCTCTCGGGTTAGATTGTTCTTGTTTGTAAAACACTTTTACTTTGGTTTTCAAACAAATTTGTCTAATTTTCTCTCAACATGCCTAGGAACTAATTTTTCTATCATTCTTTGAATTGGGTTGTGTGATGAATCGTATTCTATCCATTAGATTTCTTTAATTTTTTTTTTGGAATTTCATTGCACCTTGCTGTCTTATATGTCTAATTTTCATGTACTTTTAATATGGGTAATTTAAATGTTAAAATCCATTTTAATCTAGGATTACTTCCTGTGGACTGAAAGAATAAGTAAGATAACACTTAATCACTTAGTGGAATAGGAATATTGCCAATAGAAGATTATAACTGCTGACTCGACCCGCAATTACGTGTATTTTTAAACTCCAAAATTTTGTCAGAAAATGTCTCAAATTATATCTAGCGGCAACGTAAAAGTTTATGAAATATATAATAGATTTTCACACTATGGGTGCTACACTAGTATACGTATCGTTTCAAGTAATATAGGATTTTTCTTAAAAACCCCAGTATCGATCCGACGGGAAAGCGATACCTCTTAAAATCAACTTACAAAATTTCTATTTAAATTGTAAATTAAACAGATAAAAGATATATAATGATATGCTTTCTAAAAATTTCTACTAAAAAGAGAACAACAACTAAATGTAATAGCTTAATAAAATATAATAGCAAGTTTAGAATTTATGGAAAATCTTTCTCCTTGCAAAGAGATTTTAAACTATGTAGGATTCAAATTATTTAAGTCTAAATTGATGTATTGTGACAAATAGAAGCTTACTTGATTCTTTACTCCTCCCGGTGTTAGCAAAGAACATTGGCTAACTTAAGGCCGATTCCTTAACATCTTGATTCTACATCGTAGGAATCTAGCCTCTCACCTCTAGATGCCCTTGTTGATCTCACTTTTTTGAGGGCCCCAAAATAACACCCACAGACATACATCTTCAAAGTCCATAGACATTTCTTTAAAAATCTAATGATCACCATAATCATTGAATTCATCCCAGGAGTAGGTCTACTAATATCGACCCCTTTGAATTCATATAGGATATCTTAAAGCCTTAAAATTGGATTGACCCTAATACATCCTTTTTTGGGATCAAACCATGATGACATCTTAAAATGATCAAATCCGCAATAAAAAATTTTGATCTGATTAACTCTTGACCCAATGATCATCCCATGGACCATTTGGTCAACCCCATGACCTAAATTGATCAAACTTGGTCAAAATAGTCAATTTTGGACCCAATGACCACCATATTGACCATTTGGTCAACCATAGACCTAAATTGGTTAAACTTGGTCAAAATGTTCAATTTTGGACCCAATGCCACCACATTAATCATTTGGCCAACCATAAACATAAATTGGTCAAACTTGGTTAAAATGATCAATTTTGGATATAATGACCACCACATTGACCATTTGGTTAACCATAAACCTAAATTGGTCAAACATGGTCAAAATGGTCAATTTTAGACCCAATGACCACCACATTGACCATCTGGTCAACCATAGACCTAAATTGGTCAAAATAGGTCAAAATTGGTCAAAATGGTCACTGTTGGACCCAATGACCACCACATTGACCATTAGTCAACCATAAACCTAAATTTGTCAAATTTGGTAAAAGTGATCAATTTTGGACCCCATGACCATCTCATGGACCATCTGATAAACCATAAACCTAAATTGGTCAAACTTGATCAATATGATCAATAATGAACCCGATGACCACCCCATGGACCATTTCCAAATTGGTCAAACTTGGTTAAAATGATCAATTTTGGACCCAATGACCAACTATTGACCATTTGATCAACCATCAAACCAAATTGATCAAACTTGACATCTTAATCAACTCAAGATACCAAAATGATCAGACATGACCATTTGGTCAACCAAAACACAAAAATGCGTCAAACCAAACAATTTGATTAAATCAAGCTATCCAATAGCCCTCCATGACCCACATGGTCAATTAAGTAACCTTGGTCAACCTTGGACCTATATGGGTCAACCATGGTTAACCACGGTCAACATTAGTTAAACTTGGTCAACTTTAACATTTTTTTATCAAAATTTGATCTTTTAATCAAATTATTTTATTCTCTTAATTAATCATTTGATTAATGAAAGAGAATAAAATTAAAAAATTATTAGACCTAGGGTCTAAGTCTAAAATCATGGTTCAAACCTATGGCAAGACAAACCCATGGGAAACCCATTAAATGAATTAAGCCACCATGACTAATACTACGATCAAATAAGATCAAATGGTCAACTTCATGAGTTTAACCTAATTAATTAGTTAATTAAATAATTAATTAATCGATTAATTAAGTCACCAAATTATCTCATAAAGAAGCCTTGGTCCAAAGGCTATACATGGAAGACCTAGCCCATGCATAAAAGCCTAAGCCTGAAGCTCCTTCTATCTATGACTTATGAGTCATCCAAGACCCATGAGACCTACCATAACATGCCATAACCCATGAAAGACCCATGAGCCACAATCTTTAACCAAAATCAAAGGTTATCATGAGGCCATCATGAGGGGGGCAGAGGTGTCATTCCTTCACGTAAACATTGAAGGAACGTTTTGTGAAGTCATCACTCACCTCTATCTCCACCCAATGGAAGAGAAACCTTACCCAAGTCATTCTCCTCATCATAATTGGGCTCATCATGACTTAGCCATGAAAGTAAGGAAAGAGGAAGCTTATGTGTCATTCCATTACAAGCCTATGGAATGATTTGTAAGCTCATATGGGGAAGCTCAATCCAGCTCATTTTAAGATCCCTATCCACCTCATGAGCCACCCAAAGGAAAAGAGCCAAGACCAAAATCCAATTTTTGCCTTAATAAGAGCTCATTATGGAAAACATGGGAGAGCTCACCCATGGTTATCTCCATCTAGGAAACTTATCCTCTTGCCATCATGAGGTTGTTACTTTCTTCCCCAAGCAAACCCAAGCTCAGCCATGGCCATTCATGGCTATATATAGGGCTAACTTGCTCCCAAAACCCTAAGGAGTTGATTCCCCATAGATTTAGCTCAAGAAACCCACTGACCTGCTCTAATTTCATACCCTAAATAAAGAACTTTTTCTAGTTGACATAAAACCTCTCCAAACTCCAATTAAACTATCCCTACACCATCCCCTGAGCTGTACGAAGAAGTTTCCAATCAAAATTAGACCTTCCCATGAGCCCTAACCCATTCTAAGATCAAGTTTCAGTGAAGTCATACCTCCACCTGATTTCACTTCAAATTGAGCATACTAAGAGCTTCACAAGGACCCAGTGATTGTTTCTGTTAAGCTTGATAGAGACTACACCTCGTCAAGGCAAGGTATGACCATTTTAACCTAATTTTTGCTCGGGCTTGGAACATTATGAAGAAGATCACTTCAAAACAACCACATAACCTTATGGATGTGATCTCCTTGCTTCAACGACGCTTTAGAAACAAATTTCATCAAAATCCATTCAGTAATGATAGAGATATTAGAGGTATTAAATGAATGGCTCACGGGACACAACAGGTTGGGGGAGATGACCGGATGCCGTCCATTTCAGTGTAGTGGAAATGGATAGCTGTGATCCAGTTGAACCGCAGATCCGTCCATATGAAACAGACGGAGCCGCGGGCAACGCAACATGCCACGTGTAAATACCCACCAATCAGACAACGTCGTATGGAGATTAACATATCTGAGGTTGCGTTGGCGCCTAGTCAGATAAGTAGGAAATTAGGAATTTAGTAAATTCATAAAATACATGAAAACTTTAAAAATTCAAATCTTGATAAAGAAAAATCACAAAAATATGATAAAAATACTCTTGGATTCCAGAAAACTAGAAGAAAATTATAAAAACAAAAATTGAAATTAATGAATTATATTTAATTTTTAATTAATTAATTACTCTCTTGAGTAATTTAATTATTAAAAATTAATTATAAATCTAAAAAAATGAAATTTTCACATATTGATCCTTCCATCCGTGGGGATATTCTGTGATTTTTGCAAGTCTAGGGGAAGTCTCTATCATGAGATATCCAATTTTCAATCTTGCTTTGTGATTATTTTCAAAAATAATTAGAATAATTAGAAAATTGGAAGATAAAATTTGAAAATGATTCGAAAACTTAAGGTGATGAATTTGATCCCCAAAATGACATCATCTAATCTTTGGAATTTTTTAAATGACATTTTAAGCTTTTTAGGGTAAAATTTGAAAGATTAAAAACTTATAAATGAAACCCTAAAATTTCTATCTTTTATAAAAAAGAAAATTAGGATTAATTAAATCCTAAAATCTAAGTTTAAATCACTTTAAACTTAAGATGAAACCCTAAGTTTTAGTTAGGTTAGGTTTAAATATAACTTAAACCTTTAAAAACCCTAATTAAGCTTATTCACCTTAGACCTTAATAACATTAGGTTTAAGTTAAATTAAACCCTAATTAGTTCTTAATCCCTTATTCGGCCTAATTAACATACTTAAACCTTAATAACCTTAGGATTAAGTCAAATTAAACCATAATTAGGCCTAACCCTAATTAGGTCTAATTAACTCAATTAAACCTTACCTAAATTAGGTTTAATTAATCATAAACTATAATTAGGCCTAACCCTAATTAGGTCTAATTAATCCAATTAAACCTTAGCTAAATTAGGTTTAATTAACCCTAAACTATAATTAGGCCTAACCCTAATTAGGTCTAACTAATCCAATTAAACCTTATCTATATTAGGTTTAATTAACCGCATCCCATAATCATGCCTAACCGTTATTAGGTCTAATTAAATCAATTAAACCTTACCTTAATTAGGTTTAATTAACCCTAAACTATAATTAGGTCTAATTAATGCAATTAAACCTTACATAAATTAGGTTTAATTAACCTTAAACCATAATTAGACATAACCCTAATTAGGTCTAATTAATTCAATTAAATCTTAACTAAATTAGGTTTAATTAACCATAAATCATAATTGGGCCAAACCTTAATGAGGTTAGATTAATCCAATTAATCCTTACCTAAATTAGGTTTAATTAATCCTAAACCATAATTAGGCATAACCCTAAGTAGGTCTAATTAATCCAATTGAACCTTACCTAAATTAGGTTTAATTAATCATAAACCATGATTAGAACTAGCCCTAGTTAGGTCTAATTAATTCAATTAAACCTTACGTAAATTAGGTTTAATTAATCTTAAACCATAATTAGACCTAGCTCTAATTAGCTCATATTAATCCAATTAAACGTTACCTAAATTAGGTTTAATTAATCCTAAACCATAATTAGGCCTAACCTTAATTAGGCTTAATTAATACAATTAAACCTTAGCTAAATTAGGTTTAATTAACCCTAAACCATAATTAGCCCTAACCCTAATTAGGTCTAATTAATCCAATTAAACCTTACCTAAATTAGGTTTAATTAGCCCTAACTCTAATTAGGTCTAATTAATCCATAAACACTAACTAAATTAGGTTAAATTAACTCTAAACCATAATTAAGCATAACCCTAATTAGGTCTAATTAATCCAATTAAACCTTATCTAAATTAGGTTTAATTAACCTTAACCCACAATTAGGCCTAACTGATGCTCGACTTTATATTTTGCAAGAATTTATGAACTCAGATTTATAGATTTATAATAATTTTGTTAAGTCCAAGCATTCAACACAAGTATACGTATCGTATCAAGTAATACAGGGCTCTAATGGAGTCCTGGATATCGATCCCACAAGGAAATAATGAAGTTTTAAGAAAATGTAACACAATGTATATTAAGCACTAAAGTAAGGGTTTACTACTTACTACTACTATGCAGGAAACAGTAAGAACAACGAAACAGTAACAATTAACTAACTACAACTACTTCTAATAACTTTAAGAACAGGATTAACTAACAGACACACTAAACTAAGTACTTGAAAGGTTTTTGATATATGAGAAAAGCATCTTTCCTCTTGCAAATGAGAATATGATGTGTGGATTGATATGGAATAATTATCTATATTATTGTGACAAATAGGAGCATAGATGATTCTTTACCCTTGAAAGAGTACCCCCTCTTCTAAGCAAGAAAAGAACATTGACATATTCTAAGTTTAGTCACTAACTCTAAGGCTAGGCTGGAAGGATACCGGCTCTAACTTCGGAGCTCCCACTCTCCCTTCATCCGAAGGCTAACCTTTGATATTAATTACTAATCTTATAACCAATTTGGGGATTTCAGCCTGTCACCCTGAAATCTCCACATTGAAGTCCATCAAAACATATTTCCCTATATAATTGCACTTAATTACCATGAACTACGCAATTCATCCATAGAAATTGAATGGATCTTTCATTATTGTTGTAGGACATTAAATCTTTTCAAACTTAATGTTCAACAACATATTTTAACATTTCAATTGGACAAATCAAAAGTAAATTAAGTTCTAAATGAAAAACCGTAACAATTTCTTCATTACATTAAAAGCACATTAAATCCACATCAATCCATCATCACATCTCTATGCAAGAAGAAAGACAAGGGAGACTACTCAGAATTCATGGAGAAGATACAATAAAACATGAATTTTATATAAAAAAGAAAAGTCATACAAACCACAAAAGAAAATACAACTTATCTCTTTCTCTTCCCCAATGCAATTCTCTTGAAATTCCTTTGAATCCTCTTCTCTCTTCTTTACAACACTTGATTCTCTCTTTAGAATGGAAAGGAAGAAGCAATCTCTCACTTTACCTCTTCTCCTCCCCTCCTTAGAGGAGAATCCCTCTCAAATCTTCACTCTACACTCTCTACTCCTAAACCCTAACACTTAACACTCACTAAAACTACACTTGAAGACACAAGACACACACCATTTTCGTCCAAAAACAGTTACTTATAAGACATGGATGAAATCCCAAGAGTTTCCATAGGCATCCCTTCAAAAAGTCGCCAAAACTCTTCAAATTTGAAATCCACCGACTTCGGTCCCCGGCGGTGCTCTATCGTGCCATTTAGTTACTGTGCTCTCTGGATTTGGGCGCCGACGGCGCCAGAACACTTTTTCACCATTTTGCTCCTTTTTGCTCCTTTTTGCTCCGGATTAGTTCCTTTTTGCTTCTTTTTACTCCAATCACCTAAAATCATCATACCTATAGAAAATCATGAAAATTACCTTTCTTTAAAGTTCAATATCACAAAAAATGAGTAAAATTAGATAGCAAAAACCGTATATATTTTCAGTGCATCAGAATCCCCAAACTTTAACTATTACTTGTCCTCAAGTAATCTTTTTACTACATAAAATATAACTCTAGGTAATGTACTTTTCAACTGTAAGACACTAAAAATTTTCATTCAAAAGAATATATTGGTTAGATTTTCAGTAAGAATTTTAGTAACTCAGGTCAACACTACAGGTATAAGAATTTTCAGCAATCAAGTCTAAGAGTTCTAGTCTTCTATTTATTTCAAGATGAACTATAATTTGTCACATTAAGAGTGCCTTAAAAGATTATGTGAGAAAGGAGTTCATGTAAACTTCATTAGAATGTAGGCCAGTACTTAAAACATAAATTTAGAAATGAAATCAAGTTCTTCCTTTAGTGAATCCATTTTTTGATTAGGCATCTCCTCAAGCTTCTCCTCATAAACATTTTTTCTTTCTTTTTCTTTTCTTTTTTTTTCTTTAGGGATTGTTTTTCAATCCTTCTTTTTTTTTATTGAGGATTACTATATCTGGATAGCCTTTATTGATTTTGAACTTCACTCTCCTCTTTCTAAAGTTCAAACTTGAAATATCTTCTTACTTTATAGTTAAGTATAAGCTTCATTATTCATAATAAAGTTACAATCTCTTCTTAACACACAATACTTTAAGTCCCTTAGCATTTCAAAATTACAGTTTTCTTTACTTTAAATAGTTGACTATAATCAAATCCTTTCATACCAAATATCTTACTTCTATAAAATCAACCTTTATCACTAAAAATTTTCATCCTATCCTTCCTTAATATTCAATTGAAATGAAAAGTTTTAGTTATCTTATAATGAGGTTCAACTGCCAGAGTTATGCTAATAATTTTTGAAAATATAATAATTGAGAACAAATAAAAGTTAGTATTTATCTACCCTCCCCCAAACTTAAATTTTTCATTAAATTTGAAACAGTTAATAGTAGAAGAAAACTAACCTCTCTGTGCTGGGATCTTGAAATCTTCAACAGCTATCTGGTATTAATCAAAATTCACAACTAGCAGGCATGAAAAAATTAGTAGCAGTGATATACAAATTTTAAATATTTGCATGGGTAAAGAGAAATTAACATTAAACATCTAAACATCCAACAGAACACTATAACATGAAACAAACTATCACACTACTAACAGTATAACTAACAGTTTTAATGTTTTAGTACAACATAACAGTACAACATGAAAATTGAATAACACTACATCACATCAGTACAACACAGGGCTACGCATCACATGAAAAGTAAATACCACTACATCACATCAGTACAACACAACAGACTAAGAACAACATAAATAAAACAAACAATCTACCAGTCTCCATCACCAGGATCGGCAGTAGGGTCATCAGAAGGGTCATTAGCAGGGTCATCAGCAGAGTCAGGTCTATATGGTGTATAGCAGGGACAAGTAGGAAATATCACATCAGACTCCCCCCTCATAAATCTGACCTGAGCATCATAATAAGCAATATCGAACTCAACTCTCCTCTGCAGATAATCTTCATTCACTTGAGTCCTCGCCTCAAATACATCCATCCGACCATGGAGTGTATCCATACTAGCATTCTTGAGTCTCAGTTGCTCCATAATATCAGATAAGGTAGGCGGCTTAAAAGTAGATGGAACATCATAACTAGTAGTAGGAATATCAGTACTCCTACGCTTAACTCTGGCTCCCACATGAGACTCATAAGTAAGGATAATATTCTTTGTAATAGGTCTCAATGTTATAGCCACTTCCTCAGAACTACTGAACTCTACTCCAGACTGAACACAAAAGGCATGAATTAAAGCAGCATGTCCTAATCCTCCAGTGGTCTCGCCTCTAGCAATCATCTGAATATTCTTGTAAATAATAGCTCCAATATCAATCTTTTTCATCTTCTGAATACAGTAGTTCAAAATCTCTCTATCTCTAGTAACTTCGCTATGGTGATAAGATGGTAATAGTCTTCCAGAAATAAAATAATGTCAAATTTTTGAAGCAACATTCAAAGTGAAGGCGGGGAAATTTATAAACTGTTTTTGACTTACTTTCCATTCTCCCCACCCATCAGTCAGAAAAGCAATAACTTCTCTCATATTCTCCCTCCCAGTGTCAAAGTTTTCGTATTCACACATGAATGGTTCCTGATTCTGATAGAAAGCATTGATACGTTGAGGAGTAAACTCAATCATCTTCCCTCTAATAAGCACATACTCAGTCTCAGTCCAGGGTATGTTAGAATAGAATTCTCTAACAACTCCCATAACGGCATTCGCAGTGAAATAATAAAATCGCTCCCAGTTTCGCTCTGCAATTAATTGTTCTTTAAATCCGCCAGGACTATAAAAAGCTCGATCCTGGATACATTTCTTGTAGTGAAGGATATAGTTATAGCAAAATTGGGCTTTGATGTTAACAAACCTCTCCTCATCAAAATCTAATTTCCTCTTCCCTCTTGGAGCCATGTGAATTTCTAAAATTTGCAAGAAAATTCCAATAAATCCCAAATTCACAATGTAACAAACTCTAAACACTATTCTAAACATGTAAGAGCAAATTCATCATGGAAATATCAAAATCTCTTTAAAACTCTAAAAATTCCACCATAAGCAATGTGAGAGATTTCTATGGTGAAAATCCAAAAATTTTAACTTAAAGTGAAGCTCTTACCAAGAGAAGTGCAAATACGGTGTTGAAAAACCTTGAAATATCCTTAAATCTTAGATCTAGCCAGCCCTAGATCTTCAAAATCGTGAAAATGGAGGAGGAAGACGAAGGAAATGGTTAAAATTATATAGAAAAAACAGTATATATTTTTGGTGCATCAAAATCCCCCAAACTTAACTATTACTTGTCCTCAAGTAATCCTTTTACTACATAAAAAAATATAACTCTAGGCAATGCACTTTTCACCTGTAAGATACTAAAATTTTTCATTCAAAAGAATATATTGGTTAGATTTTAAGAAAAAAATTTAGTAACTCAAGTCAATACTACAGGTATAAGACTATTCAGCAATCAAGTCTAAGAGTTCTAGTCTTCTATTTATTTCAAGATAAACCATAATTTGTCACATTAAGAGTGCCTTGAAAGATTATGTGAAAAAGGAGTTCATGCAAACTTTATTAGAATGTAGGCCAATACTCTAAATATAAATTCAGAAATGAACTCAAGTTCTCCCTTTATGTTGATTCAAGTGAAGCCAATTTTTGATTAGGCATCTTCTCAAGCTTCTCCTCATAATTACATTTTTCTTTCTTTTTTTTCTTTTCTTTTTGGGATTGTTTTTCAATCCTTCTTTTCTTTTTCTTTTCTCTCTTTTTTTTTAATGAGAATTACTATATCCGGATAGCCTTTAATGATTTTGACTTCACTCTCCTCTTTCTAAAGTTCAAACATAAGACACCTCCTTACTTTATAATTAGGTACAAGCTTTATTATTCATCATAAAGTCACAATCTTTTCTTAACACACAATACTTTAAGTCTCTTAATATTTCAAAAATACAGTTTTCTTTACTTTAAATAGTTAACTATAACCAAATCCTTTCATACCAAATATCTTACCCTTATAAAATTAACCTTTATTACTAAAAACTTTCATCCAATCCTTCCATAATATTCAACTGAAATAAAAAGTTTTAGTTACCTACAGAAAGGTTCAACTGCCAGAAGTTATGCTAATAATTTTTGAAAATATAATAATTAAGAAAAAATAAGAGTTAATATTTTTCTACCCTCCCCCAAACTTAAATTTTTAAATAAATTTGACACAGTAGAGAGTAAAAGAAAACTAACTTTTTTGTGCTGGGATCTTGAAATCTTCAACAAGTATCTGGTATTAGTCAAAATTTACAACTAGCAGGCATGGAATAATTAGTAACAATGATATATAAATATTTAAAAATTTTGTAAGGTGAAGAGAAATTAACTTTAAACATTTAAACATCCAACAAAACATCACAATACTAAACAAACTATCACATCACTACATAGTTCATTTAAAAATTTTAAAATTTTTTTTTCAATACAACATAACAGTACACCAACAGGGTTACACATCACATGAAAAGCAAATAACTACTACATCACAACAGTACAACACAACACAATAAAAAAAAACAGAAATAGAAACAAACAATCTACCAATCTTCATCACCAGGATCATCAGCAGGGTCAGCAGGGTCAGCAGGATCAGATCTATACGACGTATAGCTGGGGCAAGTAGGAAATATCACATCAGACTCCCCCCCTCATAAATCTGACATGAGCATCATAATATGCATTATCGAACTCAACTCTCCTCTTTAAATAATCTTCATTCACATCACTTCTGGCCTCAAACACATCCATCCTACCATGGAGTCTATCCACACTAGCACTCTGTAATCTCAGTTGCTCCATAATATCAGATAAGGTAGGCGGCTCAGATGTAGATAGAACGTCATAACTCGTAGTAGGAGTATCAATACTCCTTCTATAAACTCGGGCTCCCACATGAGACTCATAAGTATGGATAATAGTCTTTGTAATTGGTCTCAGAGGTATAACCAATTCTTCAGAACTGCTGAACTCCACTCCAGACTGAACACACAGGGCATGAACTAAGGCAGGATACCCTAATCCACTAGTGGTGTCGCCTCTAGCAATAGTCTGAATGTTCTTGAAGAAAATAGTTCTAATATCAATCTTTTTCATCTTCTGAATACAATAGTTCAGAATTGCTCTATCCCTTGTAACTTCGCTGTGGTGATAAGAAGGTAATAGTCTTGCATAGATGAAATAGTGCCAAACTTTTGATGCAACATTTAATGTGGAAGTGGGGAAGTTAATCATCTATTTTTGACTTACTTTCCATTCTCCTCTTCGATCTGTCAGAAAAGCAATCACTTCTCTCATATTTGTCTCTCGAGTATCAAAGTTTTCATATTCACAAAAAAATGGTTCCCGAGTCTGATAGAAGGCATTAATACGCTGAGGAGTAAACTCAACCATTTTTCCTCTAACTAACACATACTCAGTCTCAGTCCAGGGCACATTTGCATAGAACTCTCTAATAACTCCCATAACAGCATTCGTAGTAAAATAACAAAATCATTCCCAGTTCTGCTCTTTAACTGTTCTACAGATCCACTAGGATTATCAAAAGCTCGATCCTGGATACACTTCTTATTGTAAATGTAAGAGTTAAAGCAAAATTGCTCTTTAATATTAACAAATTTTTCTTCATCAAAATCCAATTTTCTCTTCTCTTTACTCATCCTTGGAGCCATGTGAATTTCTAAAATTTGCAAGAAAATTCTAATAAATTCCAAATTCACAATGTAACAAACTCCAAATACTGTTCTAAACAAGTAAGAGCAAATTTCATCATAGAAATCTCAAAATCTCTGTAAAAATCCAAAAATTCCAACCTAAGTAATGTGAGAGATTTCCATGGTGAAAATAAAAAATTTTTAACTTAAAGTGAAGCTATTACCAAGAGAAGTGTAGATCCGGTCTCGAAAAGCTTTGAAATCACTTCGAATCTGAGATCTAGCAAGCCCTAGGTATTCAAAATCGTGAAAATGGAGGAGGAAGATGAAAGCAATGGAAAAAACCACAGGTTTCAAGGTCAAAATCATGAAATAAATGGTTTTCGACATTTTTCTATACTTGGGCGCGGGCGGTGCTCGATAGGGCGCCGATAGCACTCTATTTTATAAAAAATGCCAAACTCTCTGGATTTGGGCGCCGGCAGCGCCACTCCAAAATTTTTTCTGGGTCCGAAAATTTTTTTGTAATTTCAATCGTTTCAACCTCCACAATGATGTTTAACATTTCATTAAGCATCTACTTCATCTCACAAGCAATAATTAACACAATTCTTTACACAAAAATACACAACATACTTTTATATATAAAATCCAAGTTACAATATAAACACCAAATATGTTCATTCAAACAAAACCAACAACTCTTAGATGTTTAGTGTTGCAAGTACGCTACGATAAGCAAACACTAAAATCTAAACACACAATGAAAGTAAGCATATCCAATCTAAATTGAAATTACAAACCAAAGCAAAGTAAATACTACACACACCGAACATAAGTAGGATCCAATAATTAATCCACATCGGTTTCAGAACTATATTCTCCTCTGATGTCTCCAATTGATTGCTGATGCACGAACAAATTATAGAGTGGACGAAGTGGGAATTCATCAGATGAATCCTCAACAATCACCTTGTTCTTCTTCATCAGATTAATCAAGCCCATCTCAATTCGACCAGTGTGATCCAATTGTTCCTTCATCCTCCAATCTATATGATCGAATAAATAAGAAATGTTATTGATTGCATTCATAACGTTCTGTACCTCTTTCTCCAACTGTTTGATCCTCTTCAGTATCATTCTGGAACTTCAAAAAAATAGGGTTGAATCGATTGTGAAGTCTGTGTTGGTTGATCAGCAAGCAAATTCATATCATCTTCATCTCCCACTGTTTGGTAATCATAAAGATTAGTTGGATCAATAGGCCTCTATGGAAGAAGAACCTTTTCCCAAATCTCATATGGAACTTGTGATTGACTATTGATCCAACTAATCTTTATGATTACCAAACAGTGGGAGATGAAGATGATATGAATTTGCTTGCTGATCAACCAACACAGACTTCACAATCGATTCAACCCTATTTTTTTGAAGTTCCAGAATGATACTGAAGAGGATCAAACAGTTGGAGAAAGAGGTACAGAACGTTATGAATGCAATCAATAACATTTCTTATTTATTCGATCATATAGATTGGAGGATGAAGGAACAATTGGATCACACTGGTCGAATTGAGATGGGCTTGATTAATCTGATGAAGAAGAACGAGGTGATTGTTGAGGATTCATCTGATGAATTCCCACTTCGTCCACTCTATAATTTGTTCGTGCATCAGCAATCAATTGGAGACATCAGAGGAGAATATAGTTCTGAAACCGATGTGGATTAATTATTGGATCCTACTTATGTTCGGTGTGTGTAGTATTTACTTTGCTTTGCTTTGTAATTTCAATTTAGATTGGATATGCTTACTTTCATTGTGTGTTTAGATTTTAGTGTTTGCTTATCGTAGCGTACTTGCAACACTAAACATCTAAGAGTTGTTGGTTTTGTTTGAATGAACATATTTGGTGTTTATATTGTAACTTGGATTTTATATATAAAAGTATGTTGTGTATTTTTGTGTAAAGAATTGTGTTAATTATTGCTTGTGAGATGAAGTAGATGCTTAATGAAATGTTAAACATCATTGTGGAGGTTGAAACGATTGAAATTACAAAAAAATTTTCGGACCGAGAAAAAATTTTGGAGTGGCGCTGCCGGCGCCCAAATCCAGAGAGTTTGGAATTTTTTATAAAATAGAGTGCTGCCGGCGCCCTATCGAGCACCGCCGGCGCCCAAGTATAGAAAAATGTCGAAAACCATTTATTTCATGATTTTGACCTTGAAACCTGTGGTTTTTTCCACTGCTTTCGTCTTCCTCCTCCATTTTCGCGATTTTGAATACCTAGGGCTTGCTAGATCTCAGATTCGAAGTGATTTCAAAGCCTTTCGAGACCGGATCTACAATTCTCTTGGTAAGAGCTTCACTTTAAGTTAAAAATTTTTTATTTTCACCATGGAAATCTCTCACATTACTTAGGTTGGAATTTTTGGATTTTTAAAGAGATTTTGAGATTTTTATGATGAAATTTGCTCTTACTTGTTTAGAACAGTATTTGGAGTTTGTTACATTGTGAATTTGGAATTTATTAGAATTTTCTTGCAAATTTTAGAAATTCACATGGCTCCAAGGATGAGTAAAGAGAAGAGAAAATTGGATTTTGATGAAGAAAAATTTGTTAATATTAAAGAGCAATTTTGCTTTAACTCTTACATTTACAATAAGAAGTGTATCCAGGATCGAGCTTTTGATAATCCTGGTGGATCTGTAGAACAGTTAATTGCAGAGCAGAACTGGGAATAATTTTGTTATTTTACTACGAATGCTGTTATGGGAGTTATTAGAGAGTTCTATGCAAATGTGCCCCGGACCGAGACTCGAGTATGTGTTAGTTAGAGGAAAAATGGTTGAGTTTACTCCTCGCCGTATTAATGCCTTCTATCGTACTCGGGAACCATTTTTTGTGAATATGAAACTTTGATACTCGAGAGGCAAATATGAGAGAAGTGATTGCTTTTCTGACGGATGGAAGAGGGGAATGGAAAGTAAGTCAAAAATAGATGATTAACTTCCCCACTTCCACATTAAATGTTGCATCAAAAGTTTGGCACTATTTCATCTCTGCAAGACTATTACCTTCTTATCACCACAACGAAGTTACAAGGGATAGAGCAATTCTGAACTATTGTATTCAGAAGATGAAAAAGATTGATATTAGAACTATTGTCTTCAAGAACATTCAGACTATTGCTAGAGGCAACACCACTAGTGGATTAGGGTATCCTGCCTTAGTTCATGCCCTGTGTGTTCAGTCTGGAGTGGAGTTCAGCAGTTCTGAAGAAGTGGCTATACCTCTGAGACCAATTACAAAGACTATTATCCGTACTTATGAGTCTCATGTGGGGGCCCGAGTTTATAGAAGGAGTACTGATACTCCTACTATGAGTTATGACGTTCTATCTACATCTGAGCCACCTACCTTATCTGATATTATGGAGCAACTGAGATTACAGAGTGCTAGTGTGGATAGACTCCATGGTAGGATGGATTCGTTTGAGGCCAGAAGTGATGTGAATGAAGATTATTTGAAGAGGAGAGTTGAGTTCGATAATGCCTATTATGATGCTCATGTCAGATTTATGAGGGGGGAGTCTGATGTGATATTTCCTACTTGCCCCAGCTATACGTCGTATAGATCTGATCCTGCTGACCCTGCTGACCCTGCTGATGATCCTGGTGATGAAGATTGGTAGATTGTTTGTTTCTATTTCTGTTTTTCTTATTGTGTTGTGTTGTACTGTTGTGATGTAGTAGTTATTTGCTTTTCATGTGATGTGTAACCCTGTTGGTGTACTGTTATGTTGTATTGAAAAAAAATTTCAAAATTTTTAAATGAACTATGTAGTGATGTGATAGTTTGTTTAGTATTGTGATGTTTTGTTGGATGTTTAAATGTTTAAAGTTAATTTTCTTCACCTTGCAAAAGTTTTAAATATTTATATATCATTGTTACTAATTGTTTCATGCCTGCTAGTTGTAAATTTTGACTAATACCAGATACTTGTTGAAGATTTCAAGATCCCAGCACAAAAAAGTTAGTTTTCTTTTACTCTCTACTGTGTCAAATTTATTTAAAAATTTAAGTTTGGGGGAGGGTAGAAAAATATTAACTCTTATTTGTTCTTAATTATTATATTTTCAAAAATTATTAAGCATAACTTCCAGCAATTGAACCTTTCTGTAGGTAACTAAAACTTTTTATTTCAGTTGAATATTATGGAAGGATTGGATGAAAGTTTTTAGTAATAAAGGTTAATTTTATAATGGTAAGATATTTGGTATGAAAGGATTTGGTTATAATTAACTATTTAAAGTAAAGAAAACTGTATTTTTGAAATATTAAGAGACTTAAAGTATTGTGTGTTAAGAAAAGATTGTGACTTTATGATGAATAATAAAGCTTGTACCTAATTATAAAGTAAGGAGGTGTCTTATGTTTGAACTTTAGAAAGAGGAGAGTGAAGTCAAAATCATTAAAGGTTATCCGGATATAGTAATTCTCATTAAAAAAAAAAGAGAGAAAAGAAAAATAAAAGAAGGATTGAAAAACAATCCCAAAAAGAAAAGAAAAAAAGAAAGAAAAATGTAATTATGAGGAGAAGCTTGAGAAGATGCCTAATCAAAAATTGGCTTCACTTGAATCAACATAAAGGGAGAACTTGAGTTCATTTCTGAGTTTATATTTAGAGTATTGGCCTACATTCTAATAAAGTTTGCATGAACTCCTTTTCTCATAATCTTTCAAGGTACTCTTAATGTGACAAATTATGGTTTATCTTGAAATAAATAGAAGACTAGAACTATTAGACTTGATTGCTGAATATTCTTATACCTGTAGTATTGACCTGAGTTACTAAATTTTTTCTTAAAATCTAACCAATATATTATTTTGAATGAAAAATTTTAGTACTGGTGAAAAGTGCATTGCCTAGAGTTATAGTTTTTATGTAGTAAAAGGATTACTTGAGGACAAGTAATAGTTAAGTTTGGGGGATTTTGATGCACCAAAAATATATACAGTTTTTCTATATAATTTTAACCATTTTTGGTGATATTGCACTTAAAAAAAGGTATTTTTCATGATTTGTTGCATGTATGATGATTTTAGGTGATTGGAGGGAAATGAAGTTAAAAGGAACAAATTCGAAGCAAAAATGAGCAAAAATGAGGAAAATAGATTCTGGCACCGCCGGCGCCATTTTCCAGAGAACTCAGCAATTAATTTGACGATAAAGCGCCGGTGGCGCCTCGTCAGCACCCTATCGGGCGCCGCCGGCGCCCAATGTCGGTGGAATTCAAATTTGAAGAGTTTTGTTGACTTTTTGAAGGGATGCCTATGAAAAATCTTGGGATTTCGTTTCTAACTTATAAGTAACTGTTTTTGGACGAAAATGGGGTGGTCTTAGTGTGTGTTCTGAAGTTCTAGAGAGGGAGAGTGTGTGTTTAGTGTTAGGGCTTAGGAGAAAAGTGTGTAGAAGTTAGAGTTTGAGAGGAATTCTTCTCTAAGGAGTGAAGGAGAAGAAGTAAAGTGAGAGATTGCTTCTTCCTTTCCATTATAAAGAGGGAATTAAGTGTTGCAAAGAAGAGAGAAAAGGATTCAAAGCAACTTCAAGGGAATTGCATTAGGGAAGAGAAAGAGATAAGTTGTATTTTCTTTTGTGGTTTGTATGACTTTTCTTTTATATACAAAATCCACATTTTATTGTATCTTCTTCATGAATTCTGAGTAGTCTCATTTGTCTTTCTTCTTGCATAGAGATGTGATGATGGATTAATGTGGATTTGAAGTGCTTTTAATGTATTGAAGAAATTGTGATGGTTTTTTCATTTCGAACTTAATTTACCTTTCGATCTGGCCAATTGAATTGTTAAAATATGTTGTTGAACATTAATTCTGAAAGGATTTAGTGTCCTACAACAATAATGAAGAATCCATTCAATTTCCATGGATGAATTGCGTAGTTAATGGGAATTGAGTGCAAATAAATAGGAAAATATGTTTTGATGAACTTCAAATTGGAGGTTTCGGGGTGACAGGCTGAGATCTCCAATTTGGTCCTAAGATTAGTAACTAAACTAGAAGGTTACCCTTCATGTGAAGGGTGAGTGGGAGCTCCGTAGTGAGAGCCGGTATCCTCCTAGGATAGCCTTAGATTTAGTGACTAAACTTAGGATATGTCAATGTTCTTTTCATGCTTGGAAGAGGGGGTACTCTTTTAAGGGTAAAGAAACATTTATGCTTCTATTTGGCACAATAACATAAATAATCGTTTCATATCATCCACATATCATATTCTCTTTGCAAGAGGAAAGATACTTTTCTTATATATTAAAAAAAAATCTTTCAAAGATATAGCTTAGTGTGTGTCCGTTAGTTAATTCTGTTTTAAAAGTTATTAGAAGTAATTGTAGTTTGATTAATTGATAGTGTTTTCTGCATAGTGCTAGTCGAAGTAAACACTAAACTTTAATTGCAATTTGAGTATCGGATTTCAGTGCTACATTACCTATTGTGAAATACTTTCTTTTACTTTGTAGCTTCCTGTAGGATCGATAACGAGGACTCTATTAGAGCCCTGTATTACTTGATACGATACGTATACTTGCGTTGAATGCTTGGACTTTACAAAATCATTATAAACATATATAAATTTGAGTTCATAAATTCTTGCAATATAAAAGTCCGTAAATCGTCCAGTCAGTATCCATTCTATAACATTTTCCATCAGGATAGTTCATTGTTTTAAGAACATTAAATTTGTTTTTTATCATTCACTCTCATGATTAATTCCCTTTTTTGCACATCTATCATGGCTTGTCCGATAGCAAGGAAAGGTCTCCCCAAAATAATAGGAATTTCTTTATCTTATTCCATATCTAATACTATTAAATTAACAAGGAAGATAAATTTGTCCACTTTAACCAGCACATCTTCTATATCCTCTTTAGGATAAGTGATTGATCGATCTACTAATTGTAGGGTTACTGTAGTGGGAGAAATATATCATAATCTTAACCTTTTGAATATAGATAGTGACATAAAGTTAATGCCCACTCCCATATCACATAAAGTTTTTCCACAAAATTTTTCTCTAATTGCACAAGGTATGGTAAATCTACTATGATTTTTAAGTTTTTTAGGAAACTTTTTTTGAATTATTGCACTACATTCTTCAAAAAGTGCAACAGTCTCATAATCTAAAAACTTCCTCTTTTTGTTTAAAACTTCTTTCATAAATCTGACATAACTGGGCATCTATTCTAAAGTTTCAACAAAAGGGATATTAATTGTTAGCTTCTTGGGTATTTCAAAAAATTTTGAAAATTGTTGATCCAGTTTTTGTTGTGCGAGTCTTTAAGAAAAAGGTGGTGGTGGTCTTTCTAAATTATTTTAGTTGGAGAGTTAGGTGTTTCTGCTTTCTTAGGAAAAATTCCTTCTGACCGATCAATTTCTTCAACTCAATCCCCACCTCTTTTTGAACTCCGTCATTTAATTCTTTTCCACTCCTTAATTGTTCAGGTTTAACTTGCTCTGGCTCTTTAAATTTGCCTTTCAGATTAATATCCACATTACTAAGAAGTGTTTCATGAGTCCTATTGTTAAGTGCATTAGCAATTTTTCCAAGTTGATTCTTCATATTTCTAATAGCAACACTTTGACTCTGTAAATGATTACCCATCTACAACACCACTTCTTCTATAGACAACTTTTTCCTTCTTAACTTGTTGATTAAATCATGGAGGATAATAAGTCTATAGTTAGCACTACCCTGGTTGTTCAAATTTCCTAATGGGTTTACTTATGCATTCCCCCATTGTTGACTTCCACCACTAGAATTGTTGTTCCAATTAAAGTTAGGATTATTTTTCTAGCCTGGGTTGTAATTGGAATATGGGTTATTGGGTCTGTTGATAGCATTTATAGTTTCCAATGAAGTATGAGAATCAATCATTTGTCCTAATGAATTTTCTTCAACCATTTGGGGTGTTGGAGAAAAATTCATTCCAATTTGGTATATCTTCTTAGACAATGCAACAACTTGACATGCAGTCATTGAAATAACATCGTTATCATGAATATTAGCTACTTTCTTAGGATTTACCATATCAGAAAGCCATTGAAAATTATTTGTAGCCATTTCTTTAATTAATAAATAAGCCTCATCAAAGGGTTTAGACATTAATGAACCTCTAGCAGCAGCATCTATAATAGATCTAAAGGATCCTACTAACCCAATGAAAAAAGTTTGAATGATTAACCAATCTGGTAAAGCATGATGTGGTCACTTTTTAAGGTGTTCTTAAATCTTTCTCAAGCTTCATATATAGACTCTCCTTCATACTGAGCAAAGGAAGATAACATTTCTAAGCTTCGAATTTTTTTAAGGTGGAAAATACTTAGCAAAAAAATTTTGAGCTAAATCTCTCGAAGTTCTGATAGGTCCAGGTGCTAACAAATTTAACCACATCTTAGCTTTATCCCTTAATGAAAAAGGAAAAAAAGTTTAAGTCTAAGAACATCATTTGTTACACTATTATATTTAAATGTAGCACACATTTCTAAAAAGCTTGCTAAAAGTAAATTGGGATCCTTAGATAGTGTTCCTCCAAACTAGTTATTTTGTACCATTTGTATAATTTAATTTTTAAGTTCAAATGAGTTAGCCTTTACAACAGGAGTTTGCATGCTTAAATGAATTTCATCTACTACAAGGTTCACATAATCCCTTAAAGGTTTTTGTAAATTATGATATTCATTTTCAATAGTTTTAATTTCAATATTATTTTGCGATGAGTTAGCCATTTCTTGAGAATTATGAAGTTTTCCTTGTTTTCAAATTTTTCTAATAGTCTGTTCCAATTCAAAATCGTAAGGTACTAGATTTTTAGATCTAGAACTATGCATAAACAATTTAAAATTGCAGAAAAATAAAATAACACACCAAAAATGAAATTATATAAAATATATATTTTTTAACTTTTCAATTTTTTTTAATTTTTAATTTTTAATATTTATATATATTAAATTTACAATTCAAATAAAATTGTAAGTGAAAATGTTTCGTTGTTCCTTGGCAACCGCGCTAAAAACTTGACCAGACCCGCAATTATATGAGTTTTTAAACTTCAAAATTTTGCCAGAAAATATGTCTCAAATTATATCTAGCTATTAGTGTGAGTAAATGTAATAATTTATGAATTATATAATATATTTTTACACTAGAGGTGCTACGCAAGTACACGTATCGTTTCAAGTAATACACGTTTTTCCTTAAAAACCCCAGTATCGATCCCACGGGGAAGCGGTGACTGTTAAAACCAACTTACAAATTTTCTACTTAAATTACAAATTAAACATATAAGAGGTATATGATGATATGCCCAATAAGAACTACTTCTAAAAAGAGAGCAACAACTAAATGTAATAGCTTACTAAAATATAATAGCAATTTTGGAATTTATGGAAAACGTTTCTCCTTGCAAAGAGATTTTAACATATGTAAGATTCAAATTATTTAAGAAAAAATTGATGTATTGTGACAAATAGTAGCATACCATATTTTTTACCCCCTCCCGGTGCTAGCAAAGAACATTGGCTAACTTAAGGTTGATTCCTTAACATCTCAATTCTACATCGTAACAATCTAGCCTCTCACTTCTAGATGCCCTAGCTTAAGTCAATATATATTGATCAAATCACAACGTCAGAGTTCTAAAACTTAAGTCAAATTGGAAATAATCTAGTATGTCACCCTAGAACTAACCAATTCTACTCCCATCAAAACTTATCTCCTGATTTATTTGCACTCCCCCTTGGTGATCGCAATGGCTCTGCCAAAATTAAAATGTAGTATCCACAAGTTCGGTGAAACCATAGCTCTCCTAGGTCATTATGTCTCTCAACGAATTTTAACCTCACAAGTGGTCAGTTTGTAAAGTAAATGAAGATTCGGTGAAAATACCATCACAATTTTAAGAGTAAAAATAAATCTTTAAAACATTCTCATCCCACAAGATTAGTTTCTCAAATGCAAGGAGAAAGAAAGAGAACTACTCATAATTCAAGACATTAAAAAAAACAAAACATTTGCATTGAAATCCAGGTCTTACAACAATAACTTAAATACAAATATAAAGTATCTTATGTCTTCTCCCCAAGCAAACTTCTAGTGTTTCCTTTAAACAATCTCCTAGCTTTAACACACTAAAACACACTCAGACTCACACTAAAATACAAATAAGAAAAACCTAATTTACTATTGTCACCCTATTGAAGTTTTGAGGTTCTAAAAAATCTCTAAATTCGAGCTAAATCCTTTTCATTTAATAGAGAATAGAAAATAACCAAGGATTGCTTCAAACACCCCTCTAAAGTTTAGCCAAATTCAATGGATCTTCTAGATAGGTAGTTTCTGGCGCTATAGCGCCAATTTGGGGCGTTATAGTGCCCATTTAGTTCGAGTCTAACGCTATTGGCTCTACCAATATTAACTTAATTTTGTTTCATTTTTTCCACATTTTCTACAAATGTCCAATCCAACAAAAAACATGCAAAATACATTTCTTTAAAGTGCAATAGCATCAAAAATGTATAAAAAAGCTTCTAAAATATGCATTAAAAATAGGTTATTTTTAGGTGGAGCACACACCTATGCTAACCTAGCAAGTTGATGGATCAAAAGAAGTAATGCCATGACGCAACCGCATCTGAAGACCATGAGCTCATGCCCACTTCCTGAGTGCACACTGACCCTCGATCCGCAGCAATGCACCAAAACTTGGTTTGCAATCGCCAAACAATGCAGTAATATATGCTATCAAAAATATGTTATAGTCAATATTTTGACTTAAATAATAATAGCGGCTAGTGTATATAAATATAATTTTATGGAAAATATTTTACACACTAGGGGTACTACGCAAGTATACGTATTGCTTCAAGTAATATAGTGCTTTTAAATAAAGACTCCAGTATCGATCCCACGAGGAGGATTGTAGATTTTTCTTTTTAAAAATTTTGATTTTATTTTTATGTATTTCTTTTAAAGTTAAAAAGTTGATATTTAATTTACTAGATGCAGAAATAAAGCAGTAATAAAGTAATGATTGATGTAAATAAAATAAGCAAACAACTTTCTTCCTTTCAATTAATCCAAGATTTTTTAGATAATGTAATATTCGTGGAGAATATAAATTTATGGTATTGTGCCAAATAGAAGCATTCATATTCTTTACTTTCGCTCGATAGTATAAAGAACATTGAATAATCTATAGATCAGGACCGGATGTATCGTTAGTAGAATGGGTTAATCTAGGCTCACAGTACTAGATGTTCAAGGGTGGCTATGGTCGGCCCTACTAGTGACCCTTTCCTTCTCTATAAACCAAATTACAAGAATTTAGCCTGTCACTCTAAAAACTTATTAATTCTACGCCCATTAAATATTATATTCCTATTTATTTGCACTTCACCTTGAATAACCCGCGCAAGGCCTTCGACTACCCAAGGATTCATGCGATATCTACTAGTTAATAATTCATCTCCTTCTAGGTCTCAAAACTCTTCAACGATTTTAACAATTTAAATGGCCAATTTAAATAGTAAATTAAGATCCGGTATTAATATCATCACAATGTTTAAAATATATATATAGTTTTTAATTCTCCAACGAATGTTATATTATCTTATTTATCTTTTCATAATTGAATGGAGAAAGTAAAGTAACTACCCAGAACACATTAAATTTAAACAACAAAACATGTAAATGAAACTTTGAATCAAAATACAAATACTTATCTCAAGTGTTTCTCCAACTGAACCTCTGAATCCTTCTGACTCCAAAGTAAATAGACTTCAAAAGCAATGACTCTTCAAATACTCTCAATACAAACTCTAAATAAACTCACTAATTAATAAAAGAAACTATAAATATTGCCCTTAAAATATTTCTCTAATCTCTCTCTAAATGGAACTATTGGATCTCTCTCTAATTTTAGGCTATGTGGGGCGTGGGGCTAAGTTGGGCGTTTTTCTCTGAAGGAGTAGCCTCCTATTTATAGGCTTTAAGGGTTGCCTTGAAGAACCTCTTCAAAATGTGTCCAGCTTCAATGAATCTTCTAGAAGGTGTGTCTGGCGCCTAGGCGCCGGAATCTGGCGCGTAGACGCCGAGCTCCGCATCTAGTTCTTTGCACCTCTTCACTTTGGATCACACCTCTTCGCGATCCTAACCATTTCCAAGCGTCCAAATACAATGTATCACATGCCCTATAATCCAGGAATAACTGCCAATCTTCTAGATGGTCCAATAACCGCTTACACCGTCAAAATAACCGTCCAAAAGTAGTAAAAAATCTTACAGAATTCAATATCAAACTGGCGCTTAGGCGCCGGATTCTGGCGCCTAGGCGCCAGGTGTTGGCATATTTTAGGTTGAGTGTTGTATTTTTGAAAAGGGGTCGCCCAACATAAATTGTCGGCGAATCTTAAATTTAATTTAAATATATATATAATTTAGAAAGTAGTATTTGATTTTGAAAATAAATTTTAAATTTGAAAATTTTAAGATATGAAATCAAACCGATCTCACATCCCGAATAGTTTATATAAACGAGCACCGCACCACAAACCGTGTATTTATCCCGAGGAATAGACACACTGCTTGTTGGCATATTTTTTAGGTTTGTGTTGTATTTTCAAAAAGGGGGTAGCCTACAAAAGTTGTAGGCTACGAATTTTAGATTTTAAATTTAATTTAAATATAAATAAATATATATATATATATATATATATATATATATAATTTAGAAAGTAGCATTTGATTTTGAAAGTAATTTTAAGTTTGAAAATTTTAAGATATGAAATCAAATCGATCTCACATCCCAAATAGTTTATATAAACGAGCACCGCACCACAAACCGTATATCTATCCCGAAGGATAGACACACTGCTTAATGATGGGGCTCGATTAAATAAACTAGAAGATTTGTGACATCCGTTTGGTCTGGGAACCAAATTTATAAGCCGACAAATTCCCCTATTTAATATAAAGAAATTAAACAGGGTTTATATTACCTGGGTTCTTAAAGTTCCCTAGAAGGGCAAGCCCCTATAGTTAATTACATCTTAAATGACGGGAATCATTTAAGAAAACTCTCGATAATGATCAGTGGTTTTGCTCTCAAGAATTTCAAAGTTTAAGGTTTTCAAAGGATTGAATTTTGGAAATTCAAAAGGGAATGGATCAAATTTCGAACAGTTTATTTCAGGAGTTCAAAGGAAGAAAAGTAGGAGATGTTGAGGATACAAGAAGAATCTTGGCAACTTCTCAACTATCCTATTGTTTGGCTTCAATTTGGGAATTTATTTAATATTTCAATCCTGCCAATTTTAATTAATTAGGACTTATATTCATATGACATGATCATACAAATAGCCTCGAAGATGTGAGGGTTTATGTCGTACCAAACGACTACCTCGGAGTCCTAAGACCGGTTAGGGCTTAATTTACATAACATGATTATGCAAATGCCTAACAAAAGGGTTGAGGATTTATGTTGCACTAGGTAAACTACCTCGAAATCCTACGGTTTGGTTGTTTAATTCTAAGAAAGTTTTGCTGAAGTAGATCCGAGTTTTGTTGATAACGATGGTCGAGCTGCCCACTATGCTCCAAGCTCCTTGTTGTTGCAGAGGTTTAGTTTTAGAAGTCATAAATCAGGAGATGAGAGAAGTGTTTTGGTTTAGAGTAAATCTTAAAATCCAAGTGTTTTTAATATTTTAATTAAAATAAATCTTAAAGTTGATTAAAACGGAACCGATTAAGATCCCACGGTTCCGTCATCCCGGCACCGTTATTTTCATCGAATTCACTTAGTCTAGATGAATTTGCTAAACTCAACTGAATGAGTTCCACACTTTCATTTAGACGGTGTGAAATTCCGTTAGCAACACGTGGGTTACATCATCTGAGGTATTCCCGATCATTCGACGAGACGTTTTAATTTAGTTACAATTGTAGTTTTGTTGTTCTGTTTGTGATTAAATTTTGCGTTGTTTTATATTTTGAAATGTTGTGGCGGTGAATTTTATCTTGTTGTGACTTTTAATTTAGTTTTGGTTTCAGTTTAGGGACTATCCTAGAGGTTTTGATTTTCATGCAACAGTTGTTTATCATGCAAGAAAAATAAAGTACAGTGCATGTAAGTAAATTTGCAATAAAGTAAATTGCAGTTAAATAAAAGCGTACCTGGAGGGTCTTCCCGTCATCCTAAGCTGCACTTAAAACACATGTTAAGGTATTTAAGTATTTCAACAGATACATAGGTAAAGCCAAGGGAAAGGTTTTGGTTGTCTACCAAATTCCTAAGCCTATTGCTAGTCATCTCCTATGACGTCTAGGTTCTTGTGTTTTGGTTTAAGGATGATTTTCTTCATCAAAGAACAATTAAATTCAATTGTTCTTATAAACATCCTATCATATTGAGGAAGTGCTTAAGACGAGTCTTAAACATCTTTTCAATACCTCTAGGATTGTTTTAAGTCCAAGAGAATTTAATTATATAAGTGAATTAATCATCCAAGAGTTTAGGTTTTGTTCTCTTGCTCAGTGAACTAGGACATTTGAATATCCTATAAGTGAAATAACACTTCACTTGATACCTCATTTAAGAGTTATAATAATAAGAGCTTTAAAAGGGCAAATCAACTTATTAAATATTTTAATGATTTAAACTTAATGATTTAATTTTAATTTTGACTTAAAAATTAGTTTAAGTTTGGAATAGTGTTCAAGTTATTTTAGATTTAATTCTTAATGATTTCATTTAGGTTTGTTGTTAAATGATTTTAATTTAATTTAATTCAATTTAATTTTAATTCAATTTAATTTAATTTTAATTTAATTTGATTTGATTTTAATTTAATTTAATTTAATTTAATTTACATTGATTTAATTTAATTTAATTTAATTTAATTTAATTTTAATTCAATTTTAATTTAATTTAATTTTAATTTAATTTAATTTAATTTAATTTAATTTTAATTTTAATTTAATTTGACTTGATTTTTTTTAATTTAATTTAATTTTAAAATTTTAATTTAATTTAATTTAAATTTAATCTTAATCTTAATTTAATTTAATTTAGTTTTAATTTTAATTTAATTTAATTTTAACTTTAATTATTAATTGAGATTATTCTTTTGATGATTTTTTTTAATTGAAATTTAAACATTATTGAAGTGATTTATTTAGGGATTTTTTTAAATTAAAGAATAAACATCCTCTTAATAATATCCCTACTTTAATAATTCCAATTTCTATTATTCTTCCAAAATTTCAATTAATTAATTAATTAAAGTTTTATTCTAATTATAGTTGAAATGGTTAATAGGTTTCTACCCTTAATCATTTAAGTTTCAATCATCCAAAATCAGTTTAAAATCGAATATTTTACCCTCCCCTTTTGATTAATCCTAAAATTTTAATTAAGGGTTGAAATTTTTAATTACCCTTTTGCCCTTCAAGCTTAATAATTCTATAACTCATTAAATTAAGCTCAAATGAACTTGAAATTTTATGTAACCTCACTCACATGTCAATTAAGACATTAGAGGAGAAAACGTGATTTTTCTGTATTTAATTTATTTATGTAATTATTTTTGATGGAAAATAGGGGTTTTCAAGGAAAATTCAATAACATGACCAAGGAAATGCTTCTGTCATTGAGAAAATTATGGGATAATCCTAATGACTAGAGGACCATTTGGACCAATTTTGGTGATTTTTTGAATTATATTTTATTTATTATAATTATTTTGATTTATGGAGTATTAATTAAATTTAAAATAAAATTAAAGTTGAAAAATAGATTTTATATTTTTCTTAAATCTCTCTGAGCTCAAGGAGTCTAGAGAAACAAATTTTATATTTTTCAGATTTTTTTTTTGATTTGTTAGAATTATTTTAATGAAAAGGTTGAAAAAATACATTTTTTAATATTAAAAATTACATTAAGCCTTTAAAATTCAATATCTTACCCTAGGGACTTAAGAAAAATATTTGGTTTGTTCCTAAATGATTAGAATTCAAAATGTGACATTTTGGTGATTTTTAATATTTTTATGATTTTTATTATTTTTTAATTATTAAAAATATTAAAATAATGATAAAAATCAACTTTTTTAGAAAATTACAATTTTAATTTTTCTAAGTTCCTCTGATATCAGAGAAGCTCCAAAACTATTTTTGTGAATTTTTGAAAAATATTTTGTGAGTTATGAATTTTTAAAGTTCAAATTTATTTAAGGGGCTTAATCAACCCATTTGGTGGATCAAACCAAGTCCAATTGGTTTCAAATTTTTATGTGATGTTCTCCTATCCCTAGAGGACAGTGGAGAATTGTTTTCAAGTCAATTTGATTTATGATTAATCCTAATTAATTAAAGTTCAATTTTGGATGTGTAAGCCAATTAGGGTTGATCCAAGTGAATTAGCTCAAAAACTAATTTTTCGAGGGTCCTCTGGTCATAAGAAATATCACCAAATTTTCCTAGAATTTATTTCTCAACATGCTAATTATTGGAATTAAAATACTCAAAACAGTAACATGAACTTGAAAAATCAATAACTTCTCATAGGAATGGTCTCTGACCTTGGAAAATTCAGGAAATGTTCCCTAGGTCAAAGGCTTCAAAAGCCCTATGGTCTCATGCCATGGTGAATTGTCTATGCAAATGGAGAATTAAAATACCACAGAGAATAAATAAATCATTAAAAATAAAATACTATATGAAATGACTTGATTTCTTTTCCACATTATTCTCCTCTATTCACTGAGCAAGAGGGTATTTTTATTTTATTTTTAGGATTTTTCTACACAAAGTTATGCATTTTTGAAGTTCTGGGTATTTAATAAATAAGAAAAATCCCTAATTTTCTATTTAAACACGCGGCGCTGACTCAACCTCGGCAGCTCTGAACGCCCACGCGGCGCATTCCTATTCGACTCCGCCATCCGACTCAGCACTCCAAGGGCCCGCGGTTTATGTACCATTGCGCTGTCCGACTCGATCTCGACCGTCCGCTCGAATCACTCTCGATCCGACGGCTCCTGGTCATCGTCTACGACTGGTGTGCACCCGTGACCGTCCACACTAAAACCCTAAGAACTCACTCGATTCTCAACGGATTTTTGTGTTCTTATGCTCTATGGATTCGTCTTGAAGTGACGAACACATCCATACGGTAAACATGCATTGAAATTGATTCATATCAAATGGAGAATCTCCAGGAGCTCAAGAGGAAGAGAGAGTTCATACCTTTGCTCAGAGAAGTGAAGCTTCGATCTAAGAGTTGTGTCACGTTCGATTGGGTCCAAGCAAGCTTCAGATGAAGTCCCTTGGCCTGATGAATTGTCTAGGTATGATTTCGACCAAGCCCGATCACAACCTTTGGAGTCTGGAACAGCTGGGTGGTCTGGAGAGGGGGCTTCCATTGGGGAACTCCTTCTCTTGGTCTTGTGCAGGTATGGGTGAGTTTAATTTGATTTTGGTGGGGATTTGAAAGTGTCCTGTTCTGGCCTGAGAATTGAGCTTCAAAATTGAGCTCAATCAGTAGGAATTGGAGCAGGAGAACAGTGGGGATCAAATGCTCTAAGTGTGGGGAGTAGTCTGGAATAATTTTGGCAGAGTTCCCTTAAGGTTTGTTTCCGCACTCTCCATGGCCGAGAGGAGGTGAGGTTTAAATAGCCATGGCTGGAGGGCCTCCAAGGGGGAGTTAGGGGTTGGGATCAGCTGCTCTGGTGAGGAGAAGAACAGCCATGGTGGCCACTGGGCATGGGGCAACTCAGCAGGTGAGAATTCCAAGCTTGGGCTCACTTGGTGCTCTCAGGTGTGGTGTTTTCCGGCAGCCCAGGTGGTCGGCGGCGAGCATGGGTCACCCTCGGGGTCAGGAGGCTCAGGGCTTGATGTTTGTGAAGTTAATTGGTTGCTGCCATGTGTAAAGGGTTTGAATCAAAGTGGAATGGGAAAGGGCTAGTTTTGGGTCTAAATGGGTCAATCCATGGTTTTGGGTTAGGTCCACCATCTAAGGCCAATTTGGGCTGAGGAGAAAGTCATTTGGATCAGCTTGATTAGTGGGGTCAAGTCACGCTCCAAGTACAATTAGACTTAAGCATGAGTTAGGGGAGACAAGGGAGTGGTTAATCACTCTTAAGAGAATCATTAAAGGGTCCCCTCTTCTTGCCATTTTGGGTATGGTGAAGTGTCCAAGGCTTTCATGGCTCACATGTGGCTCATGCATGGCTTCATGACTCACCTTTGGCTTGGAAAAAGCTAAGTCAACTTTCATGAAAGAGGATTTTAGGAATTTTGGTAATTTAGGGTTGATTTGATAGGATTTGGCATATGGCTTAGTTTAGAAAAATTTGATGGCTAATTTAGAACTTAGGGATGATTTTAATTGAGTGAGGATGAGATGAGATTGTAATGTGGGCCTTAGGATGGGTTTGGACTTTTGAAATTATTTTAGGAATGGGCTTTTAGGAATGTTTAAAAAAGTGGGCTTTAGGCTTGAAAATAAATTTATGGATGGGAATTTTGTGAAGGATTGGGCCAAAAAAATGTTGGGTTTATTTTAAGGATGTGCCCTGATTGATTTGAAGCAAGTTTGAGGTGATTTGGAATTGAATTGGGTTGGATTTGGGCTTCTTCGGTAAAGGGGCCAATGTAGGTCAAATTGGTCTAATTTGGGCCAATGTTGGGCTAAAGTTGAAATTGATGTAAAATTAATGTTGAGAAATGTTTATGGGAGTGTTTCAAAGAGGTTTCATCTTTGGTTGCGTTTTAATTTTGGGGTTTGGGCCCATTTGGGTTAGGTTTGGATGTAGGCCCATTTAAGGGATTTTGGCTTTAGGTTGGATTTGGGTGAGGTTTAAGTCCAAATTTTGGGCAAATTATGTTAGTGTTTTATTTTTGGAGATGTTAGGGAAGGTTTAGAAAAGGTTTGGGGTTAATTGTAGTTGAATTGGGTTAGTTTGGGTCAAGTTTGGGTCATGGGTTCAAATTAGGCTTTAAGCTTAAAAGTGAAATTGGATCAAATGTCAATCAAATTTGTCTTAGATTTGGTCTAGATTGATATTGTGGATATTGAATTGAAGTTTAGAATTGAATTGGACCAAAATTGAGGTCAATTGGGGTGATTTGGTTTGACATTGGATTCATTTGGGTTTAAAATGGGCTAAATTGGGGGTTTTGGTAAAAGTAGGGTAAATTGGCAAAATTGGCCCCATGGTGTAGTTGAACAAAATGAAATTGGGAATATTTGGGATTTTCTGGAATTTTCTGGGAATTTTTGGAATTTTTGGATTTTTGGGTCAAGAGGGGCATTTTGGTAATTTGGAGGGTATTGGGGGTATTTTTGGAATTTTTGGTATTTTTGGCTATGGATGATCAATTTGAGTGGAGGGAAATGTTGAGGAATTTTGGGTAATTTAGGTGATTTTGTAAGTTTTGAGTAGTTTCAAGGGCTTTTAGTAGGTTTGGTGGGTCCGGGGTCTAGGGGGTCAAAAATTGAAATTTTGGAAAAATGAAGGTTGATCAAATGTGAGTGCAATGGAATCATTTTGGTTGAGCCATGAAGCCATAATAAGCTCAGAGGAACCATGAGAGGACTCATTTGAGGTATTCACTATGTTGTTCCTAACCCTCTTAACCAAAGGCTTAGGGGTTAAGGACCATCCATGTGAATTATCTACATGAGCCAGGAGGTCAAGTAGGGTGTAGGTGTGGTTTCTAGGATGTGTGTGAGAGTGTAGTGTATGATTGTAGTGTATGTGTAAGTCACCCCTCGCCAGACCAGGCCACCCAGGGTAGTCCTAAAGCCAAAGAGTCCTATAGGGAACTCATCCTTTAAACTTCCACATTTGATTTCAACCCTCTAGGTGATTAGGGGTCTACAATCAAGCTTGTGGAGTTTACAGGGAGTTAAGAAGTGGTTTGAATTTCTAGGGGATGGGTCCTAATTCTAGTCCTCTAGGACAGTCAAAGGAAAAGCCTAAGGCTAGATCCTAAGTACTAAAAGGAGAAGAGAATACCTCATCAAAAATGAGCTCAACAACTGCTTGATGATGGGGCTCGATTAAATAAACTAAAAGATTTGTGACATCAGTTTGGTCTTCTAACCAATTTTATAAGCCGACAAGTTCCCCTGCTTAATATAAAGAAATTAAGCAGGGTTTATATTACCTGGGTTCTTAAAGTTCCCTATAAGGGCAAGCCCTTATAGTTAATTACATCTTAAATGACGGGAGTAATTTAAGAAAACTCACAATAATGATCAGTGGTTTTACTCTTAAGAATTTCAAAGTTTAAGGTTTCAAAGGATTGAATTTTGGAAATTTCAATAGGGAATGGATCAAATTTGGAACAGTTTATTTCAAGAATCCAAAGGAAGAGAAGTAGGAGAAGCTGAGGATCCAAGAAGAATCTTGGCAACTTCCCAAACTATCCTATTGTTTGGCTTAGATTTGGGAGTTTATTTAATGTTGCAATCCTGCCAATTTTAATTAGTTAGGACTTATATTTGTATGACGCAGTCATGCAAATAGCCTGGAAGATAGGAGGGTTTATGTCGTACCAAACGACTACCTCAGATTCCTAAAACCGGTTAGGGCTTAATTCACATAACATTAATATGCAAATGCCTAACGAGAAGTTGATGATTTGTCGCACCAGGCAAACTACCTCGAAATCCTATGGCTTGGTTATTTAATTCTAAGAAAGTTTTGCTGAAGTAGACACAAGTTTTGCTGACGAAGATGGCCGTGCTGCCCACTATGCTCCGAGCTCCTTGTTGTTGCAGAGGTTTAGTTTTAGAAGTCATAAATCAGGAGATGAGAGAAGTGTTTTGGTTTAGAGAAAATCTTAAAATCCAAGTGTTTTTAATATTTTAATTAAAAAAATCTTAAAGTTGTTTAAACAGAACCAATTAAGATCCCACGGTTCCGTAATCCCGGCATCATTATTTTCATCGAATTCACTTAGTTCAGATGAATTTGCTAAACTCAACTGAATGAGTTCCACACTTTCATTTAGACCGTGGGAAATCCCGTTAGCAACACGTGGGTTACATTATCCGAGGTATTCCCGATCATTCGACGAGACGTTTTAATTTAGTTGCAATTGTAGTTTTGTTGTTCTGTTTGTGATTAAATTTTGAGTTGTTTTATATTTTGGAATGTTGTGGCGGTGAATTTTATCTTGCAATGACTTTTAATTTAGTTTTGGTTTCAATTCAGGGACTATCATAAAGGTTTTGGTTTTCATGCAACAGTCTTATTTAACATGCAAGAAAAGTAAAGTACAGTGCATGTAAGTAAATTGCAATAAAGTAAATTGCAATAAAATAAGAGCGTACCTGGAGGGTCTTACCGTCATCCCAAGCTGCACTTAAAACACATGTTAAGGCATTTAAATATTTCAACACATACCTAGGTAAAGCTAAGGGAAGGGTTTTGGTTGTCTACCAAATTCCCAATCCTATAACTAGTCATCTCCTATGACGTCTAGGTTCTTTGGTTTGGTTTAAGGATGATTTTCTTCATTAAAGAACAATTAAATTCAGTTGTTCTTCTAAAACATCCCGTCATATTGAGGAAGTGCTTAGGACGAGTCCTAAACATCTTTTCAATACTTCTGGGATTATTTTGAGTCCAAGTAAATTTAGTTGCACAAGTGAATTAATCATCCAAGAGTTTAGTTAAACTTTGTCTCTTGCTCAGTGAACTTGGGTATTTGATTATCTGATGAATGAAGTGACATCTCACTTAATACTCTATTTAAGAGTTATAATAATTAAAGCCTTTAAGGGCAAGTTGGTTTATTGAGAATTTTAATCATTCTTAATTTAAAGTTTGAGTTAATGGTTTAAAGTGTTTTAATTTAATTATGAGGGTTTAATTAAAAATTTTAAGTTTGGAATTGTGTTCAAATTATTTTAAATTTAATTTAAATCTTTACATTTTCAATTATCTCGGTATTTCAAATTGATGTTCATGTTTTAAATTTACTTAGATAGAAAGAGGTGTTGAAATTATTAGTATATTTTGATTCAAATCTTAATGATTTCATTTAGGTTTGTTGTTAAATGATTTTAATTTAATTTAATTTAATTTGATTTTAATTTAATTTAAATTTAATTTAATTTAATTTTATTTAATTTCAATTTAATTTTAATTTTAGTTTAACTTTAATTTTAATTTAATTTTAATTTAATTTAATTTATTTTTAGTTTTAATTTTAGTTTTAATTGTTAATTTGGATTATTATTTTAATTTCTTAATTAAGAATTAAATATTGTTAAAGTAACTTATTTAGGGATTTTTTAAATTAAAGAATAAATATCCTCTTAATAATATCCCTATTTTAATAATCCAAATTTTAAATATATTCTTTCCAAAATTTAAATTATTTAATTAATTAAAGTTTCATTTTGATATTTTCAATGTGTTTAATGGGTTTCTACCCCTTAATTTCCCTAAGTTTCAATCATCCAAGAGAAAGTTAAAATCAAATATTTTACCCCCCATTTTAATTAAACCTAAAGTTTTAATTAAGGGTTAAAATTTTTAATTACCTTTATGCCCTTTTAAGCTTATTTATTTCATAACTCACTAAATTGAGCTCAAATGAATTTAAAATTTTTATATCTCCTTACTCACATGTCAATTAAGACATTAGAGGAGAAAATGTGATTTTTCTGAATTTAATTTATTTATATAATTATTTTTAGTAGAAAATAAGGGTTTTCAAAGAAAATTCAACAACATGACCAAGGAAGGGTTTCTGTCCTTAAAAAAATTATGAGATGTTCCTAATGACCAGAGGACCACTTGGACCAATTTTTGTGATTTTTTGAATTATATTTTATTTATTATAATTATTTTGAGTTTTAGACTATTAATTAATTTTAAAATAACATAAAACTTGAAAAAATCGATTTTATATGTTTCTTAAATTTCTATGACCTCAAGGAGTCTATAGAAATAAATTTTATAATTTTCTAATTTTTCTTTGATTTATTAGAATTATTTTAGTGAAAGAGGTTGAAAATTCATTTTTTAATATTAAAAATTACATTAAGCCTTTAAAATTCAATATCTTATCCTAGGGACTTAGGAAAAATATTTGGTTTGTTCCTAAATGATTAGGAGTCAAAATGTGATTTTTTTATGATTTTTAATATTTTTATGATTTTTATTAATTTTTAATTATTAAAATATTAAAATATTGTGAAAAAATCAACTTTTTTAGAAAATTACAATTTTAATTTTCCTGAACTCCCCTGATATCAGAGAAGCTCCAAAAACCATTTTTGTGAATTTTTGAAAAGTATTATTTGAGTTATGAATTTTTAAAGTTCCATTTTGCTTATGAGGCTTAATCAATCCATTTAGTGGGGTTAATCAAGTTCGATTGATTTAAAAATTTTATGTAAGGTTCCTCTGACCCTAAAGAGTAATGGAGAATTATTTTCAAGTCAATTTGATGTGTGGTTAACCCTAATTAATTCAAATTCAATTTTAGGGGTTTAGGCCAATTAAGGTTATTATGAATGAATTAACTCAAAATATATTTTTCATAGTGTCCCCTGTTCCTAAGAAACATCACCAAATTTTTCCTAGAATTTATTTTATAACATGCTAATTATTGGAATTAAAATACCTAAAACAGTGACATGAACTTGAAAAATCAATAACTCTTCACAGAGATGGCCTCTGACCTTGAAAAATTCAAGGAATGTTCCCAAGATCAGAGGCTTCAAAAGCCCTATGGTCTCATGCCATGGTGAATTATCTATGCAAATGGAGAATCAAAACATTGAAAATAGTAAATAAATTATTAAAAATAAAATACTCATCCAATTAACTTGATTTCTTTTCCACATTATTCTCCTCTGTTCACTGAGCAAGAGAGTATTTTTATTTTATTTTTGTGATTTTTCTATGCAAAGATATGAATTTTTGAAGTTCAGGGCATTTAAATAATTCAAAAATACCCTAATTTTCTACTTATCCACGCGGCACCGCGTCAACCTCGGCAGCTCCGAAAGCCCACGCGTCGCGCTGTGATTCGGCGCCGCCATCTGACTCAGCTCTCTAGGGGCCCGCGGTTCACGTACCATTGCGCTGTCCGGCTTGATCTCGACCGTCCGCTCGATACACGCGCGATCCAACGGCTCCTGGTCATCGTCTACAACTGGTGTGCACCCGTGACCGTCGCCACTCAAACCTTAATATCTCTCTCAATTCTCAATGGATTTTCTAGTTCTTATACTCTATCGATTCGTCTTGAAGAGACGAACACATCCATACGGTTTATAAGCTATGAAATCAACCCAAACAAAATGGAGAATCGCTGGAAGCTCGGGAGGAAGAATGAGTTCATACCTTTGCTCAGAGAAGTGAAGCTTCGATCTGAGGGTTGTGTCACCTTCGATTGAGTCTAGGCAAGCTCTAGATGAAGTCTCAGGCTGCGGGAATTGTCTAAGTATGAAAGTGACCAAGGCCGGTCACAAAGCTTGGAGACTCGAAGCAATGGCTGGCCTGGTGAGGGGGCTTTTGCTGGGAAACTTCTCCTCTTGGTCCGGTGAAGGTGTAGGGTTAATTAATTTGAAGATTGGCTCAGTGTGGTGAAGTGTCCTGTTTTTTGGGTGGATTTTCAACTCAAAAAAGTGAGCTCACAGAGAGGGTTTTAGGGCTGGATTTCAGTGGGGATCAAGTTCTCTATGTCTGGAGAGGGTGCGGGTGATTTTGGCGAGTTTTGGTAAGGTTTGGTTCAACACCTCCTTTGGCCGAGAGGTGGTGGTGTTTAAATAGAGGTGGGCTGGAGGGCTTCCCGGGGGATTTAATGGCTTGGATCCATCTGCTCGGGGCAAGGGAAGAACAGTACGCAATGGCCATTGGGCATGGGACAGCTCAGCAAGTTCAAATTGAATTTTTGATTCAAATTAAGCCTCTAGGCCTGGTGGTTTCCAGCGGCTGTGGTGGCTGGCCGGCCAGGCATGGGTCACCCTCAGGGTCAGGGAGGTCAGTGCTTGAGTTTGGTGCCAACAATTGGCTTTGGACATGTGTAAAGGAGTTGGATTGAAATAGCATGGGGAGAAGGTCATTTTGGGTTCAAATGGGTCAACCCATGGTTTTGGGCTAGGTGCACCACCCAAGACCTGGATTTAGGCTAAAAATGTTCATTTGGGTCAGCCAAGATGAAATGGTATAGTCTCCATCAAGGATTAGGTGGATAACTTTGTTTAGTGTGTATCACGGATGAGGTTAAAAAGGCTTAAGGAAGGCTTAAGAAAGGGGCCCCTCCATTTGCCATAAATGATTTGGTGATGTGGAAAGTGGCTTCCAAGGCTTCATATGGCTTATGCATGGCTTCATGGCTCCATTTGGCTTAGGGATGGCTTGGCTCATTTACATGGAAATGGATTTTGGGATTTTTGATGAATTTAGAGGAAATTGGCATGAGGCTTAATTTAGGATAATTTTATGATGAGTTTGAAACTTAGGGAATGATTTAAATCAAAGGGATGATGAGAGGAAATCTCATGTGGGCTTTGGAATGGATTTTGGGCTTTTTGAATTTTGGTGAAAATGGGCTTTTAAAGGCTTTATGGAAGTGGGCTTTTAGATTTTAAAATGAGCTTTTGGATGAAAGTTTTGTGAAGGACCATGCCAAATAAATGTTGGGTTTAGTTTAGGGATGTGTCATGAGTGATTTGGAACAAATTTGAAGTGATTTTGAATTGAATTGGGTTTAATGTGGGTCTTTTTAGTAAAGGGGCCAAAGTGGGTCAAATTGGGCTAACTTGGTTTAAGGTTGGGCTAAAGTTGAATTTGATGTAAAATTAATGTTGAGAAATGTTTATGGGAGTGTCACAAAGAGTTTTCAACTTTGGTTGGGCTTTGATTTTGGGATTTGGGCCCATTTGGGTTAAGTTTGGGCTTAGGTCAATTTAAGGGATTTTGGTTTTGGGTTAGGTTTAGGTGGAGTTTAGATTCAAATTTTAGGCAAATAAAGTTAGTGTTTTGTTTATGGGGGTGTTAGGAAGGCCTTAGAAAAGATTTGGGGCCAATTGGAGTTGAATTGGGTTTGTTTGAGCTAGATTTAGGTCATGGGCCAAAATTGGGCCTTAGGCTTGAAATTGAAATTGGGCTCAAATGTCAATCAAATTAGACTTGAATTTGGTCTAAATTGATGTTGAGGATATTTAATTAAAGTTTAGAATTGAATTGGACCAGAATTGAGGTCAATTGGGGTGGATTGGCTTGACATTGGGTTCACTTGGGTTAAAAATGGGTCAAATTGGGGGTTTTGGTAAAAGTGGGGTAAATTGGCAAAATTGACCCATGGTGTAGTTGAAAAAAATGAAATTAGGAATATTTGGGATTTTTTGGAATTTTTTGGGAATTTTCTGAATTTTTGGATTTTTGGGGTAAAAGGGTATTTTGGTAATTTTGGGGGGTTTAGGGGTATTTTGGGAAATTTTGGTATTTTTTGGCCAAAGATGGTCAATTTGAATGGTAGGAAGTGTTTAGGATTGATTTTGAGGGACCTTGGGTAATTTAGGTAATTTTGCAAATTTTGGGACATTTCAAGTACATTTGGTAGGTTTGGTGGGTCCGGGGCCCCGGGGGTCAAAAATTGAAATTTAAAAAAAAAGAAGATTGAGCAAATGTGAGTGAAATAGAATCATTTTGGTTGAGCCATGAAGCCATATTAAGCCCATATGAGCCATGATAGGACTCATTTGAGGCATTCATTATGTTGTTCCTAACCCTCTTAACCAGGGGCTTAGGGGTTAAGGACCTTCCATATGAATTACCTACATAAGTCAGGAAGTCAAGTTGGGTGAGAGTGTGGTTTTAAGACTTGGAATGTGTGTGATAGTGTAGTGTATGTGCAAGTCAACCCTCACTGGACCGGAGCCACCCAGGGTATTCCTAAGGCCAAAAAGTCCTATGGGGAACTCATCCTTTAAACCTCCACATTTGATTTCAACCCTCTAGGTGATTAGGGGTCTACAATCAAGCTTGTGGGGTTTGCAGGGAGTTAAGAAGTAGTTTGAATTTCTAAAGGGTGGGTTCCATTTCTATTCTTCTAAGATTAGTCAAAGGAAAAACCTAAGGTTAGATCCTAAGTACTAAAGAGAGAAGCAAAAGACCTCATAAAAAATGAGGTCAACACCAGGCCAATTATTTTGACAATTTTACATTTTGGCTCCATTTTTGCTCCTTTTTTCTCCTTTTTCATCTTTTTTTCTTTCTTGAACATTTTTGCATCACCTACATCCAAAACATAAAAATACATTTCATTAAAGCATAATATCCTTAAGAATTTGATAAAAATCAAGGCATAAAAATAAGTATTTTTTTCATGGATCAAAATCCCCCAAACTTAAACGTTAACCCTTTTTACAATATAAAATGTATAACAATTGGATTAAAAGGTAAATATTTAAGATTTCTTATAATTTTTTATTTTATAAAGGCTTTAGTAAATCATTAGCCAAATTTTACAAACTAAGTTTAATTTTAAGAATTTAAAGAATATTTAACTACCAAATCATAAGATTTCAAAAAAATTTTCATTCACTTCGAAAATAATTGTAGTTTATTATATTAAGATCACATAAATTATTTACAAGAAAAAGATCTTCATGAAAATCATTTCTAATAAAGATTCATGCATAAAAATTAAGTAAAATATGTAATAAGTTTTTTTCTTATAAGCTAATTCAAGTGAAACCAATTTTTTATTAGGCATCTCCTCAAGCTTCTCCTCTCTCTTCTTTTTTTTTTGACAGAGAGGATTACTATATCTGGATTGCCTGTTAATGGTTTTGAACTTCGCTATCCTTAACTTATATTTTCAAACTTATACATTTTCACTTAATTATTATAACATGAATAGATTTCAAAAAGAATTTCAATCTTTTCTTTTTCAAGTTATAATTTTTGATTTCTTAATACTTCTAAAATTCAATTATTTCTACTATGAATAGAAAATTTTCTTAATCTTACTCTTCTTTAAGTTCAATAATTCTATTATTAAAATCAATCAAAATTATTAAAATTTTGGTTAGGTCTACTAAATTATTTATAATTTCAAAAATTTAAATGATCTTAAATAGATTCTTCATTCCTATGTTATGTTAATGTATTTTTTTTAGAAAATATTAGTTAATTAAGGACAAATAAAATTTAAATTTGCATGTATTTTCCCTTCCCCCAAACTTAAGTTTTGGTATATCATGAAAAAAAAATTAAAGTATGAGAGAAAAAAATGTATAATTTAAAAGGGAATTTTTATAAGTTTGTAAAAACAGTCAAAAAAGAAAAATTTACTTCTACACATGCATTTTATGAATATTACTGAAATAACAAAGCATATATAAAAGTAAGCAGGCTCATATATATATATATATATTTTATATCAAGAGCTGAATTAAATGACTATACTACTCAAAGTAACAGAAACAGAACAACATTACTAACTATTTAAGAATACTAAACAGTAGGCTGAAACAGAAATAAACATTAATTCATCCAAATTTCAGTCTTCAACACAATACACTAAATATCTAAACAGTCTCAACATTAAACAATCCACACAAAGTTTCATAAACAAATCTACACTAACAAACAACAAAAAACAAACAACAAAAAACAAAAAACAAACAACTAACAGTACTAGCAAACAAGAAATAAATTAACAACAGAATCAGCACATCTCAGAGGTAAATCACTACTAATCACTATTTGTAGCCTCGTCATCGTCATCACCAAAAGACAACTCCACATCCTCTGGATCAACATACGGTGTAAATCTAGGACAGGTAAGAAACTGAATATCATGCTCACCCTTCAAGAATCTCACTAAAGACTCTAAATACTCAGCATCATAATCACTTTTCCTTTGGGTATAATCAGATATATGATCAATCTTCTTATATATAGTATCTACTCTGCAGTGAGTTAGAAATAACTCATTCTGCTGCTCCAGAAATTGATCATGCATCGATTCCCAAAAACTAGATGGTGGCTCAGCAGTAGAAGTAGAAGGTCTAGAAGTAGAAGCTCTACCTGGAGTAGGTACAGAAGTAGAAGGACCAGTAGATCTCTTCCCTTGAAGACGATCATAAATGCTCACACTCTCCTGCCCAATTGGCTTTGTAGTCTTTAACTTCTCCTATGATATATCAGCAAAAACTCCATTGCTCAAGCATAAAGAATGAATCAAGGATGGGAATCCTAATCCCACAGAAGTGCTGGATGTAGCAATCGATTCCACTAACTCATAAATAATATTGCCAACATCTATCGGCTTCCTCTCCTGAATGCAGTAGTTCATGATAGCTCGATCTCTGGTAACTTCGCTCAGGTGGTTGGAAGGTAGAAGTCTAGAAGAAATAAAATAATGCCATGCCTTTGAAATACCATTTAGCTTAGAAGATTTGAAGTTTACCCGTTTGTCGTTCCGGATCTTCTAAGTTACAGTGCCATCAGTCAGATATGCAATAATCATCTCAAGATCTCCCTCAGATGGAGATAAACCAGAATAGTAGCACTCGATGGTAGGTGGCAGGCCGTAGAAAATATTGATCCGTTCCGGAGTAAATCCTACTCCGACACCTCTAACGAAGTCTTCGTAGTCTTCCGCATCCAAAAAGTTAGCATAAAACTCGTGTACAATAGGAATAACGGCAGCAACAGTGAAATAACAGAATCGTTGCCAGTTGTGTGCAACGATCGTGTTCTCGATCATTTCACCAGGATTGTAAAAACTGCATTCCGAGATAAACTTTCTTGACGTCGCAAATTTGTGATAACGAAAATGCACTGCCGCAGTCGAAAACTTGCTGCTGTCGAAATTTTCTCGCTCCTTTCCTCGCTTAGATTTTGGTGTCATCTAAACGTGAAAGAAAACACAAATAAATTAAGGAATCAAAGATTTAAACTCTTTTTAAGCTTGAGAAACTTCAAATGAGTTTAAGAATCCATGGAGAAACTCAAAAAATCAAAATTTTTTTCAAAATTTTGGTTTTTAGCAAAAAATAGGAAAAACTATGGTAAAAATAAAAAATAAATGGATTAGAAGGTAGATCTGACCTCGAGATGAAAAAATCAAGTGATTTCGGGCTCAAAAACTTGATGTTTTGACCTCAAAATGGATCTAGAGGGTGGGTTTCTGTGAAAAAGAGGAAGGGGATGAAGCTTAGGCGTCAACCATGGCTAATGGGGTTTAAATGTTAATTTTCGATAAGCAGGCCGAACCGGCGCCTGGGCGCCGAATTCTGGCACCTAGGCGCCCGGCTCGCCTTTCACAAAAATCACTTTAAAAATTTTATTTTCCAGCAAAACTCATAAATTCAAATTCCAATTACTCATATTAGAGTAGTGCTTCAGTTTCCAACTTCCAAAATATTTTCCAAAAATTTTTAAAATTAAAAATTAAATCCACCAATTAAACTCGAGGTTTAAATCAAACTCTTCTAATTCCATTCATAATCTTCAATTTTGGCTCAATACAATACAGATAAGTGTAGTAAATATGATTCAAGTCCTAACAAACAATCAAACACAATTTCAAAGCAAATACAGCACACATTGAACAATAAATCAAACACTCCAACAATACAATCGATTTACTAAATCGATACAACGACACACTAATATAAGTCAAGATCACACCACAATAACTATCTAATCTTCAAATTAGAAATTTCCATTCTCTTTGCAATTAAGATTACTCGGCCTACTTGGGAAGAATACAAACACTCTCGGAAAATTCGTAGTCATTTTCTCTTCGATCCATTTGTTCTTCGCATACATCTCCACTTGAGTATCTTGATAAGCCGCTAGATGATCAAATTGAAGCTTCGCCTGCCATTCCAGATGTTCAATTTGATGATACATCTCATGGAGGCGATCTCCAATTCTTTTGAATTCTGCTTCAAACTTATCTAGACGACTTAAAATTTTCTCCAAAGTTACAATGATAAAACCATTGAAGTATGGTTGAGGATCCTTTGAACCTTTGTCTCTAGCCTCTTCTCCAAGATTTCTTCTCTCAATTTCTTCAAAAATCCTCTCTAATCTCTCAAGAATAAAGTTTCTAGGTCGTAATTTTAGTTGCTTAGGGATTGGGGACGAAGATGGGGTGATATAAAGGAGAAAATCGTGTGAAAAACTGAAAATTTTCGGTTTTTACATGACCCAGTAACTGTGGCGTTTAGGCGCCAACTCTGGTGCCTAGGCGCTGGACCCATCGATACACAGTTTATTCTGGCGCTTAGGCGCCGAATTCTGGCGCCTAGGCGCTGGAACCATGTTCGACTCCGTTTCTCCTATCATCAAATTTCAAAGTTTCGTTCTCCAAAATAGGTAAATTAGAATGGTGTTGACCTCATTTTTGATGAGGTCTTCTCTCCTTCTTTTTAGTACTTAGGATCTAGCCTTAGGCTTTTCCTTTGACTATCCTAGAGGATTAGAATTGGGACCCACCACTTAGAAATTCAAACCACTTCTTAACTCCTCGCAAACTCCACAAACTTGGTTGTAGACCCCTAATCACCTAGAGGGTTAAAATCAAATGTGGAAGTTTAAAGGATGAGTTCCTATAGGATTCTTTGGCCTTAGGACTGCCCTGGGTGGCCTGGTCTGGTGAAGGGCTGACTTACACACACATTACACCTATACACTACACTCTCACACACCTCCTAAAAACACACCCATACCCAATTTGACCTCCTGACTCATGAAGGTGATTCACATGGATGGTCCTTATCCCCTAAGCCCTTGGCTAAGAGGGTTAGGAACAACATAGTGGATGCCTCAAATGAGTCCCTTCATGGCTCATGTGGGCTTGATATGGCTTCATGGCTCAACCAAAATGATTTCATTCCACTTACATTCACCCAAGCTTCAATTTTCCAAATTTTCAATTTTTGACCCCCGGGACCCTACACCCGCCTAGCCTACCCAATACCCTTGAAACCACCCAAAATTTGCAAAATCACTTGAATTACCCAAAATTCTCCAAAATCATTCCTAAACATTTCCTCACCAATCAAATTGATCATCCATAGCCAAAAATACCAAAAATTCCAAAAATACCTCCCAATACCCTCCAAATACCCAAAATGCCCCTCTTAGCCAAAAAATCCAAAAATTCAGAAAATTCCCAGAAAATTCCAAAAAATTCCAAATATTCCCAATTTCATTTTGTCTAACTACACCATGGGCCAATTTTGTCAATTTACCCCACTTTTATCAAAATCCCCAATTGGACCCATTTTAACCCAAAGTGAACCCAATGTCAAACCAAACCTATCCAATTGACCCAAATTCTGGTCCAATTCAATTCTAAACTTCAATTCAACATCCCCAACACCAATCTAGACTAAATCCAAGTCCAATTTGATTGACATTTGGATCCAATTTCACTTTTGGCCTTAAAGCCCAATTTGGACCCATGACCCAAACTTAGCCCAAACTCACCCAATTCAACTCCAATTAACCCCAAATCTTTTCTAAACCTTCCTTAACATTCCCACAAACAAAACACTAACATGATTTGCTCAAAATTTAGACCCAAGCCCCACTCAAATTCAACCCAAAGCCAAAATCCCTTAAATGGGCCTACACCTAAACCTAGCCCATATAGGCCCAAACCACAAAATCAAGACCCAATCAAAGTTGAAAACTCTTTAAAACAGCCCCATAAGCCATTTTCAACATTTATTTTACATCAATTTCAACCCTAGCCCAACATTGGCCCAAGTTAGCCCAATTTGACCTATGTTGACCCATTCACCAAAGAAACCCAAATCCAACCCAATTCAAACCCAAACCACCCCAAATTTGCTTCAAATCACTCATGACACATCCATGAGCTAAACCCAACATTTGTTTGGCCCAATCCTTCACAAATTTCCCATCCATAAATTTATTTCCAAACCAAAAGCCCACTTTCTTAAACCTTCCTAAAAGCCCAAACTTCATGACAAGGCCCATATGACAAATTCTTATCATCATACCCTTAATTAAAATCATCCCTAAGTTCAAATCAATCATCAAATGGTTCCAAATCAAGCCATATGCCAAATTCCCATCAAAATGCCAAAATTTCTTTAAACCCATTTCCATGAAATTGACTTGGCTTTTCCCCAAGCCAAAGGTGAGCCATGAAACCATGCATGAGCCCCATAGGAGCCTTGAGAGCCATGGAATCCACTTTCCACCTCACCAAACCACTAATGGCAAGAGAAGGGATCTCTTTCTTAAACCTTTCTTAAGCCCTTTTTACCTTAAACATGATACACTCTAAACCACACTTTGCCACCTAATCTTTGATGTGGACTTCACTACCTTTGGTAGGTTGACTCACATGATCCTCCCAGCCCAAAATCAGAACTTGGAAGGGTGCACCAAGCCCAAAATGGTGGGTTGACCCATTTGAACTCAAAGTGACCTTATCTCCATTCCATTTTAATCCAAACACTTTACACATGTCCAAGCACAATTGACTTCACCATTGCCAAGCCCTGACCTCCCTGGTCAAGATGGTGACCCTTGCCTGCCGGCCAGCCGCCTGGGTCGCCGGAAAACTCCATGGCCGAGACATGGGGAGAAGCCAAACTTTGGAATTCCACCCTGCTGAGCTGCCCCATGCCCAATGGCCACCATGGCTGTTCTTCTCTTGCCAAGAGCAGCCGATCCCAAGCCCTAACTCCCCCAGGAGAGCCTCCGACCATGCCTATTTAAACACCACCCCTTCTCGGCCATGAGAGGTGCTGAAACAAACCTTAAGGAAACTCGCCAAAATTGTTCCGGACTACTCCCCACACATAGAGAACTTGATCCCCACTGATATCCCCCTGCCATTTCCTCTCTGTGAGCTCAATTTCAGAGTTGAAATCCAAGCCCAAAACTAGGACACTTCTCCACAGTGGATCAATCCTCAAATTGATTGGTCCTACACCTTCACCAGACCAAGGGAAGAAGTCCACCAGCAAAAGCCCCCTCTCCAGGCCACCCATCTGTTCCAGACTACAAGCTTTGTGATCGGGCTTGGTCGAAATCATACCTAGGTAATTCACCAGACCAGGAGACTTCATCTGGAGCTTGTTGGGATCCAATCGAAGGTGACACAACTCTCAGATTGAAGCTTCACTTCTCTGAGCAAAGGTATGAACTCACTCTTCTTCCCGAGCTTACAGAGATTCTCCATTTAATTTGAGTCAATGTAAATACATGTTTACCGTATGGATGTGTTCGTCTCCTCAAGACGAATCCATAGAGCATAAGAACATGAAAATCTGTTGAGAATCGAGTGAGAAATTAGGGTTAGAAGGTTGACGGTCACAGGTGCACACCAGTCGTAGACGATGACTCGGAGCCGTCGGATCGAGCGTGTATCGAGCGGACGGTCTGGATCGAGCCGGACAGCGCGATGGTGCATGAACCGCGGGCCCCTGGAGCGCTGAGTCGGATGGCGGCGCGGAATCAGGAGACGACGCGTGGCCTTTCGGAGCTTCCGAGGATGGCGTGGCGCCGCGTGGATAAGTAGGAAATTAGGGCTATTTTCTATTTATTTAATTACCAGAACTTTGAAAATTCATAACTTTGTGTAGAAAAATCAGAAAAATAAAATAAAAATACCTTCTTGATCAGTGAACAGAGGAGAATAATGTGGAAAAGAAATCATTTAATTTCATCAAGTATTTTATTTTTAATGATTTATTTATTGTTAGCATTGCTATAATTCTCCATGCATATAGGAAATTCATCATGGCATGAGACCATAAGGCTTTTGAAGCCTCTGAATTTGGGAACATTCCCTGAATTTTCCAAAGTCAGAGGCCATCCCTATGAGAAGTTATTGATTTTTCAAATTCATGTTACTGTTTTGAGTATTTTAAATCCAATAATTAGCATGTTGAGAAATAAATTCTAGGAAAATTTGGTGATGTTTCTTATGACCAGAGGACCCTAGGAAAAATAGGTTTTGAATTAATTCACTTGGAATAACCCTAATTGGCTTAAACACCTTAAATAGGTCTTTAATTAATTAGAGCTAATCATACATCAAGTTAACTTGAAATCAATTCTCTACTGACCTTTAGGATCAGAGGAACCCACCATAAAAATTTGAAGTCAATTGGACTTGGTTAGCCCTACTAAATGGGTTGATTAAGCCATTTAGCCAATTTAAACTTTAAAAATTCATAACTTTCAAAATACTTTTCAAAAATTCACTAAATTGGTTTTGGAGCCTCTCTGATATTAGGGGAATTTAAGAAAATTAAAATTTCAATTTTCTAAAATATTTGATTTTTTGTATTATTTTAATATTTTAATAATTGATAAAATAATAAAAATCACAAAAATAATAAAATTCACCATAATGTCACATTTTAAATTTTAATCACTTAGGAACAAATCCCATATTTTTCTTAAGTCTCTATGATGAGTTATTAAATTTTAAAGCCCTAGGGTAATTTTAAAATAAAAAAAATGTATTTTCTAGCATTTCCATTAAAATAATTCTAATAAATCAAAGAAAAATCAGAAAATTATGAAAATTGGTTCTCTGATTTTCTTGATATCAGAGAGATTTTTGAAAAATATAAAATTCATTTTTCAACCTTTATTTTATTTTTAAATTAATTAATACTCCAAAACTCAAAATAATTATAATAAAAATAATATAATTCAAAAAAATCACCAAACTTGGTGCAAGTGGTCCTCTGGTCATTAGGGATGTCCCATAATTTTCTTAAGGACAGAAACTTTCCCTTGGTCATATTATTAAATTTTCCTTGGAAATCTCTATTTTCCACCAAAAATAATTACATAAATAAATTAAATACAGAAAAATGACATTTTCTCCTCTAATGTCTTTATTGACATATGAGTGAAGTCACATAAAAATTTCAAATTCATTTGAGCTCAATTTAGTGAGTTATGAAATTATTAAGCTCGAAGGGCAAAATGGTAATTAAAATTTTAACCCTTAATTAAAACTTTAGGCTTAATAAAATGAAAGAGTAAAATATTTGATCTTAATCTGATTTGGATGATTGAAATTTAAATAATTAAAGGGTAGGAACCTATTAAACAATTCAAAATAATTGAAATGAACTTTAATTAAAATAATTAATTAAATTTAGGAAGAATAATAAATTGGAATTATTAAAATAGGGATGTCATTAGGAAGAGATTTATTCTTTAATTGAAGAATCCCTAAATTAATCATCTCAATAATATTTAATTCCTAATTAAAATGATAATTCAAACTTAAGATTTAAAATGCTAAAAGACTTAATCATTAAATCAAATTAAAGTTAAATTATTTAAATCAAACCCTTTTAAAATAAAATATTAAATTAAAATTGAAAAATTAAATTAAATTAAATTAAAAATTAAATTAAATTAAAACATATTAAATTAAATTAAATTAAATTAAAACACATTAAATTAAATTAAATTAAATCAAATTAAAATTAAATTAAATTAAATCAAATTAAAATTAAATTAAATTAAATTAAATTAAATTAAATCAAATTAAATTAAATTAAATTAAATCATATTATATTAAATTAACTTAAATTAAATTAAATTAAACCACATTAAATTAAATTACATCAAATTAAATTAAATTAAATATAACATCACCTAAGACATAAAGAATTCAAAAATAAATCTAAAACAACTTGAACACTATTCCAAACTTAAATCCATTAACTAAAATTAAATCATAAACCACTTGAACATCCATTCGCCCTCAAAAGCTCGTGATGTCATAACTCTTAAAAGGAGTGTTAAATGAAGTGTTACTTCATTCATGAGATATTCGAATGTCCTAGTTCACCTGAGCAAGACAACAAACTTGAACTCCTGGACGATTAATTCATTTGTATAATTAAATTCTCTTGGACTTAAAACAATCCTAGAAATATTGAAAAGATGTTTAAGATTCGTCTTAAGCACTTCCTCGATGTGATAGGATATTTATAAGAACAATTGAACTTAATTGTTCTTTGATGAAGAAAATCGTCCTCAAACCAAAATACAAGAACCTAGAAGTCATAGGAAATGACTAGCTATAGGATTAGGAACTTGGTAGAAAACCATAACCCTTCCCTTAACTTTACCTATGAACTTACTTTAAATGCTTAAATATTCTAACTGTGTTTTAAGTGCAGCTTGGGATGACGGGAAGACCCTCCGTGTACGCTTTTATTTTATTGCAATTTACCTTATTGCAATTTATTTAATCACATCGCACTTACTTTTCTTGCATGATAAACAATCGTTGCATGAAAACCTACACCTTTAGGATAGTCCCTAAAGCTGAAACCAAAACTAAATTAAAAGTCATTGCAAGATAAAATTCATCGCCACAACATTTCAAAATATAAAACAACTCAAAATTTAATCACAAACGAACAACAAAACTACAACTACAACTAACTTAAAACGTCTTGTTGGATGATCGGGAATACCTCGGATGATGTAACCTACGTGTTGCTAACGGGATTTCCCACGGTCTAAATGAAAGTGTGGAACTCATTCAGTTGAGTTTAGCAAATTCATCCGGACTAAGTGAATCCGATAAAAATAACGATGCGGAAGGATGGAACCAGTGGGATCTTAACCGGTGTTGTTATAATCAACTTTAAGATTTGTTTAATTAAAATATTAAAAACACCTGGATTTTAAGATTTTCTCTAAACCGAACACTTTTCTCACCTCCCGATTTATGACTTCTAAAACTAAACCACTACAACAACAAGGAGCTCGGAGCATGGTGGGCGACACGACCATCGTCATCAGCAAAACTCGAGTCTACTTCAGCAAAACTTTCTTAGAATTAAATAACCAAGCTATAGGACTTCGAGGTAGTTTGCCTAGTGCAACATAAATCCTCAACTCTTCGTTAGGCATTTCCATGATCATGTCATGTAAATTAAGCCCTAATCGGTCTTAGGACTCCGAGGTAGTCGTCCGATACGACATAAACCCTCACATCTTCAAGGCTATTTGTATGATTTTATCATACAAATATAAGTCCTAACTAATTAAAATTGGCAAGATCAAAATACTAAATAAACATTAGGGCTTTCCTAAATCCAAGCCAAACAATAGGATAGTCGGGAAATTACCGAAGTTCGCTTCGAATCCGTGATTTCTCCTACCTTTCTTCCTTTGAATTCCCAAAACAAAATGTTCCAAACTTGATCCATTCCCTATTGAAATTCTAAAATTCAATCCTTTGAAGACTTAAACATTGAAATTCTTGAGAGCAAAACTACTGATTAATATCAAGAGTTTTCTTAGGTGATTCCCGTCACTTAAGATGTAATTAACTATAGGGGCTTGCCCTTATAGGGAATTTTAAGAACCTAGGTAATATAAACCTCGTTTAATGTTTTCATATTAAACGGGGAATTTGTCGGCTTATAAAATTGGTTCGCGAGACCAAACAGATGTCACAAAACTTTCTAGTTTATTTAATCGAGCCTCATTATCAAGCAGTGTGTCTATTCTTCGGGATAGATACACGGTTTGTGGTGCGGCGCTCGTTTATATAAACTATTCGGGATGTGAGATCAGTTTGATTTCATATCTTAAAATTTTCAAATTTAAAATTATTTTTAAAATCAAATACTATTTTTCAAATTATTTATTTAAATTAAACTAAAATTCGCCGACAATTTCTGTAGGCGACCCCCTTTTCCAAATAAAACACCATAACTCAAAAATAAGCCGTACAAATGGTAAGATCAATATAGACTTAGTAACACAAATTATAAACAATCATAATGAAGGTTAACTTGATCTCCTTTTTACTCACATATGAAATGGAGTGATCCAACGTCCAAACTTTATATACTTCGAGATAATTTTGAGCTTAAGTCAATGAAGACTTGTTAGCATCCAATTTTCTAAAGTTGTATAAAATTAGTCAAGACCGAGGCATAACCTTACATTGAAAATGTAAAAACACACAAAAAATAACTATGGGTTGCCTCCTACGAAGCACTTGGTTTAACGTCGTCAGCCCGACCTAAATAAGTCTTTAATCGGGTGATCTATAAAAAAATACCTATTTCTTTATGTCTTAATTCTTATTAATTTCTAAGGATATTATGCTTTAATGAAAGGTATTTTTTGTATTTTTGGATGTAGGTAATGTAAAAAGGTCTAAGAAGGAAAAATGAGCAAAAAGGAGCAAAAATGAAGAAAAATACCAAAAGTATAAAAAAATATGGCTCGGCGCCTGGCGCCAGAACCGGCGCCTAGGCGCCGGACTCGATACGAAAACTGTCAAGTTTTTGACAACATTTGATCAGTTATTTTGATGGAGTGAGCGGTTATTGGACATTCTAGAAGGCTGATAGTTGTTCCTTGATAATAGGACATGTGATACATTGCATTTGGATGCTCCAAAATGGTTTTAATCGCGAAGAGGTGCGAGCCAAAGTGAAGAGGTACGAAGAACTGGACGCGGTGTCCGACGCCTAGGAGCCAGATTCCACCGCCTAGGCGCCAGACCGACCTTCTAGAAGATTCATTGAATGTGGACATGTTTTGAAGAGGTGCCTCAAGGCAACTCTTGAAGCCTATAAATAGAGGTCCAATTCTTCAGAAAACGTGCCCCTCCCATTGTACCCCTTTCTCTTATCTACTTTAAGATCTCTCATCCTTAGAGAGAGAATTAGAGAGAGAAATTTAGGGCCACTTTTGTTTAGTTTAGTGAGTTTATTTTCAAGTTATTGCATCCGGAGTTCATTACAATCGTGGAGTCGGTAGGAATCGAAGATCCGTAGAAGAAATATTTGAGATAAGTATATTTTTACATTTGATTCAAAGTTTAATTATCATGTTTTGTTATTTATTTTTAATGTGTTCTGAGTAGTTAGTTACTTTCTTACTTCAATTATGAAGAGATAGATAAGATAATATAAAGATTTGATGGAGAATTAAAATTTAAAATATTTTCAAAACATTGTGATAACATTAATACCTGATCTAACTTTACTTTTTAAATTGGCCGTTTGAATTGTTAAAACCTGTTGAAGAGTTTAAAAACCTTGTACGAGAAGAACTCTTAACTTGTAAATGTCACATGAATCCTTGGGTCGTCGAAGGCCATGTGCGGGCTATTCATGGTGAAGTGCAAATAAATAGGAAGATAATATTTAAAGGGCGTAGAATTGATAAGTTTTTAGAGTGACGAGACTAAATTCTTATAATTTGATTTATAGACTAGGAAAGGGTCACTAGTAGGGCCGACCATAGCCACCCTTGGACATCTAGAAGTGTGAGCCTAGATTAACCCATTCTACTAACAATACATCCGGACCTATTCTGTAAATTAGTCAATGTTCTTTGTACCTGGATCAAAGGGTAAAGAATAGGAATGCTTCTATTTGACACAATACCATAAATTAAATTCTCCAACGAATATTAAATTATCTTAAAAATCTTAGATTAATTGAAGGAAAGAAAGTTGTTTATTTTATATAAAGTTTATAAAATCATTTTCTTATTTTTGTTTTCTTTAAATTGCATCTACTAAATTAATAGTAATTTATAATCAAAATAAAAATATTTTTACTATTATATTTCACTTTCGATTTATAGAAAATTTATTTCTATAAATCTTCCCTGTGGGATCGATACTGGGGTCTTTGTTTAAAAACCCTATATTACTTGAAACGATACGTATACTTGCGTAGTACCCCTAGTGTGTAAAAATATCACTTATATAATATTAATTTTATACACTAGCCGCTATTTATAAATCGAGTCAAAGCTTTTTGGCTATCTTTTGAAAGCAAACATTACTGCGTTAAGCATGGCGGTCGGGTCAAGTTTTTGGCGCCGTTGCCGGGAGGAAATCAAAGGAAGAAAGAAATAAAATAGTTAAATTTTATTGCTTATTTTATGCGAAGATTTGGTTCTGAAGGATTAATACCTTTAGATTCTTAATTGGAAAGAACAATTAGAAAAATTAAAAAGGGAAAACAAATTCAAAAATTTCAAGAAATGGCTACTTTACAAAATCCAATTGAACTTAATGATCAAAATGTTTATAAACCATTAAGGGATTATGCTAACCCTACAGTTGATGAACTTCATAGTAGTATTCAAATACCCACTGTAGATGTTAATTCTTTTGAACTTAAACCGTCTATTATTCAAATGGTGCAAAACAATCAATTTGGTGGATCACCAAATAATGATCCAAATTTACATCTTATTAGTTTTTTAGAACTTTGTGCTACCTTTAAAAATAATAATGTTTTTGATGATGCTATTAGACTTAGACTCTTTCCTTTTTCTTTAAGAGATAAAGTAAAGATGTGGTTAAACTCATTAACGACTGGTTCTATTAAAACATGGGCTGAAATGACACAAAAATTCCTTGCTAAATATTTTCCTTCTTCTAAAACTGCTAAATTAAGAAATGATATTACTTCATTTAGTCAATTTGATGGGGAGACAATATATGAAACTTGGGAAAGATTTAAAGAAATATTAAGAAAATGTCCTCATCATGCTTTACTTGATTGGTTGATTATTCAAACATTTTATAATGGATTAATTGGATCTTTAAAATCAATTATTGATCTGTCATTCTTGGAGGTTCTTTAATGTCTAAATCATTTGAAGAAGCTTACACTTTAATTGAAGAAATGGCTAATAACAATTTTCAATGGCCTTCCGAAAGGATTAACCCTAAAAAGATGGCTAGTATTCAAAATAATGAAACCTTTTCTATCTTAGCTTCACAAGTTGCAGCAATATCTAAGAAATTAGATAATTTTGCAATTAATATTTCACATAATAACTCTGCTAATATTGAAGATCGTCAAACTATTGAAACTTTACAAGCTATTGCAAGTAAAAATAATCCTTATTCAAATTATTATAATCCTGGGTGGAAAAATCATCCTAATTTTAACTGGAATAATTCACAACAACAATGGGGTAATAATCATCTCATCCCACCGGAAATTGGAATAATTAAGTTAATTCAAATTATAAATCTCCTGGATTTAATAATCAACAGAAAAAGTTATCAATAGAAGAATTAATTATGCAAATGAATAATCAATTACAAAATCAAAATACTGCTATTCGTAATATTGAAAATCAAATGGGGAAAATTGCTACTTTAATTAATAACAGACCTGTAGGAACACTTCCTAGTAATGTTGAAATCAATCCAAAGGAAACTGGAAAAGAACATGAACAAGTTAAAGCTGTGCAACTTAGAAGTGGAAAGGAATTAAAAGAAAGATTGTAGAATGAAATTGAAAAAGAGATTGAGGTTGAAGAGATTGAAAAACCTAAAGAAACTCTCTCTCCTAGTCAAGATCAGATCGTTATACTCGTTAATGTGGAAGTTGAAAAACCACCACCACCTTTTCCTCAAAGACTTAAACAGCGAAACTTGATCATCGATTTTCTAAGTTCTTTAAAATTTTTAAGAAACTTACTATTAACATACCTTTTGCTGAAGCTTTGGAACAAATGTCAACTTACGCAAAATTTATGAAGGATATTTTAAGCAAAAAATGAAAATTTGAAGCTTTTGAAACTGTTACATTAAGTAAAGAATGTAGTGCAATAATTCAAAAGAAATTACCTGAAAAGCTTAAGGATCCTGGAAGTTTCACTATACCCTGTGCTATTGGAGAAAAATTTTGCGGAAAAGCTTAATGTGATTTAGGAGCAAGTATTAATCTCATGCCATTTTCTATCTATCGAAGATTGGATTTAGGAGATATTACTCCCACCACTGTAACTCTTCAGTTAGCTGATAGATCTATCACTTATCCTAAAGAAGTTATAGAGGATGTCCTTGTTAAAGTAGATAAATTTATCTTCCCTGTAGATTTCATAGTACTTGATATGGAAGAAGATAAAGAGATACCTATTATTTTAGGAAGACCTTTTCTAGCTACCGGACGAGCTATGATTGATGTGTAAAAAGGAGAATTAACCATGAGAGTTAATGATCAAGAAATTAAATTCAATGTTCTTAAATCAATGAAGTACCCTGATAAAGAGAAATGTTATTGAATGGATATAATTGATTATTTAATTGAAAAAAATTATCAAGAAAAATGTAAAGTTATTTCTGAAGAAAAATTTAAATTTTTAACTAATGAAGATGAAATAGTAGAAGAAGAAGAGACTCATTTTATTAAAGATAATTGGGAAACTTTAGACATAACTCAAAATGATATACTTTTACCCTCAATTAAAAAAGCACCTGAACTGGAATTAAAAATGTTACCTTCCCATGTAAAATATGCTTTTCTTGGGAATTCGTTAACTTTACCTGTTATTATTTCTTCTGAATTGAGTAAAGATTAAGAAGAAAAATTACTAGGTGTGTTAAAGAGTTATAAGAAAGCTTTTGGTTGGACTATTGCTGATATAAAAGGAATAAGCCCTTCCATTTGCATGCATAGAATTTTAATGGAAGAAAATTTTAAACCTACTATAGAATCACAAAGAAGATTAAATCCTATTATGAAAGTGGTTGTTAAAAAGAAATTATTAAGTGGTTAGATGCTGGTATTATTTATCCTATTTCGGATAGTCAATGGTTAAGTCCTATTCATTGTGTTCCGAAGAAAGGAGGAGTAAGTGTCATTGTTAATGATAAAAATGAACTTATTCCTACAAGACAAGTTGCTGGATGGCGAATTTGTATTGACTATAGAAACTAAATAAAGCCACTAGAAAGGATCATTTTCCTTTACCTTTCTTGGATCAAATGCTCGATAAATTAGCTGGACACTCATATTTCTGTTTTCTGGATGGATATTCTGGTTATCATCGATTACTTATTTCTCCTGAGGACCAAGAAATGACAACATTTACAAGTCCTTATGGAACATTTGCTTTTAGAAGAATGCCTTTTGGCTTATGTAATGCACCTGCAACTTTTCAAAGATGTATGATGTCAATATTTTGTGATTTGATTGACAAAGGAATTGAAATATTCATGGACGATTTTTCAGTCTTTGGAACTTCTTTTGAAACATAGCCAAAGTTCTGATAAGATGCGAAGAAACAAATTTAGTTCTTAACTGGGAAAAATGGCAATTCATGTTCACAGAAGACATTGTTCTTGGACACAAAGTATCACGGAAAGGGATGGAAGTAGATCAAGCAAAAGTGAAAATTATTCTTCGAATTGCAACCACCTACTAACATTATCGATGTGAGAAGTTTTCTAGTCATGCTTGAATTTTATAGAAGATATATAAAGGATTTTTCTAAAATTGCTAAACCTCTTTGTCATTTATTAGAAAAAGATGCACAATTTGAATTTAATGAAGAATGTATTATTGCTTTTAATATTTTAAAAGAAAAATTAATAACTGTACCTATCATTGTTGCACCTGACTGGAATAAATCTTTTGAATTAATGTGTGATGCAAGTGATTTTGCAATTGAAGCTGTATCAGGACAAAAATATGAGAAAGTTTTCAAAGTTGTATATTATGCTAGTAAAACTCTCACTGAAACACAAAGAAATTACACTACCACTGAGAAAGAGCTTCTAGCTATAGTATTTGATAAATTTAGACCTTATCTTCTTGGTACTAAATGCATAGTTCATACCGATCATTCTGCTATTAAATATCTAATATCTAAGAAGGATTCTAAACCTAGACTTATAAGATGGGTTTTACTTCTACAAGAATTTGATTTTCAAATAGTAGATAGAAAAGGAACTGAAAACCAAATTGCTGATCATTTGTCTAGAATTAAAAATGATATTATTTTGGAAGAAAATATAAATTAGAAATTTCCTGATGAATCTTTATATGTTATTCAAAGATACAAAACACCGTAGTATACTGATATTGTTAATTATTTAGTTAGCAATATTTTACCTTATGACTTGGATAAAAAATTTATTAAGAAATTTAAATATGATGCTAAATCTTATATTTGGGAAGAACCTCATTTATTTAAAATTGGTAAAGATTCTATGATTCGAAGATGTGTACCTTATGAGGAAACTTTTGCTATTATTCAAAAATGTCATGATTATGATTTTGGAGGACACTTTAGCATAGATAAAACTGCATTTAAAATTTTAAATTCTGGATTTTATTGGCCTACCTTATTTAACGATGTGAGACAATATGTGAAAACATGTGATCGATGTCAAAGGATGGGAAATATATCTACGAAAGATGAAATGTCGTTAAACTAAATATTGGAAGTTGAAATTTTTGATATATGTGGATTAGACTTTATGGGACCATTTGTTCCATCATCTAGAAAAATTTATATTTTATTAGCAGTTGATTATGTTTCAAAGTGGATTGAAGCTGTTGCTTTACCAAATTGTGATTCCAAAAGTGTTTCAAAATTCTTAAAGAAAATGATATTTTCAAGATTTGGAATGCCTAAGGTAATTATCACTGATGGTGGAAGTCATTTCAGGAATATAAAAATTCAATCATTACTTCAAAAATTTGGAATCAAACATAGAATTGCAACTGCTTATCACCCTCAAACTAGTGGAATGGCTGAAGTATCAAACAGAGAAATTAAAAGAATTTTAGAAAAGACTGTTAATCCTAAAAGAACTGATTGGGTTGATAGACTTGATTCTGCATTATGGGCTTATAGAACAGCTTATAAGACACCAATCAGAATGTCACCTTACCTGTTAATTTATGGTAAACATTCTCACTTACCTGTAGAACTTGAACATAAAGTTTATTGGGCGATAAATGAGTTTAATTTTAATTTGAATAAAGCAGGAGAAAAACGATTATTTCAATTAAATGAGATGGAAGAAATTAGAAATGAATCATATGAAAATGCGAGGATTTATAAAGAGAAAATGAAGATGTTGCATGATAAGAAAATTTCAAGAAAAATTTTTGAGCCTTGACAAAAAGTTTTACTGTTTAATTCTCATTTAAGACTTTTTCCTGGAAAATTAAGATCTAAATGGATTGGACCTTATTTTGTTGAGAAAGTATACCATTATGGAGCTGTGGATATTAAAGATCCCAAAACTGGAAAATTTTTTAAAGTAAATGGATTAAGATTGAAGCCTTATTTGGGACATATTAAGAAGATTTATAAAGAGGCTTATAAATTGAGTCAACCTGATTAAAGATTTACTTAAGTCGGGCTGACGATGTTAAACCAAGCGCTTTGTAGGAGGCAACCCATAATTATCTTGTGTTTTTGTGTTTTAATGTAAGGTTATGCCTCGATCTTGATTAATTTTTTATTACTTTAGAAAAATTTGATGCTCATAAGTCTTGGTTGACTTAGGCTGAAAATTATTTTGAGGTATGTAAGATTTACAAATAGGATCACTCTATTTTAAATATGAGTAAAAAGGAGATCAAGTTAACATTCATTATGATATTTTAAAATGTGAGTTATCGAGTCTAAATTACTATTACTAGTATAATTTACCTATCTTGGAGAACGAAATTTTGAAAATTTGACGATTAGGCGAAACGAAGTTGAACATAGTTCCGGCGCCTAGGCGCCAGAATTCGGCGCCTAAGCGCCAGAATTCGGTGCCTAAGCGCCAGAATCAACTATGTATCAATAGGTCCAGCGCCTAGGCGCCAGATTCGGTGCCTAAGCGCCACGGTTCATCGGGTCGTGCAAAAACAAAAAATTTTCGAGTTTTTCACACGATTTTCCCCTTTAAATCTACCCATCTTCTTCCCTAACCATCAAACAATCAAAATTACGTCCCTTACATTTCATTCTTAAGAGATTTGAGAAATTTTTGAAGAAATGGAAAGGAGAAATCATGGAGAAGAGGCTAGGGACAAGGTCTCAAGGGATCCTCAACCCTACTTCAATGGTTTCATCGCTGTAAGTTTAGAGAAAATTTCTAGTCGTTTAGATAAGTTTGAAGAAGATTTTAAAAGGATTGAAGATCGCCTTCATGAGATGTTTCATCAAGTTGAACATCTAGAATGGCAAATGAAACTTCAATTTGATCATATTGCGGCTTATCAAGATGCTCAAGTTGAAATGTATGCGAAGAACAAGTGGATTGATGAAAAGACGGCTACGGATTTCCCGAGAGAGTTAGTCTTCTTTCAAAGTGGAATACACAATTTCCTTGTGAAGATTAGAATATTCTGGTAAAGAGATAGTTATTATGGTTTGTTGAGTCGTTGTATCGATTTAGAGAATCGATTGTGTTTGTTAGTATATTTGCTTTCATGTTCAATGTGTGTTGTATTTGCTTTGAACTTGTTATGATTGAGTGTGTATTAGGAACTTGAATCAAATGTAGTACTTATCTGGAATGTATTGAGTCAAAATTGAAGATTTTAAATGGAAATTAGTGAGTTTGATTGAAAACCTTATGTTTGATTGGTGGATTCAATATTTAATTTTTTTAAATTTTTTAAAAATGTTGTGGAAGTTAGAAACTGAAGCTCTACTCTGATATGAGTAATTGGAAGTTGAATTTATGAATTTTGGTGGAAAAATAAATTTTAAAAAATTTTTTTGTGAAATGCGAGTCTGGCACCTAGGCGCTAGAATTCGGCGCCTAAGCGCCAGTTCGGCCTGCTACCTGAAAATTACCATTTAAACCCCCAAAAGCCTTTTTTGACGCCTAAGCTTCATCTTCTTCCCCATTTTCGCGAAAATACATCCTCTAGATCCATTTTTAGGTCAAAACATTAAGGATATGAGCGCGAAACCACTCGATTTCTTCGTCTCAAGGTCAGATCTACACTTTAAACCATTTATTTTCAATTTTCACCATAGATTTCCCTAAGTTTTGCTAAGAACTAAAAATTTGAAAAAATATTCGATTTTTAGTTATTTCTTTGGATTTTTAAACTTATTTTAAGTTTTATAAACTTAAAAAGAGTTTAAATCTTTGATTCCTAAATTAGTTTTTGTATTCTTTCACATTTAGATGGCTCCAAAATCTAAGAGCGGGAAAGGACGAGAAAATTTTGATAGCAGCAAATTTCCAACTGCGGCTACACATTTTCGCTTCCACGAACTTGCGTCGTCGAGAAAGTTCATCTCGGAACGAAGTTTTTATCATCCTGGGGAGATGATCGAAAACACTATCGTTGCGCACAACTTGCAAGGATTTTGTTACTTTACTGCTATTGCTGTTATTCCGGTTGTTCGAAAATTTTATGCAAATTTTCTGGATGCTGAAGATTCTGAAGTCTTTGTTAGAGGAATCGGAGTAGGATTTACTCCAGAAAGAATCACGATATTCTATGGTCTGCCACCGACTATTGAGTGCTATTATTCTGGATTATCACCATCTGAGGGAGATTTGGAAATGATTATTGCTTATCTGACTAACATACTGGATCTTGGAAGATCAGGAACGGAAAGAGGGTAAACTTCAAATCCTCTGAATTAAATGGTGTATCTAAAGCATGACACTACTTTATTTCTGCAAGATTGTTACCTTCCAACCACTTGAGTGAAGTGACTAGAGATCGAGCGATTTTAAATTACTGCATTCAGGAGAGGAAGCCTATTGATGTCGGAAGCATTATTTATGATTCTGTGGAGTCTACTGCGAGATCCAGCACTTCTGTTGGATTGGGATTTCCATCTTTGATCTATTCACTATGTGTTAGTAATGGAGTCACTGTTGATATTTCTGAGGAGAAGCTGAAGTCTACTAAGCCAATCGGCGTAAGAGTGTTAGTATCTATGATCATCTTCGAGGGAAGAGATCGACCGCTCCTTCTACTTCGCACATACTTCGGGTAGACCTTCTACTTCTAGACCCTCTACTTCTGCCGAGCCACCATCGATTTCCGGGAATCAATGTATGATCGGTTTTAGAACGAACAATGGGAGTTATTTCAAACTCACTGCAGGATTGATACTATTGATAGAAAACTAGATCATTTATCCGATTATACCCGGAGGAAGAGTAATTATGATGCCGAGTATGATGAAGCCCTAATCGATTTCGAAAGGTGAACATGATGTTAGTTTTCCTACTTTTCCTAGATTCACACCATTTGTTGATCCTAAGGACGTAGAATTTTCCTTTGGTGATGAAGATGATGATGAGGCTACAGCTAGTGATTAGTTGTAATCGATTTCTTTGATGTGCAACTCTGTTAGTTTTTTTATTTGGATTGTTTGTTAGTATTGTATTTGATGTATGTTGACTGTTTAGTATTAGGATTCTGTTGTGTTGAGATTGAATTTAGAATTAGTTTATATGTTGTTTTAATTTAATGTTTAGTACTTAATTATTTTGCTCTGTTTTAATTCTGTTTCAAATTTAATATCATCATAAAATTAGCCTGCTTACCTTTCTATATAAATGCTTCAATTTTATCTTAATTATTCATAAAAGCATGTTTAGAAGTTAATTTTTCTTTTTAAGATTGTTTTTTTACATACTTACTAAAAATACTTATGATTTTCTTTCTCTCATACTTTCAAATTATCATAGTATACCAAAACTTAAGTTTAGGGTAAGGGAAAATCCATTCAAAATTAAATTTTATTTGTCCTTAAAGAGCTAATACTTTATTAAAAATAGAAACTTTTTAACATAACTTAAGGAATGAAGAATTTATTTGAAATCACTTTTATTTTTAAAATTATAAACAAATTAGTGAAAATTAACCAAAATTTTACTAACTTTGATTGATTTTAAGAATAGAATTATTTAACTTAAAGAAGAATGAGAAAAAGAATTTTTCTATTCATGATAGAAATAATAGAATTTTAGAAATATTAAGTAATCAAAAATTATCACTTGAAAAAGAAAAGATTGAAATTCTTTTTGAATTTTTATTTATGTTATAATAATTAAGTGGAGATGTATAAGTTTTGAAAATATAAATTAAGGATAGTGAAGTTCAAAACCATTAACAGGCTATTCAGATATAGTAATCCTCTCTATAAAAAAAAAAGAAGAAAAGAAAAAAAAAGATAGAGAGGAGAAGCTTGAGGAAATGCCTAATCAAAAATTGGCTTCACTTGAATTATCTTATTGGAAGAAAACTAATTACATACTTTACATAATTTTTATGCATAAATATTTATTTAGAAAAGATTTTTCAAGAAGATCTTTTTCTTGTGAATAATCTATGAAAGCTTAATATAATAGACTTCTATTATTTTCAAAATGAATGAAAAGTTTCAAATCTTATGATTTGGCAGTTAAATATACTTTAAATTCTTAAAATTAAACCTAGTTAGTGAAATTGGGTTAATAATTTACTAAAGACTTTATAAAATCAAAAATTATAAGGAATCTTAAATATTTATCTTTTATTTCCAAAAGTTATATTTTATGTAGTAAAAAAAGTTACTTGAGGACAAGTAACATTTATGTTTGGGGGATTTTGATCTATAAAAAAATACCTATTTCTTTATGTCTTAATTCTTATTAATTTCTAAGGATATTATGCTTTAATGAAAGGTATTTTTTGTATTTTTGGATGTAGGTAATGTAAAAAGGTCTAAGAAGGAAAAAGGAGCAAAAAGGAGCAAAAATGGAGCAAAATACCAAAAATATAAAAAATATGGCTCGGCGCCAAGGCGCCGTACTCGATAAGAAAACTGTCAAGTTTTTTACAACGTTTGATCAGTTATTTTGATGGAGTGAGCGGTTATTGGACATTCTAGAAGGCTGGCAGTTGTTCCTTGATAATAGGACATGTGATACATTACATTTGGATGCTCTAAAACGGTTTTAATCGCGAAGAGGTGCGAGCCAAAGTGAAGAAGTGCGAAGAACTGGATGCGGTGTCCGGGGCCTAGGCGCCAGATTCCGGTGCTTAGGCGCCAGACCGACCTTCTAGAATATTCATTGAATGTGGAAATGTTTTGAAGAGGTGCCTCAAGGCAACTCTTGAAGCCTATAAATAGAGGTCCAATTCTTCAGAAAACGTGCCCCTCCCATTGTACCCCTTTCTCTTATCTACTTTAAGATCTATCATCCTTAGAGAGAGAATTAGAGAGAGAAATTTAGGGCCACTTTTGTTTAGTTTAGTGAGTTTATTTTCAAGTTATCGCATCCGGAGTTCATTTCACTATGGAGTCAGTAGGAATCAGAAGATCTGTAGAAGAAATATTCGAGATAAGTATATTTTTACATTTGATTCAAAGTTTAATTATCATGTTTTGTTATTTATTTTCAATGTGTTCTGAGTAGTTAGTTACTTTCTTACTTCAATTATGAAGAGATAGATAAGATAATATAAAGATTCGATGGAGAATTAAAATTCAAAATATTTTCAAAACATTGTGATGACATTAATACATGATCTTACTTTACTTTTTAAATTGGCCGTTTGAATTGTTAAAACCTGTTGAAGTGTTTAAAAACCTTGTAGGAGAAGAACTCTTAACTAGTAAATGTCACATGAATCCTTGGGTAGTCGAAGGCCATGTGCGGGCTATTCATGGTGAAGTGCAAATAAATAGGAAGATAATATTTAAAGGGCGTAGAATTGATAAGTTTTTAGAGTGACAGACTAAATTCTTATAATTTGATTTATAGACTAGGAAAGGGTCACTAGTAGGGCCAACCATAGCCACCCTTGGACATCTAGAAGTGTGAGCAAGATTAACCCATTCTACTAACAATACATCCGGACCTATTCTGTAAATTAGTCAATGTTCTTTGCACCTGGATCAAAGGGTAAAGAATATGAATGCTTCTATTTGGCACAATACCATAAATTAAATTCTCCAATGAATATTAAATTATCTTAAAAATCTTAGATTAATTGAAGGAAAGAAAGTTGTTTATTTTATATAGAGTTTATAAAATCATTTTCTTATTATTGTTTTCTTTAAATTGCATCTAGTAAATTAATAGTAATTTATAATAAAAACAAAAATATTTTTACTATTATATTTCGCTTTCGCTTTATAGAAAATTTATTTCTATAAATCTTCCCTGTGGGATCGATACTGGGGTCTTTGTTTAAAAACCCTATATTACTTGAAACGATACGTATACTTGCGTAGTACCCCTAGTGTGTAAAAATATCACTTATATAATATTAATTTTATAAACTAGCTGCTATTTATAAATCGAGTCAAAGCTTTTTGGCTATCTTTTGAAAGCAAACATTACTGCGTTAAGCGCGACGGTCGGGTCATCAGGTTGACTTAACTCGTAAGCCTCTTTATAAATCATTTTAATGCCTCCCAAGTAAGGCTTCAGTCTTAATCCGTTAACTTTAAATATTTTTCTTGTTTTGGGGTCTTTAATATCCACAGCTCCATAATGGTATACTTTCTCAATTATATATGGTCCTATCCATTTAGATCTTAATTTTTTAGGAAAAAGTCTTAAACGAGTATTAAATAATAATACTTCTTGTCCAGACTCGAATATTTTTCCTGAAATCTTTTTATCAAGTAATATCTTCATTTTCTCTTTATAAATTTTTGCATTTTCATATGATTCATTTCTTATTTCATCCATCTCATTTAATTGTAATAATCATTTTTCTCCTGCAGTATTCAACTCAAAATTAAACTCCTTTATCACCTAATAAGTTTTATGTTCAAGTTCAACAGATAAGTGACAATGTTTACCATAAATTAACCAGTAAGGTGATATTCCGATTGGTGTCTTATAAGCTGTTCTATAAGCCCATAATGCAAAATCAAGTCTATCAACCCAATCAGTTCTTTTAGGAATAACAATCTTCTCTAAAATTCTTTTAATTTCTCTCGTTTGATACTTCAACTCATTCCACTTGTTTCGAGGGTGATACGCAAGTTGCAATTTTGTGTTTGATTCCAAATTTTTCCGCAATGATTCAATTCTTATATTTCTAAAATGACTTTCACCATCTGTGATAATTACCTTAGACATTCCAAATCTTGAAAAAATCATTTTCTTTAAAAATTTTGAAACACTTTTGGAATCATAGTTAGGTAAAGCTACAGCTTCAATCCACTTTGAAACATAATCAACTGCTAATAAAATATAAATCTTTCCAGATGATGGTACAAATGGTCCCATATAGTCTAAACCACATATATCAAAAATTTCAACTTCCAATATATAGTTTAAAGGCATTTCATCTTTTCTAGATATATTTCCCATCCTTTGACATCGATCACATGTTTTCACATAATGTCTCACATCTTTGAACAAGGTAGGCCAATAAAATCCTGAATTTAAAATTTTAAATGCAGTTTTATCTACTCCAAAGTGTCTCCAAAATCGGAATCATGACATTTTTGAATAATAGCAAAAGTTTCTTCATAAGGTACACATCTTCGAATTATAGAATTTCTTCCTAATTTAAATAAATGAGGATCTTCCCAAATATAAGATTTAGCATCATTTTTAAATTTCTTAATATATTTGTTATCCAATCCATAAGGTAGAATATTGCTTACTAAATAGTTAAGTATATCCACATACCAAGGTGTTTGGCATCCTTGAATAACATATAATTGTTAATCAGAAAATTTCTCATTTATATTTTCCTCAGTAATAACATCATTCTTAATTCTAGATAAATGATCAACAATTTGGTTATCAGTTCCTTGTCTATCCACTATTTGAAAATCAAATTCTTGTAGAAGTAAAACCCATCTTATCAGTCTAGGCTTAGCAGCTTTTTTTGACATTAAATATTTAATAGCGGAATAATCAGTATGAACTATGTATTTGGTACCAAGAAGATAATGTATAAATTTATCAAAGGCATAGACTATAGCTAAAAGCTCTTTCTCAGTAGTAGTATAATTTCTTTGAGTTTCAGTAAGAGTTTTACTAGCATAATATATAACTTTGAAAATTTTCTCATATTTTTGTCCCAATACGTACTCCAATTGCAAAATCAGTTGCATAACACATTAATTCAAAATACTTATTCCAATTAGGTGCAATAATTATAGGTGCAGTTATTAATTTTTCTTTTAAAATATTAAAAGCATTAATACAATCTTCATTAAATTCAAATTTAGCTTCTTTTTATAATAAATGACAAAGAGGTTTAGCAATTTTAGAAAAATCCTTTATATATCTTCTATAAAATCCAAAGATGTCCCGTAATACTTCTCACATCGAATAAGTAGTAGGTGGTCGCAGTTCAAAGAATAATTTTCACTTTTGCTCGATCAACTTCCATCCCTTTTTGTGAAATTTTATGACCAAGTAAAATGCATTCTGTGACCATAAATTGACATTTTTCTCAGTTCAGAACTAAATTTGTTTCTTCACATTTTTTCAGAACTTTGGAAATATTTTCCAAACAAGATTCAAAAGAAGTTCCAAAGACTGGAAAATCGTCCATAAATATTTCAACTCCTTTTCCAATTAAATCACAAAATATTGACATCATACATCTTTGAAAAGTTGCAGGTGCATTACATAAACCGAAAGTTATTCTTCTAAACGCAAATGTTCCATAAGGACTTGTAAATGTTGTTTCCTCTTGGTCCTTAGGAGCGACAGGTAATGGATGATAACCAGAATATCCATCCAGAAAACAAAAATATGAGTGTCCAGCTAATTTATCAAGCATTTGATCCAAGAAAGGTAAAGGAAAATGATCCTTTCTAGTGGCGTCATTTAATTTCGGATAATAAATGCAACTTCGCCATCTAGTAACTTGTCTTGTAGGAATTAGTTCATTTTTATCATTGACAATGACAGTTACTCCTCCTTTCTTCGGAACACAATGAATAGGACTTACCCATTGGTTATCCGAAATAGGATAAATAATTCCAAAGCATCTAACCATTTTAAAATTTCTTTTTAACAACCTCTTTCATAATAGGATTTAATCTTCTTCGAGGTTCAATAGTAGGTTTAAAATCTTCTTCCATTAAAATTCTATGCATACAGATGGAAGGGCTTATTCCTCTTATATCAGCAATAGTCCAACCAAAAGCTTTCTTATAATTCTTTAACACTCCTATTAATTTTTCTTCTTGATCTAAACTTAGTTTAGAAGAAATAATAACAGGTAAAGTTAATGAATTTCCAAGAAAAGCATACTTTAAATGTGCAGTAACATTTTTAATTCCATTTCAGGGGCTTTTTTAATCGATGGGAAAAGTATATCATTTTGTGTTATGTCTAAAATTTCCTAGCTTATCTTTAATATAATGAGTTTCTTCGGATAATTCTTCTTCTTTTAGTTCTTCATTTTCATCGCTTAATAATTCAATTTTTTCTTCGTAAATGACTTTACATCTTTCTTGATAATGTTTTTCAATTATATAATCAATAATATCCATTCGATAAGCATTTTTCTTTATCGTGGTACTTCATTGATTTAAGAACATTGAATTTAATCTCCTGATCATTAACTCTCATGGTTAATTCTCCTTTTTGCACATCAATCATAGCTCCTCCGGTAGCTAGAAAAGGTCTCCCTAAAATAATTGGTATTTTTTTTATCTTCTTCCACATCAAGTATAATGAAATCCACAGGGAAAATAAATTTATCCACTTTAACAAGAACATCCTCTATAACTCCTTTAGGGTGGGTGATAGATCTATCAGCTAATTGAAGGGTTATAGTGGTGGGAGTAATCTCTCCTAAATTCAACCTTCGAAAAATAGAAAATGACATGAGATTAATACTTGCTCCTAAATCACATAAAGCTTTTCCATAAAATTTTTCTCCAATAGCACAAGGTATAGTAAAAATTTCAGGATCTTTAAGTTTCTGAGGTAATTTCTTTGGAATTATTGCACTACATTCTTCACATAATGCGACAGTTTCAAAAGCTTTAAATTTTCGTTTCTTATTTAAAATATCCTTCATAAATTTTGCATAAGTTGGCATCTGTTCCAAAGTTTCAGCAAAAGGTATGTTAATGGTAAATCTCTTAAGAATTTCAAATAACTTAGAAAATTGTTGATCAAGCTTATGCTATTTTAGTCTTTGAGGAAAAGGTGGTGGGGGTTTTTCAACTTCCACATTAATTGGAATAACAGTTTGATATTGACTAGGAGAAGGAGTTTCTTTAGGTTTTTCAATCTCTTCAACCTCAATCTCATTTTCAATTTCATTCTACATTCTTTCTTTTAATTGCTTTCCACTTCTAAGTTGCACAACTTTAACATGTTCATGTTCTTTTCCAGTTTCTTTTGGATTGATTTCAACATTACTAAGAAATGTTCCTGGAGGTCTGTGATTAATTAAATTAGCGATTTGTCCCATTTGATTCTCAATATTACGAATAGCAGTGTTTTTATTTTGTAATTGATTACTCATTTGTAAAATTAATTCTTCTATAGATAACTTTTTCTGTTGATTATTAAATCCAGGTGGTTTATAGTTCGAATTTACTTGATTGTTCCAATTTCCAGTTGGATGGGATTAATTATTACCCCATTGTTGTTGTGAATTATTCCAGTTAAAATTAGGGTGATTTTTCCATCCAGGATTATAATAATTTGAATAAGGGTTATTTTTTCTAGCAATAGCTTGTAAAGTTTCAATAGTTTGAGAATCTTCATTATTAGCAGAGTTGTTATGTGATATATTGATAACAAAATTATCTAATTTCTTAGATATTGCAGCTACTTGTGAAGCTAAGATAGAAAATGCTTCATTATCATGAATACTTGCCATTCTTTTAGGATTAATCCTTTCAGAAGGCCATTGAAAATTATTGTTAGCCATTTCTTCAATTCAAGCATAAGCTTCTTCAAATGATTTAGCCATTAAAGAATCTCCAGCAGCAGCATCAATAATTGATTTAAGTGATCCAATAAGGCTGTTATAAAATGTTTGAATAATTAACCAATCAGGTAAAGCATGATGAAGACACTTTCTTAATAGTTCTTTAAATCTTTCCCAAGTTTCATAAATTGTCTCCCCGTCAAATTGACTAAATGAAGTAATATCATTTCTTAATTTAGCAGTTTTAGAAGGAGGAAAATATTTAGCAAGGAATTTTTGTGCCATTTCAGCCCATGTTTTAATATAACCTATTGCTAATGAGTTCAACCACATCTTTGCTTTATCTCTTAAAGAAAAAGGAAAGAGTCTAAGTCTAACAACATCATCAGAAACATTGTTATATTTAAAAGTAGCACAAAGTTGTAAAAAACTAGCAAGGTGTAAATTTGGATCCTCATTTGGTGTTCCCCCAAATTGATTATTTTGAACCATTTGAATAATAAATGGTTTAAGCTCAAAAGAATTAGCATCTACAGTAGGTATTCGAATACTACTATGAAGTTCATCAATCGTAGGGTTAAGCATAATCCCTTAATGGTTCGTAAACATTTTGTTCATTAATTTCAATTAGATTTTGTAAATTATTATGTAAATTAGCCATCTCATGATATTGTTGAATTTGTTTTCCTTTTTTAATTCTTCTAAGGGTTCTTTCTAATTCAGAATCTAAAGGTAATAATCCTTTAGATCCAGAACTACGCATAAAAAGTAAATAAAAATTAATAAAATTATATTTTTATTTTTGTTTTTGTTTTTGTTGTTTTTTTGTTTTTTTTTTTTGTTTAATATTTTAGATAATAAGAGAAATAAATAAAATAAAATATTTAAATAAAAATCTTTGCCTCCCCGGCAATGGCGCCAAAAACTTGACCCTCGATCCGCAGCAATGCACCAAAACTTGGTTTGCAATCGCCAAACAATGCAGTAATATATGCTATCAAAAATATGTTATAGTCAATACTTTGACTTAAATAATAATAGCTGCTAGTGTATATAAATATAATTTTATGGAAAATATTTTACACATTAGGGGTACTACGCAAGTATAAGTATCGCTTCAAGTAATATAGTGCTTTTAAATAAAGACCCCAGTATCGATCCCACAAGGAGGATTGTAGATTTTTATTTTTAAATATTTTGATTTTATTTTTATGTATTTCTTTTAAAGTTAAAAAATTGATATTTAAGTTACTAGATGCAGAAATAAAGCAGTAATAAAGTAATGATTGATGTAAATAAAATAAGCAAACAACTTTCTCCCTTTCAATTAATCCAAGATTTTTTAGATAATGTAATATTCGTGGAGAATATAAATTTATGGTATTGTGCCAAATAGAAGCATTCCTATTCTTTACCTTCCCTCGATAGTATAAAGAACATTGGCTAATCTATAGATCAGGTCTGGATGTATTGTTAGTAGAATGGGTTAATCTAGGCTCACACTACTAGATGTCCAAGGGTGGCTATGGTCGGCCTACTAGTGACCCTTTCCTTCTCTTAAAACCAAATTACAAGAATTTAGCCTGTCACTCTAAAAACTTATTAATTCTACGCTCATTAAATATTATCTTCCTATTTATTTGCACTTCACCTTGAATAACCCGCGCAAGGCCTTCGACTACCCAAGGAATCATGTGATATCTACTAGTTAAGAATTCATCTCCTTCTAGATCTCAAAACTCTTCAACAGATTTTAACAATTTAAATTACCAATTTAAATAGTAAATTAAGATACGGTATTAATATCATCACAATGTTTAAAAAATATATATAGTTTTTAATTCTCCAACGAATGTTATATTATCTTATTTATCTTTTCATAATTGAAAGGAGAAAGTAAAGTAACTACTCAGAACACATTGAATTTAAACAACAAAACATGTAAATGAAACTTTGAATCAAAATACAAATACTTATCTCAAGTGTTTCTCCAACTGAACCTCTGAATCCTTCTAACTCCAAAGTAAATAGACTTCAAAAGCAATGACTCTTCAAATACTCTCAATATAAACTCTAAATAAACTCACTAATTAATAAAAGAAACTATAAATATGGCCCTTAAAATATTTCTCTAATCTCTCTCTAAATGGAATTATTGGATCTCTCTCTAATTTTAGGCTATGTGGGGCGTGGGGCTAAGTTGGGCGTTTTTCTCTGAAGGAGTAGCCTCCTATTTATAAGTTTCAAGGGTTGCCTTGAAGCACCTCTTCAAAATGTGTCCAGGTTCAATGAATCTTCTAGAAGGTGTGTCTGGCGCCTAAGCGCCAGATTCTTCACACCTAGGCGCCGGGCTCCGCGTCCAGTTCTTCGCACCTCTTCACTTTGGATCGCACCTCTTCGCGATCCTAACCGTTTCCAAGCATCCAAATACAATGTATCACATGTCCTATAATCTAGGAATAACTGCCAATCTTCTAAATGGTCCAATAACCACTTACACTGTCAAAATAACTGTCCAAAAGTTATCAAAAATCTTACAGAATTCTGTATCGACTGACGCTTAGGCGCCAGATTCTGGCGCCTAGGAGCCGGATTCTGGCGCCTAGGCGCCAGACCAATTATTTTGACAATTTTTCATTTTGGCTCCATTTTTGCTCCTTTTTGCTCCTTTTTCATCTTTTTTTCTTTCTTGATCATTTTTGCATCACCTACATCCAAAACACAAAAATACCTTTCATTAAAGCATAATATCTTTAAGATTTTAATAAAAATCAAGGCATAAAAATAAGTATTTTTTTCATGGATCACACACCTACGCTCAAATTTCACATGCCTATGCCCCCTTCCCAAGCACGCAACATGCCCGCAAATTGACCAATTTGGAATGAACTGTTGCTAGATTTGGCACCTTACCAATAGAAGTTAATGTTTGTAGCCTTAGTGGGACTTGAACAATTGTGGAGTTTTTCTTCAAGTATTTTTAGGGTTTCTCTTCCTTCTTCTCCAGGGAGAAAGTCCTAAGGTTAATTTTACTATGAGTTTTGAGAGAACTTTGTATGAGAGAGAAAGATTAATAGTTTTGTACGAGGGATATTGAAGAGAGCTTTCATTGTAATATGAGTATTTGATGGATTGTGGAAAACTCATGGCATAGTTATAAGTTTTTGTATTTTCTTTTATTTGAATATTAACTATTTAATGAAAGTTTCTAAGCTTTTATATCTTTAGTCGTATAGCTAATATGTTTTCTACTTCTATGATGTTAGAATAATATTGTTTTTGTTATTTTCTTTGTGAGTTTTTTTCTATAAACATTTTTCATGTTTAATTTGACATGTTGATTTGTTTACCTTTTGATCGTCATTTAATACTAACCTAATCAATTAAGATATTAAAACTACTTGTGATATGGGACTTCTAACTGTCATCTTGTGGAACAAGTATTTTAATTCTTGGTAGCTTAGCGGAATAACATACTTTCATTAAAAAACTGGAATCTAGATGATATGAGGAATCCTATAAAACGCTACATGGTTAAGTCCCTTTAACTATAATATAGTTCTTAACTCTTTTAATGATCAAGATATAAGCTAAGGGTGTGTTTGGGGAAACAGTGCAGTAGCGGTGCAATACCACATCACAAATTTTTTCTGTTTGGAAAAATCATGTTTTGCCAGCGTTTTCAAAAGTTGCAGCTGAAAGCTACATTTTGCCACCAAATCTAGCTAGTGTGGTGGCTGCTAGAAAGCTCATGACTCTAACTTTATATATATATATATATATATATATATATATATATATATATATATATATATATATATATATATATATATATTTTTGTAATAGCCACCACAACTTTTTAACTAACAACTTCTTCAGTAGCAATCTCACAACTGTTTCTTCAAGTAGCTGCAGTTATCCTAATAGTGTCCTGTCGGCATATTTTTAGGTTGAGTGTTGTATTTTGAAAAGGGGTCACCTAATAGAAATTTTCGGCGAATTTTAGATTTTAAATTTAATTTAAATATGTATATATGGTTTTAGAAAGTAGTATTTGATTTTTAAAGTAATTTTAGGATATGAAATCAAACCGATCTCACATCCCATATAGTTTATATAAATGAGCACCGCATCACAAACCGTGTATCTATCCCGAAGAATAGACACACTCGCTCGATGATGGGGCTCGGTTAAATAAACTAGGAGATTTGTGACATCCGTTTGGTCTGCGAACCAATTTTATAAGCCGACAAATTCCCCTGCTTAATATAAATGAATTAAGCAGGGTTTATATTACCTGGGTTCTTAAAGTTCTCTATAAGAGCAAGCCCCTATAGTTAATTACATCTTAAATGACGGGAATCATTTAAGAAAACTCTCGATAATGATCAGTGGTTTTGATCTCAAGAATTTCAAAGTTTAAGGTTTTCAAAGGATTGGATTTTTGGAAATTTCAATAGGGAATGACTCAAAATTTGGAACAATTATTTTTAGGAGTCCAATGGAAGAGAAGTAGAGAAGCCGAGGATCCAAGAAGAATTCTGGCAACTTCCCAAACTATCCTATTGTTCGCTTAGAATTTGAGAAATTCTAATATTATCATGTTTCAATCTTGCCTATTTTAATTAATTAGACTTATATTCGTATGACACAATCATACAAACAAATCCTCGAAGATGCGAGGGTTTATGTCGTACCGAACGATCTACCTCTGAGTCCTAAGACCGGTTAGAGCTTAATTTGCATAACATGATTATGCAAACGCCTAACGAAGAGTTGAGGATTTATGTTGCACTGAGCAAACTACCTCGAAGTCCTATGGCTTGATTATTTAATTCTAGGAAAGGTTTTACTGAAGTAGACCTGAGTTTTGTTGATGACGATGGCTGTGCCGCCCACCATGCTCCGAGCTCCTTGTCGTTGCAGAGGTTTAGTTTTAGAAGTCATAAATCGAGAGATGAGAGAAGTGTTTTGGTTTAGAAATCTTAAAATCCAAGTGTTTTTAATATTTTAATTAAAACAAATCTTAAAGTTGATTATAACAGTAACCGATTAAGATCCCACTGGTTCCGTCATCCCGCATCGTTATTTTCATTGAATTCACTTAGTCCAGATGAATTTGCTAAACTCAACTGAGTGAGTTCCACACTTTCATTTAAACCATGGGTAATCCTATTAGCAACACGAGGGTTACATCATCCGAGGTATTCCCGATCATTCAACGAGACGTTTTAATTTAGTTGCAATTGTAGTTTTGTTGTTCTATTTGTGATTAAATTTTGAGTTGTTTTATATTTTGAAATGTTGTGGCGGTGAATTTTATCTCGCAGATGATTTTTAATTTAGTTTTGGTTTCAGTTTTAGGGACTACCCTAAAGGTTTTGGTTTTCATGCAACAATTGTTTATCATGCAAGAAAAGTAAAGTGCATTTGCAATAAAGTAAATTGCAATAAAATAAAAGCGTACCTGGAGGGTCTTCCCGTCATCCCAAGCTGCACTTAAAACACATGTTAAGGCATTTAAATATTTCAACAAGTACCTAGGTAAAGCTAAGGGAAAGGTTTTGGTTGTCTATCAAAGTCCTAATCCTATAACTAGTCATCTCCTATGACGTCTAGTGTTCTCGTATTTTGGTTTAAGGACGATTTTCTTCATCAAAGAACAACTAAGTTCAATTGTTCTTATAAACATCCTATCATATCGAGGAAGTGCTTAAGACGAGTCTTAAACATCTTTTCAATATCGCTAGGATTGTTCTAAGTCCAAATGGATTTAATTAATCGTGTGAAGTAATCATCCGAGGTTTAATTAAGTTTTATTCTTTCAGTCGAATCTAGATGTTCGAATATCCTAAGAATGAAGTGACACTTCACCTAATGCTCCATCTAGGAGTTATGATAACAAGAGCTTTTAAGGGCAAATTGATGTTTTAGTGATTTGTGATTTAATTTAATTTTGATTAATGGATTTAAGTTTGGAATAAGTGTTCAAGTTGTTTTAGATCTATTTCGAATTCTTTATGTCTTAAGTGATGTTATATTTAATTTAATTTAATTTAATTTAATTTAATTTAGTTTTAATTTTAATTTAATTTTAATTTTATTTTAATTTGATTGATTTATTTAATTTAATTTAATTTAATATGTTTCAATTTAATTTAATTTAATTTAATTTATTTTAATTTTAATTTAATTTAATTTTAATTTAATTTAATTTTAATTTTAATTTAATTTAATTTAAATTTTAATTTAATTTTATTTTAATTTTAATTTAATATTTTATTTTTTATGTTTTAAAGATGATTTAATTTAATTATTAAAGTATTAATTTAATTGAAATTTTGATTTAATTTAGTTTGAATATTTTAATTTTAATTTAATTTAATGATTAAGTCTTTTAGTATTTTAAATCTTGAGTTTGATTATCATTTTAATTGGGAATTAAATATTATTGAAGTGATTAATTTAGGATTCTTAAATTAAAGAACAAATGTCTTCTAAATAATATCCCTATTTTAATAATTTCAATTTTTACTAATCTTCCAAATTTAATTAATTAATCGATTAAGGTTTATTCTTAAAAATGATCGATGGGTTTCTACCCTTTAATTATTTAAATTGCAATCATCCAAATCGATTAGGATCAAATATTTTACTCTTTCATTTTATTAAGCCTAAAATTTTAATTAAAGGTTGAAAATTTTAATTACCATTTTGCCCTTCAAGCTTAATAATTCCATAACTCACTAAATCGAGCTTAAATGAATTTCAAAATTTTTATGTGACTTCACTCACATGTCAATTAAGACATCTAGAGGAGAAAATGTGATTTTTCTCGTATTTAATTTATTTATATAATTATTTTTTTGTGGAAAATAGGGATTTTCAAGGAAAATTCAATAAGATGTACCAAGGAAAATTTTCTATCCTTAAGAAAATTATGGGGCATTCCTAATGACCGTAGGACTATTTGGACTAATTTTGGTGATTTTTTGAATTTTATTTTATTTATTATAATTATTTTGAGTTTTGGAGCATTAATTAATTTAAAAATAAAATAAAGGTTGAAAAATGAATTTTATATTTTTCAAAAATCTCTCTGATATCAGAGAAACCATAAAACCAATTTTTATAATTTTCTGATTTTTCTTTGATTTATTAGAATTATTTTAGTGAAAAGGTTGAAAAATACATTTTTAATATTAAAAAAATACATTAAACCTTTAAAATTCAATATCTTATCCTAGGGACTTAAGAAAAATATTTGGTTTGTTCCTAAGTGTTTAGAATTCAAAATATGACATTTTGGTGATTTTTAATATTTTTGTGATTTTTATTATTTTTTAATTATTAAAAATATTAAAATAATGATAAAATCAACTTTTTTAGAAAATTATAATTTTAATTTTCCTAAGTTCCTCCGATATCGAGAAGCTCCAAAACCATTTTTGTGAATTTTTGAAAAGTATTTTGTGAGTTATGAATTTTTAAAGTTTGATTTCATTCATGGGGCTTAATTAACCCATTTGGTGGGGCTAACCAAGTCCAATTGATCTCAAATTTTTATGTGGTGTTCTCCTATCCCTAGAAGGTAGTGGAGAATTGTTTTTAAGTTAATTTGATGAATGGTTAACTCTAATTAATTAAAGTTCAATTTTGGGTGTTTAGGCCAATTAGGGTTGTTCAAAGTGAATTAGCTCAAAAATTATTTTTCTTAGGTCCTTTTGGTCATAAGAAACATCACCAAACATTTCCTAGAATTTATTTCTCAATATGCTAATTATTGGAATTAAAACACTCAAAACAGTAACATGCACTTGAAAAATCAATAACTTCTCATAGGGATGGCCTCTGACCTTAGAAAATTCAGGGAATGTTCCCAAGTTCAGAGGCTTCAAAAGCCCTATGGTCTCATGCCATGGTGAATTTCCTATATGCATGGAGAATTGAAATAGTGCAGAGAGTAAATAAATCATTAAAAATAAAATACTTAATGAAATTACTTCGATTTCTTTTCCACATTATTCTCCTCTCGTTCACCGAGCAAGAGGGTATTTTTATTTTATTTTTAGGATTTTTCTACACAAAGTTATGAATTTTCAAGTTCCGGGTATTTAATAAATAAGAAAAATCCCTATTTTCCTACTTATCCACGCGGCGCCACGCCATCCCTGCAGCCTCCGAAGCTCCACGCGTCGTCTCCCGATTCGGCGCCGCCATCCGACTCGCCGCTCCAGGGCCCGCGGTTCATGTCCCATTGCTCCGTCCGGCGCGATCCCCGCCGTCCGCTCGATACACGCGCGATCCAACGGTTCCCGATCATCGTCTACGACCGGTGTGAACCCATGACCGTCAACCTTCTAACCCTAATTTCTCACTCGATTCTCAACGGATTTTCGAGTTCTTATGCTCTATGGATTCGTCTCGAAGAGATGAACACATCCATACGGTAAACATGTATCGAAATCGACCCAAACTAAATCGAGAATCTCCGGAAGCTCGGGAGGAAGAGTGAGTCCATACCTTTGCTCGCAGAAGTGAAGCTTCGATCCGAGAGTTGTGTCACGTTCGATCGGGTCCAAGCAAGCTCCAGCATGAAGTCCCTCGGCCTCGGTGAATCGTCTAGGTATGATTTCGACCAAGCCCGATCACAAAGCTCGGAGGCCGGAAGCAATGGCCGGCCCGGTGAGGGGGCTTTTGCCGGGAAACTTCTCCTCTCGGTCCGGTGAAGGTGTAGGACCAATCAATTTGGAGATTGGCTCACCGTGGTGAAGTGTCCCGGTTTCGGGCTTGAATTTCAACTCGAAATCGAGCTCACATAGAGGAAATGCAGTAGGATTTCAGTGGGATCAAGTTCTCTATGTGTAGAGAGTAGTCCGGGATGATTTTGGCGTGGTTTCAGCAAGGTTTGGTTCAAGACCTCTCATGGCCGAGAGGAGGTGGTGTTTAAATAAGAGAGGCTGGAGGAGCCTCCTGTGGGGTTTAAGGCTTGGGATCAGCTGCTCCATGCAAGAGAAGAACAGCCATGGTGGCCATTGGGCATGGGGCAGCTCAGCAGGTGGGAATTTCAAACTTTGGCTCCCCCAAAGGTTTCGGCCATGGTGTTTTCCGACAATCCAGTGCGGTCGGCCGCAGCAGCATGGGTCACCCTCAAGTTCAGTGGGTCGTGGTCGGAGGTTTAGTGCGTGCAATCGAGCTTTGCCATGTGTAAAGGGCTTGGATTAAAATGGCATGGGGAGAGGCCATTTTGGCTCGATTTGGTCCAAGCCATGATTTTGGGTTAGGTTCACCTCCCCATGGCCTGATTTGGGCCGAGAGAGGATCATTTGCATCAGCCTAGAAAGGGGTGGTGAAGTCCCCATCTATAAGTGATGTGGCTAATCATGGTTTAGTGTGTAACATGGAAGGGGTTAAAGAGCTTAATGAAGGTTTAAGAAAGGGGGCCCTCCTCTTGCTACTTTGGGCATGGTCACATGTCAAACATCCCATGGCTTCATATGGCTTAGTACATGGCTTGTCTTTGGCTCACCTATGGCTCGGCAAGAGCTTAGTCAATTTCATAAAAAAGGATTTTGTGAATTTTGGCATTTTGATGGAAATTGTTATGAGGCTTGATTTGGAATTGTTTAATTGACAAATTAGGACTTTAGGAATGATTTTAAATTGAATGTGTGATGAGGAAAAGTGTCATGTGGGCTTTAGATTGATTTGGGCTTTGAATTTGGTGAAATGCGCTTTTAGGAAGTTTTAAGGAAGTGGGCCTTTAGGTTTAAGAATGAATTCATGGATGGAAATTTTGTAGAAGTTTGGGCCAAATAATTGTTGGGTTTGGTTTAGGGATGTGTCATGAGTGATTTGAAATGAATTTGAGGTGGTTTGGGTTTGAATTTGGTTGAATTTGGGTTGATTTGGTAAATGGGCCAATGTAGGTCAAATTGGACTAATTTGGGCCAATGTTGGGCTAAGGTTGAAATTGATGTAAAATTAATGTTGGGAAATGTTTATGGGAGTGTTTCAAAGAGGTTTCAACTTTGGTTGGGTTTTGGCTTTGGGACTCGGGCTTATTCTGGGTTAGGTTCGGTTTAGGTCAAAATTGAGCTTTTTGGTTTTGGGTTAAATTTGAGTGGGGTTTGGGTCCAAATTTTGGGCAAATTATGATAGTGTTTTATTTTTGGGGATGTTAGGGAAGGTTTAGAAAAGGTTTGGGGTCAATTGGAGTTGAATTGGTTTGGTTTGGGCTAAGTTCTGGGTCATGGGTCCAAATCGGGCCTTAAGGTCAAAAGTAAGATTGATTCAAATGTTAATCAAATTGGATTTGGATTTGGTCTAGATTGATATTGTGGATGTTATATTGAATTTTAGAATTGAATTGGACCAAAATTGGGTCAATTGGGTAGATTTGGTTCGACATCGGGTTCACTTAGGTTAAGAATGAGCTAAATTGGGGGTTTTTGTAAAAGTGGGGTAAATTGACAAAATTGGCCCATAGTGTAGTCGGACAAAATGAAATTGGGAATATTTGGGATTTTTTGGAATTTTCTGGGAATTTTCTGAATTTTTGGATTTTTTGGCTAAGAGGAGCATTTTGAGTATTTGGAGGGTATTGGGGGGTATTTTTGGAATTTTTTGTATTTTTGACTATGGATGATCAATTTGAGTGGAGGGAAATGTTTAGGAATGGTTTTGGGGAATTTTGGGTAATTTAGGTGATTTTGCAAATTTTGGGTAGTTTCAAGTGCATTCTGATAGTTTGATGTGGCTCGGCCCCGGGTCAAAAATTGAAATTTTGAAAAAAGAAGATTGATCAAATATGAGTGAAATGGAAGCACTTTGGTTGAGGCATGAAGCCATGTTAAGCCTATATGAGCCATGAGAGGACTCATTCGAGGCATTCACTATGTTATTCCTAACCCTCTTACCGTGGGCTTAGGGGTTAAGGTCCATCCATATGAATTACCTACATGAGTCAAGGAGTCAAGTTGGGTATGGGTGTGATTTTAGGATTTGGATTGTGTGTGCGAGAGTGTAGAGTGTGAGTGTAGTGAGTTTGTAAGTCAACCCTCACTGCACTAGCCACCCGAGGTGGTCCTAAGTGCCGCAGAGTCCTATGAGAACTCATCCTTTAAACCTTCACATTTCGATTTCAATCCTCTAGGTGATTAGTGGTCTACAATCAAGCTTGTGGGGTTTGCAGGGAGTCAAGAGGTGTTTGGACTTCTAAAGGGTGGGTTCCACTTCTAGTCCTCTAAGATGGTCAAAGGAAAAGCCTAAGGCTAGATCCTAAGCACTAAAGAAGGAAGAGAAGACCTCATCAAAAATGAGGCCAACAAATGGACCCCCAATAGGTGTGGTGTGCTAACCAAGTGCACCGCGCGTATCAGGCGTTGACCGAAGAGATCAACGAACCAAAACAGATGTCCAAGTGACAAACTTAGGACGAAGTGTAAGAAGTTTCCACCGGGGAGTATCGAGTAACTCTCCAAGACCGAAGATTCCGTAACTCTCGCCTGGGGAAAAGGCGGTGAATTTCGCATCACAAGATTTCAAGAGATTGGATCTTAGATTCGTTTCATTTTTTTTTATTTTAAGTTTTAATTTTGAGTTTGAATTTTGATTTGAGTTTCAACTTGATTTTATGCGGAGAAAAGAGTAGGGCTAAGGTCCATCCGAATGCATTTGTATGCTGAGAAGGAAGTAGGACTGAACCTATTCCAAATGCTAAGGAAGAATAGGACAAAGCCTATCCGAAATGCAGAGTGTTTTAATTTCAATTTCTTGCTGAGAGGGTCAAATTTTGAGATTGCTGAGAAAGGAGTAGGAATGTGCCTATCCCGAATGCTGAGATTGCTGAGATGGGAGTAGGGCGGAAGCCTATCCCGAACGCTGAGATTTGCTGAGATGGGAGTAGGGCGGAAGCCTATCCCGAATGCTGAGATGGGAGTACGGCGGAAGCCTATCCCGAATGCTCGAGATTCGTCGAGATGGGAGTACGGCCTATCCCGATCGTCGAGATGGGAGTACGGCGGAAGCCTATCCCGATCGCCGAGATGGGAGTACGGCGGAAGCCTATCCCGAATGCTGAGATTTGCTGAGATGGGAGTAGGGCGGAAGCCTATCCCGAATGCTGAGATGGGAGTACGGCGGAAGCCTATCCCGATTGCTGAGATTACTGAGATGGGAGTACGGCGAAAGCCTATCCCAATTGCTGAGATTGCTGAGATGGGAGTACGGCGAAAGCCTATCCCGATTGTTGAGATTGCTGAGATGGGAGTACGGCGGAAGCCTATCCCGAATGCTGAGATTGCTGAGATGGGAGTACGGCGGAAGCCTATCCCGATTGCTGAGATGGGAGTACGGCGGAAGCCTATCCCGATTGCTGAGATTGCTGAGATGGGAGTACGGCGAAAGCCTATCCCGATTGCTGAGATTCAGTTTATGCAGTGGTTGTGAAAGATTTTGTTGATATTTGGGAATGCAGAGTTTTATGAATGCAGAGACTGAACATATTGCTGAGATTTATGAATGTAGAGATCGTGAAAACATATTGTAAAGTGCAGAGAATGTTTGTAGGAGTTCATGTGGATTTGAAGTTCTTTTTAATGTTTGGATTTTTTTATGAAAGAGAGTTTCTTATTTATTCTCCTTTTCTTTTCTGTTCTTTGTTCGAAGTTCATTTAACTTTAATGGCGTTTCCCAGTCAATTTGCACAAAAAGAGGTGAAGGCAAAATGTGACATGGTCACTTTCATTATAATCTTGTTGAAGATACATCATACAACTCGATCTGAAATATTTCTCATACAATCCATGACTCAAAACGGACTATGTATGATTCTTGTTGATCCATCCAAAAAGTGTCTGTTAAATCCATGTCTGAATAATGAGATACACGGTCAATATCATCACCTCCCAAGCCATTTTTGGCATGAATGCCGCATAAATGTGCATTGGAGTGTGTTATTTCCCGTGTAACTCACAGCTCGTAGGGCCGGAGACTCTCCAATTCTGGATCTGGCTGGAAGTGGTATGGTGCCTTTCTGTCGTCCATCCTTCTAAAAGTGACGGAGATCCGCTCCACTGGTACTCCCGTATACAATGTTTTGCGACGTCTCGCTCCATTTCCTTGTAATATCATGACGGAACCTACCGGCAGTGGTATCTCCACCGGCCCTCGGAACTTACCCGGCCTCGCTATCCGGAGGTCGCATCCGAACATGATATTGCATTGGTTGACGAACGAAACTCGTGCAGAAAGGTCTGATGAAGTCGTGGTGATCTATGTGCGGAGGTATGCGATCGCCCTTCCGATAAATGTCGATGATGCAACCGTTGGGTATACGATCCGCTAGGAGTACCCTCCACGTTATCATTCTTTTCACCATTCTTTTAATTATTCTCGGCATCGGATCCACCTCACCGTGACGGAGTATCCCCGGTGGATTTCCTTTTCGTCCTCTCGTGAAGTTATAGCAACATCCGCATTGTATCGTGACTCTTCCTTTTCCCGGCATCCATTTCCGGGGTTCCGAATAAGTCTTTTCTCTCGTACGGCCCGCTCGACCCATCTTCCGAAGTTCTAAAATGCAATCCACAATCCGCTCGTTGCTCGTACTCCGAGAATACACCCGTGTGTAACTCGAGGTCTTCCAAAATGTTGATTCTTTTGCCTCTAATCCTTTCAAAGTATTCGAAGGTTTTCTTCTCAACATTTTGCATTCTTTCCAGTTCATATTCTGGGATGATCTGCAAGTGACGAGGCTTAGTAACGTATTGCGGGATGTATGGCTCAATCCCGTCACGTTCTCTTGCATACCTTGGCTCCTCGGGATTGTCTCTGTCGGGACATCCTCCGGGTTGCTCTCGCAACAAGGTTTCTTACCACCGATGGCTCCGTCCGGCGTCGTGGTAATCTCTCCGCCTCCGGTCTTCTTAGAGTTTCATTTATCCTTTCTGTTGTTCTTGGAACTTGTTCTCTCTTTTCAGGTTCCTGATGAACCGGCATCTTTGAGATGTGTGTGTTGGAGAAGGTGACTGTTTCCTCGTGTTGATCTGCTGCTAGTTTAGTCAACATCTTGCGGATACGACGATTTTTATTCCTTCTTTGAGTAGCAGTGAGTGTAGCTCTCCTCACTTCTTGAATTTCTGCGAGCGCGACGCTGACGAGTCTGCCCTCTGCCGTGGCAACTACTGACTTGATTTTCTTGCTTTCCTCGGCGCTTGTCTTTCTTTTCTTGTTGCTGGATTGGCGGCTTGGGCCACCCATCTTCATCACTGTCTGGCTATGAAGCTCTTCTCGGTCCACAGGGACCCAATCATTTTCTTCATACTATAGGCTGGCTGGTGTGAAGTCAGAATCAATTTCTATCACTGCTCCATCCTTCACCCTCTTTTCATCGAGTGCGAGACTCACGCCATTTTTAAAGTTTAGGACCATCCGCCCGTTCGACATTTCCCCGCAAAGAAGACAAGGAAAGGATCGTGGGCCGTACTAAGAACAAGAACATTAAGAAAGTATTTATCACTGAAGATTCTTATTCACTTATTCCAATTTTAATTTTTAAGGAAAGTAGGAAATGATGAAGAAAGATCAGGAACAAGATTTAATTTGAAAGGAAGGGTAAAACTTTATTATTATGATTTTCACATATTTTATTTTCAGCACATATATTTTTTATCCATTTTTTATGTTTTTGGGTCCGGACCCTGTCACAAAGTGATTCTTTACCCGTGTTTTTAGGGATAAGTCTCTATTTTAGAGGCCACTTTTTGAAACATCAGGTTGCGTAATACTTCTTCAAATATCGTCCATTGATTGGAAGCATTTGTCGTTCACCTTGGCAATTCACAAGTTGGTAGGAGCCTCCTGAGTAGACTGCCCCGACCACAAACGGTCCTTCCTAAGTCGGATCAAATTTACCTCCTATCTTGCGATGTGCAAGAATAGGTCTTCTGAGAACAAGAACTAAGTCACCAACTTTGAAAGTTCTTGGGCGGACCAGTTTATCATGGGCCTGGATCATCTTAGCTTGGTACGAGCTCCAAATTTTGTTGCGCCGCAAGTCTTCTCCTTCCGAGCTTTCTAGTTCTTCCGCCGTAATCCGGCATTTTCTTCCGTAGTAATTTTATTTGCAACCGCAATCTCGAGTGATGGCAAGCCGAACCTCCAAAGGTAAAACCGCCTCGGACCCGTACACCAAAGTGTAAGGTGTAGATCGATTAGAGTCCCGAAAGTTGTCTTGTAGGCCCATAAGGCTTCTAACAACTTCTCGTGCCAATTTCTCTTGTTGTCATCCAAAGTTTTCTTTAAAATCTGAACGAGAGTTTTATTAAAAGCCTCGGCCAAGCCGTTTGCTCTTGGGTAGTAGATTGTTGAATATCGCTAATCGATTCCATGTCTTCTGACAAAATTGTTGATTTTTGTACTTCTGAATGCGGACCCATTATCTGAAATGATTCTGCGCGGTACTCCGAAACGGTATACAACTTGATTCTTGAAAAATTGTAGAACGTGGTGTGCCTTTACTTCTCTGAGTGGAACTGCTTCTGCCCATTTAGAAAAGTAGTATGTAGCTGCAAGGATGAAGCGATGTCCTCTTGAAGAAGGTGGTTCTATCGGACCCACTATATCTGTGCCCCAACACTCAAATGGCCATGACGCAATTGTCGGGTGTAGCACATTTGGAGGTTGGTGTAGAACTACTCCGTGCACTTGGCACTGGTGACAACTTTTGGCAATCTTCATGCAATCGGTCATCATCGAGGGCCAATAATACCCTAGTCTTTTAATTTTCATTTTCATTTTCGAACCCGACTGATGAGCGCCACAAAGTCCTGAATGCACTTCTTTGACAATTTCACGAGCCTCGGACCCGCTCGAGCACCTTAACCACATCCGATCAAAAGACCTTCTGTATAATGTATTGTTTATTAATGCGTAAGACGAGCTCTTTTCGATTTGATGTGCTAATGACTTATCGTCCGGTAATTTCCCCGTTTCGCAGTAGTCTCATCAGCGGCCGACGCCAATCTTCCGTGTTTTCCGTCACCGCCGCAACCGATTCCTCTCGCTTTTTCCGATTTCCGTATCATATACATGTCGAGCCGTGATAGGACTCGTCGTCCTCGAACTAACATTTCAACCGACTCATCTTGTAAGCGAGCAAATTCTTTTGCAAGGCGAGCTAGCGCATCCGCGAGAGCATTTTCTCTTCCGGGGATCTTGTAGATCGTTACATTCGAATTTGTTCCAACAGCTTCATGGCATACCGAAAGTATTGCTCGAGTCTCGGCTCTAAAATTTTGTATCGTCCGGCGACTCGTCGAATGATTAACCGAGAATCTCCGTAGATGTTGATGTCCGTTATTCCCATTCGAATGGCCGGCTCTAGTCCCGTTATGAGGGCTTCGTATTCTCGCCTCGTTGTTTGTGCACGGCTCCGTTAAGTGGTAGGAGTATCTTAACATCCCTCGCTCCGGTGTTATAAAGATTAGTCCGATTCCTCGCTTTACCGGCACTATCGTTTGCAATCCTTTGTCTTTCCGTGCCGATGATGCTCCGTCGAAGTATAGTTCCCAACGTCGATCATCGGTGTCTTCTAGGCTCATTATCCGTTCGTCCGGTAAATCGTCGTCGAGAGGCGAATCCGCCGAGCAAGGGTGCGCCGCAAGGAAGTCGCCTAGCACTTGTCCCTTTACGACACGAAGAGGAACGAAAGTTATGTCGAATTGCAATAGTATCATCGACCACCTAGCAAGTCTGCCAGAAAGTGTTGGACGAGTCATCAAATATTGCAATGGATTAACTTTCAAGATAAGGTTGACCTTATGAGAGAGCATGTAATGCTTGAGCTTTTGAGCGGCGAAGGTTAGGGCCAAACAATGCTTCTCAATTGGAGGACACTTTACTTCCATCGGAATCAAACGACGGCTTAAGTAGTAGAGAGCATTTTCTTTTCCCTCATCATTGACCTGGGCTAGCAGGGCTCCAAGGGAGTCATCTAGAGCAGTGGTATAAAGTATCAAAGGTCTACCTGAGACTGGGGCTGCTAAGACAGGAGGTGTCATTAAGTATTATTTAATGTCCTTGAAGGCCCGTTGGCATTTTTCTTTCCAAACGAATTTGGCGTCCTTTTTAACTAATGCCGAGAAGGGCTGACACCTACCTGACAAGTTCGAAATAAAGCGTCGAAGATATGCCAGCTTCCCTTGAAAGAATCGTAGTCGTTTTAAGGTTTTGGGAGGCGGCATTTCTAAGATAGCCTTTAATCTTTTCCGATCAATTTCGATCCCGCGATGTCGGACAACGAATCCTAAGAATTTCCGGAGGTGACGCCGAAGGCGCATTTTAATGGATTCATCTTAAGGTCAGTATCGCCTTAGTAACTCGAAGACAATTCTCAAATCATACAGGTGATCTTCCTTCGCTTGCTTTCGATGACCACATCATCCACATAGCACTCAACTTGGATGTGAATGAGCTCATCAAAAATCTTTGTCATTGCTCTTTGGTATGTTAGCTCCCGCGTTCTTTAGTCCGAATGGCATTACTCGTGTAAGAATACACTCCGATCGGTGTTCTGAAAGCTGTGAGCTTTTCGTCTTCTGGTGCCATCTTTATCTGGTTGTATCCTGATGATCCATCCATGAATGAAAATATTCCATGTGTCGAAGCAATGTCGATCATCAGTTCTGGGATTGGCAATGGAAATTCATCCTTCGGACATGCTTTGTTCAAGTCTCTGAAATCCACGCAGATTCTGATCTGACCATTCTTCTTCCTGACTGGTACCACATTGGCTAGCCAAGTAGGGTATTGTTCTTCACGGACAAATTTAGCATCAATTAGCTTCTTACTTCAGCTATTACTTGCTGTTCAATTTCTAGACGCATTCTTCTGGAAGCTTGTCTGACTGGAACGGAAGTAGGATCCACTCCTAGCTTGTGAACTGCGACTTCGGAGCTAATCCTGGCATTTTGTCGTAACTCCAAGCAAAACAGTCCTTGAATTCCATTAATAGCTTGATCACTTCCTCAGAATCTTCTTTATTGAGTAAGGAGCTGACAAAGGTTGGTCTAGGCTTTTCGCTAGTACCTTGTTGACCTCATTTTTGATGAGGTCTTCTCTTCTCTCTTTAGCACTTAGGATCTAGCCTTAGGCTTTTCCTTTGACCATCCTAGAGGACTAGAATTGGGACCCACCCCTTAGAAATTTGAACCACTTCCTGTCTCTCTACAAAACCCACAAGCTTGATTATAGACCCCTAATCACCTAGAGGGTTGAAATCAAATGTGAAGGTTTAAAAGATGATTTCCCTATAGGACTCTTTGGCCTTAGGACCACCCTGGGTGGCTTGGTCCAGTGAGGGTTGACTTACACACTCACTACACTCACACTCTACACTCTCACACACACAATCCAAATCCTAAAACCACACCCATACCTAACTCGACTCCTTAACTCATGTAGGTAATTCATATGAATGGACCTTAACCCCTGTGCCCCCGGTTAAGAGGGTTAGGAACAACATAGTGAATGCCTCAAATGAGTCCTCTCATGGCTCATATAGGTTTAATATGACTTCATGGCTCAACCAAAGTTCTTTCATTTCACTCATATTTGATCAATCTTCTTTTTTTCAAAATTTCAATTTTTGACCCCGGGAACCTTACACCTATCAAACCTACCAAAAGCCCTTAAAATTGCCCAAATCCTCCAAAATTTCCAAATCACCCAAAATTCCCCAAAATTAACCTTAAACATTTCCCTCCACTCAAATTGATCATCCATAGCCAAAAATACCAAAAATTCCAAAAATACACCCCAATACCCTCCAAATACCCAAAATACCCCTCTTGACCCAAAAAATCCAAAAATTCAGAAAATTCCCAGAAAATTTCAAAAAATCCCAAATATTCCCAATTTTATTTTGTCCAACTACACCACGGTCCAATTTTGTCAATTTACCCCACTTTTACCAAAACCCCCAATTTAGCCCATTCTTAACCCAAGTGAACCCAATGTCAAACCAAACCTACCCAATCGACCCCAATTTTGGTCCAGTTCAATTCTAAACTTCAATTCAATATCCACAATATCAATCTAGACCAAATCCAAGTCCAATTTGATTGACATTTGGGTCCAATTTCACTTTTGAGCTTAAGGCCCAATTTGGACCCATGACCCAAACTTAGCCCAAACCAAACCAATTCAACTCCAATTAACCCCAAACATTTTCTAAACCTTCCCTAACATCCCCATAAACAAAATACTAACATGATTTGCCCAAAATTTGGACCCAAACCCTACTCAAATTCAACCCAAAACCAAAAAGCTCAATTTTGATCTAAATCCAAACCTAACCCAAATAAGCCCAAATCCCAAAACCAAAACCCAACCAAAGTTGAAACCTTTTTGAAACACTCCCATAAACATTTCCCAACATTAATTTTACATCAATTTCAACCCTAGCCCATCATTGGCCCAAATTAGCCCAATTTGACCTACATTGGCCCATTTACCAAATCAACCCAAATTCAATCCAATTCAAACCCAAACCACCTCAAATTCATTTCAAATCACTCATGACATATCCCTAAACCAAACCCAACAATTATTTGGCCCAAAATTCTACAAAATTCCCATCCATGAATTCATTCTTAAACCTAAAGGCTCATCCCCTTAAGCCTTCCTAAAAGCCCATCAAAAATGATTTCAAAAGGCCCAAAATTCATCTCAAAGCCCACATGACAATCCTCTATCATCATCCATTTGATAAAACCATCTCCTAAGTTCTAAATCCATCATTAAACCATTCCAAATCAAGCTTCATGAAAATTCTCCACCAAAATACCAAAATTCCTAAATTCTTCTTCCATGAAATTGACCAAGCTTTATCCTAAGCCATAGGCAAGCCATGAAGCCATTCTTAAGCCACATGCAAGCCATGTGAGTTGTTTACATGTGACCTTACCACATTGAGCAAAAGGAGGAGGTCCTTTAAGCACTTCCTAAAAGCCATTAACCTTACTTATGGTTCCCCTTAACCCAAATATAATCCAAATATTCTTGGATGGAGACTTCTCCACTTAAGACCAGATTCGACCTAACCGATTCACCCGACCCAAAACCAGGTCATGGGGAGGTGAACCAAACCCAAAATCATGGGTTGACCAATTTGAGCCAAAATACACCCTTACCCCATTCCACTTCGATTCAAACCCTTTACACATGGCAGCCCACCAATCGACTTCACAAACATCAAGCCCCGACCCACCCGAACCCGAGGGTGACCCATGCCTCGCCGGCCACCACCCGGATCGCCGGAAAACACCACACCCGAGAGCTCACATGTGAGCCAACATTGAAATTCCCCCTGCCGAGTTTCCCCAAGTCCAAGTGGCCACCACGGTCGTTCTTCTCTTTCATAGAGCACTCGATCCCAAGCCCTAACTCCCCTGGAGGCCCTCCACCCTCTCCTATTTAAACACCACCTCCTCTCGGCCATGGGTGGTGCCGAAAAAACCTTAAGGAAACTCGCCAAAATCATTCCGGACCACTCTCCACACATGGAGCATTTGATTCCCACCGGATTCCAGCCCCAATTCCCTCCAAATTCGAGCTCAATTTTGAGTTCAAATTTCAGCATAAAAACCAGGACACTTCTTCACAGTGAGCCAATCCCCAAATTGATTGGTCCTACACATTCACCACACCAAGAGAAGAGGTTTCCCCCTAAAAGCCCCCTCACCAGGCTAGCCATTGCTTCCAGCCTCCAAGCTTTGTGATCGGGCTTGGTTGAAATCATACCTAGACAATTCACCAGGCCAAGGGATTCATCTGGAGCTTGCTTGGACCCAATCGAACATGACACAACTCTCAGATCGAAGCTTCACTTCTCTGAGCAAAGGTATGGGCTCACTCTTCCTCCTGAGCTTCCAGAGATTCTAAAATTAGTTTGGGTCAATTTCAATACATGTTTACCGTATGGATGTGTTCGTCTCTTCAAGACGAATCCATAGAGCATAAGAACTCAAAAATCCGTTGAGAATCGAGTGAGAAATTAGGGTTAGAAGGTTGAAGGTCACAGGTTCACACCAGTCGTAGACGATGACTGGGAACCGTTGGATTGCGCGTGTATCGAGTGGACGGCCAGGATCGCGCCGGACAGAGTAATGGGACATGAACCGCGGGCCCCTGGAGCGCTGAGTCGGATGGCGGCGCCGAATCAAAACATGCCGCGTGGCCTTTCTGAGACGCCGAGGTTGAGTCAGCGCCGCGTGGATAAGTAGGAAATTAAGATTTTTCTTATTTATTTAATTACCATAACTTTGAAAATTCATAACTTTGTGTAGAAAAATCCTAAAAATAAAATAAAAATACCCTCTTGCTCAGTGAACAGAGGAGAATAATATGGAAAAAAATCAAGTAATTTCATTAAGTATTTTATTTTTAATAATTTATTTACTCTCTGCACTATTTCAATTCTCCATGCATATAGGAAATTCACCATGGCATGAGACCATAGAGCTTTTAAAGCCTCTGAACTTGGGAACATTCCCTGAATTTTCCATGGTCAGAGGCCATCTCTATGAGAAGTTATTGATTTTTCAAGTTCATGTTACTGTTTTGAGTATTTTAATTCCAATAATTAGCATGTTGAGAAATAAATTCTAGGAAAATTTGGTGATGTTTCTTATGACCAGAGGAACCTAGGAAAAATAATTTTTTGAGTTAATTCACTTTGAATAACCCTAATCGGCCTAAACACCCAAAAGTGAACTTTAAATAATTAGGGTTAACCATTCATCAAATTAACTTAAAAATAATTCTCCACTGTCCTCTAGGGATAGGAGAACAAGCACATAAAAATTTGAGATCAACTGGACTTGGTTAGCCCCACCAAATGGGTTAATTAAGCCCCATGAATGAAATCAAATTTTAAAAATTTATAACTCACAAAAATACTTTTCAAAAATTCACAAAATTGGTTTTGGAGCTTCTCTGATATCAGAGGAACTTAGGAAAATTAAAATTATAATTTTCTAAAAAAATTGATTTTTATCAATATTTTAATAATTTCAATAATTAAAAAATAATTAAAATCACAAAAATATTAAAAATCACCAAAATGTCATATTTTGAATTCTAAACACTTAGGAACAAACTAAATATTTTTCTTAAGTCCTTAGGATAAGGTATTGAATTTTGAAGGTTTAATGTAATTTTTAATATTAAAAATGTATTTTTCTTAACCTTTTCAGTAAAATAATTCTAAAAAATCAAAGAAAAATTAGAAAATTATAAAAATTGGTTTCTGGTTTCTCTGATTTCAGAAAGATTTTTGAAAAATATAAAATTCATTTTTTAACCTTCATTTTATTTTTAAATTAATTAATACTCCAAAACTAAAAATAATTATAATAAATAAAATAAAATTCAAAAAATCACCAAAATTAGTCGAAAAGGTCCTCTAGTCATTAGGAGTGCCCCATAATTTTCTTAAGGATAGAAAATTTTCCTTGGTCATCTTATTAAATTTTCCTTGAAAATCCCTATTTTCCACAAAAAAATAATTATATAAATAAATTAAATACAGAAAAATCACATTTTCTCATCTAATGTCTTAATTGACATGTGAGTGAAGCCACATAAAAATTTCAAATTCATTTAAGCTCAATTTAGTGAGTTATGGAATTATTAAGCTTGAAGGGCAAAATGGTAATTAAAACTTTCAACCCTAATTAAAATTTTAGGTTTAATAAAATGAAAGAGTAAAATAGTTGATCTTAATCTGATTTGGATGATTGAAATTTTAATAATTAAAGAGTAGAAACCCATCAATCAATTTTAAGAATAAACCTTAATTAATCAATTAATCGAATTTGGAAGATTAATAAAAAATTGAAATTATTAATATAGGAATATTATTTAAGAAGATATTTATTCTTCAATTTAAAAATCCCTAAATTAATCACTTCAATAATATTTAATTCCTAATGATAATCTAAATTTAAGACTTAAAATACTAAAAGACTTAGTCATTAAATTAAATTAAAAATTAAAATATTCAAACTAAATTAAATCAAAATTTCAATTAAATTAATACTTTAACAATTAAATTAAATCATCTTTAAAACATAAAAAAATAAAAAAATAAAATAAAATAAAATAAAATATTAAATTAAAATTAAAATTAAATTAAATTAAAATTAAAATTAAAATTAAAGTAAATTAAATCAAATTAAATTAAATTAAATTAAATTAAAACATATTAAATTAAATTAAATAAAAATAAAAATCAAAACTAAATTAAAAATAAAATTAAATTAAAATTAAATCAAACTAAATTAAATTAAATTAAATTGAATTAAATAGAATTAAATATAACATCACTTAAGACATAAAGAATTCAAAATGAAATCTAAAACAACTCGAACACTATTCCAAACTTAAACCCATTAATTAAAATTAAATTAAATCACAAATCACTAAAACATCATTTCGCCCTTAAAAGCTCTTGTTATCATAACTCCTGGATGGAGCATTAGGTGAAGTGGCACTTCACTCATAGGATATTCAAACATCCTAGTTCACTCGAGCAAAAGAACAAAACTTAATTAAACATCTGATGATTACTTAACCCGATTAATTAAATCCATTTGGACTTAGAACAATCATAAGCAAGTATTGAAAAGATGTTTAAGACTCGTCTTAAGCACTTCCTCAATATGATAGGATGTTTATAAGAACAATCGAACTTAATTGTTCTTTAATGAAGAAAATCGTCCTTAAACCAAAATACAAGAACTTAGACGTCATAGAAGATGACTAAGCTATAGACTAAGACTTTGATAGACAACCAAAACCTTTCCCTTAGCTTTACCTAGGTACTTGTTGAAATATTTAAATGACTTAACATGTGTTTTAAGTGCAGCTTGGGTCGACGGAAGACCCTCCGGTACGCTTTTATTTTATCGCAATTTACTTTATCGCAAATGCACTCTACTTTTCTTGCATGATAAACAACTCGTTGCATGAAAATAAAAACCTTTAGGATAGTCCCCGAACCGAAACTAAAACTAAATTAAAAATCACCGCAAGATAAAATTCACCGCCACAACATTTCAAAATATAAAACAACTCAAAATTTAATCACAAACGTAACAACGAACTACAATTGCAACTAAATTAAAACGTATCGTCGAATGATCTGGAATACCTCGGATGATGTAACCCACGTGTTGCTAACGGGATTTCCTACGCCTAAATGAAAGTGTGGAACTCATTCAGTTGAGTTTAGCAAATTCATCTGGACTAAGTTAATTCAATGAAAATAACGGTGCCGGGATGACGGAACCGTGAGATCTTAATCGGTTTTGTTATAATCAACTTTAAGATTTGTTTTAATTAAAATATTAAAAACACTTGGATTTTAAGATTTCTAAACCAAAACACTTCTCTCATCTCCCGATTTATGACTTCTAAAACTAAACCTCCGCAACAACTAGGAGCTCGGAGCATGGTAGGCAGCACGACCATCGTCATCAACAAAACTCGGTCTACATCGACTAAACATTCCTAGAATTAAACAACAAAGCCATAGGATTTCGAGGTAGTTTATCTAGTGCAACATAAATTCTCAACTCTTCGTTGGGCATTTGCATGATCATGTTATGTAAATTCAGCCCTAACCAGTCTTAAGACTCCGAGGTAGTCGTTCGGTACGACATAAACCCTCACATCTTCGAGGCTATTTGCATGACTGCGTCATGCAAATATAAGTCATAATTAATTAAAATTGGTAGGATGGAAACATTAAGTAAATTTCCAAATCGAAGCCAAACCATAGGATAGTGTGGGAAGTTGCCAAGATTCTTCTGGATCCTCGCCTTCTCCTACTTCTCTTCCTTTCGGACTCTCGAAAATAAATGTTCCAAATTTGAGCTAATCCCTTTTGAAATTTCAAAAATCCAATCCTTTCGAAAACCTTAAACTTTGAAATTCTCGAGAGAAAAACCACTCGATCATTATCGAGAGTTTTCTTAAATGATTCACTTCATTTAAGATGTAATTAACTATGTGGGCTCGCCTCTTATAGGAACTTTAAGAACCTGTGTAATATAAACCCCGCTTAATTCCTTTATATTAAGCAGTGGAACTTGTCGGCTTATAAAATTGGTTCGTAGACCAAATGGATGTCACAAATCTTCTAGTTTATTTAACCGAGCCCCATCATCAAGCAAGTGTGTCTACTCTCCGGATGTATATACAATATGTGGTGCGGTGCTAGTTTATATAAACTATTCGGGATGTGAGATCAGTTGATTTCATATCTTAAAATTTTCAATTTTAAAATTATTTTCAAAATCAAATACTACTTTTCAAATTATTTATTTAAATTAAATTAAAAAATTCACCGACAATTTCTGTAGGCGACCTCTTTTCAAAAATACAACACTCAACCTAAAAATATGCCGACAACTTCTGGCGATTCCGCTGGGGACTAGTTCCTCTCCCCATTTTGGTTAGATGGTTTTGCTTTCATAAATCGGTAGTGAGCCCATGCCCTAGTGGACCAAACTACCATTCTTCCGTTGGAATACCCCGTTCATTTCTGTCTTGAACGAGTATAGCCAACTCCTCTCGGATTTAGAAGCCACTGTTTAGACACCCCTAAACGGAGAGGTTCCGTGATCCTTTTACCTCTTTTCTGAGGTGGGGTAGACCCCCAATAGGTGTTAGTTTAGGAGCGGTCCTTCGAGTCGAGAAGTCTTGCGTAAGACTTTCTCTTTCTTTCCAATTCTGAATCGGATTCCTTACCTTCTCTAGGCCTTTGAATATTCTGTTTCTAATAAACAAACCCTCTAATGAATGACTCTTTTAACAAATAACTCCTTTTTATAAATACGTGAACAAAAATGTGTTCGAACTCTTTTTGATTCCTTTCTTTTGGTCCCGATGAGAAGAAGCATAACTTAGGATCGACAATCGAATCTACCTCGCGAAAATGTCTGCCCCGAAGCTGATTTTCTCCTTCACCAATGGACTGGACTTCGATGTGTACAAGGATGAGCTGCCCGACAATGGGATCATCCGTTTTGGGCAAGGATTCGAGAACACAAATGTCAAGATCACGGACGTTACCCTTTTCACACTTACGTACAAAGTATCTGAAACCGAAAGACCTTTGATCGAGTTCAACCTTAAGTCAACTCAAGAGTTCCCTCCCCTGCAAAGGGTTCTAGCTGAGAAGAATACTACTGTCCATAGGAGAACTGTTATCTCTACCCCCACCGGTCTAGTCGTCTCTGCACCTACCCCGGCTTCCGCCAAACTAAAAGGGAAGGAAATTCAAATTTGTAACGAGCATGTTACCGTGGAGGGTACAGATCTCCGTGCGAGACCTTCTGTTTTCGAAATTGGGTCCAGCTCAAGGGTTCCACCCCTAACACGGACTCAGAGAAGAAACAGAGGTAGAAAGATTGCTGTGAAAGCCGTAGCCGCCGAAGTTGCTTTCTAGAAGAAATCCCTGAGTACACACCACTACCTGAGTACATACCATTGCCTGAGTATACACCGCTTTTGGAAGGAAGTAGATTCCATCCCCTCTCCGCCGCAGCTGACGAGGAAAATGTCCGCAAGATTGCTTCCGCATTACCTCGACCCGCATACTATAGCGACAGCCGAAAGAAAAGGGCAAGGACTACACCATTTGCCCGACTACAGACTGTGATAGAGAAGCTAGCAAAGAAAGAGAAATGTCTTGTATCAGAAATTTTAAGAAGGATAGGGCGGGTGCCAGCCAAGTCCCGTCTTGGGCCGCGAGTAGAACCCGTTAGCGCCGCAGAAAAGCCGAATAAGAAGATGAAGGCTAGTCCACCTGTTATTGTTTCAAGATTACGGATCGTGGAGGATACCACCTTCTAAGCATTCGACCGACGGACCATCCGGTCCTAGGCCTTCCGCCGCTAGAAGGATGGTATGGCGTCCTACTACTGGCCAATTAAGACCGAAACAGCGACCTGAAAAGGAAAGTCTCGTCAGGAGACTCGAGTCCGAAGAAAGCGCCACCGCAATGAAGGGGACTCCCAAGAAGGAAATCCAATATCCATCGCACGATAACTGCGAAACCGCACGAAAAAGACCATTGGAGGACGCTATGGAAAAGCTAAGAACCGACATTCAATGATTGGCAAGAGAAAAAGAAGAAAAGTTTGGAGATGAAGTTGACTCGTTGGAGTTCATGGATGACGAATATGTGGAGATCAACATGGTCGAGACACGAGCATCGTCAGCTTCGCAAGGTGCTCCGGCAGCTGTGGAGAGAGATGAACCGGAAGCATTAAGAGCACAAATTCGAGAAAAAGATGATACAATCTCTCAAATGGTAAAAGGATGGAAGAGATGGTCGCAGCCTCTAGCCACTCTTCGCAGTCGTGCTCAACCCCCAAGAGAAACGCCTCCGAAGTTATTCATATTACAGATGGAGGAAAAGAGATTCCAGAGAAAGACTCTACTCAGAATATGATTCCAGAGAAGGACATCAAGAACATGGTAGAACAACAGGTGCGAGAAGTCTTAGCACACTCTAAGAGCGGAGCATCTATTCAGACGGGTAGACCCTACCCCGAAGAATTTGATGCAGTACAATACCCAAAAGGCTTCGTACCACCTCTGTTCAAGACTTTTGATGGTACCGGAAATCCTCGACAACATGTTGCACATTTTCGTGCTAGTTGTTGCAACGCCGGTGGAAGTGACGCCTTACTCTTCCGATAATTCGTCAGCAGCCTGTCAGGAATCGCCTTCGATTGGTATGCAGAGTTACCGAACGGTTTGAGAAAGACATTTTCGTAATTAGAAAACCTCTTCGTGAAACGGTTTGCCGAGCTCAAGCACCATATCACCATCGGTGACTTAGTGGTGGAGAAACGGAAACGTAACGAGACTTTAGTGGACTACATACTTCGATGGAGAAACCTAAGCATGAAGTGTGAGCCACAGCCTACAAGAGCAAAGATGCAGTCGGTATCTTGCTTAAAAGCATTCACGGCCCGATAAGACTTCTCCTTAAGGGATTTACAATTAAGACTTTCGAGAAGTTGTTAAGCAAGGCCGGAAGCTTGCAAGAGGAAGCGAAACAACTAAGTTTCGTCGACAAAACAGACAAACAGAAGCCTACGAAGACATTTGAAAAGAAATTCGGGATCGTCGCGGCAGTTGATAAGGGCAAACAGCCAATGCAAATACAGCCGGAGCAGCCGCAGTCCAGCTATCAACAACCTCAACAGAACTACCAACAACCTCAACCAAGTTATCAGCCAACCCAACAATATGAGCAACCGCCTCGCCCACAGCGCACGCTAAAGGAGCTCATAAATAGAGAATACCCATTCAAGAATGAGGCAGTGCCAAAGATGTTCCGCAGCTTGATGAAGACTTCGGATTTTCGATCGCCGTAACCCAAGAAGCCAGAAGAAGTTAATAAGAAGGACCATCCCAAATACTGCCCTTACCACCAGATGCTTGGGCATAAGATAGAGGATTGCATCACCTTCAAGAGTTGGCTTGACAACAATCTCCGAAACGGGAATATAACAATCCTGAAGGAATACATGAAAGAACCCCAGAAAGGAGGTTCTATCAATGTTATTTCAACGGATCCCGTTATTCCGATAGACCCTTACACAACTGATGATGGATGGAGTACCGCTTGGACGAAGTCATCAAATAAAATTTTGGATCGCATCCAGGCCGCTTCGGCACATGCTTCAATTCAAAGTTTGAAACCTGTCGAGCCGGCGTTATTGCTTGCAATTGAAGAACCGCCCCAGGAAGAAAAGATCATAGAAAAAGAAGGAGATCGAAGAATAAGAAAAGACCGAGGCTCCCAAGAATAGGCTAGGGGCTGCTTATCCTAGGATGGTTGTTTCCGATTCGGGGGAAAATTCCTCGAACCTCCGACTCTGTATGATTATTTGCTCGCTCCGGCGGGATCTTATAATGATAAGAGTTATGGCGTTGGCTACGTTTTGACTGTTTCTAATGATTACGTAACTAACGACAACCAATTTAATCCGGATCCCGATTTCGATACCAATAACAATTCTCAAATCATACACAACCTCGACAATCACGATGACAAAGGAGACATTCACCAAGAAGGCTACGAAAGTTCAACAAGCGATGAATCTATTTGTGAATTTCAAGGAACTCCAATCACAATAGAGTTAGAGCTTTCAGATTCCGAAGCAACTCCAGAAGAACCTGTCATGTCGATTCAAAAGGAGACACCTGCAAACTCGACACCGCATTCAGAAGAAATCACAGAAGTCAACTTAAGAAGCAGAAGGGTTCTACCTCCGAGAATGGGTCCAAAAGACAAAGGAAAGAAGGTGGTTGTTCAGGAAGAATCAACCCCAGCAGAAGAATTGCCCATTCGGGAAGAAACTGAAACACACGGTAACAAAGTGGACTATAATGTGCTAGCCCGTCTTAGGAAACTACCAGCCAAACTGAGCATCTACGACGCTCTCATCTTATCAAAAGAGATGAGGGAAGCTCTGATCAAGGCCTTACTTGATCCAGAGATTTGTTTAGCTCAGATGGCCGGAGATTCCTTGGACGAGGTTTGCTCGTTAAAGGAACAAGCCGAGGTGTTACCTTCACGAACGCTGATCTACTACTCGGGACGCTCGATCACAACCGACCGTTGTACATTTCGCTTACAATCGGAAAATTTACGCTCTCCGTAGTATTGGTGGATCCAGGAGCATCAATCAACAAAATGAATCTTCTGGACGCTAGCATACTTGGAAATCGATGCTCGCGAGCTTCGAGGCGGACAAGATGTTATTAAGAGGATTCAACCGTAAAGGACAAAGAGCCCTTGGATCAATAACACTGTTGATGAAGACCGGTGACTTAGCAAAGACAACCGCAAAATTCCATATAATTGATTCTGAAACATCGTTCAACGCGCTACTGGGCCGACCATGGATACATGAGAATCGGATGGTACCGTCGTCTCTGCATCAGTGCATAAAATACTACGAAGGAGGAGAATAGTGCATTAAGGGTGATTTGCAACCTTTCTCCGTACATGAGATTGGAGTCCACGAAGATGCGACTTATTACGCACCTCCGAAGAAAACAATCTTCTCCGTAAACACCGTGCCAAATGAAGCAAAAGAAATTCAAGACGATGAAGAACCTGAAGTTCTAGTCCAACGAGTCACTCACCACTCCCTTACGGCGAGATGGTGAAGGTTTCTTCGTAACTCGCATCCGAGGTCGAGGCCGGGGACGAGGTCGTGGAAGAGACATTGGGATAGTTGGACAGAAAAATCCAATGATCAACGTTGATTGGGAGAACAGCTCTGAGGAAGAAGAGGAAGTCAAGAAAGAAGCAGCTACAATAAACCGGAAAAAACCACAATTCAAGATTTCTCTCGAAGATGAAAGGAACGAAGAATACAAATCGATGTACGAGAAGATTAACCACTATGTACACACTATGACCCTGACCCCGATCCAGTCTAATAAGATCGAGGGTATGGTGGTCAAGGAAGTACATAGCAGCGGTGCAAAGCCAATCAAATTTTACCGTGGCACTTCTTCTTCCAATACCGAAAGCGATGTACAATTCGAAGATGTCACTTCTTCCGAATTAATGGAATTATCTTTTGAGTGGTACTCTCCCCGTGTTCAAAATTTAATTCGGCCGTGGTGTCTTACCTCGACAATGGACAAAAGGTCGATCACAACACTTCGAAAAATTATGGAACAATGCCGGTCGGCCTCCCAATTCAAAGCATGGTCTCGGATTCGGCACAGTAGGTTCAGTTGACGATACAGAATTTTGCTTGGTTGTCACTTGTGAATCTAATGAAGACTGTTTGGAAACTACATAAGATCTTGAAGATCTACAACTTGGAGATGCTCCTCCAGAATTTGAAGAAGAAATCAAATCTATAATAGATGAGTTAATGGAAGTTAACTTAGGTACTAACGAAAAGCCTAGACCAACCTTTGTTAGCTCCTTACTCAATAAAGAGGATTCTGAGGAAATGATTGAGCTATTAATGGAATTCAAGGACTGTTTTGCTTGGAGTTACGACGAAATGCCGGGATTAGCTCCGTAAGTTGCAGTTCACGAGCTAGGAGTGGATCCTACTTCCGTTCCAATCGACAAGCTTCCGAACAATGCGTCTAGAAATTGAACAACAAGTAATAACCGAAGTTAAGAAGCTAATCGACGCTAAATTTGTCCGTGAAGAACAATACCCTACTTGGCTAGCCAATGTGGTACCGATTAGGAAGAAGAATGGTCGGATCGAATCTGCGTGGATTTCGCAGACTTGAACAAAGCATGTCCGAAAGATGAATTTCCACTACCAATTCCGAGTTAATGATCGACATCGCTTCGACACATGAAATATTCTCTTTCATGGATGGATCTTCGTGATACAACCGGATAAAGATGGCACTCGGAAGACGAAAAGCTCACGGCATTCGTGACACCAATCGGAGTGTATTGCTACACAAGAATGCCATTCGGACTAAAGAACGCAGGAGCAACATACCAAAGAGCAATGACAAAGATTTTTGATGAGCTCATTCACAACCAAGTTGAGTGCTATGTGGATGATGTGGTCATCAAAAGCAAACTGAAGGGAGATCACCTGTATGATTTGAGAATTGTCTTCGAGCGACTAAGGCAATACAACCTTAAGATGAATCCCTTAAAATGCGCCTTCGACGTCACCTCCGGGAAATTCTTAGGATTCGTTGTCCGACATCGCAGGATCGAAATTGATCCGGAAAAGATTAAAGCTATCTTAGAAATGCTGCATCCCAAAACCTTAAAACAGCTACGATCCTTTCAAGGGAAGCTGGCATATCTTCAACGCTTTATTTCGAACTTGTCAGGTAGGTGTCAGCCCTACTCGGCATTAGTTAAAAAGGACGCCAAATTCGTTTGGGAAGAAAAATGCCAACGGGCCTTCGAGGACATTAAACAATACTTAATGACACCTCCTGTCTTAGCAGTCCTGAGCCTCGTGTAGACTATCGATACTTTATACCACGGCTCTAGACGACTCCTTGGAGCCCCGTTAGCCTGTGTCAATGATGAGGGGAAAGAAAATGCTCTTTACTATTTAAGCCGTCGTTTGATTCCGATGGAAGTAAAGTATCCTCCAATCGAGAAGCATTGTTCGGCCCCGATCTTCGCCGCCCAAAAGCTCGAGCATTACATGCTCTCTCATAAGGTCAACCTCATCTCGAAAGTTAATCCGTTGCAATATTCGATGACCCGTCCAACACTTTCCGGCGGACTTGCCGTGTGGTCGATGATACTATTGCAATTCGACATAACTTTCGTTCCTCTCCGTGCCGTAAAGGGACAAATCCTAGCGCATTTCCTTACAAGACACCCTTTGCTCGGCAGAATCACCTCTCAACGACGACTTGCCGGATGAGCAGTATAATGAACCTAGAAGACACCGATGATCGACGTTGGGAACTATACTTCGACGGAGCGTCCTCAGCACGTAAAGACAAAGAATTGCAAACGATAAGTGCCCGTAAAGGCAGAATCGGACTAATCTTTATAACACCGGAGCGAGGGATGTTAAGGTACTCCTACCATTTAACAGAACCGTGCACAAACAACGAGGCAGAATACGAAGCCCTCATAACAGGACTAGAACTGACCATTCAAATGGGATTAACGGATATCAACATCTATGGAGATTCTCAGTTGATCATTCAACAGGTCGCAGGACAATACAGAATTTTAAAGCCAAGACTCGAGCAATACTTTCAGTATGCCATGAAACTGTTGGAAAAAATTCCGAATGTAACAATCTACAAGATCCCCAGAAGAGAAAATGCTCTCGCGGATGCGCTGGCTCGCCTTGCAAAAGAATTTTCATGCTTACAAGATGAGTCAGTTGAAGTGTCAGTTCAAGGACGACAGGTCCTATCACAGCTCGACATGAATATGATACAGAAATCAGAAAAAGCAGAGGAATCGACTGCAGCAGGTGACGGAAAACACAGAAGATTGGCGTCAGCCGCTAGTAGACTACCTGCAAACAGGGAAATTACCAGACGATAAGTCATTAGCACATCAAATCAAAAAAAGAGCTCTGTCTTACGCATTAATAAACAATACATTATACAAAAGGTTTTTTGATCAGATGTGGTTAAGATGCCTGAGCGGGTCTGAGGCTCGTGAAATTGTCAAAGAAGTGCATTCAGGACTTTGTGGCGCTCATCGACTGAGTCCGAAAATGAAAATGAAAATTAAAAGACTAGGGTATTATTGGCCCTCGATGATGACCGATTGCATGAAAATTGCCAAAAGTTGTCACCAGTGTCAAGTGCACGGAGTGGTTCTACACCAACCTCCAAACGTGCTACATCCGCCATTTGAGTGTTGGGGCACAGATATAGTGGGTCCGATAGAACCACCTTCTTCAAGAGGACATCGCTTCATCCTTGCAGCTACAGATTATTTTTCTAAATGGGCAGAAACAATTCCACTCAGAGAAGTAAAGGCACACCACGTGCTACAATTTTTCAAAAATCAAGTTGTTTACCGTTTCGGAGTATCGCGCAGAGTCATTTCAGATAATGGGTCCGCATTCAGAAGTACAAAAATCAACAATTTTGTCAGAAGACATGGAATCGATTGGCGATATTCAACGATCTACTACCCAAGAGCAAACGGCTTGGCCGAGGCTTTTAATAAAACTCTCGTTCAGATTTTAAAGAAAACTTTGGTTGACAATAAGAAAAATTGGCACGAGAAGTTGTTAGAAGCCTTATGGGCCTACAGGACAACTTTCAGGACTCCTACTCAGTCTACACCTTACACTTTGGTGTACGGGTCCGAGGCAGTTTTACCTTTAGAGGTTCAACTTCCATCACTCAGGATCGTAGTTGCAAATAAAATTACTACAGAAGAAAATGCCAGATTATGACTGGAAGAACTGGAAAACCTGGAAGGGAGAAGACTTGCAGCGCAACAAAATTTGGAACTGTACCAAGCTAAGATGATCCAGGCCCATGATAAACTGGTCCGCCCAAGAACTTTCAAAGTTGGTGACTTAGTTCTTGTTCTCAGAAGACCTATTCTTGCACATTGCAAGCAAGGAGGCAAATTTGAACCAACTTGGGAAGGGCCGTTTCTAGTTGAGGCAGTCTACTCAAGAGGCTCCTATCAACTTGTGAATTGCCAAGGAGAACGACAAATGCTTCCAATCAACGGATGATATTTGAAGAAGTATTACGCAACTTGATGTTTCAAAGGGTGGCCACTAAAACTATCCCTAGAAACACGGGTAAAGTAATCACTTTGTGACAGGGTCCGAACCCAAAAACATAAAAAATGGATAAAAAATATATGTGCTAAAAATAAAATATATGAAAATCATAATAATAAAGTTTTACCCTTCCTTTCAAATTAAATCTTGTTCTTGATCTTTCTCCATCTTTTCCTACTTTCCTTAAAAATTAAAATTGGAGTAAGTGAATAAGAATCTTCAGTGATAAATACTTTCTTAATGTTCTTGTTCTTAGTACAACCCCTGATCTTTTCCTTATCTTTTGTGCAGGGAAATGTCGAACGGGCGGTTGGTCCTAAACTTTAGAAATGGTGTGAGTCTCGCACTTGATGAAAGGGGTGAAGGATGGAGCAGTGATAGAGATTGACTCGGACTTCACACCGACTCGGCTTACAATACGAAGAAAATGATTGGATCCCGACTGATCGAGAAGAACTTCACGACCAAACAGATGATGAAAGTGGGAGGCCCGAGCCACCAATCCAACAACAAGAAAAGAAAAACAAACGCCGCAGAAGATAAGAAAATTATGTCCGTGGTTGCTACAGCAGAAGGTAGGCTTGTCAGTGCTGCGCCCGCAGAAATTCAAGATGTAAGAAGAGCTACTCTCACTGCTACCCAGCGACGAAATAAGAATCGTCGTATTCGCAAAATGTTGACCAAGTTAGCAGAAGATCAACATGGACAGACGGTGGGTACTATTAGTGCAAATGCCCCAAAGAGACCGGTTCGCCAGGAACCAGAAAGAAGAAAGCCAACTCCAAAAAGGTTGGAACAGATGAAAGAAATACCAGGGAGAGCAGAAATAGAGTCGGTGCCTCAACGCCGAGCAGATATACCAGACCCGAGGAGTCTTGTTGCGAAAGCAACCCCGGAGGATGTCCCTACGGAGACTATCCCCGAGGAGCCGAGACATGTAGGAGAACGTGCTGGGGTTGAGCCATACATCCCACAGTATGTTACCAGACACCGAGGACATCAGATTATTCCAGAATATGAGCTGGATAAAATGCAGCTAGTTGAAAAGAAGACCTTTGAATACTTTGAAAGGATTGGAGGCGGAAGAATCAACATTTTGGAATGCCTCGAGTTACACACAGGTGTATTCTCAGAGTACGAGCAACAACAGATTGTGGATTGCATTCTAGAACTTCAGAAGATGGGTCGAGCAGTTCGTCTGAGAGAAAAGACTTATTCGGAACCTCGGAAATGGATGCCAGGGAAAGGAAGAGTCACAATACAATGCGGATGTTGCTATAACTTTGCAGAGGACAGAAAAAGAAATCCACCAGGGATACTCCGTCACGGTGAGGTAGATCCCGTGCCGAAAATAATTAAAAGGATGGTGAAAAGAATGATAACGTGGAGGGTACTGCCAGCAGACTGCATACCCAACAATTGCATCATCAACATCTATCAGAAGGGCGACTGCATACCTCCACGCATAGACCACCACGACTTTGTCGGACCTTTCGCACGGTTTCGTTCGTCAACCAAGTGCAATATCATGTTCGGATCCGACCTCCGGATAGCGAGCCCGGGTAAGTTCCGAGGGCCGGTGGAAATACCACTTCCGGTAGGTTCCGTCATGATATTACAAGGAAATGGAGCGTACGTCGCAAAGCATTGCATACCGGGAGTACCGAAGGAGCGGATCTCCGTCACTTTTAGAAGGATGGACGACATAAAGACACCATACCATTTCCGACCGGATCCGGAACCGGAGAGTCTCCGCCCTACGAGTCGTGAGTTACATGGGAGATAGCACACCTCCAAAGCACATCCATGCGGCATTCCTGCCAAGGGTGGCTTGGAAGGTGATGTTATTGACCATGTACCTTACTATTCAGACATGGATTTAACAGATACCTTTTTGGATGGATCAACAAGAGTCATACATAGTCCGTTTTGAGTCATGGATTGTATGAGGAATATTTCAGATCGAGTTGTACGATGTATTTTCAACAAGATTGGAATGAAAGTGACCATGTCACATTTTGCCTTCACCTCTTTTTGTGCAAATTGACTGGGAAACGCCATTAAAGTTAAATGAACTTCGAACAAAGAACAAGAAAGAAAAGGAAAATAAATAAGAGACTCTTTTTCATAAAAATTCGAACATCAAAAAGAATTTCAAATCCACATGAACTTCTACAAACATTCTCTGCACTTTACAATATGTTTTCACAATCTCTGCATTCATAAATCTCAAGAATATGTTCAATCTCGCATTCATAAAACTCGCATTCCCAAATATCAGCAAAATCTTTCTCAAATCTCAAAGCATAAGCCAAATCTCAGTAAAATTCTTCATAGTCATAAGCATAAATCAAATATCAACAAAATTTTTCATAACCACCGCATAAACCGAATCTCGACGAAAATTCCCCATGGACCTCGATAAAACTTTCCTCAATCTCTCGCATAAATAAATTTCAACAAAATTCTTCGGTCTCGACGATAAGTCAACAAAATTCTTCAATGTCTCCGCACTCGCGGAATCTCCGCAATTCTCGGCATTCGGGATAGCTTCCGCCCTACTCCCATCTCAGCAATCTCAGCATTCGAGATAGGCTTCTGCCCTACTCCCATCTCTGCAATTCTCTGCATTTCAGGATAGGCTTCCGCCCTACTCCCATCTCAGCAATCGGGATAGGCTTCCGCCGTACTCCCATCTCAGCATTGGGGATAGGCTTCCGCCCTACTCCCATCTCATCAATCTCAGCATTCGGGATAGGCTTCCGCCCTACTCCCATCTCAGCAAATCTCAGCATTCGGGATAGGCTTCCGCCCAACTCCCATCTCAGCAAATCTCAGCATTCGGGATAGGCTTCCGCCCTACTCCCATCTCAGCATTCGGGATATGCTTCCGCCCTACTCCCTTCTCAGCAATTCTTAGCACTCGGGATAGGCACAGTCCTACTCCTTTCTCAGCAATCTCAAAATTTGACCCTCTCAGCAAGAAATCGAAATTAAAACACTCGCATTTCGGATAGGCTTTGTCCTATTCTTCCTCGGCATTTGGAATAGGTTCGATCTCGCTTCCTTCTCAACTTACAAATGCATCCGGGTGGGCCTTAGCTCTACTCTTTTCTCCGCATAAAATCAAGTTGAAACTCAAATCGAAATTCAAACTCAAAATTAAAACTCGAGACAGAAAATGAAACGAACCTAAGATCCAATCTCTTGAAATCTTGTGATCTGAAATTCACCTCCTTTTTCTCCAGCGAGAGTTCTGGAATCTTCAGTCTTGGAGATTTACCTAATACTTCCAGTGGAAATTTCTTACACTTCATCCTAAGTTTGTCACTTGGACATCTGTGTTGGTTTTGTTGATCTCTTTGGTCAACGCCAATACGCGCGGTGTGCTTGGTTAGCACACCACACCTATTGGGGGTCCATTTGTTGACCTCATCTTTGATGAGGTCTTCTCTTCTCTCTTTAGCACTTAGGATCTAGCCTTAGGCTTTTGCTTTGACCATCCTAGAGGACTAGAATTGGGACCCACCCCTTAGAAATTTGAACCATTTCTTGTCTCTCTACAAACCCCACAAGATTGATTATAGACCCCTAATCACCTAGAGGGTTGAAATCAAATGTGAAGGTTTAAAAGATGAGTTCCCTATAGGACTCTTTGGCCTTAGGACCACCCTGGGTGGCTTGGTCTGGTGAGGGTTGACTTACACACCCACTACACTCACACTCTACACTCTCACACACACAATCCAAATCCTAAAACCACACCCATACCTAACTTGACTCCTTGACTCATGTAGGTAGTTCATATGGATGGACCCCTGGTTAAGAGAGTTATGAACAACATAGTGAATGCCTCCAATGAGTCCTCTCATGGCTCATATAGGTTTAATATGACTTCATGGCTCAACCAAAGTGCTTCCATTTCACTCATATTTGATCAATCTTCTTTTTTCAAAATTTCAATTTTTGACCCCGGGAACCCTACACCTATCAAACCTACCAAAAGCCCTTAAAATTGCCCAAATCCTCCAAAATTTCCAAATCACCCAAAATTCCCCAAAATTAACCTTAAACATTTCCCTCCACTCAAATTGATCATCAATAGCCAAAAATACCAAAAATTCCAAAAATACCCCCAATACCCTCCAAATACTCAAAATACCCCTCTTGACCCAAAAAATCCAAAAATTCAGAAAATTCCCAGAAAATTCCAGAAAATCCCAAATATTCCCAATTTTATTTTGTCCAACTACATCATGGTCCAATTTTGTAAATTTACCCCACTTTTACCAAAACCCCCAATTTAGCTCATTCTTAACCCAAGTGAACCCAATGTCAAACCAAACCTACCCAATTGACCCCAATTTTGGTCCAATTCAATTCTAAACTTCAATTCAATATCCACAATATCAATCTAGACCAAATACAAGTCCAATTTGATTGACATTTGGGTCCAATTTCACTTTTGAGCTTAAGGCCCAATTTGGACCAATGACCCAAACTTAGCCCAAACCAAACCAATTCAACTCCAATTAACCCCAAACCTTTTCTAAACCTCCCCTAACATCCCCATAAACAAAATACTAACATGATTTGCCCAAAATTTGGACCCAAACTCTACTCAAATTCAACCCAAAACCAAAAAGCCCAATTTTGACCTAAATCCAAACCTAACCCAAATAAGCCCAAATCCCAAAACCAAAACCCAACCAAAGTTGAAACCTTTTTGAAACACTCCCATAAACATCACATTTAAATACAGAAAAATCACATTTTCTCCTCTAATGTCTTAATTGACATGTGAGTGAAGCCACATAAAAATTTTAAATTCATTTAAGCTCAATTTAGTGAGTTATGGAATTATTAAGCTTGAAGGGCAAAATGGTAATTAAAACTTTCAACCTCTAATTAAAATTTTAGGTTTAATAAAATGAAAGAGTAAAATAGTTGATCTTAATTTGATTTGGATGATCGAAATTTTAATAATTAAAGAGTAGAAACCCATCAATCAATTTTATGAATAAACCTTAATTAATCAATTAATTGAATTTGGAAGATTAATAAAAATTGAAATTATTAAAATAGGAATATTATTTAAGAAGATATTTATTCTTCAATTTAAAAATCCCTAAATTAATCACTTCGATAATATTTAATTCCTAATGATAATCTAAATTTAAGACTTAAAATACTAAAAGACTTAGTCATTAAATTAAATTAAAAATTAAAATATTCAAACTAAATTAAATCAAAATTTCAATTAAACTAATACTTTAACAATTCAATTAAATCATCTTTAAAACATAAAAAAATAAAAATATAAAAATATAAAATAAAATATTAAATTAAAATTAAAATAAAATAAAATTAAAATTTAAATTAAAATTAAAGTAAATTAAATCAAATTAAATTAAATTAAATTAAAACATATTAAATTAAATTAAATTAAATAAAAAATTAAATTAAAATAAAAATCAAAACTAAAATAAAAATAAAATTAAATTAAAATTAAATCAAACTAAATTAAATTAAATTAAATTAAATTAAATTAAATAGAATTAAATATAACATCACTTAAGACATAAAGAATTCAAAATGAAATCTAAAACAACTTGAACACTATTTCAAACTTAAACCCATTAATTAAAATTAAATTAAATCACAAATCACTAAAACATCATTTGCCCTTAAAAGCTCTTGTTATCATAACTCCCAGATGGAGCATTAGGTGAAGTGACACTTCACTCATAGGATATTCAAACATCTTAGTTCACTGAGCAAAAGAACAAAACTTAATTAAACCTCGGATGATTACTTCACCTGATTAATTAAATCCATTTGGACTTAGAACAATCCTAGCAATATTGAAAAGTTGTTTAAGACTCGTCTTAAGCACTTCCTCAATATGATAGGATGTTTATAAGAACAATTGAACTTAATTGTTCTTTGATGAAGAAAATCGTCCTTAAACCAAAATACAAGAACATAGACGTCATAGGAGATGACTAGCTATAGGACTAGGACTTTGATAGACAACCAAAACCTTTCCCTTAGCTTTACCTAGGTACTTGTTGAAATATTTAAATGACTTAACATGTGTTTTAAGTGCAGCTTGGGATGACGGGAAGACCCTCCGGGTACGCTTTTATTTTATTGCAATTTACTTTATTGCAAATGTACTCTACTTTTCTTGCATGATAAACAACTCGTTGCATGAAAACCAAAACCTTTAGGATAGTCCACTGAACCGAAACTAAAACTAAATTAAAAATCACTGCAAGATAAAATTCACCGCCACAACATTTCAAAATATAAAACAACTCGAAATTTAATCACAAACGAACAACGGAACTACGATTGCAACTAAATTAAAACGTCTCGTTGAATGATCGGGAATACCTCGGATGATGTAACCCACGTGTTGCTAACGAGATTTCCCACGGTCTAAATGAAAGTGTGGAACTCATTCGGTTGAGTTTAGCAAATTCATCCGGACTAAGTGAATTCGATGAAAATAACGATGCTTAGGGATGACGGAACCGTGGGATCCTAATCGGTTTTGCTATAATCAACTTTAAGATTTGTTTTAATTAAAATATTAAAAACACTTGGATTTTAAGATTTCTAAACCAAAACACTTCTCTCATCTCCTCGATTTATGACTTCTAAAACTAAACCTCTGCGACGACGAAGGAGCTCGGAGCATGGTGGGCAGAGCACGGCCATCGTCATCAACAAAACTCGGGTCTACATCAGCTAAACATTCCTAGAATTAAACAACAAATCCATAGGATTTCGAGGTAGTTTGCCTAGTGCAACATAAATCCTCAACTCTTCGTTGGGCATTTGCATGATCATGTTATGTAAATTCAGCCCTAACCAGTCTTAAGACTCCGAGGTAGTCGTTCGGTATGACATAAACCCTCACATCTTCGAGGCTATTTGCATGACTGCGTCATGCAAATATAAGTCATAATTAATTAAAATTGATAGGATGGAAACATTAAGTAAATTTCCAAATTGAAGCCAAACCATAGGATAGTGTGGGAAGTTGCCAAGATTCTTCTTGGATCCTCAGCTTCTCCTACTTCTCTTCCTTTTGGACTCCTGAAAATAAATGTTCCAAATTTGAGCTAATCCCTTTTGAAATTTCAAAAATCCAATCCTTTGAAAACCTTAAACTTTGAAATTCTTGAGAGAAAAACCACTGATCATTATCGAGAGTTTTCTTAAATGATTCACTTCATTTAAGATGTAATTAACTATAGGGCTTGCCCTTATAGGGAACTTTAAGAACCCAGGTAATATAAACCCTGCTTAATTCCTTTATATTAAGAAGGGGAACTTGTCGGCTTATAAAATTGGTTCGTAGACCAAACGGATGTCACAAATCTTCTAGTTTATTTAACCGAGCCCCATCATCAAGCGATGTATGTACTACTCTCCGGGATAGATATACGGTTTGTGGTGCGGTGCTAGTTTATATAAACTATTCGGGATGTGAGATCAGTTTGATTTCATATCTTAAAATTTTCAATTTTAAAATTATTTTCAAAATCAAATACTACTTTTCAAATTATTTATTTAAATTAAATTAAAAATTCACCGACAATTTCTGTAGGCGACCTCTTTTCAAAAATACAACACTCAACTTAAAAATATGCCGACATACCTAAGTTAACTTCCATTAACTCATCTATCGTAGATTTGATTTCTTCTTCGACTTCCGGTGGAGCGTCTCCAATTTGTAGATCTTCAAGATCTTCTGTAGTTTCCAAGCAGTCTTCATTAGATTCACAAGTGACAACTAAGCAAAATTCCGTATCGTTAACTGAACCTACTGTGCTGAATCCGAGACCATGTTTTGAATTGGGAGGCCGACCGGCATTATTCTATAATTTTTCGAAGTGTTGTGATCGACCTTTTGTCCATTGTCGAGGTAAGACACCAAGCTGAATTAAATTTTGAACACAGGGAGAGTACCACTCAAAAGGTAATTCCATTAATTCGGAAGAAGTGACATCTTCAAATTGTACATCACTTTTAGTATTGGAAGAAGAAGTGCCACGGTAAAATTTGATTGGCTTTGCACTGCTGCTATGTACTTCTTTGACCACCATACCCTCGATCTTATTAGACTGGATCGGGGTCAGGGTTATAGTGTGTACATAGTGGTTAATCTTCTCGTACATCGATTTGTATTCTTCGTTCTTCTCATCTTTGAGAGAAATCTTGAATTGTGGTTTCTTCCGGTTTATCGTAGCTGCTTCTTTCTTGATTTCCTCTTCTTCCTCAGAGCTATTCTCCCAATCAATGTTGATCATCGGCTTTTTCTGTCCAACTGTCTCAGTGTCTCTTCCACGACCTCGTCACCGGCCTCGACCTCGGATGCGAGTTCTGGAGAAAACTTCAACATCTCACCGTAAGGGAGTGGTGAGTGACTGTTGGACTAGAACTTCAGGTTTTTCATCGTCTCGAACTTCTTTCGCTTCATTTAGCATGGTGTTTCTGGAGAAGATTGTTCTCTTCGGAGGTGCGTAATAAGCTGCATCTTCATGGATTCCAATCTCATGTACGGAGAAAGGTTGCAAATCACCTTTAATGCACTGTTCTCCTCCTTCATAGTATTTTATGCACTGATGCAGAGATGACGGTACCATTCGGTTTTCATGTATCCATGGCCGGCCCAGTAGAGCGTTGAACGATGTCTCAGAATCAATTATGTGGAATTTTGCGGTTGTCTTTGCTAAGTCACCGGTCTTCATCAACAGTGTTATTGATCCAAGGGCTCTTTCTCCTTTCACGGTTGAATCCTCTTAGTAACATCTTATCTGCTTCAAGCTCGCGAGCATCAATTTCCAGGTATGCTAGCGTCCGAAGATTCATTATGTTGATCGATGCTCCTGGATCTACCAATACCTTGGAGAGCGTAAATTTTTCGATTGTAACTGAAATGTACAATGGACGGTTGTGATCAGCTGTCCCAAGTAGTATATCACTGTCCGTGAAGGTAACACCTCGTTGTTCCTTTAACGAGCAAACCTCATCTAAGGAATCTTCGGCCATCTGAGCTAAACAAATCTCTTGATCAAGTTAGGCTTTGACCAGAGCTTCCCTCATCTCTTTTGATAAGATGAGAGCGTCGTAGATGCCCAGTTTGGATGGTAGTTTCCTAAGATGGGCTAGCATGTTATAGTCCACTTTGTTATCATGTGTCTCAGTTTCTTCTCGGATGGGCAATTCTTCTGCTAGGGTTGATTCTTCCTGAACAACCACCTGCTTCCCTTTGTCTTTTGGACCCATTCTTGGAGGTGGAACCCTTCCGCTCCTTAAGTTGACTTCTGTGATTTCTCTTGAATCTGGTACTGAGTTTACAGGTGTCTCCTTTTGGATCGGCATGACAGGTTTTTCTGGAGTTGCTTCGGAATCTGAAAGCTCTAACTCTATTGTAATTGGAGTTCCTTGAAATTCACAAATAGATTCCTCGCTTGTTGAACTTTCGTAGCCTTCTTGGTGAATGTCTCCTTTGTTATCGTGATTGTCGAGGTTATGTATGATTTGAGAATTGTTATTGGTATCAAAATCGAGATCCGGATTAGATTGGTTGTCGTTAGTTACGTAATCGTTAGAAACAGTCAAAACGTAGCCAACGCCATAACTCTTATCATTATAAGATCCCGCCGGAGCGAGCAAATAATCATACAGAGTCAGAGGTTCGAGGAATTTTTCCCCTGAATCGAAAACAACCATCCTAGGATAAGCAGCCCCTAGCCTAGCCTTAGGAGCCTCGGTCTTTTCTTCTTCTACGATCTCCTTCTTTTCTATGATCTTTTCTTCCTGGGGAGGTTCTTCAATTGCAAGCGATAGCGCCAGCTTGACAGGTTTCAAACTCTGAGTTGAAGCATGCTCCGAAGCGGCCTGGATGAGATCCAAAATTTTCTTCGATGACTTCGTCCAAGCGGTACTCAATCCATCATCAGTTGTGTAAGGGTCTATCGGAACAATGAGATCCGTTGAAATAACATTGACAGAACCTCCTTTCTGGGGTTCTTTCATGTATTCCTTCGGGATCGTTATGTTCCCCTTTCGGAGATTGTTGTCAAGCCAACTCTTGAAGGTGATGCAATCCTCTATCTTATGTCCAAGCATCTGGTGGTAAGGGCAGTTGGTCGGGATGGTCCTTCTTATTAACTTCTTCTGGCTTCTTGGGTTCTGGCAGTCGAAAATCCGAAGTCTTCATCAAGATGCGGAACATCTTTGGCACTGCCTCATTCTTGAATGGATATTCTCTATTTATAAGCTCCTTTAACGTGCGCTGCAGGCGAGACGGTTGATCATGTTATTGAGTTGGCTGATAACCAGGTCGAGGTTGTAGGTAGTTCTGTTGAGGTTGTTGATAGCTAGACTGCGGCTGCTCCGGCTGTATTTGCATTGGCTGTTTGCCCTTATCGACTGCCGCGATGATCCCGGATTTCTTTTCAAATGTCTTCATAGGCTTCTGTTTGTCTGTTTTGTCGACGAAACTTAGTTGTTTCGCTTCCTCTTGCAAGCTTCCGGTCTTGCTTAACAACTTCTCGAAAGTCTTAATTGTAAATCCCTTAAGGAGAAGTGCTATCGGGCCGTGAATGCTTTTAAGCAAGATACCGATCGCATGCTTGCTCTTGTAGTCGTGGCTCACACTTCATGCTTAGGTTTCTCCATCGAAGTATGTAGTCCACTAAAGTTTCGTTCGTTTATGTTTCTCCACCACTAAGTCACTGATGGTGATATGGTGCTGAGCTCCGGCAAACCGTTTCACGAAGAGGTTTTCTAATTCTGAAAATGTCTTTACTGAACCGTTCGGTAACTCTGCATACCAATCGAAGGCGATTCCTGATAGGCTGCTGACGAATTATCGGAAGAGTAAGGCGTCACTTCCACCGGCGTTGCAACAACTAGCACAAAAATGTGCAACATGTTGTCGAGGATTTCCGGTACCATCAAAAGTCTTGAACAGAGGTGGTACGAAGCCTTTTGGGTATTGTACTCGCATCAAATTCTTCGGGGTAAGGCCTACCCGTCTGAATAGATGCTCCGCTCTTAGAGTGTGCTAAGGCTTCTCACACCTGCTGTTCTACCATGTTCTTGATGTCCTTCTCTGGAATCATATTCTGAGTAGAATCTTTCTTTGGCTGATCATCTCCGTTAACGGATGTAATCTCTTTTCCTCCATCTGTAATATGAATAACTTCTGGAGGCGTTTCTCTTGGGGGTTGAGCCTGACTCTGAAGAGTGGCTAGGGCTGCAGCCATCTCTTCCATCCTTTTTGCCATTTGAGAGATTGTATCATCTTTTTCTCGAATTTGTGCTCTTAATGCTTTCGGTTCATCTCTCTCCGCAGCTGCCGGAGCACCTTGCGAAGCTGACGATGCTCGTGTCTCGACCATGTTGATCTCCACATATTCGTCATCCATGAACTCCGACGAGTCAACTTCATCTCCAAACTTTTCTTCTCTTTCTCTTAGAGACCTAAGAAAAATATGGGGTTTGTTCCTAAGTGATTAAAATTCAAAATGTGACATTTTGGTGAATTTTATTATTTTTGTGATTTTCATTATTTTTTAATTATTCAAAATATTAAAATAATGCAAAAAATCAACTTTTTTAGAAAATTGCATTTTTAATTTTCGTAAATTTCCCTGATATCAGAGAGGCTCCAAAACCAATTTGGTGAATTTTTGACAAGTATTTTGCAAGTTATGAATTTTTTAAGTTTAATTTTGGCTAAATGGCTTAATCAACCCATTTGATAGGGCTAACCAAGTCCAATTGACTTCAAACTTTTATGGTGGGTTCCTCTCGATCCTAAAGGTCAGTGGAGAATTGATTTCAAGTCAATTTGATGTATGATTAGCTCTAATTAATTAAAGCTCCATTTTGGGTGTTTAAGCCAATTAGGGTTATTCCAAATGAGTTAACTCAAAACCTATTTTTCCTAGGGTCCTCTGGTTATAATAAACATCACCAAATTTTCCTAGAATTTATCTCACAACATGCTAATTATTGGAATTAAAATACTCAAACTAGCAACCTAGAATTGAAAAATTAATAACTCTTCATAGGGATGGCCTCTGACTTTGGAAAATTCAGGGAATGTTCCCAAATTCAGAGGCTTCAAAAGCCCTATGGTCTCATGCCATGGTGAATTGTATACATGCATGGAGAATTGAAAATGTGCAGAGAGTAAATAAATTATTAAAAATAAAATACTCAATGAAATTGATTGATTTCTTTTCCACATTATTCTCCTCTGTTCACTGAGCAAGAGGGTATTTTTATTTTATTTTTTTTATTTTCCTACACAAAGTTATGCATTTTTGAAGTTTAGGGAATTAAATAAATAGAAAAATAGCCTAATTTCCTACTTATCCACGTGGCGCCAACTCAACTTAGGCATCTCCGAAGCGCCGCGTGTCGTCTTCTGATTCGGCGCCGCCATCTGACTCAGCGCTCCAGGGTCCCGCGGTTCACGTACCAATGCGCTGTCCAGCTCAATCCAGACCGTCCACTCGATACACGCTCGATCCGACGGCTCCTGGTCATCGTCTACGACTGGTGTGCACCCGTGACCGTCAACCTTCTAACCCTAATTTCTCACTCGATTCTCAACGGATTTTCGTGTTCTTATGCTCTATGGATTCGTCTTCGAGGAGACGAACACATCCATACGGTAAACATGTATTTAAATTGACTCAAATTAAATGGAGAATCTCTCGTAAGCTCGGGAAGAAGAGTGAGTCCATACCTTTGCTCGGAGAAGTGAAGCTTCGATCCGAGAGTTGTGCCACCTTCGATTGGGTCCAAGCAAGCTCCGGATGAAGTCCCTCGGCACCAGTGAATTGTCTAGGGAAGATTTCGACCAAGCCCGATCACAAAGCTTGGAGGCCGGAAGCAATGACCGGCCCGGTGAGGGGGCTTTTGCCGGTAAACTTCTTCCCTCGGTCCGGTGAAGGTGTAGGACCAATCAATTTGGGGATTGGTCCACTCGTGAAGAAGTGTCCCGGTTTTTATGCTCGAAATTTGAACTCAAAATTGAGCTCGACTCGGAGGGAATTGGGGCCGGAATCCGATGGGAATCAAATGCTCTATGTGTGGAGAGTGGTCTGGAATGATTTTGGCAGAGTTTCCTTAAGGTTTGTTTGTTCAGCACCTCTTCCATGGCCGAGAGGGGTGGTTTTTAAATAGGAGAGGCTGGAGGCTCTCCCAGGGGGAGTTAGGGACTGGGATCGACCTGCTCTTGGCAAGGGAAGAACAGCTCGCAATGGCCACCGGGCATGGAGCAACTCAACAAGGTGGAATTTCAATGCTTGGCTCCTTCCCATGTCTCGGCCATGGCGTTTTCCGGCGGCCCGGTGGCTGGCCGGCAGGCATGGGTCACCCTCGTGGTCGAGTGGGTCGTGGCTGGAGGTTTGTGCAATCAATCGGCCATGGACATGTGTAAAGGGCTTGGATTAAAATGGTATGGGGGAGAGGCCATTTTGGTTCAAATTGGTCAAGTGCATGGATTGGGCTAGGTGCACCTCCCCATGGCTAGTTTGGGCTGAAGAGAAAGTGGTTTAGGTCAGCTTGATTAGTGGGGAAAGGTCACCATCCAAGTACAATTAAGTTTAAACATGGTTTAGTGGAGACATGGACATGGTTAATCACCTTAAGGGAATATGGAAAGGACCTCCTCCATTTGCCCAAGATAGCATGGTGACATGTAAAGGGCTTTCATGGCTTCCATGTGGCTCATGCATGGCTTCATGGCTTGCCTATGGCTTGCACATAGCTTGGCTTACTTGTATGAAAATGGATTTTGGCATTTTTGATAAATGTATGAGAGGTTAACATGAAGCTTGATTTAGAATAAATTTTTATTTGATTGGAACTTTAGGAATAGTTTTAATTGAAGTCATGATGAAGAAGAGTGTCATATGGGCTTTGTATGAATTTTGGGCCTTTAAAATTTAGTGAAGATGGACTTTTAAAATAGTTTAGGGAAGTGGGCTTTTTGATTTTAGGATGGGCATTTGGGTGAAAATTTTGTGAAGGACCATGTCAAATAAATGTTGCAATTGGTTTAGGGATGTTTCATGAATAGTTTGGAGTCAATTTGGTGTGATTTGGAATTGAATTGGTTTGAATTCGGGTTCATTTGGCAAGTGGGCCAATGTAGGTCAAATTGGGCTAACTTGGGCCAATGTTGGGCTAGTGTTGAAATTGATGTAAAATTAATGTTGGGAAATGTTTATGGGAATGTTTCAAAGAGGTTTTGACTTTGTTTGGGTTTTGATTTTGGGGTTTGGGCTTATTTGGGTTAGGTTTGGGCTTAGGTCAAAATTGGGTCTTTTAGCTTTGGGTTGAATTTGAGTGGGGTTTGGGTCTAAATTTTGGGCAAACCATGTTAGTGTTTTGTTTGTGGGGATGTTAGGGAAGGTTTAGAAAAGATTTGGGGTTAATTGGAGTTGAATTGGGTGAGTTTGAGCTAAGTTTGGGTCATGGGTCCAAATTGAGCTTTAAGGTCAAAAGTGAAATTGGATTCAAATGCCAATCAAATTGGGCTTGAATTTGGTCTAGATTGGTGTTGGGGATATTTAATTGAAGTTTAGAATTGAATTGGACCAGAATTTGGGTCAATTGGGTAGGTTTGGTTTGACATTGGGTTCACTTTGGGTTAAAATGGGTCAAATTGGGGATTTTAACAAAAGTGGGGTAAATTGACAAAATTGGCCCATGGTGTAGTTGGACAAAATGAAATTGGGAATATTTGGGATTTTGTGGAATTTTCTAGGAATTTTCTGAATTTTTTGGATTTTTTGGCTAAGAGGGGCATTTTGGGTATTTGAAGGGTATTGGGAGGTATTTTTGGAATTTTTGGTATTTTTGGCTATGAATGATCAATTTGAGTGGTGTGGGAATGTTTGGGATTGGTTTTGAGGAATTTGGGTGATTTTGGAGAATTTTGAAAAATTTGGGTAATTTCAAGGGTTTTGGGTAGGCTAGGCGGGTGTGGGGTCCCCGGGGTCAAAAATTAAAAAATTGGAAAATTGAAGATTGGGTAAATGTAAGTGGAATGAAATCATTTTGGTTGAGCCATGAAACCATGTTAAGCCTATATGAGCCATGAGAGGACTCATTTGAGACATTCACTATGTTGTTCCTAACCCTCTAGCCGAGGGCTTAGTGGGTTGAGGACCATCCATGTGAATCACCTTCATGAGTCGGGAGGTCAAGTTGGGTATAGGTGTGGTTTTAGGAGGTGTGTGAAAGTGTAGTGTATAAGTGTAGTGTGAGTGTAAGTCAGCCCTTTCACTGCGACCGAGCCACCTGCGGCGATCCTAAGGCCAAAGAGTCCTATAGGAACTCATCCTTTAAACTTCCACATTTGATTTCAACCCTCTAGGTGATTAGGGGTCTACAATCAAGTTTGTGGAGTTTACAGGGAGTTAAGAAGTGGTTTGAATTTCTAAGTTGTGGGTCCCAATTCTAATCCTCTAGGACAGTCAAAGGAAAAGCCTAAGGCTAGATCCTAAGTACTAAAGAGAAGAAGAGAAGACCTCATCAAAAATGAGGTCAACAGTAACATGCTCGTTACAAATTTGAATTTCCTTCCCTTTTAGTTTGGCGGAAGCCGGGGTAGGTGCAAAGACGACTAAACCGATGGGGGTAGAGATAACAGTTCTCCTATGGACAGTAGTATTCCTCTCAGCTGGAACCCTTTGCAGGGGAGGGAACTCTTGAGTTGACTTGAGGTTGAACTCGATTAAAGGTCTTTCAGTTTCAGATACTTTGTCTGTAAGTGTGAAAAGGGTAACGTCCTTGATCTTGACATTTTTGTTCTCGAATCCTTGCCCAAAACGGATGATCCCATTTTCGGGCAGCTCATCCTTGTACACAGCGAAGTCCAGTCCATTGGTGAAGGAGAAAATCAGCTTCGGGCGGACATTTTCCGCAAGGTAGATTCGATTGTCGGTCCCAAGTTATGCTTCTTCTCATCAAGACGAAAAGAAAGGAATCGAAAAGAGTCCGAACACATTTTTGTTCATGTATTTATAAAAAGGAGTTATTTGTTAAGAGAGTCGTTCATTAGAGGGTTTGTTTATTAGGAACGGAATGTACAAAGGTGTAGAGAAGGTAAGGAATCCGATTCAGAATTGGAAAGGAAGAGAAAGTCTTATGCAAGACTTCTCGACTCGAAGGACCGCTCCTAAATTAACACCTATTGGGGTTCCACCCCACCTCAGAAAAAGAGGTAAAAGGATCTCGAACCTCTCCATTTAGGGGTGTCTAAACAAGTGGCTCCTAAATGCGAGAGGAGTTGACTATACCCGTTCAAGACGAAATGAACATGGTATGCCAACGAAAAGAATGGCGACTTGGTCCACTAGGGACATGGACTCACTACCGATTTATGAAAGCAAAACCATCTGATCAAAATGGAGAGAGGAACTGCTCCCCAGCGGAGTCGCCAGAAATTGTCGGCATATTTTTAGGTTGAGTGTTGTATTTTGAAAAGGGGTCACCTAACAGAAATTGTCGGCGAATTTTAGATTTTAAATTTAATTTAAATATGTATATATGGTTTTAGAAAGTAGTATTTGATTTTTAAAGTAATTTTAGGATATGAAATCAAACCGATCTCACATCCCATATAGTTTATATAAATGAGCACCGCATCACAAACCGTGTATCTATCCCGAAGAATAGACACACTGCTTGATGATGGGGCTCGGTTAAATAAACTAGGAGATTTGTGACATCTGTTTGGTCTGCGAACCAATTTTATAAGCCAACAAATTCCCCTGCTTAATATAATTGAATTCAGCAGGGTTTATATTACCTGGGTTCTTAAAGTTCCCTATAAGGGCAAGCCCCTATAGTTAATTACATCTTAAATGACAGGAATCATTTAAGAAAACTCTTGATAATGATCATTGGTTTTGCTCTCAAGAATTTCATAGTTTAAGGTTTTCAAAGGATTGGATTTTTGGAAATTTCAATAGGGAATGACTCAAAATTTGGAACAATTATTTTTTGGAGTCCAATGGAAGAGAAGTAGGAGAAGCTGAGGATCCAAGAAGAATCTTGGCAACTTCCCAAACTATCTTATTGTTCGGCTTGAATTTGAGAATTTAGTTAATGTTTCATCTTGCCTATTTTAATTAATTAAGACTTATATTCGTATGACACAATCATACAAACAGCCTTGAAGATGTGAGGGTTTATGTCGTACCGAACGATCACCTCGGAGTCCTAAGACCGGTTAGGGCTTAATTTGCATAACATGATTATGCAAATGCCTAACGAAGAGTTGAGGATTTATGTTGCACTGAGCAAACTACCTCGAAGTCCTATGGCATGATTATTTAATTCTAGGAAAGGTTTTGCTGAAGTAGACCCGAGTTTTGTTGATGACGATGGCTGTGCTGCCCACCATGCTCCAAGCTCCTTGTTGTTGCAGAGGTTTAGTTTTAGAAGTCATAAATCAGGAGATGAGAGAAGTGTTTTGGTTTAGAAATCTTGAAACCCAAGTGTTTTTAATATTTTAATTAAAACAAATCTTAAAGTTGATTATAACAGAACCGATTAAGATCCCACGGTTCCGTCATCCCGACACCGTTATTTTCATTGAATTCACTTAGTCCAGATGAATTTGCTAAACTCAACTGAGTGAGTTCCACACTTTCATTTAGACCGTGGGAAATCCCGTTAGCAACACGTGGGTTACATCATCCGAGGTATTCCCGATCATTCAACGAGACGTTTTAATTTAGTTGCAATTGTAGTTTTGTTGTTCGTTTGTGATTAAATTTTGAGTTGTTTTATATTTTGAAATGTTGTGGCGGTGAATTTTATCTTGCGGTGATTTTTTAATTTAGTTTTGGTTTCAGTTTTAGGGACTACCCTAAAGGTTTTGGTTTTCATGCAACGAGTTGTTTATCATGCAAGAAAAGTAAAGTGCATTTGCAATAAAGTAAATTGCAATAAAATAAAAGCGTACCTGGAGGGTCTTCCCGTCATCCCATGCTGCACTTAAAACACATGTTAAGGCATTTAAATATTTCAACAAGTACCTATGTAAAGCTAAGGGAAAGGTTTTGGTTGTCTATCAAAGTCCTAATCCTATAGCTAGTCATCTCCTATGACGTTTAGGTTCTTGTATTTTGGTTTAAGGACGATTTTCTTTATCAAAGAACAACTAAGTTCAATTGTTCTTATAAACATCCTATCATATTGAGGAAGTGCTTAAGACGAGTCTTAAACATCTTTTCAATATTGCTAGGATTGTTCTAAGTCCAAATGGATTTAATTAATCGTGTGAAGTAATCATCAGACGTTTAATTAAGTTTTGTTCTTTTGCTCGGTGAACTAGGATGTTTAAATATCCTATGAATGAAGTGACACTTCACCTAATGCTCCATCTAGGAGTTATGATAACAAGAGCTTTTAAGAGGCAAATTGATGTTTTAGTGATTTGTGATTTAATTTAATTTTTGATTAATGGATTTAAGTTTGGAATATTGTTCAAGTTGTTTTAGATCTATTTCGAATTCTTTATGTCTTAAGTGATGTTATATTTAATTTAATTTAATTTAATTTAATTTAATTTAATTTGGTTTAGTTTTAATTTTAATTTAATTTTAATTTTTAATTTAATTTTAATTTTATTTTAATTTGATTTTATTTTTTATTTAATTTAATTTAATTTAATATGTTTCAATTTAATTTAATTTAATTTAATTTAATTTAATTTTAATTTTAATTTAATTTAATTTAATTTAATTTAAATTTTAATTTAATTTTATTTTAATTTTAATTTAATATTTTATTTTTTATGTTTTAAAGATGATTTAATTTAATTATTACGGTATTAATTTAATTGAAATTTTGATTTAATTTAGTTTGAATATTTTAATTTTAATTTAATTTAATGATTAAGTCTTTTAGTATTTTAAATCTTGAGTTTGGATTATCATTTTAATTGGGAATTAAATATTATTGAGGTGATTAATTTAGGGATTCTTAAATTAAAGAACAAATGTCTTCTAAATAATATCCCTACTTTAATTATTTCAATTTTTACTAATCTTCCAAATTTAATTAATTAATTGATTAAGGTTTATTCTTAAAAATGATTGATGGGTTTCTACCCTTTAATTATTTAAATTTCAATCATCCAAATCAGATTAGGATCAAATATTTTACTCTTTCATTTTATTAAGCCTAAAATTTTAATTAAAGGTTGAAAATTTTAATTACCATTTTGCCCTTCAAGCTTAATAATTCCATAACTCACTAAATTGAGTTAAATGAATTTGAAATTTTTATGTGACTTCACTCACATGTCAATTAAGACTCTAGAGGAGAAAATGTGATTTTTCTGTATTTAATTTATTTATATAATTATTTTTTTGTGGAAAATAGGGATTTTCAAGGAAAATTCAATAAGATGACCAAGGAAAATTTTCTATCCTTAAGAAAATTATGGGGCACTCCTAATGACCAGAGGACTATTTGGACTAATTTTGGTGATTTTTTTGAATTTTATTTTATTTATTATAATTATTTTGAGTTTTGGAGCATTAATTAATTTAAAAATAAAATAAAGGTTGAAAAATGAATTTTATATTTTTCAAAAATCTTTCTAATATCAGAGAAACCAGAAACCATTTTTTATAATTTTCTAATTTCCCTTTGATTTATTAGAATTATTTTAGTGAAAAGGTTGAAAAATACATTTTTAATATTAAAAAAAAACATTAAACCTTTAAAATTCAATATCTTATCCTAGGGACTTAAGAAAAATATTTGGTTTGTTCCTAAGTGTTTAGAATTCAAAATATGACATTTTGGTGATTTTTAATATTTTCGTGATTTTTATTATTTTTTAATTATTAAAAATATTAAAATAATGATAAAAATCAACTTTTTTAGAAAATTATAATTTTAATTTTCCTAAGTTCCTCTGATATCAGAGAAGCTCCAAAACCATTTTTGTGAATTTTTGAAAAGTATTTTGTGAGTTATGAATTTTTAAAGTTTGATTTCATTCATGGGGCTTAATTAACCCATTTGGTGGGGCTAACCAAGTCCAAGTGACCTCAAATTTTTATGTGGTGTTCTCCTATCCCTAGAGGGTAGTGGAGAATTGTTTTTAAGTTAATTTGATGAATGGTTAACCCTAATTAATTAAAGTTCAATTTTGGGTGTTTAGGCCAATTAGGGTTGTTCAAAGTGAATTAGCTCAAAAATTATTTTTCCTAGGTCCCTCTGGTCATAAGAAACATCACCAAATTTTCCTAGAATTTATTTCTCAATATGCTAATTATTGGAATTAAAACACTCAAAACAGTAACATGCACTTGAAAAATCAATAACTTCTCATAGGGATGGTCTCTGACCTTAAAAAATTCAGGGAATATTCCCAAGTTCAGAGGCTTCAAAAGCCCTATGGTCTCATCCCATGGTGAATTTCCTATATGCATGAAGAATTGAAATAGTGCAGAGAGTAAATAAATCATTAAAAATAAAATACTTAATGAAATTACTTGATTTCTTTTCCACATTATTCTCCTCTGTTCACTGAGCAAGAGGGTATTTTTATTTTATTTTTTAGGATTTTCTATACAAAGTTATGAATTTTTGAAGTTCTGGGTATTTAATAAATAAAAAAAATCCCTATTTTCCTACTTATCCACGCTGCGCTGCGTCAACCTCGGCAGCTCCGAAGCTCCACGCGTCGTCTCCTGATTCGGCGCCGCCATCCGACTCAGCGCTCCAGGGGCCCGCGGTTCATGTCCCATTACTCTGTCCGGCGCGATCCTGGTCGTCCGCTCGATACACGCGCGATCCAACGGTTCCCAGTCATCGTCTACGACTGGTGTGAACCCGTGACCGTCAACCTTCTAACCCTAATTTCTCACTCGATTCTCAACGGATTTTCGAGTTCTTATGCTCTATGGATTCGTCTTGAAGAGACGAACACATCCATATGGTAAACATGTATTGAAATTGACCCAAACTAAATTGAGAATCTCTGGAAGCTCGGGAGGAAGAGTGAGTCCATACCTTTGCTCGGAGAAGTGAAGCTTCGATCCGAGAGTTGTGTCATGTTCGATTGGGTCCAAGCAAGCTCCGGATGAAGTCCCTTGGCTCGGTGAATTGTGCTAGGTATGATTTCGACCAAGCCCGATCACAAAGCTTGGAGGTCGGAAGCAATGGCTGGCCTGGTGAGGGGGCTTTTGTTGGGAAACTTCTCCTCTTGGTATGGTGAAGGTGTAGGACCAATCAATTTGGAGATTGGCTCACTGTGGTGAAGTGTCCTGGTTTTGGGCTTAAATTTCAACTCTGAAATTGAGCTCGCGGAGAGGAAATGGCGGGGGATTTCGGTGGGGATCAAGTTCTCTATGTGTAGAGAGTAGTACGGGATGATTTTGGCGGTGGTTTCGGTAAGGTTTGGTTCAGCACCTCTCATGGCCGAGAGGAGGTGGTGTTTAAATAGGAGAGGGTGGAGGGCCTCCCGGGGGGTTTAAGGCTTGGGATCGACTGCTCCATGCAAGAGAAGAACGACCATGGTGGCCATTGGGCATGGGGCGACTCGGCGAGTGGGAATTTCAAACTTTGGCTCCCCCGAGGTTTCGGCCATGGTGTTTTCCGGCAATCCAAGCGGTGGCCGGTAGGCATGGGTCACCCTCGAGTTCGGGTGGGTCGAGGCTGGAGGTTTGTGCGAGCAATCGAGCTTTGCCATGTGTAAAGGGCTTGGATTAAAATGGCATGGGGGAGAGGCCATTTTGGCTTGATTGGTCGAAGCCATGATTTTGGGTTAGGTTCACCTCCCCATGGCTGATTTGGGCTGAGAGAGGATCATTTGCATCAGCTAGAAAGGGGTGGTGAAGTCCCCATCTAAATTGATGTAGCTAATCATGGTTTAGTGTGTAACATGGAAGGGGTTAAAAAGCTTAATGAAGGTTTAAGAAAGGGAGCCCTCCTCTTGCTACTTTGGTCATGGTCACATGTCAAACATCCCATGGCTTCATATGGCTTGTACATGGCTTGTCTTTGGCTCACCTATGGCTTGGCAAGAGCTTAGTCAATTTCATAAAAAAGGATTTTGTGAATTTTGGCATTTTGATGGAAATTGTTATGAGGCTTGATTTGGAATTGTTTAATTGACAAATTAGGACTTTAGGAATGATTTTAAATCTAATGTGTGATGAGGAAAAGTGTCATGTGGGCTTTAGATTGATTTGGGCTTCTGAATTTGGTGGAAATGGGCTTTTAGGAAGTTTTAAGGGAGTGGGCCTTTAGGTTTAAGAATGAATTCATGGATGGGAATTTTGTAGAAGTTTGGGCCAAATAATTGTTGGGTTTGGTTTAGGGATTTGTCATGAGTGCTTTGAAATGAATTTGAGGTGGTTTGGGTTTGAATTGGGTTGACTTTGGGTTGATTTGGTAAATGGGCCAATGTAGGTCAAATTGGGCTAATTTGGGCCAATGTTGGGCTAAGATTGAAATTGATGTAAAATTAATGTTGGGAAATGTTTATGGCAGTGTTTCAAAGAGGTTTCAACTTTGGTTGGGTTTTGGTTTTGGGACTTGGGCTTATTTGGGTTAGGTTTGGGTTTAGGTCAAAATTGGGCTTTTTGGTTTTGGGTTGAATTTGAGTTGGGTTTGGGTCCAAATTTTGGGCAAATTATGTTAGTGTTTTATTTGTGGGGATGTTAGGGAAGTTTTAGAAAAGGTTTGGGGTCAATTGGAGTTGAATTGGTTTGGTTTGGGCTAAGTTTGGGTCATGGGTCCAAATTGGGCCTTAAGGTCAAAAGTAAGATTGAATTCAAATGTTAATCAAACTGGACTTGGATTTGGTCTAGATTGATATTGTGGATTTTAAATTGAAGTTTAGAATTGAATTGGACCAAAATTGGGGTCAATTGGGTAGATTTGGTTTGACATTGGGTTCACTTGGGTTAAGAATGGGCTAAATTGGGGGTTTTGGTAAAAGTGGGGTAAATTGACAAAATTGGCCCATGGTGTAGTAGGACAAAATGAAATTGGGAATATTTGGGATTTTCTAGAATTTTCTGGGAATTTTCTGAATTTTTGGATTTTTTGGCTAAGAGGGGCATTTTGGGTATTTGGAGGGTATTGGGGGGTATTTTTGGAATTTTTGGTATTTTTGGCTATGGATGATCAATTTGAGTGGATGGAAATGTTTAGGAATGTTTTTGGGGAATTTTGGGTAAATTAGGTGATTTTGCAAATTTTGGGTAGTTTCAAGGGCATTTGGTAGGTTTGGTGGGGCCGGGGCCCCGGGGTCAAAAATTGAAATTTTGAAAAAAAGAAGATTGATCAAATATGAGTGAAATGGAAGCACTTTGGTTGAGCCATGAAACCATGTTAAACCTATATGAGCCATGAGAGGACTCATTTGAGGCATTCACTATGTTGTTCCTAACCCTCTTATCCAGGGGCTTAGGGGTTAAGGTCCATCCATATGAATTACCTACATGAGTCAAGGAGTCAAGTTGGGTATGGGTGTGGTTTTAGGATTTGGATTGTGTGTGTGAGAGTGTAGAGTGTGAGTGTAGTGAGTGTGTAAGTCAACCCTCACTGCACCGAGCCACCCAGGGTGGTCCTAAGGCCAGAGAGTCTTATAGGGAACTCATCCTTTAAACCTTCACATTTGATTTCAACCCTCTAGGTGATTAGGGGTCTACAATCAAGCTTGTGGGGTTTGTAGGGAGTCAAGAGGTGTTTGGACTTCTAAAGGGTGGGTTCCACTTCTAGTCCTCTAAGATGGTCAAAGAAAAAGCCTGAGGCTAGATCCTAAGCACTAAAGAAGGAAGAGAAGACCTCATCAAAAATGAGGTCAACATGTCCCTAATTGTCAACTGTCACATAGGAAAATCATTGTAAGCACACTATATCGTTGTTATAAGAGCATGAACATCATCATCTCTGAAGGACATAAATTTGCTTCATACTTTTCTATTGTTTCCATTTTTTTTAACGTTTTTATTTACTATTTCCTTTTAGGACTGTTAGTTTTTACTTTCGTGCACTTAGATCACTCCAAAGTAGATTTAGTGGTCTACTACACTAGAACTTCCCTTGTTATGAATACAATGATAATTATCCTCATGGGATCCATACACAGTCTATTTAGTTGTGTATTACTTGACGTATACTTATGTGATTGATTGAACTATCTCATAGTATATTTCGAGCATCACCCACCACTACCCAGTTGTTGCTGTCACGGACGCCACCATGGTAATTGTTGTTAGATCACTGTCGTCAGAATGAAACCATTTCCTTGACATATTACGCCACTCCCCTAGTGGAATTCATGTCACTGTGTAATCTTTCTCCCAGCCAGTTAAGGACTAACAAAATCTTGTAACTTATAATAATATAGTGGAATCATTTCAACTGTGCTAGACTCCACGGCTTTTTCCCCTCCGAATTTTTCACATAAAAACTTCCATTGTTTTTTCAGTCAGTTTTATTTTTTTGTGTATGTGTGTGCTGGATCTTTGTGCAATATTAAAGCACTAATATATACTCTACCGCCATGAATTTACTAACGCACAACATACCTTAATTTTAACATGTGCACTCTCTCTAGTTTACTTGAGAATGGCTTGATTTAGCCATTTATTCTTAGTTGACTCATTCTTGGTTATGCCTTAGTCTCCAATAAGTTGATGTCATATTCCATTAAATAATTTTAAATTGAATTCTCTTTTGTTGGAAGATGTATTACATAAAATTAATATTTAATGATATATCAATATATAATTTGTGCAAAGAAAGTAGAACGTATGTAGTTTGGTGAGAATTAACGAAAAATGAAAGGGAGCTTGGAGACCTTTTACTCATTTCGTAGAGGAACATAATTGATTAATGATTGATTCCTGTTGTTATAATTAAGTAGAGTGATAAAAATATTTGCTGTTTGCATGATCAACTCGTGTTCAACTCAATAAGTAATTCATATTCAATTAATTCTTTGAGTCAATGAACTAAAGTAAATTTTTGTTCAATTGTATTTGACTTAGTTTTGGATTGAATTAATTTAAATATCTTATCTTATATTTAAAAAAAAATTAATTTTATTATTTTCTTATAACATTCAAACTAATTTAGGGTCTGTTTGGAATGCTTCAGTTTATTCGGATAAGTTTCTTGATCTAGATAAGCTCATTGATCAAGAATCGATCCGGATAAATTGGCTGACTGTTTGATTTGTGTTTTTTTAGAATAGTTGATTTGCAGCTGTTTCTGAATAAATAACAATTTTGCCCCTAATCTGGATAAGCTGTTTAGTTATTTGGTTTGTGTTAGAAAAACTGCTGATTTGCAGACAATCATTCCAAAATGCGTAGTATTGATGTTTGCACCAGAACTGTAACAACTACACATTTGACAGTTGTGAACAGAAAAAACCATTTCATAACAGTACAAAATTATGATGTACACCTCACTTAAAATTGAATATCAAGATAACTAATTAAAACAAAAATACATATCGAATTTACAATTACTAATAGGATTATAAAATTCAATTTAAAATGCAAAAGAAACATGTCATGAGCACTATTTCCGGTTGGTGCACGATCGAAGCCCTAACAACATTGTCCAGTTGGCAAATTGTTGAACCACAAGTGACGTTCTCCGATTGTGATACCATCGAACCTCGTGCAACGTTTTTCGGTTGTGATAACATAGAATTTGACGGGCTGTCTGTCCACTTAAAGAACCTGCAGTCGTCGAGTCCGTCTGCCTACCGCGGGCATCTGTAGAACTACCGCCCGTAGCTATATTAGTGGCGTGACGTGAGTAACAATGACGGTTGTCCGCAGAAGCATAGCACTCGCCTAGACTTCCCTCAAAACTTGTAGCTCATCTTACTACAATTATTTAAGAGAAAATAAATTAGTCAGGAAATTACGTGAAATAAAAAAAAAAATTCAAATTGAAAACAGATAAATAAAAAAAACACTCCATTCAATTTTGATATAAGAATAAAAAAAATGGAAGATATATATACATGCTACTCTTCTATATATTTACATATTTAACACCAAATCATTTATAAGAAAATATCATCTTGAACTGAAATGTACCAAGACAAAACAAATATTTATGTCAAAGGAATTCTCCCAGAGAAAATAAATAAGATTACACCAAATTATTTGAATCAAATAATACATAATATAAACTTTTTTTTTCTTTCTAAATGCTAAAATAATATAATGTTGTTTTTTGGTGTAAGATATATGAATACATATGAATTTGTTCAGTTTTTTAGCTGAATGTCAAGATAGGAAAATCAGAATAGATTGAGATAGCTTATTTCTTTTTGGAGTCTTTAGGAACTTACATGTCTAACACCTAAACTCTAGACTATATTTATACCAGAAATTGAGCTATATGCAAGAACTGAAATGTAAGATCAACCACTGAAGAGATTTGGAAAACTCACACAACAAAATCAGATTCATTTCCAAGTCTTCTCATCAATTTACCGTTTTCCAAACAAATATTAGAAAAAAAAAGATTCATAATATATTATAATTACCAGAAAGAACTGCATTTGATGCCATCGTTAATTTTGTGCTTCATAATTGACATATCAGTCAAACTCAACCAAACCCACAATGAATCAGAGAACAAAATGCTTGAAGGAAATAAGTTACCGTGCAATATTCATAAACCATGAATGTAAGTCAAAACTAAGAACATCTGGTAAATCAAAAATCAAATTTGCCAATCTGACCTCAAACAATTTGGGCTGTAACGAAGATTGTTTTCCAGAGTAAAAGAAGCTTTTGGATGAAACAAATAATCATAACTAGAAGCATTAATTACACCCAATAAGGGTGAGATATTTGGGTGTCTCAAACAACGTTGAAAAGGTCTTCCAGCATATGAAGGAAATCCAACTAACATTCATACTTTTCGCATCGAAATAAACACAAAAGAAAACCAAAGTGTGCTTATGCATTTTTTTATGCATCTATTCTGGTGGTCATGTAATTGCATAATAACAAATTGAGTAGACAAATCCTCGCTACAACCATAAAAATGCTAAACATAGCAAGTAGTATGAGGTATAAATGATGAAATTATTTATATGAAGGGAAATTTACATAGTTAGCATACAATTCTCAAGCATTTACCTCAAATCTAAGCATGCATATGTACATACATAAAACTTGGGTGCTTTAAACATATGTATGAAATTGAAAGTGAAAATGAAATATTCACATATATACCACTCAATTTTTATACTTTTACATGCCTAACATTTAAACATTCAATTTCTTCTTACATTCAAGCCGCCATCAATACATTATACTCAATTCATCAGTGTTTATCAATCGAGAGGCACGAAAATAAGAAAAATCACTGTATTTCTTAATATTTAAAGTTTAACTTCAGCATATTTACAAAGGCAACCACTAATTTGATCCATTACAAAGAGTACAATTCGTGTATATCATATAACCGAAAATTAGTTCCAACTGATAATTAAATCAGTTCATATGCAGAAGAGATGGTAATTTCATAGTTACAAAAATATTAGAAAAGAGGATTGAATGACATATATGTAAACATCAAGTATTCTGAATCCTCAAGTTTCATATTCCAGAAAGTTCTGCACATATGCAATTGTATTTGAATGTTAGAAAGGTAAATATATTGAATTTCGACAAACCAGTACACTTATATTCAAATTTAAGTGTTAATTGTCTAAATGCATTAAATGATTAAAATAAAACATTTCTATTTCTATTTCAATTTGAATGTTATATAATATATTTAACTACACCAATTTTGTATAATTGCAAGTAAGCATTTAGGTATTAAATATACAACCCGGATAATTTCTGTAATACAAATGCTATTCTACTAAAGCATTATTTCAGCATATTTCCAACTCAGGTTTTCTATGTAACATAATTATTCTTCAAAAAATTTACTACATTATTAGAAGGTTCCTACAGATCTTATCAATTGTTCTATGAAAAAGCATATACAACTAATTTCATACGTTTTGCAAACAAGGAAGAAGAATAAATAATGTCATACATCTTAGATGTTCAAAAATATATGCATTACAATATAAAAATCCACAATAAATTTTAAATGAAATAAGCATGATATTTCTAAACTTTAAAAATAACAACAAATGAGCAATCATGATCGAGCAATCGTCTGCTAGCCGATCTCACAACGCAGCCATCTACCTTGCACCTTCACCTTTGCGATTGTGAGTATGCTCTGTTTCTTCCTATGGTATGTGATGTCCCACATGGTATTCATATGCTTTTGGTAGAATCTTGTGTTGGTCATCCTCTGAAGAAGAAAAGTTCACATCCGATCTAGAGTGGTGGCGTCAGATGTAGTTGTGTAGTGTCATGGTGGCCACAACTATCTGCACTTGCTTAAGAAATGCATAGGTGGGCATATCGCGTAATATCAATCACTTCTTCTTCCAAACCCCGAATGACCATTTAATCACACCGCGTAAGAAGGAGCGTCGTTTGTTAAATATTTTTTTCTACCACGTGTAATGCCGCTTGATCTTTCAAAGTCAGGATTATGGTACTTAGTGTCAGCATAAGGCTTAAGATATCCCCTCAATAAGGAATATTCAATGTCAATCAGGTAATATTTACCTGCACGAATACATAATTTAGAAACAATTTAAAAATATCGAACATATTTGCTATATTTACGTACCATGGGGGGTACAGGAAGCAATGTCTTCGGCGTCTGGTTGCAAACTTAAAAACACGACTATTGTGTGCGATGCCCTCTCATCCGACCATCACAAATGTGAAACACATGTTCAAATTACAAACGACCATCACATTTTGTGTGGGGGAGCCACAATGTCCAAAGTAGGCAACCTTGTCGGTGACAGATGCACGTGCATCGACGTGAGTTCCATCAATAGCTCCTATACAGTCCTGAGATTAATAATGTGTAGCTTATTAATAAATAAGAAGTAACTCATTTTAATATTATAATGACATGTTACAGGTACCTTGAAGAAGAACATGTAGCGAGGGTCATTCACAAATTGAGTTGGAATGGATTTGAATGAGGGATCATTGGGCTTAGTTATCTTGGCAGTCAAACTTACTAGAGCATTCAAACCGATAGAGAAATACATGCTGATAGTCTCTGAAGAATGTTAAAATCGCTCCATGGATTCTCCAATAAACTCATCCTGTGATAATATGTAGAGTGTTATTGCTAACACCTCTCTGAATGTCATATTCGTCAATCCATTCAACCCATGTAGGTGTTGTAGTTCATAAAGTAGGTCGATGAAAATCTCTTTCGTTGTACATAATATGCGAAGCATGTTGGGTGGCCACGTAGTAACTCACTAACCCATTTATCGCCAACATAACTCGACCTTATACATGAGGTACGATCTATGTATGTAAGCTAGTAGTCGTATAACAAACTAAGAATAAAAACAATCTTTCCATGGTAGTTCAATTGTTCTAGATCCATCCTACGAAAGTTCTTTAAAAGAGAATGGTAAAAACCTGTAGCCATTTGTTTACATCCATAAAACATATAAACACAGAACATATGAAAAAGTTATGTTAATCATAAGAAGTCCATATAAAAAATACATGCTAAAAAAATAACAATCCATGATACAACGGTACAAACAGTTTTGAGAAATCATAATGAAAAGATTTGAAAACATTCAATTTTCCAAGAAGGAGTGTAAGAAATCTATTTGGTATTCTGCATCCAACTTCACAAAAAATTATTTACGAACTGGAACTTGTAGTAACTTAACACAATTGATATTTAGTTTCTTGTCCTCCTTAACCTCAGTATGTGTATTTAGGATTCAAAGGCACCCCTCAATGGAAATATCCTATGAGGCAGCATGCATAATTGTGCAAGATTCTACCAGTTTTTCTATTGTCCTTCTGACGAATGCGGCTCCTTTCTTCTTTTCTCCACCCATGGCATTTTTAAAGCGCTTGTGGATTCCACATTCCTTTGGATTTTGCAGGGGCCTTCTTCCGAGTACTTACATGTTCACTTCCCAAGACATCTGGAGAGCTAATGAAGCTATGCTCATTTGGGGTAAAAGCATGTGCTCCCGTTGCAACAATCCCACTGCACATGCCATCTAGTTTCTCTTCAAAAACCAGCAATGCCATTGAATTTGAATTTCTTAGCTGCTGGCACTACCTGCACGTCATACCTTGAATTAGTTAAAAATGTATAATATAATTAAAAATGAATAAGGAAAGTGATGAAAGGTATGCCATTACCTCTAGTTTTTCAGCTCACCAATTGTCAGGAACATCTATTGTCTGCTTCACTAGATCCCAGTTCAAACTTGTAGTTCCCCTCTTAAGTTCTTTCCACATTTTCTAGTCTTTCTTTAATTGATCTCACTTGTTCTTAAATTTTATCATATTATAGTCTATTTCTATCAATTCCTTGAATTTGACAATAACATTTTGCCAACATTCTTTGTTAAAATATGTCGTCAGTCTATTCCCCAGCTCGACCTTGTTAAGACAGAGATCACAGAAAATACTGGTGGCATCCCCATCCCACATGGCCGATAATCTAGCCTCTTTGCTCTTACTCATTGCACGACTTACTAGTAAGTGGAAATAAAAAAAGAAAACATTAGCAACAAATATTCAAGGTTATTCCAACCACAAAGCTTACAATGAACAAATATAAACATATGGCAATAAACCAAACAAATGAGCAAAACACTTTTATTTAAGCCTTTGAGGAAGATATTAATAGTAAAACTGCCTTTAAATTTTTCATTATAATGTTGGTACATTTCCTAGCTTTCAACAATGAGGAAGACATTAATATTAGAATATCATTGGGGAAAGAATTTGTGATGTGAATATTTTGGTGATATAAATGTAAAAAAGGCAAATTTTAGGAGACCGCGAGCCTGGTGGGAAAGCAACGAGATTTAACACCAAAATCCTAATGAGACAGTTAAGATTAGAGCTAGCTGGGAAAGCAAAATAAATTGCGGCATACAAGGACCTACCATTGAAGAAATTAACACTTGTTTTTCTCTCCTATCCTCCCATTTGCCTTCACACGCTCCAGCTTCTCTAACTTCTTCTATTGGATAAGAAAAAAAGCCTTTCAAAGATGAGGGGATAAAATATGGAGTAACATTAAACATTATGAAAATACAAATACCATAATAACTGCTTAACATACTTAACAAATCCATAAACTAATGAGTTTTTTTTTCAAGAGCGAAGGATCAATGATGTATTAATACATATCATCGCAATTGTATATCCATTATCACACAACATCATAATACAAATCATTTAAAGCAAGGAAACCACAAAACATCTTCGTGTGGAAAAAAATTATATAGAAAATTCTTTTTAAAAGGGAATGATGGATCGGTGAGCAAGACAACAACGACGAGGGGAGAATATACCTGGCCTACCTGGCTTTCGGCAGAGGAGGACGGAGAGCGTCTGGCTTTAGCTGGAGGAGAGCGATGGAGGATGTATAGGAGGGGGCCTCATGGCACTTGACGACAGAGAGCGACAAAGGGCCACGGGCTTTGGCTGGCTTTCAATAGAGGAGCGGGGTAGGGTTTCGTGAGCGAGAGGGGTAGAGGCGTAAACGAGTGAAGGCAGCTGCGGGTGAATGTGGATCGTGGGTATAACCCCGCAATCGCATGTAAACAAAAATATAACACGCAATTTTATTATAATCTTTCTAAACATGCGAAACAAACGGTCGCACTTATAATATGCACCCAAAATGGGGAGAAATATTACATCAGGACTATGCCCCTAGAGTTAAGTGCAGAGTCCAATCGTTCAGAGCTACGTGGAATCCCGGAATAACCCAGAATAACACACGAATACCACAGATGAATATTCTCCCATGTTACTCCGTGGTCAGCGGTGTTTTGGCTGAATAATACAGAATAACACGGAGGAATATTCCTGGTGTTATAAAAACACAGGATTTTATCAGTGTTATTCCGCGTTATTCAGCCAAAACACCGCTGACTATGGAGTAACACAGGAGAATATTCCACTGTGTTATTCATGTGTTATTTCGGGATTTCATATGACTCCCAACAATCACATTCTGCACGTAACTCTAAGTGGGAAATCCTCATATAATATTCCAAACAAGCCCTACCCGAGAAAAAAGAACAAATTATAATGAGTCTAAAGAGCCGAAAAACAAGCCCGGCTCGTTTACATCACGGGTCCATCTAATTACGGGATCGAAGGCCGCTCTCTCGTTTTCTTTCTCGGATCCTCTAGCGCAGGAAGAGGTGAGCTTCCTGAGAACTTTGGGCGCTACTTACTTCGACTTTGTAGTTTCATACACTATATGCGGTGACATAAGGCATTGATTCGAGGAGAATTTTGGTTTTCTTCTGAAACTTAACAATTTCACGTGTAAATCATTTCATATTCTGTAACTCTGTTGATTCTATGGCTTTGATTTTTACGTCTTGAAGCGGAATGATGCGTTAGGGTTTTCAGGTACACTGATCTTCTCAACTATTTATATGCCGACGCTACCCTAACTTTTGTCCATCATGACAGAAAATGAGTAGGATAAGCGTTCCTTGCCTAAAAAATGACGTCTTCTGTCATAAATTGGATTTTAAGAAACTCGATTGAAATCATAGTAATGCCCTGTTTAAGAACCAATACAAGATTCGTTATCACCATTGAAAATGTTGTGAAAATTCTTTTTGGATGTGGATTTATCTTCATTTGTGAATAACTTTCATTAAGAGTATAGTTCGCTGTATTTATCTTCTTGAATCAAAAGATTGAGATATTTAGTTTCAGATGAACTATTCTTTAAAACCTGATTGTCACGAAGACCACCATCACGTTGACAAAGATATAGTTTGGGAAATATATTATGAAGTAAAACTTTGTTTAAATTAATTTATTTTTGACAACTATGATATGCTAAAGATAAGAGACATAGCTAGTGAATAATGCATTTCTTATACAATAAGCAATGCTATTCTTTGTTATTTGATATGATTTGATGAAACAAATAGTCTTTGATGGCTAGAAATAAGAAATTACAAGGATTTGATATAATAAAACTTTTTTGGTTACATAAATTAGTTATTTTGTTGAAAAATTTTAGATACTGTAGTAATTAGTTATGAATTGCTATGGGTATTTTTAATTAATGGTATTGATTCATTTGCTTAAATTATGTTGACTGTTGTATGGTGGTTCAGTCATCAATGTTATATTCTTACCCCAAACATTCAACAGACACAAACCTTAATATATTCCCAATTTCTTTTGCACTACCATTGTCTCTTGTTTCTTTTCATGTCTCTTCTAGATATCATTGCAAATTTAAATTTTATCTCTCACCCCCTAGTTCCCATGGCCCATCATCTTCCCAACATCACCTATTCTCTAAGCTCCTTACAAATCTCTTACTGGTAAAGTCAAATCATCATTGATGAGCTTGAATCCCTCTTCCTTTCAATCTCATCTAACAATACAAGAGTACAACTTAGGTTCATTCATGTTCATGCAAGTCATAACAGTTGGCAATGCTATATTGGATTCCTCTCCATATCTATCCCTCTCTTCTTTCGCCCCCCCATTCTTTTAGTCGAGCATGTGTGCGGCAACAACCCAAAGAAAGCGGCGCTTTTGTGTAAGTCTCATCCCTTATAAGATAGTGATTAGTTTCATTTTATTTAAGCTCGACACATGCATAGTTGGGAGGACTAGCCTCAATCTAAGGTTAATCTTTTTGTAAATGTATATAATTAGCTATTTAATTCTTTTTCTTAGCATTGGCCGCGCGGACATGACTCTTGGCCGCAGACATTCCTAATCACCTGTTAAACCGTGTTCAGGTAAGTATAAGTAGCTATTTAGTGTAGATACAATTGCTTAGTGTTAAATTCCCTCAGTGTAACAATTACTATAATAGTTTTTGATGCTTATCTTTTCCTCTTCTTCAAAGATCGCACACTCTCTTGTCAATCTTTCATAGGAAAATGGATGGCTCACTGCCATTTTTAGTTCCCTTTTCTACAAGACATATCATATTCATTTTAATATTGTTACTGCTCATTGCTAACTCTCTCCTTGTTATGCCACCTAGTGTTTTAATAATTTGTTGAACCATTGTAATGCCCTTCTGTCCTTACTAATTGATTTCATAGTTTCTAACTATGCTAGTGGAGCTTCTCTATGGAGTTATTATATTAATGTGGATTTTGGTTAGAACTTCATTTTGATCTAAACCCTTGTACATATTGGGTTATGACATGTAAATGGATTGACTACATTCACATCCATTTTGATTTTTTTTTCAGTTCTCATTCAGTATTGGATAGGTCTACTCAATCCTTCTTGTGGATATGCCTAGTATTTATACCATGTTTTTTCTTAAAAATGGAAGGGGCCTGAGGAAAATGAAAGCAGTGAAATATAAATTAAAAAAATTTATTCAGCCAAATTGTGTTGAGATTGGAGATTGTTATGATAATGTTGGATGAAGACATGAAATAGTTCATTACTATACATTTATTATTATTGCTGATTTACGGAAATATTTGTTCATAGCTGTCAACATGTTAAAAGCAATTTTGGTAAAAATTGGTTAGACTTTCTTTTATGCTCCACAATGTCTCATCAAAATTCTTTGATTGTTAGCTGCATCGTTATTTTGTGAGGAAATTTTGAAGAATTAGGATACCCTCACTAAAAAGTGACTGCCCTCATCTACAGAGGATGAAGAAAATTTAGGTTCCATTCTCCTTCCAGGATTAGCTCCTTCACTTCCATTTTTTGTATATATCAGTCCTTTCTGTGTTCCCTTTTATAAACTGTCCTCTGCTCAGCCCAAATGGATTTGACAAAAGGGAGATTTTTTATATCATGACCAGGGAAGATATTAGGTATCTAAATTGATTATGGTATGTGCATTATAAATCTGAATTAAAATTCTAAACTAGCTCGTCATGTAGCTTATAATGTGAATCAATCTTGTTAATAGAGTTTTGCAGAATTTGTCAGTTATGGGGTCTGTTTGGCGCAGCTGCAACTTCTCAATTTTTTAGCTGCAGTGATACTGCTCTGAGAAAGTTCATTTGCGGAAAGTTGCATTGTTTGTTTAGTACGAATGCGTGAAAACAATCATAGCGCATATTGTTTATGAAAAAATGACCATCCTAACTCTGTCTTGTAAAATTGTTTAGAAGAAAACCGTAACAACCAAATTTTTGAAACTTTAGAAGTAAAAAATCATTTCGACACATAACAAAATGTTCGAATACACCACTCACTTAACAGTGAACCTCGAGAGTGCTAATTTTTTTTTGAAATAATTACACATATGCAACACATAATATTTAATTTTTATGAAAATTTGCATAATATTTTTGATAGATAAATATACGAAATACATGCCTAGTGAAAGGAATGTATTGAATTGGGTAGCATAAATGTAATAAATATATTTTTTCGTTCATGTACTAAAATTATTTATATATTTTCCATTAAGGAATTTAAATTTTATTTAAATATTTATTAATGAGCTAATTAATTGTAAATATTATTTAAATATACCAAATAAGCTTTAAGCATTTAATCACCCATTTTAATTTTATTTCAGTTCCTTTAGGCGAACGTGAGAAACAAAATTTTTTCAGTAAATCATGATGACAGACTAGCACAAATAATCAACAACAAATTCTACATCAAGAACTGTAAGATTGATGATAAAAAAAGTAGCCCAAAACAATTACAGAATTATAGATAGACATGCCATGTTACAGTGACATTCAAGAGAGCAAAAAAAAAAATCTAAAATAATTACGACAACTAATACGATGATTACATTATTTTTAACATTAAGACAGTGTAGCTCCCACGCTAAACTTTCCTCCAATGATGTTCTCCATTCCCGATCATCGTCGTCAGGAAATCCAGCGAACTGTCTGCCTAACGGAAGAAGTGACATTGTTCTGCGATGCTTCGTGGGTAGCTATAGAACTTCCTCTCGTAGCTGTGTGCCTGACATGACGTCAGCAGAGAAGTTTAAAGGCCACAGTGGCAGAGTAGTCGTCGTGATGTCCCGAACATCCTTGAGCTCATGTTTTCTTAATTACAATGGTATAGTAAACATCAACCAAATATTGTAAGTATGAAAAGACAATTTACTACTACTAGATAAGAATAAATAAATTAAACCAAAGGTATACATTATTTTTAATAAAGTTAAAGTTGATACCAGGTGATTGGGGATTGCTAGAAGGAACAAATTGCTTAGATACATGGAAAGCATCCTAAAGTGCCAAATAATCGTAGAACAATGTCATGATTTTCTCAAAAAATGCTTAGATACATACCAAATTAAACCCAAAGCTGCAAGAAGGGACTACAAAAGAGAAGGAAAAAAATGACAATGATGGTTGCTTAAAAATTTAAGCCATCCTAAGGTGCCAAATAATCACAAAACATGTCACCAACAGTTGGAGGCAGCTAACAGAAGAGTCCTTTCACGAAGTGGCAAGACAATTGCTAGCAACTGACATAAACATATGGTTTTTTATTGTAGTAATAGTATTTATAAACAAAATGGCAAGGCCATTCAAACTATTAATAGCATCCATAAATGGGCTCAGAATCCTTTTCATTCAATCGACAGGCCAATCCAACCAGCAATTCTCAATCAGTGACATTGGAAATAGCAGTTGCCCAACACAAATGCACAGGCCATCCAAGCTAGTCCATTGCCAGTGTATGAGAATAACATGCATCACTATATCAATATCTACCATAGAAAAACAGAACTTCTACCAATCAGACACAAAAGACAGTAATTTATGCTGTATATGGGATTGTAAAGCTTGCTCGTCAGGTTAAGGACTTAAAGAACTTGGTTTGCCAGTAATTTATAGTGGAACCGAACGTGTAGATACAACTTTCTCTGCAATGGCAAACTTGATCCAATTTGATCACACATGAGGTCAGATAAAAGTATGTGAGACAATATTACAAACCTGGACATATATACCTTTCTACTTATACAACACCTCATTATTTAGCAGCATATCAATACATTTTTACACTTATTCTAATGTTCATTACTGTGCACTATGTGTAATAACCAGAAAGATTTGAAGCATGAAGAGCAATGTTTGTAAATGCTCCAACCTTCAACAATAACTCCTGGTAATTGCTTAACAAGTAAAACAAAAAAATTAAAGTTAATCCCGTATACAAGTATCCATACAGGTCTACTTTTTCCCACCAAATGCAACAACTCCGACATTATATGATTGTAAAGTTTGCTAGTTAGATTAAGGAATTACAGAACTTGGTTTGCCATAATTTATAGTGGAACCGAACGTGTAGATAAAACTTTATCTGCAATGCCAAACATGATCCAATTTTAGCTCACAGGAGGTCAGATAAAAGTATGTGAGACAATATTGCAAACCTGGACACATACACCTTTCTACTTTTATAACACCTTATTATTTAGCAGCATATCAATACAATTTACACTCATTCTACTTCGCACTATGTGTAACAACTAGAAAGATTTGAAGCATGAAGAGCAATGTTTATAAATGCTCCAACCTTCAGCAATAACTCCTGGTAATTGCTTAACAAGTAAAACAAAAAAAAAAGTTCTAATCCCATATACAAGTATCCATACAGGTCTACTTCTTCCCACCAAATGCAACAACTCCAGCATTATGGGATTGTAAAGTTTGCTCGTCAGGTTAAGGAATTACAAACTTTGGTTTGCCACTACTTTGTAGTGAAACCGAACGTGTATGGACAAGTCTTTCTCTGCAATGCCAAACATGATCCAATTTTAGGTTTACATTTGCATTGGTTCTTATATTAGTGTCAATGTGGTCCTTACAGTTGTCTATGTGCAGTAGAACATGAGACATTGAAATGTTGGCTTTTATGAAGAGTAACTAATATGTTATTGTTAGAAAATAGATGCAGAAGAGAAAAGAGAGCATAATTCTTCATGAGTAGACTATATATATGAATCATGTTTATTTTCTTTTTTTTGTTTCACTGATGCATCATCACACGGCTCATTCCTACGCAATGGTTGTATGAGAATGAATGATTTGTATCCCTGTGATGAAGAACCTTTTGGTGCGTCTCTGTGTCTCTGTGCCGCATTCTCTGCAATGGCAAACTTGATCCAATTTAATCCCACATGAGGTCTGGACACATACACCTCTCTACTTATACAACACCTCATTATTTAGCAGCATATCAATACAGTTTTACACTCATTCTAATGTTCAATACTGTGCACTATCTAACAACCAGAAAGATTTAAAGCATGAAGAACAATGTTTGTAAATGCTCCAACCTTCAACAATAATTCCTGGTAATTGCTTAACAAGTAAAACGAAAAAAAAGTTAATCCCATATACAAGTACTCATACAGGTCTATTTCTTCCTACCAAATGCAACATCTCCATCATTATAGGATTGTAAAGTTTGCTCGTCAGGTTGAGGAATTACAGAACTTGGTTTTCCACTAATTTATAGTGGAACCAAACGTGTAGATAAAACTTTATCTGCAATGCCAAACATGATCCAATTTTAGCCCACAGGAGGTCAGAGAAACGTATGTGAGGCAATATTGCAAACCTGGACACACACACATTTCTACTTATATAACACCTCATTATTTAACAGCATATGAATACAATCTTCATTCATTGTAATGTTCATTACTGTGCACTGTATAACAAGCAGAAAGATTTGAATCCTTAAAAGCAATGTTTGTAAATACTCCAACCTTCAGCAATAACCCCTGGTAATTGCTTAACAAGTAAAGCCCCGCAAAAAAAAAGGGTTAATCCCATATACAACTATCCATACAGGTCTAGTTTTTCCCACCAAATGCAACAACTCCAACATTATGGGATTGTAAATTTTGCTCGTCAGGTTAAAGACTGACATAGCTTGGTTTGCCACTAATTTATAGTGGAACCGAACGTGTATGAATAAGAATTTTTCTCTGCAATGTCAAACATGATCCAATTTTATCCCACAGGAGGTCACATAAAAGTATGTGAGGCAATATTGTAAGCTCGGACACATACACCTTTTTACTTATACATCACCTCACTATTTAGCAGCATATCAATACAGTTGTCACTCATTGTATTGTTCATTACTGTGCACTATGTGAAACAACCTAAATGATTTGAAGCATTAAAAACAATGTTTGTAAATCCTCCAACCTTCAGCAATTACTCATGGTAACTGCTTAACATGTAAAACCCAAAAAAAAAGTTAATCCCATATACAAGTATCCATACAGGTTTAGTTCATTCTACCAAATGCAAGAACTAGAGCATTATGGGGTTGTAAAGTTTGCTCGTCAGGTTGAGGTCTTACAGAACTTGGTTTGCTACTATTTCATAGTTGAACTGGATGTGTTGATAAGACTTCTTTTGCAATGCTAAACATGATCCAATTTTAGCCCACATGAGGTCAGATCAAAATATTTGATGTAACATAGCAAACCTGGAGACATACACTTTCATACTTGTATAACACCACATTATTTAGCATCATATCAATACAATTTAACTCATTGTAATGTTCAGTGCACTGCACTAATAAAAATGGTTTGAAGCATGAACAACAATGTCTGTAAATGCACTACAATTTCTATCTCATCACACTGAATGGAAGAGAGGAGAGAAGCAATGCCAATAGTAGAACTACAATGTCAAACTGTATGAGTTAACCTTAGTGCTGAAAAAGAGATAGCTGACAGAAAGAAAGCAATTGGATCACTGGAGCAGCCTATCTTTAGGACCGTGGGTAGCGTAGACATTTCGTCTTTTATTGTTGAGATAAGCACTTTTGAATGCTAGTCGCGAATTCTGAAAGCGAGATTTCGGTTTCGAAAAACCAGCGCCCAAAGAGCTTTCGACCTTAGGGTCAAGCCGGTCTCCGTCTGGCAGAGTAGAATCCGATCGATCCGTTTTTTTTTCTCGTGTCTTGCTGAGCGATACAAAGAAATTCAAAATGAGCGCAGAAAGAAAGAACGAAACCTAACAAAAAAAATCTACCGCATAGTGGGTATCTTAACCTTCGCTGCAAAACAAAAAAAGGAAATTTTGCCACTGACTATGAAAAAGAATTCATGAAAGGGCCCACCTCCCCTTCGCCACTCACTCCTGCTGGGGTGAGTGGGCCTCGAATGATTCAAACCTTCAGCAATAACTCCTGGTAATTGCTTAACAAGTTAAAACAAAAAATGAGATACTTAACAGACACAAACTTTACCAATTACTCGTGCTAAGTTCTTTACAAATAAAACCTTCACCAATTAATCCTCTAATCTTCAGCAATTACTCCTGCTTTGTGCTTATTAAATAAAACCAAACAAACAAGTAAATCTCTATTACTACATGAGATACCTAACAGACACGCACTTTACAAAGAAGTCAATCAGACTCCAACTAAGTCATTAGTGATTTGTTCTCGAGTGGTCGCCATTTCACTTGCACCGTTCTCTTCCTTTGTGTAAACAGTGGAAGGTTAACTGTCATCCCTTGGCAGAGAATGACCGTTATGGTATTCAAATGCTTCTACAGACACTTTCTGTTGATTATCTTCAGCACGACGGAAGTCAACGTCAATTCGAGAGGGACGGCGCCTTATATAATTGTGTAGCATCATAGTGGCTATCACAATCTTCACTTGTTTTGGAAATGAGTAAGATGACATATAGCGTAATATCACATTTTTTTCTTCTTCCAAACGCCAAAAGTCCTCTCGATGTTGCCTTGCTAGGAGAGATGTCTTTTATTGAACAACTCATTTCTGCTTCGTGCAACATTAATGGCTCGTTCAAAATCAAGTATATGATATCTGGTGTTAGGGTATGGTTTAAGGTACTCTCGTTGTAATGTATACCCGACATCTACCAAATAATACTTTCTTGTAATGTGTTGCAGCTTTAGTGCGAAATGTAAATTAAATACACAAATGATTTCGGGATGCAATTTATCTTGTGGAGGGTGTGGGAAGTTGTTAAGAGGATTCCTCATGGCACTCTTGAAAATTTTGCTATCATGTGCACTACCATCCCAATCAATGAATGACAAAAGTAAAATACATGTTAAAGTCACAAACAACTATTACATTTTGCGTTGGGGCTCCGTAACGACCGATTAATGCAACTTTCTCATCATTTGTAATCCGTGCATCAACGTATGTTTCATTTATTGCGCCAATGCATTCCTGAAGAGATCGCTTGGGTTATTCATGTTGGACAGTCATATGCAAATTTTAATCATAGAAATTTCAATCCCTACTTTGAAGAATGACATGTAACGTGAATCGTGTTGAATCTCCATAGTAGTGCGCGCGAACGATTGATCGTTCGGTTTTATGACTTGTCCGGAGAGGTTCACAAGTATACTCAAACCCACGGAGAAGTATCTCTTTATCGTCTCCGATGAGTGTTGGAATCATTCCATTGCACCACGCACTGACTCATTTTGTGATAATATGTACAGAGTCATCGCCAACTCCTCATTGACCATGGAGGCCATGAAATGCACTGAGTTCTTCTAGTAGATCTGTAAAAAACCTTATACGTCATACGAAACATGTTGCTGAACTTGGTTGGATGTCCAGTAAGCATTTTCCCAACCCATGTCTTCGATATAGGATGATGTGTAGCATGGACAACGGTCAATATAAGTGTTGTAATACTCAACAATCAAGTGGATTGTTGCATTTCTCCTTATCTGTCTTTCTTGTTCTGCATCCATGCTAATATAAAATATTAAATCAGTAAGAAATTACGACCCAAGCATTATATGAGAAATACACTAGTAGAACACAAACAAGCATGATATAGGAAATACAACAACGAAATAAAATCAGGACGTTCAAATATTAAGCAAGTTTGATATGAAAAATACAATAATGGAAAAAATGTCCCAATCAAGAACTAATGAAACAAAAATGTGTCCCAACAAATAACATATTTAATAAATTATCCCTCAAAATATTCCTGGGAGCATAAAAAATGGTGTAGATACGCCGCCCAACGTTCTTTGGGGATCGCTGTGAAGAAATCTCTGTGGACCGAATCTTGAAGCAGCTCCAAAGCAAAGAAATATAGATCGACATCATCTGCAAAATCGCGATCTTCTTCCAAATTTCTACTATGTTAATGGATATCTTCTGAACTTTATGGGGCACGTCGTTAGAAGAATCCATCAAGTATGATATTTGATTTCATATAGAAGGAGCTCCGCTCTTTTTCATAATCTCCGGACGAGGCCGCTTAGACCGGTTGGTGGACTGAATTAGGAGTTTCTGGTTGTAGAATTCAGGTGAATCAGCTGATAGCTGACTGCCACATTCTCAGCGGTAGCACCAAAATCTGTCTCGCTTGGAGCGCATGCATATTTGCCCGTTGCGACAACGCCCCCGAACATCCGGTCTAACTTCTCCTCGAACTCTGGTTCAATTCCAGCAAATTTGAACTTGTTGTGGGCACCACTTGTGAAAAAAATCTTAAATAGTTTATTTAGTTTGAGATAATATGAATTAAATTAAGTTGAATGAAAAACTATTCACCGCTAGTTTTTCTGTCCAATACTCCTCTGGAGCATCAATGGTTCACTTACCGGATCCCAACCCAAACCAGTTGATCCTCGTTTTAGTTCCTTCTAAATTTTCTAATCTTTTTGAGTTGGTCACATTTATTTTTCAGTTGCGTACCTATCATACTCTCTGCACGTACATTCTTTGAATTTTTTTATAATATTTTGCCACCATTCCTTATTGAAAAAGGTTGTTGGTCTATTATCCATTTCAATTTCATTAAGGCAAAGGCGACAAAATAGTATTTTTGTTTCTTTTTTCCAGAGTGTTGGTGTACCGTGCTCTTTATTCTTATTAGCCATTTATTACTACGATAAATCACAACATTGAAATAGAGCAGTAACAAAATTTTAGTACATTGGCATTCAATATTATAATGAATATTGGAGCAATAAAGAAGATATAAAAGAAAAAACAGTAATGAATATTGCATACGATCGACTAAAACAAACAATTATAATGTAAATATGTACACAAAGGAATTTATGTGGTTTGGTCAAAGTGACCTACATCCACGGGAAATGAATGAAATATCCTTATTAATGCAAACAAAAAGAAGATGCATAGCTTCAAATCAAAATTGATTCCTTGTGGCTTAACACAACAATTTATATCCATCTAGCCTCCAATCAATTATACATAGCTTCGGTTATAATCAACTGAAGGAAAAAAAAAACTGTTGGGCCATTTATATCCATAGCACCCAATTTGGCTACATAAAATTTAATGAAGAAGATTTGAAGTAGGAAATACATTTTTGTTCTTTCTGAAAATGTTAGATAATGCCTTCCATGTATCTACTACACTCAAAAAAATTAGATTATGAAAATGTGGCTTAACATATAATTTTTTAAAGCAGCATGACAGTAACATCAACATCTTTAACGCATAAGCAAATTTGTAAACAATTTTCCCCAAAAGACCAAAGCCCGCCTCTTTTGTAGAATTTTGATCATCAAGCTTTTCTAGTAAATAGGATTCAACACCCCAACTCAAATCAAAACCTTGCAGTAAAAATACTCAACATTTCGTTGAAGTGTACATTTACCAAAAACTAATCACATGCATGTAAATCCTTCTTTATTTGGTATGAGGCAAATAAAATGGCCATAATATTTATAAACCTTGAAAAAGGAAAACAAATTTATATTCGTAGATCAAGTATGATTCATATCTGCAGTCTACTCGTGAAGAATTCCACTCTCGTTTTCTCTTCTACATCTATTTTCTAACAATAACATATTGGTTGCTCTTCATAAAAACCAACATTTCAGTTTCTCCTGTTTTATTGCACATAGACAACTGTAAGGACAACATTGACCCTAATATAAGAACAGTTGCAAATGTAAACATAAAATTGGATCATGTTTGACATTGCAGAGAAAGTCTTATCCATACACGTTCGGTTCCACTATAATTTAGTGGCAAACCAAGTTCTGTAATTCCTTAACCCGACGAGCAAACTTTACAATCCCATAATGCTGGAGTTGTTGCATTTGGTGGGAAGAAGTAGAGCTGTATGGATACTTGTATATGAGATTAACCTTTTTTTTGGTTTTACTTATTAAGCAATTACCGGGAGTTATTGCTGAAGGTTGGAGCATTTACAAACATTGCTCTTCATGTTTCAAATCTTTCTGGTTATTACACAAAGTGCAGAGTAATGAACATTAGAATGAGTGTAAAACTGTATTGATGTGCTGTTAAATAATGTGGTGTTATATAAGTAGAAAGGTGTATGTGTCCAGGTTAGCAATATTGTCTCACATACTGTTATCTGACCTCATGTGGGATCAAATTGGATCAAGTTTTCCATTGCAGAAAATGCGACACAGAGACACAAAAAGGTTCCTCATCACAGAGACACAAATCGTTCATTCCCATATAACCATTGCGTGGGAATGAGCATCAGCGAAACAAAAAAGGAAACAAACATGATTTTTTGCACAACAAGACAAATGCAGCGTATAACCCTCCAATTTGTTATCCGCGTAACAAGAAAAATAAAACGGGATTAGGAACCTTCACCGGCAAAATCCACCAGCAAATCAGACAACTGCAGTAGTACTCCACATAAACCACCACAAAAAATCACCAACAAATCATACCTAGAACAGATCTACGGGGTAGGGTCAAAATTTCTTACCCTTTTTTAGGAGATCATGGGAACAGGAAGAGAAGGAGAAGGAGAAGAGGAGGATGTTGATCAGGAACCGTCACCGACCGGAGAAGACGAGGGGAGGGGAGAAGATCGTGCGTTCTTGTCTTTCGAGGGATAAGGTTTAGGGCTTCGTAAAGGGGCATGGGGGTAAAATCAACGTCAATGAAGCTGGGCCGCGGCTAGGTAATGGATGTCCGCTTTTACTACGAACCGCGGAAAGCGGCAGGGAGACTGCCTAACCAAACGGCCAAAAAAAAAAAATCGCTGCCATGTACCGCACCGCATGCCTACTGCCCAACGAGGCCATAAAATAACATATAGAGGTAGAATCGTCATTTAGTCTAGCTGTACTGATTTTGTGCTTTTATGGCGCTGAATTAAATAAATTATCATTCTCTTACCTTGATCAAGCTCATTCATAAGTCAATTCACATGCTCATGAAGTCATAGTGAAGGTAAATGCATAAAATGCTCATTTTCAAAGCATATTTTTTGTTATAAACCAAATTCATTTATGAAGATTTAAGTAGGTGAAAAACTAAATCCAACTAACAGCCAATATTAACATATTTCTATCTCCAAGCTTCTCATGTTGATAGCATTGTTCGTATGAAGTAAATGTGTGCTTTTGAAAGGCTTGGGTATTATATGTGTAAAGCTTTTATAGAAATTTCCAAATAGAGTTTGATTCAAATACCACCTCAAAATAGTTTGCATGACGAAAAATCTAATAAAATATTCAACAACACAATATTATTAGTCCATATAGGTTAGTAGATTTTCACTTCTAGCTGGGTTATTAGCATCATTGTTTTGTTGGCACATTTCTTGGAGATGTTCTGGAGCGATTTCATGGGAGATAATTATGTTAGGCTCCCTTAGAAACCTGATGAGCAGGTAGGAGTCATATACTTAATGGTTATCTCTGTCTTGCTACTTCATTTTTCAAAGCATGACCACCTTCAACTGAAGAATACAGCTGATGTAGTGTGCCCAAAGCATGTGGTTTACATCCCTATTAGTCTCGGACCATGGGATCCATGACAATCAGCTTGCTCTTTACTTAATTTATCTATTTGCTTCTTTAAATAAATCACTGGGAAAAGATATGATAGATTGATCTAACACTGTAGCCGGAAAGAGGGCGAAATTAATTTATCTGCTTATTTGAGGAGTTGGATTTAGCTTCAAGGCTCGCAATTTGGTGTATTGTGTTCAGATTCGATAAATTTGGATTTTCAAAACTCAACGGCCATCCTAAACTGAAATTTGTACTTTGATGATTTTGTTCTGATTTTTTGGCCACCATCTTGAACTGAATTTATAAACTTAGTTTTAGATTAAAATAGCTTGTGACATGGTTATAGTCTTACATCCAAAATTCCAATCCTGATCTCAGATTTGAAGTCTGCATTTTTAACTCTGTTATTCTGCCCGGAACTCAAATGGAATTTTTTCAATTGCAATCTCTGTGGATTTATGGTTATGTAACACTTGGACACCTGAATCTTACAAAACGTTATCAAACGGGAGACAAGATGTTCCCTAGGAAATACATCAAAAAATTGTCAGATTAATTGTTAAATTGGTTTGTCTTTCAAATGTGTCCGAATTTGGCTTATCATATCTCTTTGTACATTTTATTTGTGAGTTTAGCCATATGGAAAACCTCTTTATCGGGATTGACAACTGTTTCATTGTCTTTCTTGCATTTGTGGTCTTTCTTAATGCTTATTCGAAGTCATGTGTATTGCAGAACAGATGTGTAGTTGTATTGTTGGGAAAAAGTGAACTGCTGAGCTAGCTCAGAAAATCATATATTTCATACTTTATGTATTAACCTTTGAATTTTCAACCATTTGTTTTCCCATGCCGTTATTCATTTTATATTTTTTACAGGGAGTTTTCCTGATAAAGCTATTTCCTTAACTAACAATTTATCTTTTCATGTACTTAGTGATTTTTTTAATGATCGACAAAGTTAAAGTAATCCTAAATTACCATCATGTTTTGATTATTTAAAATGATAGAAGTGGTTATAATTGAATAAAAATAAGGAAAATTTTCATACGGAGCACACAATTCTTATGTATTTACATATACACACCTAAGTTTTCATTTTTACATACATAGTACTTTTGTTCTTAACTTATGCTTGAAAAAGTGTATATCACTTTTAAAAAGTGATAATAGGGTTATTTTTGATGTGATAAAGATTTGAATGCTGTGTGTAAGCATGAAAGTTTTGGTGTGAGATATGTAAATACACAAGTATTGTGTGCTATGTATGTAAATGCCCCTAAAATTAAATGGTTCTTATATGCTCGATGTCTAGTTCTATTTGCAGGAGTTATTACTTTATATGCTATTTTTTGATGGGATCTACAAAGAACACAAATATGTATTATTCATCGGACAAGGAACCTTTGGAGGATGAGGATTCGGCAATCGTGAAAACTGTTAAGGCGGCTACCTCAGGTTTGGTTGCTGGGACTATATGGGGTACAGTTGTTGCCACATGGTATGATGTACCTCGTGTAGAACGAAATGTGGCACTACCAGGCCTAATTAGAACCCTGAAGGTTTGTGGTAACTATGGTTTGACATTTGCTGCCATTGGAGGAATCTACATTGGTGTTGAGCAGTTGGTTTTGAAGCAAAGAGTTAAGAGGGATTTCATAAATGGCGCAGTGGGTGCTTTTGTGGCTGGTGCATCTGTTTATGGTCTCAAAGGTATCTTCTCCCATAACTGGTTTTTTATCTAATTACCAGATTTTAAGTGCACATTACTTTCGAGTTTCTTTATTATTTTCTTATAGTTTATTGAACATCATAGCGAACATGGAATGAATTTACCATCTATTCTTATCTTTTTTGAGCGCTATGCCTTTATTTGTCCTAGATTTCTCCTACATATTTTGCATGGGCAAAGTAAAATTGATTTCTACTGAGAGCTGAGCCTTTATTTGACTAACTTTTCTCCTAACCATTAACGTACTGGTAAACTTAAATTGCAAACACTTATTTATTTGGGTTCTTTATGTGGTTCTGGAAAAAATGCCCTACCTTCTGTTTAGGATAATCTGGCTACTTTTTTTTGAATGAATTCAAATCCAAGACAACCTTGGATGGGTGCGGCTACCAAAATCTTCCTGGTAAGATGGGAAGAGTTTTTGGATGTTTATCTTGTATTGGTATGCCACCTAACTTCACGGTATGGTTGAATGATTCGTTCTTCTCAATCTAATACCGCCCATAGTGATATGATGAAATGAAAAGAATTTCCAATAGTTTTAGGGTATCCTATCTAGTGGTTCTATTAGTGAAAGGAGAGGGCCTAATATAATGACTAGGCGTCTTTGCACTAGAACTTAACTAACATAGAGAACAATTTTAAATTTATCGTCACAATGAAATGATATTATCATTAAAACATAAAGTCATTATTACTCTCCTTGGAAAACGTTTGCATTTCCTTTTTCTTCTGATCAAATTTTATCATAAGTTTTCCTTGTGAAAGCTTGTTGTTTTTACCTATGATTTTCCTTATTTCTGAACAACAGTGAGATATATGTTTCTGTTTGGCAGAGAAGACGGGTAGGGAGCAGCAGACATATTTGATTTCCATTCTAGTTCATTACAGCGGCAGCTGTAGGTGCTGGAATGCTAAATTCCCTCAATTTCCTTAACTGGCCTATTGCATTAAGAGCAAGAGTAGAGAGAAAGAATCAGTCTGAAGCTTATGTTTCCTTGGTTGCGGATATAGCAGAATAGAGAAGGGTTTGAATCTAGTAAAATTAGAATTTTATTTTTTTCTATTCGTTTTCATAGATTGCATTTTATCTCTTTATATAGGATTGAAAGACAAATCTAATGGCATTCTAATTTTACTCTTATTTAGAAGTAGGAACTAATCCCACGCTAGAATCTAGCTAAATACTTGAAACTAAGAAATGAAGATGAAAATATGGAATTAACCTAAAATCACACAAATCATTCAAATATGTACTTAAATTCCTCCTCAATCTGGCTGCTTTTTGTATGTGGATATAATTGGTTTTTATTTAACTATTAGACTCCGTAATGCATGCTATTTTTAAGGAAATTAAAATTTGAATGTTTTTGGAGTTGCTTACTTTTTCTGGAACGTTTTTGGAGGTTAGATTTGATTGATGGATATTTTCCTTAGTATCTTGGAACTCTCGGGAATCTTTTGAAATTCTGGAAATCTTCTAGCTGCTTGTAAATCAATTTTGAATCCAATGATTTTGGGATCATCCTCCATCATTGTGCTCCTTTTGAGATTTTTTTTTTTTGCTCATCTAAAGGATCATGAACATATCTTTTCTCTAGAGCAGGCTCCTTTTGGCCTTTGTGTTTTTCTGGCTTTCGGCTACTTCTTCTGAAGCTGAACAGGCTTTAGGCTTCTTTCTCTACCATGTTTTTTCGTCCCGGAGTTTCTGGTGGTGCTTTTGATGCTAATCCTTGTTATCTTGCCATTGGATGAACATGCATAATTCCCTGGTCTCTATGTATTGCAAATGGTTATTGCTTGAGAAATTCTTCTATGAAGTGCCTTTTAGAACTCGGTACATCCTGCTGTCCTCGTAGAAGAAAAACAACTACTTTCTTTTAAATTATTCTTTATCCATGTATTTAAGATAAGGGTCCAAGAAGTACATGTCAAACATCCAATGGAGACACATCACTTGAAATTTCATTAATGTAAAGCTTAATAATGAATAACTTCACTTCACAATGATACTCCACTGCTTAATGAACATCTTATTTTCTGTCCATCCCAAAGTTTAAGTGATACAAATAAGAAAGCATATCCATTGAATATGTAATTTATTTATATTTATTTTTAGTTCATTCTAATTTTGAAATATGTTTATGTAGTCATCTTCTATACGGACATGTTGTTTTATCTAGTATTTTGGAAAAAAAAAAATCGTTAGGGTTTGGCTGTGTGCATTCAAGCCAACCCATGGAATTCCAAGTAGATGCATATGGAGTTCTAAATCTCGCTTCTTCCAATCATTGTTGCTGTAGCACCATTATGTTATTATTCTGAGTTTATTGTGGCTGTTTTCTTAGTTTTTCTAGCAGTTGTTACTTATTTTTATCTTATATTCTTGTTTATTGACATTAGATGCCCTCTATTCTTCTGCAATTAGGTTCTTTAGGGCTTGCCAGTATATGCCTTGTTGCCTTTGCTTGACTTTCCAGTTGGGTTATGTGTTGTGGTCAATATTTGCAGTATTGCTCTCATTTGAAGTTTATAAATAGAATCCTTTAGGCATGCAAAATGGAATTAATAATAAATCATAAATGTAGTTTTAGTTTTACGCTGTCTTGTGCATTTGTTGGATGTGAATTCTTTGAGGCCTCACAATTATTGATGATTACTCCTTGAGCCAAACTCCTCTGTACTAATGTGAGGTATAATTCTTCCTTTTGAGGCGATTTTTATCCTTGTTCTTGTATAAAAGAAAAAAAACTTAAAATTTTTAGTCTATTTTACGTGAATGGGTTAAATCTTGTCAAGTGAGTTACAATACTGTTTTTTTTGGAGCATGAACTTGATTAGTTATTGAATTTTTATATTTGCCATTGCTTTCTTTTGGAATTTTAGATTTTGGGATCTTGTTAAATTATCTTGTAGAATGAATAGTGTGTGTTTTGTTGTACCGTACATTTATTAAAACTATGAATTTGTAACTTACAAATTATGAATTTTCTTGTTTTTATGTTGTATATAGTAATCTTTAAAGAAATCATAATGAAGTTCACTACAAATGAAAAGTTTTGTTTGTTTTCTTATTCCTTAATTTTAAAATTCATAGAAAGAAATTTATGGAAAAATGAGATTAAAATTGAATATTTTAATGAATCTGTTAATAAGGAGTGTCTCTAGAGATGTATGAACTTTAAATCCCATCTATCAGGACAACTCCGAGAGTGCATAAATCATCTTCACTAATAATTAAACTTATTTTTTTGAGAATGATGAATGATAAATCATCTTTAATTATGCATTTGGATCTGCTTTATTTATGGATGTTATTTATCGACATGTTATTTTATATCTGTGAATTGCATATCTGCAGTTATAATTATCATCTGCACATATTATGATATGGCATAAATCATTCTTGGTATCCCTTAGGATGCTTATTGTCATTTTTGTATATTATTTGCTTCTTATTATTTATGTGATTTGCATTATTTTTCTAATTTTAATGATGGGATTCATTAATATAATTCATTACTATAATTATGTTTGCTGATAGAAATAGGAGATATATGGAATTTAAACCAGGAGATAGGTTAATAGTGCGTCTCAATTTAGAAAAGTTTTATACATAAGCCTGTAAGAAATTGATTGCAATAAAGTAGGCCATATAAAATTTTGTAAGTTATATAATTTGTTGGAGTGGTATTTATGCAAGCTGGACATAATGATGTAAATTTGATAGTCTGTGTTCATTGAAAATGCAATTCATACACATTAATTCTTGAGTCGATTTCATAGTTCATTTCAAGTGTAAAAGTATGTATGCTATCAAATTCTTTCTAATTAAAAGTGTTATCTTGTATTTTAAAATTCTATTAGATTTTGATTTCCATAGAATTTGAAGTAGTGTCTATGAGTTCTAAATCTGCTGTTTCCTTTTATTTCTACTATAGCTCAATTATGGCACCACTGTCCCTTCGTTTACAACTGCTATATTCTTTAATTTTGAAACTGTTTTACTTGTTACCTTTTGCTGTTCTTGTAACGGGGTTATCATTAAACTCAATTTCCTTAAAATATGTTGAGAAATGTCTAAGACTATTCTTAAGGCAAAACCTGAAATCAATATAAGGGAAAAAATATAATGTTTCAAATTTATACAATAACATCAACAACAAAGCCTTAATCCCACTACGTGGGGCCGGCCACATGAATCTTTCTTCTCCATTGCACCCTATTTAGTGTCATACTTTCATTAAGTTCTATAAAATGAGATCATTTTTTATACGGTAAGCCCTAGTCTCCTAGGTCTACCTCTGACTTTCTTAACATAGGTCAAATCTAAAACTTCTACTCTCCTAATTGAAGCATCAGATGGTCAACGTTTAATGTGATCAAACCATCTAAGACAACTCTCTCTAATTTTGTTCGTCACTGGAGCTACACCAACCCTATCACGGCTATATTCATTTCGCATTTTGTCTCTAAGTGTAAAGCCAGTCATCCACCTAATCATTCTCACTCGACAACACTTAACATAGTATTATGGTTCTTTTTTAAAGGCCAACATTCAACGTCATAGAGCATTGCAGGTCTCAGCACCATCTTACAAAATTTTCCTTTTAGTCTAAGTGGTACTTTTCTATCAGACAAAAGCCCGGGAGCATTCCTCCACTTCAACCAACTAGCTTGAATTCTACCATTAACATCCCCATCTATATTACCATCGCTTTGAGCAACAGACCCAAGATATCTAAATCGTTCACACCTTTTGATAACTTAATCACCAAAGTTAAACTTATGTCACTAGAGCTACTACCACTAAAATTACATTCCATGTATTCATTTTTAGTTCTCCTCAAATGAAAGCCTTTAGACTCCAGTGTAGACCTCCATAAATAAAGTTTTTCTTGGGCTTTTTCTCTCGTCTTATCCACGAGAAGGATATCATCAACAAAAAGCATACAACAAGGTACTTCCTCCTGTAAATGTCCCGTATGACCATCCATAACTACAACAAAAATATATGGGCTTAAAGCCAATCCCTGGTGTAATCCAACAAAATTAGGAAAATGTTTGGTCAATCCTCCATCAATTCAAACGCACGTAACAACTCTAGTATACATATCTTTAATGACTTGAATATAAGTCATATCATATCCTTTCTTCTTGAGAACTCTTCAAAGGATATCTCTTGGAAACTTATCATAAGCTTTTTCTAAATCAATAAAAATCAAATGTAGATCCTCCTTATTATCTCTGAACTTCTCCATCAAACCTCTCAATAAATGTATAGCTTCTATTGTTGACATGCCCGACAAAAATCCAAATTGATTATGAGAAATCTTTGTAACGCGTCTTAACCTATGTTCAATTACGCTCTCCCATAATTTAAAAGCATGAAACATCAACTTAATTCCTCTATAATTTGCACACTCTTGTGCATCACCTTTATTCTTAAAAATGGGATCAAAATACTCTTCCTCCACTCCTTAGGCATTTTTTAAGTTTTTAAAATAATATTAAAAAGTTTAGTAAGCCAAGAAACTACCAAATTTCCTAAATATTTCCACACTTCAATCGGAATATCATCAGGTCCTACAGAATTTCCACCCTTGGTTTCCTTTAAAGCCTCGTCAACTTCTTTTTTAGTAATGCGATGGTAAAAATGAAACATTTTATTATTGTTAACTATATGAAGATCACTAAGATTGATCACATTTTAAGAAACTTCACTAAAAAGTATTATCAAAATAACTCACCCATCTATGTTGAATATCTTTTTTTTTTAAAAAAATACTTTTTGATTTTCATCTTTAATACACTTGAGTTGAATCTTTACTTTTTTTTTCTCTTTTTTGGCTACTTTATGTATATATTTTTCACTATCCTTAGTATCTAATTTATTATAAAGATCACTAAAAATAGAATTTTTAGCGTAATAAATTGTTCTTTGAGACTTTCTGCGGGTCGTTTGATATTTTTCTCAGTTCTCTAAGTTTTTACATTCAAACTAATTTTTACAACATATCTTATTATATTTTATCTTTTCTTGTACATTATTATTCCACCACCAACTATTTTTATTTATAAAATTTTTTCTTTTGATTCTCCAAGTACATTTTTTGTCACTTGTTTAATAGTGTTTGTTACTTTATCCTACATAACATTTGTTTTTTCATAAAAATCTCCAATTTTGAATTCTCATAAAAATAATTTTATTTGTCTTTTAGGTTCCTCCATCTAATTCTACGATGATGAGTGACTAGGGTGCGCTGCAGCTAACGTAAATATTCAAAAGATAATTTCAATTCAGTTTCACAATAAGATCAATTTACTAATTAGGCAGTCACTCGTATACGCAAATATACGTATCATTTAAGTAATACAGGGCCCAAGTGAAGTCCTGATTATCGATCCCACAAGGAAGGTTGAAACTTTTCAAAGTATAGTATAAAATTGAAATCCTATACTCAATTCACAATGCAAGTTCAGGTAATATTTAAGTTGCTGGTATAAATATAACTAAAGCTAATTAAGTAAAATTACTTTCTAAACTTCTAAACAGGATTAACTAACACAGACTAAGTTTTGTACTGTAAGGTTCAAATATGGAAAAAACATCTTTCCTCTTGCAAGTGAGTGATATAGATTGATAATAAATTTGTATTGTGCCAAATATGAGCATTATTTTTTACCCTCTTCAGGATACCCCCTCTTCAGAGTTATGTAAAGAATATTGACAAATCTTAGGCTTAGTCTCGAAATCCATGGTTAGGCTGGGAGGATACTAACTCTCACTTCCCCTCACCTGAAGGCTAATCCTAGTTTTAGTTACCAAACTTTAGGACCAAATTGGGGATTTCAACTTGTCACTTTAAAATCTCCAATTCGACGCCCATCAAACCACATTTCCCAATTTATTAGCACTCAATTCCCATGAACAACGTAACTCATTCATGGACATTGATTGAATTCTCCACTATTGTTGTTGAACTCTTAGTCCTTTTGGATTGAGTGTTTCACAACAAGTTTTAACAATTCAGTTGGCCAGATCGAAAATTAAATGAAGTTCAAAGTGAAAAATCATCACAATTTCTTAGCATTTTAAATGGCACATCAAATCTACATCGCAACTTCACCATATCTCATTGCAAGAAGAAAGACAAAGAAATCTACTCAGAATTCACGAGGAAGATACAACAATACATGGATTATATATATAAAAACAAAGTCATACAAACCACAAGAAGTTAATACAACTTATCTCAATTTCTTCCCCAAGCAAATCCTTTGAAGTTCCTTTGAATCATTTTCTCTCTTCACTATAATACTCAATTCACTCTTTAGAATAGTAAGAATGAGCAATCTCTCACTTTCCTCCTCCTACACTCTTTAGAGAAGAATCTCTCACAAAACAAGACTTCTACACACTTTAACACACTTACCAACACACTCTCCACAAACCCTAGCACATTTTCCTCTTCCAAAAGACTCTTCTCCCTCTCTTCTCTCCCTTTATTGGTGTCCAAATCTGTTTGAAATAGTTTAGAAACGAATTCCGCAAGAGTTTCCTCAAGCAACCCTTCAAAAATCGTCCAAATACATTGAATTTGACTTCCACCGACATAGGGCACCGGCGGCGCCCATTCTGCCGTCGGTGGCGCCAGTGTGTTGTTTTGCCAAATTGCCTCTTTTTGCTCCAAATTCGCTCCTTTTTGCTTCCTTTTGCTCAAGCCACCTAAAATCATCATACCTGCAGCAAAAGGTGAAGAATACATTTCTTTAAAGTGCAATATTACAAAAAACGAGTATAAATTATATTACAAAAATTTAACATATTTTTGGTGCATCAATAAGTCATAGTATTCTTTATTTTACAACTCTTCATCTTAAATCTAGAAATAATAATCGATGTTATATATTTAATACCTTGCTTGGAATGACCTTACAATCTTTACAATCTCGACTATTCTTCTCATAAGAAAATAATAAATTTGTGTTTTATTAAATCAATTCTTATAAGTAATAATGTGCTATTCTCTTTTCTTGAATTAAGTATTAGTAATAACAAAATCATATGCTAAAATAAAATCTAAAATGGATCTACCCTCTTCATTAGTCACTCCAAAACCATAGCTACCATGAGTATTTAGGGACAAAGATGATGGGGAGGAGGCGGTTGAAGACGAATCTAGCTTGGGGGATGTTTGGTTCATTTTTTTAGAGGGATGGAACCCTAGTGTGTAGTCAAGAAGTTTTTTCTTCCAATGAGAGAAACTATAAGGAGAGGTGGCAGTCAAGCGAGGGCATTCTCGCATGTACGATATAGAGACGAGAGCCAACAAATGGGCGCATGCAAATAGCAGGCATCAAGCTTGATTCGTGAATGCATGTGGCTTGATCAGTGAGATGGGCTCTCGTGCGGGAATCGGAGCAGAGCAAGAGTTGTGTGCGACATGGAGAGCAGAGTGCATGATGGAGGAAGGCGACACTAGTAGGAGCTGCGATATGCAAGCATTCGTTTGTGTGTGAATGTGTTTGTGAGGCATAAGCATTTTTTTTCGTATGTGGGATTGGGGTGTCGAGCATGTCACACCCCAGATGACTCCCTATAGGGTCAACTGATGCCACAGAGTCGGACGACTTAGTCGGATAAAATTCTCACCAACACTCGTCTTGACTTGCATAATAAAAACCCAGTGGATAATAAAACAATCTAATTCAATCGTCACAAACATTCATGATTCATTTCAATTTATAATTTATTCTCATTCTCTTATATTTGGAAGTGTGGAAATTATGTTACTGAAACATACTATACATAGTTGTTAAAAATCTAAAATTATAAACACACATCCAAAGCCTATATGATATAGGAGTTAACCCAAATCACAATAGGAAAAACAAATTTTATTAATGAAAACAGATAAACAGTTACAACCAAATGCACTCAAAAAGAAAATTTACAACAAAATACGACAAAAAATGCACACTAGGGCTCAATCCGTGGGTGGTGGACATCAGCTGGGTGGCCGCAAATGGTTTAAGAGACTAAAATGAGTTGTGGGTTGCTAGGACAACAAAAGGAGGGGTCAGAATTGCGTTGGTAATGAAATGAAAGGCTTGGAATGGCACCGACGGCGAAGTGGAGGGCTGGGACAGTGAGGGGCAACGAAGTGGAGTTTTGGGACAGCGAGGGGCAGCGAAGGGTAAGGATTTTTTACTGCAGGACAATAAGGGGGGGTTGTCTGGGGACTGTGACAGTTAGTGAGATGGCTAAAATGACTGAATGAGGTGGTTGAGCTGGTGGGGTTGCAGAGAAAAGATAAGGCTGTTGTCTTGGACAGCTGCAACAAGGAGGGCTGGATAGTTTTTGAAACAGCGAGGCGGTGGAGGGCACAATGGTGGTGATAATGGTGGAGGGCTGGGACTGCGAGTAAGTAAAGAGGGAAGGGAATCGCGGCGACTGGAAAGGTTGCGTAGGAGTTATGGAATGATAAATACCACCATGAGAACGAGTTACACGCGGAGCACTACTCGATTCGATCTCTTGTGAGATCATCACCTATAATGAGTTACAGTTGGAGCACCTTCTCGCCTTCGAATATAGCCCTTGAAAGGAAAACCCTGGATGCCAGTGGATATCCTGACGGAAAACACGAAGAAATTTGCCCCAAAACACGGAAACAACCTATTTGTAGACAGGCTAAATATAAGTGGACCCCACTCCAAAAGGAGGGAAATCCGCTTAGAGAAAGTTTCGACCGATCCTCTTGGATCGTCTAAGCCGAAAAATCCCACAAAACTATAACAGGGATCACAGCTAAATATCTGCGAGACTGATTCCATGTTGTACTGTAGCAATGTTCACAACTTGTAGACATGGGTGGTGTCGCGGAACAATGCCCTACGGGAAGATCCCACATTAATTTTTGGGGGTTGGGGGAGTTTTGACCACATCAGTCGAACATTGTCTCCTCATAGTGGTTAGGTCAGCCTCATTGAAGGTATCAGAAATGGTTTAGGGTGCATTTGGGGCAGCGGTGCGGTCCCTCATTGCAATTTTTTCTATTTGGTAAAACTATGTTTTGCCTGCGTTTTCAAAAAATTGCAACTGAAAGTGCTGTGTTTCCTACCTACAGTGCCTGCTCGAAAGTTGCAGTCTAATTTTTTTCAAAAAAAAATTTTGCAATGGCCATCTCAGCTTTTTGAAAAGATGTTTTTTCTTCAGCAGCTTCACATTCACTTCAAACAGCTGCCCAAGCAGACTCTTAATCTTTTCACAGGTCAATCTTATATGCGTTGGCATTCTAAAGCACATCCTTTAAAGAATAAATATTCATTCTCTCTTGGCATAACTTAAGAGATTTATATCGATGTTAGTTCTCACGAGCCAATTCTCGAGCGAGTAAATCTATAATCTACTTCTCCCACTCCTCGTACTTGGCTGGATGTGTTCGATAAAGAAATCTGTCATGAGGTCAACTCTGAAATGACATATCTGGCAGATTAAACACACTGACCAGTAGCCACTCAAAAGAGATAACTTCTCGGGAAGGATCAGATCCCCTGTAGATTGTTCTTTCCCACAAAGATCTTAAGGTTATTTCCAACACTGCTGTTCATCCATTCTGTTTGAACTGTTGGGGTTTCATTGCTGAACTGATTTTAATACTCAAATGACTCCTTATTGTCTTTGGGAAGTTACTAAAAATTTTCTCATTTCTGAAAAGTTAAATCTCTCACAGTAGGAGCAATTCAGGAAGTAGATTATATCTCTGAAAAGTCTGAAATTCTCTTATTTGGGGTTGTCATGTGTCTGGTATTGGTTCCTCAGACTTAGGACCGCCTTGGATTATTAATGTAAATTATTTTGGAGTCTCTCCTGTGGGCTCAACTTGAACTATGTGCTTTTCTCCATCATCAGGTTGAACCCGACACTCCTTTTTGTTGTCACATTCTTCAGTGTCTTCTATGTCATCACTCATTTTTCTCAGACTCACTCTTTTATAGAACTATTGTTAATTCAACAATAGTCACTCTCACATGATATGTTGGAATCACTGTTGTCTCTGTTTTGTCGGTTGGAAATTTAGGGTCCTCTGAATCTTCATCTTTTCACGGATTACTACTTGTTTCTTCAACTCCTCCTTGATTAGTGAGAGAGATCATTCTTCTGTTTATGCATTTTGATCTCATATGCTCAAATCTGCGACACTTGAAACATTTCTTGACTTGGACGAATTTGAAAATGTGGATGGGTTTCACATGTTTTTCACTCTAAACTAGTGTCTCTTTGGGAAGGGTCAACTTCAATGTGTCCTTGGGTGCTCTGGCTGTAATATCTTGGGGTCTCAACCTATCTGTAAGATTTGGTGGTTGCGTGGTGATGTGGTCTCCCTACTTTTGAAGTTAGGGTCAGAACATTCAGTCATCTCGCATTTTATCTTCTCCCAGGAAGTGATTCTGTCTCGTCCTTCTCTTTGTCTCTCCCTCTTCATGTTCTCCCACCACAAAAAGACATTCTTCGTTAGCTTGATGGCGATGAGCTTCACTCTTGTCATCAAACACTTCCTTGTATTCAAAGATCCGCTTAATTGTTTACATTCTTCCGAGAAAGTCATCTGGATTCATTCTCCCCTCGAAGTCTGGTAGTTTCACTTTCATTCCTGGATCTTTGCATCTTCCAATTGGCACCTCATCTGTAAAGCTCCATTGATACGGTACGCTAAGGAGTTGTGACATGTCTTCTTTTCCACTTGAATCATACTTATGGGAGGGATGCAGGTGTTCCTCCTTTTCTGCACGCTCGTAGGCAAACTCCCCTTGGGTATTTCCTCAATTTGATCAAGCCTCTGTGGCACAAATGGAGTTGCCACTGTATTTCTTCCATGGTTAACTTCTGATAAGATTCTGACAATTCCCTGTAATTTGATTTTGGGTGTGGGTAGGTGGAAGGAGGTGTGTAGGGGTGATGTAGGGTGGGAAAGAAAAAAAATTGGGTAGAGATAATATTTGGTATGGGCAGATGCAATAAACCCTAGAATAGGACTATGTTTATGCTGGCTCTGATACTAAGGGATACTAGAGTTAATCGAAACCACAATAGGAAAACAAATGTTATTATCGAAATAAATAAACAGTTACAACTAAATACTTTCGAAAAAGAATTTGAGAACAATACACGATACAAATATGGCTCGATCGTTGGTGGTGGAGATCAGCTAGGTGTTCGGGGAGTTGTGGCAGGAGGCTATAATGGGCTGTGGATTGCTGTGACTGCAAAAGGAGAGGCTGGAATTGCATTGGCAGCAAGCAGAAGACCTTAAATGTCAGCTACAATGAAGTGGAGGCTGGGATAGTGAGGTGCAGTGATGGGGAAGAGTCGTGGACTGCGGGACAACAAAGTGAGGGCTGTCCGCGAATTGCGGCAACAAGCAGGATGGTTGGAATGCTTGAAAGAGGTGGTTGGGTTGTGGGACTGCAGGGAAAAGACAACAAGGTTGTTGTTATAGGCAGCTGTAACAAGATTGGAGGGCTGGATAACAATCAAAATAGTGAGGTGAGGGAAGGAACAATGGTGCGGACGAAGGTGGAGGGTTGGGTTTTGAGGGAAATGAAGGGGAAAGAGAAAATGGTGGTGACGTTTGGAAAGGTTTTAGAGGAATTGGGGAAGGATAACTATCCCCTCGGGAACGACTTACAACTAGAGCACCACTTTATCCCTTGGATGGAGATCACCACCTAGGACGAGTTATCGAAATACCTTCTCGCCTTTGGATACAATCCTAAAAGGGGAAACCCTGGATGCAGGTGGCTAGCTTTATAGAAAAAATGAATAAAACTGCCCTAAAACATGAAAACACATATTCATAGACTTAGGGTAAAAGGAGTGGACCCTACTCCAAATAGGAGGAAATCCATGTAAAGTGTCTAACGACCCTCCTAGACCAGTCCAAGCAAAGAAAATCTCGCGGCACTGTTACTGGGATTGCAAAAACTCTATGTGGGACCGGCTCTATGTCGTATTGTAGTAATGTTCGAGTAGCGGAACAGTGGCCTTTGGGAAGCTCCTGCATCATCGTATAACCTGTCAAACCATGCAATGTAAAAGCTATACAACATCATACCTGCTTCTCGATCTGATGCTCCTTACCTACCCCTTACTGAAAATCAACAATATATGAGTGAATTAAAAGCTCGACGAAATAATCAAGGTTCAAGTAAGATTTTATAGATAGAAAGAAAGACGTGCATGATCATTTGTAGCTCATATGAATGATAGTAGTACATATCGTAATATGCTGTAATATTGTAGAACATTTAAAAAAGGCATGAAATGCAGTAAATCATGACAGCTTTATAAAAGATGTGAATCTCCATTCATGTGCATTCATAGGCATATTCTCAAGAATTTTATAATCAAATATTATAATCATAAGAATGCCACTTGTAATTGTATTGACTGACTAATTTCATGTCATTAGGTCATCATCGAGTTTGAAGGCTAAACTAACTATTGATAAATGTTAAACCCCTCCAAGCCTAACATTTATTGATACCAACAATTTCAGGGTTTTCGTCCTTGTCTGATCCCAACTGTTCCTGGATTCGTCCCTGTCTGAACACAATTTGAGAATCTCATCGTTCCTTATCATTTATATTTGCAAGCATTCATGTAATAATCTATCATAACGTTTGTGACATTCCTGTAATCATAATTCTTGTAATAACCATTCATTATTGGCAAATCATAAATCATATGCATAAATCACATGATAAGAATACCTACAAGCGAAGATTTTATAAATATGCTCATCATATCAATACAATTGGAAAATAACAATTATCTTCAGTGTCAATTTAAGTTGGCATTCATGTATCCTTTGCAGGTATTTGACATTATGTGGAAAATTATTCTGAATAAATCATATTGAAATCATACGGAAAGTTTTTTTCTTAATTTAACACATTATTTCATCCGAGTCGACGGAGCAACCCTATGATGTGTTTTCTCAAGCTCGCCGTCTAATATAAACAATCTGGAATCACAAACCCCTTGGGATTTCATGAATCTAGCTTAGGTCTCCATTTAACTCAAACCATAATTTACGGTTCAAAGTTTAACTCAAAATGGTCTCAATGCATAACTTCTCCCTAAATGTTTCATCTATTCCTTTCTCCCTCTTTCCTTCCCTTCAACTGTTTTCCCTGCCTTCTTCCTAACAACCTTCCAAAAATTACAAACTAACGTTTGAAAATTTCAAGCACTTTTTTCGTCTTTACGGATAGTGATAGCGAGAAACAAAGTGTTTCTTCTTGTGGCAAATCGTGAAAAAGGATTGTAGATTGGAAAGGAATGTTCCAAATAGCATAAAAATGGAGTTCACTCATACAGTTTTAGTACCGCAGCCCTGAATTGCCGCGTGCAACTCACTGTCGATCGCACGCCTGCTGTCGTTTGTGCTAATCTAGCTGGCCTTCGTGTACAAAAAGGCTTGAGAGAGGTGAAAAAGGAAGAAATGTGGTATTTAACGCTGTCATAATTAATCCTAACCCTTTGTATGCATCCCACAGTTGCAATTTGCAGAAGAAAGTCGATTGGCTACAATGCTGGTGATTTGGAATTTAATTAGATGCTTAATTAATTTAATTAAGATAATATCTTTTTATTTTATGTCTTTAACTATAGTCATGATTTATAGACATTATCAAATTGATCATTTCTAAGTGAAGTATTTATAAAAAATAATTTGATTTGATTTTGGGGATTGCATAAATTCGGCTATGTTTTAAAATTGTTCAAATTTGCATCTGATTTGCGAAATTGGATATTACAATTCTCCCCTCATAAAAGTTTCGTCCTCAAAATTTTTGAATATTTGCTTGAATAGAAAGTGGAATTTCTGTTGCATTTCTTGTGTTCTTTCTCAAATAGCTTTTTTTTTGATCTATGCTTCCATTTTAACTTGACATAAGGAATTTGAAACCTTTCGACTCTTTGATATGTTGAATCTTTCTTCACTCTATATTTTCATGTGAAATCCTCTGGTATTCATTTGAGACTCATTTCCTCAACATTCACTCTATATTTTCATGTGAAATCTTATGATATTCATTTGAGACTCATTTCCTCAACATGAAAATGTGACATATCATGGATGTCTGACATATTTGCAGGTAAAGCTAGCCCGTAAGAAACTGGACCGATGTTTTTTGTGATTTCAAAAGGACTGACATATTTGGGACTCAACCTGCTTTCATGACCAAATCTAGTTGTAACTTTTATTGGTTTGACTCTTAAGAATGCAAAATCATCAACTTAAAATTCTACTGTTTTTTGTCTTAGGACATGATAATTCTGCTGTCAATCTAGAGCAGCTTTCAATCTATCTCCAATTAATCTGATTTTCTTTATGGCTTCATCAACCAATCATGACCTAACAGTTGACGTTCTCCTACCTCCATCCAACTGAACGGGGTTCTGCATTTCCTACCATACAACGCTTCATAAGGAGCCATTTGAATACTGAACTGATAACTATTATTGTAGGTGAACTCAATCATCGATATATGATCTTCCAAACTATCTCTAAATTCAAGAAGCTAATGCGGATGTTTTTGCTCTAATTCTTGCTAAGCAGTGTGGGTGGAAGTTTATTCAGTTGGAAACGGATTCATTGTTTCTTTGGAGAGTTTTGCACTGACTGTTTGAACTATCCTTGGAGCATCCAAATTCAGATGAAGAAGAATTCTGATATAACTAAAAGTATTAATAGTGTTTGGTCTCATTTTAAACGGGATGGCAATCAACCAGCTCATTGGACTGCTAATTTTGGTTCTAATGTCCAATCTATTTTTGTATCCAAGTTTCTGCCTTTGGAGTTGAATTTGTTGCTATTTAAGGATTTGTTTTCTTTTGGTGTTTGATTGTTTTGGGTTTGTAGGTGGGGTGTTATATTTTTTCTTTCTTTGGGGGAGGCCCCTTGGGGTTTTTCTTTTTTGTGTGAGTTGTATCTTGGTTGTAGAGGGGGTCTCTTGCCTGCCTTTTGTAAGTTTGTTTGTATGGAATAAACTTTCCTACTGGTTTTTTTTTTATAAAAGTACACAGTCTCAATAAATTTTATAACACTTGAATTATCCTTTCTTATTGCTTATGATTTATGGATGGAATGTTGTGCTAAGATGCAAACGTGCACCAAATCTTTATGAATACCGTTCCATAATCTAGACAAGAATCTTCTATCTCTGTCAAAAACGATAACCTTTAGAACATCATGCAATCTGTAATTTTTTTAATGTATATTCTGGCCAACTTTTGAACCAAATATGTCTGCCTAGTTAGCAAGAAAAGAGCTGACTTTATCATCTGTCAATAATCACCCAAATTCTAGAAAATCTCATAACAAATCTCATTGCAATATCGTCCTATTTTCATTCAGGTATAAATAATGATTTTAACAAGCCACTAGGTTTATGATGCTCAACTTTGCATCTGACAAGGACATTTTGACACATATAGACACATCTTTCATTATACTTGGCCACCAACGTATCAATTTCTAATCTTTGTACTTTTATGTGTGCTTGGATGAATTTTATACCTTGAATGATGTGCTTCATGTAAAATTTTTTTTATCTTAAATCACAATCAACTGGTTCTAAAATTTCATGTTATTTTTGAAAGTATCATTTTCATCTATAGCCATATCTAACATCTTTAGTGATTGAAGTTGCTCCAAATTTTCAAATAATCACTGTTAAATTTCCGAGCTCTGTCAATTAACGTTAGTTGTACGGTCAATTGATATAAATATCCAACATCTCATGGTCTTCTGATTTCCAGTTGTAAAGCATCAATTTCCTTGATCAATTCTTGTCCTTGAGTAATAATCCAGCTTGTACTATTGCTATATTTACGACTTAAAGCATCATCAACTACATTTGTTCTGCTAGAACAATACTACATGTCTAGATCATAGTCTTTGATAAATTTTAACCCTTCTTTGTTTTAGATGCAACTCATGCTATGTGAAGATTTATTTCACTATAATGAGCAGTGAAGACTTCACACTTCATGCCATATAGGTTGTCCAAAACTTGAGAGCAAAAACCACGGTAGCTAATTTCTCATGTGATAGATAGTTTCTCTCATGTGGCTTCATTTATCTTGATGCATATGATATTGCCCATTGTTTTTGCATTAAAACATGTCTGAAACCTCTCGAAGATGCGTCATTATTTGGGATTTCTATGTTCCTGATGGAATAGTAAATACTGAAGCACCAGTCAAATATTTCTTCAATTTTTGAAAATTTTGCTCGTATTCTTTAGTTCACTCAAATTTAATATATTTTCTTATCATCTTGGACAATGACAACTATTTGTGAAAATCCTTTAACGAGTCTCCTATAATATCCAACCAAACCAATAAAACTGAGTACCTCTATAACATTCTTTGGTGTGCATCTTTCCCCTATCGCTTTTATCTTTTGAGGATTCATTAAAATTCATTGCCCATTAATGATGTCCCAAAAACGCACTTTTCCGCAGTTAAAATTGACATTTTGAAATTTTTTTAGATAGTTGGTTCTGCTTCAGCAACACTGCTAGTATCTTTTTGTTAGAAATATTTATATGCATAAAATATTTTTTGCTTGCATAAAATCGATTTTCTGATGACATAAAAAATATAAAACAGGAGTAAAATGCACAATATCAACAGAAGTTGACAGAAAAATCTTCATGAGTGAAGAGCGTGATATACCTGTATCAAAGAACATTGAGTTAGGTTCGTTCTGAATCAGAAGCATACCTGTTAACCACTTCAGATTTTTTTGCTTTTTGAGGGATAATTACCAAAATTTTGGTCTTTACTGGTGGATCATTCATGCACTCTGTTGTCTCGCTCTTTTCTTGTGTTAAGTCTTTCTTAAAAATTGGGTCATGCTTAACTGGCCACTGATGGATGTTGTGAATATGACCTTAAATTAAGTCCAGGTATACTTACGCTCTGGGGCCTAACGCAAATGTATATATTGCTTTTGTAGTAAGGGACTTTTGAGTCTAGGTGTTCGAACCTGCAGGGAGTGAGGTATTTATACAACAACAAAGCCTTAATCCCACTAAATGGGGTTGGCTACATGAATCCTTTTTCTTTATTGTGTCCTATTTAGTGTCTAATTTTCATTTAATTCTAATAAATTAAGATCATTTTTTATGCAATAAGCCCAAGTCTTCTTAGGTTTACCTCAGTCTTTCTTAACATAAGTTGAAACTAAAATATCTACTCTCCTAATCGGATCATCAGGTGGTCGACGTTTAATGTGACCAAACCATCTAAGGCGACTCTCTCTAATTTTGTCTGTCACTGGTGCAACACCAACTCTATTACGAATATATTTATTTCACATTTTGTCTCTAAGTATAAAGCCACTCATCCACCTAATCATTCTCATCTCAACAACACTTAACTTAGCATCATGCTTCTCTTTTAAAGGCCAACATTCAGTGCCATAGAGCATTGCAAGTCTCACACCATCTTATGAAATTTTTTTTTTCAGTCTAAGCGGTACTTTTCTATCACACAATAGGCCGGACGCATTCTTCCATTTCAACCAACCAACATGAATTCTACTATTAACATCACCATCTATATCACCATCGCTTTGAACAATTGACCCGAGATATCTAAATTGTTCGCACCTTTTAATAATTTGATCACCCAAAATTATACTTCTGTCACTAGAGCTACTATGTCAGTTTTAGTTCTACTTAAACGAAGACCTTTAGCCTCCGAAGTAGACCTCCATAATTCAAGTTTTTCCTGTGCTTTTTCTCTCGTCTTATCCACGAGGAGGATATCATGAACAAAAAGCATACACGAAGGTACTCTTCTTGTAAATGTCTAGTAAGACCATTCATAAATAAAGCAAAAAGATATGGGCTTAAAGCCGATCCCTGATGTAACCAACAGAAATAGTAAAATATTTGGTCAATCCTCTTTCAGTTCGAACACATGTTATAGCTTTAGTATACATATCTTTAATGACTTGAATATAAGTCATATCAACACCTTTCTTCTCAAGGACTCTCCCAAGAATATCGCTTGGAACCCTATCGTAAGCTTTTTCTAGATCAATAAAAATCAAATGTAGATCCTCCTTGTTATCTCTGAACTTCTCCATCAAACCTCTCAATAAATGTATAACTTCCATAGTAGACCTGCCCGGCATAAATCCAAATTGATTATGAGAAATCTTGGTAATACGTCTTAAAACTATGTTCGATTACCCTCTCCCATAATTTTAAAGTATGACACATCAATTTAATTCCTCTATAATTTGCACACTCTTGTGCATCCCCTTTATTCTTAAAAATGGGGACCAAAATACTCTCCCTCCACTTCTCAGGCATCTTTTTAGTTTTTAAAATAATATTAAAAGTTTTGTAAGCCAAGAAACTCCCAAATCACCTAAACATTTTCATACTTCAATTGGGATATCATCAGGTCCTACAGATTTTCCACCATCGGTTTTTTTAAAACCTCCACAACTTCTTTTCTACTAATGCGATGGTAGAAATGAAATGTTTTATTATTATTAATAATATAAGATCACTAAGGTCGATCGTGTTTTCAGAATCATCATTAAAAAGTTTATCAAAATAACTCACCCACCCATCTTGAATATCTTTTTATAAGAAAGACAATTTTTTATTTTCCTCTTTAATTCAATTTACTCGAGTTAAATCTTTGCTTTTCTTTTCTCTTTGTTTGGCTAGTTTAAACATATATTTTTCACCCTCCTTAGTATCTAAGATATTATAAAGAGCACTAAAAGCAAAATTTTTAGCGTCACATATTATTCTTTTAGACTCTCTGTGGGCCGTTTTATATTTTTCTCAATTCTTTACGCTTTTACATTTAAACCAATTTTTATAATATAACTTTTTATATTTTTTCTTTTCTTGCACATTATTATTCCACCACCAACTATTTTTATTTATAGAAACTTTTTCTTTTGATTCTTCAAGTACATCTTTTGCAACTTGTTTAATAATATTTGTTACTTTTTCCCACATAGCATTTGCTTCTTCACGAATATCTCAAATGTTTAAATCTTGAATTTTATTCATAAAAATAATTTTATTTGTCTTTTAGGTACCCTCATCTAATTCTACGATTATGAATCATAGTATTCTTTATTTTACATAGGAAAAGTTCTAGCCTACTAAATTTGTTCTTAGCTTGGAAGTTATGTTGGTTTAAAGTTGTGTTAACTAGTCTTACCGAATTACAAACAATTCTTAAAGATTTACTCCTCTAGAAATTTTACTTAATAAATTTAAATTGGTGATAATCATGTTATAAGCTACCTTCTCTTGCAATGATATAAGTAGAGTGTGAGGAATGAATACTTCAAATTGAAAATATGGCTAGTGACAAATATGAGCAACTCTCTTCCTTATACTCTCTCGAGTGCATAAAGAAGTTTGGTTAAAGTGACTTTAGTTCCTTAAGTCTCATTTTGAATTTATCAAAGATTAATTTCCTAACATTTGCATCTCCCTATAGTGCACTTTTGCTTCATACTCTAATTGTTCTTCCATAGCTCTCTCGAGATATTATAGATCACAACACATTTTAACTAATCACTTGGACATAATGAAAAGTAAATGAAGGCTTGAAAATTAGTCATCACATTAAAGATTTAAAATCAATTTTTAAAGCATTCTAATATTCCTACACACCCTAGCTATTCATCACAAGGAAAAGATAAAGAAACTACTCATTAAGCATTGAGAAAGCACCGAAAAACATCTTTGAAAATAAGTAGATCCACTATAGAACTGTGTTTATAGAAGTACAATAATAAGAACACGCAATACTTAGCTTCTCCCCTTTACAATGCGTTGAGAATGCTTCCCCAAGGATTCCTAAGCCTTTGGTGCTCTCCTCAAGTATCTTCTCGCAATACAACTCAAAACCCTCACCAAAATATCAATGAAACCTCTTGTATTCTTTCCTACAACAAGCCCTTACCTTTTTTCTCCAATGGAATGGAAGGACTTCACTAAAAAAACTCTAGAATAATACATCAATCTCCCTCCTCATCACCAAAGAACCCTCCCTTTATCGTGCTGAATAACTCTCCACGTTGTGTAAAGGAACTGCTGAAAACTACCCAAATAGTTTTTGGCGCCTAGGTGCTACTCTGTCTGCAAATTTTGGTAAGGGCACCTAGACACCCAAAAAAGTGGCGCCAAGGCACTGGTATTGGCGCCTATGCGCCCACTGACTGGTACTTAGGCACCAGCTTGTCGGGTTTCCAGGGTTGGACTGACGCCTAGGCGCCCGAGAAATGTGGCGCCAAGGCGCCAGTTACATGGGTCCTCCTTAGCTCCAAATCACCTCTACTTTGCTCCATTTTTTGTCTAGTTTTTCCACTTTTACTTCCTGTTGTACCTGCAAGAAAAAAATACAATTCTTTAAAGTGCAATTTCATCTATAAAAATGTGCAAAATACAAAGAAAATTAAATATATTTTTTTGATACATCAAAATCTCCCAAACTTAAACGTAACTTGTCATCAAGTAATACTACTATTTAAATGTCTTGAGGGATTGAGTTTCATAGAAATGTTATTAATCTAAGTGTCAGAAGTTTCATAGTTATGGAGTGAAGTAACTCTAGTAAAATAGCTTAGCCCTAGGTTATAAGAAATTTTGTAATCAACAATGAAAACATCAGTTCCTATTTACTTTAAAAAGATATTAATACTTTGTTTGTTTTATGCACCTTAGATTGTAATAGGATAGAACTTATGACCCCCTCTTAAAAATTTACTAATATTTTATATACTATAAACAAGCTTAGGAATGTAGTGAAATTTTCATTTAAAAGACTCAAATGAAATAAATTTTTGATAAGACATCCCCTCAAGCTTCTCCTCATATCATATTTTCTCTTCTTATTTTCACTTTCTCTCTCTTTTTTTCTTTTTTTATTTTCTCTTTTCTTTACTTTTAGGATGAACTTTTCAATTCTTAATATACTTTCACGAGGATTACTATATTTGGGTACTCCTTGTAATAATTTTGAATTTCATTCTTACCCTTCATTCATATGTATTATTAACCCATTTCTTCAACATGGAAATGTAAAAAATATCAAGGATGTTTGACATATCAACGGGTAAAGCTAGCCCTTAAGCAAGTGGACCGATCCTTTCTGTGATTTCCAAAGTACGGATGTATATGAGGCTCAACTTGCTTTCTTTAACATATCTGGTTGTACATTTCATTTGTCTGATTTCTAAGAATACAAAATCACCAACTTCAAATTCTACACTTTTATCTTGGGTCATAATATTTCTGTTGTCGATTCTGAGTGGGTTTCAATTTATCTCTAATTAATTTGATTTTTTCTATGACTTCATTAACCAATAAGGACCTAACGGTTGACATTTTCCTACTACTACTCAACTTAATGAAGTTATGCATTTCTTGTCGTACAGACTTAATGAGTCATTTGAATACTAGATTGATAACTATTATTGTAGGTGAACTCAATCAACAGGATATGATCCTCCTATCTGCCTCCAAAGTCAAGGATGTAGAGCCCCAATAAATCTTCTCATATTTGAACTGTCCTTTCTAATTGTCATTTGGTTTATGGATTGAAAGGTGTGCTAAGATGAAAATCCGCACCAAACTTTTTGCTATCCTTCTATATCCTGGATGCGAGTCTTACATATTTGTTACAAACAATAACATTTGGAATACCATGTAATCTAATAATTTTTTTGACATACAGTCTGATAAACTTTCGAATCTGTTTGCTTAATTGGCAAGAAATGAGCTGACTTAGCAACCTGTCAGTAATACCAAAATTTTATCATGATCCTGCCTGCATCTATTAAATCTCATAACGAAGTTCATCTCGGTTTCTTTTCATTTTTATTCAGGCATATAAAATGAGTACTATAGCAATCCATTAGGTCTTTGATGCTCAGTTTTTACAATCTGACAAGTCTGTCATTTTGAGACATTCAACCACATCTTTCTTCATGCCTGTCGGCCGCTGAAAGTTGTTTGAAGTTGAGACTTTTGAAAAATGTGACTTGTAGTTTTATAAAATAGGATTTTGATTTAATTTAATATGTATATGGATTTATGAAAATAAAATTTTAAATTTGAAAAAATGAGAATGGACGAATCTCATTTATTTAGCAGTTTGGATGGACGAGTACAGTATCGTAAGCGATGTATCTATCCTGAGGAATAGACACACTGCTTGATGATACGGCTCGTTATAGAATTTATGACATCCGTTCTAGTCTGCGAACCTTTATGTGGACTGACAAATTCTCCTACTTAATGCAAAAAGAATTAAATAGAGTTTGTATTACCTGAGTTCATAAAGCTCTCTATAGAGGCAAGCCCCTAGAGTCAATTACCCCTCAAATGACCGAAGTCACTTGAGAGAACTCTCGATTTAGATCAGGGGTATCTATTTTCATGAATTCAAAGGGTAGGGTTTTCAAAGAAGTGGTGGATATGAAATCCAATAGGTGAGTGACTCAAGGTTGGAACAATCTTTATAGGAATCCAAAGGAAAGGAAGGTAAATGATGTCACAGATCTCGAGGAGAACCTCGATGACTTCCCATATTATCATATTGTTGAGCTTTAAATTTTGGAAATGAATTTATTTAAATTTCAATCTTGCCAATTAATTGTAGGAATTATATTTGCATAACATCCCGATTATGCAAACGACCTGGAAGGTTGGAGGATTTACGTCGTACCAGGCGACGACCTCGAAATCCTAAAGCGAATTAGGATTTATATTGCACAACATAGTTGTGCAAAGGTCTAAAAGAACAAGTGGGGATTTATGTCGCACTAGGCGGATACTTCGAAGTCCTATGGCTTGTTATTTAGACTAAAGAATGGTTTTGCTGATGTAGACACAAGTTTTGCTGTTGAAGATGACCGTGCTACCCTCGAAGTCGTGCTCCGTACTCCACGTCGTAGTAGTGTTGCAGTTTAGATTTAAAGTTTAAAGTGAACATGCAAATTGTTGAATCAGTAATTTATTTCATCTTTAGGTGTGTGCTTTACAGTAAACAGGGGTGACATGCTATAGTAAAACAGGAGCAGTAGTGGTAATTTGCATTGTAAAACAGGTGACTGCAATGTAGTACAGTAAAAGAAAGCAGTAGCAGACAAGCAAGAATATGCTGTAGTAAATAACAAGAGATAAGTATTACAATATATTAAACAGTAGAAGACACATATCGCAAGCATGCAATAATAAATAACAGGAAACAAGCATCACAAGCAGGCTATGCTAAACAATTGTGCTACAGTAAACATGTTATGCTAAGCAGGAGTATATGCTACAGAAAGTAAAACATGCTATACTAACAGGTGTATGTAAAAAAAGTAAAGCATTTAATGCGGTAAAGAAAAGAAGTAACGGTGCTACAAGTGTACCGTAGACGTTGATTACCCTCAATGCGTTGCTACCTGTTATTATTATCATTTTTATTATTTCCTGCAGAAAAGGCGTCAGCACTAAAACAAAACAAGAGTAAACGTAGTAAGGAAAATCTGACTAAGTAGAGGTACTACTGTATGTGTAAAGAAACCAAAGGGGGCGGGGCACCGCACTGAAAAGCTAAAAGAAAATAACTGAAAAGAAAGAAGAAAAAAAGAAAACAAATCCGTAGGGAAACCGTAGAAAATTCGTGTAAAACCACGAGGAGCGGACTAAAAGTCCGGGAAGACCATAAGCATGATGGCGGGGAGGACTCATAGCTGGGCTGTGTGCGTCCCAATCTTGGAGAAGAGCTACCAGATCAACACCCTACAGAGGGTAGTCCTAACCTCGACTCAGGTAATTCACCGTGGACCTTTCTAAATTTTCATTCATTTCAGTTTGCATGCATATAAAATTTATGGGTGAAAGGTAATTTTGTTGTAGAGGAAATTTTACTTCAAAATACTTATTTTTATAAAGTAGTACAGTCCATAGACCAATCTGCTATAATCTAGAGGTACGAAATCTCGTGCGGGACTTCAAAAAAGTAACGAAGTGGCTTCGAACGTTCTAAAACGAGGTGGGTCCCACTGCTAGGAATCTAAGATCGTCGGGGAAGCTCCTAAGGCTAGAACCCTAAATTCCAGGAGGAGAACTAAGCCTCGACAAAAGTGAGGTCAACAAATGGACCCCCAATAGAGGCGTGGTGTGTCGGACAAGCACACCGCGCATATTGGTGTTGATCGAAAAAGATCAACAAACCAACACAAAGCTGCCTAAGTAAAATACTTAGAACATAACACATAATTGAGAGAGTCGTTTCCGCTGGGGAGTTAAGAGGTGAATCTTCAATTATGAGATTTGATTTGCTTCGTTTTATTCGATTTTTGACTTCAATTTCAACTTCAATTTGGATTTTCATTTTGATTTAGGATTTCGATTTCCGGAGAATTTCAAATTTAGAGAAGTGAGAAAACCGGGTTGAGATGGAAAGCGCAACGACTCACATCCAACTCAAAGATCAATCGAGAAAATTCAATACACTGGGAATGAAAGCTCAATGACTCTCATCCAACCCAAAAGGTGACAGAAAAGAAAAGACAAAAATGAATTGGACGATTCTGCACTAACCCTAGGAAACCTTAATACATTAAGAAGGAAAGCGCAAAGACTCACATCCAACCCAAGAGGTACAGGGGTGTCACATTAGTAAGGAAAGCGCATGGGCTCACATCCAACCCAAGTGGTGACGAAAAAGAATGCAATAGGGGGCGGCCCCTAAAGCGACGGGAAGGATTGCAATAGGGGGCGGCTCCTAAAGCACCGGACAAAGAACGCGATAGAGGGCGGCCCCTAAGGCGACGGAAAGTAATGCAATAGGGGGCGGCCCCTAAAACGATGGATAAGAGTGCGATAGGGGGCGACTGAAATTAATGCAATATGGGGCGACCCCTAAAGTGACGGACAAGAGTGCGATAGGGGGCTACCCCTAAGGCAACGAAAAGTAATGCAATAGTGGGCGTCCCCTAAAGTAACAGACAAGAATACGATAGGGGGTGGACCCTAAAGCGACGAAAAGGAATGCGATAGGGGGCGGCCCCTAAAGCACCTGACAAAGAACGCAATAGGGGGCGGCCCCTAAGGCGACAGAAAGTAATGCAATAGGGGGCGGCCCCTAAAGCAACGGATAAGAGTGCGATAGGGGGTGGCCCCTAAAGCACCGGACAAAGAACGCAATAGGGGGCGGCCCCTAAAGCGAAGGAAAGTAATGCAATAGGGGGCGGCCCCTAAAGCAACGGACAAGAATGTGATAGGGGGCGGCCCTAAAACACCAGACAAAGAACGCAATAGGGGGCAGCCCCTAAAACACCGGACAAAGAACGCGATAGAGGGCGGCCCCTAAAGCGACGGAAAGTAATACAATAGAGGCTGGCCCCTAAAGCGACAGACAAGAATGCGATAGGGGGTGGCCCCTAAAGCACCAGACAAAGAACACAATAGGGGGCGGCCTCTAAGGCGATGGAAAGTAATGCGATAGGGGGCGACCCCTAAAGCACCGGACAAAAAGCGCAATAGGGGGCGGCCCCTAAAGCGACGGAAAGGAATGCAATAGGGGGCGACCCCTAAAACACCGGACAAAGACCGCAATAGAGGGCGACCCCTCAAGCGACGGAAAGTAATGCAATAGGGGGCGGCCCCTAAAGTGACGGACAAGAATGCGATAGGGGGCGGCCCCTAAAGCACCAGACAAAGAACGCAATAGGGGGCGGCCCCTAAAGTGACGAAAAGTAATGCAATAGGGGGCGACTCCTAAAGCACCGGACAAAGAATGCGCTAGGGGGTGGCCCCTAAAGCGACGGATAGTAATGTAATAGGGGGCGACCCCTAAAGTGACGGACAAAAATGCGATAGGGGGCGGCCCCTAAAGCACCAGAAAAAGAACACAATAGGGGGCAGCCCCTAAGGCGACGGGAAGTAATGCAATAGGGGGCGGCCCCTAAAGCACCAGACAAAGAACACAATAGGGGGCGGCCCCTAAAGCGACGAAAAGTAATGCAATAGGGGTGACCCCTAAAGCACCAGAAAAAGAACACAATAGGGGGCGGCCCCTAAGGCGACGGACAAGAATGCGATAGGGGGCGGCCCCTAAGGCGACGGAAAGTAATGCAATAGAGGGTGGCCCCTAAAGAGACGGACAAGAATGCGATAGAGGGCGGTCCCTAAGGCGACAGACAAGAATGCGATAGAGGGCGGTCCCTAAGGCGACGGACAAGAATGCGATAGGGGGCCGCGACGGAAAGTAATGTAATATGGGCGGCCCCTAAAGCGACAGACAAGAATGCGATAGGGGGCGGCCCCTAAGGCGACGAAAAGTAATGTAACAGGGGGCGGCCTCTAAAGCGACAGACAAGAATGCGATAGGGGGCGGCCCCTAAGGCTACGAGTAAGAATACGATAGGGGGCGACCCCTAAGACGACAGAAAGTAATGCAATAGGGGGAGGCACCTAAAGCGACAGACAAGAATGCGATAGGGGGCGGCCCCTTACGCACCAGACAAATAACACAATAGGGGGCGGCCCCTAAGGCGACGAAAAGTAATGCAAAGGGGGCGGCCCCTAAAGCGACGGACAAGAATGCGATAGGGGGCGGTCTGTTAGGCGACGGACAAGAATGCGAATGAGGGCGGCCCCTAAGGCGACAGACAAGAATGCAATAGGGGGCGACCCCTAAGGCGACAGAAAGTAATGTGATAGGGGGCGGCCCCTACAGCGACGGACAAGAATGCGATAGGGGGCGGCCCGTAAAGCACCAGACAAAGAACGCAATAGGGGGCAGCCCCTAAGGCGACGAAAATGAGTGCAATAGGGGGCGACCCCTAAAGCGACGGACAAGAATGTGTTAGGGGGAGGCATCTAAAGCACCAGACAATGAATGCAATAGGGGGAGGCCCCTAAGGCGACAGAAAGTAATGCAATAGGGGGCGGCCCCTAAAGCGACGGACAAGAATGCGATAGGGGGCGGCCTCTAAAGCACCTGACAATGAATGCAATAGGAGGCGGCCCCTAAGACGATGGAAATGAATGCAATAGGGGGCGACCCTTAAAGCGACGGACAAGAATGTGATAAGGGGTGACCCCTAAAGCACCAGACAATGAACGCAATAGGGGGCGGCCCCTAAGGCGACGGAAAGTAATGCGATAGGGGCGGCCCCTAAAGCGACGGACAAGAATGCGATAGGGGGCGGCCCCTAAAGCACCGGACAAAGAACGCAATAGGGGGCGGCCCCTAAGGCGACGGAAAGTAATGCAATAGGGGGCGGCCCCTAAAACGACGGACAAGAATGCGATAGGGGTCGGCCCCTAAAGCACCAGACAATGAACGCAATAGGGGGCGGCCCCTAAGGCGACGGAAAGTAATGCAATAGGGGGCGGCCCCTAAAGCGACGAACAAGAATGCGATAGGGGGCGGCCCCTAAAGCACCAGACAAAGAACGCAATAGGGGGCGGCCCCTAAGGCGACGGAAAGTAATGCAATAGGGGGCTGCCCCTAAAGCACCACGGAATCAGATGCGAAATCCTCAACCTCCAGAATTTAATACATGAAAGATTTTTGTTGAAGGAAACAGATTAAGAGGGAATATGAGGATTTTTCATATCTCACTCAAAGAATTGACCGAAAATGAGCTTGTTTAGGAAAGGATGTGATTCCACGCCAACAAAACCAATCGAAACTCGCGGCTCCATGTCAATAGAATCAGCTGATCCTTTCTCAAACGAGTGAGGAAATTGAAGGGATATCAATCACAACGTCAGACTGGGGAATTCAGATTTGGAATTTGATATTTGATCTTGGGAGAAATTCGAGAAACTTGTGCAGTGCAGAAATCTGCTGAAAAGTCTGTGAAGATATTTTTGAAAACTTTTCGAGCAAAAAATTTTTTTTTGTTTATTTCGTTTGAATGTTGACTTTTAGTTTGTTTAATGGCAAGATTTATTTTATTATATTTGATATTAATAGTAGAATTCAGGTTAGTTGGTTGAAGTTGAGGAATGCGTCCGGCCTATTGTGTGATAGAAAAGTACCGCTTAGGCGAAAGGAAAATTTTATAAGATGGTGGTGAGACCTTCAATGCTCTATGGTGCTTGAATGTTGGCCTTTAAAAGAGAGGCATAATGTTAAGTGTTGCCGAGATGAGAATGATTAGGTGGTTGAGTGGCTTTACACTTAGAGACAAAATGCGAAATGAATATATCCGTAATAGGGTTGGTGTTGCACCGATGACGGATAAAATTAGAAGAGTCACCTTAGATGGTTTGGTCACATTAAACGTCGACCACTTCGATGATCCGATTAGGAGAGTAGATGTTTTAAATACAACTTATGTTAAGAAAGGCAGAGGTAGACCTAGGAAAACTTGAGCTTATTGCATAAAAAGTGATCTTAATTTATTAGAATTAAACGAAAATTTGACACTAAATAGGACGCAATGGAGAAAAAAGATTCATGTAGCCGACCCCACTTAGTGGGATTAAGGCTTTATTGTTGTTGTTGTTGTTGCTTTACGATTTGGATCCAGTTTTAGACAAGTGCAGCATCGGTGCTTCGTAGGACGAGACATTGTCTTTGAAACATCACGATGTGAAGTACTTCCTGAGGTATCGTTTACTTACTCAAGACAAATGTAGAGAATAACCCACTCTCTAAGGTGCTATCGGAATTACATTCTTTCAAGCACTAGTAAAGATGTGTTATTTCTAAGAACGTCACCGCTGAAGAGGACGGAACTTCATAACCTCGTTTGTAGCAGTTGTCGCTTGCTTTGTCACCGATTCTATAAGAGTTGTCCAAGTTGTCTTTGAGAAGCCGCTCTGACGCTCTTCGAATTGACATTGAAGTCGTAATTGCTAGGCACTGAAGGATAAGACTTCAGGGTTGAATCTCCGTTAATTTCTAATAACATGGCCCTTTCTTTAATTCCTTTTTTCCGGGCCTAAGCAGATCCTCAAATTTATGTTCATCAAAATATTTTTCATTGCCCGAAGATATTTCTGAGCCAATTAATGACCAACCAAAAGACAAAATCCCTTACTCTTTTCAAAGCATAATATCAGAAGAATATTCTTAAGGTAGCCTTTCAAGTTTTATTAATCAGGGGAAGATTAAGATACCAATTTTTGATTATATGCTTACCTCAGGCTTCTTCTCAGGGAGCCTTATTGTTTTCTTTTTTTTTTATTGAGTTTTTCGTTTTTTTTATTGAGAATTACTATATCTGGTGTAGTACATATTAAAGATTTTGAATGTCTGAATTGGGACACCAATTTTTGATTTTGTGTTCACCTTAAGCTTCTCCTCATTTGTACCTTCACAAAAAAATATTTTTCCTCTTTTTTTTTTTTTGCTCCTTTTGTTTTCAGAGAATTACTGTATCTTGTAAGACATACTTTTGTTAAAGATTTTGAATGCAGTAACTCCCCTAATTAATAATTCTGAAATGTTCCTTAATATGAATTCTGGGATGTTATAATTTATTCGAAAGTCTGGACCCAGTCATATGACATGAAATTAAAACACCAGTGATATCCCAAGTCAGTTACTCATATTTCAACCACACTGTTTCATTTCAAAATCTACTTAGGACCCAGTCCAAATTCTTTAAAGGGAGGGAACCAGTTATTAGGATATTAATTTTATTCTTTCCCGAAGTCAAAGTCTTAGCGAAATATCAAAAATTTTTTTTAGGCTGACGAGATTTCGAAATGATGAACAATTTTGGACAACAACACTCTTTCTTTCATTTCATTCATTACGGTGGGAGGGACGGTACAGACTAATAATGATCGTGTTAATATCTTATTTTAGCAACAAATTAGTGCAATATTAATTAGGAAGTGTCTCGTCCGTTGTCAGTTGCGTAGAATTAGTTAGAACAAACAGATCGACCGAAATCATACTTATAGAACCTCTTTCAGGTTCCTTTCAAATATTCTTCCGAGATCGTTATGTTCCCATTCATACAGTTCTCCTCAAGCCAGTCTTTGAAGCTGAAACACTCCTTTATAGTATGTCCAACAAACCTGTGGTATGGACAGAAGTTGGGGTGGTCCTTCTTGCTCATCTTCTCCCGCTTCTTCAGCTCAGGCAACCTGAACTTCGGTTTCTTGATCAGATTCTTAAACATCTTCGCTACGGCATTATCCTTGAAGGAATAGTTTCTGTGTAACCGATCTCACGTCATTGGAACCTGTCTTCTAGCCATTCTGTACGGCCTCTGCTGAGATGGCTGCTGGCCAGGCTGGTTGTACTGCTGACCATATTGCTGGACATGTTGAATCTACTGCGGTGGTTATTGAACGATCGTCTTGTATTGTGGAACATACCACCGAGGCAGTGACCGAACTAAGGAAGCGACCGGCCGCACTACGTGAAACCCGGCCGTATCGAGGCGGCCGTTGTTGCTTGGCTCGTATCGAGGTGACTACTCGGTCTGTATCTCTATTGGCTGCTTTCTTTTGTCGACCGTTGCCACTACTCCGGATCTTTTATCAAAAAACTTTCACTGGTCTAGGCTCTCCAATCTTTTTTTGCGGCTCTGCATGCTTGATCTCTTCTTGCATGCTGGCTTTGCTCAGTAGTTTCTCAAACGACTTGATGGTGAGTCCTTTAAGCATGAAAGCTATCGACCCATGAATGCTCTTGAGTAAGACCTCAATCGCATGTTGTTCCTGCAATTGGGGCTCGCACTTCATGCTCAAATTTCTCCAACTTAGGATGTACTCCACCAAAGTTTCATCTGACTTCTGTTTCTCTTCCACAAGACTACCTATAGTGACGTGGCGTTGAACTCCGGTAAATCGCTTGACAAAAAGATTCTTTTTCTCTGTAAACGTCTTGATCGACCCGTTAGGCAGTTCTGCGTATCAATCAAATGCAATCCCTGAAAGACTACTTACGAGCAGGCGGAAAAGTAATATCTCGCTACCCCCCGCGTTGCAACAGCTTGCTTGGAAGTGTGCAACGTGCTGATGGGGGTTGCCCGTTCCATCGAAAGTCTTAAAGGTTGGTGGTACAAACCCTTAGGATATTGGACGACATCGAACTCCTCCGAGTAAGGTCTACCCTTTGAAATTGATGCGCCCCCTTTCAATTGGGTTAAAGCTTCATTTACCTGCTGTTCGACCAGCTGCTTAATATCTCTTTCTGGCACCATGTTCTGAGTTGAATCATTCTTCGGCGGCTCATCTCGGTTTGCAGAAGTGACCTCCCTTCTTACGTCGGTGATATGGACAATCTCCGGCTGGTTCATCTTCGGGGATGCCACCTGCTGTGAGTGCGACTGTCTTTGCATTGTAGCCATGACACTCGTCATTTCTTCAATTTTCTTCTCGAGATGGCTGATATGTTCGTCCCTTTGCTGGACGGCCCTCTGCCACTCATCTGCGGTGTTCTCACGAAGGAGAGGAGATCACTCGCTGCTAACATGGCTCGGGTCTCGACAACGTTGATCTCTGCGAATTCACTTTCTACGTAATCTGCTAAGCTGTAATCTTCATCTTCAATATTTTCTTTCTGATCTTTAGACAGTTACGCAATGCCAGCTCGGAGCTTTTCCAAGGCAGACTCAATTGACTTTCCTTTGATAATTTTAAGGTCAGCTGAAGATTTTCGATAAATATCACTTATTTCCTCTAGCAACGGCGTCGTGCAGGAGTCAATTGAATCCTCCGAAATCATATTTACAGAACCTTTTTCAGGATCTTTTAAATATTCTTTCAGAATCGTTACACTTCCGCTTCTGAAATTCTTCTCAAACCAATCCTTAAAGCTATAACAGTTTTCTATGGTGTGGCCGAGAAACCGGTGGTATGGGCAGTATTGTGGGTGATCCTTCTTGCCGGCCTCCTTTGGCCTCTTTGGCTCTGGTAGTCTGAATTCTGGCCTCTTTATCAAGCTACAAAATATCTGCGACACTGACTCCTTCTTGAATGGGTATACCTTGCTTAATTGTTGATTCATTGTTGCAGACGACTTTCTACCTATAAGTGACGGTCTTTGTTGAGTTGACTGTCGACCGAACTGCGGCGGGTGTTGGTGAAACTGTCGCGGCTGTTCAACTTTCAGAATTTCCTGACTGCGGCTCTTATTCTGTGCTTTCGTCAGTTGCAAAGACTTTGAATTGGACCCAATCTCAAACCCGGGAAATGGTAAGGCATAAACATTGACTGACATTTTCTCATGTAGAATATCTTTTCCTTCAGTTAGCGGAGCGACTAGTACAGCGGCGGTGAATCCAGTGGTAAGAGCAGAAATAGTCTTAGGAGAAGTCCCAACGCTCCTAATAACATCAGAGTTTTTTCAATCCATTCCTTCTTTAACATGGGGAGTTCCCCAACAGACTTCAGGTTGAACTCTATAATAAATAGGCTTTACAGACTCGTTCATTTCAGGTTTCATCATTTCTACGGCCACATCCCCGAACTTTGCTCCAACATCGTCAAACCCTTGTCCAAATTTAATAACTGCCAGATCGGGCAGCTCATCTCTATTAATAACAAATTCCACTCCGGTGGCGAAAGAAAAGATCAACTTTGGCAAATACATTGTTCCCGTCATTTGAAAGGTTTCTGGAAGTCAGTGACGTCTCGTGTCTTGCAGTTTCAATTGAAGCACTCAAGATACCACACTTGTGCTGTAAACTGAGCAATTGTTTCTCTTTATTATTCTTTTTAGTTTTGTCTTGATATATTTATTAACAGTGTTTGTTTAATTTCAAGTTTTGAACCAAAGGGTAGAAGTTTGATTTAATTTGTCGATAGCAAATCAAACCCGAGAGACACAGAGTAAAACTGAAATCCAGGACCCTATCCGGGACGGAATTCACGATGCACTTCGCACAACAACACACCTATTGGGGGTCCGACCCCACACAAAAAGAAAACCCTAAAGATTTTTGAACTGCTCTGTTTGGGGTAGTCAAACAGATGGCTCTAGAACCGAGAGAGTTGACCGTGCTTGCCCAAGAAACAAATGAGCAAAGCATGCCAACAGAAGAATGACAATCTGGACCATGAGGGACATGGATACATTGCCGATGTATGAAGATAAAAACCACCTGATCATAATGGAGAGTGGAGCTAATCCCCATCAGAGTCACCAGAAATTGTCGGTCGCTGAAAGTTGTTTGAAGTTGAGACTTTTGAAAAATGTGACTTCTAGTTCTATAAAATAGGATTTTGATTTAATTTAATATGTATATGGATTTATGAAAATAAAATTTTAAATTTTAAAAAATGACAATGGACGAATCTCATTTATTTAGCAGTTTGGATGGACGAGCACAATATCGCAAGCGATGTATCTATCCCGAGGAATAGACACACTGCTTGATATACGGCTTGATCAAATAAACTACATAATTTATGACATTCGTTCTGGTCTGCGAACCTTTATGTGGACCGACAAATTCCCCTACTTAATACAAAAAGAATTAAATAGGGTTTATATTACCTGGGTTCATAAAGCTCCATATCGAGGCAAGCCCCTATAGTCAATTGCCTCTCAAATGACCGAAGTCACCTGAGAGAACTCTCGATTTAGATTAGGGGTATCTATCTTCATGAATTCAAAAGGTAGGGTTTTCAAAGAAGTGGTGAAATAGAAAATCTAGTAGGTGAGTGGCTTAAGGTTGGAACAATTTTTATAGGAATCCAAAGGAAAAGAAGGTAGGAGATGTCACAGATCTCGAGAAGAACCTCGATGACTTCCCAGACTATCATATTGTTAGGCTTTAAATTTTGGAAATGAATTTATTTAGATTTCAATCTTGCCAATTAATTATAGGAATTACATTTGCATAATATCCCGATTATGCAAACGACCTAGAAGGTATGAGGATTTACGTCGTACCAGACGATGACCTCGAAATCCTAAAGCGAATTAGGGTTTATATTGCACAGCATAGTTGTGCAAAGGCCTAAAAGAACAAGTGGGGATTTATGTCACACTAGGTGGACTACTTCGAAGTCCTATGGCTTGTTATTTAGACTAAAGAATGGTTTTGCTGATGTAGATACAAGTTTTGCTGTTGAAGATGACCGTGCTACCCTCGAAGTCGTGCTCCGTACTCGCGTCGTAGTAGTGTTGCAGTTTAGATTTAAAGTTTAAAGTGAACATGCAAATTGTTGAATCAGTAATTTATTTCATCTTTAGGTGTGTGCTTTACAGTAAACAGATGTGACATGCTATAGTAAAACGAGAGCGATAGTAGTAATTTGCGATGTAAAACGAATAGTGACGAGTGTAGTACGATAAAGAAAGCGATAGTGAGACAAGCGAGAATATCTTGTAGTAAATAACAGGAGACAAGTATCACAAGCATGCTATTTATTAAACAGTAGAAGACACGTATCGCAAACATGCAATAATAAATAACGGAAACAAGCATCACGAGCGGTATGCTTAAACAAGTAGTCTTCTACGATGAAACATGTTATGCTAAGCAGGAGTATATGCTGCAGAAAGTAAAACATGCTATACTAACAGGTGTATGTAAAAAAAGTAAAGCATGTAATGCGGTAAAGAAAAGAAGTAACGGTGCTACAAGTGTACCGTAGACGCTGATTACCCGCAATGCGTTGCTACATGTTATTATTATCATTTTTAATATTTCCTGCAGAAAAGGCGACAACACTAAAACAAAACAAGAGTAAACGTAGTAAGGAAAACCTGACTAAGTAGGGGTACTATTGTATGTGTAAAAAAAACCAAAGGGGGCGGGGCACCACACTGAAAGCTAAAAGAAAAGAACTGAAAAGAAAGAAGAAAAAAAGAAAATAAATCCGTAGGGAAATCGTAGGAAATCCGTATAAAATCCGTGTAAAACCACGAGGAACGGACTACAAGTCCGGGAAGACCATAAGCATGATGGCGGGGAGAACTCGGAGCTGGGCAGTGTGCGTTCCAATTTTGGATAAGAGCTACCAGACCAACACCCTACAGAGGGTAGTCCTAACCTCGACTCAGGTAATTCACCATGGACCTTTCTAAATTTTCATTCATTTCAGTTTGCATGCATATAAAATTTATGGGTGAAAGACAATTTTGTTGTAGAGGAAATTTTACTTCAAAATACTTATTTTTATAAAGTAGTATAGTCCACAGGCCAACAATCATAACCAAACTAGGACTATTAATCAACCTAAGAGTATTGGTAGCAATAGTCTCACCAAGAATTGGCGAATAATATCGTCGGTCCCTAGCCTCAATTCCAGTGGAGGTTTATACTCAAAGGCAAGGGGATACCATTCTAATAGTCCCTCCTTTTTTTAAGCACACATAAGCACTGTCATCAAAATCCTAACCCCTAACCACCCTACTTATAACATTGCTTGATGGCCCACGTATAACAAAAGGCTATATGTGTACACTTATGTCTCGTACATAAGTGCAGAAAGACTCGGCCAAGAAGCAAGAAGAAACAAATGACAGGGGGACAAGGAGAAGAAGAGAGGAGAGGAAGATCCGCCTAAAACACCATCATAAAGAGAGCGGATCGATCCTCAAAACCGAAGAAAATAGACGGCGATCCCAGACTCCCGACGACTCACTCCCGACAGACTCAGCTAGAATCTACCAAAGGTAAGACTCCGACAACCCTCACAAAGTCCAAACAGACTCCACCTCTTACAGAAAGGTGAACATGCTAGATCCCTAAAAGAGGCAGACTCCCTCTCCTAGAAAGACCGACTATGACTTTCCAGGATGCCCCGAAGGCATAACCCAAGTGACGACACATGACTCAACAAGGGACTCCAAAATACCATACGTTAAAATAATTCCAAAGAGTACAACAACAACAACAACAAAGCCTTAATCCCACTAAGTGGAGTCGGCTACATGAATCCTTTTTCTCCATTGCATCCTATTTAGTGTCAAATTTTTGTTTAATTCTAATAAATTAAGATCATGTTTTATACAATAAACCCAAGTTTTCCTAGGTCTACCTCTGCCTTTCTTAACATAAGTTGTATTTAAAACATCTACTCTCCTAATCAGATCATCAGGTGGTCGACGTTTAATGTGACCAAACCATCTATGGCGACTCTCTCTAATTTTATCCGTCACTGGTGCAACACCAACCCTATTACGGATATATTCATTTCGCATTTTGTCTCTAAGTGTAAAGCCACTCATCCACCTAATCATTCTCATCTCGGCAACACTTAACTTAACATTATGCTTCTCTTTTAAAGGCCAACATTCAGCACCATAGAGCATTGAAGGTCTCACCACCATCTTATAAAATTTTCCTTTCAGTCTAAGGGGTACTTTTCTATCACATAATAGGACGGACGCATTCTCCACTTCAACCAACCAACCTGAATTCTACTATTAACATCCCCATCTATAACACCATCGCTTTGAACAATGGACCCGAGATATCTAAATCATTCACACCTTTTAATAATTTGATCACCCAAAGTTATACTTCGTCACTAGACCTACTATTACTAAAATTACATTCCATGTATTCGGTTTTAGTTCTACTCGAACGAAGACCTTTAGACTCCAATGTAGACCTCCATAATTCAAGTTTTTCCTGGACTTTTTCTCTTGTCTTTTCCATAAGGAGGATATCATCAGCAAAAAACATACACCAAGGTACATCCTCTTGTAAATGCCCAGTAAGACCATCCATAAATAAAGCAAAAAGATATGGGCTTAAAGCCGATCCTTGATGTAAACCAACAAAAATAGTAAAATATTTGGTCAATTCTCCTTCAGTTCGAACACATGTAATAGCTCTAGCATACATATCTCTAATGACTTGAATATAAGTCATATCAACACCTTTCTTCTCAAGGACTCTCCAAAGAACATCTCTAGGAACTTTATCGTAAGCTTTTTCTAAATCAATAAAAATCAAATGTAGATCCTCCTTATTATCTCTGTACTTCTCCATCAAACCTCTCAATAAATGTATAGCTTCCATGGTAGACACACTCGGCATAAAACCAAATTGATTATTAGAAGCCTTCGTAATACGTCTTAACCTATGTTCGATTACCCTCTCCATAATTTTAAAGTATGACACATCAATTTAATTCCTACTATAATTTGCACACTCTTGTGCATCTCCTTTATTCTTAAAAATGGGGACCAAAATGCTCTTTCTCCACTCCTTAGGCATCTTTTTAGTTTTTAAAATAATATTAAAAAGTTTAGTAAGCCGAAACCCCCAAATCACCTAAACATTTTCACACTTCAATTGGGTATCATCAGGTCCTACAGACTTTCCCCCCTTGGTTTTCTTTAAGGCCTCATCAACTTCTTTTTTACTAATGCGACGGTAAAAATGAAAAATTTTATTATTATTAACGATATTAAGATCACTAAGGTCGATCGTACTTTCAGCATCTTCATTAAAAAGTTTATCGAAATAACTCACCTATTTATGTTGAATATCTTTTTTAAGAAAACGACTTTTTGATTTTACATGCTTTAATACACTTTATTTGAGTTAAATCTTTACTTTTCTTTCTCTTTGTTTGGCTAGTTTATACATATATTTTTCACCGTCCTTAGTATCTAACATGTTATAAAGATCACTAAAAACAGAATTTTTAGCGTTAGAGATTATTCTTTTAGACTCCCTGCGGACCGTTTTATATTTTTCCCATTTCTCAACGCTTTTACATTTAAACCAATTTTTATTACATAACTTCTTATATTTTATCTTTTCTTGCACATTATTATTCCATCACCAACTATTTTTATTTATAGAAACTTTTTCTTTTGATTATCAAATCATCTTTAGTAGCTTGTTTAATAGTATTAGTTAATTTTTCTCACATAGCATTCGCGCATCCATGGACATCCAAATATTTAAATCTTGAATTTTACTTCATAAAAATAATTTTATTTGTGTCTTTTAGGTGCTCACATCTTATTCTACGATGTTGAATCACAATATTAACTTTATTTCTACACTCTTCGTCTTAAAATCTAGAACTAATAATCGATGTTAGATACTTAATTCCTCACTTGGAATGACGCTTACAATCCTTACTAATCTCGACGATCTCTTATTCTCATAAGAATAATCAATTTGTGTTTTATTAGATTTATTCTTATAAGTAATAAGATCTTTCATCTCTTTTCTTGAATAAAGTATTAGTAATAATCATATCAATACGTTAAAGCAAAATCTAAAATGGCTCTACCGCCATTAATCACTCCATAGCAGTAGTCACTATGAATATTTACGAAATCTTCTACAACTCTACCGACATGTCCATTTAAATCTCCTCCAATAAAATTTTTTTTATCGAGGGTATCAAGTGTATTAAGTCTTCAAATCGTTCAGAATTTATCTTTAGATTGCATGTCTAAAGCCAACTTGAGGAGCATAAACACTTATAATATTAAAAATCTTAATATCAATAATAATCTTAAGTCTTTATAATTACTATCTCCAACTCTATTAATTTTAACAACATTTTCTTTCAAACTCTTATCTATAATTACACCTACACCATTTCTAGTACGACTCTTACTAGAATACCATAGTTTAAAACCTAAGTTATCAATCTCTTTAGCTTTTTCTCCAACCCATTTAGTTTCTTGAATACATAAGATATTTATCTTTCTATGGATCATAATATTAACCAATTCCATTAATTTACCATTGAGATTACCTATATTCCAAGATCTTATCCTAATACTAGTATCATGAACTAACTTCTTTACCCGCATCTGTCCGTAATGTGGGAACCCTTGCTTACTTGACACTACACCCGGGCACCGTGTAGCGGCCCTTGTACACTTTCTACTGTATTCAGGTCATACAGCGCGTCGCTTCCAGGAGACGCCTTAGCATTTACACAATGATCAAAAGGATTCATGTCATGATTTTTTTTCGACAAGTTTTACGCTGGCTGTCGACTACCTAACGCAACCCTCTACTTTTCACATCCGGGCTTGAGACCGGCAACGGCAGTGTTAAAAGAATTCCAAAGAGTGCAACGAAGAAATCAAAGACCCGGCAACCCAAAACTACTTAACTTCTAGGCTATCCCTACCCTGGACTAAAATATGTGAACCCAAGGCCGAGTCCCTCATACCCCAAAATAGGGTCCCGAAGAGAGGCTAAAACCGAACCACATTATGACCGACCTCCAAAAGGAGGGCAAAACATTCACAAAACCAAGCGACACAAAAGGCCGTGCTACCAAGTGAAATGACTTGTATATGAGTGAATAACGAGTGTGACAACGTCCTACAATCTTAACATAAACCATCTCAAGGCATTTCAAAGTGCAGTTCAATATAAGCATTCAAACGCCGCTTTCAAATAATTAATAAATTGAAGAAGCAAAGAAAGATCTCCAAAAGAACAAGAGGATCCCCGCATAATTTCTGGACGCCTACACATCCACCACATGCAATTCCATTTCATTCCTTTTTTTTTTATTCATGCCACCAAACTTTTCTAAAAAGTGACTGCAGCAAGCCCTGAAATCTGGCCAAATTCAAACATAAAGGGGACCCCGAAAATCATGCCAAGCCCTCCCAATTCACTTTTATTTTCTATATATTCCAACAGGACAAAGCTCTTTCATATATACAGTGATATAACAATAGAAATAAAATGGGCATGTGTAACAATAAGTGATTCTCAAGAAAACATGTCAATGTAAGGCTTCATCCACCAATCCCCCTTCAAATATTTCAAAAACAGATTTTAGAAGGGTCAACACCCTTCAAGCATGTAGATGATACAATTAAAAGAAGAACAACCATGAGCTCACCTCCCCCTCCAAATATTTCAAAAAAATAGATTTTAGAAGGGTCAACACCCTTCAAGCATGTAGATGATACAATTAAAAAGGAGAACAACAACAAGTGTAAAGCATGCATGTGGAGCTCACCTCCCCCTCCAAATATTTCAAAAAAACAGATTTTAGAAGGGTCAACACCCTTCAAGCATGTAGATGATACAATTAAAAGGAGAACAACAACAAGTGTAAAGCATGCATGTGGAGCTCTCACCCCCCTCCAATAGCACAAAATCGTTGCCCAAGTAAGGAGACAAGAGTCTCCAACTTCAAGCCTACCACAAGAGCCCCTTAAGGCCCTTCCAAACCAACAAATTTTCATTCAAACAATTACATTTGAATGTAAGTCATATCAATACATTTATTTTCTAGCATACATATCTTTAAGACTTGAATGTAAGTCATATCAATACATTTATCTCCTATAACTCTCCAAAAAACTTTTCTTTGAACTTTATCATAAGTTTTTTATCATAAGTTTTTTAAATCAATAAAAATCATATGTCAATCCTTCTTACTCTCTTTGTACTTCTCCTCAAACCTCTCAATGAATTTTAGCTTCTATAGTAGGCTTATTTGGCATAAATCCAAACTGATTAGGAGAAATCTTTATATCACGTCTTAACCTATGTTCAGTTACTCTCTCCCATAATTTTAATGTATGACAAATGAACTTAAATCATCTATAATTTACAGTGCATCTCTTTTATTCTTAAAAATGGGGGACTAAAATACTCTTCCTCCACTGAAACATATTTTTAGTTTTTAAAATAATATTAAAATGTTTAGTAAGAAATCTCATAAATATTTTAACACTTCTATTGGGATAGCAGTAGGCCTAACTGATTTTTCACTATTGATTTTCTTTAAAGACTCGTCAACTTATTTTTTACTAATGCGATGGCAAAAATAAAAAAAATTATTATTATTAACAATATTAAATCACTAAAGTTGATCATATTTTCAAAAACTTCATTGAAAAATTTATCAAAATATCTCACCACCTATGTTGTTTTTTAACTGAAGTTAAACATAAAATGAAAATAAGATTTACATTTAGCTGCTAGTAATTTCTTTTTTTATAAAGGAAATCAATATTTGGCAGAAGCTCAAATATCGATTTCTCATGCGCATTCTAGCCCCATGACGAGAGTTGCTCGATGTGCCTATAATTCAAGAGCTCCTGCGCTACGGTGTGATCACACCCCTGATTTAAGGGATTTATAGTGAGCTCGCCACCAACAGGCCAAAGTATGCGGCATATTAACTGCTACTAATTAAATGAAACAGAATGATTCTTTTTACAAAAATCCGCTGAAATTAGTAAAAGTTGGTTGAAGGTTATTTATTTCTTCAAAGTATTTTATCATATAATTTTAAGTATTATAAATTATTAATAGTTTGACTTATTCTTAAGAATTATCGCTTTGATTTTGCTTGACAAAGCCTTACAACTGTTTCTAATCGTCTTGTGGATTTTCACTACTATGACTTTTAATTGTATCATTAAGTCTATTTGTCCACTCATAATGTCTCCCAACAATGACATCATGATTTTTTTGCTGATTTGATAGCCATGGATGAGATGCATTAGCAGGTTTCATGATAAGCAACTTTGGTTGCATGAAAAGTTTGAATCTTGATGTATCAGAAGAAAATTTATTTTTGTTTTTTAGGGTCATTCGAATCAAAGCTAATTTTAGTATGTTCTATGTAATATGTTCTTACAAGTTGTTTGATTTTTTATAAATACTTGTAATAAAATGAATATTTTTGTGGGCTTGGACAAAACTGCAGCATTCGTTACATTTTTAAGCATGCATTTTTCTTGTTCAATTTGTATAAATAAAAAATAAAAAAAAATGGTCAGTGCGGAGGCCGTTCTCTTTAGAGGTCTTTTAAATTTGTATACGAAAATGACTCCTGCAATCCTTTTTTTTGGGGGGACATAGAACCTAATTCTTATGCATTTACTTATCTAATACCCAAACTTTGATTTTTACTGCAAAAGCACATTTACCTATGTATGGAAAGTGGATTTCAGCATTAATAGTGTAATCCACATTTTCATACATAGTTAAATGTGCTTAGATTATAAAAATTAAAATTTGGGTGTGGATAAGTAAATGCATAAGAATTAGATGCCGCCTATGTAAATTTCCGTTTTTCTTAGGCTGTAAACAGATACTGCGCCTGAATCTTTTGTTTATTTGTATATTACAAAAATTTTAGAAACTTTAGGCATCGAAACTCTTTAAAAGTGGTTCTTTGATGTTAACCAGGGTGTGAATGCTACATGATAACCCCTTTAATAGAATCTGCAGTTGGAATAGGCTTTGAGGCTGCTTGGTTTGATGGTTTTAAAATACATTTACTTTTGAAAATTGTAGAGTTGTTGGGATGCATGTTTTTTAGACACATGAGTTGTTGGTTGGAAGCAAATTAATGCATTTAAATGCTTTTTTGTGTGTGCCATGAAATATTTCAAATTCACCGAAAAATCAAATAATATTAGGATTAAGAAATTAATTTTATTTTGAAAGAAAGTAAGAAAATAGATCAAGCGACATTTATTTTAGTCTAGTTTAAAATTTTTAGTTTTAAATATATAGTTGGAAAAAAAAAAGAGAAATAAATTTTAATTTTGAAATGGAACCTTAAGTTCTAATTATTGTGATTTGAAATAGAACCAAATGCTAAATGTCAGTTTGCGCGAAATTGATCTAATTAAACCAAATATATTTTGGTTTGATTTGGATTGGTTTTATCAAAGGCTTAGTCGATTCAATATTTTGGATTTTAGTTTCATTCGGTTTAGACTAATTTGTGAATTGATTCATCAAAATTTTGCTTTGCGTTTCACTTGCTTCACTTCATACAAAACGCCAAAAGAATTGGAATTATAAGAAAAAGGAATACAGTACAGTTTTAATGTTTCTGCCAAAACAACCTCTGTGTATATATGGCATGCTATATCTAGTCGCCTAAAATGAGTTAACTAACTTTGCTGAACTCTGATAATCCGCAGGAAAATCCATTCCGTCGGCACTCTCCGCAGGGTCGGCTCTGGCTGTGACTTCTGCTATCCTTGACATCGGCGGTCGGACTACAAGAGTTGATGTAGGCAAAGAGTACTATCCTTACACCACTGAGAAGAGGCCCTCACCCTCTGTTAGTTGATCACTTTAAAGATCGAGCAGAACCTTCACCATCTTATTTGTTTCCTAATTGCTGTAATGGAGAAAAAAAGTTTACTCTTCTTTATCATCATTGTTACTTCTTTTTTCTCCTCTTTTTTTTTTAATGAGAGTTGCAATATATCTTAATAATTTGCAGCCGTTTGTATCTACGCTGGTAATCTGAACGATTAATCTGAAGGGGGAGTATGCATTGTTTTTCTATATATAAAATGATGCGTACTGATATGGATGGGTTTTCGAATCATATTGATCCCTTGTGACTAGATTCCTGTCTTGAGTTTTTAGGTGGTTCTGGTGGAAGTTAGTTTGCGCATTTGCTGATTAAGGGAAACTGCCATAAAGTGGATTTTCAGAGTTTCAAACTTCTAGTATGAACTAGTTGTTTTTGATATAGACATTAACGGTCTATTTGAATGTATTTTGTTGGGTGATATTTATAAATTAACGATCCAGGTGTATTTTTTCAACCATCAAATCGATGTCGATGTATTTTACACATGCCATGATCAAATTACTGGGAATTTGATTAAAAATTAAAAATAAAAAAGTCGGGGTTTTAACATGAATTTTGATAGTTGAGTGAGAATTTGAAAAATGGATGAACGGTTGATTTGTAAATATTAAATTTCATGTGGTTTTTATATAATTGCCTTTTTTTTTTTTTTTTTACTACAACAATAACAACAAAGTCAATTATTTGGTCCGGACACAATTTTGCGTGCGGTGTCCAATAAATAAATGTCATGTGGAATGGCGACTAACTGTGAAAAAAAATAAAAAATGCTTATGCTTTTACTATGCAACCCGACTCTCATGTCTTCTTTAGTTCCTGTGAATTAAAAAAAAAGTATTTTTGTCTCCTTTAGTTTTAGGGTTATGAGATATTTTCATTTTGTGCTTTTTTTAACAGTTGCATTTGTATTCGGTGGGTAGAGTTAGAGTTTCGATGAAAGTCTCTCTCGATCATAAAATGTTGCTGGAATCTCAAAATACTTGTGAGAAACGTAACAATGAACTGGAATATCAAAATACTTTCGAGAATCTTGATAATGAGTTGAGTTTAGCTTGGATCGAAAGTATTCGACAGATAGGTTATATTTGTTTTACTGCGAGGTCTAGGGTGTATGTTGTGTTATTGTTACTTGTGTGAACTTTCTTGTTTTGATTTGTTAATGAAGTGTTACGATGGTTTTTAGATAGTGTTGCTCTGTTTTTATCTTATGTGTTTTTATAGAGTGGGATGTGTGTTTTAATGAAGTGTTATTCTTGTTGTTTTAATAGTGTTATTATAGTGTTATTACTGTATTATTTGCTTGTAACGTTACATTTTTGTTGGAGTGAGGATGTATTATTTAGCTAATATCATGGTGTTATTGATGTAATATTGGATATAATGACTCGGTTTGGTTGGAGTATTATTTTAACATTTAATGGTGTTATTATGGTGATATTGTGGTGTTATTCTGGTGTTTTCTTTCTGTATTATTGGCATATAACGTTACATTTGTGTTAGAGTGGGAGTGTGTTGTTATTTAGATATTATCATGGTGTTATACTAGTTTAGAGTTTGATCTTATGACAGTTTTATTGGAGTGTTATTTTTGTTGTTCTAATTGTGTTGTTTGGGTGTTATTGTAGTGTTATTATGGTGTTATTTCTGTATTATTGGCTTTTAACGATATATTTGTGTTGGGGTGAGGATGTGGTGTTATTTAGATACTTTTATAGTGTTGTACTAGTGTTATTGGATCTAATTACTCTGTTTGATTGGTGTGTTATTTGGGTATTATAATGGTGTTATATGGGTGTTATTGTGATGTTATTATGATGTTATTTTTGTATTATTGGCTTTAACGATTCCTTTGTGTAGGGGTGGGAATATGGTGATATTTAGGTATTTTCATGTTGTTATACTAGTGTTATTGGATCTAATTACTCTGTTTGATTGGTGTGTTATTTTGGCATTGTAATGGTGTTATCCTGCTGTTATTATGGTGTTATTTCTGTATTATTGACTTTAAACGATACATTTGTGTTGGGGTGGGGATATGGTGTTATTTAGGTGTTTTCATGGTGTTATACTAGTGTTATTGGATCTAATTACTCTGTTTGATTGGTATGTTATATTGATGTTTTAATGGTGTTATTTTTAAATATGTAGTTACCCGAGCCGGAAAGTGTTTGCAATGATCCAATTGCAGACAAATTGCTTCGCGTAGTTGTCCATAATGAGAAGGAAGCCTTGAACTATATTGTGTTTATGCACACCATTTTGGATTTACTGTATGAAAGGACCACGTGGTTTTTGGTCGATTCAAAGAGGATTAAGACAAATGACTGTTTGCGGTAAGGCTGGTTTAAAGAAAGAGTTGAAGGACAATATCACGGTGAAGTTCAAAAGAGCGGACAAAAGGACTAGTTGTCCAGCCATGATCCGATATGTCGTTGATGTCAAAGGTAACTGGTCTATTAAAAAATTCATAGAAAGTCATACTATCTGTTGGCCGAGGACGGTGATGAGCATCTGTTGTGTTCCATCAGAACGATAAGTCCTCAATGAAGATGTGCTCAGATCGATCACAAAATCAGGGACTAGAACCAGCGATGCATTTAGCTTCCAAGCTACAGAAATTAGGGGAGTGGAGAATCTTGATTGCACGAAGAGGGATGCCTATATTCATACAAAGAGAGAAAAGTTTAAATTGAATAAGGGGACACTAAATATTTACTACAATTGTTCACTCCGCGACGAACTGAGGATACCATGTATGTGTGGGACTTCCAAATTGATAAGCACGATTGTTTGTTGAATTTCTTTTGGAGTAATGTGATGTCCAGGCTTAATTACGAATGCTTTGGGGATGTAATAATATTTAATACAGTTATAGACTGAATAAATACAACTTATGTTGTTCTCCGATTGTCAGTGTGAACCAACATTGGCAGAATGTTCTCTATAGAGTTGGTTTTTTGTCAGATAAACCGATTGACTCATCCAAGTGGCTATTCAAATTATTTATCCGGATAATGAATAATAAGCACCCAACAACAATATTCACTGACCAGGATCAAGCAATTTCTAGAGCTATTGAAGAGTGTCTGCTGATGCGGCAGACTTATATTATGCAATAATTTATGAACTTAGATTTATATATTTATGATGATTTTGTTAAGTCCAAACATTCAACGCAAGTATACATATCATATCAAGTAATATATGATTTTAATGGAGTCCTGGTTATCGATCCCATAGGGAAGCTCAAGGTATAAGAAAGCGTTCACAATATAAATAATATAGCACTAAAATCCAATATTTAAATAACACTTGAGGATTAACACTTACTCCTAATAACACTATGCAGAAAACAGTAACAATTAACTAAACTACAATTACTTCTAACAACTTTAAAAACAGAATTATCTAACATACACACTAAAATAAGTATTTGAAAGGTTTTCAATATATGAGAAAAGTATCTTTCCTCTTGCAATGAGAACATGATGTGTGGATTAATATGGAACAATTATTTATATTATTGTGTCAAATAGGAGCATAGATGATTCTTTACCCTTAAAAGAGTACCCCTCTTATAAGCAAGAAAAGAACATTGACATATTCTAAGTTTAATCACTAACTCTAAGGCAAGGCTAGGAGGATACCGGCTCTCACTTTGGAGCTCCCACTCACCCTTCACCCGAAGGCTAACCTTTGATATTAGTTACTAATCTTAGAACCAATTTGGGGATTTCAGCATGTCACCCTGAAATCTCCACATTGAAGTTTATAAAAGCACATTTCCCTATTTATTTGCACTCAATTCCCATGAACTACACAATTCATCCATAGAAATTGAATGAATCTTTCATTATTGTTGTAGGACATTAAATCCTTTCAAACTTAATGTTCAACAACACATTTTAACATTTCAATTGGCCAAATCGAAAGTAAATTAAGTTCTAAATGAAAAACCATCACAATGTCTTCATTACATTAAAAGCACATCAATCCATCATCACATCTCTATGCAAGAAGAAAGACAAGGGAGACTACTCAGAATTCCTGGAGAAGATACAATAAAACATGGATTTTATATATAAAAGAAAATTCATAAAAACCACAAAAGAAAATACAACTTATCTCTTTCTCTTCCCCAATGCAATTCCCTTGAAGTTTCTTTGAATCCTCTTCTCTCTTCTTTACAACACTTGATTCTCTCTTTAGAATGGAAAGAAAGAAGCAATCTCTCACTTTACCTCTTCTCCTTCCCTCTTTAGAGAAGAATTCCTCTCAAATCCTCACTCTACACACTCTTCTCCTAAACCCTAACACACTAAAACACTAAGACAATGAAGAAACACACAAAACCTACTCTAGAACACCGAAGAAACACTCTAGAACCTCTCAATTTTCGTCCAAAAATAGTTACTTATAAGATATGGACGAAATCCCAAGAGTTTCCATAGGCATCTTTTCTAAAAGTCACCAAATCTCTTCAAATTTGAACTCCACCAACTTCGGGCGCCGGCGGCGCTCTATCGTGCCATATATTCTAGAGTCTCTGGATTTGGGCGCCGGCGGCACCAGAACACATTTTTCACCATTTTGCTCCATTTTGCTCCTTTTTGCTCCGAATTTGTTCCTTTTTGCTTCTTTTCACTCCAATCACCTAAAATCATCATATCTGTAACAAATCATGAAAAATACATTTCTTTAAAGTGCAATATCACCAAAAATGGGTAAAATTATATAGCAAAAATCGTATATATTTTTGGTGTGTCAGAATCCCCCAAACTTTAACTATTACTTATCCTCAAGTAATTTTTTTACTACATAAGATTATAACTCTAGGTAATGTACTTTTCAATTTTAAGACACTAAAATTTTTCATTCAAAAGAATATATTGGTTAGATTTTCATAAAGAAATTTAGTAACTCAGGTCAACACTGCATGTATAAGAATATTCAACAATCAAGTCTAAGAGTTCTAGTCTTCTATTTATTTCAAGTTGAACCATAATTTGTAACATTAAGAGTGACTTAAAAGATTATGTGAAAAAGGATTTCATGCAAACTTCATTAGAATGTAGGCCAGTACTTTAAACATAGATTCAGAAATGAAATCAAATTTTCTCTTTAGGGTGACTCAAGTGAAGCCTGATCACTAGAAAAATGTTTTGAGAAATTTATACCAATTTTATATGAAATTGCACTTTAAAGAAAGGTATTTTCTTTATTTTATTGCAGGAATGAAGATTTATAAGTAATGAAAGCAAAAAGCACAAAAGAAGCGGATTTGGAGCAAAAAGAACTCAATTTGATGAAAATTGAACTATCCCGCCGACAGTGAGGAAAATGAGTTTTTCCCGAAAGTTTTGAATCTATTATAAGGAACTCACCGACGGCGAGATCGAGGCCGCCGACAGTGAGATCGGTGCGGGTAGCCCATCTTCTAGAAGCCCGCCGACAGCGAGATTTACCCCGCCGACGGCGAGACAGTTGAAAAGAGCCAAAATACAATGAACCTGGATGCTTTTTGAAGAGGTGCTTAAGCAACCTTTGAAGATATGACTCCTTCTATAAATAGAGATGAATTTTAGTCAGTTGAGTGTCATTCTAGAGTCTTTTAGTTTCTATATAGAGTGTTTAAGTGTGTTTAGCGTCTTGGTGAGTTTAACTAACTGTGCTGTACTAGAAGGAAGAGTCGAAGGAACTTCAAGGAGTCTGCTTGGGGAGAAGAATTGAGATAAGTATATTTGTTTATTGTTTGTTAACTTTAATGAAATCCATGATTTGTGTTATTTATCCCATGCATTCTGAGTAGTTTCCTTAGTCTTTCTCCTTGTTATAAAGATTTTGTGAAATGATGAATTAAAGTAGTTGTGCCTAAAAATATGAAAGAGAAATTGTGCTAATCTTTTACTTAAATCTTAATTTACTTTCAATCTGGCCAATTGATTTGTTAACATATGTTGAATTATCAACTATAGTAAAGATTACATCCAAGATTCAGGGAAGTCAAAAGCCTTGGAAGGAGGGTGTAAATAAATAAGGAAATATTAACTATTGGGCGTAGAATTGGACATTTTAGTGTGACAGACTAAAATCTTCAATTCGGTCATATTTTTTGAGAGCTGAAGTGTAGATGTTAGCCCTCAGGCGGGGGAAACGTGGGAGCTCTAAAGTGGCAGTCGGTATCCTTCCAGCCTAGCCATAGATTCAGTAATCAAACATAAGACTAGTCAATGTTCTTTGCACCTGGACCAAAGGGTAAAGAATAGGAATGCTCCTATTTGGCACAATACAATTAAAAAACTCATTTAACTCTTCATTCACTTAATTCTCTCAAACAATGAGAAAGATACTTTTCTGAAATCTTATATTCAATCTTGTAAGCATTAGTTTATTATAGTCTAAGTGTTCTTAATTTCCGTATACTAGATTATTAAGTAAATCTACTTTAAGTTGACTTTAAAATTCTCTAACTTCCTAATGGGATCGATATCTAGGACTCCATTAGAGCCTATATTACTTGATAACGATACGTATACTTGCGTAGTATCCACAATATAAATCATAAATTCTATAACAGAATCATCAGTATATATATATTCAGTGCGAGATCAAGTTTTTGGTGCCATTGCTATTTTTCATATCATAGTTGTAAGTATAAATATCAAAAAGTGGATCAAGTTTTTGGCGCCGTTGCCGGGGAGTAAAGTAATTATTAAGGTAATTAATAAAATTATTAAAATAATTACTAGAGTAACGGACGATTTTAAATATTACTTAAAAATTGTATGCGTAAATTTGGAAATGAAAATTTAATACCTTACGATTCAGAATTAGAGCGCATAATTAAAAGAATCAGAAAACAAAAGAGAGAAATTATAAATTTAACACAAATGACAAATAATCTAGAAATTGAAAATATAAACCAACAAAGACCATTAAGAGATTATGCCAACCCTACATTAGATGAAATTCACCTAACTATTCAAAACCCGGATGTAGCTGCTAACTCATTCGAACTTAAACCTGCAATTATCCAAATGGTACAAAATAATCAATTTAGTGGTTCACCTAATGAAGATCCTAATTTACATCTTGCTAGTTTTTTTGGAACTATGTGCTACTTTCTAATATGAAGGAGTATCTAATGATGCTATTAGACTTAGGCTTTTTCCTTTTTCTTTAAGGGATAAGGCTAAGATGTGGTTAAATTCATTAGAACCTGGATTTATTAAAACTTGAGGAGAATTATCACAAAAACTTCTATCCAAATATTTTTCTCCTTCGAAAACTGCAAAACTTAGAAATGATATAACATCTTTTCATCAGTTTGATGGAGAATCCATATATGAAGCTTGGGAGAGATTTAAAGAACTTCTTAGGAAATGCCACATCATGCATTACCAGATTTGTTAATTATACAAACTTTTTACAATGGATTAGTAGGATCTCTTAGATCAATCATTGATGCTGCTGCTGAAGGTTCATTAATGTCAAAACCATTTGACGAAGCCTATGCGTTAATCGAAGAAATGGCTACTAATAATTTTCAATGGCCTGCTGAAAGAATAAATCCTAAAAAGATAGCTAGTGTTCATGAAAATGATGCGATATCTATGTTAGCTTCTCAAATTACTGCTATATCAAAGAAATTAGATCATTTTGGAATGAATTACTCTCCTACTATATTAGAAGAAAACTCATCTAGACAAATTATAGATTCTCATTCTCCTTATGAAACTATAAATGCTTATTAATAATAGACCCGATAATCCTTATGCAAATTATTATAATCCTGGTTGGAAGAATCATCCAAATTTTAATTGGAATAACAATACGACTAATCAACAATGGATGAAAAACTACTATAGGAAATCCACCTAATCAAGGAAATACGAATTATAAACCTTCTTATCCACCTGGATTTAATAACACTCAATTTAAAGAAAAGAAGTTATCTATAGAAGAATTAATATTAAGTATAGGTCAGCATTTGCAAAATCAAGAAAATCAATTACAAATTTAAGGAAATCAATTACAAAATCAAGGAACAACAATTAAAAATATTGAAACTCAACTCGGACATATTGCTACCGTGCTTAACAATAGAATTCCTGGAACTTTCCTAGTAATGTGGAAATAAATCCTAAAGACCAAGGAAAAGAACAAATTAAAGTGATACAATTACGAAGTGGAAAAGAGTTAGAAACTAAAATTCAGAAAGAAACAGAAAGTAAAAATGAGGAAGTGGAAATCGAAAAAGAAAAGGATCAGCAAGATCAAAACTTAGAATATCCATTGATCCCTATGAAAATATCTATAGAAAAACCACCACCACCATTTCCTCAACTACTAAAGCAACATAAAAAAGATAAGAAATTTGCTAAATTCCTTGAAATTAAAAAAAAAAATAACGGTAAATATTCCTTTTGTAGAAGCATTAGAACAAATGCCTAATTATGTAAAATTTATGAAAGTTATTTTAAATAAAAAAGAAAATTCACAGATAATGAAACTGTTGCACTTAGCGAAGTGTGTAGTGCAATTATTCAGAAAAAGCTTCCTGAAAAAATTAAAAGATCCTGGTAGTTTCACTATACCTTGCGCTATTGGAGAAAAATTTTATGGAAAAGCTTTGTGTGACTTAGGAGCTAGCATCAATCTAATGCCTTAATCAATTTTTAAAAGATTAGAATTACGAGAAATGTCACCTACTTCAGTAACTCTTCAGTTAGTTGGTCGTTCTGTGACTTATCCTAAGGGAGTTATTGAAGATGTGATAGTAAAAGTGGATAAATTTATCTTCCCGGTAGATTTTATTGTTTTAGATATGGAAGAAGATAAAGAAATTCCCATAATATTAGGAAGAAAACTTTTAGCCACTGGAGAAGCTATGATTGATGTTCAGAAAGGAGAATTAACTATGAGAGTAAACGATCAAAAAGTAACTTTTAACATAGCAAAATCAATGAAATATCCTGCTTTAGAAAAAGATGATGAATGTTTTCGAATGGAAATACTTGAACATTTGCAAAATGAACATTTTAAAAGATATTATGAAGAAAAGTTAGAAAAAGAAAATGCTGAATTAATAGAAGAAGCGAGATAATGAAAAAGCTGGATTATATACAAGAAAAATTTGAAATGTTGGATAATACTGAAAACGCTAAAAAGAATATAGTTCCGTCAATTATTAGACCTCATGAACTCGAATTAAAAATTTTACCTAATCATTTAAAATATGCTTACTTAGGTAACTATTCAACCCTACCAGTTATTATATCAGCTGAATTTAATGAATCACTGTTGACCTCATTTTTGATGAGGTCTCTTCTTCTCTCTTTAGTACTTAGGATCTAGCCTTAGGCTTTTCCTTTGACTATCCTAGAGGATTAGAATTGGGACCCACCACTTAGAAATTCAAACCACTTCTTAACTCCCTGCAAACTCCACAAACTTGATTGTAGACCCCTAATCACCTAGAGGGTTGAGATCGAATGTGGAAGTTTAAAGGATGAGTTCCTATAGGACTCTTTGGCCTTAGGACCGCCACTGGGTGGCTCAGTGCAGTGAAGGGGCTGACTTACACACACATTACACCTATACACTACACTTTCACACACCTCTTAAAACCACACCCATACCCAACTTGACCTCCCGACTCACGAAGGTGGTTCGCATGGATGGTCCTTAACCCCTAAGCCCTTGGTCGAGAGGGTTAGGAACAACATAGTGGATGCCTCGAATGAGTCCCTTCATGGCTTATGTGGACTTGATATGGCTTCATGGCTCAACAAAAATGATTTCATTCCACTTACATTCACCCGATCTTCGATTTTCCAAATTTTCGATTTTTGACCCCGGGACCCTACACCACTTTGCCTACCCAAAACCACTGAAACCCTCCAAAATTTGCAAAATCACCTAAACTACCCAAAATTCTCCAAAATCATTCCTAAACATGTCTTCACCAATCAAATTGATCATCCATAGCCAAAAATACCAAAAATTCCAAAGATACCTCCCAATACCCTCCAAATACCCAAAATACCCCTCTTAGCCAAAAATCCAAAAATTCAGAAAATTCCCAGAAAATTCCAAAAAATCCCAAGTACTCCTAATTTCATTTTGTTCAACTACACCATGGGCCAATTTTATCAATTTACCCCACTTTTATCAAAACCCCCAATTTGACCCATTTTAACCCAAAGTAAACCCGATGTCGAACTAAACCTACCCAATTGACCCAAACTCTGGTCCAATTCAATTCTAAACTTCAATTCAACATCCCCAACACCAATCTAGACCAAATCCAAGCCCAATTTGGTTGGCATTGGGATCCGATTTCACTTTTGGCCTTAAAGCCCAATTTGGGCCCATGACCCAAACTTAGCCCAAACTCACCCAATTCAACTCCAATTAACCCCAAATCTTTTCTAAACCTTCCTTAACATCCCCATAAACAAAACACTAACATGATTTGCCCAAGATTTTGACCCAAACCCCACTCAAATTCAACCCAAAATCAAAAAGCCCAATTTTGACCTAAACCCAGACCTAGCCTAAATAGGCCCAAACCCCAAAATCAAAACCCAACCAAAGCCAAAACTTCTTTAAAACACTCCCATAAACATTTCTCAACATTTATTTTACATCAATTTCAACCCTAGCCCAACATTGGCCCAAGTTAGCCCAATTTGACCTACATTGGCCCATTTACCAAATAAACCCAAATTCAACCCAATTCAAACCCAAACCACCTTAAATCTATTTCAAATTACTCATGAAACATCCCTAAACCAAAACCAACAACTATTTGGCCAAACCTTTTACAAAAATTCCCATCCATGAACACATTCTTAAACTTAAAAGCCCACTTCCCTTAAACCTTCCTAAAAGCCCATTTCCTTCAAAATTCAAAAGCCCAAATCATCCTAAAGCCCACATGACACTTCCCCTCATCATCCATTTGATCAAAATCACCCCTAAGTCTCAAAATCATCAATTAAACCATTCCAAATCAAGCCACATGTCAAATTACCCCCTAAATGCCAAATATTTCTAAAACCCTTTTCATGAAACAAGTTAACCTTTTCCCAAGCCAAATGGAGCCATGAACAAGCCATTCTCAAGCCACATGAAGCCATGAGGGCTTTGACTTGTCATTAGTCCATTTATGGCAAGAAGAGGGGATTCTTTCTTAAACCTCCTTTAACCCTTTTTTGCCTTAATCATGTCACACACTAAACCATGTTTAGCCACCTCATCATGGATGGAGACTTCACCACTCCTTCTAAGCTGACCTAAATGATTCCCTCAGCTCAAAATCAGAGCTTGGAAGGGTGCACCAAGCCCAAAATGGTGGGTTGACCCAAACCAAGCCAAAGTGACCCCTTCCCCATTCCATTTTAATTCAGCCACTTTACACATGGCAATTGCCAATTGCTTGCACCAAACCCCAGCCCTGACCCACCTGAACAAGATGGTGACCAGTGCCTAGCCGGCCAGCCACCAGGCCGCCGGAAAACACCATGGCCGAGACCTTGGGAGGAGCCAAAAAATTCAATTCTCCCTTGCTGACTTGTCTCGACCCGAATGGACATCATAGCTCTCCTTCTCCTCACCGGAGCAGCTGATCCCCAGCCTTAAACCCCCTGGGAGGCCCTCCACCCTCTCCTATTTAAACCCCTCACCCTCACGGCCATAGGAGGTGCTGAACCAGACCATACCAAAACTCTGCCAAAATCACTCCTCACTCCCCTCCAGACTTAGAGCAATTGATCCCTACTGTCCTCCTGCTCTAATCCCCATTGATTGAGCTCAATTTTGGAGCTCGATTCTCGAGCGAACAGGACACACCCGAATCCTTCACCAAAATCAAATTAAACTCACCTACACCTTCACCGGAGTCAAGAGAAGAAGTTTCCGGTGAAAGCCCCCTCTCCGGAGCCACCCGGTTGTTCCGGACTCCAAAGGTTGTGATTGGCCTTGGTGGAAATCACACCCAGGCAATTCACCACATCCCCGGGCTTCATCCCTAGCCTCCTGCGGCTCCAACGAACGTGCCGAATATCTCCGATCGAGGCTTCACCTCTCGAGCTAAGGTATGGATCAATTCTTCATCCCGAGCTTCCGAACATTCTCCATTTCAAATGAGTCGATTTCAATGAGCATTAGCCGTATAGATGTGTTCGTCTCTTCAAGACGAATCCATAGAGCATAAGAACATAAAAATCCATGGAGAATTGAGTGAGATCTTAGGGCTAGAAGGTAGACGGCTCTCGGGTTAGGACGCTCGGGGACGATGAACGGATGCCGTTCATTCAATACATGCGCGGACGGACGGCTCAGATGGCGTCGGACCAGGAGACGGTACGTGAACCGCGGGCCGCGTGGCGCTGATTCAGAAGGCGGCGTCAAATGGGAGCGCGCCGCGTGTGCATTCGGAGCTGCCGAGGTTGACGCGGCGCCGCGTCACTTAAGTAGAAAAATAGGATTTTTCTTATTTATTTAAATCCCAGAACTTCAAAAAATCATATCTTTGTATAGAAAAATCACAAAAATAAAATAAAAATACCCTCTTGCTCAGTGAACAGAGGAGAATAATGTGGAAAATAAATTAATTAATTTTGTCTAGTATTTTATTTTTAATTAATTATTTACTCCCTGCATTGTTTTAATTCTCCATGCATTCATACAATTTACCATGGCATGAGACCATAGGGCTTTTGAAGCCTCTGAACTTGGGAACATTCCCTGAATTTTCCAAGGTCAGAGGCCATCTCTGTGAAAAGTTATTGATTTTTCAAATGCATGTGGCTGTTTTGAGTATTTTAATTCCAAAAATTAGCATGTTGTGAAATAAATTCTAGGAAAATTTGGTGATGTTCCTTATGACCAGAGAACCCTAGGAAAAATAGGACTTGAGTTAATTCATTTAAAATAACCCTAATTGGCTTAAACACCCAAAATAGACCCCTAATTAATTAGAGTTAACCATAGATCAAATTGACTTGAAATCAATTCTCCACTGACCTTTAGGATTAGATGAACCCCCCATAAAAGTTTGAAGTCAATTGGACTTGGTTAGCCTTACTAAATGGGTTGATTAAGCCATTTAGTCATTTTAAACTTTAAAAATTCATAACTTTCAAAATACCTTTCAAAAATTCACCAAATTGGTTTTGGAGCCTCTCTGATATCAGGGGAATTTAAGAAAATTAAAATTTCAATTTTCTAAAAACGTTAATTTTTTTAGTATTATTCTAATATTTTAATAATTAAAAAATAATAAAAATCACAAAAATAATAAAATTCACCAAAATGTCATATTTTGAAATTTAATCACTTAGGAGCAAACCCTATATTTTTCTCAGGTCTATTTAATGAGATATTAAATTTTAAAGCCCTAGGGTAATTTTAAAATTAAAAAATGTATTTTCTAGCATTTTCACTAAAATAATTATAATAAAAAAAAAATCAGAAAATTGTAAAATTTGGTTCTCTGGAATCCTTGATATCAGAGAGAATTTTAAAAATTATAAAATTCATTTTTCAACTTATATTTTATTTTTAAATTAATTAATACTCCAGAACTTAAAATAATTCTAATAAATAAAATATAATTCAAAAAATCACAAAAATTGGTCCAAGTGGTCCTCTGGTCATTAGGAATGTCTCATAACTTTCTTAAGGATAGAAACTTTCCCTTGGTCATATTATTAAATTTTCCTTGGAAATCCTTATTTTCCACCAAAAATAATTATATAAATAAATTAAATACAGAAAAATCACATTTTCTCCTCTAATGTCTTTATTGACATATGAGTGAAATCACATAAAAATTTCAAACTCATTTGAGCTCAATTTAGTGAGTTATGAAATTATTAGGCTTGAAGGGCAAAATGGTAATTAAAATTTTAACCCTTAATTAAAACTTTAGGCTTAATAAAATTAATAGGTAAAATATTTGATTTTGATCTGATTTGGATGATTGAAATTTAGATAATTAAAGGGTAGAAACCTACTAAACAATTTAAAATAATTGAAATAAACCTTAATTAAATAATTAATTAAATTTGGAAGAATAATAAAATTGGAATTATTAAAATAGGGATATCATTAGGAAGAGATTTGTTCTTTAATTTAAAATCCCTAAATTAATCATCTCAATAATATTTAATTCCTAATTAAAATGGTAATTCAAGTTTAAGATTTAAAATGCTAAAAGACTTAATCATTGAATTAAATTAAAGTTAAATTATTTAAAGCAAACCTTTTTAAAATAAAATATTAAAATAAAATTAAATTAAAATTAAATTAAATTAAATTAAATTAAATTAAATTAAATTAAATTAAATTAAAATTAAATTAAATTAAATTAAATTAAATTAAAATTAAATTAAATTAAATTAAATTAAATTAAATTAAATTAAATTAAATTAAATTAAATTAAATTAAATTAAATTAAATTAAATTAAATTAAAACTAAATCAAATTAAATTAAATCAAATTAAATTAAATTAAGTTAAGCCATATTATATTAAATTAACTTAAGTTACATTAAATTAAATTAAACCACATTAAATTAAATTAAGTTAAATTAAATTAAATTGAATTAAATATAACATTGCTTAAGACATAAAGAAATTCAAAAATGAATCTAAAATAACTTGAACACTATTCCAAACTTAAATCATTAATTTGAACTTAAATTTGAATCACAAATCATTAAATATCATTTTCCCCTAGGAGCTTTTACTATTATAACTCCTAAATGGAGTATCAAGTGAAATGTCACTTCACTCATAAGGATATTCAAACGTCCTAGTTCACTGAGCAAGACAACAAAACTTAAACTCTCGGACGATTAATTCATTTGTATAATTAAATTCATTTGGACTTAAAACAATCCTAGAAATATTGAAAAGATGTTTAAGATTCGTCTTAAGCACTTCCTCAATATGATAGGATATTTATAAGAACGATTGAATTTAGTTGTTTTTTTTTTATGAAGAAAATCGTCCTCAAACTAAAATACAAGAACCTAGACGTCATAGGAAATGACTAAGCTATAGGATTAGGAACTTGGTAGAAAACCATAACCTTTCCCTTAGCTTTACCTAGGAACTTACTTTAAATGCTTAAATATTCTAAGCGTGTTTTAAGTGCAGCTTGGGATGACGGGAAGACCCTCCAGGTACGCTTTTATTTTATTGCGATTTACTCTATTGCAATTTATTTAATCGCATCACACTTACTTTTCTTGCATGATAAACAATAGTTGCATGAAAACCTACACCTTTAGGACAGAAACCAAAACTGAAACCCATAACTAAATTAAAAGACACTACAAGATAAAACTCACCGCCACAACATTTCAAAATATAAGACAACTCAAAATTTAATCACAAACAGAACAACAAAACTACAACTACAACTAAATTAAAACGTCTCATTGAATGATCGGGAATACCTCAGATGATGTAACCCACGTCTTGCTAACGGGATTTCCCACGGTCTAAATGAAAGTGCGGAACTCATTTAGTTGAGTTTAACAAATTCATCTGGACTAAGTGAATTCGATGAAAATAACGGTGCCGGGATGACGGAACCGTGGGATCTTAATCGGCTCTGTTTAATCAACTTTAAGATTTGTTTTAATTAAAACATAAAAAAAACACTTGGAAATTAAGACTTTCTCTAAACCAAACACCGAGTAGAATCTGCTATTGCTGCAGAAGAACCAAATAAGAAAATGAAGGCTAGCTCACCTGTTGTTGTTTCAGGTTTACAGATCAGGGAGGATACCACCTTCCAGCATTCAGCTGACAGACCATCCGGTCTTAGGCCTTCTGCTGCTAGAAGGATGGTATGGCGTCCCACTACCGGCCAATTAAGACCAAAACAACGACCAGAAAAGGAAAGTCTCGTCAGGAGACTTGAGTCCGAAGAAAGTGCTACCGCAGTAAAGGGGACTCATGAGAAAGAAACTCGACAGTTATCACATGACACCTGCAAGGATATACGGAAAAGGCCATTAGAAGACGCTATGGAAAAGTTAAGAGCGATATTCGTCGACTAGCAAGGGAAAGAGAAGAGAAGTTCGGAGATGAAGTTGACTCGTCGAGTTCATGGATGATGAGTATGCGGAAATTAACATGGTAGAAACACGAGCTTCGTCGGCTTCACAAGGTGCTCCTGCAGCCGCGAGAAGAGAGGAGCCGGAAGTAATGAGAAGGCGACTCAAGAGAAAGATGATACGATTGCCCAGAATGGAGAAAAGGATGGAAGAGATGGGCGTAGCCCTAGCCACTCTCCGAGTCGGGTTCAACCCCAAAGGGAAACACCCCCGAAGTCATTCACATTGTAGACGGAGGAAAGGAGATTACATCCGTCGACGGGGATGATCAATTAAAGAAGGATACAACACAAAGTATGATTCGGAAAAGGATATCAAGAGCTCGGTGGAACGGCGAGCGCGAGAAGCCTTGGCACAATCAAAGAGCGGGACATCCATTCGGACGGGTAGACCTTACCTCGAAGAATTCGACGCTATCCAATATCCGAAAGGCTTTGTACCACCTACTGTTCAAGACCTTTGATGGAGCCGGAAACCCTCGGCGGCATGTTGCACATTTTCGTGCCGGTTGTTGCAATGCGGCGGAAGTGATGCTTTACTCTTCCGACAATTTGTCGACGACTCGTCGAGGATCGCCTTTGATTGGTATGCGGAATTACCAAACGGTTCGGTGAAGACATTTTCGGAATTAGAGAACCTCTTCATCGAGCGATTTTCGGAGCTCAACACCACATCACTATAGGTGATTTAGTGGTAGAGAAGCAGAAGCCGAATGAAACCTTGGTGGACTACATACTTCGATGGAGGAACTTAAGTATGAAGTGTGAGCCACAGTTACAAGAACAGCATGCAGTCGGCATTTTACTAAAAAGCATCCATGGCCCGATAGCACTTCTCCTCAAGGGATTTACTATTAAGACTTTCAAAAAGTTGTTAAGCAAGGTCGGAAGCTTGCAAGAGGAGGCGAAGCAATTAAGTTTCACCGATAAAACAGACAAACAGAAGCCCGTGAAAACTTTTGAAATGAAATCCGGGGTCGTCGCGGCGATCGATAAAGGCGAGCAACCGATACAAATATCGTCGAACGGCCGCGAGCAAACTCAACGGAATTACCGGCAACCCCGAGCCCGGCTATCGGTCATCTCGACAATATGAACAACCGCCTCGTCCGCAACGGACGTTTAGGGAGTTCTCGAGCGAGGAGTATCCGTTCGAGAATGAGGCGATCCGAAAATGTTCCGCGGCCTAATGAAGACTCCGGATTTCCAATCGCCGGAGCCTAAAAGACCGAAGAAGTCGACAAGAAAGGTGATCCCAACTTTTGCCCTTACCACCGGATGCTTGGGCACAAGATAGAAGATTGTATTACCTTCAAGAGTTGGCTCAACGACAATCTTCGGAAAGGGAATATAACGATCCCGAAAGAATACATGAAGGAACCCCAGAAAGGAGGTTCCGTCAATGTTATTTCGACGAATTTCATTGTTCCGATAGATCCCTATGCGACTGATGATGGATGGACTACCGCTTGGACAAAGTCTTCGAAGAAGATTTTAGATCACATCCAAACCGCTTCGGTGCAAGCTTCAATTCAGAGTTCGAAACCTGTCAAGTCGGCGCTATCACTTGCGATAGAAGAACCACCTCAACAAGAGACGGTTGAAGAAAAGAAGAAAACTGACGAAGAAGAGAAGACCGAGGCACCTAAGGCTAGACTAGGGGCTGCTTATCCTAGGATAGTTGTTTCCGATTCGGGGGAGAAATCCCTCGAACCTCTGACTCGTATGATTATCCGCCCACTCCGGTGGGATCTTATAATGATGAGGGTTATGGCGTTGGCTACGTTTTGACTGTTTCTAACGATTACGTAACTAGCGACAATCGACCTAATCCGGACGTCGATTCCGATACAAATGACAATTCTCAAATCATACACAATCTCGACGATCATAATGATGAAGAAGACATCCACCAGGAAGGCTACGAGAGTTCAACAAGCAACGAATCTATTTGCGAGTTTCGAGGAGCTCCAATCACAATAGAGTTAGAGCCTTCGGACTCCGAAGCTAATCTCGAAGAACCTGTCGTTCCGATTCGGGAGGAGACACCGACGAACTTAATGCTAAATTCGAAGAAATCACGAAGTCAACTTAAGAAGTGGAAGAGTTCTACCTCCGAGAATGGGTCCAAAGGACAAGGGAAAGCAGGTGGTTGTTCAGGAAGAACCAACCCCGACAGAAGAAATACCCATTCGAGAAGAAAACGAGGTGCATGAAAACAAAGTAGACTACAACGTGCTAGCCCATCTTAGGAAACTACCAGCCAAACTGAGCATCTACGACGCTCTCATCTTATCAAAGGAGATGAGAGAAGCTCTGATCAAGGCCTTACTTGATCCAGAAATTTGCTTAGCTCGAATGGCCGGAGAGTCCTTAGATGAGGTTTGCTCGTTAAAGGAACAACGAGGTGTTACCTTCACGGACGACGACCTACTACTTGGGACAGCAGACCACAACCGACCCTTGTACATTTCAGTCACAATTGGGAAGTTTACACTCTCCAGAGTATTGGTGGATCCAGGAGCATTAATCAATATAATGAATCTTCGAACGCTAGCATACTTGGAAATTGATGCTCGCGAGCTCGAGGCGGACAAAATATTATTAAGAGGATTCAACCAGAAAGGAGAAAGAGCCCTCGGCTCAATAACACTGCTAATGAAGACCGGTGACTTAGCAAAGACAACCGCGAAATTTCACATAATTGATTCAGAAACGTTGTTCAACGCTCTACTGGGTCGACCATGGATACATGAAAACAGGATGGTACCATCATCTCTACATCAATGCATCAAATACTACGATGGAGGGGAACAGTGCATCAAAGGTGACTTACAACCGTTCTCCGTACATGAAATTGGAATCCATGAAGATGCAGCTTATTATGCACCTCCGAAGAAAACAATCTTCTCCGGAGATACCATAACAAATGAAGCAAAAGAAATTTGGGACAACGAAGAACACGAAGTTCTAGTCCAACGAGTCACTCACCACTCCCTTACGGAGAGATGGTGAAGGTTTCTCCACAACTCGCATCCGAGGTCGAGGCCGGGGACGAGGTCGTGGCGAGAGACATTAGGACGGTTGGACAGAGGAAACCAGCCATCAATGTTGATTGGGAAGATAGTTCTGAAGAAGAAAAAGAAATCAAACAAGAAGCAGCGACGATAAGTCGGAAGAAGCCACAATTCAGAATCCCTCTCGAAGATGAAAGAAACGAAGAATATAAATTGATGTACGAGAAGATTAACCACTATGTACATACTATGACCCTGACCCCGATCCATTTTAATAAGATCGAGGGTATGGAGGTCAAAGAGGTACGTAGCGGTGGTGCAAAGCCCATCAAATTCTACCGTGGTGCTCCTTCCTCCAAAACTGAAAATAATGTACAATTTGAAGATGCTACTTCATCAGAATTAATGGAATTGCCTTTTGAATGGTACTCTCCTCGTGTTCAAAATTTAATTCAGCGTGGTTTCTTACCTCGACAATGGACAAAAGGTCAATCACAACGTTTTGAAAATTTATGGAATAACTCCGGTCGTCCACCCAACTCAAAACATGGTCTCGGATTCGGCACGGTAGGATCGGTTGACGATACCGAATTTTGCTTGGTTGTCACTGCGAGTCTAATGAAAAGCTGCATGGAAACTACGGAAGAACTCGAAGATTTACAAATTGGAGATGCTCCACCGAGTTCGAAGAGGAGATCAAATCTACGATAGATGAGTTAACGGAAGTTAACTTAGGTACTAGCGAAGAACCTAGACCTACCTTTGTTAGCTCCTTACTCGATAAAGAAGACTCCGAAGAAATAATTAAGTTATTAATGGAATTTAAAGACTGTTTTGCTTGGAGCTATGATGAGATGCCGAGTTTAGCTCCGGAGGTCGCAGTCCATAAGCTAGGAGTGGACCACGTACATTCCGGTCGAGAAAAGGTCCCGAAGAATGCGTCTAGAAATCGAACAACAAGTCATAGCTGAAGTTAAAAAGCTAATAGACGCTAAATTTGTCCGTGAAGAACAATACCCGACTTGGTTAGCCAATGTGGTACCAATCGGGAAGAAGAATGGTCGGATCGGAATTTGTGTGGATTTCGGAGATTTAAACAAGGCATGTCCAAAAGATGAATTCCCTCTACCGATCCCGAATTAATGATCGACATTGCTTCAACACATGAAATATTCTCATTCATGGATGGATCTTCATGATACAATCGGATAAAAATGGCTCCGGAAGATGAAAAACTTACGGCATTCGGAACGCCGATCGGAGTATATTGCTACACGGTGATGCCATTCGGATTGAAGAACGCGGGAGCAACCTACCGGAGAGCGATGACAAGAATTTTTGATGATCTCATCCACAATCAAGTCGAATGCTACGTGGATGATGTGGTCATCAAAAGCAAAGTGAAGGAAAATCACACGTATGATTTGAGAATTGTTTTCGAACGATTAAGACAATTTAACCTTAAGATGAATCCCTTAAAATGCGCCTTCGGCGTCACCTCCAGGAAATTCTTAGGATTCGTTGTCCGACATCGTGGAATTGAAATCGACCGGAAAAGATTAAAGCTATCTTAGAAATGCCACCGCCGGAACCTTAAAAAAACTACGATCTTTTCAAGGGAAGCTGGCATATCTTCGACGCTTTATCTCGAACTTGTCAGGTAGGTGTCAGCCTTTCTCGGCACTAGTTAAAAAGGACGCCAAATTTATTTGGGAAGAAAAATGCCAGAGGGCCTTCGAGAACATTAAACAATATTTAATGACACCTCCTGTCTTAGCAGCCCCGAGTCTCGGTGTAGACCGCTAATACTTTATACCGCGGCTTTAGACGACTCTCTCGGAGCCCGTTAGCCAGTGTCGATGATGAGGGTAAAGAAAATGCTCTTTACTACCTAAGCCGTCGTTCTATCGCCGACGGAAATAAGGTATCCTGCGATTGAAAAGCACTGTTTGGCCCTGATCTTCGCCGCTCAAAAGCTCAGGCATTACATGCTTTCTCATAAGGTCAACCTGATTTCGAAATTTAATCCATTGCAATACTTGATGACCCGCCCAACGCTTTCCGGCAGACTTGCCAGATGGTCGATGATATTATTGCAATTCGATATAACTTTCGTGCCTCTTCGTGCCGTAAAAGGACAAGTCCTAGCAGACTTCCTCGCAAGCACACCCTTTGCGGCGGAATCGCCTCTCAATGACGACTTGCCGGATGAACAAATAATGAACCTAGAAGACCACGATGATCGACGTTGGGAATTATATTTCGACGGAGCATCTTCAGCACACAAAGACGAAGAATCGCAAGTGATAGTGCCCGGTAAGGCAGAGATCGGACTAATCTTTATAACATCGGAGCGGGGAATGTTAAGATACTCCTACCACTTGACAGAGCCGTGCACAAATAACGAAGCAGAATACGAAGCCCTCATAACGGGACTCGGAATTAACTATTCAAATGGGTATAACGGACATCAACATCTACGGGGATTCGCAGTTAATCATTCAACAAATCGCCGGACAGGTACGAGAATTTTAAAACCAAGACTCGAGCAATACTTCCGATACGCCATACAAGTTGTTGGAACGGATTCCAAATGTGACAATCTACAAAATTCCCGAAAGGAAAACGCTTTAGCGGATGCGCTAGCCCGTCTCGCAAAAGAATTTGCTCGTTTGCAAGATGAATCGGTGGAAGTGTCGGTTCACGGACGTCGGGTCCTATCACGGCTCGACATAGACACGATACACAAATCGAGAAAAAGAAAAAGGATCGAGTTGCGGCGGTGACGGAAAACACGGAAGATTGGCGACGGCCATTAATGGATTACCCGCAAACGGGAAAACTACCGGACGATAGGTCGTTAGCCCACCGGATCAAGAAAAGAACTGCGTCCTACGCATTAATAAACAATACATTATACGGAAGGTCTTTTGATCAAATGTGGCTAAGGTGCCTAAGCGGGTCCGAGGCCCGTGAAATTGTTAAAGAGGTACATTCGGGACTGCGTGGCGCTCACCGATCGAGTCCGAAGATGAAAATGAAAATTAAAAGACTAGGGTACTACCGGCCCTCGATGATGACCGATCGCATGAAAATCGCCAAGAGCCGTCACCGAGTGCCGAGTGCACGGAGTGGTTCTACACCAACCTCCAAATGTGCTACATCCGACAATTGCGTCGTGGCCATTTGAATGTTGGGGCACGGATATAGTGGGTCCAATAGAACCACCATCTTCAAAAGGACATCGCTTCATTCTTGCGGCTACGGATTACTTTTCCAAGTGGGCGGCAGTTCCACTCGGAGAAGTGAAAGCACATCACGTGCTACAATTTTCAAGAACCAAGTTGTCTACCGTTTCGGAGTGCCGTGCAGGATCATCTCAGATAATGGGTCAGCATTCAGAAGTACGCAAATCAACAATTTTGTCAGGAGACACGGAATCGACTGGCGGTATTCAACAATTTACTACCCAAGAGCAAATGGTATGGCTGAAGCTTTTAACAAAACTCTCGTTCAAATTTTAAAGAAGACTTTAGACGACAATAAGAGAAATTGGCACGAGAAGTTATTAGAAGCCTTATGGGCCTACCGGACAACCTTCGAACTCCTACTCGAAGCTACACCTTATGCTGCGGTGTATGGGTCCGAGGCGAGTGTTACCCTTAGAGGTCCGGCTTCCTTCACTCGAATTGCAGTTGCAAACAAAATCACGACGAGAAGAGAATGCCAAATTGCGACTAGAAGAATTGGAAAGCCCGGAAGGGAAAAGACTTATAGCGCGACGAGAATTTAGAACTATACCAAGCTAAGATGGTTCAAGCCCATGACAGACTAGTCCGCCCGAGAACCTTGAAAGTTGGTGACTTAGTTCTCGTTCTCAAGAGACCTATCCTTGCACACCGCAAGATAGGAGGAAAATTTGAACCCACTTGGGAGGGACCGTTTGTAGTTGAGGCGATCTACTCGGGAGGCTCCTACCAGCTAGTGAATTGCCAAGGAGAACGACATATGCTTCCGATCATCGGACGATACTTGAAAAAGTATTACGCTACCTGATGTTTCGAAGGAATGAATTTTCCATCCCTAGAAGCACGGGTGAAGTAATTACTTATGACTGGGTCCGAACCCAAAATAATAAAAAATGTGCTAAAATAAATAAAATAACGATAATAAAGTTTTCCTTGTTTTCTCTTTTCCAAATCAAAATCTCTTTCCTGATCTTTTCCCACTTCATTCCTGTTGAATTTAAAAATATAAGAGGAATAATAAAAAAATTGTCTTTAATAAACATTTTCTTAATGTTCTTGTTCTTAGTACAGCCCCTGATCCTTTTCCTTGTCTTTTCACAGGGAAATGTCGAACGGGCGGTTGGTCCTGAACTTTAGAAATGACGTAAGCCTTGCACTCGACGAAAAGAGGGTGAAAGATGGAGCGATAATAGAGATTGACTCAGACTTCGCACCAGCGAGCCCGCAATACGAGGAAAGTGGCCGGGTCCCTATCGACCGAGAGGAAGCGCCCGGTCAGACGAGTAATGAAAGTGGGTGGCCCAAGCCACCAATCCAGACGATGAAAAGAAAAACAAACACCGAAGAGGACAAGAGAATCGAGTCCGTAGTCGCTACGGCGGAGGGCGAGCTTGTAAGCGCCGCGCCACGAAGTCGGGAAATACGAAGAGCTACTCTCACGACGACTCAACGAAGAAATAAAAATCGCCGTATCCGCAAGATGTTAACTAAATTAGCAGCGGACCGGCGCGACGAGACGATTGCTACTCGCCGGTACATATACTTCGAGGATACCGGTTCGCCGAGAACTCGAAGAAAGGAGACCGGCTCCGAGGATAACGAAGAAACCGGGGAAATCTCGAGAAGAACGAGAAGAAAGAAGGCTACAACACTACCGGATAAAGTCACCGTAATGCATGACCTTGTTGCGGAGCAGCCCCGGAGGATGTCCCAACGGACATCATCCCCGAGGAGCCGAGGTATGCAGGAGAACATAAAGGGATTGAGCCATATATCCCACAGTACGTCACCAGGCCTCGCCATTTGCAAATTATCCCAGAATACGAGCTAGAAAGAATACAGAATGTCCAGAAGAAAACTTTCGAATACTTCGAGAGAATCAGAGGCAGGCGGATCAACATACTAGAAGGCCTCGAGTTACATACAGACGTGTTCTCAGAATACGAACAACAACAAATCGTGGACTGCATCCGGGATTTGAAGAAGATGGGCCGAGCAGGCCGCTTAAGAGAAAACACATATTCAGAACCCCGGAAATGGATGCCGGGGAAGGGGAGAATTACAATACAATGTGGATGTTGCTACAACTTCGCGAGAAGACGAGGAAGGGAAACCCACCGAGAATACTCCGTCATGGCCGGATAGATCCAATGCCATTAGTCATTAAAAGGATGGTAAAAAGAATGATAACATGGAGGGTACTTGCCGGCGGATTGCATACCCAACAGTTGCATCATTAACATTTACAAGAAGGGTGATTGCATTCCCCGCACATAGATCATCACGACTTTGTTAGACCTTTCTGCACAGTTTCTTTTCCGAATGAGTGTAACATCATGTTCGGATCTGACCTCCGGATAGCGAGCCCAGGTGAGTTCCGAGGGCCGAGTAAAGATACCATTACCGGTAGGTTCCGTCATGATGCCGAAGGGCAACGGGACAGATGTCGCTAAACATTGCATACCAGGAGTACCAGTGAAGCGGATCTCAGTTACTTTCAGAAGGATGGACGACAGGAAAGCACCTTACCACTTCCAGCCAGACCCGGAGCTAGAGAGCCTCCGACCTTACGAGCTGTGAGTTACATGGAAAATATCACACCTCCAACGAACATCCATACGGCATCTTCGCCAAGGATGGCTTGGAAGGTGATGTTATTGACCATGTACCTCACTATTCAGACATGGATTTTTGACAAATACCTTTTTGGATGGATCGACAAAGATCATACGAAGTCCGTTTTGAGTCTACATGGATTGTATGAGATATATTCCAGATCGGGTTGTATGATGTATCTTCAACATGATTGGAATGAAAGTGACCATGTCACAATTTTGGCCTTCACCTCTTTTGTGCAAATTGACTGGGAAACGCCATTAAAGTTAAACGAACTTCGAACAAAGAACAAAAAGAAGAAAATAAAAATATAAATAATAAATGAGAATTATTTTTCCTTAAAAATCCAAACATAAAAATAACTTCAAAATCCACGTGAACGCTAAATAAAATTCACATGAACATTAAATACACAGCTAAAAAAATTTTTTTTGGAAAGTTAAAGGACAAACAAAATGAAAATGAATCTCAAATCGGATCCCACCCTAAATTCATCTTTTCAAACATTTTCAAATCAACGCCAAATCGAGATTTATCTCAAGAAGCTTTGAAATTCTCTGTCGGGACAACTCTTCCTCACAGGAGACCCACACTTCAATTTCAGAACCCTAAACCTTTTTTCGTCACATCGAAATCATTTCGACTTTTGTGGCCTACCTTCCTTCCTGTATGGAGATCGACCAGATCTATTGACACGGAGCCATGAGCTTCCTCTGATTTGGTTCTGATGGCATGGGACTGGATCCCTCTTCACACAAATAAACTTCCGAGATTGGAATTCATTTCCAACTCTCATTAAACCCTTGAGATTGGAACCAGTTTCCATTTCTCTTTAGACCTTTGAGATTGGAACCAGTTTCCATTTCTCTTTAGACCTTTGAGATTGGAACCAGTTTCCATTTCTCTTTAGACCTTTGAGATTGGAACCAGTTTCCATTTCTCTTTAGACCTTTGAGATTGGAACCAGTTTCCATTTCTCTTTAGACCTTTGAGATTGGAACCAGTTTCCAATTCTCTTTAGACCTTCGAGATTGGAACCAGTTTCCATTTCTCATTAGACCTTCGAGATTGGAACCAGTTTCCATTTCTCATTAGACCTTTGAGATTGGAACTAGTTTCCATTTCTCTTTAGACCTTTGAGATTGGAACCAGTTTCCATTTCTCTTTAGACCTTTGAGATTGGAACTAGTTTCCATTTCTCTTTAGACCTTTGAGATTGGAACCAGTTTCCATTTCTCTTTAGACCTTTGAGATTGGAACCAGTTTCCAATTCTCTTTAGACCCTCGAGATTGGAACCAGTTTCCAATTCTCATTAGACCTTCGAGATTGGAACCAGTTTCCATTTCTCTTTAGACCTTTGAGATTGGAACTAGTTTCCATTTCTCTTTAGACCTTTGAGATTGGAACCAGTTTCCATTTCTCTTTAGACCTTTGAGATTGGAACTAGTTTCCATTTCTCTTTAGACCTTTGAGATTAGAACCAGTTTCCATTTCTCTTTAGACCTTTGAGATTGGAACCAGTTTCCACTTCTCTTTAGACCTTCGAGATTGGAATCAGTTTCCATTTCTCTTTAGACCTTCGAGATTGGAACCAGTTTCCACTTCTCTTTAGACCTTCGAGATTGGAACCGGTTTCCACTTCTCTTTAGACCTTCGAGATTGGAACCGGTTTCCATTTCTCTTTAGACCTTTGAGATTGGAACCAGTTTCCATTTCTCTCTAGACCTTCAAGATTGGAACCAGTTTCCATTTCTCTCTAGACCTTCAAGATTGGAACCAGTTTCCATTTCTCTTTAGACCTTTGAGATTGGAACCAGTTTCCATTTCTCTCTAGACCTTCAAGATTGGAACCAGTTTCCATTTCTCTTTAAACCTTCGAGATTGGAACCAGTTTCCATTTCTCTTTAAACCTTCGAGACCGGAACCAGATTCCAGTTCTCTTTAAACCTTCGAGACCGGAACCAGATTCCAGTTCTCTTTAAACCTTCGAGATCGGAACCGGATTCCGGTTCTCTTTAAACTTTCGAGATTGAAACTCCGTTTCAATTCTTATTAAACTTTCGAGATCAGTACCTAAATTCTGATTCTCATCCCCTTCAATCAACACTTAAACTCCGATTCTCATTCTGCGGCTGGTACCCCGATTCCAGTTTTCTTCACAATCCCGGGATTGCAACCTCGTTTCGAATCCAAACTTCAGATCCAAATTTCCTCAAATTGATTTTAAACCAAGCTTCAATCTAAATTGAAACTCAAAATCTAAACTTACACATCAAAACTTAAACTAAAACAAAATGAAAATCTAAATTGAATTCCCCCAGATCATGTGATTTGGGACTCACCTCCTTTTCCCTTCCCCAGCGAGAGTTCAGGAATCTCCAGTTTCAGAGATATACTTGACATTCCCCAGCGAAAATTCTTCTACTTCGTCCTAAGTTTGTCACTTGGACATCTGTGTTGGTTTTGTTGATCTTTTCGGTCAACACCAATACGCGCGGTGTGCTTGGTTAGCACACCACACCTATTGGGGGTCCATTTGTTGACCTCATTTTTGATGAGGTCTCTTCTTCTCTCTTTAGTACTTAGGATCTAGCCTTAGGCTTTTCCTTTGACTATCCTAGAGGATTAGAATTGGGACCCACCACTTAGAAATTCAAACCACTTCTTAACTCCCTGCAAACTCCACAAACTTGATTGTAGACCCCTAATCACCTAGAGGGTTGAGATCAAATGTGGAAGTTTAAAGGATGAGTTCCTATAGGACTCTTTGGCCTTAGGACCGCCTACTGAGTGGCCTCGGTGCGGTGAAGGGGCTGACTTACACACACATTACACCTATACACTACACTTTCACACACCTCTTAAAACCACACCCATACCCAACTTGACCTCCCGACTCATGAAGGTGGTTCGCATGGATGGTCCTTAACCCCTAAGCCCTTGGTAAGAGGGTTAGGAACAACATAGTGGATGCCTCAAATGAGTCCCTTCATGGCTCATGTGGACTTGATATGGCTTCATGGCTCAACAAAAATGATTTCATTCCACTTACATTCACCCGATCTTCAATTTTCCAAATTTTCAATTTTTGACCCCGGGACCCTACACCGACACTAGCTTACCCAAAACCCTCGAAACCCTCCAAAATTTGTAAAATCACCTAAACTACCCAAAATTCTCCAAAATCATTCCTAAACATGTCTTCACCAATCAAATTGATCATCCATAGCCAAAAATACCAAAAATTCCAAAGATACCTCCCAATACCTTCCAAATACCCAAAATACCCCTCTTAGCCAAAAATCCAAAAATTCAGAAAATTCCCAGAAAATTCCAGAAAATCCCAAGTACTCCCAATTTCATTTTGTTCAACTACACCATGGGCCAATTTTATCAATTTACCCCACTTTTATCAAAACCCCCAATTTGACCCATTTTAACCCAAAGTAAACCCAATGTCAAACTAAACCTACCCAATTGACCCAAACTCTGGTCCAATTCAATTCTAAACTTCAATTCAACATCCCCAACACCAATCTAGACCAAATCCAAGCCCAATTTGGTTGGCATTGGGATCCAATTTCACTTTTGGCCTTAAAGCCCGATTTGGGCCCATGACCCAAACTTAGCCCAAACTCACCCAATTCAACTCCAATTAACCCCAAATCTTTTCTAAACCTTCCTTAACATCCCCATAAACAAAACACTAACATGATTTGCCCAAGATTTTGACCCAAACCCCACTCAAATTCAACCTCAAAATAAAAAGCCCAATTTTGACCTAAACCCAGACCTAGCCTAAATAGACCCAAACCCCAAAATCAAAACCCAACCAAAGCCAAAACTTCTTTAAAACACTCCCATAAACATTTCTCAACATTTATTTTACATCAATTTCAACCCTAGCCCAACATTGGCCCAAGTTAGCCCAATTTGACCTACATTGGCCCATTTACCAAATAAACCCAAATTCAACCCAATTCAAACCCAAACCACCTTAAATCTATTTCAAATTACTCATGAAACATCCCTAAACCAAAACCAACAACTATTTGGCCCAACCTTTTACAAAAATTCCCATCCATGAACACATTCTTAAACTTAAAAGCCCACTTCCCTTAAACCTTCCTAAAAGCCCATTTCCTTCAAAATTCAAAAGCCCAAATCATCCTAAAGCCCACATGACACTTCCCCTCATCATCCATTTGATCAAAATCACCCCTAAGTCTCAAAATCATCAATTAAACCATTCCAAATCAAGCCACATGTCAAATTACCCCCTAAATGCCAAATATTTCTAAAACCCTTTTCATGAAACAAGTTAACCTTTTCCCAAGCCAAATGGAGCCATGAACAAGCCATTCTCGAAGCCACATGAAGCCATGAGGGCTTTGACTTGTCATTAGTCCATTTATGGCAAGAAGAGGGGGTTCTTTCTTAAACCTCCTTTAACCCTTTTTGCCTTAATCATGTCACACACTAAACCATGTTTAGCCACCTCATCATGGATGGAGACTTCACCACTCCTTCTAAGTCGACCTAAATGATTCCCTCAGCTCAAAATCGAGCTTGGAAGGGTGCACCAAGCCCAAAATGGTGGGTTGACCCAAACCAAGCCAAAGTGACCCCTTCCCCATTCCATTTTAATTCGGCCACTTTACACATGGCAATTGCCAATTGCTTGCACCAAACCCCGGCCACGACCCACCCGAACAAGATGGTGACCGGTGCACAGCCGGCCGGCCACCGAGGCCGCCGGAAAACACCATGGCCGAGACCTTGGGAGGAGCCAAAAATTCAATTCTCCCTTGCTGACTTGTCTCGACCCAAATGGACGAGCATAGCTCTCCTTCTCCTCACCGAGAGCAGGTGATCCCCGGCCTTAAACCCCCACGGGAGGCCCTCCACCCTCTCCTATTTAAACCCCTCACCCTCACGGCCATAGGAGGTGCTTGAACCGGACCATACCAAAACTGCGCAAAATCACTCCTCACTCCCCTCCGGACTTAGAGCAATTGATCCCTACTTGTCCTCCTCGCTCTAATCCCCATTGATTGAGCTCGATTTTTGAGCTCGATTCTCGAGCCGAACAGGACACTCCTGAATCCTTCACCAAAATCAAATTAAACTCACCTACACCTTCACCAGGTCAAGAGAAGAAGTTTTCCAATGAAAGCCCCCTCTCCAGGCCACCCAGTTGTTCCAGACTCCAAAGGTTGTGATTGGCCTTGGTGGAAATCACACCTAGGCAATTCACCACATCCCCAGGCTTCATCCCTAGCCTCCTGCAGCTCCAACGAACGTGCCGAACATCTCTGATCGAGGCTTCACCTCTCAGAGCTAAGGTATGGATCAATTCTTCATCCCGAGCTTCGAACATTCTCCATTTCAAATGAGTCGATTTCGATGAGCATTAGCCGTATAGATGTGTTCGTCTCTTCAAGACGAATCCATAGAGCATAAGAACATAAAAATCCATGGAGAATTGAGTGAGATCTTAGGGCTAGAAGGTAGACGGCTCTCGGGTTAGGACGCTCGGGGACGATGAACGGATGCCGTTCATTCAATACACGCGCGGACGGACGGCTCAGATGGCGTCGGACCGGGAGACGGTACGTGAACCGCGGGCCGCGTGGCGGCCGAGTCGGAAGGCTGCGTCAAATGGGAGCGCGCCGCGTGTGCATTCGGAGGCTGCCGAGGGTTGACGCGGCGCCGCGTCACTTAAGTAGAAAAATAGGATTTTTCTTATTTATTTAAATCCCAGAACTTCAAAAAATCATATCTTTGTGTAGAAAAATCACAAAAATAAAATAAAAATACCCTCTTGCTCAGTGAACAGAGGAGAATAATGAGGAAAAAAAATTTATTAATTTTGTTTAGTATTTTATTTTTAATTAATTATTTACTCCCTGCATTGTTTTAATTCTCCATGCATTCATACAATTTACCATGGCATGAGACCATAGGGCTTTTGAAGCCTCTGAACTTGGGAACATTCCCTGAATTTTCCAAGGTTAGAGGCCATCTCTGTGAAAAGTTATTGATTTTTCAAATGCATGTGGCTGTTTTGAGTATTTTAATTCCAAAAATTAGCATGTTGTGAAATAAATTCTAGGAAAATTTGGTGATGTTCCTTATGACCAGAGAACCCTAGGAAAAATAGAACTTGAGTTAATTCATTTAAAATAACCCTAATTGGCTTAAACACCCAAAATAGACCCCTAATTAATTAGAGTTAACCATAGATCAAATTGACTTGAAATCAATTCTCCACTGACCTTTAGGATCAGAGGAACCCACCATAAAAGTTTGAAGTCAATTGGACTTGGTTAGCCTTACTAAATGGGTTGATTAAGCCATTTAGTCATTTTAAACTTTAAAAATTCATAACTTTCAAAATACCTTTCAAAAATTCACCAAATTGGTTTTGGAGCCTCTCTGATATCAGGGGAATTTAAGAAAATTAAAATTTCAATTTTCTAAAAAAGTTAATTTTTTTAGTATTATTCTAATATTTTAATAATTAAAAAATAATAAAAATCACAAAAATAATAAAATTCACCAAAATGTCATATTTTGAAATTTAATCACTTAGGAGCAAACCCTATATTTTTCTCAGGTCTATTTAATGAGATATTAAATTTTAAAGCCCTAGGGTAATTTTAAAATTAAAAAATGTATTTTCTAGCATTTTCACTAAAATAATTATAATAAATCAAAGAAAAATCAGAAAATTGTAAAATTTGGTTCTCTGGAATCCTTGATATCAGAGAGAATTTTAAAAATTATAAAATTCATTTTTCAACTTATATTTTATTTTTAAATTAATTAATACTCCAGAACTTAAAATAATTCTAATAAATAAAATATAATTCAAAAAATCACAAAAATTGGTCCAAGTGGTCCTCTGGTCATTAGGAATGTCCCATAACTTTCTTAAGGATAGAAACTTTCCCTTGGTCATATTATTAAATTTTCCTTGGAAATCCTTATTTTCCACCAAAAATAATTATATAAATAAATTAAATACAGAAAAATCACATTTTCTCCTCTAATGTCTTTATTGACATATGAGTGAAGTCACATAAAAATTTCAAACTCATTTGAGCTCAATTTAGTGAGTTATGAAATTATTAGGCTTGAAGGGCAAAATGGTAATTAAAATTTTAACCCTTAATTAAAACTTTAGGCTTAATAAAATTAATAGGTAAAATATTTGATTTTGATCTGATTTGGATGATTGAAATTTAGATAATTAAAGGGTAGAAACCTACTAAACAATTTAAAATAATTGAAATAAACCTTAATTAAATAATTAATTAAATTTGGAAGAATAATAAAATTGGAATTATTAAAATAGGGATATCATTAGGAAGAGATTTGTTCTTTAATTTAAAATCCCTAAATTAATCATCTCAATAATATTTAATTCCTAATTAAAATGGTAATTCAAGTTTAAGATTTAAAATGCTAAAAGACTTAATCATTGAATTAAATTAAAGTTAAATTATTTAAAGCAAACCTTTTTAAAATAAAATATTAAAATTAAATTAAATTAAAATTAAATTAAATTAAATTAAATTAAATTACATTAAATTAAACTAAAATTAAAATTAAATTAAATTAAATTAAATTAAATTAAAATTAAATTAAATTAAATTAAATTCAATTCAATTAAATTCAATTCAATTAAAATTAAATTAAATTAAATTAAATTGAATTAAATTAAATTAAATTAAAACTAAATCAAATTAAATTAAATCAAATTAAATTAAATTAAGTTAAGCCATATTATATTAAATTAACTTAAGTTACATTAAATTAAATTAAACCACATTAAATTAAATTAAGTTAAATTAAATTAAATTGAATTAAATATAACATTGCTTAAGACATAAAGAAATTCAAAAATGAATCTAAAATAACTTGAACACTATTCCAAACTTAAATCATTAATTTGAACTTAAATTTGAATCACAAATCATTAAATATCATTTTCCCCTAGGAGCTTTTACTATTATAACTCCTAAATGGAGTATCAAGTGAAATGTCACTTCACTCATAAGGATATTCAAACGTCCTAGTTCACTGAGCAAGACAACAAAACTTAAACTCTCGGACGATTAATTCATTTGTATAATTAAATTCATTTGGACTTAAAACAATCCTAGAAATATTGAAAAGATGTTTAAGATTCGTCTTAAGCACTTCCTCAATATGATAGGATATTTATAAGAACAATTGAATTTAGTTGTTTTTTTTTTTTTGATGAAGAAAATCGTCCTCAAACTAAAATACAAGAACCTAGACGTCATAGGAAATGACTAGCTATAGGATTAGGAACTTGGTAGAAAACCATAACCTTTCCCTTAGCTTTACCTAGGAACTTACTTTAAATGCTTAAATATTCTAACTGTGTTTTAAGTGCAGCTTGGGATGACGGGAAGACCCTCCAGGTAGGCTTTTATTTTATTGCGATTTACTCTATTGCAATTTATTTAATCGCATCGCACTTACTTTTCTTGCATGATAAACAATAGTTGCATGAAAACCTACACCTTTAGGACAGAAACCAAAACCGAAACCCATAACTAAATTAAAAGACACTACAAGATAAAACTCACCGCCACAACATTTCAAAATATAAGACAACTCAAAATTTAATCACAAACGAGAACAACAAAACTACAACTACAACTAAATTAAAACGTCTCATTGAATGATCGGGAATACCTCGGATGATGTAACCCACGTGTTGCTAACGGGATTTCCCACGGTCTAAATGAAAGTGCGGAACTCATTTAGTTGAGTTTAGCAAATTCATCCGGACTAAGTGAATTCGATGAAAATAACGGTGCGGGATGACGGAACCGTGGGATCTTAATCGGTTCTGTTTAATCAACTTTAAGATTTGTTTTAATTAAAACATAAAAAAACACTTGGAAATTAAGACTTTCTCTAAACCAAACACTTCTCCCATCTCCTGATTTATGAACTTCTAAAACTAAACCTCTGCAACAACAAGGAGCTCGGAGCATGGTGGGCAGCACGGCCATCGTCATCAGCAAAATCTGAGTCTACTTCAGCAAAACTTTCTTTAGAATTAAATAACCAAGCCATAGGACTTCGAGGTAGTTTGCCTAGTGCAACATAAATCCTCAACTCTTCGTTAGGCATTTGCATGATCATGTCATGTAAATTAAGCCCTAACCGGTCTTAGGACTCCGAGGTAGTCGTTTGGTACGACATAAACCCTCATATCTTCAAGGCTAATTGTATGATTATATCATTCAAATATAAGTCCTAACTAATTAAAATCGGCAAGATCAAAACATTAAATAAACATTAGGACCTTCCTAAATTCAAGACAAACAATAGGATAGTCGGGAAATTATCGAAGTTCGCTTCGAATCTGTGATTTCTCCTACCTTTCTTCCTTTGAATTCCCAAAACAAAATGTTCCAAACTTGATCCATTCCCTATTGAAATTCTAAAATTCAATCCCTTGAAAACTTAAACTTTGAAATTCTTGAGAGCAGAACTACTGATTATTATCGAGAATTTTCTTAGGTGATTTCCATCACTTAAGATGTAATTAACTATAGGGGCTTGCCCTTATAGGGAACTTTAAGAACCTGAGTAATATAAACCCTGCTTAATTCATTTATATTAAGCAGGGGAACTTGTCGGCTTATAAAATTGGTTCGCAGACCAAACGGATGTCACAAACCTTTCTAGTTTATTTAATCGAGCCCCATCATCAAACAAGGTGTCTATTCTTCGGGATAGATACACGGTTTGTGGTGCGGCGCTCGTTTATATAAACTATTCGGGATGTGAGATCAGTTTGATTTCATATCTTAAAATTTTCAAATTTAAAATTATTTTCAAAATCAAATACTACTTTTCAAATTATTTATTTAAATTAAATTAAAAATTCGCCGACAATTTCTGTTAGGCGACCCCCTTTTCAAAATAAAACACCTAACCTAAAAATATGCCGACAATCACAAGAACAAAAACTGTTAGACACATTAAAAAAATATAAGAAAACTTTTGGTTGGAATTTAGCAGATATTAAAGGAATTCCTTCAATCTGTATGCACAGAATTATTTTAGATAATGAACATAAGCCAAGAGTAGATACTCAAAGGAGATTAAACTCAATATTGAAAGAAGTAGTCAAGAAAGAAATATTAAAATGGTTAGATAATGGTATTATATATCCTATTTCGAACAGTGCTTGGGTAAGCCCAATTCACTGTGTTCCTAAGAAAGGAGGAGTGACCGTCAAAGCTAATGAAAATAATGATTTAATACATATAAGACAAGTTACTGGATGGCGTATATGTATTGACTATAAAAAATTAAATGCAGCCACCAGGAAAGATCACTTTCCATTACCATTTCTAGACCAAATGTTGGATAGATTAACCAGACATAAATATTTTTGTTTTTTAGATGGATATACCGGTTATCATCAGATACCAATTGCTCCTGAGGATCAAGAGAAAACTACATTTACTGGTCCTTATGGAACATTTGCTTTTCGAAGAATGCCTTTGGATTATGTAATGCACCTGCAACATTCCTGAGATGTATGATGTCTATATTTAGTAAATTAATTGATGATGAAATAGAAGTATTTATGGATGATTTCTCTGTATTTGGAACGTCATTTGATGCATGTTTTAATCATCTTAAAAAAGTATTAGAGGTATGAGAGAAAACTAACTTAGTTCTAAATTGGGAGAAATGTCAATTTATGGTTGCAGGAGGAATTGTATTAGGGAATAAAATTTCGGAAAATGACATGGAAGTAGACCCTGCAAAAATTCAAGTTATAGCTAAATTACCACCTCCAACTACAGTAAAATGGGTAAGAAGTTTTCTTGGACATGCTGGATTCTAAAGACGCAACATAAAAGGTTTTTCAAAAATTACTAAACCTCTATGCCAACTTTTAGAAAAGGATAAGAAATTTGAATTCACAACTGAATGCCTAAATACTTTTGAATAATTAAAAGATAAATTAATCACAGCACCTATAATAGTTTCACCTGATTGGAAGAAACCATTTGAACTTATGTGTGATGTTAGTGATTATGCTATAGGAGCAGTACTTGGTCAAATATATGATAAAATTTTAAAAGTTATATACTATGCTAGTAAAACTATTAATAATGCTGAAATGAATTATACAGTTACTGAAAAAGAGCTACTAGCAATTGTTTATGCTTTTGATAAATTTAGGTCTTATCTAATTGGAACTAAATGTATTGTGCATACTGATCACTCTGCTATTAAATATCTAATGTAAAAAAAAGATTCCAAACCAAGATTAAATAGATGGATATTACTATTGCAAGAATTTGATTTTGAAATCATTAACAAAAAGGGAACTGATAATCAAATTGCAGATCATTTATCAAGGCTAGAATATAATGAATTATCTGACACTGATAATGAAATTACTGACAGTTTTCCTGATGAACAACTATAAAATATAAGTGAATGGAAAATACCATGGTATGCTGACATAGTAAATTATAATGTAAGTGATATTTTACCACCTATGTTAACTTTGCAACAACAAAAAAAATTCATTCATGATGCTAAAACATATTTTTGGGATGAACCATATTTATATAAGCAATGTAAGGATCTTATAATTAGAAGATGCGTGCCTTATGAAGAAACAAAACAAATCATTCAGAAATGTAATGATTCTGATTTTGGAGGACATTTTGGAACAGATAAAACTGCTTATAAAATTTTGCAATCTGGATTTTATTGGCCTACTCTTTTTAGAGATGTTTATAGATATATTAGAACTTGCGAAAAATGCCAACGAGTAGGTAATATATCTAGAAGAAAAGAAATGCCTCTAAATTTTATATTAGAAGTTGAGATTTTTTATGTTTGGGGATTATATTTTATGGGACCATTTGTTCCTTCATTTGGAAACTCATATATATTAGTTGTTGTTGATTATGTTTCTAAATGGATTGAAGCACAAGCTTTACCTCGATGTGACGCTAAGAGTGTTTCAAAGTTTCTAATGAAAAATATTTTTACTAGATTTGGAATGCCGAGAGTGATTATCACTGACGGAGGATCTCATTCTAGAAATAAATATATTCACAAACTAGTAGAAAAATTTAACATTATTCATAAGATATCAACTGCTTATCATCCACAAATCAGTGGATTAGCTGAAGTTTCTAATTGAGAAATTAAACATATTTTAGAAAAGACTGTAAACCCTAATAGATTGGATTGATCTATAAGACTAGACAATCGCATTATGGGCATACGGAGTCGCTTATAAAACTCCGATTGGAATGACTCCTTACAGACTTATTTATGGAAAGACTTGCCACTTACCAATTGAATTAGAACATAAAGCTTATTGGACAATTAAAGAATTTAATTACAATCTGAAAGAAGCTTGTGAGAAGAGATTATTGCAATTGAATGAATTAGATGAATTAAGAAATGAATCTTATCATAATGATAGAATTTATAAAGAAAAATGAAATTATGACATGATCAGAAGATTAACCTGAAGAATTTTGAGCCAGGATAAGAAGTTTTGCTTTATAATACAAGCTTGAAATTATTTCCTGGGAAATTGAAATCTCGATGGTTAGGGCCTTTCACTATAACTCAAATATTTTCATACGGAACCATAGAAATTGATGATCCAAAAACTGGGCATAGATTTAAAGTAAACGGACACAGATTAAAACCTTATTTTGACGGGAGAAGACCAAATTTTAAAGAGGTTTTAATGCTCAGTCAACCTGATTACTAATTAAATTAGGTCGGGCTGACGACGTTAAACCAAGCGCTTTATGGGAGACAACCCATAGTAATTATTAATTATGATCTATTTATTAATGTTATTGAAAATTAAAATATAGAATAAATTCTACTACTCATTTTAATTTTTAAAATCATCACGAATTTAAATATATACGAAGAAATCAGAAAATATTCGAACTGGAGCGAAATTGGGCAATTTACCTAATCTCGCCGACGGCGAGATCGATCCCACCGACAGCGAGATCGACGCGCCCAAATTCATTTTAAATATATTAACTATCCCGCCGACGGCGAGATCGTTACCGCCGACGGCGAGATAGTTGAAAAATGGTTTTTGTGAGTTATTTTGCGGTCTTGGGCGGTTCTAAGGCCATTTCTCTATATAAAACGTTCAGAACTTCATATTTACACTATCTTCTTCCTTAGAAATGATTAGTGCCCCTCCAAAACAATCTATTATGGCCCCCAATCCACTAGAAACCACGAAATCTGAAGTTTTTAATCGGAGGAAATTCGTCAGTTCTGAGGCTCAGCGACTATTCAACAAGGTTTTGATGAAGAAGCGACTGACTAAAGAAAGAGAATTCATAAACAGAGGAGAGGAGAATTCAACAACAACAATTGATGAAATGATTGTTCAGCGACGTTGAGAGGTATTCTGCTATACAACATCTCGTCGTAGTCATTCCAGGTAGTCAAGGAATTCTACTCTAATCCGCATGGGATCCATAATGGAAGTGTTTTACGTAAGAGGCAGATGGGTAACTTTTACTCCTTCCCGAATCAATGAATTATATTCGATTGAAAATAACCCTGTTTGCCACTATTCAAATTTTGTTCCTACAAGATACAATATGAATGAGATCTACAGATATTTGACCGACGAATCTGACGATTGGGAATTATGAGAAGTTGGGTACGTTAGTTTTTCCGCGTCACTTCTTAACCCCATCTCAAAGCATTGGCATTTCTTTATTTCATCAAAGTTATTACCCACTATGAGGGTAAACAAGGTCTCTAAGGATTACGCAATTTTAAATTACTGTATTCAATCTGGATTACCTATCGATGTTGGATCTATCATTGCGAAGTCTGCATTAGGATTAATTGTGAATGGGTCGATTCATGGACTTGGACACCCATCAACTATATTTGCTTTATGTAGTCAATACCAAGTTTCCTACGAAGCTTGGGAAAAAGTGTTATTGCCTTGGAAACCACTAGATCCGACAGATATGTTTCTTACATTGGATCACAATGATGATATAACTATTATTTCTGATCAAGCATCTCAAAATAATCCTTTAATCTGGCCCCTGACTGATAGAACTAACCTGATTCTACGAAAAATTAAAGGATTGGAGAAGGAACTACAGAATGTGATGAATTCTATTGATAATATCTCTGACTTATTCGATCACATTGTTTGGAGAATGAAAGAGCACTTTGACCATTCAGGACATCTGGAAGCAAGTTACATACGACTGTTGAGACAGAAGGGATGGATTGAAGAAGACTCTACAAAAGAATTCCCCTTCAGGCCTTTCTACAATCTATTTGTGCATCGACGAACTATTGGGAATATCAGAGAAGAAGTCAGTTCAGATTCCGATGAGAAGCAGAAATTTCTATTCATATTATGTATGTGTGTTGATTTGAATTTAGTTTTTTTATATAATTTGGATTTTACATAGTTAATCTCAGTTTAGATGAGATTGTATGCTGTTTGTTTAGTCTCAGCATTTAGAGTATCATGGTGTGGATTGCAATGCTGAGTTAGATGTGTTTTGGTTAATTTGCTAAGTCAATTGTAAGTTTTGTGGTATTTGAAGTTTGTAAGTTCATGGATTTCATTTATAAATGTTATAACGTTTGTGTTGTGTAAACCTTATATGAGTCAGTTGAGTATCTAATCTTAAAAAATATATCAAATTAAGTGACCGAACATTAGAACAAGGCTTAGTTAAATTGAACATAATTGAAAATATAAAAATTTTTAAAAATTCAGAAATCCCGCTGACGACGAGATCGACCCCGCCGACGGCTAGATCTTCCCGAAACTTTGGCCTTGGTAAATTAATTAGCTCGCCGACGGCGAGAAATTTCTCGCTGACAGCGAGATCGGGAAATATACTATATTTTGACCGGTCAACCGACACTATTCATCATCCCCTTCCTCAAAACTTCAAAAAACCGACTTAGGGCTTGATAGATCTGGGATTTGGAGCGATTTCAACACATTTTGATGCCGGATTTCATCTTCCCTTGGTAAGAGCTTCACTCCTATGTAAAAATTTTTTATTTTCACCATGAATTTCTTCTACATTGAGAAATTTGGGAAAATTTTGAAATGAGAAGAAAAGACTTGGAAGAAATTCATGGAACTTTATTTAGATTGATTTTAGTAACATTTGGAAGCCATCTTAGTAATATTTAGAAGTTTAGTTAAGATTTTTTGTGAATTCCATAGATCGAAAAATGGCTCCACGACAAAAGAGAAGAATGGATTACGACGAAACTCGATTTGTAAATGCAAGGGCACAGTCAAGATATTTTCACAACATTCAAGCCAGAAAATGCATTCAGAATCGAGTTTTCAAAAATCCTGGATGAGAAGTAGAGCGAATAATAAAAGAAAGATGATGGGAAAACTTCTGTTACATAACCAACAGAGCTGCTGTGGAAGTGGTAAAAGAATCCTATGCCAATCTGACTGCGATCGAAGATGCACCAATCAAGGTGAGAGGATTTTTGGTGGATTTTAGTGCTGCAAGGATTAATTCTTTTTATGAAGTACGTGACTTATACACCTGTGAGTACGATACCTTTGGAACTATGAAAGGACCACTAGAAGAAGTGATCAACTTTCTCACTGACGGGAAAGGAGTTTGGAAGATTCGTGAAAGGGTAAACTTTCCTCTCTCAATGTTGAATGCATTATCTAAAGCATGACACTATTTTATTTGTTCTACCTTGTTACCCACCTATCACCATAGTGAGGTAACAAGAGATAGAGCAGTTCTGAATTTTTGTATTCAGAACCAAAGAAGTATTAATGTGGGAAGTATAATTTATAAGAATATATTAGCCACTACAAGAAGTGAGAGTGGAGGAGGACTAGGACACCCTGGTCTGATTTTTCTACTCTGCCAATTATCTAGAGTTGAAGCAAGAGATGATGAGGAATGGGTGGAGCCAATGAAACCCATTACTCCGGCTAATATAAAATAATATGAATCCCACGAAGGATGGAGATCTGGGACTAGGAGCTATGTACCTTCTTCGAGTAGAGATATTCCCTCTACCACTTATGATCCTCTTCCCTATAGTACTCCTACCCTTCATGATTTGATGAATGAGATGACTCTACAGCGGAAAATTTTTGAGAAAATAGAAGAAAAATTGGAACACATTGATCAGAGAATTGGAGGCTTAGAGAGAAGACATGATTATGATAGTGAGTATCTCCAGAGATATTCAGAGTATGAGATAGCTTACTACGATGCTGAAAATCGTTATAGGAGTGGAGAGCTAGATGTTGTATTTCCTGAGTGCCCCCGATACAGTCATTACCAGCCTAATCCACCCACTGATCAAGAAAACGATGATATAGTTTGGGACTTTGATGCGGAAGATTAGATTCTATGTTTATTTGTTTAGTTTTGATATTATGATTGATTGTATGTTTTTCTTAAAACTTTAGTATTAATGCTTAGTTTATGAACTTGATTATGATGTGGTGTAGATTTTTTTTAAAACATTGTTGTTAAAGTTATATAATTTTTAAATTTTTAATATTTTTAGATTGCTATTGTAATCTTGGATTGAAATTAGTAAATGTATGTGGATGTAGTGTAATATGTTAGTATAAAATGTGGTAGTATTGTGTTAAACTTCTTTACCCAGCACTTTCTTTAATATTATGTGTGTAGAAAGTTATTAACGATACGAGTAATTAAGTGATGAAAAGAACCTGCAGAACTTCAAAAAGAAGAAATACCTAAAGCTCGAGGTATGATTTAAATATTACAATTTATTTTCTTTTCACCCTATATAGATAGATAGAAAAATTTAAGTTTGGGGAAGAAAAAACACAAATTTAATTATTAAATTGTTCTCAATTTATATTTTCAAAAATTATTATAAAATGATTTTTACGTAATAATTTTAATTCAGTAAACTAGAATTAATTTATTTAATTATTATAGAAAGTTAAAAGAAATACTTTTAATGATTAACTAATTTTATAGACTAAGATATTTGGTATAAGAGAATAAGAATATAGTTAACTATTTATAGTAAAGAAAACTATATTTTCAAATATAAAATTCTTAGGTATTTAGTTAAGAAGGAAAAGATTAAAACTCAATGAAGTAAAAACTTTGAAATACATATAAGAGAAGTAAATGTTTCCAGTTTCAAATTTAGGAAGAGGAAAATGAAGTTCAAAATTATTAACAGGCTAACAAAAAATAGTGATCCTCACTTAAACAAAAAAGTAAAGAAAAAGGTATTGAAAATCAATCCAGAAAGAAAAGAAAAAGAAAAAATATATATATAAAAAGTGAGGAGAAGCTTGAGGAGATGTCTTATCAAAAATTGGCTTCATTTGAATCAACCTAAAGGGTAAACTTCAATTACATTTCTGAACTTATATATATTGATCAGTATTTTACTAAGTAGTACTTTCATGAAATTCCTATCATCTGAATATCTTAAGTAATTTAATATTGAAAAGTATAGTCATTCTTGAAATAAATAGAAGACTAGAAATCTTAAACTTGAGAACTAAATAGCCTTATATGTATAGAATTAATTTAATTATCTAAAAATATTTCTAGAAAACTTTACTATAATACTTATTTAAATTTAATTCATAGTATTTCTGAATTAAAATTTTTATTACAAATAATCATTACTTTTATGTAGTATCTAAATTACTTGAGGACAAGTAATAGTTATGTTTGGGGGAATTTGATCACTAGAAAAATGTATTGAGAAATTTATACCAATTTTATATGAAATTACACTTTAAAGAAATGTATTTTATTTATTTTATTGCAGGAATGAAGATTTATAAGTAATGAAAGCAAAAAACACAAAAGAAGCTGATTTGGAGCAAAAAGAACTTAATTTGATGAAAATTGAACTATCCTTCTGACAACGAGGAAAAGGCCGCCGACGGTGAGTTTTTTCCGAAAGTTTTGAATATATTATAAGGAACTCGCCGACGGTGAGATCGAGGCCGCCGACAGCAAGATCGGCGCGGTTAGTCCATCTTCTAGAAGCCCACAGACGGCGAGATCAACCCCGCCGACGGCGAGACAGTTGAAAAGAGCCAAAATATAATGAACCTGGATGCTTTTTGAAGAGGTGCTTAAGCAACCTTTGAAGATATGACTCCTTCTATAAATAGAGACGAATTTTAGTCAGTTGAGTGTCATTCTAGAGTCTTTTAGTTTCTATATAGAGTGTTTAAGTTTGTTTAGCGTCTTGGTGAGTTTAATTAAGTGTGTTGTACTAGAAGGAAGAGTCAAAGGAACTTCAAGGAGTCTGCTTGGGGAGAAGAATTGAGATAAGTATATTTGTTTATTGTTTGTTAACTTTAATGAAATTCATGATTTGTGTTATTTTTCCCATGCATTCTGAGTAGTTTCCTTAGTCTTTCTTCTTGTTATAAAGATTTTGTGAAATGATGAATTAAAGTAGTTGTGCCTAAAAATATGAAAATAGAAATTGTGCTAATCTTTTACTTAAATCTTAATTTACTTTCAATCTGCCAATTGATTTGTTAACATATGTTGAATTATCAACTATAGTAAATATTACATCCAGGGAAGTCAAAAGCCTTGGAAGGAGGGTGCAAATAAATAGGGAAATATTAACTATCGGGCGTAGAATTGGACATTTTAGTGTGATAGACTAAAATCTTCAATTCAGTCTTATTGTTTAAGAGCTGAAGTGTAGATGTTAGCCCTCAGGCGAGGGGAACGTGGGAGCTCTGAAATGGCAGTCGGTATCCTCCCAGCCTAGCCGCAGATTCAGTAATCAAACATAAGACTAGTCAATGTTTTTGCACCTGGACCAAAGGGTAAAGAATAGGAATGCTCCAATTTGGCACAATACAATAAAAAAACTCATTTAATTCTTCATTCACTTAATTCTCTCAAAAAAGGAGAAAGATACTTTTCTGAAATATTTTATTCAACCTTTTAAGCTTTAGTTTATTGTAGTCTAAGTATTCTTAATTTCCGTATACTAGATTATTAAGTAAATCTACTTTAAGTTGACTTTAAAATTATCTAACTTCCTTGTGGGATCGATATCTAGGACTCCATTAGAGCCCTATATTACTTTATAACGATACATATACTTGCGTAGTATCCACAATATAAATCATAAATTCCATAACAGAATCATCAGTATATATATATTCAGTGCGGGATCAAATTTTTGGTGCCGTTGCTAATTTTCATATCATAGTTGTAAGTATAAATATCGAAAAGTGGATCAAAGCCAATTTTTGATTAGACATCTCCTCAAGCTTCTCCTCATCAATATTTTTCTTTTCTTTCTTTTCTTTTTCTTCTTTCTTTTCTTTTTTTTTTTTGATATCCTTCTTTTCTTTTCTCTCTTTTTTTTATACAAGAGGATTACTATATCTGGATAGCCTTTAATGATTTTGAACTTCACTCTCCTCTTTCTAAAGTTCAAACATAAATCACCTCCTTACTTTATAGTTAAGCACAAGCTTTATTATTCATCATAAAGTCACAATCTCTTCTTACCACACAAGACTTTAAGTCTCTTGACTTTTCAAAAATACAGTTTTATTTACTTTAAGTAGTTAACTATAATCAAATCCTTTCATACCAAATATCTTACTTCTATAAAATCAACCTTTATTACTAAAAATTTTTCATCCTATCCTTTCATAATATTCATCTGAAATAAAAAGTTTTAGTTATCTTACAATGAGGTTCAACTGCTACAAGTTATGCTAATAATTTTTGAAAATATAATAATTGAGGACAAATAAAAGTTAGTGTTTCTCTACCCTCCCTCAAACTTAAATTTTTTAATAAATTTGAAACAGTTGAGAGTAAAAGAAAACTAGCCTTTCTGTGCTGGGATCTTGAAATCTTCAACAGCTATATGGTATTAGTCAAAATTTACAACTAACAAACATGAAACAATTAGTAGCAGTGATATAACAATTTTAAATATTTGCATGGGTAAAGATAAATTAACTTTAAACATCTAAAAATCCAACAAAACACCACAACATAAAACAAACTATCACAGTACTAAGTGATCACTAGAAAATATATTAAGAATTTCATACCAATTTTATATGAAATTGCACTTTAAAGAAATGTATTTTCTTTATTTTATTGCAGGAATGAAGAATTATAAGTACTGAAAGTAAAAAACACAAAAGAAGCGGATTGGAGCAAAAAGGACTCAATTTGATAAAAAATTGAACTGTCTCGCCGACGGCGAGATTTAAGCCGCCGACGATGAGATTTTCCCGAGAGTTTTTGAATATTTTATAAAGAGCCCGCCGATGGAGAGATCGAGGCCGCCAACGGCGAGATCGGCGCGGTTAGCCCACCTTCTATAAGCCCACCGACGGCGAGATCGAGCCCGCCGACGGCGAGACAGTTGAAAAGAGCCAAGATACATTGAACCTGGACGCTTTTTGAAGAGGTGCTTAAGCAACCTTTGGAGATTTGACTCCTTCTATAAATAGAGATGATTTCTGTCCCATTTGTGTGTCATTTGAGTGTTAATTAAGTGTCATTCTAGAGTCTTTTAGTTTCTATATAGAGTCTTTTTAGTGTGTTTAAGTATGTTTAGCGTCTTGGTGAGTTTAATTAAGTGTGTTGTACTAGAAGGAAGAGTCAAAGGAAATTCAAGGAGTCTGCTTGGGGAGAAGAATTGAGATAAGTATATTTGTTATTGTTTGTTAACTTTAATGAAATCCATGCTTTGTGTTATTTTTCCCATGCTTTCTGAGTAGTTTCCTTAGTCTTTTTTCTTGTTGTTGAGATTATGTGAAGTGATGAATCAAAGTAACTGTGCCTAAAATTATTAAATATTGTGATAATCTTTTACTTAAAACTTAATTTACTTTCAATTTGGCCAATTGATTTGTTAACATATGTTGAATTATCAACTATAGTAAAGATTACATCCAAGATTCAGGGAAGTCAAAAGCCTTGGAAGGAGGGTGCAAATAAATAGGGAAATATTAACTATCGGGCATAGAATTGGACATTTTAGTGTGACAGACTAAAATATTCAATTCAGTCGTATTGTTTGAGAGCTGGTGTAGATGTTAGTCCTCAGGCGAGGGGAACATGGGAGCTCTGAAGTGGAAGCCGGTATCCTCCCAGCCTAGCCGCAGATTCAGTAATCAAACATAGGACTAGTCAATATTCTTTACACCTGGACCAAAGGGTAAAGAATAGGAATGCTCCTATTTGGCACAATACAAACTCTAAACTACTTTAATTCATCATTCACTTAATTCTCTCAACAAGGAGAAAGATGCTTTTCTAAATTAGAATCTTACATTTAAACCTTTTTGAGCAATAGTTTTAATATAAGTATTCTTAATTTCCGTATACTAGATTAGTAAGTAAGTCTACTTTAATTTGTCTTTGAAATTCTCTAACTTCCCTGTGGGATTGATATCTTGGACTCCATTAGAGACCTATATTACTTGATAACGATACGTATACTTGCGTAGTATCCACAATATAAATCATAAATTCCATAACAGAGTCATCAATATATGTATATTCAGTGCGGGATCAAGTTTTTGGTGTCGTTGCTAATTTTCATATCATAGTTGTAAGTATAAATATCGAAAAGTGGATCACTACGCAGTCCAACTAACAATTTCAATGTTCAGTACAACATAACAGTACACCAACAGGGTTACACATCACATGAAAAATAAATAACTACTACATTACAACAGTACAACACAACACAACAAGATCAACAGAAATAGAAATGAACAATCTACCAATCTCCAACACTAGGATTAGCAGCAGGGTCATCAGCAGGGTCATTAGCAGGGTCATCAGCAGGGTCAGGTCTATATGGTGTATAGCTGGGGCAAGTAGGAAATATCTCATCAGACTTCCCCCTCATAAATCTGACCTGAGCATCATAATAAGCAATATCAAACTCAACTCTCTGTAGATAATCTTCATTCACATCACTCCTCGCCTCAAATACATCCATCTAACCATAGAGTCTATCCATACTAGCACTCTGTAATCTCAGCTGCTCCATAATATCAGATAAGGTAGGCGGCTCAGAAGTAGATGGAATAATATAACTCGTAGTAGGAATATTAGTACTCCTACGCTCAACTCTATCTCCCACATGAGACTCATAAGTACAAATAATATTATTTGTGATTTGTCTTAATGGTATAACCACTTCTTCAGAACTATTAAAATCCACTCCAGACTGAACACACAAGGCATGAATTAAAGCAGGATGCCCTAAACCACTAGTGGTCTCGCCTCTAACAATAGTCTGAATGTTCTTGTAGATAATATCTCCAATATCAATCTTTTTCATCTTCTGAATATAGTAGTTCAGAATCGCTTTGTCCCTTGTAACTTCACTGTGGTGATAAGATGGTAATAGACTTGCAAAAATGAAAGAATGCCAAACTTTTGAAGCAACATTCAATGTGGAGGCGGGGAAATTAATCAATTGTTTTTTACTTACTTTCCATTCTCCTCGCCCGTCAGTCAGAAAAGCAATCACTTCTCTCATATTCTCCCCTCGAGTGTCAAAGTTTTTGTATTCACAAACAAATGGTTCCCGAGTTTGATAGAAAGCATTGATACGCTAAGGAGTAAACTCAACCATCTTTCCTCTAACTAGCACATAATTAGACCCCATTCAGGAGAGCATATAAGTGCGGCGGAGTTTTTGAAAATGCTCCCGCACTGTTTGTTTTACATTTTAGACAGCTTATTTAAAAACTGAGTTTTATTTTTGTATTATCAGCAGATCGTGGGAAGACCCCTGCGGGCAGCTTATCAGATCGCGTATATGCCGTAATGTTATACCCGTGCCCTTCACCCCCCCCCCCCGTGACCATCTCGCAAGCAGCGATGCAGAGGCCGGGGCGGATGCATTTACCGCTGGCGAGTAGGGAGTATCGCATCGCTTCGTGGATACACTTCGGGTGGATTAGGGGAATCGTGAGATCTAGGGCTCGATTTACGGATTCTGCCTTCTTTAGTAAGAAACCCTTGAAATCAAACTCGGTTGTGGCAACAAGAGGATCGGTCATGTTTGGAGTTGGGAAATGAGAGCAGAGAGGATGGGAACCTGCGAGGTGAAATGTGGCGAAGGTAGCCATCTAAAGAGGATGTTGTACTCTACTTTAGCTAGGGATTAGGAAGCTGAAGTTTTGAAGCTCGTATCTATTGGCTCTATCTTCTTCCATAGGAAGAGCTGCTACTGTTGATGACGGTGGCCATCGGAGGAGTGTGCAGATAAAGCAGCTGCTGGTAGTTGCCATTTTACATTTATATTAAAAACATTTACATACATACCACCTAATTTCAATGTATTTACATAAATGGCCCCTAAGCTTTATTTTTTATATTTATATCATATAAATTTTTTGTATCACATAAGAAATAGGGTGGTATTTGTTTGAACGCCACTAAAGTGAAGCTTGGGTGCTAGTTTTTTAAATAAAATAAAAATAAGTAGTATGAACATAAATATTAGAACATTTTATAGGAGCTCGTTGAACCAAAGAAGAACACTTGTTATTTAAATAATGAATTCCTTATAGATTTCAAAATAAGATTTTATATTTTCAAATAAAATTTTATATTTTAAAATAAGATTTTATATTTTAAAATAATTTTAGCAAAAAAGAAGAGTGGAAACAGTTTTTTTTCTACAAACAGCTGCAAATAAGCTGTTCTTAAAATGCAGAAACCAAACAGTTTAATAACTTATTCATTTCAGGGGCATAATAGTCATTTATCCACAAACAACCGCAAATCAGCTGTACGCTCAAACTAAACAGACAGACAGCTTATCCGGATCAGCTGTTGATCAACAGCTTATCCTGATCAACGGCTTATCTGGATAAGCTGGATAAGCTTCAGCTGCCCCAAATAGACCCTTAGTCTCAGTCCAGGGTATATTTGAATAGAACTCTCTAACAACTCCCATAATAGCATTCAAAGTGAATAACAAAATCGATCCCAATTCTGTTATGCAATTAATTGTTCTACAGATCCGCTAGGACTATCAAAAGCTCGATCCTGGATACACTTCTTGTTGTAAAGGTAAGAGTTAAAGTGAAATTGGGCTTTAATATTGATGAACTTCTCCTCATCAAAGTCCAATTTTCTCTTCCCTTTACTTAACCTTGGAGCCATGTGAGTTTCTAAAATTTGCAAAAAAATTCCAATAAATCCCAAATTCACAATGTAACAAACTCCAAATACTATTATAAATAAGCAAGAGCAAATTTCATCATGGAAATCTCAAAATCTCTTTAGAACTCCAAAAATTCTAACCTATGCAATGTGAGAGATTTCCATGGTGAAAATAAAAAAATTTTAACTTAAAGTGAAGCTCTTACCAAGAGAAGTGTAGATCCAGCCTCAAAAAGCTTTGAAATCAAGTCAAATCCGAGATCTAGCAAGCCCAAGATCTTCAAAATCGAGAAAATGGAGGAGGAAGATGAAGGAAATGGAAGAATTTACGAGTCCCAAGGCAAAAAACGTGAAAACAAGGGTTTTAGGCCTTTTACTGGGTTCAGGCGCCGGTGGTGCTCAATAGGGTGCCGGCGGCGCTCTATTTAAATAAATTGCCAAACTCTCTAGATTTGGGCGCCGGCGGTGCCAGTCCAAAATATTCTCTGGGTCTGAAATTTTTTTCGTAATTTTAATCGTTTCGACTTCTACAATGATGTTTAACACTTCAATAGGCATTTACATTATCTCATAAGTAATAATTAACACAATTCTTCACATAAACAATACACAACAATCTTATATATATATAAAATCCAAGTTACATTATTGATACCAAATATGTTCATTCAAACCAACAACTCTTAGATGTTTAGTGCAGCAAGTACTCTACGATAGGCAAGCACTAAGATCTAAGCACACAATGAAACTAAACACATCTAAATCCAAGTTCAAATTACAAATCAAATATTACACAAACCAAACATAACTAAGCAAAGTAAATCAAACACACAACAAACATAAGTAGAATCCACTAATTACTCCACATCAGTTTCAGAACTATCCTCTCCTCTAATGTCTCCAATTGATTACTGATGCACAAACAAATTATAGAATGGACAAAATGGAAATTCATTAGATGATTCTTCAGCAATCACCGCATTCTTCTTCATCAGATTGATTAAGCCCATCTCAATTTGACCAGTGTGATCGAATTGCACTTTCATTCTCTAATCTATATGATCGAATAAATCAGAAATTTTATTGATTGCATTCATAACGTTCCGTACCTCTTTCTCCAACTGTTTGATCCTCTTCTATATCATTCTGGAACCTTCAGGAAAATAGGGTTGAATTGGCTGTGAAGTATGTGTTGGTTGATCAACAAGCAAATTCATGTTATCTTCATCTCCAACTATCTGGTAGTCATAGGGATTAGTTGGATCAATAGGCTTCCATGGAAGAAGAACCTTTTCCCAACTTTCATAAAGAACCTGTGACTAACTACATAACAAAAATATGGTGGACGGGTGTCCAAGCCCATATTTAGATCCATGCACAATTAATCCAAGAACTGGTTTTACAATAATATTACCAATGTCAACCGGCCTCCCAGTTTGAATACAAAAATTCAAAATGATGCTTTCATTGGTTACTTTGCTAATTTTCAACGTCGGAAACAACTTTGCCGAAATAAAGTAGTGCCACTGCTTTGACACTGTATTGAGAGATGCGGATGGGAAACTAATGTATCCATTCTCTCTAATTTCCCATTCCTCATTCTTATTTGTCAAATATCGATACAAATCATTCATATTATCCTTCGTGACATTGAAATTAGATTAATGGCAAATAGATATGTTTTCGATCATAAAGAGATCGTTAATCCGTGCAGGAGTGAATTGCACAAATCTACCACGCACAAATACGAACCCTTGGTTGATCCCGTGAAGATTTGCATAAAACTCTTTCATGACAGGAACAACAACGGCAGCGGTAGTGTAGTAAAGCTCTTCCCAACGTCTCTCCTTAATAATTTCCTCAATTCAAGTAGTAGGATTATCCATACCTCGATTTATGAAGCCTCTTTCCTTAATAATCCTTCTTTTCATCATCACTTTGTTGAATAAATGCTGTGCTTCAAAACTTATGAACTTCCTTTGGTTGAAAACACAAAATAGAGGGGTTTCAATGGGATAGGAATCCATAGGATAAGAATTGGGATTGATGCCTTTCATTTTTCTGGAGTTAAGAAGTTAAAAATGGAGTTTAGGGAGTTATAAGGACGAAGATCCCACCAAAAATCGCCAAAACTCGCATTTTAAAACTTAAACACCATCAACAAGATTTTGGGCACCGGCAGCGCTCAAACAAGTCAGTTAAGTGCATTTCATGTGATAGGGTGCCGGCGGCGCCAGTGGTCAAAATTTTCACCGAACTTCGTTTGACCCAAAATATTCCAATATCTCGATTTGATCCATCATTTATGAATTTTTAAAGTATTTAGGAGTAATTAGGATTAAAAAACAACTATCTAAAAAGCACAACTACATCGAACAAGCAAACACACCACAAAGATACATATGGGTTGCCTCCCATAAAGCGCTTGGTTTAACTTTGTCAGCCTGACAAACCATTCAGTTAATCGAGATGACTCAGCATTAAAACCTCTTTGAAATCAGGTTGAAACCCGTCAAAGTAAGGCTTTAATCGATGCCCGTTAACCTTAAAAATCTTTCCAGTATCAGTATCTTTAATATCAACAGCTCCAAAAGAATGAACTTTTACAACTGTAAAAGGTCCTAACCATCTAGACTTGAGCTTTCTAGGAAATAACTTCAATCATGTGTTGTATAATAAAACTTTTTGTCCATATTCCAAGTTCTTTTTCAATATCTTTCGATCATGCTATAATTTCCTTTTTCTCATTATAGATCCTATCATTGTGATAAGATGCATTTTTAATCTCTTCCAATTCATTCAATTGCATAAATCTTTTCTCTCCAGCATTTTTCAAATTAAAATTTAACTCTTTTATCACCCAATATGCTTTATGCTCCAATTCAAATGGTATTCATGACAAGTCTTACCAAACACAAGTCTATAATGAGACATTCTATTAAGGGTTTTAAAAGCAGATCTATAAGCCCATAAAGCAGTATCTAATCAAGCAGACCGATCTAATTTATGATTATCCACAGTTTTCTCCAAAATTCTTTTAATTTCACGATTAGACACTTCTGCTAAACCACTAGTCTAGGGATGATAAGCAGTAGAGATTCTATGAATAATATTATATTTCTCAATTAATCTCTTAAATCGATTATTCCTGAAATGGGACCCACCATCAGTTATGATAACTCTCGGCATTCCAAATCTTATAAATATATTTTTCTTTAAAAATATTGAAACACTCCGAGCATCACATCTAGGTAAAACAATAGCTTCAATCCATTTCGAGACATAATCAACGGCAACCAATATATATAAATTAACAAATGAAGGAGTAAACGGTCTCATAAAATATAATCCCCATACATCAAAAATTTCAACTTCCAAATTATAATTTAGAGGCATTTCATTTCTTCTAGAGATATTACCTACTCTCTGACATCGATCACATGATTTAATATATCTATAAACATCTCTAAAAAGAGTAGGCCAATAAAATCATGATTATAGAATCTTAAAAGCAGTTTTATCAACACCAAATGACCTCCAAATTTAGAATCATGACATCGTTGAATAATCAAATTTGTTTCTTCTTGTGGCACACATTTCCTAATAATTAGATCCTTACACAGTTTATATAGAAAGGGCTCATCCCAAAAATAAAATTTTGCATCATATTTAAACTTCTTTTGTTGTTGTCTTGTTAAATCAGGTGGTACAATACCACTTACAAAATAATTCACAATATCAACATACAAAGGCAAATTGCTTCCAATAATAGTATAGAGTTGCTCATCAGGGAAAATTTCAGTAATTTCCTTTTCAAATTCAGATAATTTATCATATTCTATTCTGGACAGATGATCAGCTATTTGATTATCATTTCCATTCTTATCAACTATCATAAAGTAAAATTCTTGCAAAAGAAGTATCCATCTAATGAGACTAGGTTTCACATCCTTCTTTTGCATTAAATATTTGATAGCCGAATGGTCTGTATACACAATACTTTTAGCTCCGATTAAATAAGGTCTAAATTTTTCAAAAGCAAATACTATAGCTAATAATTCTCTTTCAGTTGTGGTATAATTAATTTGAGCCTCATTAAGAGTTTTACTAGCATAGTAAATGACTTTGAAAACTTTATCATGCCTTTGCCCTAATGCTACTCCGATCGCATAATCACTAACATCACACATAAGTTCAAATGGTTTATCCCAATCGGGTGAAACAATTATAGGTGCAGTGATTAATTTTTATTTAAATAATTCGAAAGCTCTCAAGCATTCATCATTAAAATCAAATTTTCTATCATTTTCTAAAAGTCGGCACAAAGGTTTGGTAATTTTAGAAAATTCTTTAATATATCGCCTGTAAAATCTAGCGTGTCCTAAGAAACTCCTCACCTCTCTCACAGTAGTGGGTGGCGGCAATCTCTCAATCACTCTAATTTTAGCAGGATCGACCTCCATACCATGTTTAGAAATTTTATGCCCAAGCACAATTTCTCCTGCAACCATAAATTGACATTTCTCCCAATTCAAAATGAAATTTGTTTTCTCACAGAGCTCCAAAACTTTTGCTAAGTTTTTTAGGCAAATTTTAAATGAAGTCCCGAATATAGAGAAATCATCCATAAAAACTTCTATTCCATTATCTATCATACTACTGAAGATAGACATCATACATTTCTGAAACGTTACAGGTGCGTTACATAGTCCAAAAGGCATTCTTCGAAAAGCAAAGGTTCCATAAGGGCTTGTAAATGTTATCTCTTCTTAATCCTCATGAGCAATTGGTATTTGATGGTAACCAGTATATCCATCTAGAAAATAGTAGTACTTGTGTCCAGCAAGTCTATCTAGCATTTGATCGAGAAAAAGAAGAGGAAAGTGATCTTTTCTGGTGGCGGCATTTAATTTCCTATAGTCAATACAAATTCACCATCCATTAATTTGTCTTGTGAGAATAATTTCATTACATTCATTCACTTCAACAGTCACTCCTCTCTTTTTCGGTACACAATATATTGGATTTACTCAAGCACTATTCGAAATAGGATAAATAATTCCAGCATCCAGCCATTTTGAAATCTCTTTCTTAACTACATTTTTCATTATATGATTCAATCTCCTTTGTGGATCAACTCTTGGTTTATGTTCTTCATCTAATAAAATTCTGTGCATACAAATCAAATGACTAAATCCTTTATTATCTGCCAAAGTCCATCCAAAAGCTTTCTTGTATCTTTTCAAAGTTTCCAATAACTTCTGTTCTTGATAATCGTTTAACTCCGAAGATACAATAACTGGCAAGGTAGATGATTCTCCTAATAATATATAATTTAAATGATTAGAGAGAATTTTCATCTCAAGTTTAGGAGGTTTTATTATAGATGGAATTAAGCTTTTATTTCCACCTTCCATAGTGTCTAATACTTTGAATCTCTCCTGAACATACTCCAGATCTTCATTCTTCTTACTATTTGAATTTTCTTCATCTTCAATTTCTTCTTCAAACATATTTTTATATTCTTTTTTTTTTCAAATATATTTTCAAAATGATCGTTTCTCAAGTAATCACAGACCTCCATCCTAAAACATTTATTATCTTTTTCCATTGAGGGATACTTCATAGATTTTAAAATATTAAAGGTCATCTCTTGATCATTAACTCTCATAGTTAATTCTCCTTTTTGAACATCAATTACCGTTCTTCCAGTAGCAAGGAATGGTCTTCCCAAAATGATTGGAATTTCTTTATCTTCCTCAAGTACAATAAAATCCACAGGAAAGATAAATTTATCCACTTTCACTAACACATCTTTCACCACTCCTTTAGGGTAAGTAATGGAACGATCGGCTAACTGAAGAGTCACAAATGTAGGAGAAATTTATCATATTCCCAACCTTTTGAAAGTTGATGAAGGTATACGATTAATACTCGTTCCCATAACACATAAAGCTTTTCCAAAAAATTTCTCACCTATAGCACATGGAATAGTGAAAATACCAGGATATTTAAGTTTTTCCGGAAGCTTCTTCTGAATAATTGCACTACACTCTCCGGTAAGTGCAACGGTTTCATGATCTGTAAACTTTCTTTTCTTTCTAAGGATATCCTTCATAAACTTGGCATAGTCAGGCATCTGTTCTAATGCTTCAACAAAAGGAATATTTATCGTTAACTTCTTAAGGATCTCGAAAAATTTTCCAAATCTGTTATCCCTGTTTTATTTCTTCAATCTTCGAGGAAATGGAGGTGGTGGTTTTTCAACAGTTATCTTCATTGGCTCAAGAGGATAATACAAGTCTGGAAAAATATTGTTTGAACCTTTTTAAATTTCCACCTTCTCCTTTTCTATTTCAACTTCTTTTTGCACTCTAGTTTCCAATTCTTTTCCACTCCTTAATTGAATAGCCTTAAGTTGTTCCTTGTTTTGATCTTTTGGATTGATCTCCACATTACTTGGAAGTGTTCCAGAAGGTCTATTATTAAGTGCAGTGAAAATATGTCCTAATTGATTTTCAATATTTTTCATAGCAACACCTTGAGCTTGTAATTGATTTCCCACATTCAGAATCATTTCTTCAGTAGACAACTTCTTATCATTAAATTTTGGGCTACTGTTAAATCCTGGGGGATAAGATGGTCTGAAATAAGTATTTCCTTGATTGTTCGAATTTCCAATTGGATTTATAGAACTGTTAGCCCAGTGCGGGTTAACATTGACATTGCTATTATTCCAATTGAAGTTTGGGTGATACTTCCAACAAGGATTATAATAATTCGAATAAGGATTGTTAGGTCTATTAATAACATTTAAAGTCTCATAAGGTGTTTGAGATTCTGTTATCTGTCCAAATGAATTTTCCTCCAACACTTAAGGTGGTTGAGAAGAATTCATTCTATATTGATCTATTTTCTTAGAAAGGGATGTAATTTGAGAAACTACCATAGTTATCATATCTGAATCATGAACATTAGCTACTCTCTTAAGATTTACCCGTTCAGAGGGCCATTGAAAATTCTTAGTAGCCATTTCTTCAATTAATGTGTATGCTTCAACAAAAGGTTTTGACATTAATGATCCACCAGCAGCAACATCTATAATAGATCTTAATGATTACTAATCCATTATAAAATGTTTGAATTATTAACCAATCTGGTAAAGCATGATGTGGGCACTTCCTAAGAAGATCTTTAAATCTCTCCCAAGCTTCATATATTGACTCTCCTTCAAACTGACAAAAAGATGTAATATCATTTCATAGTTTAGTAGTCTTTGATGGAGGGAAATATTTTGATAGAACCTTTTGAGATAATTCCCCAAGTTCTAATAGATCCAGGTGCTAACGAGTTTAACCACGCCTTAGCTTTATCCCTTAATGAAAAATGAAAAAGTCTAAGTCTGACAGCGTCACTAGACACTCCATCATATTTAAAAGAACCACACAGTTCTAAAAAACTAGCTAGATGTAAATTTGAATCCTCATTTGGTGTTCCTCCAAATTGATTGTTTTGTACCATTTGGATAATAGCAGGTTTAAGTTCAAATGAATTAGCAGCAACATCAGGATTTTGAATAGTTATATGAATTTCATCTGTTTTTGGGTTAGCATAATCTCTTAAAGGTCTTGACAAATTTCCAATTTCATTTCTCTGATTATCTTGAATATTCACCATTTTGCAAGGATTTTCAATTTGTTCTTTTTGTTTTCTAATTTTTCTGACAGTACGCCCTAACTCTGAATCGTAAGGCACTAAACCAATAGATCCACTACTATGCATATACAATAACACAAATAATTTTATAAAGATAAACAAACACACAATTACACACTACAAAATAAAGGTTTTCTTTTACTATATTATTAATAAATATTATATATACTTTCTTACTTACTACTCCGTTACCTAACTTTTGCTTCCCCGGCAACGATGCCAAAAACTTGATGCAGCGGACTTCTATTATGCAAGAATTCATGAACTTAAATTTATATATTTATGATGATTTTGTTAAGTCCAAGCATTCAACACAAGTATACGTATCGTATCAAGTAATACAGGGCTCTAATGGAGTCCTGGTTATCGATCCTGTTGACCTCAATTTTGGTGAGGTCTTTTGCTTCTCTTTTTAGTACTTAGGATCTAGCCATAGGTTTCCTTTGACTAATCTTAGAGGACTAGAAATGGAACCCACCATTTAGAAATTCAAACTACTTCTTAACTCCCTACAAACCCCACAAGCTTGATTGTAGACCCCTAATCACCTAGAGGGTTAAAATCAAATGTGGAGGTTTAAAGGATGAGTTCCCTATAGCTCTTTTTGGCCTTAGGAATACCCTGGATGGCCTGGTCTGGTGAGGGTTGACTTGCACATACACTACACTCTCACACACTTCCAAGTCCTAAAACCACACTCTCACCCAACTTGACTTCCTGACTCATGTAGGTAATTCATATGGATGGTCCTTAACCCCTAAGCCCCTGGCTAAGAGGGTTAGGAACAACATAGTGAATGCCTCAAATGAGTCCTCTCATGGCTCATATGGGCTTAATATGGCTTCATGGCTCAACCAAAATGATTCCATTTCACTCACACTTGATCAATCATCCTTTTTTCAAAATTTCAGTTTTTGACCCCCGGGGCCTCGGACCCACCAAACCTACCAAATACCCTTGAAATGATCCAAAATTTGCAAAATTACCTAAATTACCCAAGATTCCTCAAAATTAATCCTAAACACTTCCCACCATTCAAATTGAACATCTTTGGCCAAAAATACCAAAATTTCCAAAAATACCCCTAAACCCCCCTCCCAAAATTACCAAAATACCCTTTTACCCCAAAAATCCAAAAATTCTAAAAATTCCTAGAAAATTTCAGAAAATCCCAAATATTAGCAATTTCATTTTGTTCAACTACACCATGGGCCAATTTTGACAATTTACCCCACTTTTACCAAAACCCCCAATTTGACCCATTTTTTAACCCAAGTGAACCCAATGTCAAACCAAACCACCCCAATTGACCTCAATTTTGGTCCAATTCAATTCTAAACTTCAATTAAATATCCCCAATATCAATTTAGACCAAATCGAAGTCCAATTTGATTGACATTTGGGCCCAATTCCAAGTTGGGGCTTAAGGCCCAATTTTGACCCATGACCCAAACCTAGCCCAATTCAACTCCAATTGGCCCCAAATCTTTTCTAAAGCCTTCCTAACATCCCCATAAACAATACACTAACTTGATTTGCCCAAAATTTGAACCTAAACTCCACTCAAACCTAACCCAAAACAAAAATCCCTTAAATTGACCTAAGTCCAAACCTAACCCAAATGGGCCCAAATCCCAAAATTAGAGCCAACTAAAGTTGAAAACTCTTTGTAACACTCCCATAAAAATTTTTCAACATTACTTTTACACCAAATTCAACCTTAGCCCAACCTTAGCCCAAGTTAGCCCATTTGGCCCACCTTGGCTCCTTTACCAAAAAAGCCCAAATTCAACCCAATTCTACTCCAAATCACACAAAATTGATTCCAAACCATCCATGAAACATCCCTAAACTAAACCCAACATTTATTTGGCATGGTCTTTCACAAAATTCTTCATCCAAAAGTCCATTTTGAAATATAAAGGCCCACTCATTTAAGCCTTTTAAAAAGCCCACTTCCACCAAACCCAAAAGCCCAAAAATTCATCCAAAGCCCACATGACAGTTCCTTCTCATCATCCACTTGATAAAATCATTCCCTAAAGTTTGAAACCTATGATTAAATCATTCCAAATTAGGCTTTATCCAAATTCCCATCAAAATGCCAAAATTCCTAAAATTCATTCCAATGAAATTGACTAAGCCATCCCCAAGCCCAAATAAAGCCATGAAGCCATCCTTAAGCCCCATGTAAAGCCATGAGAAGTTTGACATGTGACCATCCCATAAATGGCAAGAGGAGGAGCCTCTTTAAGGATTCTCTTAAAAATGATTAAACCTTTTCATGCTTCCCCTAAACTATGTTTAAATTTAAACATGCTTGGATAGTGACTTCTCCCCACTAATCTAGCTGACTCACCTCACCTTCCTCAGCCCAAATCAGAGCTTGGAAAGGTGCACCCAACCCAAACCCACAGGATGACCAAATTGAGTCCAAAAGAGCCCCTTCCCCATTCCATTTTGAATGAAGCTTTTTACACATGGCTAATCTCCATTGCTTGCACCATTGCCAACCCCTGACCCTCCTGATGACAACAGTGACTTGACCTTGGCCGGCCAGCCACCACAGCCGCCGGAAACCACCAGGCCGAGAGCACCAATGTGAGCCAATTTTTGAATTTCTCCTTGCTGAGTTGTCCCAGCCTAATTGAACACCATGGCTATTCTTCCCTTGCCCTGAGCAGTTGATCCAAGCCATCAAACCCCCCTGGTGAGCCCTCCAGCCACCTCTATTTAAGCACCACCTCCTCTCGGCCAAAAAAGGTGTTGAACCAAACCTTACCAAAACTCTGCCAAAATCACTCCAGATCCCTCTCCAGACATAGAGAACTTGATCCCCACTGAAATCCAGCCCTAAAGCCCTCTCTGTGAGTCCAATTTTGGAGTTGAAATTCAAGCCCAAAACTAGGACACTTCACCACAGTGAGCCAATCTTCAAATTGATTGACTCTGCACCTTCACCAGACCAAGAGGAGAAGTTCCCCAGCAAAAGCCCCCTCACCAGGCCAGACATTGCTTCCAGCCTCCAAGCTTTGTGATCGGCCTTGGTCACTTTTGTACCTAGGCATTTCCCTAGAGCAAGAGACTTCATCTGGAGCTTACTTGGACTCAATCGAAGGTGACACAACCCTCAGATCGAAGCTTCACTTCTCTGAGCAAAGGTATGAACTCACTCTTCCTCCCAAGCTCCTGGAGATTCTCCATTTAGTTTGAGTTGATTTCAATGCACCTTAACCGTATAGATGTGTTCTTCCCTTCAAGACGAATTGATAGAGTATAAGAACGGAAAAATCCATGAAGAATCGAGTGAGATCTTAAGGTTTTAGTGTGGACGGTCACGGGTGCACACCAGTCGGAGACGATGACCAGGAGTCATTGGATCGCGCGTGTATCGAGCGGACGTTCGAGATCAAGCCGGACAGTGCTATGGTATGTGAATGGCGGGCCCCCGTAGCGCTGACTCAGATGGCGGCGTCGAATCACAGAGCGACGCATGGGCTTTCGATCCGGACAAGGATGACGCGGTGCCGAGTCGGATAAGTAGTAAATTAGGATTTTTTGGATTTATTTAAATACCAGAACTTCAAAAATTCATATCTTTGCATAGAAAATTCACAAAAATAAAATAAAAAAACCCTCTTGCTCAGTGAACAGAGGAGAATAATGTGGAAAAGAAATGAAGTTAATTGGATGAGTATTTTATTTTTAATAATTTATTTACTGTTTCTAATGTTTTGATTCTCCATTTGCATAGACAATTCACCATGGCATAAGACCATAGGGCTTTTGAAGCCTCTGATCCTGGGAACATTCCCTGAATTTTTCAAGGTCAGAGACCATCTCTATGAAAAGTTATTGATTTTTTAAGTTCATGTCACTGTTTTAGGTATTCTAATTCCAATAATTAGCATGTTGTAAAATAAATTCTAGGAAAATTTGGTGGTGTTTATTAGGACAAGGGGACCCTATGAAAAAGATATTTTGAGTTAATTCATTCATAATAACCCTAATTGGCCTAAAATCCCAAAATTGAATTTGAATTAATTAGGGTTAACCACACACCAAATTGACTTGAAAACAATTCTCCATTGCTCTTTAGGGTGAGAGGAACCTTACATAAAATTTTGAAATCAATTGGACTTGATTAACCCCACCAAATGGATTGATTAAGCCTCTTAAACAAAATGGAACTTTAAAAATTCATAACTCCAAAAATACTATTCAAAAATTCACAAAAATGGTTTGGAGCTTCTCTGATATCAGAGGAGTTCAGGAAAATGAAAATTGGAATTTTCTAAAAAAGTTGATTTTTCACAATATTTTAATATTTTAATAATTAAAAAATAATAAAAATCACAAAAATATTAAAAATCATAAAAATATCACATTTTGACTCCTAATCACTTAGGAACAAACCAAATATTTTTCCTAAGTCCCTAGGATAAGATATTGAATTTTAAAGGCTTAATGTAATTTTTAATATTAAAAAATGAATTTTCAACCTTTTTCACTAAAATAATTCTAATAAATCAAAGAAAAATCAGAAAATTATAAAATTTGTTTCTCTGGACTCCTTGAGGTCAGAGAATTTTTAAAAAATTATAAAATCTATTTTTTAAATTTTATTTTATTTTAAAATTAATTAATACTCTAAAACTCAAATTAATTATAATAAATAAAATATAATTCAAAAAATCACAGAATTGGTCCAAGTTGTCCTTTGGTCATTAGGAACATCCCATAAATTTCTTAAGGACAGAAACCTTGCCTTGTCATGTTGTTGAGTTTCCATTAAAAACCCTTATTTTTCACTAAAAATAATTATATAAATAAATTAAATTCAGAAAAATCACATTTTCTCCTCACATGTCTTAATTGACATGTGAGTGAGGTGACATAAAAATTTCAAATTCATTTGAGCTCAATTTAGTGAGTTATGAAATAAATAAGCCTAAAAGGGCATAAAGGTAATTAAAGAATTTTAACCCTTAATTAAAACTTTAGGTTTAATCAAAATGGAGGGTAAAATATTTGATTTTAACTTTCTCTTGGATGATTGAAAGTTAGGGAAATTAAAAGGGTAGAAAACCATTAAACACTTTGAAAATATCAAAATGCAACTCTAATTAATTAAATAATTTAAATTTTGGAAAGAATATATTTAAAATTTGGATTATTAAAATAGGGATATTATTAAGAAGATATTTATTCTTTAATTTAAAAATCCCTAAATAAGTCACTTCAATAATATTTAGTTCTTAATTAAAAATTAAAATAATAATCCAAACTAAATAAATTAAAAATTAAAACAAGGAAACCCTTAAATGAATTAAAGCTTAAAATGTTAAATGGTCCAATAATTAAAATCAAATTTAAAATCCTGGAGTTAAATTAAATTAAATTAAATTAAGTCAAGTCAAAGTTTAAATTAAATTAAATTAACACCTTAACAATTAAATTAAATTAAATTTAAAATATTGAAACTAAAATTAAATTAAATAAATTAAATTAAATTAAATTAAATTAAATTAAATTAAATTAAAATTAAAATTAAAATTAAATTAAATTAAATTAAATAAAATTAAATTAAATAAAGTTAAATTAAATTAAATTAAATTAACATCACTTAACAACAAACCTAAATGAAATCATTAAGAGTTAAATCAAAACATATGAAAGATTTCAACACCTTTTTTCAATATAAGTAAATCTAAAACATGAAAAGTTAATTTGAAATCTAATATCACTTAAAGTGTAAAGATTTAAATTAAATCTAAAATAACTCGAACCCTATTCCAAACTTAATAATCATTAATTAATTTTTATAATTAAATCATTAAAATATTTATTACTTTGCCCTTAAAAGGCTTTTATTGTTATAACTCTTAAATGAAGCATCAAGTGAAGTGTCACTTCACACATAAGATATTCAAATGTCCTAAGTTCACTGAGCAAGAAACAAAACAAAATTAAAATCCTTTGATGATTAATTCACCAATACAATAAAATTCATTTGAACTCAAAATAATACCTGAAGTTTTGAAAAGATGTTTAAGATTCGTCTTAAACACTTCCTCGATACGATGTGGTGTTTTAGAAGAATAATTGAACTTAATTGTTCTTTGGTGAAGAAAATCATCCTTAAACCAAACCAACAACCTAGACGTCATAGGAAATGACTAGCAATAGGACTAGGATTCTGGTAGACAACCAAAACCCTTTCCCTTAGCTTTACCTAGGTATTTCTTGCAAAAATATGTTTAAATGCTCTAACATGTGTTTTAAGTATAGCTTGGGATGAATGGAAGACCCTCCAGGTATGCTTTTACTTTGTTGCAATTTACCTACATGTGCTGCATTTTAATTTTCTTGCATGGTAAAACAACTGTTGCATGAAAACTAAAACCTATAGGATAGCCACAAAACTGAAACCAAAACTAAATTAAAAGTTATCACAAGATAAAATTCACCGCCACAACATTCCAAAATATAAAACAACTCAAAATTTAATCACAAACAAAACAACAAAACTGCAATTACAACTAAATTAAAATATCTCATTGGACAATCGGGAATACCTCAGATGATGTAACCTACATGTTACTAACAGGATTTCCCACGGTCTAAATGAAAGTGTGGAACTCATTTAGTTAAGTTTATCAAATTCATCTAGACTAAGTGAATCTGATAAAACTAACGATGCCGGAATGATGGAACCGTGAGATCTTAACCGGTTTTGTTATAATCAACTTTAAGATTTGTTTTAATTAGAACATTAAAAATACTTGGACTTTAAGATTTTCTCTAAACCAAGACACTTTTTTCATCCCCTGATTTTCACCTTCTAAAACTAAACCTCTGCAACAACAAGGAGCTTGGAGCACGGTGGGCAGCACGACCATCTTCTTCAGCAAAACTCGGGTCTACATCAGCTAAACATTCCTTAGAATTAAATAACCAAGCCATAGGACTTCGAGGTAGCTTGCCTAGTGCAACATAAATCCTCAACTTTTCGTTAGCCATTTGTATAATCATGTTATGCAAATTAAGCCCTAACCGGTCTTAGGACTCCGAGGTAGTCTCTTGATACGACATAAACCCTCACATCTTCGAGGTTATTTGTGTGATTATGTCATACAAACATAAGTCCTAATTAATTAAAATTGGCAGGATTGCAACATTAAATAATTTTCTTACACTCGAAGCCAAATAATAGGATAGTTTGGGAAGTTGCCAAAATTCTTCTTGGATCCTCAACTTCTCCTACTTCACTTCCCTTGAATCCCAAAATAAATTGTCCTAAATTTGATCCATTCCCTATAGAAATTCCAAAATTCAATCCTTTGAAAACTTTAAACTTTGAAATTCTTGAGAGCAAAACCACTTATCATTATCGAGAGTTTTCTTAAATGATTCCTGTCATTTAAGATGTAATTAACTATAGGGGCTTGCCCTTATAGGTAACTTTAAGAACCCAGGTAATATAAACCGTGTTTAATTCCTTTATATTAAACAGGGGAACTTGACGGCTTATAAAATTGGATCGCAGACCAAACGGATGTCACAAATCTTCTAGTTTATTTAATCGAGCCCCATCATCAAGCAGTGTGTCTATTCTTCGGGATAAATACACGGTTTGTGGTATGGTGCTCATTTATATAAACTATTTGGGATGTGATATCGGTTTGATTTCATATCTTAAAATTTTCAAACTAAAAATTATTCTTCAAAAAATCAAATTCTACTTTCCAAATTATTTATATTTAAACTAAATTTAAATCTAAAAATTCGCCGATAATTTCTGTAGGTGACCCCTTTTCAAAATACAACACATATAACCTAAAAATATGCCGACAATTTCTGGCGATTCCGCTGGGGACTAGTTCCTTTCTCCATTTTGATCAGATGATTTTGCTTTCATAAATCGGTAGTGTATCCATGTCCCTAGTGGAGTAAACTAGCATTCTTCCGTTGGAATACTCTGTTCAATTCTGTCTTGAACGAGTATAGCCAACTCCTCTCGGATATAGGAGCCATTATTTAGACACCCCTAAACGGAGAGGTTCTGAGATCCTTTTACCTCTTTTCTGAGGTGGGGTGGACCCCCAATAGGTGTTAGTTTAAGAGCGGTCCTTCGAGTCGAGAAGTCTTGCATAAGACTTCCTCTTCCTTTCCAATTCTAAATCGGTCCCTTTACCTTTTCTATAACCTTTTTCCTTTAATTGTTTTGTTTCTAACAAATGAACCCGCTAATAAACAACCTTCTAATAAACAATCTCTTTTAAAAATCACAAATACACTAAGATAAACGAAAATGTGTTCGGACTCTTTCTTTTTCGTCCTAAACTTTACGATGAAAGGAAGTATAATTCGGGACTGACATTCGGAATCTGCCCTGCAGAAGATGACTGCCCCAAAGTTAATCTTCTCCTTCACCAATGGAATGGACTTCGCCTTTTACAAGGATGAGCTGCCCGACAATGGATTCATCCGTTTCGGACAAGGATTTGGCAACACAGATATTAAGATCACTGACGTCACTCTCTTCGCACTAATGGACAAAGTGTCAGAAACTGAGAAATCCCTTATTGAGTTCAACCTGAAATCGACTCAAGAATTCCCTCCCCTACAAAGGGTTCCAGCTGAAAGGAGTACTACTGTTCGTAGGAGGACTGTTGTCTCTACCCCCACCGGTCTAGTCATCTCTGCACCTACCCCAACTTCTGCCAAACTGAAGGGGAAGGAAATCCAAGTCTGTGATGAGCCTGTCACCGTGGAGGGTACAAATTTTTTGCTGCGATACCGTCTATTTTCAAAATTGGGTCCAGTTCGAGAGTTGCACCCCTAACTCGAACTCAAAGAAAGAATAGAAGCAGAAAGATAGCCTGGGTTGAGAAGGCCAAAGCCACTAAAATTGCTTTCCTGGAAGAGATCGCTGAACTGCCTGAGTATACACCTCTGTTGGAAGGGAGCAGGTTTCACCCTCTCTCTGCCGCATCAGATGAAGAGGATGTCCGAAGGATCACCGCTGCATTACCCCGACCTGCGTTCTACGACGAATTACAAAAGGAAAAGGGATAAGACTACGCCATTTGCTCGACTGCAAGCTGTGATAGAAAGATTGGCAAAGAAAGAAAGATGCCCTGTGTCAGAAATCTTAAGAAGGATGGGACGGGTGCCAGCTAAATCCCGCCTTGGATCGCGAATAGAGCCTGTTGCTGCCACAGAGAAACCAAAGAAGAAGGTAAATTCCAGTTCACCCGTTGTTGTATCGGGTCTGCAAATTAGGGAGGATACCACCTTCCAGCATATAGCCGACAGACCATCCGGTCCTAGGCCTCCGACTGTAAGAAGGATGGTATGGTGACCTACTACTGGCGAGCTAAGACCAAAACAATGTCCTGAGAAGAAAAGTCTCGTCAGGAGACTTGAATCAGAAGAAAGTGCTACTGCAATAAAGGGGACTCCCTGAGAGAAAGTTCAACAACCGTCACGTGACAAGCTGCGAGACCGCGCGAAAAGGCCACTAGAAGATGCCATGGACGAGTTAAGGACCGACATCCGACGGTTAGCAAAAGAAAGAGAAGAAAAACTAGAAGATGAAGTTGATTCATCGAATTTATGAATGACGAGTATGCTTGAAATCAACATGGTTGAGACGCGAGCATCATCGGCTTCACGAGGTGCTCCAGCAGTTGCAGAAGAGATGAACCGGAAGTGATGAGAGCACGACTTCAAGAGAAGGATGATACAATTTCCCAGATGGCAAAGAGGATGGATGAGATGGCTGCCGCTTTAGCCACTCTCCAGAGTCAGGTTCAACCTCAGAAATAGACACCCCCAGAAATTATCCATATTGCAGATGGAGGAAAAGAGATCACATCTGTCAACGAAGACGAGCCACCAAAGAAGGATTATGCACAGAGCATGATTCCCGAAAAGGACATTAAAAACAAGGTTGAACAGCAGGTGCGAGAAGCCCTAGCACAATCTAAGAGTGGAGCATCTATTCAGATGGGTAGACCTTACCCCGAAGAGTTTGATGCGGTCCAATACCCAAAAGGCTTCATACCACCTCTGTTCAAAACTTTTGATGGTACCGGAAACCCTCGGCAGCACGTTGCACATTTTCGTGCTAGTTGTTGCAATGCCGGTGGGAGTGATGCTTTACTCTTCCGATAGTTCGTCAGCAGTTTATCAGGGATTGCCTTCGACTGATACGCAGAATTGCCTAACGGTTCAGTAAAGACCTTTTCAAAACTAGAGAATCTCTTCGTTAAGCGGTTTGTTGGGGCTCAACACTACATCACTATCGGTGATCTAGTGGTGGAGCAACAGAAATTGAACGAGACTTTAGTGGATTACATACTTCGATGGAGAAACTTAAGCATGAAGTGTGAACCACAGCTTCAGGAACAACATGCAGTCGGCATCTTACTCAAGAGTATCCATGGCCCGATAGCACTTCTCCTTAAAGGATTTACAATCAAGACTTTCTAGAAGTTGCTTAGAAAGGCCGAGAGCTTACAAGAGGAGGCAAAGCAGTTTAAGTTTTGTAGACAAGACCGATAAGCAGAAAACTGTGAAGACATTTGAAAAGAAATCTAGAATTGTCGCGGTAGTAGATAAGGGCAAGCAGCCGGTTCAGATACAGCCAGAGCGGCCACAGCCTAGTTACCAACCACCGCAATAGACATACCAACAACCGATCTATCAGCAACCTCAGCAGGGCTATCAACAGCCTCGACCGAGCTATCAGTCGCCTCAGCATTATGAACAACCACCTCGTCTACAACGTACCATAAAAGATTTGCTGAATAGGGAATATCCATTCAAAACTGAAGCAATAGCAAAGATGTTCCGTAGCTTAATGAAGACACTGAATTTTCAGCTGCCAGAGCCCAAGAGGCCGGAGGAAGTCAGTAAGAAAGATCATCCAAACTATTGCCCTTACCACCGAATGCTCAGACACAAGATAGAGGATTGCATCACTTTCAAGAGTTGGCTTCATGACAATCTCCGGAAAGGAAACATAACGATCCCAAAGGATTACATGAAGGAACCCTAGAAAGGAGGTTCCGTCAATGTTATCTCGACGGATCCTATTGATCCGATAGACCCTTACACGACCGATGATGGATGAAGTACCATCTGGACAAAGTCTTCAAAGAAAATTTTGGATCACATCTAGACCGCTTCGATACATGCTTCAAATCAGAGTTTGAAACCTGTCGAGCCAGCACTATCACTTGTGATTGAAGAACCGCCCCAGAAGGAGGAGAAGATTGTGGAAGAGAAGAAGACCGAGGCTCCGAAGGGTAGACTAGGGACTGCTTATCCTAGGATGGTTGTTTCTGATTCGGGGGAGAAATCCCTCGAATTCCTGACTCTGTATGATTATCTGTTCTCCCCGACGGGATCTTATAATGATAAAGATTATGGCGTTGGCTACGTTTTGACTGGTTCTAACGATTACGTAACTAGCGACAACCGGCTTAATCCGGATCTCGATTCCAATACAAATAATGATTCTCAAATCATACACAACCTCGATGACCACGACGAAGAAGATGTTCACAAAGGAGGCTACAAAAGCTCGACAAGCAACGAGTCCATTTGTGAATTCCGAGGAGCTCCGATCACGGTAGAATTAGAACTATTAGACACCGAAGCAACTTCAGAAGAGCCAGTTGTTCTGATTCAAGAGGAGACACCGGTAAATTTAGAAGAGATAACATAGGTCAATCTAAGAAGTAGAAAAGTTCTACCCCCGAGAATGGGTCCAAAGGATAAAGGAAAGCAGGTGGTTGCTCAGGAAGAGTCAACCCCAGCAGAGGAACTGCCCATTCGGGAAGAAACCGAGGAACATGGTAATAAAGTGGACTACAACGTGCTAGCCCATCTTAGGAAGCTACTAGCTAAACTAAGCATATACAACGCTCTGATCCTGTCAAAGGAGATGAGGGAGGCTCTGATCAAGGCTTTACTTGATCCAGAGATTTGTTTAGCTCAAATGGTCGGTGATTCCTTCGACGAGGTTTGCTCGTTAAGAGAATAGCAAGGTGTTACCTTCACGGACAATGATCTATTACTGGGAACAGCTGATCATAACCGACCGTTATACATTTCAGTCACTATTGGAAAGTTTACGCTCTCCAGAGTGTTGGTTGATCTGGGAGCGTCAATCAACATAATGAATCTTCAGACACTAGTATATTTGGAAATTGATGCTCGTGAGCTTGAAGCAGACAATATGTTATTAAGAGGCTTTAATCAAAAAGGAGAAAGAGCTCTTGGATCGATAACATTACTGATGAAGACCGGTGATTTAGCAAAGACAACCGCAAAATTCCACATAATTGATTCTTAGACATCGTTCAACGCTCTACTGGGTCAGCCATGGATCCATGAAAACCGGATGGTACCGTCGTCTCGCACCAGTGCATAAAGTATTACTAAGGAGGGGAACAGTGCATCAAAGGTGATTTGCAATAGTTCTCCGTGCACGAAATTGGAATTCATGAAGATGCGGCCTACTACGCGCCTCCGAAGAAAACAATCTTTTCCAGAAATACCATACCAAATGAAGCAAAAGAAATTCGAGACGATGAAGAACCTGAAGTTCTAGTCCAACAGTTACTCACCACTCCTTTACGGCGAGATGGTGAATATTTCTCCAGAACTCGCACCTGAGGTCGAGGCCGGGGACGAGGACGTGGAAGAAACGTTGGAACAGTTGGACAGAAGAAACCGATCATCGATGTTGATTGGGAGAACAGTTTCGAATAAGAAGAAGAAATTGAGAAAGAAGCAGCGACAATAAGTCAGAAGGAACCACAATTCAAGATTTCTCTCGAAGATGAAAAGAATGAAAAATATAAATCAATGTACGAGAAGATTAACCACTATGTGCATACTATGACCCTGACCCCGATCCATTTTAATAAGATCGAGGGTATGGTGGTCAAGGAAGTACATGGTGGCGATATTAAACCAATCAAGTTCTACCATGGTGCTTCTTCTTCCAAAACTGAAAGTGATGTACAATTTGAAGATGTTACTTCATCTGAATTAATGGAACTACCTTTTGAGTGGTACTCTCCCTGTGTTAAAAATTTAATTCACGCGGTGTCTTACCTCGACGATGGACAAAAGGCCGATCACAACACTTTGAAAAATTATGGAATAATGCCGGTCGGCCTCCCAATTCAAAACATGGTCTCGGATTCGGCACAGTAGGATCAGTTGATGATACGGGATTTTGCTTGGTTGTCACTTGTGAACCTAATAAAGTCTGCTTGGAAGCTTTAGAAGACCTCGAAGATCTACCAATCAGAGACACTCCACCAGAATTAGAAGAAGAAATCAAATCTACAGTAGACGAGTTAACGGAAGTTGACTTAGGTACTAGCGAAGAGCCTAGACCTACCTTTGTTAGCTCCTTACTCAATAAAGAAGACTTCAAAGACATAATCAAGCTATTAATGGAATTCAAGGACTGTTTTGCTTGGAGTTACGACGAGATACTAGGATTAGCTCCAGAAGTCACAGTTCACAGGCTAGGAGTGGATCCTACTTCCGTTCCAGTCAGACAAGCTCTTAGAAAAATGCGTCTAGAAATTGAGCAAAGTAATAGCCGAAGTTAAGAAGCTAATAGATGCTAAATTTGTCTGTGAAGAACAATACCCAACTTGGTCAGCCAACGTGGTACCAGTCAGAAAGAAGAATGGTCAGATTAGAATCTGCGTGGATTTCAGAGATTTGAATAAAGCATGTCCAAAGGATGAATTTCCACCACCAATCCCAGAACTGATGATCGACATCGCTTTGATGCATGAAATCTTCTCATTTATGAATGGATCGTCGGGATACAACCAGATAAAGATGGCACCAGAAGACGAAAAGCTCACGACATTCAGAACCCCGATCGGAGTGTATTTCTACACAGTAATGCCATTCGGACTAAAGAACGCAGGAGCAACATACCAAAGAGCGATGGCGAAGATTTTGGATGATCTCATTCACAACCAAGTCGAGTGCTACGTGGATGATGTGGTCATCAAAAGTAAACTGAAGGAAGATCACCTGTATGATTTATGAATTGTTTTCGAGCGACTAAGACAATTTAAACTTAAGATGAATCCCTCAAAATGCGCCTTCGGAGTCACCTCCGGGAAATTCTTAGGATTTGTTGTCCGACATCGCGGGACTGAAATCGATTAGGAGAAGATTAAAGCTATTTTAGAAATGCCTCCTCCCAAAACTTTGAAACAACTATGATCATTTCGAGGGAAGTTGGCATATCTTCAACGCTTTATCTCGAACTTGTCAGGTAAGTGTCAGTCCTTCTCGGCATTGGTTAAAAAGGACGTCAAATTTGTTTGGGATGAGAAATGCCAGCGGGCTTTCAAGGATGTTTAGCAATATTTAATGACACCTCCTGTCTTAGCAGCCCCAGTCTCAGGTAGACCGTTGATACTTTATACAGCGGCTTTAGACGATTCTCTCGGAGCCTTGCTAGCCCAGGTTAATGACGAGGGAAAAGAAAACGCTCTCTACTATCTAAGCCGTCGTCTAATCCCGATGGAAGTAAAGTATCCTCCGATTGAGAAGCATTGTTTGGCCCTGATCTTCGCCGCTCAAAAGCTCAGGCATTACATGCTTTCTCATAAGGTCAACCTTATTTCGAGAGTTAATCCGTTGCAATACTTGATGACCCGACCGACGCTTTCTGGTAGACTTGCCAGGTGGTCGATGATACTATTGCAATTCGACATAACTTTCGTTCCTCTTCGCGCCGTAAAGGGACAAGTCCTAGCAGACTTCCTCGCAGCACACCCTTTGCCGGCGGATTCGCCTCTCGACGACGATTTTCCTGACGAGCAGATAATGAGCCTAGAAAACCCTGATGATCGACATTAGGAACTATACTTCAACGGTGCGTCCTCAGCACAGAAGAACAAAGAATTGCAAACGATAGTGCCCGGTAAGGCAAGAATCGGACTAATCTTTATAACACCGGAGTGAGGGATGTTAAGATACTCCTACCACTTAACAGAACCATGTACAAACAACGAAGCGGAATATGAAGCCCTCATAACAGGACTGGAATTAACCATTCAAATGGGAATAACGGACATCAACATCTACGGAGATTCTCAGTTGATCATTCAACAGGTCGCCGGACAGTACAGAATTTTAAAGCCAAGGCTCGAGCAGTACTTTCAGTATGCCATGAAATTGTTGGAACAAATTCCAAACGTAACAATCTACAAGATTCCCAGAAGAGAAAATGCTCTCGCAGATGCGTTAGCCCGTCTTGAAAAAGAATTTGCCTGCTTACAGGATGAGTCAGTTGAAATGTCAGTTCAGGGACGACAAGTCCTATCACAACTCGGCATGGATAAAGTACACAAATCAGGAAGAGCAGAAGAATCAGTTGCGGCAATAACATAAAATATAGAAGATTGGCAACAGCCATTATAGACTACTTGCAGATAGGAAACTTGCCTGACGATAAGTCGTTAGCCCATCAAATCAAGAAAAGAACTCTGTCATATGCATTAATAAATAATACGTTATACAGAAGGTCTTTTGACCAGATGTGGCTAAGGTGCCTGAGCAGGTCCGAGGCTCGTGAAATTGTCAAAGAAGTGCATTCAGGACTTTGTGGCGCTCATCAGTCGGGTCCGAAAATGAAAATGAAGATTAAAAGACTAGGGTACTACTGGCCCTCAATGATGACCGACCATATGAAAGTTGCCAAAAGTTGTCACCAGCGCCAAGTGCACGGAGTGGTTCTACACCAACCTCCAAATGTGTTACATCCGACAATCGCGTCGTGGCCATTTGAGTGTTGGGGCACAGATATAGTGGGTCCGATAGAACCACCTTCTTCAAGAGGACATCGCTTCATTCTTGCAGCTACAGACTACTTTTCTAAATGGGCAGAAGCTATACCACTCAGAGAAGTGAAGGCGCACCACGTGCTACAGTTTTTCAAGAACCAAGTCGTCTACCATTTTGGTGTACCGCACAGGATCATTTTAGATAATGGGTCTACATTCAAAAGTATAAAGATCAACAATTTTGTCAGAAGACATGGGATCGATTGGCGATACTCAACGATCTACTACCCAAGAGCAAACGGCTTGGCCGAGGCTTTTAATAAAACTCTCGTTCAAATTTTAAAGAAAACTTTGGACGACAACAAGAGAAATTGGCACGAGAAGTTGTTAGAAGCCTTATGGGCCTATAGGATGACTTTTAGGACTCCTACTCAGTCTACACCTTACGCTTTAGTATACGGGTCCAAGGCCGTCTTGCCCCTGGAAGTTCAGCTTCCGTCACTCCGAATTGCAGTTGCAGAAAAGATCACTACGAAGAAAATGCCGGACTACGACTGGAAGAATTGGAAAGCTTGGAAGGGAAATGACTTTCCGCGCAGCAGAATTTGGAACTGTATCAAGCCAAGATGATCCAGGCTCATGATAAACTGGTCCGCCCAAGAACTTTCAAAGTCGGTGACTTAGTTCTTATTCTCAAGAGACCTATCCTTGCACACCAAAAGAAAGGTGGTAAGTTTGAACCAACCTGGGAGGGACCATTTGTGGTCGAGACAATCTACTCTGGAGGTTCCTACCAACTGGTGAATTGCCGGGGAGAACGACCCATGCTTCCAATCAATGGACGGTATTTAAAGAAGTATTACACAACCTGATGTTTTGAAGGGTGGCCTCTAAAGTAGAATCTTATCCCTAGAAACACGGGTGAAGTAATCACTTTGTGACTGGGTCCGAACCCAAAACAAAATAAAATGGATGATAAAAAAAATCTCATCAACGAAAATGATAAAAAGAAAACATGGGAAATCGTAATAATAAAATGTCAATCTTTCCTTTTAAAACCATTCATTCCTGATATTTTCTCATCTTTTCCTACCTTTTTTAAATTTAAAAGAAGTGAATAAGAATTTTTAAGTGTTTTGCTTATTGTTCTTGTTCTTAGTACAGCCCCTGATCCTTTCCTTGTTTTTTTTTCGCAGGGAAATGTCGAACGGGCGGTTGGTTCTAAACTTTAGAAATGGCGTGAGTCTAGCACTTGATGAAAAAAGGGTGAGGGATGGAGCAGTGATAGAGATTGACTCAGACTTCACACCAGCTGGCTTACAATAAGAAGAAAATGATTGGATCCCAGTTGATCGAGAAGAACTTCAGAGCCAGACAGTGATGAAAATGGGTGGCCTGCGCCACCAATCCAGTAGCAAGAAAAGAAAAGCAAACGTCGTTCATGTAACCGGAGAAGATAAGAAAGTTAAGTCCGTGGTTGCCACAGCAGAGGGTAGGCTTGTCAGCGTCGCGCCTGCAGAAATTCAAGGGGTAAGGAGAGCTACTCTCACTGCTACCCAGCGAAGAAATAAGAATCGTCGCATTCGCAAAATGTTGACCAAGTTAGCAGAAGATCAACATAAACGGACGAGTGGATACCATTAGTGCAAATGCTCCAAGGAGACCGGTTCGTCGAGAACCGTAAAGAAGAAAGTCAACTCCAAGAAAGTCGGAACAGAAAAAAGAAGTACCAAGAAAAGCAGAAATAGAGTCAGTACCTCGAAGCCGAGCAGATGTACCGGATCCGAAGAGTCTTGTTGCGAAAGCAACCCCGGAGGATGTCCCTGCAGAGACTATCCCCAAGGAGCCGAGACATATAGAAGAATGTGCTGGGGTTGAGCCATACATCCCGTAGTATGTACTAGACACCGAGGACTTCAGATAATCCTGGAATACGAGCTGGAGAAAATGCAACTAGTTGAGAAGAAAACCTTTGAATACTTTGAAAGAATTGGAGACAAGAGGGTCAACATTTTAGACGGCCTCGAGCTGCATACAGATGTATTCTTAGATTACGATCAACAACAAATTGTAGACTGCATCCTCGAATTACAGAAAATGGGCCGACACAGCCGCTCGAGAGAAAAGACCTATTCGGAACCCCGAAGATGGATGCCGGGAAAAGGAAGAGTTACAATCCAATGCGGATGTTGCTACAATTTTGCCATAGACGAAAAGGAAATCCACCAGGGATACTCCGTCGCAGTGAGGTGGATCCGATGCAAAGAATCATTAAGAGAATGGTGAAAAGGATGATAACATGGAGGGTATTGCCTGCAGATTGCATACCCAACAGCTGCATTATTAACATCTACAAGGAAGGCGACAACATACATCCACATATAGACCATCATGACTTTGTTAGACCCTTCTGCACAGTGTCATTCGTCAACCAGTGCAACATCATGTTCGAATCTGACCTCCGGATTACAGACTCCGGTGAGTTCCGAGGGCCGATGGAGATACTACTACCGGTAGGTTCCGTCCTAGTGTTAAAAGGAAACGGAGCAGACGTTACGAAGCATTGCATTCCAGGAGTGCCTGTGGAGCGGATCTCAGTTACTTTTAGAAGAATGGACGACAGAAAAATGCCTTACCACTTTCAGCCAGATCTAGAATTGTAGAGTCTCCGACCTACGAGTTGTGAGTTACATGGGAAATAACACTCCTCCAATACACATCCATGCGGCATTCCTGCCAAGGGTGGCTTGGAAGGTGATGTTATTGGCCATGTTTCTCACTATTCAGACATGGATTTTTGACAGACGCTTTTGGATGGATCAACAAGAATCTTACACAATCCTTTTTGGATTTACATGGATTGTATGAGACATTAAATTTCTGAGAAAATGTCATCATGATTAGATCAAGTTGTATAGTGTATTTTCAGCAAGTTGGAATGAAAACAACTACTATATATTTTGCCTTCACCTCTTTTTGTGCAAATTGACTGGGAAACGCCATTAGAGTTAAATGAACTTTGAACGAAGAACAGAAAAGAAAAGAAAATAAATGAGAACTTTTCCTAAAAATCTGAATATTAAAATGAACTTCAAATTCACATGAACACTAAATAAACAACAAAAAATAAAATGAGATCGTTAAAGGACAAACAAAATGAATCTAAACTCCGAATTGAATTTCGATCTCAAACCTTTGATGCGAACCTTTCAGTTCTTTCCTCCATCGAAATATGTTGGAAACTCTTTTGAAATTTGAATATTCTCTTCGACTTGTCGCTAAGTCAAGTCTTTTCAGCTTGGTATGCTTACCAGTTCTTTTCAGTTCTCTTTCCTCTGTGTTTTAGAGGATCGACTAGTTCTGTTGACACGGAGCCACGAACTTTGTTCGATTAGGTTCTGATGGCATAAGACTGGCTCCCTCTTCATACAGATAACTTTTCGAGACTGGTACCAAATTCCAGTTTTCTTCCTTTCAAGGTCGGTACCAAATTCCGACTCTCTTTTGAATTGATACCAAATTTCAATTCTAAATTTCCGAGACTGTTACCAAATTCCAGTTCTCTTCCTTTCGAAGTCGGTACCAAATTCTGACTCTCTTTCGAATTGATACAAAATTTCAACTCTAAATTCCCGAGACTGGTACCAAATTCCAGTTCTCTTCTTTCGAGGTCGGTACCAAATTCCGACTCTCTTTCGAATTGATACCAAATTTCAATTCTAAATTCCCGAGACTGTTACCAAATTCCAGTTCTCTTCCTTCGAGGTCGGTACCAAATTCCGACTCTTTTGAATTGATACCAAATTTCAATTCTAAATTTCCGAGACTGGTACCAAATTCCAGTTCTCTTCCTTTGAGGTCGGTACCAAATTCCGATTCTCTTTCGAATTGATACCAAATTTCAATTCTAAATTTCCGAGACTGGTACCAAATTCCAGTTCTCTTCCTTCGAGGTCGGTACCAAATTCTGACTCTCATTCGAATTGATACCTAAATTTTGATCACAACTTTCGAGACTAGTACCTAAATTTTGATTCTCATTTCGAGGTCGGTACCTAAATTCCTAATCTTTTTTCGAGATCGATACCTAAATTTCGATTCTCTTTCAGGATTGATACTTAAATTTCAAATCTTACTCTCTCGAGATCAGTACCTAAATTCTGATTCTCATCCTTTTTTCGTTGATACTTAAACTCTGATTCTTACTCCGAGGCTGGTACCTAAATTCTAGTTCTCTTCAAAATCCCGAGGTTGAAACCCAGGTTTCAATTCTCATTTCAAATCCAAATTTCAAATTCAAAATTTCTTTAAATTGATTTTAATTTAAACTTCAATCGAAATTGAAACTCAGAACAAATCGAAATCTAAACTTACACATTGAAACTTGAAATTTAAAAGTAAAATGAAATCTAAATCGAATTCCCCAGATCTTGTGATTTGGAGTTCACCTCCTTTTCCATTCCCCAGCGAGAGTTCAGGAATCTCCAGTCTTGGAAATATACCTGATACTCCCAGCGGAAATTCTTCTACTTCATCTTAAGTTTGTCACTTGGACATCTGTGTTGGTTTTGTTAATCTCTTCGGTTAACGCCAATACGCGCGGTGTGCTTGGTTAGCACACCACACCTATTGGGGGTCCATTTGTTGACCTCAATTTTGGTGAGGTCTTTTGCATCTCTCTTTAGTACTTAGGATCTAGCCATAAGTTTTCCTTTGACTAATCTTAGAGGACTATAAATGGAACCCACCATTTAGAAATTCAAACTACTTCTTAACTCCCTGCAAATCCCACAAGCTTGATTGTAGACCCCTAATCACCTAGAGGGCTGAAATCAAATGTGAAGGTTTAAAAGATGAGTTCCCTATAGAACTTTTTGGCCTTAGGAATACCCTGGATGGCCTGGTCTGGTGAGGGTTGACTTGCACATACTCTACACTCTCACACACATTCCAAGTCCTAAAACCACACTCTCACCCAACTTGACTTCCTGACTCATGTAGGTAATTCATATGGATGGTCCTTAACCCCTAAGCCCCCGGCTAAGAGGTTAGGAACAACATAGTGAATGCCTCAAATGAGTCCTCTCATGGCTCATATGGGCTTAATATGGCTTCATGGCTCAACCAAAATTATTCCATTTCACTCACACTTGATCAATCTTCCTTTTTTCAAAATTTCGAGTTTTTGACCCAGGGCCCGACCCACCAAACCCACCAAATACCCTTGAAATGACCCAAAATTTGCAAAATTACCTAAATTACCCAAGATTCCTCAAAATTAATCCTAAACACTTCCCACCATTCAAATTGACCATCTTTGGCCAAAATACCAAAATTTTTAAAAATACCCCTAACCCCCCCCCCAAATTACCAAAATACCCTTTTACCCCAAAAATCAAAAAATTCTAAAAATTCCCAGAAAATTTCAGAAATCTCAAATATTCTCAATTTCATTTTGTTCAACTACACCATGGGCCAATTTTGCCAATTTACCCCACTTTTACCAAAACCCCCAATTTGACCCATTTTTTAACCCAAGTGAACCCAATGTCAAACCAAACCACCCCAATTGACCTTAATTTTGGTCCAATTCAATTCTAAACTTCAATTCAATATCCCCAATATCAATTTAGACAAAATCCAAGTCCAATTTGATTGACATTTGGGCCCAATTCCAATTTGGGGCTTAAGGCCCAATTTTGACCCATGACCCAAACCTAGCCCAATTCAACTCCAATTGGCCCCAAATCTTTTCTAAAGCCTTCCTAACATCCCCATAAACAATACACTAACTTGATTTGCCCAAAATTTGAACCTAAACTCCACCCAAACCTAACCCAAAACCAAAATCCCTTAAATTGATCTAAGCCCAAACCTAACCCAAATGGGCCCAAATCCCAAAATTAGAGCCCAACTAAAGTTGAAAACTCTTTGTAACACTCCCATAAACATTTTTCAACATTAATTTTACACCAAATTAAACCTTAGCCCAACCTTAGCCCAAGTTAGCCCAATTTGGCCCACCTTGGCCCCTTTACCAAAAAAGGCCCAAATTCAACCCAATTCTACTCCAAATCACACCAAATTGATTCCAAACCATTCATGAAACATCCCTAAACTAAACCCAACATTTATTTGGCATGGTCTTTCACAAAATTCTTCATCCAAAAGTACATTTTCAAATATAAAGGCCCACCCATTTAAGCCTTTTAAAAAGCCCACTTCCACCAAACCCAAAAGCCCAAAAATTCATCCAAAGCCCACATGACAATTCATTCTCATCATCCACTTGATAAAATCATTCCCTAAAGTTTGAAACCTATGATCAAATCATTCCAAATTAGGCTTTATCCAAATTCCCATCAAAATTCCAAAATTCTTAAAATCCATTCCAATGAAATTGACTAAGCCATCCTCAAGCCCAAATGAAGCCATGAAGCCATCCTTAAGCCCCATGTAAAGCCATGAGAAGTTTGACATGTGACCATCCCATAAATGGCAAGAGGAGGAGCCTCTTTAAGGATTCTCTTAAAGGTGATTAAACCTTTTCATGCTTCCCCTAAACTATGTTTAAACTTAAACATGCTTGGATAGTGACTTCTCCCCACTAATCTAGCCGACTCACCTGACCTCCCTCAGCCCAAATCAGAGCTTGGAAAGGTGCACCCAACCCAAACCCATAGGATGACCAAATTGAGTCCAAAAGAGCCCCTTCCCCATTCCATTTTGAATGAAGCTTTCTACACATGGTCAATCTCCATTGCTTGCACCATTGCCAACCCCTAACCCTCCTGATGACAACAGTGACTTGACCCTAGCCGGCCAGCCACCACAGCCGCTGGAAACCACCAGGCCGAGAGCACCCATGTGAGCTAATTTTTGAATTTCTCCTTGATGAGTTGTCCCAGCCCAATTGAACACCATGGGTGTTATTCCCTTGCCCTGAGCAGTTGATCCAAGCCATCAAACCCCCCTGGTGAGCCCTCCAACCACCTCTATTTAAGCACCACGTCCTCTCGGCCAAAAAGGTGTTGAACCAAACCTTACCAAAACTCTGCAAAAATCACTCCAGTTCCCTCTCCAGACATAGAGAACTTGATCCCCACTGAAATCCAACCCTAAATCCCTCTCTGTGAGTCCAATTTTGGAGTTGAAATTTAAGCCCAAAACCAGGAAACTTCACCACAGTGAGCCAATCTTCAAATTGTTTGACTCTACACCTTCACCAGACAAAGAGGAGAAGTTCCCCAGCAAAAGCCCCCTCACCAGGCCAGCCATTGCTTCCAGCCTCCAAGCTTTGTGATCGGCCTTGGTCACTTTTGTACCTAGGCATTTCCTCGGAGCAAGAGACTTCATGCTGGAGCTTACTTGGACTCAATCGAAGGTGACACTAACCCTCGGATCGAAGCTTCACTTCTGCGAGCAAAGGTATGAACTCACTCTTCCTCCCGAGCTCTTGGAGATTCTCCATTTAGTTTGAGTTGATTTCAATGCACCTTAACCATATAGATGTGTTCGTCTCTTCAAGACGAATCGATAGAGTATAAGAACTCAAAAATCCATGGAGAATCGAGTGAGATCTTAAGGTTTTAGTGTGGACGGTCACGGGTGCACACCAGTCGGTGACGATGATCATGAGCCGTAGGATCGTGCGTGTATCGAGCGGACGGTCGAGATCAAGCCGGACAGCGCAATGGTACGTGAATGGTGGGCCCCTGTAGCGCTGACTCAAATGGCGGCATCGAATCACGGAGCGACGCATGAGCTTTCGATCCTGACGAGGATGACGCAGCGCCGAGTCGGATAAGTAGTAAATTAGGATTTTTTGGATTTATTTAAATACTAGAACTTCAAAAATTCATATCTTTGCATAGAAAATTCACAAAAATAAAATAAAAATACCCTCTTGCTCAGTGAACAGAGGAGAATAATGTGGAAAAGAAATTAAGTTAATTGGATGAGTATTTTATTTTTAATAATTTATTTACTATTTCCAATGTTTGATTCTCCATTTGCATACAATTCACCATGGCATGAGACCAAGGGCTTTTGAAGCCTCTGATCTTGAGAACATTCCCTGAAATTTTCAAGGTCAGAGGCCATCTCTGTGAAAAGTTATTGATTTTTCAAGTTCATGTCACTGTTTTAGGTATTCTAATTCTAATAATTAGCATGTTGTAAAATAAATTCTAGGAAAATTTGGTGGTGTTTTTTAGGACCAGGGGACCCTATGAAAAATATATTTTGAGTTAATTCATTCATAATAACCCCAATTGGCCTAAAATCCTAAAATTGAATTTGAATTAATTAGGGTTAACCACACACCAAATTGACTTGAGAACAATTCTCCATTTCTTTTTAGGGTCAGAGGAACCTTGCATAAAATTTTGAAATCAATTGGACTTGATTAACCCCACCAAATGGATTGATTAAGCCTCATAAGAAAAATGGAACTTTAAAAATTCATAACTCCAAAAATACTTTTAAAAAATTCACAAAAATAGTTTTGGAGCTTCTCTGATATCAGGGAAGTTCAGGAAAATTAAAATTGGAATTTTATTAAAAAGTTGTTTTTTCACAATATTTTAATATTTTAATAATTAAAAAATAATAAAAATCACAAAAATATTAAAAATCATAAAAATGTCACATTTTGACTCCTAATCACTTAGGAACAAACCAAATATTTTTCCTAAGTCCCTAGGATAAGATATTGAATTTTAAAGGCTTAATGTAATTTTTAATATTAAAAATGAATTTTCAACCTTTTTCACTAAAATAATTCTAATAAATCAAAGAAAAATTATAAAATTATAAAATTTGTTTCTATGGACTCCTTGAGGTTAGAGAAATTTTAAAAAAATATAAAATCTATTTTTCAATTTTTATTTTATTTTAAAATTAATTAATACTCTAAAACTCAAAATAATTATAATAAATAAAATATAATTCAAAAAATCACAAAATTGGTCCAAGTGGTTGTCTGGTCATTAGGAACATCCCATAATTTTCTTAAGGATAGAAACCTTGCCTTGGTCATGTTGTTGAATTTCCATTGAAAACCCTTATTTTTCACTAAAAATAGTTATATAAATAAATTAAATTCAGAAAAATCACATTTTCTCCTCACATCTTAATTGACATGTGAGTGAGGTGACATAAAAATTTCAAATTCATTTGAGCTCAATTTAGTGAGTTATGAATTAAATAAGCCTAAAAGGGTATAAAGGTAATTAAAGAATTTTAACACTTAATTAAAACTTTAGGTTTAATCAAAATGGAGGGTAAAATATTTGATTTTAACTTTCTCTTGGATGATTGAAACTTAGGGAAATTAAAAGGGTAGAAACCCATTAAACACTTTGAAAATATCAAAATGCAACTCTAATTAATTAAATAATTTAAATTTTGGAAAGAATATATTTAAAATTTGGATTATTAAAATAGGGATATTATTAAGAGGATATTTATTCTTTAATTTAAAAATCCCTAAATAAGTCACTTCAATAATATTTAGTTCTTAATTAAAAATTAAAATAATAATCCAAACTAAATAAATTAAAAATTAAAAGAAGATAACCCTTAAATGAATTAAAGCTTAAAATGTTAAATGGTCCAATAATTAAAATCAAATTTAAAATCTTGGAGTTAAATTAAATTAAATTAAATTAAGTCAAGTCAAAGTTTAAATTAAATTAAATTAACATCTTAACAATTAAATTAAATTAAATTTAAAATATTGAAACTAAAATTAAATTAAATTAAAATTAAATTAAAATTAAATTAAATTAAATTAAATTAAATTAAAATAAATTAAATTAAAATTAAATAAAATAAAATAAAATAAAATAAAATTAAATTAAATTAAATCAAATTAAATTAAATTAAATTAAATTAACATCACTTAACAACAAACCTAAATGAAATCATTAAGAGTTAAATCAAAACATATGAAAGATTTCAACACCTTTTTTCAATATAAGTAAATCTAAAACATGAAAAGTTAATCTGAAATATAATATCACTTAAAGTGTAAAGATTTAAATTAAATCTAAAATAACTCGAACACTATTCCAAACTTAATAATCATTAATTAATTTTTATAATTAAATCAAATCAAATTAAATCATTAAAATATTTATTACTTTGCCCTTAAAAGGCTTTTATTATTATAACTCTTAAATGAAGCATCAAGTGAAGTGTCACTTCACACATAAGATATTCAAATGTCCTAAGTTCACTGAGCAAGAAACAAAACAAAATTAAAATCCTTTAATGATTAATTCACCAATCCAATAAAATTCATTTGAACTCAAAATAATCCCAGAAGTATTGAAAAGATGTTTAAGATTCGTCTTAAACACTTCCTCGATACGATGGGGTGTTTTAGAAGAATAATTGAACTTAATTATTCTTTGGTGAAGAAAATCATCATTAAACCAAACCAACAACCTAGACGTCATAGGAAATGACTAGCAATAGGATTAGGATTCTGGTAGACAACCAAAACCTTTTCCCTTAGCTTTACCTAGGTATTTCTTACAAAAATATGTTTAAATGCTCTAACATGTGTTTTAAGTGTAACTTGGGATGACGGGAAGACCCTCCAGGTACGCTTTTCCTTTGTTGCAATTTACCTACATGTGCTGCATTTTAATTTTCTTGCATGGTAAAACAACTGTTGCATGAAATCCAAAACCTATAGGATAGCCACAAAATTGAAACCAAAACTAAATTAAAAGTCATCACAAGATAAAATTCACCGCCACAACATTCCGAAATATAAAACAACTCAAAATTTAATCACAAACAAAACAACAAAACTGCAATTACAACTAAATTAAAATATCTCATTGGACGATCGAGAATACCTCGGATGATGTAACATACATGTTGCTAACGGGATTTCTCATGGTCTAAATGAAAGTGTGGAACTCATTCAGTTGAATTTAGCAAATTCATCTAGACTAAGTGAATCCGATAAAAATAACGATGCCGGAAATAATGGAACCGTGAGATCTTAACCGGTGATGTTATAATCAACTTTAAGATTTGTTTTAATTTAAACATTAAAAACACTTGGACTTTAAGATTTTCTCTAAACCAAGAAAATTTTTTCATCCCCTGATTTTCACCTTCTAAAACTAAACCTCTGCAACAACAAGGGGCTTGGAGCACGGTGGGCAGCACAACCATCTTCTTCAGCAAAACTCGGGTCTACATCAGCTAAACATTCCTTAGAATTAAATAACCAAACCATAGGACTTTGAGGTAGCTTGCCTAGTGCAAAATAAATCCTCAACTTTTCGTTAGCCATTTGTATAATCATGTTATGCAAATTAAGCCCTAATCGGTCTTAGGACTCCGAGGTAGTCGCTTGATACGACATAAACCCTCACATCTTCAAGGCTATTTGTGTGATTATGTCATACAAACATAAGTCCTAATTAAAAAAAATTGGTAGGATTGCAACATTAAATAATTTTCTTAAACTCGAAGCCAAATAATAGGATAGTTTGGGAAGTTGCCAAAATTCTTCATGGATCCTCAACTTCTCCTACTTCTCTTCCCTTGAATTCCCAAAATAAATTGTCCTAAATTTGATCCATTCCTTACTGAAATTCCAAAATTCAATCCTTTGAAAACCTTAAACTTTGAAATTCTTGAGAGCAAAACCACTGATCATTATCGAGAGTTTTCTTAAATGATTCCCGTCATTTAAGATGTAATTAACTATAGGGGCTTGCCCTTATAGGGAACTTTAAGAACCCAAGTAATATAAACCTCGTTTAATTCCTTTATATTAAACGAGGGAACTTGTCGGCTTATAAAATTGGTTCGCAGACCAAACGGATGTCACAAATCTTCTAGTTTATTTAATCGAGCCCCATCATCAAGCAGTGTGTCTATTCTTCGGGATAAATACACGGTTTGTGGTATGGTGCTCGTTTGTGTAAACTATTTGGGATGTGATATCGATTTGATTTCATATCTTAAAATTTTCAAACTAAAAAATATTTTTCAAAAAATCAAACGCTACATTCCAAATTATATATATTTAAACTAAATTTAAATCTGAAAATTCGCCGACAATTTCTGTAGGCGACCCCTTTTCAAAATACAACACACATAACCTAAAAATATACCGACAGATTCTACAGGGAAGCTCAAGGTATAAGAAAGCGTTCACAATATAAATAATATAGCACTAAAATCCAATATTTAAATAGCACTTGAGGTTTAACACTTACTCCTACCAACACTATGCAGAAAACAGTAATAATTAACTAAACTACAATTACTTCAAACAACTTTAAAAATAGAATTAACTAACAGACACACTAAAATAAGTATTTGAAAGGTTTTTGATATATGAGAAAAGTATCTTTCCTCTTGCAATGAGAACATGATGTGTGGATTGATATGAAATAATTATCTATATTATTGTGCTAAATAGGAGCATAGATGATTCTTTACCCTTAAAAGAGTACCCCCTCTTCTATGCAAGAAAAGAACATTGACATATTCTAAGTTTAGTCACTAACTCTAAGGCTAGGCTGGGAGGCTACCGGCTCTCACTTCAGAGCTCCCACTCACCCTTCACCCGAAGGCTAACCTTTGATATTAGTTACTAATCTTAGAACCAATTTGGAGATTTCAGCCTGTCACCCTGAAATCTCCACATTGAAGTCCATAAAAACACATTTCTCTATTTACTTGCACTCAATTCCCATGAACTACGCAATTCATCCATAGAAATTAAATAGATCTTTCATTATTGTTGTAGGACATTAAATCCTTTCAAACTTAATGTTCAAATACAAATTTTAACATTTCAATTGGCCAAATCGAAAGTAAATTAAGTTCTAAATGAAAAACCATCACAATTTCTTCATTACATTAAAAACACATTGACCCAAGAGAAAAATGTCAAGATTTTCATGCTTATTTTACACTGATTTTGATGATATTGCACTTTAAAGAAAGGTATTTTTGGTGTTTTTATGCAGGTATGAAGAATTAAGGATAAAGGAACAAAAATATGCAAAAATGAGCGAATTTTGAGCAAAAAGGACAAAATTATGCAAATTTGACCTAGGCTGCCGACGGCGAGGTCGAGGCCGTCGACGGCGTGATTTTCCCGAGAGTTCAGAATTAATTACAAGGGATACCATCGATGGGCATGGATCGAGGCCGCCGACGGTGGGGTCAGTTCAAATGCATGGTTTCTAGAAGGCCTCCGACGGCGCCTCGAGGCTGCCGATAGTGGGAACGGTGGATTATTCCAGAAATACGTCAAATGTGGACGATTTTTGAATGGTGCCTTCGCAAACCTTAGAGACTCTTCTACAACTTTAAAAAGAATGAATTTTGGCCTAAAAAGGGCTCTTCTTCTGGTCTCTAAAGTGATTGTAAGTGAGTCCATATTGTAAACAGAGTCAATTAGTGAGTTTAATTTAGTGAGTTGTGAGTTCAAATAGAGAAATTGTAAGGAATTCTTCGAGGAATTGCAAGTGGAAGGAAAGTGAGAGTACTCTTCCACATTAATGTTTCAAAGGAGAATTCCAAGGAAAAGATCCAGAGAATTTTTGAGGAGTTTTGCTTGGGGAGGAGTTTGAGATAAGCAGTATTTATTTGTTTTTAGTGTGTAGAACTTTACTTTATTATATAAAATCTAAGTTTTATTGCATCCTCTTCATGAATTCTGAGTAGTTGTTCTATCTTTCTCTTGGTTTTGATGTTTTTGTGAAATGATTATATAATTAGTATATTAAATAAATTATAAAAGATGTTGTGATGGTACTATACCTAAACTTAATTTACTATACGAATTGTTCATTTGTGTTGTTAAAATACGTGAAGAATACTTAAGACCTGACTGTGGGCTAAGGATTCTTAACTTGTATGTATCACAATTCTCTTTGCAAGGTAGACAAGTAAATCCTTGTAGGGATAAGTGCAAATAAATAGGGAAATAATATTATCGGGTGTAGAATTGGAGATTTTAGAGTGACAGGCTAAAATCCTCAATTCGGTCATATCGTTTACGTGCTGATGTGTAGATTGTTAGCCCTCAGGTGAGGGGAACGTGGGAGCTCCAAAGTGAGAGCCGGTATCCTCCCAACCTAGCCGCAAAATCAGTAATCCAAGCATAGGATTAGTCAAAGTTATTTATGCATGGACCAAAGGGTAAAGAATATGTATGCTCCTATTTGTCACAACACATTAAAACTAATTATAATTATCTTTTCACTTAAATATCTTAACTAAGGAGAAAGATTCTTGTTATTATCTATATTTGAACTTAACTCTAGTAGTATTAGTAAGTTGTTAGTAAAACTAGTGTTTAATATAAGTTTCGTATTATTATCGATTGCATATTAGTGACAGATAGACATTTCGATTTAGTTGTAATTCTGAATTGATTTTTATAATCCTAAGTCCATAGGCTTTAATACTTTCCCTATGGGATCGATATCTAGGACTCCATTAGAGCCCTGTATTACTTGAATGATACGTATACTTGCATTTGAAAGTAACTCTGTGATTAAAATATTTAATTGTTACTAAAGTAATTTCGAACTTGATATAAGCGCAGGGTGGTTCACACATCAAATCCACATCAATCCATCATCACATCTCTATGCAAGAAGAAAGACAAGGGAGACTACTCAGAATTCATGGAGAAGATACAATAAAACATAGATTTTATATATATAAAAAAGTCATACAAACCACAAAAGAAAATACAACTTATCTCTTTTTCTTCCCCAATGCAATTCCCTTGAAGTTCCTTTAAATCCTCTTCTCTCTTCTTTACAACACTTGATTCTTTCTTTAGAATGGAAAGAAAGAAGCAATCTCTCACTTTACCTCTTCTCCTTCCCTCCTTAGAGAAGAATTCCTCTCAAGTCCTCACTCTACACACTCTTCTCCTAAACCCTAACACACTAAAACACTAAGACAATGAAGAAGCACACAACACCTACTCTAGACCACTGAAGAAACACTCTAGAACCTCTTCATTTTCATCCAAAAATAGTTACTTATAAGATAGGGATGACATCCCAAGAGTTTCCATAGGCATCTCTTCAATAAGTCGTCAAATCTCTTCAAATTTGAATTCCACTGACTTCGGGCGCCGGCGGCGCTCTATCCTGCCATATATTCTAGAGTCTCTAGATTTGGGCGCCGGGGGCACCAGAACACCTTTTTCACCATTTTGCTCTTTTTTGCTCAGAATTCATTCCTTTTTGCTTCTTTTCACTCCAATCACCTAAAATCATCATACCTGTAACAAATCATGAAAAGTAACTTTCTTTAAAGTGCAATATAACAAAAAATAGGTAAAATTCTATAACAAAAACTGAATATATTTTTGGTGCATCATCTGCCACATACTAGACATAGATTATGCCAGATGACATATATACAAGAAATTATATTGAAAATTGTATTGTGGTGTGGGTAGCAAGAGAATTAGTGGTCTTTTTTTATAAATGTGTGAGCAGATGTGACTCAGAAGAGGAGTTTGAAGAAACCTGTGGTACAATAATTGAGAAAGGAAATGTACACGAGAATGTCTAGTTGGATCAATTATATAATATTAGGCATAGGAGGTCAATGACCTTCAGTAAAGATATATTTGGAATGGGGATCCTATCAACTCATATAAATGATACCACTAATAACATATGTCATGGTGTCTCCAAGGAAACAAGGTCTCTCACTGAAAGTTTTTCGGGTCTTGAAAATGTTTTGAAATCTTGGAGAAGAAATGAGAAGGATGAAGATTTTAAATGTGAACAGTCTGTAATTGTTCCCGCTGTAAAAATTAGTTCCGTGTTGAGGCACGTGACTTTAATTTATACAAGGAAGTTATATATAATGTCTAAAGTAGAGTTTCTACATCATTTGTGTGGGCTTACTATGGAGTGCTCTGCCAACAACGATTTAGTATTTTACATTCAAAAATTTGATAAAAATGATACAAAAAGACTTTGAATTGTTAAACTAGAGAAGGTAACTTTGAAATTACCTGCTGTTACAAAAAAATTGAAATGATGAGTTTATTATGTGCTCACGCTCTAAGGGTTCTTCATCATGAAATATAATAAAAATTCTTGATAAAGATATATTACTGTGGTGATCTGTTCATGCAAAACCGGACATATATAACAATTATGGTTATAAACATCTTAAGGAGTCACAAATGTTACCAAGTTCTTCAAGTGAACTCATATATCACACGCGTTCAAAAGTTTGCATACTAGATCAGTACCAGAACACAAGGTAATGAACTGGTTGAAAAATTTTTACTGGAGACATTCAAGTAACTAACAATCGATGTCAATGCCATATTGAGTGGGAGAGAACATCGATAAAAGACAAAATCAAATAAGAAAAAGACACTGAATAAAGAGTGAAAATTGAATGACCCAACGAAGATGAGCCCAAAAAAAATATCTAATTCAAGTTTAAAAGGCTATTGGGAAAAAATAAGAGAATAAAAAATAAACATTACCTATATTTTTAAACATTTATTTCGTACGTTACATTATTACTCCCTAACATTATAAATTGTATATAGGAAATGAGAAAGATGCTGGTTCAAGTCAAGCAAGAGTTCCCCTATTTGAGCAAAACTTGTTTACAATGTCAGATCACTTTAGTCAGGTACTTAAATAAAAATTTGAAACTTTATGTGCTATGTGTATTAATTTCAATTATACTTCTTTCCTGACGTTCATTAGTAACTACTCAAAATGAATAGAAATTGCCTACATCATAACCCACAGACACATATGTGTGCTTAGTAATAGACATAGATGATGATATATGGAACGCTAAGTTTAATACATGCTTTGCACGAAGGAGAATCTGGGTGCAAATCAGAGCTATTATGACAACATGGTCCCCTAGAGTGTTCTTGGTATTGAACATGTGTTTCTCATAAAATTAGCATGAGATAGGTTTTAACCCGGCATTGAGAAAAATGTGGATATTGTGAAAGAGGAACTTAAGATACTTAAAGGCAATCCAAGTGACAGAGACCCTGACTCTTGTACTCTGGAACTAACACAGAAGTCTAAAGTAGAAAGTGAACATAGTTTGTCTTGAACACTAAATTCCATTTGAACTACTCAAATCTCATACAGTACATTGATACAGGTAAATTCTTTGATACCTACTTTGCAAAAAGGAGAGGTGATTTTTTTTAATGCATGTATCGAAGGATTTACGTGTATCAAGGTAGTGCTTGAGATTTGATTGATAAAAATTGAATTTACTATTCAAGAGCTACCATGTTTCCTTTCTAGTTTAGATTTCTGCGTTGGTTCTGAAGTACAAGAGTAGGGGTTTCTATCACTTTGGTTGCCTTTAACCTTCCTAAGTTTCTTTTTCACAATATCTCAAAACTTTTTCCAATGTTAGGTTAAAATCTATCTCATTATATTTTTATGAAACACACATGTTCAATACCAAGAACACTCAAGTGGACCATATTGTCATAATAGCTCAGATTTGCATTCACATTTTTCTTCTTGCATTAATGTACTGTTTATTGTGGGATTTGATTTATGGAACATTTTACCTGTATCAATCTAATGTTTCAGATTTGAGTAGTGGAAATTAAAAAAATTTTGTATATTTCAAAAACTCAACATCTGCCTCTTGAGATTTTTGTATATTATTCTAGTTTCTGACGTGTTATTGGAATATTTGGCAATGTTATCTTGGTATTAATGTGGGATTGTTTGGAGATACTTTCTGTATTTAGTTATTTTACTATTGAGTTTCGTGTTATTGAAGTGTTATTCTAGTTTTATTATGGTATTATTCTAGTTTCTACGGTGTTATTTGATTGTTTCCGCATTGTTGTCTTGGTATTATTGTGTTATTGAGGTGTTATCCTGGTACTAGTGTGATGTTGTTATTGCAATATTTCTTTCAAGCCAAAATTACTAAATTCAATGATAAGCATATGAACATTAGTTCATCCTCAAGGAAAGATCATCGAGTAATTGTAATATAAGGCGATGTTATTGGAGCCATCCGTGTTGTTGGTTATATCGTGGAATATTCAAATAACACAGCCGGGCAAAATTCATCCTAAAGTCGAAATACTACTGTAATACTACTACAATAATGCAGAAATACAACCACAGTGAAACATCCCTCGCTCACAAATAAAAAAAAAAAAGGGAGTATTGGAATATTCTGCGGGGTATTCTGGCCCTCCGCGGTTATACTGTGGTTATATTAGAATACTCTGCGTGTTATTGGATTATTCCAAGCATTATTCAATCCATCCATGATTGGAATCTATTGAGGAATATTCCAATAACACCGTGGGCCCTAAACCCTAAGAAAACCGGAATACTACCATAATACTATTACAATGATGCAGAAATACAACCAGGTGAAACATCCCTCACTCGCAAAGCGAATAAAACATGAGAGTATTGGAATATTCTATTGTGTATTCTAGCCCTCCGTGGTTGTATCGTGGTTGTATTAGAATATTCTACATGTTATTGGAATATTCTCAGCGTTATTCAATCCATCTGGGGTGTTATTGAAATCTATTGTGGAATATTCCAATAACACCGCGGGCCATAAACCCTAAGAAAACCAGAATACTACCGTAATACTAATACAATAATGAGAAATACAACCACATTGAAACATCCCTTGCTTGCAAAGCAAATAAAACATAGGAGTATTGGAATATTCTATGGTGTATTCTAGCCCTCCGCGGTTGTACCATGGTGGTATTAGAATATTTTGCGTGTTATTGAAATATTCCCCTCGTTATTTAATCCATCTGTAGTGTTATTAGAATCTATCATGGAATATTCCATTAACACCGTGGATCCTAAACCCTAAGAAAACTGGAATACTAACGTAATACTACTACAATAATGCAGAAATTCAACCACGGTGTAACATCCCTCGCTCGCAAAGAGAATAAAACATGTGAGTATTGGAATATTCTGTGGGGTATTCTAGCCCTCTGTGGTTATATCGTCGTTGTATTAGAATATTTCGTGTGTTATTGGCATATTCCATGTGTTATTCAATCCATTCGTCGTGTTATTGGAATCTATCATAGAATATTCCAGTAATACCTGCAATAATGCATAAATACAACCACAATGTAACATCCCGTCCTCGCAAAATGTAATACTACGGTAATACTACCACATTAAAATCTAAATACAATCACCATCAAATATCGTTGCATGCAAAATGGTTTATAACAACGGTGTTCTAGTAATACTAACATAATAATATAATGGTAACACAATAATAATTCCTGTCAAAATTCACCAAGTAACTCAGCCATCAATACATTGCAAAACCACCACCACAATAATACTCGGACACAACCATTACACAGAAATAACACATCTCATAATACTAATGGAATAATATTGAAATATGATCACCATCATTCTATTTCTACAGATATCATTATAATAATACAAAGATAACATACTAATAGCACATCAGTTATGGTTAAACATTTCATGCTCTGATAAGAGACGAAATCCACATACAAATCTCATAGGCTAACTCTGCCTCGAATTTTGATTTGTCTACCTACTAGCCCAGTTCCTCACTCTAGTCACATCGACATGACTGTACTAATTTTTCTGTGAATTTACAGACAAACATGACACTCAATACTATTATTTTGAACGGGAACACCTTTAACGATTGACACTGACCGTTTCATTGGTTTGCCCCTGAAAGATTGTCTAGCATTGCTTGCAAACCAATTGATCTACAAATTTTAATGTCAGACTAATTATTACATGGAAAAGGCTAAATGGGATTGATATATTTTGTGGAATATACTTACAACACGGTGGAAAACATCCTTGTGCATCTTGTTGGGTAAGGAATCGTATACTCTTCATTTCCTTTCTGTCAAATCCACAGCCAACAATATCTAGTGTTAGCTGTCCACAACAGGAAACAAGATAATGGTTGCATCTTTAACCTCTTCCTTTGTGATATGGTTCACAAACCTTAAATGTTATCCCTAAATTTATGATACATCTGCATGAAATGACACACTTATAATATTTTCATGAAGTATATTAAAATTTTAATTACATTACATTTATTTGATTACCCAGTATAATGGTGACACATATAGGTATGGTCGGTACAAAGTTGGAGTGTGAATCTTCTTTCTACTCAAAATGGCGGCTAAGGCATCATATGGTCATTTGCAATCCAGTCGTTGCATAGTAAATCTTTGACCATACCGTGATTTATTAGAATATCACTATGGCTTGTCATAATATCATTCCTGCATAGTACGCCAAAAAACTTTGTGACACTTCACTATAAGAAAATCACAATGCATTAAAAAGGTGAAGATTTACTCACTTTTTAGTGTATTTTGATATAAATTGATCAATTATTCCTTGCATTTCAATAGAAATCATTGCTCTCCCAGGAAAATTGATATGTGAGTCTGCCAAACGAGGCTACAAAACAACAACACTTTTGAAATATGTAATGTAAAATTAGAACATATAGGAAAGTTTTTTGAAAGTCATTTAGAAATACCACTATTGCAAGTTCGTTCACTGCTTCTACTTATTCATGTACTACATGTGAAAATACCACTATTTGCAGACCCTTCTTGGCATGACCATCAACAATTGGTTATTATGTAGTTATCAAAGTATTTACAATTGGCTATTCTGTAGTTGTCGAAGTATTTATAATTGGTTGTTTTGGGTTGTAGAAGTATCTAAAATTGGTTGTTCTATAGTTGCTGAAGTATCTACAATTGGTTGTTCTGTGGTGGCTGAAGTATCTACAATTGGCTGTTCTATGGTGGCTGAAGTATCTACAATTGGTTTTTCTATAATGGCTGAAATATGTACAATTTGTTGTTCTGTGGTGGCTAAAGTATCAACTATTAGTTATTATTCAGTGGCTGTAGTATCTACTATTAGTTGTTCTCCAGTGGCTGAAGTATATGTTATTGTTTCATCAGAACGATGTTCCCTTCTTATCTTTCTTCTTCGAAACTCAAACTCAGTAAAACGGAAACTCAATGTCCTTGACCCGACCCGCAATTACACAGTAAATTAACTTCCAGAAGATGGCCAGAAACTTGACCCAATTTATAAATAGCGGCTAGTGTGCAAAATCTTAAATGATATAAAAATTAGAAAATATTTTACACACTAGGGGTATTACGCAAGTATACGTATCGTTTCAAGTAATATAGAGTTTTCCTTAAAAAACCCAGCATCGATCCCACGAGGAAGTGAAGTAAGAGGTCTTTAGTTAAATTCTAGTCTACTACTAATAGTCCTTAGTTTGGAACGTCGATTAAAATTGCATTTTATCTAGCAACTACTCATAAATACAAGAGTTAAATATAATAGTAACTATAACTAAATGCAAATAATAATTCTAAAGATAACCCTTTTTGGATGAGTTGGTTAGGAGAATTTTGAGATATTAAAAACTACTATTCTTATGTAATGAAATAGATAATGTATAGGAATGAGATGCATTAAATATTGTATGTGCCAAATAGGAGCAATCCTATTCTTTACCCTTTGGTCCAGGCATAAAGAACATTGACTAATCCTATGCTTGGTTACCGAATCTGCGGCTAGGCTGGGAGATACCGACTCTCACTTCGGAGCTCCCACGTTCCCCTCTCCCGAGGGCTAACATCTACACTTCAGCACCCAAACGATAGGACCGAATTGAGGATTTTAGCCTGTCACTCTAAAATCTCCAATTCTATGCCCGATTAATATTATTTCCCTATTTATTTGCATTCAATTCCCATGAACTTCACCATCCATGGACTTTGAATGTGGTTCCACTTTGTTGAGAATTACATATTCCCTTTCAGGACTTATCGCAATTACAACGAATTTTAACACTACAATGGACCTTATTGCAATGTAAATGAAGTGCAAGTAAAAACCATCACATTTGTAATTAAATTTACTTCTACCATGCATCACAAAATCCTAAACATGATTTCTACTCATTGCAAAAGAAAAGTAAAAGGAAAACAGTGGCATAATCTTCTTATGCCACTATTTCCAAAGAAGAAAAAAGAGTAAGCGAGATGCGTCACAAAGCACGAAGAAAACATAAAGGAAACTTTATTTAACAAAAGCAAATCCACTAAATAAATGTTTACAAAATTATAAGATAATGAAGAACAATACTTAGCTTTTTCCCCTTGAAAGAAAGACGAAGATCTCTCCCATAAAGTCTCCCAGCGATCTATGCAATGCTAGCGAAATCCCTTACAAATTCTCTCAAAATCTCCTCTCCAATCTCTCCAAAAGGGTAGAAATCTACATTTCTACTCTTAATCTAAGAATCCTAAACATTCCTATAAGTTTTTCTCTCCTTTCCTCTATTGTTTCTCTCCCATTTCTAACATATATTCGCCATTTTAAAGAGTATGGACGAATTTTGAAGAGTTTCCTTAAGCACCCCTTCGAAAAAGCGTCCAAATACGTCGAATATTGGCCCAAAACCGCCAAATGTCGGTTCATGGTCGTCCGGGCCGCTGTCGGCGGGTTCGAGCTCGCTGTCGGCGAGCTTTTCGGCCATTTTTTGGTGGTCTCGGGAAAATCTCACCGTCGGCGAGATTGATCTCGCCGTCGGCGAGCAGGCTGTTGCGCGACTCCACCGTTTCGCTCCGTTTGACTCTGTTTTAGCTCCGTTTGACTCTATTTTAGCTCTGTTTCGCCCCATTTCAGTTGTGTTGCGTTCGTAACATATAGCCCTACAAAATAAGCATAAAAATAACCTTTCTTCAAAGTGCAATCTCATTCAAAAATATGCAAGAAGTATAAAAGAGATTAAGCGTCGAAAGACATATCGAAAGGTGTCAGGGCGAAATTTCATTTCTTCCTCGTTTTTGCTCCAAATTGTACCGTTTTTGCTTCTTTTTGCTCCAATCATCTTTTCTTGTACCTAAAAGCAAAAAACATACAAAAAACCTTCCTTTAAAGTGTAATATCATAAAAAATGAGTCAAATGATATAGCAAAAAGTGTATATATTTTAGGCGTGTCAAAATCCCCCAAACTTAACTGTTACTTGTCCTCAAGTAACATTTATACTACATAAAAATATAACTCAAGGAAATGTACTTTTCACCTGTAAGACACTAAAATTTTTCATTCAAAAGAATATATTGGTTAGACTTTTAGAAAGAAATTCGATAACTCAGAGTTAACACTACAAGTATAAGAATATTCAACGAATCAAGTCTAAGGGTTCTAGTCTTCTATTTATTTCAAGATAAACCATAATTTGTCACATTAAGAATGCCTTGAAAGATTATGTGAAAAAGAAGTTCATGCAAACTTCATTAGAATGTAGGCCAACACTTTAAATATAAATTCAGAAATGAAATCAAGTTCTCCCTTTAGGGTGACTCAAGTGAAGTTATTTTTTGATTAGGCATCTCCTCAAGCTTCTCCTCATAAATATTTTTCTTTCCTTTTTCTTTTTTCTTTTTTTTTTCTTTTTATCTTCTTTTTATCTTTTTTTTAATTAGGATTACTATATCTAGTGAGCCTGTAATGATTTTGAACTTCACTCTCCTCTTTCTAAAGTTCAAACTTGAAACGCATCCTTATTTTATAATTAAGTATGAGCCTTATTATTCATCGTAAAGTCACAATCTCTTCTTAACACACAATACTTTAAGTCTCTTAAAATTTCAAAAATACAATTTTCTTTACTTTAAATAGTTAACTATAATCAAATTCTTTCATACCAAATATCTTATCCTTATAAAATTAACTTTTATTACTAAAAAAATTCATCCAATCCTTCCATAATATTCATATAAAATAAAAAGTTTTAGTTATCTCAAGCGAGGTTCAATTGCTAGAAGTTATGCTAATAAATTTTGAAAATATAATAATTGAGAACAAATAAGAGTTAATATTTTTCTTCCCCCCAAACTTAAATTTCAAAAATATTTTGCAATTAATTCCATAAAATGTAGCAGGAAGAAAAAGTAAAGGTTGAATATACTTACTACTACAACATCCTATCAAATTCATATACATGCATAATCAGGATAGAAAGACTGTAGGAGAAAGTAAAGCTAACCTAAAACATACTTGTAATAAAATTACACTAAAAGGAAGTATTTTCACATTAAAATTTAATTTTTCTTCCTACACCCAAACTTAATTTTTAACATATATAGCATTCAGTACATAAAATATAAGCAGGAAGAAAACAATTTAGAAATTCTATCTACCACAAATGTCTATCAAAATCATTTGCAAGTATTCATTAGGACAGAACAATATGCAGCAGAAAGTAAATCTAAACTAATCATGCCAGAATGAAATTAACTAAACCAAAGTCTAACTAGCATAGCATGTATCAACATGGGAATATAAAAATGTTCTTCAAGACCTAAACAAAGTTGTAACACAAACATAAACACACAATTCAAATACAATCACAAATGATAAATGAGGTCAATTCTTCCTTTATCTCATCGCATCTCACTAATTTACTTCCAATTTCTAACGGAATCATTACACTAGTAAATTAGGCACTTCAAAAGATTTTATAGATTATAATCCCAAGGATAAGATTATCCCTAATAAATTGGCTCCTAGGCACCAATCTCAGGCATCATCTAATCCTTATAATTAAGCACCTCTAACTGTTACAAAGATAGTGTGAGATCATCCTAATGTTATTCATCAAATAGGTTCGCGACTCCTACCTAATGAAAATAAAGTAGTAGAAAGGAAGTAACAAATTAAGATGGAACTATCAATGTTCGAAATTCATGATTTCTATTGTAAAACTTAAGTCTGGGTGAGACCCAAGTTATAGTGGACTTGTCAATCCAACTTTACAAGAAACCAATTCTAGCCATAATAAGAAGTTAAGGAATCACCTCCCTCATGACACACAAAGATCAAATCAAAGCACTAATAATCCAAACATCTATCAACAACAATCAAACTGATCAATCCACCGTAAAGCAAATACAAAAGATCACTAACAATCATAACTCTCAAGCACACTAAATCAAAGCACACTGATAACTATGGGTTGCCTCCCATAAAGCGCTTGGTTTAACGTCGTTAGCCCGACAAATGATTCCATCTGGATCAAAATTCCATTTAAGTAATCCTTGATCAATCGCCCAATCATTTCCAGATCCAGGGATTTCTATAAAATCCTCAAATTTTAATTTTTCATTCAGCTCTTCATTTTTAGATGAATTTATATCATAATTCCTCATATTTCTTTCTAGATCCAATATTCTTCTATTGATTTTTTCAATCCGCATATTAATATTACCCTTGAAATTTATAAGAAATGGATCTTTATAAGATACCTCAATATCTCCCAAATTTTGGATCAGATTCTCTCTAGATAATTCAGATTCAGGATCAAATTCCTCTATGTCACTCTTATGATTCAAGTTACCTTCCAATTCTTCTCCTTTATAATTATTAAATGATGGAGGATCTATCTTAGTTGAGGAAATAGGTTTTTCTAATTCCTTAGGAATTTCTTCCAATGGTCTTCTAATATCCTTATCCTCTTTTCTCAACTCAAAGTTCTTTTGAAATTTATCCTCAAATTCTCTTCCAAGTCCTAGTTCAATAATTTTATCTTGTTCATCATTTAATTCAAGTTTTTCTTGTGATTGAGTCGAATCTAAAGATATAAAGACTGGTTGTGTAGATGAATTCCCTAAATAGGTAGGCTTTAAAATTATATGTGGTACATCCATCTTAAGTTCATGAGATTTTTCAACAAATGGAATTAAAAGTTTACAATTTTTGGTAGAGTCCATCATTTCACATCTCTTCTGAACATACATACAGCCTTCTTTAAATAACCTTTTCGAATCATCGTGAAAATCTATTTCATTCTCATCTATTAACTTACTCTCAAAACTTTCTTGGAAATGGTCTTTACTTAGATAATCAAATTCATCCATACAAAAACAATCATCATCTTTTCTCTCAGTTGGATATTTCATAGTCTTTAGTACATCAAAAGTAACTTCCTGATCATTAATATTCATAGTCAACTTTCTTTTTTGCATATCTATCATTGCTTGTCCAGTAACAAGGAAAGGTCTTCCTAAAATAATTGGAATATCTTTATCTTCCTCCATATTTAATACAATAAAGTCCAAAGGAAAGATAAATTTATCCACTTTAACAAGCACGTCTTCTATAACTCCTTTTGGATAAATGATAGATCGATCAGCTAATAGAAGGGTTACAGTAGTGGGAGAAATATCGATTAAACCTAACCTTCTAAATATAGATAGAGGCATCACATTAATGCTCACTCCTAAATCACATAAAGCTTTTCCACATAATCTTTTTCCAATTGCACAAGGAATTGTAAAGCTACAAGGATCTTTAAGTTTCCAAGGAAAAGTTTTCTGAAGTATGGCACTGCACTCCTCACTTAGTGCGACTGTCTCATAATCCCCAAATTTTCTTTTCTTGTTTAATATATCCTTTATAAACTTTACATAACTTGGCATCTGTTCCAAAGCTTCAGTGAAAGGAATATTTATCGTTAACTTCTTAAGTACTTTCATGAACTTTGAAATTTTTTTATCCAACTCATATTGTCTAAGTCTTTGAGGAAATAGAGGTGGTGGTTTTTCCAAACTGATTTTAGTTGGAGATATTAATTTTTCCAGCATCCTTAGAAACAAGTTCTTCGTGTCTTTTAGTTTCCTTTGTTTCTCTCACAACATCTTTCTCTTTTCTAACCACATCCTCTATATCTCTTCCACTTTTTAATTGGACAGCTTCTATTTGTTCATTAGTGTTCTCTTTAGGGTTGATCTCAATGTTGCTAGGAAGTGTTCCTTGGTGTTTATTGCTAAGTGAATTAGCAATTTGTCACAGTTGATTCTCTATGTTTCTAATCGCAGCATTTTGAATTTGCAACTGGTTTCCCATTTGCAATACCACTTCTTCCATAGACATTTTTATATCCTCAAATTGTTGATCATTGTTAGAATCCGGTGGATATGAAGGTCTATAGTTTGTGTTCCCCTGATTATTCCAACTTCCATTATGATTTGCATGATTATTTTCCCATTTTTGGTTTCCATCGTCAGTAGTAGGATTCCATTTAAATTTAGGATGGTTCTCCCAACCTGGATTGTAAAAGTTAGAGTACGGGTTGTTTATGGTATTTAAAGTCTCATATAATAATTTAGAATCAATCAAATGCCCTAATGAACTTTCCTCACTTACAGGAGTAAATTGAGGTTGGTTCATTCCAAATTGGTCCAACTTCCTTGATATTGCAGCAACTTGAGATGCAAGAATTGCAATCACATCAGTATCATGAACACTGACTACATAATTATGATTTACCCTTGTAGAGAGCCATTGAAATTCATTTGTAGCCATTTCTTCAATTAATGCATACGCTTCATCAAATGATTTTGACATTACTGATTCACCAACGACAGCATCAATTATAGACCTAAGGGATCCTATTAACCCATTATAAAAAGTTTGAATGATTAACCAATCGGGCTGAGCATGGTGTGGAAACTTTCTTAGGAGTTCCTTAAATCTTTCCCAGGCTTCGTATATTGATTCCCCTTCATATTGACAAAATGAGATAATATCGTTTCTAAGTTTAGTAGTCCTTGAAGGTGGAAAATACTTAGCTAAGAATTTTTGACTTAACTCCTCCTAATTTTTAATAGAGCTAGGTGCTAATGAGTATAACCACATTTTAGCCTTATCCCTTAGTGAGAAAGGAAAAAGCCTTAGTCTAACAAAGATCGTCTGACATGCCATTATAATGAAATATAGCACAAAGTTCTAAAAAATTTGATAAGTGTAAGTATGGATCTTCTAAAGGAGTTCCCCCAAATTGATTGTTCTGCACCAGTTGGATAATCTCAGGATTTATTTCAAATGAGTGAGCTTCTACGATAGGGTTATGTATACTTAAGTGAATTTTATCTGTCGTAGGATTTAGGTAATCCCTCAATGAAGTATGATGATTTTCCATGTTATTATCATGAAAGTTTTCCATTTCCATTCTCAGTTTTTCGAGTCCTTTTTGTATTTTTATTTTTTTCAAACTCGGGATCATAAGGCACAAGTCCTGCAGATCCTTTGTTTTGCATACGTAACATAATAAATAATACATTAATAATTAAACAAATAATAGATGAAATATATTCAACACAACAAAATAATTTCATGAACATCATATTTTTCACACAAAAATAAAAATAATTTTATGACACTAAAGTTTTCCAAGTCTAAGCCTAATTACTTCAACTAAAATTTTCCTAAAGTTCTTACCGAAGCTTCCCCGGCAACGGCGCCAAAAACTTGACTCGACCAGACAATTACGCAATAAATTAACTTCCAGAAGATGCCCAAAAACTTGACCCAATTTATAAATAGCGGCTAGTGTGCAAAATCTTAAATGATATAAAAATTAGAAAATATTTTACACACTAGGGGTACTACGCAAGTATATGTATCGTTTCAAGTAATATAGAGTTTTCCTTAAAAAACCCAGTATCGATCCCATGAGGAAGTGAAGTAAGAGGTCTTTAGTTAAATTCTAGTCTACTACTAATAGTCCTTAGTTTGGAACGTCGATTAAAATTGTGTGTTATCTAGCAACTACTCCTAAATACAAGAGTTAAATATAATAGTAACTATAACTAAATGCAAATAATAATTCTAAAGATAACCCTTTTGGATGAGTTGGTTAGGAGAATTTTGAGATATTAAAAACTACTATTCTTATGTAATGAAATAGATAATGTATAGAAATGAGATGCATTAAATATTGTATGTGCCAAATAAGAGCAATCCTATTCTTTACCCTTTGGTCCAGGCATAAAGAACATTGACTAATCCTATGCTTGGTTACTGAATCTGCGGCTAGGCGGGAGGATACCGGCTCTCACTTCGGAGCTCCCATGTTCCCCTCGCCTGAGGGCTAACATCTACACTTCAGCACCCAAATGATAGGATCGAATTGAGGATTTTAGCCTGTCACTCTAAAATCTCCAATTCTATGCCCGATTAATATTATTTCCCTATTTATTTGCATTCAATTCCCATAAACTTCACCATCCATGGAATTTGAATGTGGTTCCACTTTGTTGAGAATTACATATTCCCTTTCAGGACTTAACGCAATTACAACGAATTTTAACACTACAATGGGCCCTTATTGCAATGTAAATGAAGTGCAAGTAAAAACCATCACATTTGTAATTAAATTTACTTCTACCATGCATCATAAAATCCTAAACATGATTTCTACTCATTGCAAAAGAAAAGTAAAAGGAAAACAATGGCATAATCTTCTTATGCCACTATTTCCAAAGAAGAAGAAAGAGTAAGAGAGATGCGTCACAAAGCACGAAGAAAACATAAAGGAAACTTCATTTAACAAAAGCAAATCCACTAAATAAATGTTTACAAAATTATAAGATAATGAAGAACAATACTTAGCTTTTTCCCTTCGAAAGAAAGACGAAGATCTCTCCCATAAAGTCTCTCGGCGATCCATGCAATGCTAGTGAAATCCCTTACAAATTCTCTCAAAATCTCCTCTCCAATCTCTCCAAAAGGGTAGAAATCTACATTTCTACACTTAATCTAAGAATCCTAAACATTCCTATAAGTTTTTCTCTCATTTCCTCTATTGTTTCTCTCCCATTTCTAACATATATTCGCCATTTTAAAGAGTATGGACGAATTTTGAAGAGTTTCCTTAAGCACCCCTTCGAAAAAGCGTCCAAATACGTCGAATATTGGCCCAAAACCGCTAAATGTCGGTTCATGGTCGTCCGGGCCGCTGTCGGCGGGTTCGAGCTCTCCACCGTTTCGCTCTGTTTGGCTCTGTTTTAGCTCCGTTTCGCCCCATTTCAGTTGCGTTGCGTTAGTAACAGATAGCCCTACAAAATAAGCATAAAAACAACCTTTCTTTAAAGTGTAATCTCATTCAAAAATATGCAAGAAGTATAAAAGAGATTAAGCGTCGAAAGACATATCGAAAGGTGTCAGGGCGAAATTTCATTTCTTGCTCGTTTTTGCTCCAAATTGCACCGTTTTTTGCTTCTTTTTGCTCCAATCATCATTTCTTGTACCTAAAAGCAAAAAACATACAAAAAACCTTCCTTTAAAGTGTAATATCATAAAAAATGAGTAAAATGATATAGCAAAAAGTGTATATATTTTAGGCGTGTCAGTCCTCTTTCTTTGACTTCGCCTGCCTTGAATCCTTCAGATTAAGCTGCCAATGGAGTGTTGACAGGTGTCATTTTCTTGTAAACCACTTTCTTCAACAGCTGGGGATGATTGGTGGGTTCCCTTTTCGTTGAACTTAGTCTCTTCGTCAATAGGGGAGGATTGGTGGCTTCCATCGTCATCATCAGGGGTAGATTGGTGGGCTCCCAATCCGTTGAACCCATTCTTTTCATCACGAGGGGAGGGTGGGTGGCTATAATCTTCTCTCAGCTCATTGCCTTTATCAGTTCTTTCCTATTCAGATTTTTCAAAGTTATTCTGAAATTCAAACATTTTCTCTTACAAATCCGAGACTCCTGCAATGATTGTGTTCATTGATCGTTGAAATTATGTAATCCATTTTTTTGACCTTTGAGTAGCTGGATTATTACTTCCAGGTTTTTATTGACTACAGTGTTTGTTGGCTCCGAGGCGATGCCGCCTGAAATGACCGTTCCAATATCATATGATGCAGGTGAACGTGGTCTGCCTTGAGTTTCACATTTTGAGAATTGCGTAGCTGGATTGGGTAGTCCTTACTCTGGATTAGTGAGCAAATTGCACTCATCTTCTTTCAAACAAAAAAAAAATGATCATAAACCTGCAATTTTATTCATAAATAAACCCTACAAAAATTTAAAACTCCCAATATAACACAAGGATTAACTTTTAAATAACACCTAAATGTAACACATAAATGACACCAGCGTAAAACCTAAATAACACCCACTTAACAATAAAATAACACCAAAATAATACAATGAATAACACTTGAATACCAACTAAGAAACATCTAAATATAACCTAAATAACACCTAAATAAAATCTAATAATGTAAATGACTTGTCTGTTCAGAATTGAGCCTCTTAAAGACTATATCAATTTGTGAGGAGTCCAACTTATATTTGTGGGCCACCTCAACATTCGAAGTCTCACCTCAGGATCAGCAGGAGTGAACAATGATGTGTGCTCAAAAAATTATAGTTGTCTAAAAGATAAGTCATATTATGCTTTGCAAAAACAGAAAATAAAAATAGGGTTTTGTGAAGTTCTTACAAGATACTAATCGTTAACGGAAAAATAAAACCATTGATATATTCCAAAGGCCGGTTCTGCCTTATTTTGAAGGCCACTGCATTAATTTGCTCAATGAGGAATTCACATAGCGCAGCAGGCCAGTTAAACGATGAGAAAGTCTGTACATTCTAACCAAAGTTGTCAAGTCCTTTGGCAACACTAAAATTACTAGAAGGAAAAAATAAATTTGATAACAAAAATTTTATAAACAATTAATCAAAAGGGGTAGAAGACTCCCCGGTTGGAAAGTTCAAAATATTACACTTCATTTTTCGGATATCCACACCAGAAGATGGAAATTTTTTCCACTTTGGTACTTCTCCTCGATTAGGCATGTCTATCAGCAATGCGACTTAATCGGGCATTATTCTTAGCTCTTTCCCGCCCATTCTGAATACCATTCTTTCATAGTGTCAACATTGTTATATTTGCAATGTCAATACACTCTCTTGGGGATAAGTAGTAATTTTTAAAAAGTGATCAACTTTCAATACTTTTAGGTCATTCCTGGTCTCCTCTGATATGGCAGGTCTGATCTTATCAAGAACCTCTCTTACTACAGATGGCCGACATCTATAATTCATGGACCTTGGGGTTACAAACCTACAAAAAAAATAATATAATGCAACAAATAGCAGGTGTAATTTAGTCATTATAAAGGCATTATTAAGGTGTTATTTTAGGATTATTATGGCGTTATTAAGGTATTATTATAGTATTATTTAGGTATTATTATGGTGTTATTTTGGTTCGATGTGATTTGGGTATTATTGAGGTGTTAGTTTAATGTTATTGATGTGCTGTTCATTTGATATCGATTTGAAGGTTTGTTTGGCGTTATTAAGGTGTATTTTAGCGTTATTATGGCATTATTAAAGTATTATTATGGTATTATTTATGTATTATTATGGTGTTATTTCGGTGGTTTCTCTTGTTAATTCAGTATGATTTGGGTGTTACTGAAATGTTAGTTTGGTGTTAGTCTGGTGTTATTTGAAAAATACAATGTTGTTATTGATGTGCACTTCATTTGATATCGAGTTGAAGGTTTATTTTGGCATTATTAAAGTGTTATTTTAGTATTATTATGGTGTGTCGGCGTATTTTTTAGGTTGTAAGTTTAATTTATATATATATAGTTTGAAAAGTAACATTTTGATTTTTAGAAAATAATTTTAAGTTTAAAAATTTTAAAATATGAAATCAAACTAATCTCACATCCCAAATAGTTTATATAAACGAGCGCCGCACCACAAACCATATATCTATCTCGAAGTATAGACACACTGCTTGATGATGGGGCTCGATTAAATAAACTAGAAAATTTGTGACATCCGTTTAGTCTGCGAACCAAGTTTATAAGCCAACAAGTTCCTCTATTTAATACAAGAGAATTAAACAGGGTTTATTTAAGCTGGGTTCTCATATTCCCTATAAAGGCAAACCCTTATAGTTAATTACATCCTAAATAAACGAAGTTACTTAGGAAAACTCTAGATAAGGATTAGTGGTTTCGCCTTCAAGAATTTCAAAGTTTAAGGTTTTCAAAGGATTTGATTTTGGAAATATCAATAAGGAATAGATCAAATTTGGAACATTTTATTTTGGGAATCCAATAGAAGAAAGGTAGGAGAAGTCGAGGATCCAAGAAAACTCTTGGCAACTTCCCAAACTATCATATGGTTTGGCTTCAATTTAGAGAGAATTATTTAATGTTTCAATCCTGCCAATTTTAATTAAGTAGGACTTATATTTGTATGATATGATCATACAAATGGCCTGAAATATGTGAGGGTTTATGTCGTACCAAGCAACTACCTCAGAGTCCTAAAATGAGTTTAGGGCTTAAATTGCATAACATAATTATGCAAATGTCTAAAGAGAAGTGAGGATTTATGTTGCACTAGGAAAACTACCTCTAAATCCTACGGCTTGGTTATTTAATTCTAGGAAAGGTTTTGCTCAAGTAGACTCAAGTTTTGCTGATGAAGATGACAGTGTTGCCCACTGTGCTCCAAGCTCCTTGACATCGCAGAGGTTCAGTTTTAGAAAGTGTCAATCAAGAGATGAAAGAAGTGTTTTGATTTAGAAGTGTCTTAAGGTTCAGATGTCTTAACATTTTATTAGGGGAATCTTAAAGTTGATTATAACAACACCGGTTAAGATCCTACGGTTCCATCATCCCGGCACCGTTATTTTCATTGGATTCACTTAGTCCAAATAAATTTGCTAAACCCAACTGAATGAGTTCCACACTTTCATTTAGACCATGGGAGATCTCGTTAGTAACACGTGGGTTACATCATCCGAGGGATTCCCGATCATCCAATGAGACATTTTAATTTAGTTGTAATTGTAGTTTTATTGTTCTGTTTGTGGTTAAATATTGAATGTTGTGGCGGTGAATTTTATCTTGTTGTGACTTTTAATTTAGTTCTGGGTTTCATTTTTTTTGCTATCCTAAAGGTTTCAGTTTTCATGTATGGTGACATTGTTGTTTAACATGTAGGTTCACAAGAAAGAGATGTAAAGTGCAGCGCAGGTAAGTAAATCACAATAAAATAAAAGCATACCTGACGGGTCTTCTCGTCATTCCCGGCTGCATAAAACACATGTTAAGGCATTTTAAATATTCAAAGGAAAACACCTAGGCAAATCTAGGGGGAGGTTCTAGTTGTCTACTAGATCCTAGTCCTATCACTAGTCAAATCCTGGGGGTGTGTTTTGTGGATGATTTTCTTCACCAAAGAACAATTATGTTCAATTGTTCTTCTAAAATATTCCATCATATTGAGAAAGTGCTTAGGACGAGTCCTGAACATCTTTTCAATGTTTCTGGGATTATTTCGAGTCCAAATGAATTTCATTGTACAGGTGAATTGATCTTCCAAGAATTTAGTTGAATTTTATTTCTTGCCCAGTGAACTTGAACGTTTGATTATCTGATGAGTAAAGTGACATTTCACTTGATACTCCACTTAAGGGTTATAAATGTGAGAGCCTTCAGGGGTAAATTAGTTCATTGAAGAATTTAACCATTAAAGTTGGGTTGATGATTTAAAAAAATCCAATTTAATTGTAAGGTTCCAGGTTGATTTTTAAAAGTTTTAAAATTTCTTAAGTTGAAAGAAGTGTTTAAATTATTTAATTCCATTGAATTTTGATGATTTAAGTTTGTTTTAAATATTTTAGATTGATTTGATTATTACATCTTAATTGTAAATTGTTTTGAGATTAATTTTTAACATTTCAACTTTAGATTGAATTTTAAGGGATTTCAAATTATAATGTTTTAAGTTTACTTTAATTTAACTATTAAATCATTTAATGTTTTAAACTTCTAATTTAATTAAGAATTGTTTCCTTTTAATTATTAATTTCAATCATCATTTTTAGAATTAATTAAGAGTTGAATATTATTGAATGAATCTATTTAGGGATTTTTAAATTAAAGAATTGATATCTTCTTAAGTCATATTCATAACCTTAATAATCCAAATTTTAATTATTTTTCCAAAACTTAAATGATTTAATTAGTTAAAGTTTCATTTTTGATGTTGTAGATGGTTAAATGGGTTTCTACCTCTTAATTCCCTAAGTTTCAATCATCCAAGAGAAAATTTAGGATCAAATGTTCATCCCTCCCTTTGATTAGGCCTAAAATATTAATTAGGGTTAAAATCCTTAATTACCTTTATACCCTCTTAAGCTTATTCACTTTATAACTCACTAAATTGAGCTCAAATGAACTTGAAATTTTTTATGTCACTTCACTCACATGTCAATTAAGACATTAGATGAGAAAAATGTGATTTTTCTTTTTTTTTAATTTAATTTATATAATTATTTTTGTGGAAAATAAAGGTTTTCAATGAAAATTCAACAACATGACCAAGGTAAAGTTTCTGTCCTTAGGAAAATTATGGGATGTTCCTACTGACTAGAGGACCACTTGGACCAATTTTGGTGATTTTTGAATTATATTTTATTTATTATAATTATTTTAAATTTTATGGTATTAATTAATTATAAAACAAAATTAAAGTTGAAAATTAAGTTTTATATATTTTTTTAAATCCCTCTGACCTCAAGGAACTTAGAGAAATAATTTTTATATTTTTTTATTTTTCTTTGAATTTTTAGATTTATCTTAGTGGGAGGTTTGGAACATCCATTTTTAATATTAAAAATTACATTAAGCTCTTAAAATTGAATATCATTACCTAGAGACTTAGGAAAAATATTTGGTTGGTTCCTAAGTGATTAGGAAACAAAATATGACATTATTATGATTTTTAATATTTTTGTGATTTTTTTAATTTTTTAATTATTAAAATATTTTAAAATAGGCTAAAAATGAAATTTTTAGAAAAATTCCAATTTTAATTTTCTTAGACTTCTCTGATACCAGAGAGGCCTCAAAATTAATTTAGTGAATTTTTGAAATATATTTTAAGTTTTATGAATTTTTAAAATTTAAAAGTGGTCATGTAACTTAAATAATTCATTTAGTGGGTTTAATCATTTTCAATTGACTTCAAATTTTTATGTGAGACTCCTCTGACCCTAAAGATCAATGGAGAATTGATTTTGTGTTATTTTAATGAGTGGTTGTTTCAAATTAATTTAATCTTTTTTTGACTGAATTAAGTCAAACCCTAATTTTCTTAGGGTCCTCTGGTCTGGAGATACTTCCCCTAATTTTCCTAGATTTTATTAATCAACATGCTAATTATTGGAATTAAAATACCAAAATAAACACATAAACTTGGAAATAGATAACTTGCCATAGAGGTAGCCTCTGGCCTTGGAAAATTTAGGGAATATCCCAAGAACAGATGCTACAAAAGCCCTATGGTCTCATGCCATGGTGAATTGTATGCATGAATGGAGAATTAAAATACTCATAACAGTATTAAATTAATTAAAAATTAAATACTTAACAAAATAAATTAATTATTTTTTACATTAAACTCCTCTGTTCACTGAGCAAGTGAGTATTTTTAATTTATTTTTAGGAATTTTCTATGCAAAGATATGAATATTTAAAGTTCTGGCATTTAAATAAATAGAAAAAAGCCCTAATTTCCTACTTAACCACGCGGCGCCACCTCAACCTAGGCAGATCCGAAGCTCCACGCGGCGCGTTCCCATTCGGCTCTGCAATTTGACTCGGCATGCACTTTTCGTTTCGCGGTTCCATCCGACTCCATCTCTGCCATCCATCCGATACACGTGTGATCGGACGGTCGCTGGTCATCGTCCCCAACTGTTCTAACCCGAGAGCCGTCCATTTTCTAGACTTAAGATCTCGCTCTAGACTCAACCAAATCATGCACGGCTGGTCTCTATCAACGCGTCTAGCCTAGACGAACCTATCTAAACAGCTAACATGCATCGAAATTGTACAAAACAAAATGGAGAATTGCTGGAAGCTCGGGAGGGAGGAGAGGTCAATACCTTGGTGCTTTGAGGTGAAGCCTCAATCAGAGGTGCTCGGCACGTTCGTTGGAGCAAGAGGAGCCTCCAGATGAAGTATCTGGTTTTGGTGTTCTGCCTAGGTATGATTTCCTCCAAACCCGATTTGGCGTTTTCACCTCTGGAGCAGTTGGCTGGCCTGGTGAGGGGGCTTTCACTGGGGAACTCCTTCTCTACCTCTGGTGAAGGTGTGGGAGAAGTAAATTTGGTTTTGGTGGAGGTTCTGGAGTTGTTCTGTTTCTGGCCTGATTTTCAACTGAGAAATTGGGCTCAGCCAAGGGATTTCAGGGTAGGAGGACAGTGGGGATGAACTTCTCTTGGCTGGGAGGAGCTCTGGGAGTAATTTGGGAGAGTTCTATTAGGGGCGTTTCAGCACCTGGAATTTGGCCGAGAGGAGGTTGCTTTATAGCCATGGCTGGAGAGGGGAGCTCAGAACCAAGCAATGAGTGGTTTAGGCCGCTTAGGGTGAAGGCAATGCAGACAAGGTGGCTGGTGAAAGCATTGGCCACTGCCTAGGCTCAATTTTGAGTTTTCAAGTACAAGGGGGTGCTCGGGCGTGACTGTTCCGGCAGCTGGGGTGGCTGGCAAGGACGGTCAGGTGGCTGAGCAGGCTGAGGAGGAGTGGAGGAGGAGTTTAGCTCAATTAATTTTGGCAGGGAGCTTGCTTAAAGGGAGATTAAAGATGTGACATGGCTTTAGCCATGTGGCTTGGTCCATTGGTCCAAAGTGATGGACCATTGGTCGATGGCTCATGGGGCTTGGGTTGGGTCAAGTCAAACCCACCTTAGGAGGTCTAGGGTTGGCAGCCAAGGGGTTGGTTTGATCAATTTTGGTTTGGTTAAGTTCAATTTGGTTCATGTGTTCAATTGGGTTCACTTGGGTTTGAGTTGGGTTAGCTTGAGTTTGGGTTGGAATTGGATCAAATTGATTGATCAACACTGTGTAAATGATTGTAATAAAGATTTTCCATGAAGACATGAAGTGGTTTTGAGTTCATTTGGAGTTTCAATTTGGAGGATTTTGGAGTTTTGGTTAATTTTGGTACCATGGGTTAGGTTGGATTTATGTTTGGCTAGAGTTTGATTCAAGGCCAATTGATGGTTCAAAATGTTACAAATGATTGTTATGAAAGGTTTAGGACAAAAATTGGGTGGAAATTTTGGGTTTAGGGGATTCAATTTGGGGATTTTGATTTCAAAGGGATTTTGAGTAGGGTTTGAGTTTAAATTGAGGGCCAATTGATGTTGTGCTTGGTGTAGGGATGTATTAGGAAGAGTTTGGAATTGAAATTGGGGAAAATCGAGTTGAATTGGGTTGGTTTGGTTTGACATTGGGTCCATTTGGGTAATAAATAGGTTAAATTGGGGATTTTGATAAAATTGGTTTAAATTGGCAAAATTAGGTTATGGTGTAGTTGAACAAAATGAAATTGAGAATATTTGGAATTTTTTGGATTTTTGTGGGAATTTTTAGAATTTTTGGAATTTTGGGCTAAAAGGGGTATTTTGGAGGTTATTTGGAGTGTATTGGGGTATTTTGGCGGATTTAAAAGGTGAGGATTGTTTTAAAATGATTCCTAGGAATTTTATGAATTTTGGGTAATTTTTTTGGGAATTTTTGGATGATTTGGTGGTTGTGGGGGCAATTTAGGTAATTTTGGGTAAGTTTAGGGGACCCAATGTCAAAACCAGAAATTTTGGCAAAATGAATGGGGTTTTAAATAGGGAGGAATGGGATCATTTTAGTGGGGTTAAAATTGAATAGAATTTATTTGGGATGGAATTAGGATTTAGAAGCATGAGCCATGGACTTAGCTAACTTCAACCACTTTGGGACCAAGTCTAGCCAAATGGTAACCACTTTATGATCCTTCACATATTGAACCTAGCTGTCTTAATTAAAGACTAGTGACTTGGGTTCAACCATGTGAGTTTCATAAAGGGTAGAAGACAAGGGTTCAAGGTTTAGGTTAAGTGGCTTAGGTGTGTGTGTGTGTGCAAGAGAAGCACAAGTCTCCCAATGTCACCCTAAGTCCAAACAATCTTATAGGAACTCATTATTGATTGCCCATATGGTGGTTTTAACCTTCCAAGGTGATTTAGAGGTTTGCAACCATCCAAGTGGGGACCCAAGAGGAATCAAGAAGTAGCTGAATTGCTAAATGGTGGGTCCCAATTCTAGTCCTCTAGGATAGTCAAGGAGGGCTAGATCCCAAGTACTAAGAGAAAAGAAAAGACCTCACCAAAAATGAGGTCAACATGGTGTTATTAAGGTATTATTGTGGTCTTATTTAGGTATTATTATGGTGTTATGTTGGTGGTTTTTTGTGTATTAATTCGGCGTGATTTAAGTGTTACTGAGGTGTTAGTTTGGTGTTAGTCTGGTGTTATTTGAATAATATAGTGGTGTTATTGATTTGCACTTCGTTTGATATCGAGTTGAAGGTTTATTTTGGCGTTATTAAGGTGTTATTTTAGAGTTATTAAGGTATTATTGTGGTCTTATTTAGTTAATATTATGGTGTTATTTCGGTTGTTTTCTGTGTATTAATTATGTATGATTTGGGTGTTACTGAGGTGTTACTGAGGTGTTAGTCTGGTGTTAGTCAGGTGTTATTTGAATAATACAGTGGCGTTATTGATGTGCACTTCGTTTTATATCGATTTAAATGTTTATATTGGCGTTATTAAGGTGTTATTTTAGCATTATTATGGTGCTATTAAGGTTTTATTGTTGTATTATTTAGGTATTATTATGGTTTTTTCTAGTGGTTTTCTGTTTTAATTCAGTATGATTTTGGTGTTATTGAGGTGTTAGTTTTGTGTTATTTAAATAATACAATTGTGTTATTGATGTGCACTTCATTTGATAACGTGCTGAAGATTTTCTTTGGTGTTATTGAGGTGTTATTTAAGCATTATTATGATATTATGTGCTTAACTCGTTTAACATAAACTTTTGAATGAAAGTACAATCACTAAAAAAGTTACCTAGATGAACCTTCTTGAGTGTCCTTCTTGCGCTCTTTGGGTACATTCTTCTTGTGCTTTTCGATCTCCATCATCATAGGCTCTTCGGTTTCCATCCCCGTAGGCTCTTATGTTCCCATTCTCGTAGGCTCTTCTGTTTCCATTCTCACAGGCTATTCGGTTTCCATCTACTTAAGCTCGTTGATAAAGAAAAAGTGCGAATTTATCTCCACCGGCGAACGACAACCCTAAACCCTAAGATATGACTCTTGTGCGATGGTTTTCCTTTCAGAACAACAATGGAAAACCCTAAAGTCGGATGGTGAATGGCGAAAGAGACGATGCTCGACACCCGTGCGGCGATTTTCCTTTCAATGCAATTATAAGACGTTTGGTATTCGGGGCGCATTTAATTTTTCGGAGGATTGGGCGAAATTCGGGCGGAAATGCATAGGAATTTTTTATTTTTTTGCATGGTGGGCCACCATTCTACTTAGCATTTATTTATTGGACACCGACCAAATAATTTGTCCACTAAATGTGGTTTGCTACATAAATCTTTTTTGTAAAAGTTATAAAATTATAGTAAAAGAATAAATTTTTATAAAAATTATTGACGGTGTCATAAAATTTTTTAAATGAATTAGGTATTGATTTTTTTAACAGCTATCACATTTTAATATAGAAAAATTTACATATGCAGCATACGGTTCATGTATGTACATTTAACACCTTTTTTTTTTTTTGTATTTACATTTATGATATTTTGGTGCTATGAATTGATGCGTGAAAAAGGTGTATTTCACATTTAAAAAAAATGATAAGAATATTAATTTTGATATGACATTAAAAATTTGAGTATTGAAGTTTGGATGTGAGATCTGTAAATACATAAGAATCTGTGCTATGCTGGTAAATGCCTTCTTTAATAAATTTAACTTAAAAATAAAAGGCTTATCATCATAAGAAAACAATAATTATCAGTAGCCAAAAAGTAATACTGAATATAGATCATAAAAAAGGTTTTTTTTTCGTTAACTTATATTTCATATCTCACATTGTTTATTAATTTGTTACAGAACAAATACAATTGAAGTGATCTAAAATGATAAAAATCTATAGTTCTTGTGAAATTTTTTCACACGTCTGCAACGAAATGGAACTACGCCTTCTCAAACAAAGCCTACACCTCTATGATGTGTCAATATTTTCCTTTTAAATAAAATTAAGAACACAGTTATACCATAGACAACAGTTTTTTAAGGGATAAAAAATATCAAATCTGCCCTAAATTTTATCGGAAAAAATCAAATTGATTTTTAAAAACTTTGGAAATTAAATCATGGCCATTCAATACGCATCAGATAGTCATAATAGGCATCTGCAGTATCCAATCATCATGGCAATGGACGATGATCCAAATCCGAACGCATATAATCTACTTAAATTATGAAAAAAGCCTGATAATTAAAATATTCTCAATAAGGCTAAAAATAAGCCAATGTAAATTCCTGTCTGTAAAATAAATCAATTAAAATTCCAGTATATAAAAGAATATATATTTGTATATATTTGTCATAATCCACATTTCGTGTCCAAAAACCAAGGCAGGGAAGCCAACATAGGCAGCTATTACATTATAAAAATGTGGAGTTGATAAAAAACAAAAAATGCTATTTCATCAGAATTCTGATAAGTTTTAATGTGGGAGAAGCTGGACATTTTCAGACTGGGAGATTCAGGCAGTGGCCTTCTAGAAAGGGCCGTTTCCTTCTGCTTCCTTCAAAGCACCAAGAAATAGATCCTTCAGATGGCTGTTTGATGCAGCCACTCTCCTTGACATGATGTCAAAATCCCCTCCATTCCTATTTGAAAGAGTCCCAAAATAAAAATTAAAATGAAAAGGGGGCATTTACATACCTACCACGCAATTCTTATGTATTTACATATATTTAACGCTTTAACTTTCATACTTACATTCATAATGCTCGAATCATTAACGTCGCATCAAAAATATCACTCCACTAACTTTCTAAATATCAAATGCACTTTTTATGCTTTGGTTTATAGCACCAAGGTGCTATAAATGTAAATATTAAACTTTAGGTTTTAGATATGTAAATCCATAACAACGCGTATATGACTATCGGCCACGTGTTTTTCTGGTGTAAATTGGACTTACGGGTCGAAAATGAGTCCTCCAGCTTCTTGAAGAATGATAGCCCCGCCAGCAACATCCCTATAAAAGCAAAATCTTACTGAGTCGCTTAACCCATAGGTACGTTAAGTTTCCGAACCAAATAAGATAAGGGCATTTATATACCAGCAAATTCTTACGTATTTACATATTCAACGCCCAAAAATTTTCATATTTATATCATTCAGATCTTTCATATTACATAAAAAATATCACTATTTTAACTTTGAGTATACCTTTTCATGCATAGGTAAGGTGACATGTATGTAAAAATTGAAAGTTTTAGATATGTGAATCCGTACGAATTAAGTGCTATGTATGTAAATCTTGCAAAAAATAATGAAGGTTGCAACATACCAAGGACCGCCAAACCCGAGTTCATAGAAGATGTCAATCCTACCACAAGCAACACTACAAAGGTTCAATGCACAGGAGCCATCCATCCTAAGGGATCTCACCTGTTAAATGATAAATTTATGAAGAACCATTTCACAAACTCAAATTATATTTTCTATAAATAGAGCTTTTGCGTGTTATCAACCTTAAAGAGGAGGCTGTTGATTCTGTTTGTTGTAGCATCAACAGTGGGCTTATCACGTGTTATTCCAACCTGCTCCAATATTTTCATTAGAATCACAAAATAACCTAAATTTAAAGGCTATTTCACTAAAAGTTTTAAATGATAAATAGTTTTCTGAATTGGACAAGATGCTTGATTATGAGCAGAATCAAAGATTTATTTAAGGCTTGATAGTGATGATCTTGTATTAAAATAAACCAACATAGATACAAATTCTTTTGAAAAAGGCTTAGTACTACTACTTGTGTAAGACACAGTTACGCTGAAGCAATATAATAATTATAAAATATTTGATAATGAAAACAATGATATGAATCTCTGGAACCAATACAAATTGGCCATAGATACCCCTTGTAATGAATGTAATTGTCATGATATCCTTAGAACATTAAGATTCTTCCTATAAGCTGTATGCTTTCATATGTTATAAAAAGTATTTATGCTCAAGTGCTTGTCTCACACTCTTGATGCCTACGCTCAGAGGATGAACACTTGTATAACACATTATTGATGTATAATTGACATGGGCAAAGCTGAAGTTTTTTGCGTTTTTTTGCAGTGCATCTAATACGATTCTATTAATGTATGAATTGTAATGACATACTTGTTACTGACATTTGTTTTAAAGAAGATTTGGTATGTAAGACCTCGAGTGATGAGTGGTTATTAGATCGGTGCTCTCTTTTTTAACTTATTTTACCTGCATTATTCAAGTTTTATTGGTTTACATATATACCCACTTATGATGTGATGTGACCTAAGATGTTCTGTGATGACGTTAGGTTCTAGGGCTTTCTAAATATGCAAGATAAAAATGAATGTAAAATGAACTTGCCTTAATTATGCTTTAAGTATATATGGTCGTTGGGCATTTGGTTCACCGTCCTGGCATATAGAGGCCCCGTTAGCAATAAACCATTTTCGATTCACATGATGCACAATCTAGTAAGTTTGCACAGACTTTATCCTAGGGGAGACATTTAAAATAAACACTGCACACATGTCCATATATTTCTTACCCTAGAATGTGCCTTTTCCCCTTCAAATTATTTTGCTTTATGGATCCACTTTATGTATATGATGAGATGGTTAGTGGGCATTCCTAAATTAGACAGTATATAAGTCCAGAATTATATGTTCTGTACTACAATGAGAATATAATTGAGCTTTTTTGGTCAGAAAATCAAGTTGAAAAATCCTATTTTTGATATTTTGTACTCAACATTGAGATGTCTGAGCTTGGTTGATTTCGCACCATCAAACTGTAAGCCACATTCTTCTCCTTTTGATATCTTCTCCATCACATGAAGATGTTCAGATTTTTGATCTCACGAGATCAAGTTGCAAATCCTATCTTTCATACGTATCATATCTTTCACATCCTCTTGATATATTCTCTATTATATTGAAAGGATATTTGAGCAATTAATCATATAAGATTGAGCTCTTGTTTTAGATAAATATGTTTTAGTAGTCTTTCTTTGTGTATATTCTCTACCACATATAGTAGATTCTTGAGCTTTTTTATCACATGACCTAGGAAGACTTGGGCTTATTGTATAAAAAATGATCTTAATTTATTAGAACTAAATGGAAATATGACACTAAATAGGATGCGACGGAGAAAAGGGATTCATGTAGCCGACCCCAAGTAGTGGGACAAAGGCTTTGTTGTTGTTGCAGTTAAGCTATACGTCATGTCTTCCATACCTTTTGTTTCTCCTATACTACATTAAGAAGAATTTTGGGCTTCTTGATCTCAGTCCCATTGAACTTTATAGTTTTTTGATCGAATTAAGGAGATATTTAAGCTTGCTGATCTCTTATGGTCAAAGCTACAAGTCTCATTGTAGGTATCACCTTCGTCACATGAAGAATGCACATTTTCTTCCTACCAATCCCTCCTAGAGTATACATAGGCTTGTCAGCTTTGGCATCTACAATCACATACGGTACCATATATCCAATCTGGGTTTCTCCCTTGCTCAAGAAAGAGTGTAATCATGTCTATCAGTCCTGGGCTTAGTCTACACACTTGGTCTATGAGAATCCTTGGATGAGATAGTCTATGATTGCAAGGTTCCTTAATTCACCACACGACAAAAAAAGACTAAGGGCATCAATGACCCCAAATGATGGCACCATGTAATCTTAACTAAGGCCATCATATCTTCTAATAGTCTTCATTTTCTAACACCCATTTCTTTATTTTTTTTTGGGCAACTGCCTCCATACATTATTGTAAGCCTCTCTTTTGCATCTGTTTCGGCGTCATTGTGTTTGTGTGTGTGGAGCCTGATAGCATGAAAACAAAACAACCCAAGGCATTCCAACGCCCCATAGGGGCGCCCCAGTGCTCAAGAGTGACACCTCAATGCCAATAGGGGTGCCTCGTGAACCAAGTACTAGAAAATCAAGAGCCCTGAATAAGCATAGTTGCGTTGCGGGATGATCATTTTTAGGTTTAAAAATAGAGCATTGGGAATTTCGGAGCTCGGGAAGGACGATCCATCGCCTAGAAGAACGACTCCAGACAGTGTGTGGAAAGATAGTACCTCGAAGAGGTTTCTATTCAGGATTTAAGTCCTTGACTTCTATACGAGGGAGGCATCTCTCGGCAGTGCGTGTAACAGTAGCAAGACAGAGCGACATGTGCAACGAGTTCTGCCTTCGATTTTCTACGATTTGCATGTGCGATCGAGAGAGGAGGAGTGTTTCCGAGTTCGAGACTTTAGAGAGGAACTCATTTTATAGTGGAATTCTGGTGTAATCCGTATATTTCTCTCATTTTATAGTGGAATTCTGGTGTAGTGTGACTCCATGATATTTTCTCATCCTTGAGTATTTTCACGTTAGATCTTATGTGCTTTTTTGAATTTCTACTGTGGTGCGCTTCTTATTCCGGATCTCTCAAATTGGCGTGTTTATTCGCAATGTGATTTGATTGAGAATCATTCAAATCTGGTTTCTCCGTCCTAACAAGTGGTATAAGAATGAGGTTTTCTGAAGATCTTTGATTTGAGTGGGAGAAATAACGGACAAAAGTACAAAGTGGAGAAGTTCAAAAAAACAAACTTTGCGTTCTGGAAAATGCAAGTTCAAGATTCATTATATAAAAAGAAATTGTATTTGCCATTAGAAGGAATCACCATAAGCCTAAATAAATAACTCTGGAAGAATGTAAAGTGATTAATCGAACAATATTAGGTTTGATCTATTTTTCACTTTATTCATATTTTGTTTTCAACATTGTTAATGAGAAAATTATAGTGGATCACATGGTAACACTAATAAAGATGTATGAGAAACCTTAAGCTTCAAATAAATTTTTTTCGATTAAGAGATTATTCAGCAAGAAAATGGTGGAAGGGAGTTTAGTATTTGAACATTTAAATAATTTCAACACTGTGACAAACCAATTGTATTCTGTGGGCATCAAGCTTGATGACAATGTTAGAGCATTATTAATTCTATCTTCATTGCTAGAAAGTTGGGGTGGTAAGGACCAGCGGTGAGTAATTGTTCAAGTAATATGAAGTTAAATTTTGATGACATCGTGGGGCTAGTGTTGAATAAAGAAGTTTGAAAGAAGGCGAGTGTTGAAACTTCAAATTCTTCTTTGGATGTTGAAAACACAGGAAGAAATCTAGATAGAAATACAATTAGAGACAGAGTCAAGTCCATAAGTGGACAATCCAAGTCAGAAAGTGAAAATGACAGAGGTGGCTGCTGAAACTACAAGAAGAAAGGTCATTTCAAGAAGACATGAAAAACTATGAAGAAGGCGAGTGGTGGAGGTCAAAGCAGAAATCCCTTTACAAATATATCAACAGGAAAAATCCAATGTGACTTCCTATTTTTATCCCAAGACAGTATTGAATCTTAAATAATAGATTCAGGTGTCTCTTTTCATAATTGTCCCAACGAAAAACAGTTTAAAAACTACACTTAACAATCTAGGGAAGATGTATTTGGTAGATAACAAGACATGCAGTATTATAGGAAATGGTGATGTTGATATCAGATTATCAAATGGAACAATCTATAAGCTTAATGAAGTTAAACATGTTCTAAGTTCGAAGAGAAATTTAATCTCTGAGCTAACTTATAAGATCATGTTACATGACTACTTTCACAGGTGATTCATGAAGAATGACCAGGTCAATCCTGGCTCGAGACAATATTGAAGACACTCTTCATCTAATCAATCAGATGGTACAAATGATTGATGTTGATGGAACAAAAGTTGATGCAAGCCTTTGGTATCGCGGACTTGACTGCATGAGTAAGAAATGTACGAAGTCTCTAATTTCTAAGAAATAAGCTTTAGAGTTTAAATCTATAAATCTAGATTTTTTTGTGAAAACTATATATGATAAACAAAAGAAAGTTTATTTCTTTAAAAGTGGGTCAATGGTGAGGTCTAAGAAGCTGGACTTAGTACATACTGATGTATGAGGTCCTACTCAAGTTCCGTTCATTGAAAGTTCTCACTATTTTGTCACTTTTATAAATGATCATACCAGAAAGGCATGAGTTTATTTTTAAAAGCATAAACTGATTTATCTGAAGCGTTTAAGAAGTGGAAGACCATATTAATAAATGAGACAGGCTTGAAGTTGAAATACGCAAATCAGATAATGATGACGAGTATCATGACTAGTAGTTCAAGAATTATTATGCTTGAGAAGAGACCAGACATAAGTTAATGATTCCAAAGACACCACAGCAGAATAGTGTGGCTGAGTGCATGAATAGAACAATCATAGAGCGTGCTAGGAGTATAGGGTTGCATGCAGGCTTGGCAAAACAGTTATAGGTAGAAGTAATGAACAATGCAGTTTATCTCATAAATCATGATTCGTCTGTACCTTTGAATGAAAGCTTACCCGAAGAAGCCTGGAGTGACATGGAGGTAAATCTATCTCACCTAAAGATATTTGGTTGTTCAACATATGTTCATGTTAATGCAAGATATAGAAGCAAACTTAACTCAAAATCTGTCAAGTGCGTTTTCATTGGATATGACTTAGATGAATTTGGGTACAAATTCTATGACTATCAAAATCAAATGTTTTATCAAGAGCAGGGATATGATAAAATGAAATAGAGATGTACAAGGACAAGAACAGAACGCAGGATTGTCCATCGACTACTTTTGAAGAGTCATCCAAATATGTTGAGATAGAAAACAACGGTGATCAAGAATATGGAGAAAAGAGATGTGCTCAATCAGATGAAACACGCGAACTTCCTCAGCACCTGCAACTGAAGCCAAGTCCAACATAGTGACAGGACCAATACAGAAGGCTTCTCTTTTATTATAATATATTATGCTAACTGATAGTGGTGAAGAAAAGTACTATAAAGAGAACATTCAAGTTGAAGGTTCAAAGGAGTGAGAGTTGGCATAGATGATGAGATGCAGTCATCGATCTCAAATCAGATTTGGAATTTGGTAGAATTACCATTATGACAAAAGATCATTGCACAACAAGTGGGTCTACAAGTTGAAAAAAGATTCAGATGGTAACAGAAGATATACCGCAACACTTGTTGTGAAGGATTTCAGAAGAAGAAAGGAGTGAACTATAACAAAATATTTCTCATGAATTGAAGATGACAGCTATCAGAGTTGTGTTGATTTCGATAATAGAGGAAGATCTTATATTTGGAGCATATATATATAAATATAGCCTTCATACATTGTAATATGGAAGAGACAATATATGGTGTAATTGCAAGGTTATGAGATTCCAAGAAAAAAAAAAACATGGTCTGCAAGTTGAAGAAGAGCCATCATGATTTGATGCAAGCACTAAGACGGTGATATATAAGGTTTGACAAATTCATGTCAGAGAGTGATTATAAGAAGTGTCAGGCACACCACCATTATTTCATAAAAAATTTAATAATTGTTATATTTGACTTGTTTTATATGTGGATGACATGCTGATTACTAGAATATATATGCAGATGATTAGGGACTTGAATGAGCAATTATCAAGGGGGTTTGAAATGAAAGATTTGGATCCAACTATGAAGATACTCGGCATGAGAATCAACTGGAAAATAAGTATAGATATAATGGATTTATCTCATGCAGAGCACGTTGAGCAGGTTCTACACATGTTCAATATGAATGAGTCAAAACTTGTGTGGACCCACTTAGGTAGTCCCTTCAAGCTATATAAGGAACTATCATATAAGTCTAAAGTTGAGAAAGCAAAGGTAGGAAGAAACTCCTATGCTTCAGTTGTTGGAAAGTTGATACACGTGATGATATTTGTAAGACCATATATTGAACATATAGTGGAAGTGACCAACTGATAAATGGGTAATCTAGGCAAACATCATTGGGAGGTGGTGAAGTGGATTGCCAGATACTTGGGGGGAACAATCAACAAAGTACTTCATTTTGGAAATACAAGGATTGATCTATAGAGATATGTAGATTCATATATGACAAATGATATAGATGACAAAAGAAGTACAACATAATATACTATCACTTCGGAAAGCACAACAGTAAGTTGGGTTTTCACGCTGCTGAAGATTGTTGTAGTTTCAACTACAGAAATCGAATACATTGCGATCACTGAGGCTAGCAAGAAGATTATTGATTGCAAAGCTTTATGACAGAACTAGGCAAGCAATAAGGGATTTAAAAATTTCATAGTAATAATATGAGTGTCATTCATCTATCTAAGAATTTAGCTCTTCATGACAAGACAAAGCATATTCAGCTGAAGTATCATTTTATTCATTCACTTCTAAAAGTTGTATAGCTATCCTTGGAGAAGATACAAAGTTCAGAATCATGGAGATGCGTTGACTAAAGTGGCAATTATTAAGAAATTAAAGTTATGCTTGGCTTCTGTGGAAGTATAAGAAGGTTGAGATCAAAGGTGAGCGGCACTACAAAACTATAAATATGATACATATATGGATGTGCAGTTTTGGAGGAGAGGAATTGGTTGCAATTCGTCTAAAGTGGAAGATTTTTAGTGTGTGTGGAGCTTGATATCACAACACTAGCAACCCCTATAGCATTCCAACGCCCCTATGGTCACCCCAGTGCCTAGAGGGGCATCCCGTCATACATAAGGGTGACCAAACACCCAAGAGTGGCGCCCCGATGAAAATAGGGGCGCCTAGGCGTCCAGTGAACCGAGCAATAGAAAATTCAAAGCCCTTAATGGGCACAACTGTCTCGTGATGGTCGTTTCCAGGTTCGGAAACAGAGCAGTCAAATTTTAGCGCTCAGGAAAGGCGATACAATGCCCAGAAGAACGACTCCAAATAGAGCGCGTGGAAAGGCAATGCCCAGAAGTGGCACTCCTGCGCTACAATCACTTTCTTTTCCAATCAGGATTTAAGTCCTAAACTTCTATACGAGGAAGGCATCTCTCGACAGTGCGTAATAGAAGTGTGACATAGTGAGCGGTGCTGCAAGTTTTGTGTTGGATTTCTATGATTTGCTGTAGTGCGATCGAGAGAGGAGTGTTCCTGAGTCTCAGCCTTAAATAGAGGAACTCTAAGTGTGGTGTAATTTGTACATTTCTCCTTACTTCATAGGAAAATTTTGGTATGGTCTGGCTCTGTGGTTTTTCCTATTTCAGATTTTTTCACATTAAATCTTGTGTACTTTTCTGGATTTCTTGTGTTGTGCACTTCTGCTCAATTTTTTATTCTCGTTCTCTCGAATTAGTTTGTTTTTACGCGGTGTTTTGTGAATCGATCGAATTTGATTTCTCTATCCTAACACTTTGAACCTATCCACCTTGGTTCTTAGGTAATATTATACCTTATCTTCCATATAGGGCCTATTTGGCTTTGATGAGACTAGGCCTACCTAGACTTAATCCAAACCTAAATATAAGTATTGATTTTTTACCTTGGATATGCTTGAAATATAGTTAACCTTAAGATTTGCTCCTTCAGAAAATCTCGACCTCAAAGTTAAAATAAAACTTTTCTGGAATCACATTCATTTGTGATAGATGTTGTTGATATGCATATAACAGTAGATCACATGGGCCAACCCAATATTTAGGAAATCGTGGGTCCATTTCTACATTTGAGGGGGAGAAATTATTTTTCCTTAATTATCCATTATTGTAATTATTTACGTTTTTCCTTCTAAATTCCACATCGTATCAGAAACTGGAAGAAAAACCTAGCCCTCCTTTCATCGTTAGAGTCTCTCCCTGAAGTCGTTAGTCTCTGCAAGCCCTCTGCCAGATTCGCTCCTTCCCTAGCCTCAGGTGACCCAACCACTTACCAGGCTTCAATCATTCGTGAGAGAAATCCCAAATTGCATTATTTCGGTCTAGTGGAAATCCTAATCGAGCAAGGACTTTCTCTCCCTTCTCTCTTTAGTGGAAATCCCACCTCGCACGACAATTCTACCTCTGACATCAGATGCTTCATCTCTCTTGTGAAAATCTCGTTTCTCTCTCTAGTGCAAAAATTGTGTCGATGATAAACAACTTATTTGAAGCTCCAAGGAAGATCATGCGTCAACGACAGACATTCCCTGTTGTAGCCCCTTCATAGAGACACCATCTCATGACTAATACAGCATGAAAGTTGCATCTTTCTCTTCAAAAGTTACTTCTGAACCTAAACCTAGGATTTTTGGTTTTGCAACATCTAAAATCGCTTCCTACATTACCAATCATAAATTACATGTCAACAATTTATTCAAAATCATCTCACCGAAAAAAATCTTGCACCAAATATTACTGATCATAAACATCGGACATGAAAGATTGAAGATCATACATGGTCATGTCATAGCTTATCAACTTCATAACGATGAAATTGAAGAAAACTTTCTTATGTATTAAAATGACAAAAGAAATATAAGATGCCATAAGGGAAACCTATTCAAGTGTTGAAAACACTTCTGAATTGTTTAACATTGAAATTATATTACATGACCTATGGCAAGGTGAGTTGAATCTTACTCAATAATTCAATACTCTTCAAATATTCGCTCCAACAAAATATATATGAAACATATATATGGAGTTGCTCGCATGACTTTGCTCTTTACAAAACCATTGTTGAACAAAAGAGAAACCTTCAAGTTCCTTCTAGGACTTAGCAAAGAACTAGATGAAGTCAAACGAATAATCATGGGGACCAATCCTCTTCCCTTAATTTGTGAAGCCTTCTACCAGCCTTCTAGCACATCAATGTAGTATTTCATCTACTATTGTTGCTCTCAACATGAAGAATAGCCTTGGATGGTAGACTCCGAAGCATCTGATCACAAGACAAATGCTATCACTGTTTTTTCAATCCTTCCATTCTTACAAACACTATGTTGTAGTTAAAACCGCAAATGTCTCCCTTTCATTTGTGGAAGGAAGAGGAAGTGTGAAACTCGCAAAGAATTTTATTCTTCAATCTGTGCTTTAAGTTCATAAACTTAATTACACCATGTAGCTCTCTAAATGTTTCCAGGACAATATTATGAGCCTTCTACTAGCACGTCAATGTAGTATTTTATCTACTCTTGTTGCTCTCAACAGGAAGAATCAACCTTGGATAGTAGACTCTGAAGCATCTGATCACAAGACAAATGCAATCAATGTCTTTTCAATCCTTCCATTCTTTCAAACACTATGTTGTAGTTAAAACCGCAAATGTCTCCCTCTCATTTGTGGAAAGAAGAGGAACTGTAACTGGCAAAGAATCTTATTCTACAATATGTGCTTTAAGTTCATAAACTTAACAACAATTTATCTCCTATCAGTAAACTTACTCATGATAAGAATTGTGCTATTAAATTCAACCATAATTTGTTTGAATTTTAAGTGATGGGTTGGGGAAGGCGATTGATACTACTAACTTGTATCATGAACTTTATCTACTCATTAGGACTCTCACTTCAAAAGGATCGTTCCATCATTCATAATCATTTAAGTCAAGTCTTGAATTTGAGTTTATATCTCATGAGAGTCAAATTATGGTATGATATTTGCTTAATGAGAGTTTATTTCTTTCGTTCTTATCATGATGACTTGAATTTCCTCCAATTGTATTAAGGTTAATCTGAGTTGGATATATTTGTTATTTGCTTCATGAGAAAAGAGATTTATTCCTCTATAAAAGTTCCTCCTAAATTCCAAAGATGTCAGTTTGCCTTCCATTGTCCCTACAAGTTTATAAGAGTAGATTGATCATGTTAAGCTCAATCTTATATTGTAATGCCACATATATATTTTGAAGCTCATAACGTTCAGACTCAAAACTTTCAAAGAATTAAGAAATAAAAAGAAAATATTAAGGAGTTCAAACAAACATTTATCAAGCTGCAATGTGATCTATGAAAATTAACACAATAACGATTAAACGGAGAACATTTTAAATGGGGATATTAGTAAAGGCAATCATGTTTGATGTTTTGGCCGACATAGTTAAAAAGATAGAATAAGTTAAAAAATTTTGTAGCAACCGCAATGCTATTTAAGCAAACACACAATGTCCTTAGAGAAGTATTTTATCATAGCCATTGCAAACTCTTCAAAATAACATAGCCGTGGTCCAACACAATGGTAAAAATCCTTTGATAATTAGCTCTTTTAACTAAAAAAAGACTTTTTATCGTGGGCTAAATAATATGATTAAGTTAAAATCCTTTAGCCCAAAACAAACAGCTCTATATAGAAATTGTGGGAGTTAACTCAAGTCGCCCTGTATAAAATCTAAATCCCCTAATTCCACAATCCCAAAATCTCAAAAGGTTAACTTCAACCATCGCCGACAAAGATGATTAATTGGTGACATGAAAAAATTTTATCTAAGGAATTTCACAATGTCATATTGTGATTTTTGTACTATGTCGTGATTTCAAAATAAAAAATGACTCGATCAAAAATATTTATAAAAAAATCTTGATTATCTCTTCATTGTAAACTTTCTTTTCAAACAACAAAAAGAATCTCCTTTAAATTTGAATGATTTCAAACTTGATGGGATAAAAAGCAAATATAAAGAAATATCCTACTCCCCAAAGTTAAGCTAGATGAATAGGTTTGTTTAGGATTTTCTTGGTTAGATTCTCCAAAATTTTCTAAAGCAATTTAAGCTACTTCGTTAAGGACCAAACCATCTTCTTTATGAACCTCCTTTAATGATCAATTGATTCAAGAAGAACTTCGCAGTGCTACTATCCTTATGTCCATAGCATTGGTAATCTTCTTTTGTGTTGATTGATCATCATCATTTGCATAATGTTTACTTAATAATCAATACAAAAGACGGAGGATTTTTCAGACTTCTACTAACTCAATGTCAATTAATAGGATCAAGTTAATCACCCTATATAAAATCTGAATCCCTTGATTCCACAATCCCAAAATCTCAAAGGTTAAATTTAAACTATTCTCAACAGTTGACTTAGGAAGAACTTGGCAGTATTACCATCCTCATGTCCATAGCTTTGGTAAATCTTCTTCTAAGTTGGCTGATCATCATCATTAGCATATTATTTACTTAATATCCAGTAAAAAAGGTCGATTTTTCGGACTTTTGCTAGTTCAATGTCAAAAAGAAAGGTATTATGAATACTATTTCACCCGTTATGACAGAAAAATCTTTTTTCGGAAGGGTGGTACTCAGATAGGAAAGTAAGGAAAAGGCCCTTGCAAGAAAGAAAGAAAAAAAAATAAACTAACAAAAGAAAAATGTCAAACAAAGAAGGCCTAAGCTAGCACCAAGCAATTGATGCTTTTCCAATTTTGTACGTGCTAAATGGTCGTGAAATTATAATATAACCCTCAGAAGCTAAAACTAACAGGCCAAATTAACAAGAACAAGGCCTATCTTGAAATATAAGATTCATGCAATATAAAATAATGCCGTATAAAAATAAAAGAGATAACTGAAAACACTGTAATATCAAAATATAAGATTAACACAACATGAAACCAATCTAGAATGAGATATTTCTTTAGCATCTTATAACTTGAAAAGTTAATGAAAGGACTGATGTTAAACAAAAACAAGTCCAAACTTCTTTTTCAACATTTTATTTCTCTTTTAAATTTTTTTCTAGAGATAACAAGGTATATTGAGTGCATGGAGGTCCCACTAGTGCAAGATCTGGAAAGGGTTTGATTTACCTAAATTTAAATATGTCGAAAAGCTTTTCCATTAGTTAAACTTAGGACCTACATAATAATCTAGTTATGCACATTTCTAAATGTTTCTAGGGAAACCAATCAAAAATAAAATAGAAAGAGGTCAATGTCAAAGCTTTTAATATTGAATTCCATCAAAAGTCTTTTCATTAAAAAAAATAAAGTGAATAAGGTTTGACAATTGTTATAAAAAAGATTTAGATATTTCATTTACATAAATGTAATAGTTATCCAATCACAAAGATGATCAACCAACCTCAGTTACAAGAAGGGACTTCAATAACTCAGTTTGAGATGATGCTGCAAACATTCAAATAGCATAAGAATTCGATTTGTACCACAACAAACAAATTAAAATCAAAGATAATTATTCCTTTAAAAAATATATAAAAGTATCAGTACCTTTTATGGGATTACCGTTGAGGAAAGCACCTTGTCCACAAATACCAGTAAAAAGCTAAACATAAAAAGAAAATGAAGGATCAATTAGAAAACTTTTCAAATAAGAACATTGTTGTGAAATCATGTCACAAAATGCGCCGATATCGAAGACAAATCAATTTTTTGACTAGCGGTGGAAAACTTTTCAGCTTGATTCTTCATATTGTTACACATTGATGAAAGAACATCTCTGGATTCCATTCATAGTATATTTTAGGGATAGAAAATGGAGTTCTATGCAATTACAAGAGACACAGATAGGAAAATTTAGAGGTTTTATGCAATGCAAATGACACAAAAAGGGAAATACCTTGGACAGTTAAAGGCAGATTTTATGCAATTACAACACCATAATATGGATCAATGCAAGGTGACAAAAACATATTAACAACAAAGATCAACATGCCATAATGTGAATGTTAAGATAAATATATGATAAACATATGTTAACTGATTATATTAGAGAGACAAGGATGTAGAACTGAATGAATTCAAGGTAATGGAAAATAGATTAGATGACTTTGGCATATACAATAGAGAAGGTGAGATGCACTGATAAGGTGCGTAAATAGAAGAGATACAAATTTAAAAAGCAAGTCTCACATAAATAGGATAATGCTAATGATGACGATGACAACGAAAATGTGCATGCTAGAAATTGCACTATTGTTGTTTCTTTTAGTGAAAATGTGCATTATGCCCATTCACCTCTGTGCTTTGCAAAAAATTGAATGGAGAAGGTAAAGTTAAAGTTAAGAGGAGAGTTTAATGAACCTCACTGAATCTTAAAGTATATATCAAGTCTTTAAAATTACAAGAAAAGTGTCAAATAGTCCCCGACTCTTTGGAGGGGGTCATTTTAGTCCCAAAGTCTACAAAAGTGCAAGTTAGTCCCAAAATACTTCTAAGGAAAGCTAACATAGCAGTGTGGACTATTCAACTGATATTAAAAGAGTATGGGAATTATTTTGGCATTTGATAAACTCACTGACTCGGAATAAATTGGCTCCATGTAAATAGTGAAAAGACTATTTTGGTTATCTACTCTTAAAATTACTGATAAATTTCATCCAGTGCAAAATATAATTAAATGATAAAAGTTCATAAGCTCACCTCATCAATTATCGGATTGTATACAACTCCCACAATAGGGACCTTATTAATAGTGAGGCCAATAGAGACACAAACAAAAGGGAACCTGCAAAAGATTTGGTTATCATCTATTCCCAAGAAGTACGGATGGTGAAGAGCATATATCTTTTCAAAGGAGATACCCATGAACAAAATTTGTAGTTCCATCAAGTGGATCCACAATCCATGTCGGATCATCAGTTAACTCAGAAGTACCCAAAACAGCGGAGGTCTCTTCCCCAATAAACTACAAACAAAGATTGACATAAAGATGAAAAGATTCACAGCCCGAAGAAGTCCAATGATCTTTTCAGATTAATAACATACAAGGCAAATACTCACTTTATGGGTAGGGAAATGCTTCTTGATGTGACTGAAAATAAGTTCTTCACATTCTTTGTCAGTTTCTGTCACTAAATCCACCTGCGTTTCCATCAGTTTCTCCCATGAACAACGCCAATTTCAAATTTTAAAGCATCAGCAAATCAAGGAACAAGTATTAAAAAAACAATGCGATCTAAGAGGTTGTCATTGTTTGAATTAACGGATACTATAATACCTTTCTAATAATCTAGCTAGAATAGAAGGATTGGGTTGGTGTAAACTTTGATTTTTAAACCTTAAGTGGCAAAAATATGAGGAAGGGGCAGAGAAGAATGAAAACCAACCAGTCCTTTGTGCTCCACATGCTTGGTCTGGTAAAATCCTCTGCGAATGACCTGAGGGATCACCGATATAAAAGGAAAACTTTTTATGGTAAAACTTGTTCGAACAGAAGAAAGACGGAGAATCAGCATATAAATAATAGTTAAAGTCTGAGCTCTTATTACCTCCCCGGCGTTCTTGGCGGCATCCACGGCGACATCAAGGAACCCAGCAAGCGTGTCTAGAGAGGACATCGACGACATTGAATACAGCAATAAAGGAGATGCAATACGATGAATTGATTGATGAAAAGAGTGTTTTCGAGGAAGAAGAAAATCAAAAGCGAATGCAGAGTAGAGATTTGAAGCATACATTTATCAGCCATATTTCCCTGGCCGTCAAAATTTAATCTTGCGATGAGGAAGGAGGGCTGGTGATGCCCCCCCGCTTTCTGTTCCTTGTGCCGCCCTTCGCTCGGTGGAATTTATCTTGGAAATTGAAATTTTAAGGACCAAAAACAAAGGGCCCGAAATAAGTGTAACCGGTTTTTGCTTCCACGCCCTCGCACTTTTTTTTTTCCTTAATGAATGGCTTTGAAAGTTTTTAGGTAATAATTGTTAGATGATGATAGTTGTATAATGATGATGAAGATTAGACAATGTTGATTGAATAATGATGGTCAATCAACAGTGATCAGATGATAATGCTTTTGGTAGACATACAAAAATAGGTGGAAAATGTTAATGGATGGCAGCAGTTGATCGTGGTCGTTGATTTTGGATGTTAGTTCGATCTTTAGAGTCATTCAATCTCTAAATTAAAGAATCTATAAGCTCTTTGCAAACTCATGTCGAGAATCTCTCTCATGAGGAGAATGATAGTTTGTTATAGTTTTTTAAAGGTGACATTTGATAAATCTAGTCAAAATCTCAAAATAGTCTATCGAATGACTTAGATTAATTCTTTTAATCATAAATTGATTTTTGTATTTAAGCGACTCTATAACTTCATAATTGAGTAATTTTAGGTATGTTGAATTCCTCTAATTGAGATGCTTAATTTGAATACAAGTGTAAGAATTAATGATCCTTCAATTAAAGTCTAGAAATTTTCAAGCACACTTCGTGCTGGATTTGGGCCTATTCAGATTCATATTGGCTCATCTTTGATATCAATGGGTTTATTTCGCCAAGCATTTGTTTTAATTATAATTTGTCAAAATCTTAGTTCATATGTTTTTGAATTTGGCTCTGCGAGTCATTTTATTCAAACAAAATCGAAATTTGTACGTGAAGAACAAATGAATTTTTTAGTGACATAATAGCATCAACACACACACACAAATGAACCTAAAATAATTATTGGGTGGAATACGAGTTTTCCCACATTCTTAAAGATTTTTGAGGATGTCGAAGGTAGCCATCGAGGTAATTATGTCATTAAAATCACATAAAAATCTAAAATTTTGAAGGACATTTAGGTAGCTTCAAAATAAACAAAAATGCTTGCTTTTTAATAACTTGTATAAGACGAATTTATAATATAATTGAGAAATTTAATAGGAACTTATTTTTTCTTTACATATATACCACTCAATTCCTACTTGTTAAAATATCAAATATCTAAACTTTAATTTTTACATATAAGCCATCTTATATATGTATTTTATTTATAAAATATTAATATTTCTTTATGAGATATGACAGATTTAGGTAATATAAATATAAAGGTAAAGTAAAATTTTGCGGTCATATAAGTAAATAGCAAAGAATTGAGTGGTATGTATATAAATGCCTTGACATAAATTATGCAAAACATTTATTTTGCCAAGACCACGCATTTCAATGGGGATGTATACGGATATTAGCATATACTTGAAGCATATTCCCAACATCGAATATTCGAATTACATTGAGATTCGCTGGGATGCCACGCAGCCAGTGGACCCATTTCCGAATCCAAAGTCCAAAAGATAAATGCTCTTACATATATATATATGTATGTATATATATATGTATGTATATATATATGTATGTATGTAGGTATATATATATCTATATATATAGGTATGTATATATCTATATATATAGGTGTGTATATATGTATATATATAGGTGTGTATATATGTATATATATGTGTGTATATATTATCTCTCTCTCTCTCTCTCTCTCTCTCTCTCTCTCTCTCTCTCTCTCTCTCTCTCTCTCTCTCTGTGTGTGTGTGTGTGTATAAATGTGTGTGTGTGTGTGTGTGTGTGTGTGTGTGTATTTATGTGTCACATACCTTAGTCTGATGGTGGCGGGGTCACTGTAAGTCCTCTCAGGTCTGGGGTTCGATCCGACAGTGGAGCTAGAATTGACATGAAAAATTGATATTTGGTGGGATCTCGAACTATAGGCACATGACGCGACTCTTATCATAGGTTCAGAATGCGCGTGAAAAATTGATATTCGAGCTCTCGTCAGAATATCGATTTCCTTTAAGAAAAAAATAATAATAAAGAAATATATATATAAATATATATATATATATATGTATATATATATATATATATATGTATATATATATATATATATGTATCTATTTATATATGTGTATCTATCTATCTGTATCTATTTATATATATGTATCTATCTATCTGTATCTATTTGCATCTATCTATATATCTATATATGTATATGTATATATATGTGTATCTATCTATGTGTACATGTATATATATATATAATGTAACTTTCTTTTATGATTATTTGTATTACATTCTATTGTTGAAATTTTTATTAACATATCACAGCAACTAAATGATGTTAAGATGCAAGAATAGTTAATTTACTGTTTAAAAAAATAAAACTGAGTTTCTATAAAATTTATATAGATTAATTATTTGAAAAAAAAAATTGGTTTAAATACTGAAGCAACTCTTTATGCTAATGTATATTCAAAAATGATTTACACGGATCTTGTAATGCTCCAACAATCAAAATTAGACGAACTGAAATACCTTTTGCTCTTCTTTTTAAAGCGAGACTAAATATTATGTTAGCATATTATATTATAATAAAATATCAAATATCAAAACTTTAATTTTTACATATAAGTCATCTTATATATGTATTTTACTTTTAAAATAGTGATATATTTTTTTTATGTTATGTAATATAAATATAAAAGTAAAGTAAATTTAGCTCTCATGTATGTAAATACCGGAGAATTGAGAGCTATGTATATAAACGCCCTATCATAATTCATGTAAAACATTTATTTTGCTAAAACCACAGATGTCAATGTGGTGTATACGGATATAAGCACGTACTTGAAGCATATTCCCTTCATCGATTATTCGAATTAGAATGATATTCGCGGGGATGCCACGCAGTCAGTGTACCCTTTTCCGCATTCCAAAATCCCAAAAATAAATGATCTTATTAATATAATTATTTGTAACGCATTCTATTGTTGAAAATATTATTAATATATCACAGCGACAAAATGATGTTAATATGCAAGAATATTTTATTTAATTTTTTTTTAAAAAATAATATGTTTCAATGAAATTTTTATAGACTAATTTTTTTTTTAAATTGGTTTAATTGCAACTCTTTATGTTATTATATACTCAAAAATGATCTACACGGATGTCAAGATGATTCAGTAATTGAAATAAGACGAACTATAATGCTCTTTGCTCTTCTCATTAAACGGAGACTAAATATATAATTTTTTATATTTTACCCCTCTTATCTTCTGTAGATAGGAGAGCTATGTAATGTAAGAGGGACTTTTTGGCTCTCCCCACTTGTAACATCTATGTTTTGTTGAATGAAATAGGTCAACGAACCCCTGAACGCCCTGATTCACCCCCAAGAGGGCAAGTCTTCCTCTATCCCCATCTCTCTTGCTTCCTCACAAATCTCATTTCTTCGGTTCCAAAAGCTCTATCCTTTGGGCATGATCCACCAAACATATTTGGATTCGATATCCTTTTAGATGTGGTGAGTGTGAATCGTGCCATCAAAATGTATACGAGCGACGCTGACATTACTTAAAAAAGAGCAAACGGACATCAGTGAAGTCACACTACTTATTCTCTTGTTGATCTGCTCCCCACTTGCCTTATGCCTTCCTAACATGCAAGAAATTTGCACCAACAGCCTCCCGGCCGTTTTCCTTACTGCCCAAGTGGGGATCTGCACCTACCTTCTCATTACCAATTTCCTCTCCGATCGATTTCTTTTATTGATTTTGTTGCTTTGCCAATCGGCTTTCTCTCCTCGAACATCCCCACAGAATAATCCTTGCTGCATCATGCCTCCTCGCTATGCCGGTCAGCCGTTCCCCTTGCTACGTCGCCGACCGGCCATTATTCCATCGACTAAACCACCAACACCTCAGCCCCTGTCGCAAGCAGAATCTCACCCCACCGGCCGGCCATTACTTCAGCGATCAGACGATTTCTGATGATCGTCTTCCAGACGTGAGGACCACCTTTTTCGTCGTGTGTGGGATTTGAGGATGGACCACAAGTACCAGACACATGTGCCAGCCGATCCGACATCGAACAACCTCTCACGAGAAGACTGCTAGCCTGCTCTTTTCCTTCTGTGGAGCGCAAGGTTTAAACAGGCCAAAGGTCGGCTGCCTGCCGGCCAACTGCCGATTAGCTGACGGTCGGTTGCCCCTTCCCACCAAAACCTTGCTTCCTCTGCTTTGCCTAAGAAAAATGCATAAACCATCCACTTCTCTTCCACAGCTACACTGCTTTCTCGAACAATGAAGAAAGGCTTCAAGGAAGCTTTTTTAGTATTTATGAGCTTTATCCTGATATCTGTAAAGGATTGGATGGCATCTCCTACTTCTTTGTGGTGTGGGAAAAGGAATTTTGTAGTAGTGAGGATGAAGGGGGGAAGTTTCATCACTATCTCAGGACGTCGAATAGGAATCCTTGGCTCATGCTTTACTTTAGGAATGATACAACGAAGGGCCACTCTACTAGGTGTCACTATCCTTGTTGTAGGATGACCAAGATTACATTTAAATATATATCCGCTAGCGTCAGTCAACTACATTCATCATTAGCAAGGATGATTATAACTCCTTGCAAAGGTTTGTTGGTTCAATGAATTCGACAACGAGGAAGGGATGGATGGAGGCAGACACCATTAGAAGCACTGATGAACACAGTCTAGTCTTAAAAAATCTTTACTTAGGAATCTCATCGTCATTGCCCGACAACAGAGCCAATTTGTATGGCCTCGGTGGGCACACCAAATGCATCATTTTAGCTTGTTTTGGGCGAGACACAGACGATGTGGAATGCCGACATCACGAACATGAATCTAAATGTGAACATCCATGAGTTGCATCCGTTCTACATGGATGTGAGATCGCCGAGGGGGCGGCTCATGGCGTCTTGTTTCTTAATAGCAACGAGATGGATGCAGTTTATGGTTGGAATTATATTACTTACAAAGTGATTGGTTGAGTTTCAGTTTTCTGCTTCATTACCGAACAGACGCTGTTGACCTCATTTTTGATGAGGTCTTTTCTCTTCTCTCTCCTTAGTACTTAGGATCTAGCCTTAGGCTTTCTCCTTGACTATCTTAGAGGACTAGAAATGGGACCCATCACTTAGAAATTCAAACACTTCCCGGCTCTCTTTAAACCCCACAAGTTTGATTGCAAACCCCTAAGCCACTTGGAGGGTTAAGATCAAATGTGGAGGTTTAAAGGATGAGCTTCTATATGACTCTTTGGCCTTAGGATTACCCTTGATGGTCTGGTCCTGGTGAGGGTTGACTTGCACACACCTCACTCCCACACACACATTCCAAACCCTAAAACTACCTTTAACCAATTTGACTCCCTGACTCATGTAGGTAATTCAAATGAATGGACCTCAACCCCTAAACCCCTGGTTAAGAGGGTTAGGAACAACATATTGAGTGCCAAAGATGAGTCCTCTCATGGCTCTTGTGAGCTTAATATGGCTTCATGGCTCAACCAAAATGATTTCATTTCACTCACACTTGATCAACCTTCATTTTTCCAAAATTTCAATTTTTGACCCCCGAGACCCTAAACCCACCAAGCCTACCAAATGCCCTTGAAATTGCCCAAAAATTTACAAAATTGCTTAAATTATCCAAAATTCATCAAAACCAATCTTAAACATTTCCCCCCACTCAAATTGATCATCCATGACCAAAAACACCAAAGTTTCCAAAAATATCCGCCAATACCCTCCAAATACCCAAAATACCCTTTTAACCCAAAAATTCCAAAAATTCAGGAAATTCCCAAAAAATTCTAGAAAATCCCAAATATTCCCAATTTCATTTTGTTCAACTACACTATAAGCCAATTTTGTCAATTTAGCCCACTTTTACTAAAACCCCCAATTTGACCTATTTTTAACCTAAGTGGACCCAATGTCCCACCAAACCAACCCAATTGACCTCAATTTTGATCCAATTCAATTATAAACTTCGATTAAATATCCCCAATATCAATTTAGACCAAACCGAAACCCAATTTCATCAACATGTGGATCCAATTTCAATTTGAAGCTTAAAGCCCAATTTTGGCCCATGACCTAAACTTAGCCCAAACCAACCCAACTCAACTCCAATTAACCCCAAATCTTTTCCCAAACCTTCCTAACATCCCCAAAAACAAAAAAATAACATGATTTGCCCCAAATTTGAAACCAAACTCTACCCAAACCTAACCCAAACCAAAAATCCCCAATTTGGTCTAAATCCATCATGAACCCAAATGAGCCCAAATCCCAAAATCAAAGCCCAACCAAAGTTGAAAACTCTTTTTCACACCCCCATAAACATTTTTCAACATTAATTTTACATCAAACCCAACCTTGACCCAAGTTAGCCCAATTTGACCCACTTTGGCCTCATTATCAAAAAGCCTAAATTGAACCCAATTCAACTCAAAATCACCCCAAACTTGTTCCAAATTACTCATGGCACATTCTTAAACTAAACCCAACATTTATTTGACACAATCACTCACCAATTTTCATCCATCAATTTATTTCAAAACCTAAAAGCCCACTTCCTTAAACTATTTTAAAAGCCCATCCAAAATGATTTCAAAAAGCCCAAAATTGGCTCTAAAGCCCACATGAAGTTTCTTCTCATCATACCTTTAATTGATATTATCCCTAAGTTCTAAATCAATCATCAAATAAATCCAAATCAAGCCTCATGCCAATTTCTCCTAAATCCATCAAAAATGCCAAAACCCATTTCTATGAAAGTAAGCCAACCTTTTCCCAAGCCATGAGCAAGCCAAATGAAGCCATTCACAAGCCATATGAAGCCATGAGAGCTTTGCCACCTCACCAAGCCATTAATGGCAAGAAGAGGGGGCTCTTTCTTAAACCTTCATTAAGCATTTTAACCTCATCCATGCTACACTCTAAACTAAAATTAGCCACATCACCATGGATAGGGACCTCACCACCTTCTCATGGCTGACCCAACTGATTTCTTTCAGCCCAAAATCTGGCTTTGGTGGGTGCACCAAACCTAAATGCATGAGTTGACCAAAATGAGCCCAAAATGAGCTTTCCCCCATGCCATTTAAATCAAATTCTTTACACATGTCAAACCCCAACTGATTGCACCAACTTCCAGCCCTGACCCCACTGAGTCAGATGGTGACCCATGCCTAGCCAGCCAGCCACCACAGCCTCCGGAAAACACCAGGCCGAGAGCATCAATTTGATTCAAAAATTCAAATTGAATTAGCTGAGCTGTCCCATGGCCAATGGTCACTGCAGCTGTTCTTCCCTTGCGTTGAGCAGCTGATCCAAGCCTTCAAACCCCCTGGGAAGCCCTCCAGCCATGTCTATTTAAACTCACCACCATCTCGGCCAAAAGAGGTGCTGAACCAAACCTTACCAAAACTCTGCCAAAATCACTCCAGACCCTTCTCCAAACATAAAGCACTTGATCCCCACTGAAATCCAGCCCTAATTCCCTCTAGCTGAGCTCAATTTCTCAGATCAAAATCTACCCAAAAAACATGACACTTCACCACAGTGAGCCAATCCTCAAATTGATTGACTCTACACCTTCACCGTACTAAGAGAAGAAGTTCCCCAAAGAAAGCCCCTCTCCATGCCAGCCATTTCTTCCATCGACCAAGCTTTGAAATCGGGCTTGGTGGAAGTCTGGTCTAAACAATTCACCAGGGCTAGAGGCTTCATCCCTAGGCTCCTCCAGGTCCAACGAACGTGCCGAGCACATTCAGTCGAGGCTTCACCTCCTGAACCAGTTCTCTTTAGCCCGAGCTTCCAGCGATCCATCATTTAATTTGAGTCAATTTCGATGCATGTTAGTCCGTATGGATGTGTAGCTCTAGGCTAGACGAACATGTAGGAGAAAACCGCTTGCGATTTGGTTAACTATAGCTCAAGATCTTAAGATTTTAGTGTGGACAGCTCTCGGGGCACACCAGTCGGAGACGATGACCAGTAGCCGTTGGATCGCGCGTGTATCAGATGGACGGTCCAGATTGTGTCGGACGAACAGATGGAACGAGACCGCGGGATGTGTGGCTGCTGACTTAGGTGGCAGCTTCGAATAGAGGTGCGCCGCGTGGCCTTTCGGAACTGCCGAGGTTGACGTGACGCTGACTGGGTTAAGTAGATAAATAGGATTTTTTCTATTTATTTAAATACCTGAAACTTTAAAAATGCATATCTTTGCATAGAAAAATCACAAAAATAAAATAAAAATACCCTCTTGCTCAGTGAACAGAGGAGAATAATGTGGAAAAAGAATTAAGTTATTTTGATGAGTATTTTATTTTCAATTAATTATTTATTGATTTCAGTATTTTAATTCTCCATGCATTTATACAATTCACCATGGCATGAGACCATAGGGCTTTTGTAGCCTCAATTCTTAGCAACATTCCCTGAATTTTCCAAGGCTAGAGGCCATCTCTATGGCAAGTTATTGATTTTTCAAGTTTAAGTGTCTGTTTTGGCATTTTTATTCCAATAATTAGCATATTGATCAATAAATCCTTGAAAAATTAGGGGAGGTGTCTTATGACCAGAGGACCCTAAGAAAAATATATTTTGAGTTAACTCATTAAGAATAACCATAATTGACCTAAACATTCAAAACTGAATTTTAATTAAATAGGGCTAATCATATATCAAAACTACTTGAAAACAATTCTCCACTGATCTTTAGGGTTAGAGGAGTCTCACATAAAAAATTGAAATCAATTGAAAATGATTAGCCCTACTAATTGAATTATTTAAGTGTTATGATCGTTATTAAGTTTTAAAATATCTAAAACCTAAAATATATTTCAAAAATTCACCAAATTGGTTTTGGGACTTCCCTGATATCAGAGGAGTCTAAGAAAATTAAAATTTGAATTTTCAAAAATTTTCCTTTTTCACCATATTTTTAATATTTTAATAATTAAAAAATAGTAAAAATCACAAAAATATTAAAAATCATAAAAATGTCACATTTTGCCTCCTAGTCACTTAGGAATAAACCAAATATTTTTCTCAAGTCTCTAGGTTAAGATATTGGATTTTTAAAGGCTTAAAACAATTTTTAATATTAAAAAATGAATTTCCCCACATTTTCACTAAATTAATTCTAGTAAATCAAAGAAAAATAAAAAAAAATATAAAATTTGCTTCTCTGAACTCCTTGGGGTCAGAGAGATTTATGAAAATATAAAATCCATTTTTTAACCTTAAATTTATTTTATAATTAATTAAAACTCCAAAAATTAAAATAATTATAATAAATAAAATATAATTCAAAAAATCACCAAAATTGATCCAAATGGTCCTCTGGTCAGTAGGAATATTCCATAAGTTTCCTAAGGATTGAAACCTTACATTAGTTATGTTGTTGAATTTTTATTGAAAACCCATATTTTTCATAAAAATAAATATATTAATTAAATCAAATTCAGAAAAATCACATTTTCTCCTCTAATGTCTTAATTGACATGTGAGTGAGGTGACATAAAAATTTTAAGTTCACTTGAGCTTAATTTGATGAGTTATGAAATGAACATGCTTAAAACGGGGATAAAGGTAATTAAAGAATTTTAACCCTAATTAATGTTTAGGCTCAACCAAAGGGAAGGGTAAAATATTTGATCTTGATTTTTCATTTGGATGATTGAAACTAAAGTAGTTAAGGAGTAGAAACCAATTAATCACCTTGAATATTTAAAGAAGAAACTTTAATTAATTAAATTACCTAAACTTTGGAAGATTAATTAAGGCTTGAATTATTAAGATTAGGGATGTAATATAAGAGAGTTTTAATTCTTTAAATTGAATCCCTAATCAATAATTTGATCAAATATTATTTAAACATCAATTAATGGGACTCTAAAAATGATGATTTGAACTAATAATTTAAAAAATAATTTTTTTGAAATTTTATAATTAAATTAAAAGATATTTGGATTAGTTTGAAATTATTTGAAAATCAAATCGAAACAAACTCAAGATGTTAAAATTAACCTGAAATTGTTTAAGACTTAAATCAAAACAAATTTAAAACATCAAAGATTAAAAATTAAATCAGTTTAAAACATCAAAATTAATCTGAAATATTAAGATCATTTAAAACATAAAGACTTAACTGAATTAAACAGCTTGAACACTTTTTCCAACTCAAAATGATTTAAAACACCCAAAAAAGATCAACTAAAACTTCATAACTAAATTAAAAATCACTTTAAATCTCAAACTCAAAACTTCGATTAAGAATGGTTAAAATCTTTAATGAACCAATTTGCCCCTAAAGGCTTTCATTATCATAACTCTTAAATGAAGCATTAAATGAAATGTCACCTTACTCACAAGGATGATCAAACATCCAAACTCACTGAGCAAGAGTCAAATAAGATCAAAACGTTAAAGTAACCTGGGTGATTGATTCATCACCACAATGAAACTAACTGAACTCAAAATAATCCCTAAAGTATTTAGGAAGATGTTCAGATTTCAATTCCGAGCACTTCCCTAACTTGATGGGATGTTTTAAAGGAACAACGAGTCTTCATTGTTCTTTGATGAAGAAATTCATCCTTAATAAACCACAAGAACCTAGATGTCATAAGAATTGACTAGCTATAGGATTAGGATTTTGGTAGACAACTAAAACCTTCCCTTAGCTTTACCTAGGTGTTTTCTTGCAATTATATAAATTCTTTAACCTATGATTTAAGTGCAGGAGAAAATAAATAGGAAAGCTTACCAGCTACGCTTTTATTTCATTGCAATTTATTTACCTGCACTGTATTTTACTTCTCTTGCATGTTTAACAAGAATGTCACCCTGCATGAAAACTGAAACCTTTAGGATAGCCACAAAACTAAAACCAAAACTAAATTAAAACTCACAACAATATAAAATACACCGCCACAATATTTCAAAATATAAAACAACTAAAAATTTAATCACAAATAAAACAAAAAACTAAAACTATAACTAAATTAAAATGTCTCGTTGGATGATCGGGAATACCTCGGATGATGTAACCTACGTGTTGCTAACGGGATTTCCCACGGTCTAAATGAAAGTGTGGAACTCATTCAGTTGAGTTTAGCAAATTCATTTGGATTAAATGAATCCGATGAAAATAACGGTGCTGGGATGACGGAACCGTGAGATCTTAATCGGTTCTGTTTAACCAACTTTAAGATGTGTTTTATTTAAAACATTAAAAATATTTGGACTTTAAGAATCTTCTAAATAAAAACTCTTCTCTCATCTCCTGATTTTCACTTTCTAAAACTAAACATCTGCAACAACAAGGAGCTTGGAGCATAGTGGGCAGCACGGCCATTGTCGTTAGCAAAACTGGAATCTACATCAGCAAAACCTTTCCTAGTTTTAAATAACCAAGCCATAGGATTTCGAGGTAGTTTGCTTAGTGCAACATAAATCCTCAGATTTTCGTTAGGCATTTGCATAATCATATTATGTAACTTAAGCCCTAACCGGTCTTAGGATTCTGAGGTAGTCGTTCGGTACGGCATAAGCCCTCACATCTTCGAGGCTATTTATATGATCATGTCATATAAATATAAGTCCTAATTAACTAAAATTGGCATGATTACAACATTAAATAAACTTTCAAATTGAAGCCAAACAATAGGATAGTTTAGGAAGTTGCCAAGATTCTTCTTGGATCCTCAACTTCTCCTACTTCTCTTCCTTTGGACTTCTGAAAATAACTGTTCCAAATTTGATCCATCCCCTATTGAAATCTCCAAAATTCAATCCTTTGAAAACCTTAAACTTTGAAATTCTTGAGAGCAAAACCACTAATCATTATCGAGAGTTTTTTTAAGTGTTTTCGGACATTTATGATGTAATTAACTATAGGGGCTTGCCCTTATATGGAACTTTAAGAACCTAGGTAATATAAACCTTGCTTAATTCCTTTATATTAAGCAGGGGAACTTGTCGGCTTATAAAATTGGTTCGCAAACTAAACAGATGTCACAAATCTTCTAGTTTATTTAATCGAGCCCCATCATCAAGCGATGTGTCTATTCTTCGGGATAGATACACGGTTTGTGATGTAGTGCTCGTTTATATAAACTATTTGGGATGTGAGATCGGTTTGATTTCATATCTTAAAATTTTCAAACTTAAAGTTATTTTCAAAATCAAATTCTTCTTTCTAAAACTATATATATATATATATTTAAATTAAATTTAAAATTTAAAATTCGCCGACAACTTCTGTAGGCGATCCCCTTTTCAAAATACAACACAAACCTAAAAATATGCTGACAGACGCTTGGTGGCTGACCTGACCCGCAATTACGCAGTAAATTAACTTCCAAAAGATGGCAAAAAACTTGACCCGATTTATTAATAGCGGCTAGTGTGCAAAATCTTAAATGATATAAAAATTAGAAAATATTTTACACACTAGGGGTACTACGCAAGTATACGTATCGCTTCAAGTAATATAGAGTTTTCTTTAAAAACCCCAGTATCGATCCTACGAGGAAGTGAAGTAAGAAGTCTTTAATCAAATTCTAGTCTACTACTAATAGTCCTTAGTTTGGAATGTTGATTAAAATTGTGTTTTATCTAGCAACTACTCTTAAATGCAAGTGTTAAATGTAAAGATAGTAACTATAACTAAGTGCAAATAATAATTCTAAAGATAACCCTTTTTTGGATGAATTGGTTTGGTGAATTTTGAGATATTAAAAACTACTATTCTTATGTAATGAAATAGATAATGTATATGATTGAGATGCATTAAATATTGTATGTGCCAAATAGGAGCAATCCTGTTCTTTACCCTTTGGTCTAGGCATAAAGAACATTCACTAATCCTATGCTTGGTTACTGAATCTGTGGCTAGGTTGGGAGGATACCGGCTGCCACTTTGGAGCTCCTACGTTCCCCTCGCCTGAGGGCTAACATCTACACTTCAGCACCCAAACAATAGCACCGAATTGAGGATTTTAGCATGTCACTCTAAAATCTCCAATTCTACGCCTGATTAATTATATTTCCCTATTTATTTGCATTCAATCCCCATGAACTTTACCATCCATGGAATTTGAATGTGGTTTCACTTTGTTGAGAATTACACCGCCCTTTCAGGTCGATGCAATTACAACTAATTTTAACACTACAATGGGCCCTTATTGCAATGCAAATTAAGTGCAAGTAAAAATCATCACATTTATAATTAAATTTACTTCTACCATGCATCACAAAATCCTAAACATGATTTGTACTCATTCCAAAAGAAAAGTAAAAGGAAAATAATGGCATAATCTTCTCATGCCACTATTTCCAAAGAAGAAGAAAAAGTAAGAGAGATACGTCACAAAGCACAAAGAAAACACAACAGAAACATCATGTAACCAAAGCAAATCCACTAAATAAATGTTTACAAAATTATAAGATAATGAAGAATAATACTTAGCTTTTTCCCTTTGAAAGAAAGACGAAGATCCCTCCCATAAAGTTTCCCGGCAATCCATGCAATGCTAGCTAAATTCCTTACAATTTCTCTCAAATTCTCCTCTCCAATCTCTCCAAAAGGGTAGAAATCTACATTTCTACTCTTAATCTAAGAATCCTAAACATTCCTTAAAGTTTTCTCAACTTTTCTCCTCTAAAATTCCTCTCAAATTCGTCTCTATTTTAAAGAGGTAGAAAAATTCTCAAAGGTTGCTTAAGCACCTCTTCAAAAGGCATCCATGTTCGATGAATCTGTGCTTGAACCGACCTTCTCACCGTCGGCGGGCTAGTTCTCGCCGTCGGCGAGCTTCTAGAACATGGGCTAACTGCTAAGGCTCGCCATCGGCGGGCTCGAGGGCGCTATCGGCGAGCTTTTCGGGCACTTTTCGGTGTTTTTTGGAAAATCTTGCCGTCGGCAAGATCGAGGTCGCCGTCGGCGAGATGACTGCTGTGCAGCTCCACCGTTTTGCTCCGTTTTAGCTCCGATTCGCCCCATTTCAGTTGCGTTGCGTTCGTAACAGATAGCCCTACAAAATAAGCATAAAAACAATCTTTCTTTAAAGTGTAATCTCATTCAAAAATATACAAGAAGTGTAAAAGAGATTAAACATCAAAAGACTTATCGAAAGGTTTCAGGGCAGAATTTCATTTCTTGCTCGTTTTTGCTCCAAATTGCACCATTTTTGCTTCCTTTTGCTCCAATCACCATTTCTTGTACCTAAAACAAAAAAACATACAAAATACCTTCCTTTAAAGTGTAATATCATAAAAAATGAGTAAAATGATGTAACAAAAAGCGTATATATTTTAGGCGTGTCAAAATCCCCCAAACTTAACTGTTACTTGTCCTCAAGTAACACTTTTACTACATAAAAATATAACTCAATGCAATGTACTTTTCACCTGTAATACACTAAAATTTTTTATTCAAAAGAGTATATTGGTTAGATTTTTAGAAAGAAATTCAGTAATTCAGGTTAACACTACAAGTATAAGAATATTCAGCAATTAAGTCTACGGGTTCTAGTCTTCTATTTATGTGAAAAAGGAGTTCATGCAAACTTTTGTTATATTAAGAGTGCCTTGAAAGATTATGTGAAAAAGGAGTTCATGTAAACTTCATCAAAATGTAGGCCAATACTTTAAATATAAATTCAGAAATGAAATCAAGTTCTCCCTTTAGGGTGACTCTAGTGAAGCCAATTTTTGATTAGGCATCTCCTCAAGCTTCTCCTCATAAATATTTTTCTTTCCTTTCTTTTTTTTTTCTTTTCTTTCGGGATCACTTTCAATCCCTTTTTTTTACTCTATTTTCTTCTTCTTTTTTTTTCTCTTTTTTTTTTATGAGAATTACTATATCTGGAGAGCCTGTAATGATTTTGAACTTCACTCTCATCTTTCTAAAGTTCAAACTTGAAACACATCCTTACTTTATAATTAGGTATGAGTTTTATTATTCATCATAAAGTCATAATCTCTTCTTAACACACAATACTTTAAGTCTCTTAACATTTCAAAAATACAGTTTTCTTTACTTTAAATAGTTAACTATAATCAAATTCTTTCATACCAAATATCTTACTCTTAAAAAATTAACCTTTATTACTAAACACTTTTATCCAATCCTTCCATAATATTCAACTAAAATAAAAAGTTTTAGTTATCTCAAGCGAGGTTCAATTGTCAGAATTTTTGCTAATAATTTTTGAAAATATAATAATTGAGAACAAATAAGAGTTAATATTTTTCTTCCCCCCAAACTTAAATTTCAAAAATATTTTGCAATTAATTCCATAAAATGTAGCAGGAAGAAAAAGTAAAGGTTAATATACTTACTACTACAACATCCTATCAAATTCATATCATCCATAATCAGGATAAAATGACTGTAGGAGAAAGTAAATCTAACCTAAAACATGCTTGTAATAAAATTACACTAAAAGGAAGTATTTTCAAATTAAAATTTTATTTTTCTTCCTACCCCCAAACTTAATTTTTTAACATATATAGCATTCAATATAGAAAATATAAGCATGAAGAAAACAATTTAGAAATTCTATCTACCACAAATGTCTATCAAAATCATTTGCAAGTATTCTTTAGGATATAACAATATGCAGCAACAAGTAAATCTAAACTAATCATGCCAGAATGGAATTAACTAAACCAAAGTCTAACTAGCACAGCAAGTATCAGCATGGGAATATAAAAATGTTCTTCAAGACCTAAATAAAGTTGTAACACAAACATAAACACACATATGATAAATGAGATTAATTCATCCTTTAACTCAACAAATCTCACTATTTTACTTTCAATTTCTAACGGAATCACTACACTAGTAAATTAGGCACTTCAAAAGATTTTATAGATTATAATCCCAAAGATAAGATTACCCCTGATAAATTAGTTTCCGGACACCAATCTCAGGCATCACCTAATCTTTTTAATTAAGCACCTCTAACTGTTATAAAAAATAGTGTGAGATTATCCTAATGTTATTCATCAAATAGGTTCGCGACTCCTACCAAATGAAATCAAAGTCATAGAAAGGAAGTAACAAAATTAAGATGGATCTTACATAGTTTAAATTCATGATGTCTCTTGTAAAACATAAATCCGGGTAAGACACAAGTCATAGTGGACTCGTCAGTCCAACTACTACAAGAGAACATAAAAGTCTAACCATAATAAGAAGTTATGGAATCAACTCCCCCATGACACAAAAAAATCAAATAAAACAACAAACAATCCAAACATCTATCAACAACAATCAAACTTATCAATCCATAATGACACATAAAGATCAAGTCCATCCACTCTAAATTAAACACAATACAATACTAACAATCATGACTCTCAAGCACACTAAATCAAAGCACACTGATAACTATGGGTTGCCTCCTATAAAGCGCTTGGTTTTAACGTAGCTAGCCCGACAAATGATTCCACTTGGATCAAAATTCTAATTAAGTAATCCTCGATCAATTGCCCAATCATTTCCAGATCCAGAAATTCCTATAAAATCCTCAAAATTTAATTTTTCATTCAGCTCTTCATTTTCAGGTTGATTTATATCATTGTTCCTCATATTTCTTTCTAGATCCAATATTCTTATATTGATTTTCTGAATTCGTATATTAATATCATCCTTGAAATTTATAAGAAATAGATTTTTATAAGATACTTCAATATCTCCCAAATTTTGGATCGGATTATCTCTAGATAATTCAGATTCTGAATCAAATTCTTCTATGTCACTCTTATGATTCAAGTTATCTTCCAATTCTTCCCCTTTATAATTATTAAATGATTGAGGATCTATCTTAGTTGAGGAAATAGGTTTTTTAATTCCCTAGGAATTTCTTCCAATGGTCTTCCAATATCCTTATCCTCTTTTCTCAACTCAAAGTTCTTTTGAAATTTATCCTCAAATTCTCTTCCAAGTCCTAGTTCAATAATTTTATCTTGTTCATCATTTAATTCAGGTTTTTCTTGTGATTGAGTCGTATCTAAAGATATAAAGACTGGTTGTGTAGATGAATTCTCTAAATAGATATGCTTTAAAATTGTATGGGGTACATCCATCTTAAGTTCATGAGATTTTTCAACAAATGGAATTAAAAGTTTACTACTTTTAGTAGCGTCCATCATTTCACACCTCTCCTGAACATACATACAGTCTTCTTTAAGTAATGTTTTCGAATCATCATGAAAATCTATTTCAATCTCATCTTTTAACTTACTCTCAAAACTTTCTTGGAAATGGTCTTTACTTAGATAATCAATTTCATCCATCCAAAAACAATCATCATCTTTTCTCTCAATTAGGATATTTCATAGTCTTTAATACATCAGAAGTGACTTCATGGTCATTAATATTCATAGTCAACTTTCCTTTTTGCACATCTATCATAGCTTGTCCAGTAACAAGGAAAGGTCTCCCTAAAATAATTGGCATTTCTTTATCTTCCTCCATATCTAATACAATAAAGTCCAAAGGAAAGATAAACTTATCCACTTTAACAAACACATCTTCTATAACTCCTTTTGGATAAATGATAGATCGATCAGCTAATAGAAGGGTTACAGTAGTGGGAGAAATATCGATTAAACCTAACTTTCTAACTATAGATAGAGGCATCACATTAATTCTCACTCCTAAATCACATAAAGCTTTTCCACATAATTTTTCTCCAATTGCACAAGGAATTGTAAAGCTACAAGGATCTTTAAGTTTCAGAGAAAATTTTTTCGAAGTATGGCATCGCACTCCTCACTTAGTGCAACTCGTCTCATAATCCTCAAATTTCCTTTTCTTTTTTAATGTATCCTTTATAAACTTTGCATAACTTGGCATCTGTTCCAAAGCTTTAGTGAAAGGAATATTTATCATTAACTTCTTAAGTACTTTCATGAACTTTGAAAATTTTTTATCCAACTCATGCTGTCTAAGTCATTGAGGAAATAGAGGTGGTGGTTTTTCCAAACTGATTTTAGTTAGAGATATTAATTTTTCCAGATCCTTAGAAACATGTTCTTCAGGTATTTTAGTTTTCGTTGTTTCTCTCACAACATCTTTCTCTTTGCTAACCACATCCTCTATCTCTCTTCCACTTTTTAATTGGACAGCTTCTATTTGTTCATTAGTGTTCTCTTTAGGGTTGATCTCATTATTGCTAGGAAGTGTTCCTTGGTGTCAATTGCTAAGTGAATTGCAATTTGTCCCAGTTGATTCTCTATGTTTCAAATTGCAGCATTTTGACTTTGCAACTGGTTTCCCATTTGCAATACCACTTCTTCCATAGACATTTTTTTATCCTCAAATTGTTGATCATTGTTAGAGTCCGGTGGATATGAATGTCCATAGTTTGTGTTTCCCTGATTATTCCAACTTCCATTAGGATTTATATGATTATTTTCCCATTTTTGGTTTCCACCATCAGTAGTATGATTCCAGTTAAAATTAGGATGGTTCTCCCAATCCGGGTTGTAAAAGTTAGAGTACGGGTTGTTTATGGTATTTAAAGCCTCATATGATAATTTAGAATTAATTATAGGCCCTAATGAACTTTCCTCACTTACAAGAGTAAATTGAGATTGGTTCATTCCAAATTGGTCTAATTTCCTTGATATTGCAGCAATCTGAGAAACAAGAATTGTAATCGTATCCGTATCATGAACACTAGCTACATTTTTATGATTTACCCTTGTAGAAGGCCATTGAAATTCGTTTGTAGCTATTTCTTCAATTAATGCATACACTTCATCAAATAATTTTGACATTAATGATCCACCAGCGACATCAATTATAGACCTAAGGGATCCTACTAACCCATTATAAAAAGTTTGAATGATTAACCAATCGGGCAGAGCATGGTGTGGACACTTTCTTTGGAGTTCCTTAAATCTTTCCCAGGCTTCGTATATTGATTCCCCTTCATACTGACAAAATGAGATAATATCATTTCTAAGTTTAGTAGTCCTTGAAGGTGGAAAATACTTAGCTAAGAATTTTTGAGTTAAATCCTCCCAATTTTTAATAGAGCCAGGTGCTAATGAGTATAACCACATTTTAGCCTTATCCCTTAGTGAGAAAGGAAAAAGCCTTAGTCTAACAGCATCGTCTGACATGCCATTATAACGAACTGTAGCACAAAGTTCTAGAAAATTTGATAAGTGTAAATAGGGATCCTTCGAAGGAGTTCCCCCAAACTGATTGTTCTGCACCAGTTGGATAATCTCAGGATTTATTTTAAACGAGTCAGCTTCTACGACAGGGTTTTGTATACTAGAGTGAATTTCATTTGTCGTAGGATTTATGTAATCCCTTAATGAAGTATGATGATTTTCTAAGTTATTATCTTGAAAGTTTTCCATCTCCATTTCTAGCTTTTCGAGTCCTTTCTGTATTTTTATTTTTTTATTTTCTTCAAATTCGGGATCATAAGCCACAAGTCCTGCAGATCCTTTGTTTCGCATACTTAACATAACAAACAATACATTAACAATTAAACAAATAATAAATGAAATATATTCAACACAACAAAACATTTTCACGAACGACTTATTTTTCACATAAACAATTTTTTCACAACACTTTTTCATATAAAAACACTTTTCAAACAAAATAGTTTTTACGACACTACAGTTTTCCAAGTCTAAGCCTAATTACTTCAACTAAAATTCTCCTAAAGTTCTTACCGAAGCTTCCCCGGCAACGGCGCCAAAAACTTGACCCGACCCGCAATTACGCAGTAAATTAACTTCTAAAAGATGGCAAAAAACTTGAACCGATTTATTAATAGCGGCTAGTGTGCAAAATCTTAAATGATATAAAAATTAGAAAATATTTTACACACTAGGGGTACTACGTAAGTATACGTATCGCTTCAAGTAATATAGAGTTTTCTTTAAAAACCCCAGTATCGATCCCACGAGGAAGTGAAGTAAGAAGTCTTTAATAAAATTCTAGTCTACTACTAATATTCATTAGTTTGGAATGTCGATTACAATTGTGTTTTATCTAGCAACTACTCTTAAATGCAAGTGTTAAATGTAAGATAGTAACTATAACTAAGTGCAAATAATAATTCTAAAGATAACCCTTTTTTGGATGAATTGGTTTGGTGAATTTTGAGATATTAAAAACTACTATTCTTATGTAATGAAATAGATAATGTATAGGATTGGGATGCATTAAATATTGTATGTGCCAAATAGGAGCAATCATATTCTTTACCCTTTGGTCCAGGCATAAAGAACATTGACTAATCCTATGCTTGGTTATCGAATCCGTGGCTAAGCTGGGAGGATACCAGCTGCCACTTCGGAGCTCCCACGTTCCCCTCGCCTGAGGGCTAACATCTACACTTCAGCACCCAAACGATAGGACCAAATTGAGGATTTTAGCCTGTCACTCTAAAATCTCCAATTCTACGCTCGATTAATTATATTTCCCTATTTATTTGCATTCAATCCCCATGAACTTCACCATCCATGAAATTTGAATGTGGTTTCACTTTGTTGAGAATTACACCGCTCTTTCGGGTCGATGCAATTACAACTAATTTTAACACTACAATGGGCCCTTATTGCAATGTAAATTAAGTGCAAGTAAAAATCATCACATTTATAATTAAATTTACTTCTACCATGCATCACAAAATCCTAAACATGATTTCTACTCATTCCAAAAGAAAAGTAAAAGGAAAATAATGGCATAATCTTCTCATGCCACTATTTCCAAAGAAGAAGAAAAAGTAAGAGAGATACGTCACAAAGATTGAAGAAAACACAACGGAAACTTCATGTAACCAAAGCAAATCCACTAAATAAATGTTTAAAAAATTATAAGATAATGAAGAACAATACTTAGCTTTTTCCCTTTGAAAGAAAGACTAAGATCCCTCCCATAAAGTTTCCCGACAATCCATACAATGCTAGCGAAATTCCTTATAAATTCTCTCAAATTCTCCTCTCCAATCTCTCCAAAAGGGTAGAAATCTACATTTCTACTCTTAATCTAAGAATCCTAAATATTCCTTAAAGTATTCTCCACTCTTCTCCTCTAAAATTCCTCTCAAATTCGTCTCTATTTTAAAGAGGTAGAAAAATTCTCAAAGGTTGCTTAAGCACCACTTCAAAAGGCGTCCATGTTCGATGAATCTGTGCTTGAACCGATCTTCTCGCCGTCGGCGGGCTCGTTCTCGCCATCGGCGAGCTTCTAGAACATGGGCTAACTGCTAAGGCTCGCTGTTGGCGGGCTCGAGGGCGCTGTTGGCGAGCTTTTCAGGCACTTTTCGGTGTTTTCTGGAAAATCTCGCCGTCGGCGAGATCAAGGTCGCCGTCGGCGAGATGACTGCTGCGCAGCTCCACCGTTTTGCTCCGTTTTAGCTCCGATTCGCCCCGTTTCAGTTGCGTTGCGTTCGTAACAGATATCCCTACAAAATAAGCATAAAAATAACCTTTCTTTAAAGTGTAATCTCATTCAAAAATATGCAAGAAGTGTAAAAGAAATTAAGCATCAAAAGTCTTATCGAAAGTTGTCAGGGCAGAATTTCATTTCTTGCTCGTTTTTGCTCCAAATTGCACCGTTTTTGCTTCCTTTTGCTCCAATCACCATTTCTTGTACCTAAAACAAAAAAACATACAAAATACCTTCCTTTAAAGTGTAATATCATAAAAAATGAGTAAAATGATATAGCAAAAAGCGTATATACTTTAGGCGTGTCAGTGTCTACGGTGGATCGGTACGCGAGGCACATCGAAAGACTGGCGGCAATGCTTGATTGATCTTTTGCAAATCACACTCCAGCCAGTAACTTGCCTTCTAACAGACCACTATTTCAATCGCCTCTCACCGACCATCAGCTTCCAACTGGCATCCTTTCTCCGATCATTTCAAATCAGTCAGACGCTTCACCGATCAATCACTCCACTCTTACCAAAATTGTAGAGGATGGTCAAGAATTAGAAAGAACAAATATGGAGCATGGCAAGGATTATCATTTCTACCTCCGTTTTGAACAAGCAAATCAAAACCTACCGACCACCTGCTAGGTAGCTCCTGAAGGCTAAAAAATCTCATCGACCAGCTAAATTTCCCCATTTGGTCAGTCGGTTCTTCACCCATAGGGCTTCAATCGGTCGCCAATTTGTTAATTGATCAGTTATCTATTCAAATGGAAACCCAAATTTTTGTGAACCTTCTACATGTTGCTCTAGGTCAGAGTGCCTCAAAACATTTATGCTAAATTTTGATGGAAAAAATCCATGGAATGCTTGATTTTGGCAAGTCTTCGTGTGATGAGTATGTTATATTGGATGTTAAGAAACCCAAACCATCAGGGGCCAACCATTGCTCCAAGCTTTATAGAACTAGTGGTTTCCAGTATTTTGATTTTGGAGTTACCTAACCTTATCTTCCACCCTCCGACCGACTTTCTTCCGGTCCATCGGCGAGCCACGCCGACCGATTGTTCTAGACGTCCAAGCACTTCCCTTCTATCTGAAACTATGGAGATCAAATTCCAAATTTGTAAAATCTGTGACTTTATCTTATCCAAACCAACTGTTTGGCTAAAGTTAAGTTAAAACAGGAAAGATTTACACACCTACCACTCAATTTATTCCAAGATTTACTTACATACCACTCAATCCTTATATTTATATGCTTACATCGTTAAATTATTTTTGTGATCCTCTGATAGGTTGCCCTCTGGTCGATCTTCTGCTTTTAGTCAGTCATTTCTAATTAGGGTCCAAAATTGGTGAGGTCGAGGACTTCATGCATGACGATGAACACTCGACACTGGAGGAACTCGAACCCATGTAGTAAAACCGATAATGACATTACCAGCATCCGATCGGTCAAAGACATAACAAAAAAACTGACAATGATGTCATAAACATCCAACCAGTAACAAGAGTCTAGAGACAATTTGCTACTCGACAACAACAAGCTCTGCGAGGGGTGTACCCTCTGGGACGAGCAATTCTCAAACTGTCCTCTAAGGTGAGCAATTCTAAGACTTCCTTTTAGGGTGAGCAACTCTAAGACTTCCCTCCCGGGGGAGCAACTCTATGATATGACTCCTCTACAGGGCAAGCAATTCTAGGACTCCCCTCCAGGGCAAGCAATTCTAAGACTCCACCCTGGGATGAGCAATACTAAGACTCCCCGCCCCCTGAGGCGAGCAACTCTAAGACTTCCCGCTGAGCGAGCAACTCATGGATTCCCCTCCGGGGCGAGAAACTATATGACTCTCTCCCGAGCGAGCTGCTCCAGAAATCCACTGCGGAGCGAATAACTCTAGGACTCCACTCCGAGGAGAGCAACTTTAGGACTCCACTCCAAAGCTAGCAGCTCCAAAACTCCATCCAAGGCGAGCAGCTCCAGGACTCCACTTCGAGGAGAACTGTTTCAGGACTCCATTCCAGGGCGAACAACTCAAGGATTCCACTATGGGGTGAATGGCTATAGGATTCCCCTCCAGAGTGAGCAATTCTAGAACTCTTCCCTATAATAGACAAACGAACAAAGAACTCTGACGACTCATTTTCTCCTCCGATGGCCGACCTTTTGTTTTTGACCGACCACCGGAATCCAACTGATGATGATAAAGTTACCAGAACTAGCACAAAAGGTTCCTAACAGGGTGTATCATTAGCAAATTATGTGTTCAAGATTTGTTTGATTCATAAATTTCCGTATCCTTACCGCGACAATTGTTAAAGTTGTAATAAAAGTAAAGAAGAAGTGAAAGAGAAGAAGAAGAGAGGAGAAGAGGAAGAAGAAGAGAGTGCAAAGTGGCTAGGATTACAATTGCATCAACCATCCATTACAAGACTAAAAGATAAATATATATACAATAGGTAAAAAGACTAAACTACCCTTAAGTAGGGTCAAATAATAAAAGGTAAACACAATAATATCTAACAACTATCACTTGCAATGAGCAAGAAAATCAAGGAACCTAATATGTATATTAAAAAATGTTTTCATGGAGCTCAAGAAGATCCAACGGTCAAAATAAGATGGACTAGAATGCCCTTTGCTCTTCTCTTTAAAGCAAAGCTAAATATGTAATTTTTTATATTTTATCCCTCCTGACTTCTATAAATACGAGAGCTATGTAATGTATGAAGGACTTTTTTGCTGCCCCCACTTGTTACATTTATTTTTTGTGGAATGAAATGGGTCAACGAGCCGGGAAACACCCTGATTCGCCCTGAGATGACAAGTCTTCCTCTTCTCCTCCTCTTTCCCCATCTCTCTCTGTCTCTCCCTCACAAATCTCATTTTCTTCGTCTCAAACGCTCTATCCATTGCACATGATCCAGCTGACATACTTGGATTCAACAACTTATTTATTGTAAATAGTAACAAAAGTACAGTTAGTTGTCAGAAAGATGTTAACTCCGGATAACTTTAAGCATGGCCAAAATTAAAACAATAAAATATATTTAATATTTTTATTTAAGAAAACAACTTTTGTCATGAGGCAAACTAAATTAAACAAAACTATTTTTATTTGTAAAAATATAATATTTTTATAATATGTCTAAGCTCGGGATTTAAGTACAATTTTTAAACAATAAGCGTATCATGAAATGACAGAAAAAATACTCCTATTTATAGTATAAAAATTATTTCACTGTGTAAAGATATTTTAATATTTAAGTCTTAAATCTTATTTAGTAAATGATCATTATAAATACATTTTTAAATTTCTTACCAATATTTGCTTTAAATGATTATACGAATTAAATAATTTCATCAATTAAACTTTATTTATGGTTTCGTGTTAAGTAAAATGGGGGATTTATTAACTTTTTTTTGTATATAATGAATGATCTTCCTTTGATGTTGTATTAAAAAGAATAAAAGAGAAGGCCTATTGAGCCAAAACGTGCAATATCTGATGACATTTTTAGAGTTCTAACCTTAATATGTACTGAACTAATGACATTTTTAATGGGATAGAAATTTTCAAAACAGAATTATTCATATGAGCTCAGTAATTCTTTTCTGCTTCAATGGAAACCATTTATTTTTCTGTGACCGACAAACCAAAATTAAAAAAAACATCACGACCAAATGAAGAGAATGCATTGTATAAACCAAATACTAATACCTGGAGAGTGTTGACCCACAAACCAAACAAAAAACAAAGTGGGGTTATTCCTTATATATGGAAATGAGGTATTTATAGACTTCTACAAGGTCTCTAATAAGAAAAATAATCAAGAGAGGACAATAAGGCATATAAATTATAATCTTGAACGTACTAGTAAATTCGCGGTCGTAGAGTGATATATTAATAATTTAGTGTTAAAAGAAGATCTAACACACACACGGGCAAATAAAAATTGACAGAAAAGATAGCATGAGTTTTTTGTGGAAAACTCGGAAGAAAAATAACCAGAGGTTACGCCCAGTTGAAATAATTCTACTATGTTGTTTGTAGGTTACAAGACTTTGTTGACGTTTAATAGCTGACCCGACCCGCAATTACGCAGTAAATTAACTTCCAAAAGATGTCCAAAAACTTGACCCGATTTATAAATGGCGGCTAGTGTGCAAAATCATAAATGATATAAAAATTGAAAAATATTTTACACACTTGCGTACTACGCAAGTATACGTATCGTTTCAAGTAATATAGAGTTTTCTTTAAAAACCCCGGTATCGATCCCACGAGGAAGTGAAGTAAGAAGTCTTTAATCAAATTTTAGTCTACTAATAATAGTCCTTAGTTTAGAATGTCAATTAAAATTGTGTTTTATCTATCAACTATTCCTAAATGCAAGTGTTAAATGTAAAGATAGTAACTATATCTAAATGCAAATAATAATTTTAAATATAACCCTCTTTGGATGAATTGGTTTGGAGAATTTTGAGATATTAAAAACTACTATTCTTATGTAATGAAATAGATAATATATAGTGAATGAGATGCATTTAATATCGTATGTGCCAAATAGAGCAATCCTATTCTTTACCCTTTGGTCCGAGCATAAAGAACATCGACTAATCCTACGTTCGTTATCGAATCTGCGGCTAGTCGGAGGATACCGGCGCTCACTTCGGAGCTCCCACGTTCCCCTCGCCCGAGGGCTAACATCTACACTTCAAGACCCAAACGATAGGATCGAATCGAGGATTTTAGTCGTCACTCTAAAATCTCCAATTCTACGCCCGATAATTATATTTCCCTATTTATTTGCATTCAATCCCCATGAACTTTATTATCCATGGAATTTGAATGTGGTTTCACTTTGTTGAGAATTACACCGCCCTTTCGGGACAATGCAATTACAACGAATTTTAACACTACAATGGGCCCTTATTGCAATGTAAATGAAGTGCAAGTAAAAACCATCACATTTATAATTAAATTTACTTCTACCATGCATCACAAAATCCTAAACATGATTTCTACTCATTACAACAGAAAAGTAAAATGAAAATAATGGCATAATCTTCTCATGCCGCTATCTCCAAAGGAGAAGAAAGAGTAAGAGAGATACGTCACAAAGCATGAAGAAAACACAAATGAAACTTCATTTAACCAAAGCAAATCCACTAAATAAAAGTCTACAAAATTATAAGATAATGAAGAACAATACTTAACTTTTTTCCTATGAAAGAAAGACAAAGATCTCTCCCATAAAGTCTCCCGGCGATCCATGCAATGCTAGCGAAATCCCTTACAAATTCTCTCAAAATCTCCTCTCCAATCTCTCCAAAAGGTTAGAAATCTACATTTCTACTCTTAATCTAAGAATCCAAAACATTCCTCTAAGTTTTTCTCCACTTTTCTCCTCTCTAATCTACACATTTCTAACACAAATTTTCCATTTTTAAAGAGCATGGACGAATTCCGAAGAGTTTCCTTAAGCACCCCTTCGAAAAAGCGTCCAAATACGTCGAATATTGGTCCAAAACCGCCAAAAGTCGGTTCATGGTCGTCTGGGCCTCTGTCGGCGGGTTCGAGGCCGCTGTCGGCGGCCTTTTTGGTCACTTTTCGGTGGTCTCGGGAAAATCTCACCGTCGGCGAGATCGATCTCGCCGTCGGCGAGCAGGCTGCTGCGCGGCTCCATCGTTTCGCTCCGTTTGGCTCCGTTTCAACTCCGTTTCGCCCCATTTCAGTTGCGTTGCGTTCGTAACAGATAGCCCTACAAAATAAGCATAAAAACAACCTTTCTTTAAAGTGTAATCTCATTCAAAAATATGCAAGAAGTGTAAAAGAGATTAAGCATCGAAAGACTTATCGAAAGGTGTCGTGCGTAATTTCATTTCTTGCTCGTTTTTGCTCCAAATTGCACCGTTTTTGTTTCCTTTTGCTCCAATCACCATTTCTTGTACTTAAAACCAAAAAACATACAAAATACCTTCCTTTAAAGTGTAATATCATAAAAAATGAGTAAAATGATATAGCAAAAAGTGTATATATTTTAGGCTTGTCAAAATCCCCAAAACTTAACTGTTACTTGTCCTCAAGTAACACTTTGACTACATAAAAATATAACCCAAAGCAATGTACTTTTCACCTGTAATACACTAAAATTTTCCATTCAAAAGAATATATTGGTTAGATTTTTAGAAAGAAATTCAGTAACTCAGGTTAACGCTATAGGTATAAGAATATTCAGCAATCATGTCTAAGGGTTCTAGTCTCTATTTATTTCAAGATAAACCATAATTTGTTAAATTAAGAGTGCCTTGAAAGATTATGTGAAAAAGGAGTTCATGCAAACTTCATCAGAATGTAGACCAATACTTTAAATATAAATTCAGAAATGAAATCAAGTTATCCCTTTAGGGTGACTCAAGTGAAGCCAATTTTTTATTAAGCATCTCCTCAAGCTTCTCCTCATAAATATTTTTCTTTCTTTTTTTTTTTTATTTTCTTTCGGGATTATTTTCAATCCCCCTTTTTTTTACTCTCTTTTCTTTTTCTTTATATATATATTTTTTTAAAATGAGGATTACTATATCTGGAGAGCCTGTAATGATTTTGAACTTCACTCTCCTCTTTCTAAAGTTCAAACTTGAAACACATCTTTACTTTATAATTAGGTATGAGCTTTATTATTCATCATAAAGTCACAATCTCTTCTTAACACACAATACTTTAAGTCTCTTAATATTTCAAAAATATAATTTTCTTTACTTTAAATAGTTAACTATAATCAAATTCTTTCATACTAAATATTTTATCCTTATAAAAATAACTTTTATTACTAAAAACTTTCATCGAATCCTTCCATAATATTCAACTGAAATAAAAAAAATTTTAGTTATCTCAAGTGAGGTTCAACTGCCAGAAGTTATGCTAATAGTTTTTGAAAATATAATAATTGAGAACAAATAAGAGTTAATATTTTTCTTCCCACCAAACTTAAATTTTAAAATATTTTGCAATTAATTCCATAAAATATATCAAGAAGAAAAAGTAAAGGTTGAATATACTTACTACTACAACATCCTATCAAATTCATATCATGCATAATCAGGATAAAATGACTGTAGGAGAATGTAAATCTAGTCTAAAACATGCTTGTAATAAAATTACTCTAAAAGGAAGTATTTTTACTTTAAAATTTTATTTTTCTTCCTACCCCCAAACTTAATTTTTAACATATAATGCATTCAGTACAAAAAATATAAGCAGGAAGAAAACAATTTAGAAATTCTATCTACCACAAATGTCTATTAAAATCATTTGCAAGTATTCATTAAGACAGAACAATATGCAGTAGAAAGTAAATCTAAACTAATCATTCTAGAACGAAATTAACTAAACCAAAGTCTAACTAGCATAGCATGTATCAGCAAGGGAATATAAAAATGTTCTTCAATACCTAAATAAAGTTGTAACACAAACATAAACACACAATTCAAATACAGTCACAAATGATAAATGAGGTCAATTTTTCCTTTAACTCATCACATCTCACTAATTTACTTCCAATTTCTAACGGAATCACTACACTAGTAAATTAGGCACTTCAAAATATTTTATAGATTATAATCCCAAAGATAAGATTACCCCTGATAAATTGGTCTCCGGACACCAATTTCAGGCATCACCTAATCCTTATAATTACGCACCTCTAACAGTTACATACTGTAGTGTAAGATCATCCTATTGTTATTCATCAAATAGGTTCGCGACTCCTACCAAATGAAAACAAAGTTAGAGAAAGGATGTAACAAATTGAGATGAATTTGTTACAGTTTAAATTCTTGATGTCTCTTGTAAAAATCAAGTCTGGGTGAGACCCAAGTCATAGTGGACTCTTTAATCCAACTACTACAACATATCAAGTCTAGCCATAATAAGAAGTTAAGGAATCACCTCCCTCAAGACACAGACAGAGATCAGATCAAACTACTAACAATCCAAACATCTACCAAAAATAATCAAACTGATCAATCCATTATAAAGCAAATACAATAGATCACTAACAATCATGACTCTCAAGCACACTAAATCAAAGCATGCTGATAACTATGGGTTGCCTCCCATAAAGCGCTTGGTTTAACGTCATTAGCTCGACAAATGATTCCACCTGGATCAAAATTCCATTTAAGTAATCCTCGATCAATCGCCCAATCATTTCCAGATCCAGGGATTCCTATAAAATCCTCAAATTTTAATTTTTCATTCAGACTTCTTCATTTTTAGATGAATTTATATCATAATTCCTCATATTTCTTTCTAGATCCAATATTCTTCTATTGATTTTCTGAATCTGCATATTAATATCATCCTTGAAATTTATAAGAAATGGATCTTTATAAGATACCTCAATATCTTCCAAATTTTTTATCAAATTCTCTTTAGATAATTCAGATTCAGGATCACATTCTTCTATGTCACTCTTATGATTCAAGTTATCTTTCAATTCTTCCCCTTTATAATTATTAAATGATGGAGGATCTATCTTAGTTGAGGAAATAGGTTTTTGTAATTCCCTAGAAATTTCTTCCAATGGTCTTCCAATATCCTTATCCTCTTTTCTCAACTCAAAGTTCTTTTGAAATTTATCCTCAAATTCTCTTCCAAGTCCTAGTTCAATATTTTTATCTTGTTCATCATTTAATTCAGGTTTTTCTTGTGATTGAGTCGCATATGAAGATATAAAGACTGGTTGTGTAGATGAATTCCCTAAATAGATAGACTTTAAAATTGTATGGGGTATATCCATCTTAAGTTCATGAGATTTTTCAACAAATGGAATTAAAAGTTTACTATTTTTGGTAGCGTCCATCATTTCACACTTCTCCTGAACATACATACAGTCTTCTTTAAATAACCTTTTCGAATCATCATGAAAATTTATTTCAATGTCATCTACTAACTTACTCTCAAAACTTTATTGGAAATGGTCTTTACTTAGATAATCAATTTCATCTATCCAAAAACAATCATCATCTTTTCTCTCAGCTGGATATTTCATAGTCTTTAATACATCAAAAGTAACTTCATGGTCATTAATATTCATAGTCAACTCTCCTTTTTGCACATCTATCATAGCTTGTCCAGTAACAAGGAAAGGTCTCCCTAAAATAATTGGAATTTCTTTATCTTCCTCAATATCTAATACAATAAAATCCAAAGGAAAGACAAATTTATCCACTTTAACAAGCACGTCTTCTATAACTCCTTTTGGATAAATGATAGATCGATCACCTAACAGAAGGGTTGCAGTAGTGGGAGAAATATCGACTAAACCTAACCTTCTAAATATAGATAGAGGCATCACATTAATGCTCACTCCTAAGTCACATAAAGCTTCTCCACATAATTTTTCTCCAATTGCACAAGGAATTGTAAAGCTACAAGGATCTTTAAATTTCCGAGGAAAATTTTTCTGAAGTATGGCACTGCACTCCTCACTTAGTGCAACTGTCTCATAATCCATAAATTTCCTTTTCTTGTTTAATATATCATTTATAAAATTTGCATAACTTGGCATTTGTTCCAAAGCTTCAGTGAAAGGAATATTTATCGTTAACTTCTTAAGTACTTTCATAAACTTTGAAAATTTTTTATCCAACTCATGCTGTCTAAGTCTTTGAGGAAATGGAGGTGTTGGTCTTTCCAAACCGATTTTAGTTGGAGATATTAATTTTTCCGCATCCTTAGAAACATGTTCTTCGGGTCTTTTAGTTTCTGTTATTTCTCTCACAACATCTTTCTCTTTGCTAACCACATCCTCTATCTCTCTTCCACTTTTTAATTGGACAGCTTCTATTTGTTCATTAGTGTTCTCTTTAGTGTTGATCTCATTGTTGTTAAGAAGTGTTCCTTGGTGTCTATTGCTAAGTGAATTAGCAATTTTTCCTAGTTGATTCTCTATGTTTCTAATCACAACATTTTGACTTTGCAACTGGTTTCCCATTTGCAATACCACTTCTTCCATAGACATTTTCTTATCCTCAAATTATTGATCATTGTTAGAGTCCGGTGGATATGAAGGTTTAGAGTTTGTGTTCCCCTGATTATTCCAACTTCCATTATGATTTATATAATTATTTTCCCATTGTTGGTTTCCACCATCAGTAATATGATTCCAGTTAAATTTAGGATGGTTCTCCCAATCTGGGTTGTAAAAGTTAGAGTACGGGTTGTTTATGGTATTTAAAGTCTCATATGATAATTTAGAATCAATTATAGGCCCTAATGAACTTTTCTCATTTAGAGGAGTAAATTGAGGTTGGTTCATTCCAAATTGGTCCAACTTTCTTGATATTGCAGCAATCTGAGATGCAAGAATTGTAATCGCATCTATATCATGAACACTAGCTACATTATTATGATTTACCCTTTCAGAGGGTCATTGCAATTCATTTGTAGTCATTTCTTCAATTAATGCATACGCTTCATCAAATGATTTCGACATTAATGATCCACCAATGGCAAGCATCAATTATGTAATCTAAGGGATCCTACTAACCCATTATAAAAAGTTTGAATGATTAACCAGTCGGGCAGAGCATGGTGTGGACACTTTCTTATGAGTTTCTTAAATCTTTCACAGGCTTCGTATATTGATTCCCCTTCATACTGACAAAATGAGATAATATCGTTTCTAAGTTGAGTAGTCCTTGAAGGTGGAAAATGCTTAGCTAAGAATTTCTTAGTTAACTCCTCCCAAGTTTTAATAGAACCAGGTGCTAATGAGTATAACCACATTTTAGCCTTATCCCTTAGTGAGAAAGGAAAAAGCCTTATTCTAACAAAGATCGTTTGACATGCCATTATAACAAAATGTAGCACAAAGTTCTAGAAAATTTGATAAGTGTAAATATGGTTCCTCTGAAGGAGTTCCCCCAAACTGATTGTTCTGCATCGCGCTGGATAATCTCGTGATTTATTTCAAATGAATCAGCCTTCTATGACGAGGATTTTGTATACTTAAGTGAATTTCATCTGTCGTAGGATTTATGTAATCCCTCAATGAAGTATGATGATTTTCCAAGTTATTATCATGAAAGTTTTCCATTTCCATTTCTAGTTTTTCGAGTCCTTTCTGTATTTTTTTTATTTTTTTCAAACTCAGGAACATAAGGCACAAGTCCTGCAGATCCTTTGTTTCGCATACGCAACATAACAAACAATGCATTAATAATTAAACAAATAATAGATGAAATATATTCAACACAACAAAACATTTTCACGAACACCATATTTTTCACACAAATAGTTTTTTCACAAAACTTTTTCATATAAAAACACTTTTCACACAAAACAGTTTTTACGACACTACAGTTTTCCAAGTCTAAGCCTAATTACTTCAACTAAAATTCTCCTAAAGTTCTTACCGAAGCTTCCCCGGCAACGACGCCAAAAACTTGACCCGACCCGCAATTACGCAGTAAATTAACTTCCAAAAGATGGCAAAAAACTTGACCCAAATTATAAATGGCAGCTAGTGTGCAAAATCTTAAATGATATAAAAATTGGAAAATATTTTACACACTAGGGGTACTACGCAAGTATACGTATCGTTTCAAGTAATATAAAGTTTTCTTTAAAAACCCCAGTATCGATCCCACGAGGAAGTGAAGTAAGAAGTCTTTAATCAAATTTTAGTTTACTAATAATAGTCCTTAGTTTAGAATGTCGATTAAAATTGTGTTTTATCTAGCAACTATTCCTAAATGCAAGTGTTAAATGTAAAGATAGTAACTATATCTAAATGCAAATAACAATTTTAAATATAACCCTTTTTGGATGAATTGGTTTGGAGAATTTTGAGATATTAAAAACTAATTTTCTTATGTAATGAAATAGATAATGTATAGGATTGAGATGCATTTAATATTGCATGTGCCAAATAGGAGCAATCCTATTCTTTACCCTTTGGTCCAGGCATAAAGAACATCGACTAATCCTATGCTTGGTTACCGAATCGCGGCTAGCCGGGAGGATACCGGCCGCCACTTCGGAGCTCCCACGTTCCCCTCGCCCGAGGGCTAACATCTACACTTCATCACCCAAACGATAGGACCGAATCGAGGATTTTAGTCTGTCACTCTAAAATCTCTAATTCTACGCCTGATAATTATATTTCCCTATTTATTTGCATTCAATCCCCATGAACTTCATCATCCATGGAATTTGAATGTGGTTTCACTTTGTTGAGAATTACACCGTCCTTTCGGGATAATGCAATTACAACGAATTTTAACACTACAATGGGCCCTTATTGCAATGTAAATGAAGTGCAAGTAAAAACCATCACATTTATAATTAAATTTACTTCTACCATGCATCACAAAATCCTAAACATGATTTCTACTCATTACAAAAGAAAAGTAAAATGAAAATAATGGCATAATCTTCTCATGCCACTATCTCCAAAGAAGAAGAATGAGTAAGAAAGATACGTCACAAAGCATGAAGAAAACACAAATGAAACTTCATTTAACCAAAGCAAATCCACTAAATAAATGTTTACAAAATTATAAGATAATGAAGAACAATACTTAGCTTTTTCCCTTTGAAAGAAAGATGAAGATCTCTCCCATAAAGTCTCCCGACGATCCATGCAATGCTAGCGAAATCCCTTACAAATTCTCTCAAAATCTCCTCTCCAATCTCTCCAAATGGGTAGAAATCTACATTTCTACTCTTAATCTAGGAATCCTAAACATTCCTCTAAGTTTTTCTCCACTTTTCTCCTCTCTAATCTACACATTTCTAACACAAATTTTCCATTTTTAAAGAGCATGGACGAATTCCGAAGAGTTTCCTTAAGCACCCCTTCGAAAAAGCGTCCAAATACGTCGAATATTGGCCCAAAACCGCCAAAAGTCGGTTCATGGTCGTCCGGGCTGCTGTCGGCGGATTCAAGGCCGCTGTCGGCGGCCTTTTTGGGCAATTTTCGGTGGTCACGGGAAAATCTCGTCGTCGGCGAGCAGGCTGCTGCGCGGCTCCAACGTTTCGCTCCGTTTGGCTCCGTTTCAACTCCGTTTCGCCCCATTTCAGTTGCGTTGCGTTCGTAACAGATAGCCCTACAAAATAAGCATAAAAACAACCTTTCTTTAAAGTGTAATCTCATTCAAAAATATGCAAGAAGTGTAAAAGAGATTAAACATCGAAAGACTTATCGAAAGGTGTCGTGCGTAATTTCATTTCTTGCTCGTTTTTGCTCCAAATTGCACCGTTTTTGTTTCCTTTTGCTCCAATCACCATTTCTTGTACCTAAAACCAAAAAACATACAAAATACCTTCCTTTAAAGTGTAATATCATCAAAAATGAGTAAAATGATATTACAAAAAGTGTATATATTTTAGGCGTGTCAATAGCTGAAAAGAATATTACATAAGTGGGGCATGTCCTTCGCTAGGAAAGTAGTAGAAAAGACTGATGAAGTGGCGGCTACCTAGCTGCCATGATGAAAAGGCGAGGGTAAAGGTCGTGTTCTAGAAAATATGATGACAGTGTCTGTGGTAGCGGCAACCCGATGGTGGATGTGGCGACGGTCGAGTAGTGATGTTCTTGCGTCGATGGCTAGGCACTGGTGGGTTGGCTATGGTAAAGCTCGACATCGGTGATGGAGCTTGTAGGCAGCACTCTAATGGTGGTGTTTTTGACCTCATTGTGGTCACATAGGACTCGCATGGACATCACCTCGTGGTTCGACAGAGTGAAATTGACCAAAAGGGCACCCTGCCCATTTTTGGCCTAGCGTGGCCAAGCCAGGTCTGAGTGTGACCACACCCCGAAGTACCTCCGTGTTGTCTCACCTGACATAGGCATGACCACGTCGAAGTACCTCGGCGTGGTCACACCAAGAATGGGCATGAACACTCCCATGCAAGACGAGTCAGTGATCCATGACTTTCGTCCATAGATTAGGCAGCAAATCGTCTCACCCTTTCGCCGTCGACGATCCATGACTCACTAATGGTCAGGCTGATCTCTGTCATCGGCTTGCCACCTCATCGGACGGCTTCAAAGTGTCCTTCCACTGCCTTCCACACCTATAAAAGGGGTCTCCGACAGAGAGAATGGGATGGTTCTGGCATTGCTAGTAGAGGAAGAAGAAGTGTAAAGGAAGAAGAAGAGAAGCAATTCTCCGACATGCCTCCTCCTCCTCCGGTCAGCCTCCTCACCTCCATTAAGTTCTCCTTCTTTCCTTAATTTAAGAATTTTTATTTGAAAGTCTTAAAACTAGGTCAATAGACTCAAAGGCCTTAGATGAGGCTTGGGTTTGGGCTCGACTTGGGCCTAACCTAAACTCACAAAAACAAACCTAACCCAAACCCTAGTCCTAACCCATCCTAGGTCTAGCCCAAGGCTAACCCAAACTCTAGACCTAACCAAACCTAGGTCTAGCTGAAGTAAAAAAATTATATCTATCTAGGCTTTATATATACTTTCAAATGCAAGAATTTGATACCACTGCTAGAAGATTTAATCCCCGGCAACGGCGCCAAAAACTTGATATAGCCTGACTTTTACTTATGTAAGAGTTTATGAATTTATATTTAGATTTTTATATTAATTATTGTAAAAGTCACAATTTCAAATGCAAGTATACGTATCGTATCAAGTAATACAGGGCTCTAGTGGAGTCCTGGTTATCGATCCCACAGGGAAGGTTTTTGAGAAAATAAAGAAATATTTTATGTTTTTCAAATTAAAAGTAATTATTATTTTTATTTCTTTTCAAAGTTTAGATTTTAGATTTAATAAAATTTATACTAAATGTAAACAAGCAGTAATAAAATAAAGATTAATGCAAATATAAATAAAATAACTTTCTCCTTTTCAACTAATCCAAGATTTTTAGAATAATTATCATTTGTGGAGAATTTAAACTACGGTATTGTGCCAAATAGAAGCATTCCTGTTCTTTACCATTTGGTCAAGGCATAAAGAACATTGACTAATCTATAGATCAGTTCAGGATGATTTATTAGTAGAATAGGTTAATTTAGGCTCACACTACTAGATGTCCAAGGGTGGCTATGGTCGGCCCTACCAGTGACCCGTTCCCTTTCTATAAACCAAATTATTAGAATTTATTCTGTCACTCTAAAAACTAATTAATTCTACGCCCAATAAATTATATCTTCCTATTTATTTGCACTTCACCTTGAATAAACCGCATAAAGCCTTCGATTACCCAAGGATTCATGTGATATTTACTAGTTAAGAATTCATCTCCGGATAGGTCTCAAAATTCTTCAACAGGTTTTAACAATTTAAATGACCAGTTTAAAAAGTAAATTAAGATCATGTATTAATATCAGCACAATTTTTATAAATATTTTTAGTTAAATTCTACAACAAAATTTAATTATCTTATTATTTTTTCATAGTTGCAAGGAGAAAGAAAACTAACTACTCAGAACACATTGAATTCACACAACAAAACATATTTATAAAACTTTGAACCAAGTTACAAATACTTATCTAGAATGTTCCTTCAAGTGATCCGCTGACTCCTACTAACTCCAATGCAATGATGAAAGACTTCAACAACAACAACACTAATAATCTCACACTTAACACTCAAAATAAACTAAAAATAAACTCACTAAATACTAAAGAAGGTGGCTCCCTAAAATAATTGGATGCTAGAGGGGGGGGGGGTATAATGGCTAAATGGTGATTGGGGACTATATGGTATTAAAGGGGCTGACTTTCTCTGTAGAATGGGCTCCTATTTATATAGCTCTGAATTTGACCAGGGGTTGCTTAAGGCACCTCTTCAAAATTCTTCCAAATAGAATGTATCTTCTAGAAGGTAAATGTCGCGCCTAGGCGCCGGACTCCGTGACTAGGTCTTTGCACCTCTTCACTTTGAATCGCACCTCTTCGCGATTAAAACTGTTTTCCTGTGTCCATATACATTGTATCACATGTCCTATATATTAGGAGTAACTTCCAGTCTTCTAGAAGCTCTGATAATCGCTTAACACCATCAAAATAACTACCCAAAGTCGTTAAAAATCTTGTCTGCATCTGTATAGAACTGGCGCCTAGGCGCCAGGCCTATAAATTCGAAAACTTTGCTCTTTTAGCTCCATTTTTGCTCATTTTTACTCATTTTTCCTTCTTAAACTCTTTTTTTATCACCTACATCCAAAAACAAAAAAATACCTTTCATTAAAGTATAATATCATTAAGAATTGAATCATAAATAAGACATAAAAATGGGTATTTTTTAAGTGGATCATTAGCCAAAATCCCTAGCCTAACCTAACCTAGGCCTAGCCCAAACCTAACTCAAACCCTAAACCTGACCTAGGCCTACTCAGCTTAACCCAGGTCAAACCCAAATCAACTTAACTTTACTCGGGGAAACCAAATTTCAACCCAAGACAAACCAATTCAGCTCAAGCCTTAACCATCTGAATCACATCATACCTTCTCTCAATCCCAACCTAGCCTAAGCTAAAAATTTAGCTTACCTCAGCTCAACCCCAGCCTATGTGTTACTTTATATATTTTATTTCATGTATCATTTCATGATTTATTCATGTCTTATTTCTATCATGTTATTTCATGTTCAAAAACCAAACAAAAAAATAACAAAAACACATAAAACAAAAACAAGGATGAAAACTTCTTAGTTTTCTCCACAATCACTACAAATCAAAATTAAAATAAAACAAAACTCTAAAAATAGAAAAACTTCGATTTCTCAAAATAACCGACAAATCTTGGAATCAAACAAGACTTGAATGTAAATATTGATATTTAAATGAGCATCTAAAACACACCAAGATAAAGAACAAAAACTGAATATAGGGTAGATCCTTCATGAACCTTAGGTTAGCTAACTTAGACACCAAACCAAGGGCCACACACTTAACCCAAGTTAGTTTGAGTATAAAATCCTAGGCTGATCTATGTACCCTAGTCAATACTAAGAATTAAGACATGTAAAACAACAAACCAAAGCCCTATGGCTAGAGGGAATACCTTATAATGAAGTAACTCATGGTTACTAATGAAGGATTTTCAGACTGCTTTGAACCTACGAATCCTCCATGCTCCGTCATTTAAGGGGATTCCTGGTTATGAGGCTAGTCATAGTTGACAGATACTAATGTTCATAGGATGAAGGAAAGCGATGGATATTTTGGCTGCAGATGTTATTCCCAAAATCTAATTTAGTCAGACTATAAAATTCCTTATAGAGTCTAAGGTTTCATTTTCTATCTAGAAATCTTTTCTTGCCCGAATCTATTCTTAACTTAGGGTACCTAATCACTCATGTCAGTCAAATACAACATCCCTAATCTATCTTTTTAACTTCACATAGTCTATTCCAATTCATCAAGTATTTTCAAATCCTATTCTACATCTCGAGCCTTTCGCATGAAATTTCATCGTTGGATTGTAAATCTCATCCTTTTGAAGCATAAATCCTCCCAATTGGACACCCATTTTAATCATGAAAGTTCAATCTCTTGCAACTTAGCTTGTCATATTAATCAAGAGGTTTTCTTTAGGGTTGACGACCCTAAAGATGTAATTAAATACGAAGTCTTGAATTTGTAGGAATGAGACCTCAAAATAAAAAATAAATCTTATCTTACACCAAAGAAGGTAAGGGAAGAATCCTAATTTCGTATACCCCAAAATAATTTTCTTATCCGAATGACTGTGCCCATCGTAAGGTATCGTTTCTATCCCTTGGGATAATACATTATTCTTTGAACGCCAAGTTTGATCATTCAGATAGGGAATCTTTTGAGATCTATGGTAGAACCACAATTAATAAAATCCCCTACCAACATTCTTTTGGCGACTCTACTACGGACTCGTTCTCCTCTCCATCTTTTGTGATGAGTTCAATTGCCCATCCTTCTATCAGACACTTTATGGGTCCATCAAACCTATTTTAATCTCTGGGACCTATCCCATATCCTCAAACTTTATGTGTTTGATTGCTCATTTAAACCCTTTTTAATGAGTAGGTGACACGCCTAAAAAATGCTTGATTTTTCATATACATTTTATGGTTAATTTTAATGATATTACACTTTAAAGAAAGGTATTTTGCATGTTTGTTTGTTTTAGGTATAAGAAATGGACTTTTGGAGAAAAAGAAGCAAAAATTATGCAATTTGGAGCAAAAACAATCTAGAAAGAAAATTTTGACCTGACACATTTTGATATGTCTTTTAATGCTTAATTTCTTTTACACTTATTACATATTTTTGAATAAAAATAAACTTTAAAGAAAGCTTTTTTATGCTTATCTTATAGGTGAAAATGTTAGGAACACTACACAAGTGAAACAGAATGAAACGAAGCTAAAACGGAGCAAAATGGTAGAATTGCTGCAGAGTGGCGTCGAAAGTGCTAGAGTCCATAAAACGATGAGTTTGGGTGCATATAGTGCTCAAAAATGGCCCGACGGCACCAGGGACGGTTATTGCCCAAATACATTGAATTTAGACGCTTTTTGGAAGGTTTCTTGAGGCATCTCTTGGAAAATTCATCCCTACACTATAATAGAGTGATTGTACGTCAGAAAAAGTGGTGGGTGTGAGTGGGAAAATGTGGAAAATATTTAGATATCTTAGAATAGGAGTAGAAAGGTAAATTTCTACCTTTTTAGAGAGATTGGTGAGGGTATTTTGAGAGAATATGTAAGGGAATGTTCTAGCATTGCATGGATCAGCGAGAGATTTTGTGAGAGAGATTTTCATCTTTCTTTTAAGGGGAAAAAGCTAAGTATTGTGTTCTTCATTATCTTATGATTTTGTGAACACTTATTAGTGGATTTTCTTTGATGTGATGAAGTTTTCTATTATGTTTTCTTCGTGTTTTGGGATGCATTTCTCTTACTCATTCTTCTTATTTGGAAATAGTGACATGCGAAGATTATGCCGTTATTTTCAATAAAGTGGAACCACATTCAAAATTCTTCCAACCAATTCATCCAGAAAGAATTTATCTTTAGAATTAATATTTTTCTTTAGAATTAGTTATTAGTTGTTTTAAACTTAAGACTTACCTTTAGGAGTACTTGTTAGAAAAATTACTTTAATCGACTTGCCAAACTAAGGATTGATAGTAGTAGACTAGAAATTTGACTAAGGACCTCTTACCTCGCTTCCTTGTGGGATCGATAAATGGGACTCCACTAGAGCCCTGTATTACTTGTACGATACGTATACTTCCGTATAACCTCTATTGTGTGCTCTTACATACGAACATAAAACATGTAGAAAAATAGCACACACTAGAGGCCCATCAATTTTTTAGCGCCGTTGTTGGGGAAGCTTCGATAAGAACTTTAGGAGAATTTTAGTTAAACCTGTAAGACTTAGATTTGGAACTTATAGTATTATTATATAGTGTATTTAATTATTGTGTGTTTATTTTAAATAAAATCGAAAACACCAAAAATATTTTGATATCCATCCTATTAGTTAAGTCTTTAAATTTGTATGTGTAGTTCAAGAGCTGCAGACCTTGAATTTTACGACTCGGATTTAGACAGAACATTAAAGAGGCTGGTAAATCAGAAAAAACTCCATGAATTTAAAATAGAAATGACGGATTGATAATATAATGAATATTCAGATTTGAATTATAATGTTAGTAGCTCTAAAAGAGTAAACCCCAAGGGAGTGATGAATTTTCAAGAAAATATGCTTAATATTTTAATTTCTCAGGTTGCAGATATTAAGAAAAAGTTAGATCAATTCATAAAGAGTTATCCTCAAGGTCCCCCAGTTATGAAGAGAAATTCTTTTAGACAAAATTGATTAAGCCCAACTATTTTGAAACTAGCCTCGAGATACATATTTCTTATTCTGATTATTACAATCCAGGTTGGGAAAATTATTCAAATTTTAATAGGAATAATAATTTTGGAGGAGAAAACCAAGTTTGGGAAGATAATCAATTTAATTATACATGTAATTTGAATGGTCAGGGTATTTTAATGATGAACTAGCTTTTCCACATAATTTTAACTTCAACCCACATAATGAGGAAAAGAAGTCACTATTAGAGGAGGATGTGATTCAATTGGCAAGTCAGTTAGAAAGTTATGAGAGAGCGCTGGAAAGTTAAGGGGCCACAATAAGGAATATAGAAAACCAAATGAGGCAAATTATGAATGCAATTAATAGTTATCCCCTGAGATTTTACTTAGTGACCCTGAGATGAATGATGAGCAATATAAAGTTATCGAAATATTATTTAGAAGAGAATTTGAGGACATGCTTCAAAAGAACTTTGTGTTGAGAGATTGGGTTAAGGATATTAAAAGACCAATGGAAGAAATTCTTAAGCAATTAGAAAAATTTATTTCCTAAACTAAGATAAATATAGAAAATCACCATCACCATTTATTCAGTACCAAGGGGAAGAATTAGAAGATAACTTGAAACATAAGAGTAACATAGAAGATTTTGCTCCAGAATCTGAATTATCTAGAGAGAATTCGATCCAAAAGTTGGTAGATCATGAATTATCTTATAGAGATCCATTTTTTATAAATTTCAAGAATGATATTAATATGAAAATTAAAAAATTATTAGAATAATATTAGATCTAGAAAGAAATATGAGGAACAATGATATGCATCAATCTGAAAAGAAAGAGGTGAAAAAAAATTTAAATGTGAGGATTTAGTAGGAATCTCTGGATCTGGAAAAGATTGATGATTGATCAAGGATTACTTAATTGAAATTTTGATCCAGGAGGAATCATTTGTCGGGATGTTGATGTTAAGCGCTTTATGGGAGGCAAACCATAGTTATCAGCATGGTTTGATTTAATATGCTTGACAACTATGATTGTTAGTATTGCATTGTGTTTGATTTAGTGTGGATTGATCAGTTTGATTGATGATTTGTGGATGTTTGGTTTGTTAGTGATTTGATTTGATTTTTGTGTCTCTGAGGGAGGTGATTTCTTAAATTTTTATTAGGGTTAGACTTGTATGTTCTCTTGTAGTAGTTGAATTGATGACTCCACTACGACTTGGGTCTCACCCGGACTTGAGTTTTGCAAGAGATATCATGAATTTGAATAATGTCATATCTATGTCAATTTTGTTACTTCCTTTCTCTGAATTTATTTTCATTTGCTAGGAGTCATGAATCTATTTGATGAATAACTTGTGGATGATCTTGCACTACGATTTATAACTGTTAGAGGTGCTTAATTAAAGGGATTAGATGATACCTGAGATTAGTGCCCGAGAGCCAATATATCAGGGATAATTTTCTCTTTGGGATTATAAACTATAAAATCATTTAAAATATACCTAATTTATCAGTGTAGTAATTCCGTTAGAATTTGGAAGTAAGGTAGTGAGATGCTATGAAATGTAGGAAGAATTGACCTCATTTATCATGTGTGTTTGTTTGTGTGTTGCAATTTTATATAAGACTTGAAAAACATTTTTAATTCCCATGCTGATACCTATCATGCTAGTTCAATTTTTATTTATTGAATTCATTCTAGCATGTTTATTTTAGATTTACTTTCTGCTACATAGATATTTCTGATAGACATGTGTGATAGATAGAATTTCTGAACTATTTTTTTTCTTGCTTATATTATCTTTATTGAATGATATACATGTTAAAAATCAAGTTTGGGGTAGGAAGAAAAGTATAATTTAAATTTAGTCTACTTCCTTTTAGTTTAATATTATTGCAAGCATGTTTTAGGCTAGATTTAATTTCTCCTACAGTCATTCTATCCTGCTTATGCATGTATATGAATTTGATAGGATGTTGTAATAGTAAGTAGATTCAACTTTTACTTTTTCTTCCTGCTACATCTTATGGAATTAATTACAAAATATTTTAAAATTCAAGTTTGGGGGAAGAAATTTTTTGTTTAAAAACCAAACTTTATTTTTCCTTAGTAGCCAATATTTAATTTAATATAACTTTTAAAATAACTTGTGTTCTGTGATGTTATCTTTAGGTTACTATAACTTTGATTTTATGAATGTTTGAAAAATAACTTAGTTGAAATCCTTTGTAGAGAAACTGTTTTAGCGTTAAGATAATTTATAGGAAACTTAAGAAAAATTATCTTACTATTTATTGTAGAAAAGAGTTGAATATTTGAAAAGCTAAGATTCTTAGATTTACACTTAATAAAAATCCTTTATTGAAACCATTTTCAAACTAATTCTTACACTTTTAAAAAGTGAGGGAAAGTTTTGAGTTTTGGACTTTAGAAAGAGGATAGCGAAATTTGAAATTATTAAAGGCCTATCCAGATATAGTAATCCTTACATGAAAAAAAGAGAGAAAAGATTAAGGATTAAAAAGATCCTAAAAGAAAAGAAAAAGAAAAAGAAAATAAAGAGAAAAAAGAAAATATTTGAGGAGAAGCTTGAGTAGAAACTTTATCAAAAATTGGTTTCGCTTGACTCCTTTTAAATAAAAAGACTTAGAAACAATCCTAAACTTATTCTTATTTCAAAAAAGTATTGGTCAAATTGGTATAGATAGGGTGTTTAAATTCTGTTTTTATACTTTCTATGAATCTTTAGTTTGACATGTTTCAATAACTTTTGAAGTAAATAGAAAATCAGGATTTCTAAGTTGAATGTGAGATATTCTTACACTAAAGTCCTAGGTTGATTTGCTAGAATTTCTCCTAAGTTACACTATAGTATGTTTAATATGAAATTATAGGAAACTATACTGAAACCCACAACCATAAGTCAACATATTTGGTTTCTAAAAGTTATAGTGTCACTTGAGGACAAGTAACATTTAAGTTTGGGGGAGTTGGCACGCCTAAAAAATGCTTGATTTCTCATATAAATTTAAAGCTTAATTTTAATAATATTGCACTTTAAAGGAATGTATTTTGCATGTTTTTAGTTTTAGATACAAGAAATGGATTTTTGGAGAAAATGAAGCAAAAACAATGCAAATTGGAGCAAAAAAGAGCAAAAAAGAAAATTATGACCTAACACATTTCAATGTCTTTATATGTTTAATATCTTTTACACTTCTCACATATTTTTAAATGAAATTACACTTTAAAGTAAGGATGTTTTTATGCTTATCTTGTAGGTAAATATGTTAGGAATGCAACACAAATGAAACGTGGCAAAACAGAGCTAAAATGGTGCCAAAAGGAGCAAAACGGTGGAGTTGCTGCAAAGTGGCACCAACGATGCCCGAATGGGCGCCGACGGCGCCAGAGTCCAGAGAAAGATGAGTTTTGGCCACGACAGCACACAAAAATGGCACCAAGGATGGTTATGTATTGAATTTGGATGCTTTTTGGAAGGTTTCTTGAGGCATCTCTTGGGAAATTGGTCCCTGTTGACCTCATTTTTGATGAGGTCTTCCCTTCTCTCTTTAGTACTTAGGATTTAGCCTTAGGCTTTTCCTTTGACTATCCTAGAGGATTAGAATTGGGACCCACCACTTAGAAATTCAAACCACTTCTTAACTCCCCGCAAACTCCACAAACTTGATTGTAGACCCCTAATCACCTGTGAGGGTTGAAATTAAATGTGGAAGTTTAAAGGATGAGTTCCTATAGGATTCTTTGGCCTTAGGACTGCCCTGGGTGGCCTGGTCTGGTGAAGGGGGCTGACTTACACACACACTACACCTATACACTACACTTTCACACACCTCCTAAAAACACACCCATACCCAATTTGACCTCCTGACTCATGCAGGGATTCACATGGATGGTCCTTAACCCCTAAGCCCTCGAGCAAGAGGGTTAGGAACAACATAGTGGGTGCCTCAAATGAATCCCTTCATGGCTCATGTGGGCTTGATGTGGCTTCATGGCTCAACCAAAATGATTTCATTCCACTTACATTCACCCAGTCTTCAATTTTACAAATTTTTAATTTTTTGACCCGGGACCCTACACCCACCTAGCCTACCCAAAACCCTTGAAATTACCCAAGTTTTCTAAAATCTTCAAATCACCCAAAAATCCTCAAGAACAATCCCAAACATTCCCACATCACTCAAATTGATTATTCATAGCCAAAAATACCAAAAAATTCCAAAAATACCTCCCAATACCCTCCAAATACCCAAAATGCCCCTCTTAGCCAAAAAATCCAAAAATTCAGAAAATTCCCAGAAAATTCCAGAAAATCCCAAATATTCCCAATTTCATTCTGTTCAACTACATCATGGGCCAATTTTGTCAATTTACCCCACTTTTATCAAAACCCCCAATTTGACCCATTTTAACCCAAAGTGAACCCAATGTCAAACCAAACCTACCCAATTGACCCAAATTCTGGTCCAATTTAGTTCTAAACTTCAATTCAACATCCCCAACACCAATCTAGACCAAATCCAAGCCCAATTTGATTGGCATTGGGATCCAATTTCACTTTTGGCCTTAAAGCCCAATTTGGACCCATGACCCAAACTTAGCCCAAACTCACCCAATTCAACTCCAATTAACCCCAAATCTTTTCTAAACCTTCCTTAACATCCCCATAAACAAAACACTAACATGATTTGCCCAAGATTTTGACCCAAACCCTATTCAAATTTAACCCAAAACCAAAATTCCTTAAATGGGCCTACACCCAAACCCAACCCAAATAGGCCCAAGTCCCAAAATCCAAACCCAACCAAAAATTGAAACTTCTTTAAAACAGCCCCACAAACCCTTCTCAACATTAATTTTACATCAATTTCAACTTTAGCCCAACTTTGGCCCATGGTAGCCCATTTTGGCCCACCTTAGCCTCTTTACCAAAAAGCCCAAATTCAACCCAATCCAAACCCAAATCACCCCACACTTGTTTCAAACCACTCATGACACATCCCTAAACCAAACTCAACAATTATTTGGCCCAACCTCTTTACAAAATTCCCATCCATAAATTCATTTTTAAACTTAAAGGCCCATTCCTTAAACCATTTTAAAAGCCCATCTTTTACCACATCCAAAGGCCCAAAATTGGTCCCAAAGCCCATATGACATTTCCCCTCATCATACTTTCAATTAAACTCAATACCTAAATCCTAAATTCATCATTGGATTATTCCAAAATTAAACCTCATGACAACTCCCACCAAAATGCCAAAAGTCACAAAATCCATTTCCATGAAATTGAACCAACTTTTCCCTAAGCCACATGGAGCCATGCATGAGCCATTCACAAGCCATATGAAGCCATGAAAGTTTGGCATGCGACCATGCCATTAATGGTAAAAGGAGGGGCTCCTTTCCTAATCTTTCATTAAGCCTTTTTAACCTTATTCATGACACACACTAAACCATGTTTAGCCACCTCATCATGGATAGAGACCACACCATCCTCTCTCGGTCGACCCAACCGATCCTCTCACCCCAAAATCGAGCCATGGGGAGGTGCACCCAACCCAAACCAATGGGTCGACCAAATTGAAGCCAAAATGACCCCCCTTCCCCATTCCATTTTAATTCAGCCCCTTTACACATGGCAATTGCCAATCGCTTGCACCAAGTCCCAGCCCCCGACCCACCCGACCTCGAGGGTGACCCATGCCCGGCCGGCCGCCACCCGGCCGCCGGAAAACACCATGCCCGAGACCTCGGGAGAGGCCAAGCTTGGAATTCTACCTTGCCGAGCCGCCTCACTCCAAATGGCCATTGCAGCTGTTCTTCTCCTCACCTAAGCAGCTGATCCCAGCCCTCAACTCCCCCTGGGAGGCCCTCCAGCCTCTCCTATTTAAACCCCTCACCCTCTCGGCCAAAGGAGGTGCTGAACCAACCATACAGAAACTCTGCCAAAATCATCCCAGACTCTCCCCTACACCCAGTGCACTTGATCCCCACTGCAATTCCCCGCCATTTCTTCTCTCGCGAGCTCAATTCTCGCAGTCGAAATTCCACCTAAAAACAGGACACTTCACCACAAGTGAGGCAATCCCCAAATTGATTGGTTCTACACCCGCACAGGACCAAGAGAAGGAGTTTTCCAAAGGAAAGCCCCCTCTTCGTGCCATCCAGCTTGCTCCGCACTCCAAAGGTTGGAATCGGCCTTGGTGGAAATCACACCTGAGCAATTCACCACATCCCTGTGCTTCATCCCTAGCCTCCCGCAAGCCCAACGAACGTGCCGAGCATCTCCGATCGAGGCTTCACCTCTCGCGAGCCAAGGTATGGATCAATTCTTCATCCCGAGCTTCCGAACATTCTCCATTTTAAATGAGTCGATTTCAATGAACATTAGCCGTATGCATGTGTTCGTCTCTTCAAGACGAATCCATAGAGCATAAGAACATAAAAATCCATGGAGAATCGAGTGAGATCTTAGTGGCTAGAAGGTAGACGGCTCTCGGGTCAGGACGCTCGGGGACGATGAACGGATGTCGTTCATTCAATACACGCGCGGACGGACGGCTCGGATGGCGTCGGATCGGCAAACGGCAAGTGAACCACGGGCCGCGTGGCGCCGACTCGGAAGGCGGCGTCGAATGGGAGCGCGCCGCGTGGCCGTTCGGAGACGCCGAGGTCGACGCGGCGCCGATGTGGATAAGTAGAAAATTAGGTATTTTCTCGATTTATTTAAATACCGTAACTTCAAAAATCCATATCTTTGTGTAGAAAAATCACAAAAATAAAATAAAAATACCCTCTTGCTCAGATGAACGGAGGAGAATAATGTGGAAAAGAAATTAATTAATTTTGTCTAAGTACTTTATTTTTAATTAATTATTTACTCCCCGCATTGTTTTAATTCTCCATGCATTCATACAATTCACCATGGCATGAGACCATAGGGCTTTGAAGCCTCCCGAACTTGGGAACATTCCCCGAATTTTCCAAGGTCGAGGCCATCCGTGTGAAAAGTTATTGATTTTTCAAATGCATGTTGCTCGTTTTGAGTATTTTAATTCCAAAAATTAGCATGTTGTGAAATAAATTCTAGGAAAATTTGGTGATGTTCCTTATGACCAAAGAACCCTAGGAAAAATAGGACTTGAGTTAACTCACTCAGATTAACCCTAATTGGCCTAAATACCCAAAATTGAACTTTAATTAATTAGAGTTAACCATAGATCAAATTGACTTGAAATCAATTCCCCACTGACCTTTAGGATCGGAGGAATCCACCATAAAAATTTCAAGTCAATTGACTTGGTTAGCCCCATCAAATGGGTTGATTAAGCCACTTAGCCAAAATTAAACTTTAAAATTTCATAACTTTCAAAATACTTTTCAAAAATTCACCAAATTGGTTTTGAAGCCTCTCTGATATCAGGGGAATTCAAGAAAATTAAAATTGCAATTTTCTAAAAAAGTTGATTTTTTATCATTATTTTAATATTTTAATAATTAAAAAATAATAAAAATTACAAAAATAATAAAATTCACCAAAATGTCACATTTTGAATTCTAACTACTTAGGAACAAACCCCATATTTTTCTTATGTCTCTAGGTTGAGATATTAAATTTTAAAGCCTTGGGGTAATTTTTAAAAATTAAAAAATACATTTTTCTAGCATTTCCACTAAAATAATTCCAATAAATTAAGGAAAAATCAGAAAATTGTAAAATTTGGTTCTCTGGAATCCTTGATATCAGAGAGAATTTTAAAAATTATAAAATTCATTTTTCAACTTATATTCTATTTTTAAATTAATTAATACTCCAGAATTTAAAATAATTTTAATAAATAAAATATAATTCAAAAAATCACAAAAATTGGTCCAAGTGGTCCTCTAGTCATTAGGAATGCCCCATAATTTTCTTAAGGACAGAAACTTTCCCTTGGTCATATTATTAAATTTTCCTTGGAAATCCTTATTTTCCACCAAAAATAATTACATAAATAAATTAAATACAGAAAAATCACATTTTCTCCTCTAATGTCTTTATTGACATATGAGTGAAGTCACATAAAAATTTCAAATTCATTTGAGCTCAATTTAGTGAGTTATGAAATTATTAAGCTCGAAGGGCAAAATGGTAATTAAAATTTCAACCCTTAATTAAAACTTTAGGCTTAACAAAAATTAAAGAGTAAAATATTTGATCCTAATCTGATTTGGATGATTGAAATTTAAATAATTAAAGGGTAGAAACCTATTAAACAATTCAACAATAATTGAAATGAACTTTAGTTAAAATAATTAATTAAATTTGCAAGAATAAGTAAAATCGAGTTATTAAAATAGGGATATTATTAGGAAGAAATTTGTTCTTTAATTTAAGAATCCCTAAATTAATCATCCCAATAATATTTAATTCCTAATTAAAATGATAATCCAAGTTTAAGGTTTAAAATGCTAAAAGACTTAATCATTAAATTAAGTTAAGGTTAAATTATTTAAAGCAAACCCTTTTAAAATAAAATATTAAATTAAATTAAATTAAATTAAATTAAATTAAATTAAATTAAATTAAATTAAATTAAATTAAAACAAATTAAATTAAATTAAATTAAATTAAATTAAATTAAATTAAATTAAATTAAATTAAATTAAATTAAAACAAATTAAATTAAATTAAATTAAATTAAATTAAATTAAATTAAATTAAATTAAAACTAAATCAAATTAAATTAAATTAAATTAAATTAAATTAAGCTAAATCATATTATATTAAATTAACTTAAAATTAAATGAAATTAAATTAAACCACATTAAATTAAATTAAGTTAAGTTAAATTGAATTAAATTAAATATAGCATCACCTAAGTCATAAAGAATTCAAAATAAATCTAAAATAACTTCAACACTATTCCAAACTTAAATCATTAATTTGAACTTAAATTAATCACAAATCATTAAATTTCATTTTCGCTCTTAGAGCTTTTACTATTATAACTCCTAAATGGAGTATCAAGTGAAATGTCACTTCACTCATAAGGATATTCAAACATCCTAATTCACCGAGCAAGAAATAAAACTTAACTTAAACACCCCGGATGATTAATTCACTCGCACAATAGAATTCATTTAGACTTCAGGACAATTCCCGAAATATCGAAAAGATGTTTAAGATTCGTCTTAAACACTTCCTCAATATGATGGAATGTCCTTAAGAACAAATCGAGCTTAGTTGTTCTTTGGTGAAGAAAATCATCCTTAAAACCAAAATCGAAGACCTAGACGTCATAGGAGTGACTAGCTATAGGATTAGGATTTTGGTAGAAAACCATAACCCTTCCCTTAGCTTTACCTAGAAATTGCTATAAATGCTTCAATGCTCTAAATTGTATTTTAAGTGCAGCTTGGGATGACGGGAAGACCCTCCAGTGTACGCTTTTATTTTATTGCAATTTATCTTACCGCAATTCATTTATTCGTGTCGCACTTTACCTTTCTCGCATGATAAACAACAGCTTGCATGAAAACCTACACCTTTAGGATGAAAACCAAAACCGAAACCCATAACTAAATTAAAAGACACTACAAGATAAAATTCACCGCCACAACATTCAAAATATAAAACAACTCAAAATTTAATCACAAACGTAACAACAAAACTACAACTACAACTAAATTAAAACGTCTCATCGAATGATCGGGAATACCTCGAATGATGTAACCCACGTGTTGCTAACGGGATTTCCCACGGTCTAAATGAAAGTGCGGAACTCATTTAGTTGAGTTTAGCAAATTCATCCGGACTAAGTTCGATGATAACTGCGGATGACTGAACCGTGGGATCTTAATCGGTTCGTTTAATCAACTCTAAGACCCGTTTTAATTAAAACATTAAAGACACATGGAAATTAAGACTTTCTCTAAAACCAAAACACTTCCCTCATCTCTTGATTTATCACCTTCTACAACTAAACCTCTCGCAACAACAAGGAGCTTGGAGCTTAATGGGCAAAGCACGACCATCGTCATCAACGAAAACATGAATCTGCTTCAAGAAAACTTTTCTTTAGTTTAAACAATCAACTCATAGGACTTCGAGGTAGTTTGCCTGGTGCAACATAAAACCTCAACCTTCTTGTTAGGCATTTGCTTTGCAAATTAAGTCCTAATCGACCTTAGGGTTCCGAGGTAGTCGTCCGCTACGACATAAACCCTCATATCTTCAAGGCTATTTGTATGATTTTATCATACAAATATAAGTCCTAATTGATTAAAATTGGCAAGATCAAAACATTAAATAAACATTAGGGCCTTCCTAAATTCAAGCCAAACAATAGGATAGTCGGGAAATTACCGGAGTTCGCTTCGAATCTGTGATTTCTCCTACCTTTCTTCCTTCGGATTCCCAAAATATAATGCTCTAAATTTGATCCATTCCCTATTGAAATTCCAAAACTCAATCCATTGAAAACTTAAACCTTGAAATTCTTGAGAGCAGAACTACCGATTATTATCGAGAGTTTTCTTAAGTGATTCCCGTCACTTAAGATGTAATTAACTATAGGGGCTTGCCCTTATAGGGAATTTTAAGAACCTGGTAATATAAACCCTCGTTTAATGTTTTCATATTAAACGAGGGAATTTGTCGGCTTATAAAATTGGTTCGCAGACCAAACGGATGTCACAAACCTTTCTAGTTTATTTAATCGAGCCTCATTATCAAGCAGTATGTCTATTCTTCGGGATAGATACACGGTTTGTAGTGCGGCGCTCGTTTATATAAACTATTCGGGATGTGAAATTAGTTTGATTTCATATCTTAAAAATTTTCAAATTTAAAATTATTTTCAAAATCAAATATTACTTTTCAAATTATTTATTTAAATTAAAATTAAAATACGCCGACAGTCCCTACACTATAACATAATGATTTATGTCAGAAAAAGTGGTGTGTGTGAGGGGAAAAACATGAAGAATGTTTAGAAGTCTTAGAATACAAGTAGAAATATAGATTTTTATCTTTTTGGAGAGATTGGTGAGGAAATTTGGAGAGATTATGGAAGGGAATGTTCTAGCATTACATGGATCAGCGGGAGACTTTGTGAGAGAGATTTTCATCTTTTTTTCAAGGGGAAAAAGCTAAGTATTATGTTCTTCATTATGTTTTGATTTTGTAAACACTTATCTAGTGGATTTGTTTTGATATAATGAAGCTTTCCATTGTGTTTTCTTCGTGCTTTGTGATGTGCTTCTTTAACTCTTTCTTCTTATTTGGAAATAGTGGCATGCAAATGTTATGCTATCCTTTTCCTTTTCTTTTCTATTGCAATGAGTAGGATTCATGTTCATGATATTAAGATGCATGCTAGAAGAAGTTTTAATTATAAATGTTATCGTTTTTACTTGAACTTCATCTACATTACAATAAGGGTCCATTGTAGTGTTAAGATTTGTTGTAATTGCATTAAGTCCCAAAAGGGCGGAAATAATTCTCAACAAAGTGAAACCACATTTAATGTCATGGATGAGAATGTAATCCATGAGATTGAGTGCAAATAAATAGGAAAATATAATTTGATGGGCGTATAATTGAAGATTTTAGGGTGATAGGCTAAAATCCTCAATTTGGTTCAAGTTTTTGGAAACTAAAGTGAGATGTTAGCCCTCAGATGAGAGGAAGTGGGAGCTCTGGAGTGAGAGCCAGTATCCTCCCAGCCTAACTACGGATTTAGGGACAAAACCTTGGATTAGCCAATTTTCTTTATGCACTCGGAAGAGGGTAAAGAATAGGATTGCTCTTATTTGGCACATACAATATTTAATGTATCCCATTCCTTTACTTTATCCAATTCACTAAATAAAAATTCTCCAAACAAATTAATCCAGAAAGGGGTTATCTTTAGAATTAATATGTGACCAAACCGCAATTACGTAAGTAAAATAGCTTATAAAATTATGGCCAAACTTGACCCCAAATCAGATTAGGTGGCTAATGTACGATAATTAAAGATTAAATTTTTTGTAAATAAATATAAATCATACACTAGGGATACTACGCAAGTATACGTATCATTTCAAGTAATATAGAGCTTTCTTTTTAAAAACCCCAAATATCGATCCCATGGGGAAGGCTAAGTAAAAATTAAGAAAGAAAGAAGAAAATCTATTTAAAAACTAATTAACTAAGAAGTAAAAATATGTGAATTACTTAAGTAACAATTGTATATAAGAATGTAATTTAAATGCTTTAACAAAATAAACAAAGATTCTCTCCCCATTCAAAATATTTCATGATTAGTAAACATCTAAACTAGCTTGAGAACTTTGAGAATGAGGTATTGTGACAAATAAGAGCATATATATTCTCTACCCTCTGGTCGAGTGTATAAAGAACATTGGCTAGTGTTTGAAGATTGGATCATGATGTATTGTTAGTAGTAAGGGACGAATTTCTAGGCTCTCACTTCTAGACTCTCCCCCAAGGGTACTATGGCCGGGCCTACTAGTGACCCATCACCTCTTCTTTAACCAAATTGATAGAATTTAGCCTTTCACTCAAAAAACATATTCAATTCTACGTCCTTCAAAGATTATCTCTCTATCTATTCGCACCTCCCCCTTCAAGGATTTACCATCTACCTTTCCAAGTGAAAATGTGATACTTACAAGTTAAGAACTCTTACCCATAGTCAGATCTTAAGAATTCTCCACAGATTTTAATATTACAAGTGATCAAGTTGCAGTGTAAATGAAGATCAGGTAAAATATCATCACAAATTATGGATGAAAAAAAATAAGTTCTCAAAACTAAATTAAATCCTTAACTATATCATTTCATATTCGTAGGGAGTAAGAGAAGAAGACTACTCAGAAAGCATATGATTCACACTACAAACCATATTTATATAAGTCAAATTCAAAGTACAAAACTTAATAACCAAATTATAAATACTTATCTGGAATGACATCCAAGCAATCCTTTGAAGTTTCTCTGACTCCGAGTGGCTTTTACAAGACTCCAATTCCAGCAATCGCACTAAAAACACTCTGAACTATCACTAAAATAAGGTAAATAATACTCCACACTCTTTAATTTAATGAGATTACACACCTCTTTCACTCTTATAACAACTACACACTCTAAATAACCACACACTTTGCTGTAGAATCGTCCTCTAATCATAGAGCTTCAAAAATGACCAGGGGTTGCCTCAGGAACCTATTCAAAATTCATCAACATTTGCTGAATATTCTAGAAAGTAACTATGACACCTAGGCGCCAGTCTCCTGCTCAAATGGACGCGTCCCTTAAGGTTTTGAGTCATACCTCTTCTTTGAATAACTGATTCCCTGTGTCTATATTCATTGTATCTTGTGTATAACATATGGGAATTTGTCAAGAGATTTCTAGGTTGCTTCTGAGTCATCAATAACCGTCACAAAACCGTCCAAGAATTCTCTAGATTTCCCTGCTGAGTCTGGCGCCAGAATCAGCCCTTTTTTCTTCTTTTCTTCACTTGACTCATTTTTTCTCCTTTTACTCCTTTTTTGACTCTTTTTCTTCATAAACTCATTTTCTTGTACCTGCAACCAAAAACATAAGAAATACCTTTCATTAAAGCGTAATATCCTTAAAATATTAGTTAAAAATGATATAAAAATTTATGTAATTTTAAGGTGGATCAATTCCCCCAAATTTAAATGTTGATTGTCCTCAAATAACTCTTTACTATTAAAAATAATAATCTATGGAGAAAATTTTTCTTTAAGACTTCTATAACTGTTTATTTTATAAATAGAATAATGAAACTTAAAAAGATTTTTATATAACTTAGGCTAAAACTAAAATATGTAAAATATTTAATATTTAAGTGTTAAGAACTCTCTTCTCCTATCTATTTCAAAAAATAATTGCAATTTGTCATATTAAGAGTATGTAGATAATTTACAAGAAAAAGATTTTCATGATACTCTACTTGTAAGGATGCTTATACATGAAACTTAATTAAAAAAATGTAATCAGGTCTCTTCTTATAAGATAATTCAAGTGAAGCTAATTTTTTATTATGTATCTCCTCAAGCTTCTCCTCATTTTTTCTTTTTCTCTTTCTTTTCATATTTGGATTGCTTTTCAATCCTATATATATATATATATATATATATATATATATATATATATATATATATATATATATACATACATACATACATATATTCTTTTCTTTTTCAGGGATTGTTTTCAATCATTTCTTTTTTTTTTCAAGCGAGGATTACTATATCTGGATAGCCTGTTAATGATTTTGAACTTCACTATCCTTAACTTATATTTAAAGACTTAACACATTTTTCACTTAATGAATATGTGTTTAGCAAAAATATTTTTCATAGAGTTTCAATTCTGTCTTCTCAAGTAAACATCTAGATTCCTTAATACTTTAAAAAATACACCATTTTTTTAATTTAGATATTTGAATCAAAATTCTTACACTCTTTTCTTAAATAATTACAATTTTTAGAATTATCCCTTGTTATATAAAAAATACTTTTATAAGTTTATTATAATATTCATGAAAACAACAACATATCTATCTTAAATTAACTTTTTTTCCATAGGTTATGTTATTAATTTTGAAAATATTGCTTACTAAGGACAAGTAAAGTTTAAATTTAAGTTCTTTTCCCTCTCCAAAACTTAGTTCTTTTAATAAGGTTTAAACATTTTGCAATATGAAATTTCAAACTAAGCAGGAAGAAAAAGATACATTAACTAAGGTATTTAAAACAGTAGAGTAATACAGGTATAAGCAACAATATAAAAGAGTAGCAAAAATAAATATCATATGAAAACTAACACTCTTTTACATTTTAAATATTTAAAAACAACAGGAGTATAAATAGGATTAAGTTCTAAGAAATCTAACAATAAAAATATAACTGAGTTACTGCAGAGTACTCATACAGTGCAATAATACTGAAAAGGTAAAAACACACATAACAGGCACATAAGCAAAGCAAAGCAAAAATAAAGTCTAATCATCCTCAGTCTCCTCTTCATCATCGGAAGAATCAACAGGAATAGGACTTCTGGGATTAATCCATGGGGTGAATTTAGGACAAGTAGGAAATTCAATATTCTTATCACCCTTCAAAAATTTTACAAGCGCATCATTATTATCCCCATCATAGTCACTCTTCCTTTGTATATACTCGGACACATGATCAATCTTGCTATCCATCTCATCTACTCTGCATTGCATCAAGAATGTATCACTTTGAAGCTCCAAGTACCTCTGACAAACAGTATTCCACACATCTGGTGGAGGCTCAGAAGTAGAAGTGGAAGGTCCAGGTGTAGAAGTAGAAGGCATAGAAGAAGTAAATGCTCCAGAACTATGACTTTTTGTCTTTCCATAAGTATCCACATGAGATTTTCCAATTGGCTTCAGTGGCTTAAGCATCTCTTCAGAATGAGAGTAAGTAATACTGACATTCTTTCAAATTGAGAAAATTAGAGCCGGGAAGCCTAATCCAGATATAACACTTCCTCTAGCTGAAGTGTTGATCACATCATATATAATGGCTCCCACTTCATAGGCTTCATTTCTTGATTGCAATAATTTAAAATAGCTCGGTCTTTCGTCACTTCACTCTGGTGATTTGATGGAACAATACGAGCATAAATAAAGTAATGCCAGACTTTAGAAGTAGCATTAAGCATAGAAGAGGAAAAATTTACCCGTTTATTGTTTTGAATTTTTCAAGATCCTCTTCTATCAGTCAGGTAGGCTAAAATCTCATCAAGCACTTCTTCAGATGGAGTAAAAACATCATAGGAGCAGTCTGTAGCAGGAGGTAGGCCATAAAACATGTTGATGACTTCAGGAGTGAACTCAACTCCCATCCCCCTAATATAAACTTCATTATCAACTGTTTTTGGAAAATTTGCATAGAATTCTCAAACAACAGAAATAACGGCTACATCAGAAAAATAACAAAACTGCTCCCACTGTTGAGCAGCTATAATATTTTTGATCGATCTGTCGTGATGATAAAAACTTCGTTCCGCAATGAATTTGCGAGTCGACGCAAATTCATTGTAGCGCACTTGAGCACTTGCGCTAGCAAACTTCGACTGATTAAATTTGCTTCGCTCATTTTCTAGCTTTGATTTTGGTGCCATTTTTTAATTTTGAAATTAATTTCAAACAATTTATAAAATCCTTAACATGGCACAAAATCTAAGCATAAAACACTAAATTAAGCTTAGATCCCTGGATTTTTTTACTTAAAAATCAAAATTTTCTTCCAAATTTTTAGCATTATTCATATGTAGAGAAATCCATGGTGAAAACTCAAAATAACTATGTCAAAGTGTAGATCTAACCTTGAGAAGTTAAAATCTGGTGTTTTCAAGCTTCGAAACTTCACGAATCAAGCATAAAATGGAACCACAGGACCGATTTTTACAGGTTTTGGGGAAGAAGATGAATCTTAGGCGTGATAATGGTAATGGGTTCGGTTTTAATGCCGAAATATTGATTCAGGTGAACCGGCGTCTAGGTGCCAAATCTGGAGCCTAGGCGCCATAATCGCCAAAAATTCTGAAAATTTTCTAAATTTTTACATTTTGTAATTTAGGTTTTCTAACATCTGTAAACATAAAATTACATCATAAACTTCATCAATCATCTCCCAGAAAATATTGAAGCCAAAATAGAATACAAATTTAACATACATTCCAAACATAACTAGATACATTCCAAACTTAATTTGATACATTCTAATTCAGATCGTCAAGATAAGGTTCAAAAAATACAGAAAATACACATAAACAACTTCTCACATCTCACAACAACATATTACAATCACACAATTCATTTACACAAAACATCAAAAAAATCACTTAACTCTTAACTATTACAATCAATTTCTCCACATAAATTCATCCTAAATTCAAGGATTCACATCAGAACCTTTGTTAGTTCCACAAGGTAATTCACTACGAACAAAGGAGTGGAAGAAAGGGACACGAGGAAATTCCAAGGCCGTCTTTTCATCAATCCATTTGTTTTGAGCATATATGGTTACCTGATAGTCTTCAAAGACAGCCAAATGATCAGATTGTACCTTCATTTGCCATTCCATATGCTCATAGTGATGGTACATTTCATGCATCCTTTCTCTAATATGCACCAATTCTTCTTCAATCTTCTCAAGTTGACCAAATAACTTCTCCAACATAATGGCTAGGTAGCCATTAAAGTATGTTTGTGAATCTTTGTGCATAAACTTGGCTTTCCCTCCATTCTCTATATTTAATCTCTCCATGGAAGCAATCAAATCTCTTTTCTCTCTTAAAATTATAGTTTTAGGTCGAAAATTTGATGGCTTGACGTTTGGGGATGAAGAAGTAGTGATTTATAGGTATTTGAGTGGGTAAAGACTGCAATTGGGCGGTTTTTCCACGATACAGAACTGTGGCGCCTAGGTGCCAATTTTGGCGCTTAGGCGCCCGGATTTCAGATGTCTGGTGCTTAGGTGCCAGTTCTGGCGCCTAGGCGCTAGAATCCTGAAATTCACAGGTTCTCCCTTCGTCAAATTTTCATAAGTTTCACACCAAATTAGGGTCTAAAAATGTAGATCAAAAGATATGTAACTAAGTGAAGTCACATATAAAACACTGTCAATATTGAAACAAATCAAATCATACTATGGGTTGCCTCCCACAAAGCGCTTGGTTTAATGTCGTCAGCCCGACATAACCAATATTTTACTCCAAATGGGTTAAATATAGCACATCCTTAAAATATGGCAAACTTCCTCCAATATAATGCTTCAATCTTTGTCCATTTACTTTAATTACAGAATTTATTTTCTGATCTATTATATCCACTGCTCCATAAGGATAAACTTTCTTAACAATAAAAGGCACTATCCATTTGGATCTCAATTTTCCTAGAAACAATTTAAATCTAGAATTGTATAATAAAACTTCTTGTCCAGGCTTAAAAGTCTTTCTTAATATTCTTTTATCATCCAGTTTCTTCATTTTCTCTTTATAGATTCGATCACTTTTATATGAATTATTTCTAATTTCTTTAAGTTTATTCAATTGCAATAATCATTTATCTCCAATATCACTTAATTTGTAGTTAAAGTCTTTAATCGCCCAATAAGCTTTATGCTCCAATTCAACAGGTAATTGATAAAGTTTTCCATAGATAAGTCTATATGGTGACATCCCAATATGAGTTTTATAAGCAGTCCTATAAGCCCATAAAGCATCATCGAGTCTATCAGCCCAATTAGTTCATTTTGGATTAACTGTTTTATTTAAAATTCTTTTGATCTCCAAATTTTAAACTTCAGCTAATCTACTAGTTTGGGGATGATAAGCTGTTGAAATTCTATGTTTAATCCCAAATTTACTCAGTAAGCTCTGTATCATAAAGTTCTTGAAGTGACTTCCCCATCAGTGATAATTATTCGTGGCATTTCGAATCTAGCAAAAATATTTTCAGTTAAAAATTTTTCAACACTTTTCGTATCACAATGAGGTAAAACTTTTACTTCAATCCATTTTGAAACATAATCAATAGCCAATAATATATAAATTTTTCTTGAAGAAGGTACAAATGGTCACATGAAATCTAAACCCCAGACATAAAAAATTTCCACTTCCAAACTAACATTTAGAGGCATTTCATCTCTCATAGAAATATTGCTTATACATTGACATCGATCACAGGATTTAACAAAACTGTTAACATCTTAAATAATGTAGGCTAATAAAATCTGGATTGTAAAATTTTAAAAGTAGTTTTATCAATTCCGAAATGCCCACCAAATTCAAAGTTGTGGCATTTTTGAATAATATCGTAAGTTTCCTCATAAGGAACAAATCTTCGTATAATAGAATCCTTATAGTGTTTAAACAAAAAGGGGTTATCCCAAAAATTAAATTTCACATCATGTAAGAATTTCTTTTTCTGATGATGATCTAATCCATATGGTATAATGTTACTAGCTAAATAATTAACTATATCAGCATACCATGAGATTAATTCATCAGAAATAGTATAAAGTTGTTCATCAGGAAAACATTCATTTTATTCTTCCTTATCATTCATTTCCTTATTTTTTCAATTCTTGATAGATGATCGGAGATTTGATAATTAGACCCTTTTCTATCAACTATTTGAAAGTAAATTTCCTGCAAAAGAAGGATCCATCTAATCAATCTAGGTTTAGCTTCTTTTTTTATCATAAAAAAATTAATAGCAGAATGATCTGTATGCACTATACATTTATTCCCAAGTAAATATGATCAAAATTTGTCAAAAGCATATACTTAGCCAATAGCTCTTTTTCAGTAGTAGTGTAATTAATTTGAGCTTCATTAAGAGTTTTATTGACATAATATATAACCTTAAACATATTATCATATCTTTGTCTTAAAGCTGCCCCTATAGCGTAATCACTCACATCGCACATTAATTCAAATGATTTTTCTCAATTAGGTGCAACTATGATTGGTGCTGTGATTAACTTTTCTTTTAATAAGTTAAAGACATTTAGTCAATTTTCATCAAATTAAAATTTTATATCTTTTTCTAAAAGATGGCATAAAGGTTTAGTAATCTTGGAAAAATCTTTAATATATCTTCAATAAAATCCAGCATGTCCAAGAAAACTTCTTATACCCGTTATATTAGTTGGGGTTGTAATCCAGCAATAAGTTGGATTTTTGCTTGATCAACTTCCATTCCATTTTTAGAAATTTTATGACTCAGTACAATTCCTTCTGTGACCATAAATTGACACTTCTCCCAATTCAGAACTAAATTAGTTTCTTGACAGCGCTTTAACACTTTAGTCAAATTATGTAAGCAAGAATCAAAAGAAGTTCCAAATACAGAGAAATCATCCATAAAAATTTCAATTCCTTTTTTAATTAAGTAAAAAAAATAGCTATCATACACCTTTGAAAGGTAGCAAATGCATTACATAACCCAAAAGGCATTCTTCGAAAAACAAATGTTCCATAAGGACTTATTGACACGCCTAAAATATATACGCTTTTTGCTATATCATTTTTCTCATTTTTGATGATATTACACTTTAAATGAAGGCATTTTGTATGCTTTTTTGGTTTTAGGTACAAGAAATAGTGATTGGAGCAAAAAGAAACAAAAACAGTGCAATTTGGAGCAAAAACGAGCAAGAAATGAAATTCTGCCCTGACACCTTTCGATAAGTCTTTTTATGCTTAATCTCTTTTACACTTCTTTCATATTTTTGAATGAGATTAAACTTTAAAGAAAGATTATTTTTATGCTTATTTTGTAGGTCTATCTGTTACGAACACAACGCAACTGAAATGGGGCAAAACGGAGCTAAAACGGAGCCAAACGGAGCGAAACGGTGGAGCTGCGCAGAGTCATCTCGCCGATGGCGGCCTCAATCTCGCCGACGGTGAGATTTTCTCGAGACAGCAGTAAATGGCCAAAAAGGCCATCGACAGCGTCCTCGAACCCGCCGACAACGGCCCAGACCACCATGAACCGACTTTTGGCGGTTTTGGGCCAATATTCGACGTATTTTGATGCTTTTTCGAAGGGGTGCTTAAGGAGACTCTTGGAAATTCGTCCACACTCTTTAAAAATGGCGAATTTATGTTAGAAAAAGTAGAAAAACAATAAAGGAAAGGAGAGAAAAACTTAGATGCATGTTTAGGATTCTTAGATTAAGAGTAGAAATGTAGATTTCTACCCTTTTGGAGAGATTAGAGAGGAGATTTTGAGAGAATTTGTCAGGGATTTCGCTAGCATTGCATGGATCACCGGGAGACTTTATGGGAGAGATCTTCATCTTTCTTTCAAGGGGAAAAAGCTAAGCATTGTTCTTCATTATCTTATAATTTTGTAAACATTTATTTAGTGGATTTGCTTTGGTTAAATGAAGTTTCTATTGTGTTTTCTTCGTGCTTTGTGACGCATTTCTCTTACTCTTTCTTCTTCTTTGAAAACAGTGACATGAGAAGATTATCCCATTATTTTCATTTTACTTTTCTTTTGTAATGAGTATAAATCATGTTTAGGATTTTGTGATGTATCGTAGAAGTAAATTTAATTATAAATGTGATGGTTTTTACTTGCACTTCATTTACATTGCAATAAGGGCTCATTGTAGTGTTAAAATTCATTGTAATTGTATTGACCCGAAAGGGCGGTGTAATTCTCAACAAAGTGAAACCACATTCAAATTCCATGGATGGTGAAGTTTATGGGAATTGAATGCAAATAAATAGGGAAATATAATTATTAGGCGTAGAATTAGAGATTTTAGAGTGACAGGCTAAAATCCTCAATTCAGTCCTATTGTTTGGGTGCTGAAGTGTAGATTGTTAGCCCTCAGGCGAGGGGAACGTGGGAGCTCTGAAGTGAGAGTCGGTATCATCCCAGCCTAGCTGCATATTTAGTAACCAAGCATAAGATTTGTCAATGTTCTTTATGCCTGGACCAAAGGGTAAAGAATAGGATTGCTCCTATTTGGCACATACAATATTAAATGCATCTCATTCCTATACATTATCTATTTCATTACATAAGAATAGTAGTTTTTAATATCTCAAAATTCTCCAAACCAACTCATCCAAAAAGGGTTATCTTTAGAATTGTTATTTGCATTTAGATATAGTTACTATCTTTACATTTAACACTTGCATTTAGGAATAGTTGCTAGATAAAATACAATTTTAATCAACATTCCAAACTAAGAACTAGTAGTAGTATACTAGAATTTGACTAAAGACCTCTTACTTCACTTCCTTGTGGGATCGATACTGGGGTTTTTAAAGAAAACTCTATATTACTTGAAATGATACCTATACTTGCGTAGTACCCCTAGTGTGTAAAATATTTTTCAATTTTTATATCATTTAAGATTTTGCACACTCTCCGCTATTTATAAATCGGGTCAAGTTTTTGGCCATCTTTTGGAAGTTAATTTACTGCGTAATTGCGGGTCGGGTCAAGTTTTTAGCGCTGTTGTCGGGGAAGCTTTGGTAAGAACTTTAGGAGAATTTTAGTTGAAGTAATTAGGCTTAGACTTGGAAAAATGTAGTGTCATAAAAATTATTTTTGTGTGAAAAGTGTTTTATATAAAAAAGTGTTGTGAAAAACGAAAAAAAAACTTGGTGTTGAGAAAAATATGGTGTTTGTGAAAATGTTTGGTAGTATTGAATATATTTCATCTATTATTTGTTTAATTGTTAATATATTATTTGTTGTGTTGCGTATGTGAAACAAAGGATCTGCAGGAATTGTGCCTTATGATCCCGAGTTTGAAAAAAATAAAAAAAATACAGAAAGGACTCGAAAAACTAGAATTGGAAATGGAAAACTTTCATGATAATAACTTGGAAAATCATCATACTTCATTGAGGGATTACGTAAATCCTACGACAGATGAAATTCACTTAAGTATACAAAACCCTGTCGTAAAAGCTGACTCGTTTGAAATAAATCCTGAAATTATCTAACTGGTGCAGAATAATCAGTTTGGACGAACTCGTTTGGATGATCCCTATTTACACTTATCAAATTTTCTAGAACTTTGTGCTATATTTCGTTATAATGGTATGTCAGACGATACTGTTAGACTAAGGCTTTTTCCTTTCTCACTAAGGGATAAGGCTAAAATGTGGTTATACTCTTTAGCACCTGGCTCTATTAAAAATTGGGAGGAGTTAACTAAGAAATTCCTAGCTAAGTATTTTCCACCTTCAAGGACTACTAAACTTAGAAACGATATTATCTCATTTTGTCAATATCAAGGTGATTCAATATACGAAGCCTGGGAAAGATTTAAGGAACTCCTAAGAAAGTGTCCACACCATGCTCTACCCGATTGGTTAATCATTCAAACTTTTTATAATGGGTTAGTAGGATCCCTTAAGTCTATAATTGATGCTGTCGCTGGTGGATCATTAATGTCAAAATCATTTGATGAAGCGTATGCATTAATTGAAGAAATAGCTACAAATGAATTTCAATGGCCCTCTGCAAGGGTAAATAATAAAAATGCAGCTAGTATTCATGATATAGATACGATTTCAATTCTTGCATCTCAGATTACTGCAATATCAAGGAAGTTGGACCAATTTGGAATGAACCAAGCTCAATTTACTCCTGTAAGTGAGGAAAGTTCATTAGGGCCTATGATTGATTCTAAATTATCATATGAGACATTAAATACCATAAACAACCCGTACTCTAACTTTTACAACCCATGTTGGGAGAACCATCCTAAATTTAACTGGAATCATATTACTGATGATGGAAACCAAAAACGGGAAAATAATTATATAAATCCTAATGGAAGTTGGAATAATCAGGGGAACACAAACTATAGACCTTCATATCTATCGGACTTTAACGATGATCAACAATTTAAGGAAAAGAAGGCATCTATGGAAGAAGTGATATTGTAAATGGGAAACCAATTGCAAAGTCAAAATGCTGCAATTAGAAACATAGAGAATCAACTGGGACAAATTGCTAATTCACTTAGCAATAGACACCAAGGAACACTTCCTAGCAACAATGAGATCAACCCTAAAGAGAACACTAATGAACAAATAGAAGCTGTCCAATTAAAAATTGCAAGAGATATAGAGGATGTGTTCTTAGAAAAGAGAAAGATATTGTGAGAGAAACAAAGGAAACTAAAAGACCTAAAGAACATGTTTCTAAGGATCTGAAAAAATTAATATCTCCAACTAAAATCAATTTGGAAGGACTACACCCTCCATTTCCTCAAAGACTTAGACAGCATGAGTTTGATAAAAAATTTTCAAAGTTCATGAAAGTACTTAAGAAGTTAACGATAAATATTCATTTCACTGAAGCTTTGGAACAGATGCCAAGTTATGCAAGGTTTATAAAGGATATATTAAACAAGAAAAGAAAATTTGGGGATTATGAGACAGTTGCACTAAGTGAGGAGTGCAGTGCCATACTTCAGAAAAATTTTCCTCGGAAACTTAAAGATCCTTGTGGCTTTACAATTCCTTATGCAATTGGAGAAAAATTATGTGGAAAAGCTTTATGTGATTTAGGAGTGAGCATAATGTGATGTCTCTATCTATATTTAGAATGTTAGGTTTAATCGATATTTCTCCCACTACCCTTCTATTAACTCATCGATCTATCATTTATCCAAAAGGAGTTATAGAAGACGTGCTTTTTAAAGTGGATAAATTTATCTTTCCTTTGGACTTTATTGTATTAGATATGGAGGAAGATAAAGAAATTCCAATTATTTTAGGGAGACCTTTCCTTGTTACTGGACAAACTATGAAAGATGTGCAAAAAGGAGAGTTGATTATGAATATTAATGACCATGAAGTTACTTTTGATGTATTAAAGACTATGAAATTTATAGCTGAGAGAAAAGATGATTTTTTTTAGATGGATGAAATTGATTATCTAAGTAAAGACCATTTCCAAGTAAGTTTTGAGAGTAAGTTAAAAGATGAGATTGAAATAGATTTTCATGATGATTCGAAAACATTACTTAAAGAAGACTGTATGTATGTTTAGGAGAGGTGTGAAATAATGGATGCTACCAAAAATAGTAAACTTTTATTTCCATCTGTTAAAAAATCTTATGAACTTAAGATGGATGTACCCCATACAATTTTAAAGCCTATCTATTTAGAGAGTTCATCTACAACCAGTCTTTATATCTTTAGATATAACTCAATCACAAGAAAAACCTGAATTAAATGATGAACAAGATAAAATTATTGAACTAGGACTTAGAAGAGAATTTGAGGATAAATTTCAAAAGAACTTTGAGTTGAGAAAAGAGGATAAGGATATTGGAAGATAATTGGAAAAAATTCCTAAGGAATTAGAAAAACATATTTCCTCAACATAGATATATCCTCCATCATTTAATAATTATAAAGGGGAAGATTTGGAAGATAACTTGAATCATAAGAGTGACATAGAAAAATTTGATCCTGAATCTGAATTATTTAAAGAGAATCTGATCCAAAATTTGAGAGATATTGAAGTATCTTATAAAGATCCATTTCTTATAAATTTCAAGGATGATATTAATATGCAGATTGAAAAAATTAATAGAATAATATTGGATCTAGAAAGAAATATGAGGAACAATGATATAAATCCAACTGAAAATAAAGAGTTGAATGAAAAATTAAGATTTGAAGATTTTATAGGAATCCCTAGATCTGGAAATGATTGGTCAATTGATCAAGGATTACTTAATTGGAATTTTGATCCAGGAGAAATCATTTGTCTGGCTCGCGACGTTAAACCAAGCGTTTTATGGGAGGCAACCCATAGTTATCAGTGTGCTTTGATTTAGTGTGCTTGAGAGTTATGATTGTTAGTGATCTATTGTATTTGCTTTATAGTGGATTGATAAATTTGATTGTTGATTGGTAGATGTTTGGAATATTAGTGCTTTGATTTGATCTTTGTCTGTGTCATGAGGGAGGTGATTCCTTAACTTCTTATTATGGCTAGAATTGATCTCTTGTAGTAGTTGGATTAACGAGTTTACAAGAGAAATCATGAATTTCGAACACTGATAGTTCTATCTTAATTTTTTACTTCCTTTCTACAACTTTATTTTCATTAGGTAGGAGTCGCGAACCTATTTGATGAACACCATATGGATGATCTTACACTATCTTTATAACTGTTAAAGGTGATTAATTATAAGTATTAGGTAATGCCTGAGATTGGTGCCTAGGAGCTAATATATCAGGGGTAATCTTATCCTTGGGATTATAATCTATAAAATCATTTTAAAGTACCTAATTTATTAGTGTAGTGATTCCATTAGAAATTGGAAGTAAATCAATGTGATGTGATGAGTTAATGGAAGAATTGACCTCATTTATCATATGTATGTTTATGTTTGTGTTACAACTTTATTTAGGTATTGAAGAACATTTTTATATTCCTTTACTGATACCTGTTATGCTAGTTAGACTTTGGTTTAGTTAATTTCATTCTGGCATGATTAGTTTAGATTTATTTTCTGTTGTATATTGTTCTATCCTAATGAATACTTGTAAATGGTTTTAATATACATTTGTGGTAGATAGAATTTCTAAATTGTTTTCTTCCTGCTTATATTTTCTGTACTGAATGTTATATATGTTAAAAATTAAGTTTGGGGTAGGAAGAAAAATAAAATTTTAATGTGAAAATACTTCCTTTTAGTGTAATTTTATTACAAGCATGTTTTAAGTTAGATTTACTTTCTCCTACAGTCATTTTATCCTGATTATGCATGTATATGAATTTGATAGGATATTGTAGTAGTAAGTAGATTCAACATTTATTTTTTTTCTTTCTTCCTACTATATTTTATGGAATTAATTGCAAAATATTTTAAATTTTAAGTTTGGGGGGAAGAAAAATATTAACTCTTATTTGTTCTCAATTATTATATTTTCAAAAATTATTAGCATAACTTCTGGCAATTAAACCTCTCTTGAGATAACTAAAACTTTTTATTTCAGTTGAATATTATGGAATGAATGGATGAAAGTTTTTAGTAATAAAGGTTAATTTTATAAGGGTAAGATATTTGGTATGAAAGAATTTGATTATAGTTAACTATTTAAAGTAAAGAAAACTGTATTTTTGAAATGTTAAAAGACTTAAAGTATTGTGTGTTAAGAAGAGATTGTGACTTTATGATGAATAATAAAGCTCATACCTAATTATAAAGTAAGGATGTGTTTCAAGTTTAAACTTTAGAAAGAGGAGAGTGAATTTCAAAATCATTACAGGCTCTCCAGATATAGTAATCCTCATTTAAAAAAAAGAGATAAAAAGAAAAGAGAGTGAAAAAAAAGGGGATTGAAAATGATCCTGAAAAAAAAAAAAGAACGAAAAATATTTATGAGGAGAAGCTTGAGGAGATGCCTAATCAAAAATTGGCTTCACTTGAGTCACTCTAAAGGGAAAACTTGATTTCATTTCTGAATTTATATTTAAATTATTGGCCTACATTCTGATGAAGTTTACATGAACTCCTTTTTCACATAATCTTTCAAGGCACTCTTAATGTGACAAATTATGGTTTATCTTGAAATAAATAGAAGACTAGAACCCTTTGACTTGATTGTTGAATATTCTTATACCTGTAGCGTTAACCTAAGTTATTGAATTTCTTTCTAAAAATCTAACCAATATATTCTTTTGAATGAAAAAATTTAGTGTATTACATGTGAAAAGTACATTGCCTTGAGCTATATTTTTATGTAGTAAAAGTGTTACTTGAGGACAGGTAACAGTTAAGTTTGGGGGATTTTGACACACCTAAAATATATACATTTTTTGCTATATCATTTTACTCATTTTTGATGATATTACACTTTAAATGAAGGTATTTTGTATGTTTTTTGGTTTTAGGTACAAGAAATGGTGATTGGAGCAAAAGGAAACAAAAACGGTGCAATTTGGAGCAAAAATGAGCAAGAAATAAAATTCTGCTCTGACACCTTTCGATAAGTCTTTTGATGCTTAATCTCTTTTAAACTTCTTGAATATTTTTGAATGAGATTATACTTTAAAGAAATGTTGTTTTTATGCTTATTTTGTTGGGCTATCTGTTACGAACGCAACGCAACTGAAATGGGGCAAAACGAAGCTAAAACGGAGCGAAACGGAGCGAAACGGTGGAGCTGCGCAGAGTCATCTCGCCGACGGCGCCCTCGATCTCGCCGATGGCTAGATTTTCCCGAGACAGCCAGAAAATGGCCAAAAAGGCCGCCGACGGCGGCCTTAAACCCGCCGACAGCGGCCCGGACGACCATGAACCGACTTTTGCCAGTTTTGGGCCAATATTCCACGTATTTGGACGCTTTTTTGAAGGGGTGCTTAAGGAGACTCTTGGAAATTCGTCCACACTCTTTAAGAATGGCGAATTTATGTTAGAAAAAGTAGAAATATAATAAAGGAAAGGAGATAAAAACTTAGAGGCATGTTTAGGATTCTTAGATTAAGAGTAAAAATGTAGATTTCTACCCTTTTGGAGAGATTGGAGAGGAGATTTTGAGAGAATTTGTAAGGGATTTCGCTAGCATTGCATGGATCACCGGGAGACTTTATGGGAGAGATCTTCGTCTTTCTTTCAAGGGAAAAAAAAGATAAGTATTGTTCTTCATTATCTTATAATTTTGTAAACATTTATTTAGTGGTGCTTTGGTTAAATGAAGTTTCTGTTGTGTTTTCTTCGTGCTTTGTGACACATTTCTCTTACTCTTTCTTCTTCTTTGAAAATAGTGACATGAGAAGATTATGCCATTATTTTCATTTTACTTTTCTTTTGTAATGAGTAGAAATCATGTTTAGGATTTTTTGATGCATGGTAGAAGTAAATTTAATAATAAATGTGATGGTTTTTACTTGCACTTCATTTACATTGCAATAAGGGCCCATTGTAGTGTTAAAATTCATTGTAATTGTATTGACCCAAAAGGGCTGTGTAATTCTCAACAAAGTGAAACCACATTCAAATTCCATGGATGGTGAAGTTTATGGGAATTGAATGCAAATAAATAGGGAAATATAATTATCGGGCGTAGAATTGGAGATTTTAGAGTGACAGGCTAAAATCCTCAATTCGGTCCTATCATTTGGGTGCCGAAGTGTAGATTGTTAGCCCTCAGTTGAGGGGAACGTGGGAGCTCCGAAGTGAGAGCCGATATCCTCCTAGCCTAGCCGCAGATTTAGTAACCAAGCATAGGATTCGTCAATGTTCTTTATGCCTGGACCAAAGGGTAAAGAATAGGATTGCTCCTATTTGGCACATAAAATATTAAATGCATCTCATTCCTATACATTATCTATTTCATTACATAAGAATAAGTAGTTTTTAATATCTCAAAATTCTCCAAACCAACTCATCCAAAAAGGGTTATCTTTAGAATTGTTATTTGCATTTAGATATAGTTACTATCTTTACATTTAACACTTGCATTTAGGAATAGTTGCTAGATAAAACACAATTTTAATCGACATTCCAAACTAAGAACTATTAGTAGTAGACTAGAATTTGACTAAAGACCTCTTACTTCACTTCCTCGTGGGATCGATACTGGGGTTTTTAAAGAAAACTCTATATTACCTGAAATGATACGTATACTTGCGTAGTACCCCTAGAGTGTAAAATATTTTTCAATTTTTATATCATTTAAGATTTTGCACACTCGCCGCTATTTATAAATTGGGTCAAGTTTTTTGCCATCTTTTGGAAGTTAATTTACTGCGTAATTGCGGGTCGGGTCACTTGTAAACATAGTCTTTTCTTGGTCCTCAAGAGTTATATGTTTTTTATGATAACTAGAATATCCATCCAAAAAGCAAAAATATGAATGTCCTGCTAATCTATCCAGCATTTAATCTAAAAATGGAAGAGGAAAATGGTCTTTCGTGGTGGCAGCATTTAGTTTTTTGTAATCAATACAGTTTCACCAACCAATCACTTATCTTGTAGGAATTAATTCATTATTTTCATTTTCAACAACAGTTACTCCTCCTTTCTTTGGAACACAATGAATGGGACTAACCCAAGAACTATCAGATATTGGATAAATAATTCCAGCATCCAACCATTTTAACATTTCTTTCTTAACAACAACTTTCATAAATGGGTTTAATCTCCTTTGAGGTTCAGTACTGGGTTTACCGTCATCTTCCAATAATATTCTGTGCATACATATTGCTGGGCTAATTCCTTTAATATCTGCTATTGTCCATCCAAAAGCTTTTTTATACATTTTTAACACTTCAATCAATTTCATCTCTTATTTTATAGTTAATTCAGAAGATATAATAACGGGTAAAGTTAATGAATTCCCTAAAAAGGCATTCTTTAAATTAGAGGATAATTCCTTCAATTCCAATTTATAAGCCTTTTCATTTGATGGTTTGAATTCATTACTTTCAGTTGTATCCAATATTTCCAAATTTTCATTAACATAATCAATATCTTTTACATCTTCTTCAGAATCATTTTCATCACTTAAATCATTGGGGTCTAAAAACCCTTCTTTCTTAGAAATGATCTGGCATTTTTCTTGATAATGTTGTGCTTTCATGTAGTCAAAGATATCCATTCTGTAACACTTCTCCTTGTTAGGATACCCCATTGATTTAAGAACATTAAATGTTACTTCTTGATCATTAACTCTCATGATTAACTCCCCTTTTTGTACATCTATCATAGCACGTTCAGTAGCAAGAAAAAGTCTTCCTAAAATAATAGGAATCTCATCATATTATTCCATAACCAGAATTATAAAATCTATAGAGAAAATGAATTTATCCACCTTTACCAATACATCTTCTATCATTCCTCTCAGGTTAGTAGTAGACTGATCTGCTAATTGTAACGTTACAGTTGTAGGAGATATTTCTCCTAAATCTAACCTCTTAAATATGGATAAAGGCATGAGGTTAATACTTGCTCCTAAATAGCATAAGGCTTTTCAATGAAATCTGTCTCCTATAAAGACAAGGTATAGTAAAACTTCCAGAATCTTTAAGCTTTTGAGGTAGCTTTTTCTGAATAATTGCACTACATTCTTCACTTAGTGCAAACAATTTCAAAAGCTTCAAATTTTCTTTTCTTATTAAGAATATCTTTCATAAATTTAGCACACTTAGGCTTTTGTTCCAATGCTTCAAAGAAATGGGATATTAATGGTAAGCTTTTTAAATACCTCAAAAAAATTTGAAAATTGTTGATCCAATTTCTGCTGTTTCAGTCATTGTGGAAATGGGGGTGGAGGTTTTTCAAATTCATCTTGTGATATAAAGAGTTTTTCTTCTTCATGGATTATTTCCTTAGGTTTCTCAACTTCTATTACTTCAATTCATTTTGAATTTATTTTCCTTTCCATCCCTTAGTTCTTTTCCACTTCTAAGAAATATAGCTTTAATTTGCTCACGATCTTTTCCATTTTCTCTTAGATTTACTTCAGCAGTACTTGGAAGTGTTCCTTGTGGTTTGTTGTTAATTGCATTTTTAATTTGCCCCATTTGATTCTTGATATTTCTTATCGTAGCATTTTGACTTTGCAACTGACTACTCATTTGTAAAATTAATTCTTCTATAGACAATTTCTTTTCCTTAAATTGCTGGTTATTAAAACCAGGAGGATAAGAAGGTCGATAGTTAGAATTACCTTGATTATTCCAATTTCCAATTTGGTTAGGTTGGTTATTACCCCATTGTGGATTTGCATTATTCCAATTTAAGTTAGGGTGATTTTTCCAACTTGGATTATAGTCATTGGAATATGGGTTATCAGTTTTGCTAGCGATAGCTTGCAATGTCTCTAAGGTTTGAGATTCATCAGTACTTATTGAATTATCATTACTAAAATGCGATACTTGAGACAAATTATCCAATTTCTTAGATATTGCAGCAACGTGAGATACTAAAATAGAAAATGCTTCATTTTCTTGAATACCAGCCACTCTTTTAGTATTTACTCTATCCGAAGGCCATTGAAAATTATTAGTTGCCATTTCTTCTATTAAAGCATAAGCTTCATCAAATGACTTAGCTATTAAGGAAGCACCACCAACAACATCTACTATAGATCTAAGATAACCTATTAATCTATTATAAAATGTTTGTATAATTAACCAGTCTGGTAAAACACAATGTGGGCGCTTTCTAAGAAGTTCTTTAAATCATTCCCATGCTTCATAAATAGTTTCTCCTTCAAATTGAGTAAATGAGGTTATATCATTTCTAAGTTTTGCAGTTTGAGATGGTGGAAAATACTTAGCTAGAAATTTTTGAGCCATTACTCCCTAAGTTTTAATAGATCATATTGTTAACGAATTTAGCCACAGCTTAGCCTTATCCCTTTATGAAAAAGGAAAAATTCTAAGCCTAATAGCATCATCAGAAACATTATCATACTTGAAGGTAGCACAAAGTTCTAGAAAACTAGTAAGGTGTAAATTAGGATCTTCAATAGGAGATCCTCCAAACTGATTATTTTGGACCATTTGTATAATTCAAGATTTAAGTTCAAATGAATTTGCTACTACAACAGGGATTTAAATGTTTAAATGAATTTCATCAGCTGTAGGGTTAGCATATTCTCTCAAGGGTCTTTGTAAATTTTGATGATAATTTTCTGCAATATTTTGTTCCATATTATTTCGAGGTATATTAGTGATTTCTTGCAAATTATGAATTTGTTTTTCTTTTCTAATTTTCTTACAGTGTGTTCTAATTCAGAATTATAGGGTATTAATCATTCAGATCCCAAATTTCGCATAAAATAAATTAGAAAATATTTTTAATTAATAATAGCACACAAATATATTTAAACAAAAAAATGTTATTATAAAAATGTTTATCTTTCTTTTTTTAATTTATGTTTAATTCTGTTGCTTCCCCGGCGACGTCGCCAAAAAATTGACCCGACCGCAATTACGTAAGTAAAATAGCTTATAAAATTATGGCCAAACTTGACCCTAAATCAGATTAAGATGCTAACGTACGATAATTAAAGATTAAAGTTTTTGTAAATAAATATAAATCATACACTAAGGGTACTACACAAGTATACGTATCGTTTCAAGTAATATAGGGTTTTCTTTTTAAAAACCCCAGATATCGATCCCACGGGGAATGCTAAGTAAAAATTAAGAAAGAAAGAAAGAAGAAAATCTATTTAAAAACTAATCAACTAAGAAGTAAAAATATGCGAATTATTTAAGTAGCAGTTGTATATAAGAACGTAATTTAAATGCTTTAACAAAATAAACAAAGGTTCTTTCCCCATATAAAATATTTCATGATTAGTAAACATCTAAATTAGCTTGAGAACTTTAAGAATGAGGTATTGTGACAAATAGGAGCATATATATTCTTTACACTCTGGTCAAGTGTATAAAAAATATTGGCTAGTTTTGAAGATTGGATCAGGATGTATTGTTAGTAGTAAGGGATGAATTTCTAGGCTCTCACTTCTAGATTCCCCCCCAAGGGTGCCTATGGTCTGGCCTACTAGTGACCCGTCACCTCTTCTTTAACCAAATTGATAGAATTTAGCCTGTCATTTTAAAAACATATTCAATTCTACGCCCTTCAAAGATTATCTCCTTATCTATTCACACCTCCCCCTTCAAGGATTTATCATCTACCTTTACAAGGGAAAAGTGATAATTACAAGTTAAGAACTCTTAGCCCACGGTCAGATCTTAAGAATTCTCCACAGATTTTAACATTACAAGTGATCAAGTTGCAGTGTAAATGAAAATCAGGTAAAGTATCATCACAAATTATGGATGAAGAAAAATAAGTTCTCAAAACTAAATTAAATCCTTAACTATATCATTTAATATTCGTAGGAAGAAAGATAAGAAGATTACTCAGAAAGCATCGGATTCACAACACAAACCATATTTATATAATTCAAATTCAAAGTATAAAACTTAAAAACCAAGTTATAAATAGTTATCTGGAATGATATCCAAACAATCCTTTGAAGTTTCTCTGACTCTAACTAACTTTTATAAGACTTCAATTCCAACAATCACACTAAAAAAACTCTGAACTATCATTAATATAGGGTAAATAATACTCCACACTCTTTAATTTAATGAGACTACACACCTCTTTCACTCTTATAACACATGCAAACTCCAAACAACCACACACTTTGTTGTAGAATCGTCCTCTATTTATTCAGCTTCGAGAATGACCAGGGGTTGCTTCAGGCACCTCTTCAAAATTCGTCCAAATTCGATGAATATTCTAGAAAGTAACTATGGCACCTAGGCGCCAGTCTCCTGCCCGAATGGACGCGTCCCTTCAGGTTTTGAGCCGCACCTCTTTGTTGAATAACTAATTCCCTGTGTCTATATTCATTGTATCTTGTTTATAACATATGAGAATTTGTCGAGAGACTTCTAGATTGCTTCTGAGTCATCAATAACCTTCACAAAACTGTCCAAGAATTCTCTAGATTTCCTGTTGAGTCTGGCGCCTGGGTGCCAAATCTGGCGCTTAGGCGCCAGAATCAGCCCTTTTTTCTTCTTTTCTTCACTTGACTCATTTTTTGCTCGTTTTACTCCTTTTTTGACTCTTTTTCTTCATAAGCTCATTTTCTTGTATCTGCAACAAAAAAATTAGAAATACCTTTCATTAAAGTGAAATATCTATAAAATATTAGTTAAAAATGATATAAAAATTTAGATAATGTTAAGGTGGATCAATATGTTCATTTAGAAGTAGTTATTAGTTGTTTTAAAATTAAGACTTACCTTTAGAAGTACTTGTTAGAAAAATTACTTTAATCGACCTTCCAAACTAAGGACTGATAGTAGTAGACTAGAATATTGACTAAGGACCTCTTACCTCGCTTCCCTGTGGGATCAATAAATGAGACTCCACTAGAACCTTGTATTACTTGAACAATACATATACTTGCATAGTACCTCTAGTATGTGCTAGTACATATGGACATAAAACACACATAAAAACAGCACACGCCGGAGGCGCATCAGTAGGTATTTGATATTCTCTTTTGGACCACTTTGCATTTGGTTCCACCCATTAGTTTATTTTAGAGCCTCCTAATTTCATTATTCAATTTTAGCTCTATCCTTTACTATTTTTACTAAAAATAAATCTTTCAATGTTCAACATTTAAAACTAAAATTAAATAAAAAAAATATTTAAAGCTAAAATACTTAAAAAAAGGCATGAATATCTGAACTTCAAACTATGAAAATGAAAACCTTCACCTCATGGACAGGGTCCAACTTTATTTTTTGATTGAGATCCCTTTCAAATAAGTTTAATCTTAAATTCATAAAATTCAGCGATTCAAGTGTAGGATTTCTATTGACGTCATTCCTTATATCCTTATTAAAGGAAGATGTCGTCCCCGAAGTGCCTCTCAGTTAATTCGAAGAATGTCAGAGGTAGACCCACTGATGATGAAATGTTATGTGAATTGGAAACCAGCATGAAAGCTCTCAAAGAAGAAGATGGAACTTTAGAAGCTATAGAAGAGATTGCCTCCATTATGATGGTTTAGACTAGAGCTTCACTGAGAAAATGACAAGGGGTGGATGTTGAGTTGGAAGATGTTTTGGTTGAGGAAGGCATTGTACCGAATACAGTTAGAAAAATTTTGGATTAACTAAGACAATGAGATGAATGAGTAGAAAGATTAAAAAAAAGGACAGATGAAGTCATTAGTGTTATCTCGGTGAATCAAAATCTAGTCTTGATACTAGCAGCTGCACACCTTCTAAATCAAATAAGACAAAAAAATGAACTTGTAGCTAGACTAAAGAAAAATATAGAGGAAGTTATGAATGTTATTCCGGTTAATCAAAATCTAGCTTTGATATCAATGCCCGCACAACCAAATGACAAGAATTAAAACAACTGTATGAGCCTAAAAGGTAAAGAAAATGCAAACTTTCATTCAAAGAAAAGAAGACCCGAATACTCTCTTTCAAAAATGAAGCCGTCAAAGATATGTTCAAAAATCTATCCAAGAATTAGAGCTTTAAACTCCCTGAACCTCACAATCTTAAAGAATCGGAAAAGGATGAATATCCTAATTATTGCTTGTTCCATAAGATGCTCACAATTGAAGAATATTTCACTATTAAATACTGGCTGGAAAGGAAACATAAGGATGGAATTATAGCAATCCTTAGAGAATACCTGAGAGAACCAACACAAAGTTTTGTCAGTGTTGTCTCTGGTGAAGACATGAAACCATTTGATACCTAAGCAGAAGAAAAAGAATGGAACATCATTATGTCTAAGACCTCCTATAAAGTCAAAAATCAAATCAATTAGTTGTCGACATTCTAATTGTAATTCATTTACAAAAAGTTCATCGATATAACCAACTTTCGTTCAAACCCAATTAAGTTGAAACTATTTTAATGAATTTGTCGTCAAACTTTGCTGAAATTTAGTTAATTGCAATATGATTGATGTTAGTACTTTTGTATTTTTTTATAAAGCTAAGATTGTTGTTAAGCGTTAAGGCATTTAAATTATGTTCTTTAGTCTTTTTTAAGCAATATGATTATTTGAAAAATATTCGTTAAATATAAGGGAAACCGTTTAAATATCTAAGTTGATCTTTGAAACCCCTCATTGTATATGTCTACAGTGAGTGTAAGTTATACCAAACTCATTCTTGTTGGAGCCAACTCTCATAATTCCAACATCTGAAGCTTCGAGTTTCACTAGGTTTGAATCTACCTGTCACAAATATTCTCTTCATTGAGAAGAACTATAAAAATAAAAATTTATTGAGGCAGAGAACATCTTATCACCTATCAATGAAGCTAAATTGTGCCTAGATGATAAAGTCGTAAGGATTATCCGGTTATAACTTACAACGTGTTGATTGATAAGAGTTCAATTTGTGAGATTTTTGTCTTCTCTCTTCAGGAACGACTACTTAAACTTAATATTCATTTCATGCTTAAGTTTCAAGCATACACAAAGGAATTCAAATAAAATTGAGTTCGTTTTGATTCTTTTCTCTCTTACATCAGGGAATGGGCACTGATAATATTGACATATGAGGAACACACATAAATATTCAAACCAAATATTAAAATTAAAAAAAATAGAATTCTCAAACTCATTGCATAATGTTTGCTTAAAGCAAAATGACAGCAACTAGGATGAACAGAAGCACCAGTTTCATCAAAATCCTGATTCGAAAAACCATCAAGCCTCAACATTTTTTTTTTAAAATATTCTTTATGGTAGTCTAACTTTGATCAAGGAAGTGCGGCAATATGGCATGCTCCATGACCTGCAAATAAGAATAAAATTAGCACAATCCGGTTAGTAAGTTGTGCAAATATAATCTGCAATATATTTAAGTTTGTCTCTCAGCCAAATCATGAAATTTGCTTGTAAGAAACATACTTGATTTCTAATTGATTGAAACATATCTATCTAATGCATTGTGAATCAATTAAAATAAGTTGAGCTATAATTTCCTGGAACTATTCTATCATTTCAAGTGGATTTTGTTTAGTATGAAATGACAATCAGAACAATTATGACTATCACTTAGGTTAGAGTCTCAAAAACAATATTTTTTGGTCTTACTTGGATCTAGATCTGTGACCATGGCAGCACCATTGAAGTAGCAAGAACCTCCCTTGTTTTTGAATTTCTGCCAGTAGCTGTTGAAGGCATAAGAAGCATGATTCCTCATGTTATTGGGAAGAAAGCAAGGTTTGTTGGGTTGGATCAAACTGCAGTCTGCACCTCCAGGTCCACAAGCCCAGTCCAGAGCTTCATGCAGAACATCATCTGGCGTTTGTTCATCTGCTATGCACCATTGGGGCTCAGGAAATGCTCCATCTGTCACACAATTTTGGGTTTTATAAGATGATGCATTAGAATTTAGATGATGCTACCACCTAATTCCTATATATATACATATATAAGATCTAAACTTTGCTTTCTACATTTATACCACCTAAATGTTTCATATCACATAACCTTTTTAACTTTTAGATATTGAAATATAAACTTTCATGCATAGGAAAAATTGAAGATTAGTTGTTAGATATGTAAATACATAGGAATTGAGTAATATGTAAGTAAATCTTCCAATAAGTTAAAAAAATTAAATTCGTACTAAGCGAGTTTCTGAAACTCACTTTGTTAAACTCACTTGAATGATAAAGCACTTGAGATGGTTTCTGTTTATTGATATATTTTCCTTCCTTTGTATTTATAAGAAGGCTATTTTGATTAAACAAGAAACAGATCTGATATCATAATATGAATATCTTAAAATAATATGATTTATTTATTTCTTTTCTCTTCTAATTAACTATAAATAGTGAGAGGAAGTTGATTTTACCTGATCTTGATAATACTAGCATGATGAAGAGAATAAAATACACAATCTTCTGTTTAAAGTAGCTCATCTTCTTCTTCCTCTTGAGCGATTTTAGAAGTCCAGAATGAGAAGAAGATGCATCAAAACCTAAGTTATAGAGCTTAAAGATACAGTTTTCTATTTTTTTCCTTTTAATTATTAGTCTTATGCTGCTTTCCAGGATCCCTGAAGCCTTTTTAAATTCTTTGCTTGAGGGTCTAAGTTTCTTAGATTCCTGCTGCTTGATTTTTCATTTGTTTCATTGATGTAAAATCAAAGTTATCTCTTATTTTTGTTTATTAAACTTCAGCTGGAAAGATGAGCATATTCTGCTTTGTTACGAGGGGTGATTTGATTCTTCATCCCATTGTTTTTTGAGATATGGAGAGCTGCAATTTCACTTAAAATTTATGCTGAGTGAGCAGTTTGGTTGCTTGAGGTAGGCTGTTAGTTTGGATCTAAAAATAGTGTATGTATTTCTAAATGCTTAAACATAGATATTTTTTGTGTACTTTGATTTGAAAGAATTTAAAGGTCATTTGTGCTTTTCTATATTAAAATTCTGCTTATGTAATTATATTTGATTAAAAGTTTGACATAAAATATTCATAATTAATTAATAACAAATTTATTTTAAGATTTGATCAACTTACAATCAAAGACGAGGGGTCAAGCCCATATCAAATTGTTTGAGTTTAGATCAAGCAAACTATAGTCAAATTGACTTTGCTCGAGACTAGATCAAATGGACTTCAGTTGATATTGTGAATGTGTTGAATCAAATCTAGGTCATATTGATAATAACCCTAACTTGAGCTTCTAAAATATTTTTTTATAAATTGTGAAATGTGTTATTTGGTTGAGTATATTTAAGAACCAACAAAGATCCTAAAAAAATTCCATAATATAATATTTGAAATTATTAATGAAAAATTTTAAAAATTGAATGTTTTTTTCTCGTATGCAGCATTTAAGAAAAAAGTAGAAGCTGACATCTTGATTTATCTGTGAATCACAATCCACGGGTTACAATATAAGAAATGAGAGAGAGAGAGAGAGAGAGAGAGAGAGAGAGAGAGAGAGGAACAAAAAGTAATGAATAGTAAAACGCCTTGTAACTTTTTATCATAACATAACCTCCCTTTTTATAGAGAAGAGGGTATAATATGTGATATTACATTTTGACCCTTGCTTTAATGGGCATTGTATAGAGTATTCGAGATATTTTACTTGCATGAGCCTATGCTATCCTATGGCTTAGTCGGTTGGGCTAGCATGATTTTGGCTTGATAAGGCTGGTTCAGTTAGCAAAGCTAAGCAGTGCAGTAGGTCGACTGGTCTTGATTAGCTTTGGGTTGACAGGACTAATTCAGTTGGCTAGACTTTACTGATCAGTTGATCTAGTCAGGATATCGACCTTTAATCTATGGATGAGGAGTTCTTGTGGGCAGAACGAGACTAGACTATAGAGCAGAAGGTGAATCACCGTAACATGATAAATAGCTTATTCCCTGATGAGAAAGTCCTTCTGAATGATTGTGAAGCTCTATTGTATTGCTAATTTTTGATTCTCGATGAGAAATCTTGGGGTGTCTATGCCAAGAATCTTGATTCTTCCCTTAGGTGGGCTCTACAAAGAGGTAGTTCGATGTCATTGCTTGGCAATCTGTAGTGGTTAGCTCGAGTGCATATCTATGATGCTCTAATCTGATTTGTACGAACTCAGATTATTCTTTTTGTCCTTCTGCTGACTCAGTTAGTCTTCGTTCATGGCACAGTTGGCTGCATCCAATTGATAAGTGGGCCTCTGGGTCTTCTGTCGGTGGACCATCCTTTGTTATACTTCATTCATTTTGGACCATTAGATCTCCTAAGGATCTGTGCTAGTGCGTTTTTTATGTACATATTTTAGTTCTCTGATTCTTTTATTGAAAGCCACACTGCTATAAAACAAGAGAATTAAATGTAAAAGTACATATCATTTATTTCAAAATTAGAGATTAAATAATTAAACTCTATAGATTTTCGTGCACATGATTCTTATAAATTGGCCATGACAAGACTCTTTTCATATTTTTGTATTTTCTCTGCATCTCTTTGTCTATATTGATGGATTTCCAAACGCTTTCATGGAGAACGTCTCTAACCCTCCTAATGAGCTCTCGAAGTCTTTGGGAATCTAGCGATGCTTTACCGTCTAGAAGGTAAGAAGAAGAAGAAGGTTGCTATCAGGATATGGAAAACATATGAGCCATTGGATCAAGAGCGATTGTATGACTCGTTTCATGGTTCTCAATGGAGAATAATCGAGTGGATGGTGGAGGTAGATCATAAGGTCGAAGCATTGATCCATCAATTCAACCTTCTACCATGACTTGAGACATGCTAGCTAAACATAATGTGTAAGAAGCTGCAGGCAATCTATCATCGCATAAGACTTAAGAAGTTGTGAGCGCTCCACTGCCATCTGGTGAGAATAGTGTGTTAATTACATGAACTGAGTTGAATCGATTCTTTGCTATGAGAAGATTGGTCTTGCTTGCTAAGTTTAGATTTTTCTCTATTTTCTTTTTTTTTTTATGCAGATGAGCCGATACAAATCAATGAATTGCCTCCGACAAATGTAGGTCAAGGACCTCTGAGGTCAACAATTGGATAAGAAATTTGAAAATTTTTGGAAATATCATGGAAAAATTTTAAAATTAATGCATGAAACTAATGAATACACAAAGATATTTTGAAATCCAAGGTAAATTTTATAAAATAAACACAAAGAGTGAAAGAAACATGGACTTGGTTTTAGGGTTTAGGGGTGTTGGTTGGGAGTGAGGATTGTGTTGTTGACCACTCAAGAAATGCCCCAAATAATTGCTCACCGCTTGGAAAAGATAGAGAGCTCCTTTGTTCGATCAGTTGAGATCTAACAAGAGGAGGAGAGGTGTGAGATTTTTGGCTCACATGAAGGAAATAAGGGAGGAGTTCTCTGCCCTTATCCTGGAATTGTCGGACGTTCGGTAGACATACCGCATGTTCTAGATTTTAGCTGAGATAGATTGGGTTGACCAATTTCAATTTGGGGGAAAGATTTTGTATGGTAGGTTTCTTTAACACGTGTATGTCTCAGTCGAAGCACCAGATGACTACCTTGTATAGTACTTCCTCTTGGAATAAATTTCAAATTTAATTTGTAGTGCTCAATTTCGAAATAAAATTTTTCTTATTGAATCTCATGTTGATGTGATTTTAGTGTTGGCTCATTTTTTTAAATTACCGTATGATTTCATTTTTTCCCCGGTGTGACAGTTCAACTTCTTCTGTTACCCTACATATAAGAGCTATAGGTTAAATCATGCTGTGTTTTTACTGTCCTTTGCTCTTTGCATCTTCTTACTCTCCCAATTTTTGATTATCTTGCTTTGCATGCTTCATTTTGATGGTTTTGAAATATTCACTGAAGAATTTTGGGTCAGTCGTTGCAGCGAGAGATCAACCATGACACCGGGGAAGGTGGCCAACTTAGAAGAAACTTGTGTCTTCGATCCTACTATCAAGCTCTAGGCCATTGGAGGAAATGACCAAGTGACGAGCTTATTTGAGAATGATCTCATTTTTACCGAGATTAGTTCAAGTGTAGTTTGAGCTTATTATTCAACCATGAGATACGAGCAATCTTCAACCAAGATGGGGTTATCCTTGCTTAGATTATGCCAAAGTCCTTCACCAACATCATGCATACGTTATTTTATACCATTAAGCTGTGGTTTCTTGGTTGATGGATCTCTTCACAACTTGTTCTTCTTTCGGGTTGGCTCAAAAAGCTACATGTAGTTCTCATTGGTTGTGAAGTTGCAACTGCTAGGATTAAAGAACAAGCAAAAGGATTGGAGGTTGTGCTTCTTTCTCTAGTCTTCTTCCTCAGGTTGATGCATGTAGGCCATTTTGATAGAAGATGTGATCAAGAAGAAGATGTTATTAGATCAAATTTGGGATGAAGGAGTAGCTATCAAGGAAAAGCAGTTGTTGGTCCTCCATTACCTTGACTCCACTAATTGTTAATAAGGTATTGTAGCTGATCAAGTACGATTGGATGACAATGAAGTTCTGCGCGGTTTTAGATGTCGAGGAAGCTGAATGAGAGGTGGTGGATACTGTTCGAGCTACCAATAAGAAAATCCAAGCAAAGCCTGCCCACCCAGAAGTTGTATTGATTGCAGGTAAGAAAGTGCCGATGGTGGCTTGTGCTGTAGAGGATGCTGAAGGTGCATAATTAATTTATTTTATTTCCGATTCTGCTAATGTAATTCAAAGAATTACCACTGGTGAATTTTTTTATATTAAGATGAAAGCTAAGAGTTCTTTATTAGATGTAGGTCTCTCCCGCACGATACCAAGATGTTGAGCAGACACAAAGCCAATTAGAAGGGACTAACACCAAGGGGTAGGCCATAGAAGAAATACTGGAAGTTGGGCCAGTAAATCCTCAATCGGCCGCTCCAAGTTTTATTGAGATGTCGATGAGGGATGATGCCATTTGGCCTTCTCTAGTCACATCATCAACATCCGAGCACGAGCAAGAGCCAGAGCTAGAGCCTGAACCAAGAATCTGAGAAAAAGAAATACGCCATCAGAAGGGAACAACTCTTGTTACTGGTTCAAATATCTCACCTCCTCCACCTTCTGGGAAGAAACTAAATGGTCCCTCATCTTTATGGTTCTCTTTGCAAGGGGAGAGAGCAAAGATGTTCACAAGCTCTGATGATCGGTTCACCCTAATCAATATGGGGAGGTACTGATACTCAGATTCATTCGATGTTGCTATGTACACCATGATGATCGATGATGTCTTGTGATTTCACGATTTTGAGGAATTCCAACATAACATCTTAGGCCCATGCTAAGTGATCGACTGGTACCAGCTAATGGCCTTTGAGGCTTCACATTTTCAAGCAATACTTCTCTTGGAGTCGGACCACAAATTGTAAAAAGCTAGGAAATGGATGAAAGAATCCAAAGAATTGGTGAATGATGATGTGGAGCAAGCAGTTGCATCTGAGAAATGGGCGAAAGAAGTCAAAGTTGGGAAACTTAGCCTATCAAAGACATTGTTGATTTCATAAGGAGAAAATCAAGCTCTTGGAAAAAATGAGTAAAGAAAAAGACTTCATTGATGCACTCCCTCGACAAGTGGTGACTCTTTTTATGCAACTCCGAGTCGGAGCCTCCCTGGAAATCAATCAGTCTGGAAAAGCGAAGTTCATCATCCCAAAGTGGTCTGATCTTAAAGAATTTTCTACACTAGAGCTTGACCCGTTTCGAGCTAGAGGATTTAGGATTTTATTGATGTTTAGGCATTGTGGGTCGGTTCTTATGTAATTTGTTGATCGGACATTAATCATCATTGTTGGTGAGATTTAGATGATTATTACCGATTAGACGTTTGTTCATCGTTGTTGGTTTTTAGACAACTTTTTACCGCCCGGATGAAACTACCATTGGTGGGATGGTTTGAATTTTTATGTCTTGGCCAGACTATGATGATCCCTTCCGTGAACTCATCGAGTTCTCCGAGTGTTGGTTAGACCTTTAATCATTTGTATAATTAGTGAATATTATTTAATAATTTCTTTGTGCAATTAATAACACAGTACAAAGATTTTGGAATGATAATGTTTGTTTTTACTCATCTAGATACAAAAAACAAAAAAATTTGTTCTGGCTTGTTGACCTCATTTTTGTGAGGTCTTTCTCTTTCTCTCTCTAAAACATTGGGTTTTAGCTTTAGAGTTTCCATGTGGCTTTTCCTATATGACTGGTTTTGGGACCCATATCAGTTAGAAATTGAAACATTCTGGACTCCTTGTGGTTTCATGTGCTTGACCATAAATCCTCAACCTATGTTTGTGTTGATTGAGGTCAAATTATTGAATCATAGGTTGAGTTTCTATAGGTTTGAAATGTCTTAGGTAATCCTTTGACCCTACAGACATCGGTCTTCCTATTGATCTTTCTCTTTGGGAACTTTACTCACTCTCACTACTGTTGGATAGCTCCTTTTTTAGCTCTTGATGAACTCATTTAATTATGGAGTTCACCATAGGCTAAAATGAGGCTTATCCTCTAATAAAATAATTGAAATAACAAAATCACCATAATTTCATATTTTTTCAAAAATAAAATAAAATTCATTTAAAATCATTAAATTATTTGAAATTAAAATTAACATTGTTGAAATTTTCAAAATCCATAGATAAAATTTTCAAATTTTTTAAAATTAATAAAAGTACAATTTTAAACAAAAATTAATAAAATTGAAAATAAAAGAATAAATTTTGAAAATTACAAACAAATATTTAAAAATAGAAAATGAAATCATAAAAATTTGGAAAATTAGAAAATTGGAATAAAATGTCATAAAAAATTAAATAAAACAAAATAATTTTTGAAAATAACTCAGTAACATAATTATTAGTAAAATTTAATAAAAATGAAATAAAATTCAAAAATATATTAAAATAATATTTATCACTATTTTAATTTTAGTAAGTTAAATCCATTTTAATTAAAAATAAAATTTTCAAAATTCATTTTTTAATTTATTCAAAAAACACTTATAAAACATTCATAAACACTATACAACATTCCTTAATTTTGAAATTCAAATAACTCTTAAAATAAAAATAAAAGCACAAAAAATTAGGCTTCTCCTCAAGCTTCCCCTCACATATTTTCTTTTTTACTTTTCTTTTTCTTTTCCTTTTCCTTTTCTTTTTTTCTTTTTTCTTTTATTCTTTGAGGATCATTTTCAATCCCCTTTTTTATGTGAGGATTACTATATCTTGATAGGCCTTCAATAATTTTTAATTTCACTATCCTCTTTATAAAGTCCAAAATTCAAAACTTTCCTTCACTTTTTAAAAGTGCAAGTATTAGTTGGAAAAAGGATTCAATAAAGGCTCAATTTTCAATAAGTATAAATCTAAGACTCTTAGCTTTTCAAATATTCAACTCATTTCTACTATAAATAGTAAGACCAGTTTCCTAAAGATAATCTTAGAACAGTTTCTTCACAAAGGATTTCAAATAAGTTATTTTTCTAACATTCAAAAAATTAAAATTATAGAAACCCTGAAGGAAACACCACATATCACAAGTCATTTTAAAAGTGATATTAAATTAAATACTTGCTACTGAGGACAAATAAAGTTAAGTTTTAAAAATTTTTCTTTCCCCACACTTGAATTTTTAAATATTTTGCATTTAATTCCATAAATGTAGCAGGAACAAAAAGTAAATGTTGAATCTACTAGCTACTTCAACATCCTATCAAATTCATATACATGCATAATCAGGATAGAATGACTGCAGGGAAAAGTAAATCTAGCCTAAAACATGCTAGTAATAATATTAAAGTAAAATGAAGTATACTCACTTAAAAATTTATTTTTTTCCTACCCCCAAACTTGATTTTTAACATGAATATCATTCAGTATAGAAAATATAAGGAGGAAGAAAAATAATTCAAAATTATATCTGCCACACAAGTCTATGAGAAATATATACAATTATTAATCATAAAATTTTGTAGCAGAAAGTAAATCTAAACTAAACATGCTGGAATAAAATTGACTAAACAAAAGTCTAATTAGCATAACCAGTATGAGCATTAGAATATAAAAATGTTCTTCAAGTCATATATAAAGTTGTAACACAAACAAAAACACACATGATAAATGAGGTCCATTCTTCCATTAACTCATCACATCTCACTAACTTACTTCCAATTTCTAATGAAATCACTACACTAATTAATTAGGTACTCATTAAATGATTTTATAGATTTTAAGCTCAAAGATACGAATACCCCTGATGTATTGGTTCTCATGCACCAACCTCAGGCGTCACCTTATCTTGTTAATTAAGCACCTCTAACATTTATAAGGATAGTGTAAGATCATCCACAAGTTACTCATCAAATAGGTTCATGACTTCTATCAAATGAAATCAAATTCAGAGAAAGGAAGTAACAAAATTGAGATGGAATAGTCATTGTTCAAATTCACGATGTCTCTTGTAAAACTTAAGTCCGGTTGAGAGATCAAATCAAACCACTAACAATCCAAACATCCACCAATCATCAATCAAACAGATCAATCCGCAATGACAAATAAAGACCAAATCAAATCACTTTAAAGCAAAAACATTACAACACTCACAATCATGACTCTCAAGCATACTAAATCGAAGCAGAATGATTTCTATGGGTTTCCTCCCATAAAGCGTCTGGTTTAACGTCGTCAGCCCGACAAATGATTCCTCCTAGATCAAAATTCCATTTAAGTAATTCTTGATCAATCGCCCAATTTTTTCTGGATTTAGGGATTCCTAGAAATCCTCAAATTTTAATTTTTCTTTCTGCTCTTCCTTTCAATATTGTTCCTCATATTTCTTTCTAGATCTAAAAATCTTTTAATTATTTTCTTAATTTTCATTTTAATATCATTCTTAAAATTCATAAGAAATAGATCTTTATAAGATACTTCAAGGTCTCCAAAATTTTGGATCACATTCTTTGTAGATAATTCAGATTCTAGATTACTCTTCTATTTCAAATTATCTTCTAATTCTTCACCTTGGTACTGAGTAAATGGTGGAGGTGCTCTTTCTATATGTCTTTCTAATTCCTTAAGATATTCTTCCATTGGTCTTTCAATCTCCTTATCCTCACCTTTCAACTCAAAGATCTTTTGAAGCATATCATCGAATTCTCTTCTAAATATTAGTTCAATAACATTAAATTGATCATCATTCATCTCCTTAAGGTTTATCTCTGGGTCACTAGGTAAAATCTTTGTGGGGTCACTGTTAATTGCATTAATAATCTGCCCCAATTGGTTTTGTATATTCTTTATTGTAGCCCCTTGACTTCCCAAATGATTTTTCATTTGCTTAACAACCTCTCTAACAGTAATTCGTTCTCCACATCCTATGGGTTGGGGTTAAACTTATGAGGAAAAGAGAGTTCATCGTTAAAATCACCATGAATATTCTAATTACATGCCTGATTAAATTAGTTATCTTCCAAAACTTGACTTTCTCCTCCAAAATTATTATTCCAGTTAAAGTTCAAATGATTTTCCATACTAATAATCAGAATAATGATTGTGTATCTCATGGCTAGTTTCAAAAGAGTTAGTCTCGATCAATTGTCCAAATGAATTTTTCTCAATATTCGGGGGCCCTTAAGAATAAATTTCTATATATTGATCTAACTTCCTCTCAATATCTGCAAGTTGAGAACATAAAATAATGAGCATATCTTCTTGAAAATTTGCCACTCCCTTGGGGTTTACTCTTTTGAAGCTACTAGAATTATAATCCAAATCTGGAAATTCATTATATTGTTGATCCCCCATTTTTACATTAAATTCGTGGAATCATTTCTGATTCATCATCCTCCTTAAGTTTCTCTCCAAAATTGAGTCATAAAATTCAAGGTCTGCAGACACATACAAATCTAAAGAGTCAATTAATAGGATAAATATCAAAAAAAATTTTAGTATTTTTTATTTTCTTTAAAGTAAACACACAGTAATTAGACACACTATATAATAACATTATAACTTCCAAATCTAAGTCTTACAGGTTTAACAAAAATTCTCTTAAATTTATTACCGAAGCTTCCCTGACAACGACACCATACACTTGATGCGGCCTTTAGTGTGTGCTGTTTTTCTACTTATTTTATATCAATTTAAATCCACTGCTTTGGATGTGACCGAATCTCGGTGTTAAGTAACAAGGCTTTAAGTGAAATTGATATGAATCTAGCCTATCACCCTAGAAATAACCAATTTACACCCATTAACAAATATTTCCTTAAAAATCCACTCAACTATATTAATTATTGTATGTGCCAAATATGAGCAATAATTTCTTTTAATCCTTCAGTCAAGGATAAGGGACATTGGCTAATTTAGATATTTTGAATCTAAATCTGTAGTTATGATGAGAGGATATTGGTTCTCACTACAGAGCTCCCACTTCTCCCTCATATGAGGGCTAGCAATCTCGCTTTAGTTTATAAATATTTGAACCAAATTGTTGATTTTAGTCACCAATTCTGCACCCATCAAAAAATATTTTCTTATTTATTCACACTCAATCCCATGAAGACTTCACTCTTCCATGACATCTAATGCGATTCTTACTTGAATACTGAAAGCAAAGCCTTACAGATTCATATGTTTTCACATAGATTTTAACAAATCAATTGATCAGATTGAAAAGTAAATTAAGTTCAAGTAAAAGCCATCACATTTATAATCAAAACCTATTCTAACATGTATCCCAAAATCCTAAACATGAATCCTACTCATTACAAAGGAAAAGTAAAAGGAAATGAATGGCATAACATACTCATGTCATTATTTCCTAATAAGAAGAAAGAGTAAGAAAAACACATCACAAACTACAAAGAAAACATAACGATAAACTTGATTACATCAAAGCAAATTCTCTAGATAAGTGTTTACAAAATCATAAGATAATGAAGAACACAATAATTAGCTTTTTTTCCCTTGAAAAAAAGATGAAAATCTATTCTACAAATTCTCCCGCTAATCCATGCAATGCTAGTAAATTTCCTTACAGATTCTCTCAAAATCTTCTCTCCAATCTCTCCAAAAAAGTATAAATCTACATTTCTCCTTCTATTCTAAGATCTTTAAACATTCTCCATGTTTTTCCCTCACACACACACACACACACACACTCTTTTCTGACATAAAATCACTATTTTTATAGTGTAGGCTCGAATTTCCAAGAGTTACCTTAAGCACCTCTTCAAATTTTAATCCAAATTCAATTTATATGGCTAAATAACTCTCTCTGGCACTGTTGACACTGAATTCTAGCACCGCCGGCGCCAGTATTGGCACATTTGGCCCCACCCTGCAACAACTCCAGTGTTTTGCTTAGTTTGGCTCCGTTTCGCCCTATTTTAGTTGTGTTTCGTTCCTAAAAGATATACCTACAAAATAAGAATGAAAGCAATCTTTATCTAAAGTGTAATTTCATTCAAAAACATGTGAGAAGTGTAAAGTAGACTGAGCATAGAAAGACATCAAAATGTGCTAGAGCAAAATTTTCTTTCTTGCTTATTTTTGCTCCAAATTGCATCGTTTTTGCTTAACTTTCACCAAAAGTCCATTTCTTGTACTTGAAGACAAAAATATGCAAAATACCTTCCTTTAAAGTATGATATCACTAAAAATCACCAAATATATGCATTAAAAGTATATGAAAAAATTGAACATTTTTTAAGCGTATCAACTCTCCCAAACTTAACAATTACTTGCCCTCAAGTAACACTAGTAACTTTAAAAGCCAACTTGTTGATTTGAGGTAGCGCTTTTCAATAGATTTTCCTATAATTTTATCTAAAAAATGTTATAGTGTAACTTAGGAGAAATTCTAGCAAATTAACCTAGGACTATAGTGTAAGAATATCTCAAATTCAACTTAGGAATTCTGATTTGCTATTTACTTCAAAAGTTATTAAAAGTTATCAAACTAAATATTCATAGAAAGTATAAAAACATAATTTAGGCACCTTTTCTACACCAATTTGACCAATAGATTTTTTAAAATAAGAATAAGCTTAGGATTGTTTATAAGTCTTCCCCTTTAAAAGATTCAAGTGAAACCGATTTTTGATTAGGCTTCTCATCACATATGTTATTTTTTACTTTTCTCTTTATTTTCCTTTTCTTTTTCTTTTTTATTTTTTTTATTCTTTTAGTTTCATTTTCTTCTCTTTTTTTTATGTGAGGATTACTATATCTTCATAGACCTTTAATAATTTTAAATTTTACTATCCTCTTTATAAAGTTCAAAATTCAAATCTTTCCCTCATTAGTTAGAAAAATTATTCAATAAAGGCTCAATTCTCAGTAAGTATAAATCTAAGAATCTTAGCTTTTCAAATATTTAAGTCCTTTCTACTATAAATAGCAAGATCAGTTTCCTAAAGTTAACCCTTGAACAGTTTCTTCACAAAGGATTTCAACTATGTTATTTTTCTAACATTCCTAAAATTAAAATTATAGAAACCCGAAGGAAACACCACATACCACAAGTCATTTTAAAAGTGATATTAAATTAAATACTTGCTATTGTGGAGAAATAAAGTTAAGTTTTTAAAATTTTTCTTCCTCCCAAACTTGAATTTTTAAATATTTTGTAATTAATTCCATAAAATGTAGCAGGAAGAAAAATTAAATGTTGAATCTATTAGCTACTTCAACATCCTATCAAATTCATATACATGCATAATCAGGATATAATGACTGTAGGAAAATGTAAATATAGCCTAAAACATGCTTGCAATAATATTAAACTAAAAGTAAGTATACTCACTTTAAAATTTATTTTTTTTCCTACCACAAAACTTGATTTTTAACATGAATATCATTAAGTATAGAAAATATAAGCATGAAGAAAAATAGTTTAGAAATTCTATCTGCCACACATGTCTATCAGAAACATCTATAATAATAAATTAGAAAATTTTGTAGCAGAAAGTAAATCTAAACTAAAAATGCCAGAATGAAATTTACTAAACAAAAGTCTAATTAGCATAACATGTATCGGCATTGGAATACAAAAATGTTCTTCAAGTCTTATATAAATTTGTAACACGAACACAAACACACATGATAAATGAGGTCAATTCTTCCATTAGCTCATCACATCTCACTCTCTTACTTCTAATTTCTAACGAAATCACTACAATAATTAATTAGGTACTTATTAAATGATTTTATAGATTATAATCCCAAAGATACAAATACCCCTGATGTATTGGTTTTTGTGAACCAACCTCTGGCGTCACCTCATCTTATTAATTAAGCACCTCTAACGGTTATAAGGATAGTCTAAGATCTTTCACAAGTTACTCATCAATAGGTTCATGACTCCTATCAAATGAAAATAAAGTCAGCGAAAGGAAATAACAAAATTGAGATGAAACAATCACTATTCAAATTCATGATGCCTTTTGCAAAACTCAAGTCCGGTACCCGAGTCGTAGTGGACTCATCAATTTTATTGCTACAAGAGAACATAAACAAGTCTAGCCATAAAAAGAAGTTAAGGAATCACCTCCCTCATGAAACACAAATATTAAATCAAACCACTAACAAACCAAGCATCCATCAATCATCAATCAAACTGATCAATCTGCAATGACAAATAAAGATCAAATCAATTCACTTTAAAACAAACACAATACAACACTCACAATCATGAATCTCAAGCTTACTAAATCAAAGTAGACTAATTACTATGGGTTGCGTCCCATAAAACACTTTTTTTAATATCGTTAGCCCGACTGGATCAAAATTCCATTTAAGTAATCCACGATCAATTGCCCAATTTTTTTTTGATGCAGAGATTCCTACAAAATCCTCAAATTTTAATTTTTCTTTCTACTCTTCCTTTTTAGATTGATTCATAACATTGTTCCTCATATTTCTTTTTAGATCAAATATTATTTTAATTATTTCTCAATTTACATTTTAATATCATTCTTAAAATTCATAAGAAATGGATGGTCATAAGATACTTCAAGGTCTCCTAAATTTTGGATCACATTCTCTCTAGATAATTCAGATTCTAGATCAATTTCTTCTAGATTACTCTTCTATTTCAGATTATCTTCTAATTCTTCCCCTTGGAACTGAGTAAATGGTGGAGGTGGTCTTTTTATATGTCTTTCTAATTCCTCAGGATATTCTTCCATTGGTCATTCAATCTCTATATCCTCATCTCTCAACTCAAGGCTCTTTTAAAGCATATTCTAATTCTCTTCTAAATATAAGTTCGATAACTTTAAATTGCTCATCATTCATCTCCTTAAGGTTTATCTCAGGGTCACTAGGTAAAATCTCTGAGGGTCACTGTTAATTACATTAATAATCTGCCCCAATTGGTTTTCAATATTCTTTATTGTAGCCCCTTAACTTTTTTCAATTGATTTTTCATTTGATTAACAACCTCTTCTAACAGTAATTTATTCTCCTCATCCAGTGGGCTGGAGTTAAAATTATGAGAAAAAGAGAGTTCAACGTTTAAATCACCATGAATATTCCAATTACATGTCTGATTAAATTTGTTATCTTCCAAAGCTTGACTCTATCCTCCAAAACTATTATTCTAGTTAAAGTTCAAATGATTTTCCCAACTAATACTCAGAATAAAGATTGTGTATCTCATGGCTAGTGTCAAAAGAGTTAGTCTCGCTCATATGTCCTAATGAATTTTTCTCATTATTTGGGGGGGTCCTTTTGAATAAATTTCTATATATTGATCTAACGTCTTCTCAATATCTGCAAGTTAAGAATATAAAATAGTGAGCATATCTTCTTGAAAATTTGCCACTCACTTGGGGTTTACTCTTTCGAAGCTATTAGCATTATAATCTAAATCTGAAAATTCATTTGATCCCCTATTTTTACATTAAATTCATAAAGTCTTTTCTGATTCAGCATCCTCCTAAAAGTTCTCTCCAAATTTGATTCATAAAATTCAAGGTCTGCAGATGCATACAAATCTAAAGATATAACTAATAGGGCATATATCAAAAATAATTTTGGTATTTTCAAATTTCTTTAAAGTAAACACACAATAATTAGACACATTATATAATAATATTATAACTTTCAAATCTATGTCTTACAGGTTTAACTAAAATTCTGTTAAAGTTCTTACCAAAGTTTCCCCTGAAACAACGCCAAAAACTTGATGCAGCTTTTAGTGTGTGCTATTTTTCTGCGTGTTTTATGTCAATTTAAATCCTCTGCGATGGGGCCAAATACTTGACCCGTCCCGCAACTACACAGTATTTTAACTTCCAAAATATGGTAAAAAACTTGACCCAATTTATATTTATGGGCAAATGTGCAAAACCAAAATGTTATAAAATATAGATAATGGTTTACACACTATGGGCTCTACGCAAGTGTAGACATCGCTTCAAGTAATATAGGGATTTCTTTAAAAATCCCAATACCGATCCTACAAATAAGTGAGGTAAGAAATCCCTTAGGCTAATTCTAGTATACTACTATCAACCCTTAGTTTGAAAGTTCGATTTAAGTGAGTTTCCTAACAAGTACTTCTAAAGGTAGGTCTTAAGTTTAAAAAAACCAACAACTACTACTAAATGAAAAAATTAATTATAAAGATAACCCTTTCAAGATAAATTGGTTTGGAGAATTTTGAAATGTTCAAAAATTACTATTCTTGTGTAGTGAATTAGATAATGTTTAGGAATGGGATATATAAAATTTAATATAGCTAATGACAATAGGAGCAATTTCTTCTTAACCCTCTTTCGAGCGCATAATGAACATTTGTTAACTTAAAGTTGATTCCTTAACATCCCGGTTCCCCCGTCAGAACTAACTAGCCTATCACCCTAGCGTCCCACAATGTATGCCACAGATGTGACTGAATCTCGGTGTTAAGTAACGAAGCCTTAAGTCAAATTGATATGAATCTAGCTTGTTGCCCAAGAAACATCCAATTTATACCCATTAACAAAATATTTCCCTAAAAGTGCACTCGACTACATTAATTATTGTATGTGCCAAATATGATCAATAATATCCTTTAATCCTCTGGTCAAGCGATAAAGTACATTGGCTAATTCAGATGTTTTGAATCTAAATCCGTAGATATAATGAGAGGATACTGGCTCTCACTCCAGAGCTCCCACTTCTCCCTCATCTAAGGGCTAGTGATCTACCTAAAAAATACCTATTTTTATGCCTTATTTATGATTCAATTCATAAGGATATTATGCTTTAATGAAAGGTATTTTCATGTTTTTGGATGTAGATGATTAAAAAAGAGTCCAAGAAAGAAAAAAAGGAAAAATGAGCAAAAAGGAGCAAAAATGGAGCTTATGGAGCAAAATTTTGGAATTATTGGCCTGGCGCCTAGGCGCCAGTTCGATACAGACGCTGTTAAGTTTTTTTGATGACTTTGGGCCATTATTTTGACTGTGTTAAGCGGTTATTGGAGCTTCTAGAAGACTGGAAGTTACTCCTAATATATAGGACATGTGATACAATGTATTTGGACACAAGGAAATGGTCTGGATCGCGAAGAGGTGCGACCCAAAGTGAAGAGGTGTGAAAGACCTAGTCACGGAGTCCGGCGCCAAGGTGCCCGATCCCGCCACCTAGGCGTGACGGTTACCTTCTAGAAGATACATTGAATTTGGATGAATTTTGAAGAGGTGTCTTAAGCAACCCCTGGTTAAATTCAGAGCTCTATAAATAGGAGCCCATTCTACAAAGAAAATCACACCAAACCTCTTAGTACACATACCCATTTTAGCATCTTCTCTCTCATCTCTAGTTTTATTTAGTCTCTTCCATACTTTGGGTGCCACTTTATTTTGTATCTAGTGAGTTTATTTTGAGTGTTTATTGTGTGTTATTGCTGTTAGAGTCTTTCATCTTTGCTTTTGAGTAAGTAGAAGTTAGCGGATCTCTTGAACGAACACTTCAGATAAGTATTTGTACTTTGGTTCAAAGTTTTATAAATATGTTTTGTTGTGTTATTTCAATGAGTTCTGAGTAGTTAGTTATCTTTCTCCTTTCAACTATGAAAAGATTATAAATTAAATAAATTTTGTAGGAGAATTAAATATAAAATATTTTAAAACATTGTGATGATATTAATACCTGATCTTTGTTTACTTTTTAAATTAGTCATTTAATTTGTTAAAACCTGTTGAAGAATTTTGAGACCCATCCGGAGATAAATTCTTAACTAGTAGATATCACATGAATCCTTAGGTAACCACAGGCTATACGCGGATTGTTTAAGGTGAAGTGCAAATAAATAGGAAGATATTATTTATTGGGCGTAAAATTAATTAGTTTTTAGAGTGACAGACTAAATTCTAATAATTTGGTTTATAGAAAGGTAACGGGTCACTGTAGGGCCGACCATAGCCACCGTTGGACATCTAGTAGTGTGAGCCTTGATTAAATCATTCTACTAATAAAACATCCTGAGCCTAGCTATAGATTAGTCAATGTTCTTTGCACCTGGACCAAAGGGTAAAGAATATGAATGCTTCTATTTGGCACAATACCATAATCTTAATTCCCTACAAAAGATAATTAATCTATAATTCTTGGATTAGTTGAAAAAGGAGAAAGTCATTTTTATAATTACATTCAAATTTAATTACTGCTTACTTTACTTTCCTGCTTATTGCTTACTTTCTTTTAGTAAAAATTATTAGTTAATTAAATTTGAAAATATAAACAAAAAAAGAGTATATATAAATTGCTTTCGAAAATTTCAAAATATTACTTATATCTCTTACTTTTTATTTCACTATCCCTGTGGGATCGATAACTAGGACTCTACTAGAGCCCTGTATTACTTGAACGATACGTATACTTACGTTTAAAATTGTGACTTTTACAATAATAAAATCTAAATATAAAATAATAAAAGTAAACCTCACACATCAAGTTTTTGAAGCCATTTGCTGGAAATTAAATATTCTAAAAAGTGGTATCAAATTCTTGTATTTTAAAGCATATTTAAAGTCGCATCGCAACAAGTTTTTGGCGTCGTTGCCGGGGATAGGATAAAATAAAAAGTAAAAGGATAGGATAAAATAAAAGTAAAAGGATCGAATAAAATAATGAGTAAAAGTATTGGATAAAATAAAAAGTAAAAAAAGTAAAAACAAAAAAAGTAAAAAAAAATAAAAAAACATAAAACAAAACAAAAATATTTTCTTTAAATTTTTATGCATAGTTCTGGATCTGAAGGATTACTACATTTTGATTCTAAATTAGAAAGAACAATTAAAAGAAGTAAAACAAGGAAAAAAAATTCAAAACATCAAAAAATGGCTAACTTACATAACAATAATCAAAATCCAATCGAAATTATTGAACAAAATATTTATAATCTATTAAGGGAATATGCAAACCCTACAGCTGATGAACTTCATGTTAGTTTTCAAATTCCAGCTGTAGATGCTAATTCTTTTGAGCTTAAACCTTCTATTATTCAAATGGTTCAAAAAAATCAATTTGGAGGAACACCTAATGAGGATCCAAATTTACACCTTGCTAGTTTTTTTAGAACTTTGTGCTACCTTTAAATATAATAATGTTTCTGATGATGTTATTAGGCTTAAACTCTTTCCTTTTTTCCTTAAAAGATAAAGCAAAGATGTGGCTTTATTCATTAGCAACTTGTTCTATTAAAACATGGGCAGATATGACACAAAAATTCCTTGCTAAATATTTTCCTCCTTCTAAAACTGCTAAATTGAGAAATGATATTACTTCATTTACACAATTTGATGGAGAAACAATTTATGAAGCTTGGGAAAGATTTAAGGAACTATTAAGAAAATGTCCTCATCATGCTTTACCAGATTGGTTAATTATTCAAACATTTTATAATGGACTTATTGGATTACATAGATCTATTATTGATGCTGCTGATGGTGGTTCTTTAATGGCTAAGACATTTGAAGAAGCCTACACCTTAATTGAAGAAATGGCTAATAACAATTTTCAATGGCCTTCTGAAAGGGTTAATCCTAAAAGAATGGCCAGTATTCATGATAATGAAACCTTTTCTATTTTAGCTTCACAAGTGGCTACGATATCTAAGAAATTAGATAATTTTGCTATTAATATATCGCATGTAAGTAATGTTAATTCTGCAAATTCTGATGATTCTCAAACAATGGAAACTTTGCAAGCTATTGCTAGAAAAAATAATAACCCTTATTCTAATTATTATAATTCTGGTTGGAAAAAACATCCTAATTTTAATTAGAGTAATGAACATCAAGTTAATCCAAATTGGAACAATCAAGGAAATTCAAACTATAGACCAACTTATCCTCCTGGTTATAACAATCAGCATAAAAAGTTGTCTGTAGAAGAATTGATCTTGCAACTAAGCAATCAGCTACAAAGTCAAAACACTGCTATTCGTAATATTGAGAATCAGATGGGTCAAATTGCTAATTTCATTAATTACAGACCTCAAGGAACACTGCCTAGCAAAGTCAAAATTAATCTTAAAGAATCTGGAAAAGAACATGAACAAGCAAATGCTGTACAACTCAAAAGTGGAAATGAATTAATAGAGAAAACACAGAATGAGATTGAAAAAGAGAAAGAAGTTGAAGAGATTGAAAAACCTAAAGATACCCTTTCTCCAAGTAAAGATCAGACTGTTGTACCTATTGAAGTGGGAGTTGAAAGACCACCAGCACCTTTTCCTCAAAGAATTAAACATAAGAAACTTGACCATCAATTTTCTAAGTTCTTTGAAATTTTTAAGAAACTTACCATCAACATTCCTTTTGCTAAAGCTTTGGAGCAAATGCCAAGCTATGCAAAATTTATGAAGGATATTTTAAGCAAGAAGAGAAAATTTGAAGCTTTTAAAACTGTTGCATTAGGTGAAGAATGTAGTGTAATAATTCAGAAGAAATTACCTCGGAAACTTAAAGATCCTGGAAGTTTCACTATACCATGTGCTATTGGAGAAAAATTCTGTGGAAAAGCCTTATGTGATTTAGGAGCTAATATTAATCTCATGCCATTTTCAATCTTTTGAAGGTTAGATTTAGGAGAGATTTCTCCTACCACTGTAACTCTTCAGTTAGCTGATCGATCGTTCACTTATCCTAAAGGAGTTATAGATGATGTTCTTGTTAAGGTAGATAAATTTATCTTCCCTGTAGATTTCATTGTTCTAGATATGGAAGAAGATAAAGAAATATCTATCATTTAGGGAGATCTTTTCTAGCTACCGGTCGAGCTATGATTGATGTGCAAAAAGGAGAATTAACGATGAGAGTTAATGATCAAGAGATAACATTCAATGTTCTGAAATCAATGAGGTTTCCTGAAAAAGAAAAATGCTATCGAATGGATACTTTTGATTATATGATTGAAAATCATTACCAAGAAAAATGTAAGGTCATTTCTGATGATAAAGATAAAGAAACTATGTTATATGATGAGTCATTAAATGAAGAAAATTTATCTGAAGAAGCTCATTATATTCATGAAAATTGGGAAATTTTAGACACAACTGAAAATGTTATACTTTTACCCTCAATTGAAAAAGCCCCTGAACTGGAATTAAAGATGTTACCTGCACATTTAAAGTATGTTTTTATTGGAGATTCATTAACTTTACATGTATTATATCTTCAGAATTAAGTAAAGATCAAGAATAAAAATTAATAGAAGTTCTGAAGAATTATAAGAAAGATTTTGGTTAGACTATTGCCGATATAAAAGGAATAAACCCTTCAATCTGTATGCATAGGATTTTAATAAAAGAAAATTGTAAACCCACTATTGAACCCCAAAGAAGATTAAATCCAATTATGGAAGAGGTTGTTAAGAAAGAGATTTTGAAATAGTTAGATGCTGGAATTATTTATCCTATTTCGGATAGCCAATGGGTAAGTCCTATTCATTGTGTTCTGAAGAAAGGAGGAGTAACTATCATTGTTAATAAAAAAAATGAATTAATCTCAACAAGACAAGTTACTGGATGGTGAATTTGCATTGAATATAAAAAATTAAACTACGCCACTAGAAATGATCATTTTCCTTTACCTTTCTTGGATCAAATGCTGGATAAACTAGCTAGACACTCATATTTCTATTTTCTGGATGGATATTCTGGTTATCATCAATTACCCGTTGCTCTTGAGGATCAAGAAAAGACAAAATTTACAAGTCCCTATGGAACATTTACCTTTAGAAGAATGCATTTTGGTTTATGTAATGCACCTGCAACTTTTCAAAGATGTATGATGTCAATATTCTGTGATTTGATTGATGAAGGAATTGAAGTATTTATGGACGATTTTTCAGTTTTTGGAACTTCTTTTGATTCTTGCTTGGAAAATTTAATGAAAGTTTTGAAGTGATGTGAAGAAACAAATTTAGTTCTAAACTGGGAAAAATGTCAATTTATGGTCACAGAAGGCATTGTACTTGGACATAAAGTTTCACAAATAGAGATGAAAGTTGATAAAGAAAAAGTGAAAATTATTGTTGAACTGTAACCACCTACTACTGTTACTGATGTAAGAAGTTTTCTGGGTCATGCTAGATTTTATAGGAGACATATAAAGGATTTTTCTAAACTTGCTAAACCTCTTTGCCATTTATTGGAAAAAGAGGCTAAATTTGAATTTAATGAAGATTGTCTGAATGCATTCAATATTCTGAAAGAAAAGTTAATCACTACACCTGTCATTGTTGCACCTGATTGGAATAAAAATTTTGAATTAATGTGTGATGCAAGTGATTATGCAATCAGAGCTGTATTAAGACAAAAGTATGAGAAGATTTTCAAAGTTATATACTATGCTATCAAAACTCTTAATGAAACTCAAGTAAATTACACTACTACTGAAAAAGAGGTTTTAGCAATAGTATATGCCTTTGATAAAGTTAGACCATATCTTCTTGGAACAAAATGTATTGTGCATACTGAACATTCTGCTATTAAGTATTTAATATCTAAAAAGGATGCTAAACCTAGATTGATCGATGGGTTTTACTTTTGCAAGAATTTGATTTTAAAATTGTGAACGTAAGAGGGATCGACAACCAAATTGCTGATTATTTATCAAGAATCAAAAATAATAATGAGAAGATTTATGAAGAAAATATAAATGAGAAATTCCCGGATGAGCAATTATATGTCATTCAAGGATTACAAATGCCTTGGTAGGCAGATACAGTTAACTACTTGGTTAGCAATATTTTACCATATGGGATGAATAGTAAATACGTTAAGAAATTTAAGAATTATTGTAAATCATATATTTGGGAAGATCGTCATTTATTTAAATTAGGAAAAGATTTTGTGATTCGAAGATGTGTACCTTATGAAGAAACTTTTGCAATTATTCAAAAATGTCACGATTCTGAATTTGGAGGACACTTTGGAGTAGATAAAACCGCATTTAAAATTTTAAATTCTGGATTTTATTAGCCTACTTTATTTAAAGATGTTGGACATTATGTGAAAACTTGTGATCGATGTCAAAGAATGGGAAATATATCCAGAAAAGATGAAATGCCTCTAAACTTTATATTAGAAATCGAAATTATCGATGTATGAGGTTTAGACTTTATGAGACCTTTCGTACCATCATTGGGAAAGATTTATATTTTATTAGCAGTTGAATATGTTTCAAAGTGGATTGAAGCTGTAGCTTTACCGAACTGTGATTCCAAAAGTGTTTCAAAATTTTTAAAGAAAATGATTTTTACAAGATTTGGAATGCCTAGGATAATTATGACAGATGGGGGAAGTCATTTCAGAAATATAAGAATTCAATCATTGCTGGAGAAATTCAAAATTAAACATAGAATTGCAACTGCTTATCATCCTCAAAAAAGTAGAATGGCTGAAGTGTCAAACAGAGAAATTAAAAGAATATTGGAAAAGGCTGTTAATCCTAAAAGAACTGACTGGATTGATAGACTTGATTCTGCATTATGGGCTTATAGAACAGCTTATAAGACACCTATCAGAATGTCACCTTATCAGTTAATTTATGGTAAACATTGTCACTTACTCGTTGAATCGGAGCATAAAGCTTATTGGGCAATAAAAGAGTTTAATTATAATTTGAATACTGCAGGAGAAAAATGATTACTACAACTGAATGAAATGGAAGAGATTAGAAATGAGTCTTATGAAAATGCAAGAACTTATTTAGAAAGAATGAAGAAATTGCATGACAAAATGATTTCAAGGAAAATATTCGAGCCTGGACAAGAAGTATTATTATTTAATGCTCGTTTAAAACTTTTCCCTGGAAAATTAAAATCTAAATGGATGGGACAATTTATAATTGAGAAAGTATACCCTTATGGAGCTGTGGATATTTAAGATCTCAAAACTGGAAAAGTATTTAAAGTTAACGGATTAAGACTGAAGCCTTATATGGGAGAAAATAAATTAAATTACAAAGAGGCTTATGAGCTGAGTCTACCCGATTAATTCAATTAATTAGGTTGGGCTGACGACGTTAAACCAAGCACTTTGTGGGAGGCAACCCATATTTATTAGTTTGAGTTTAATTATTCTTGTAAGGTTATGCCTTGGTCTTGACTGAATTTGTATATAACTTCTACAAATAGAAGGCTAACGAGTTTGTATTGGCTTAAGCTAAACATTTTCTTTAAGTATATAGAAATTGGACTTTGACCACTCTATGTCAAATGTGAGTAAAAAAGAGATCAAGTTAACCTTCATTTGTGATTTTTTGTGATTTGACTTTTTTGTAGTTGTGTTTGTGTATTGATCATACTCGTTTATTAGACCTATTTTTACGACCGAAACTTTGCAAAATTTGATGATAGGCGAATCAGAGTCGATCGAGGTTCTGGAGCCTAGGTGCCTAAGCGCCAGAATAACTTGCGTATCGATGATCCGACGCCTAGGCGCCAGATTCCGGCGCCTAAGCGCCGTGGTTACAGATCGTGGAAAAACTGAAATTCTTCAGTTTTTCACACGAAATCTCTTTATATATAGCCTATTTTTCGTCCCCAATCCCATAGAAACACTAATTTCGACCAGAGCAATTCATTTTGGAGGAGTTAGGAAGGATTTTGAGGCAATGGATAGAGGAAATTATGGAAATTAGGTAAGAGGAAAATCTCCTAAAGATCCTCAGCATTATTTTAATGGTTTTATTGTTGTTAGTTTGGAGAAAATGTTTAGTCAAATGGATAATATTGAAGCAAAACTTCAAAGTATTGGTAATCGTCTCCATGAGATGTACCACCAATACGAACACTTGGAATAGCAACCAAACTTCAATATGATCGTATGGCTGCCTATCATGACGCTCAAGTAGAAATGTACGCGAAGAACAAATGGATTGATGAAAAGATGGCTTTGGAATTTCCAAGGGCGTTGGTGTTCTATCCCTTCGGTCCTAGCGAACTTCATTATGAAAGAGATTGAAATTTAAGATCGGTGATAAATAGATTCTATATGTGTTTTAGGTGTGATCGAGTCTTGTGTTAGTGTGTTGAATATCTCATTTGTGTATTTGCTTAAATTGTTCAATGTGTGTTGTCGGATTTGAATGTTTGCTTTGAATATGTTGTTGTTTATGTTATTTATAAAATGATGAACCTTGATACAAGTCTTGTACTGAAAATTATTGAATTTGGAATGAATATTAGGATTTAGAATTGAAGAATTTGGATACATTTTTGTGGATCTATACTATCATTTTAAATTGATTGTGAAAATATTTGGAGGATATAAAATGGATTAATACTCTCATAAGAGTAATTAGGAGTCAAATTTGATTAGATTTGATGGAAAATATTTAATTTAAATCGAATTTTTGGAAAGTTGATTCTTGCGCCTAGGCGCCAGAATTCGGCGCCTAGGCGCGGGTTCGGCTTGAACCCGAAAAATCATCTTCTTAAACCCCCCCCACGCCATTTTTGATGCCTAAGCTTCTTTCTCCACAATTTTTCGCAAAAATAACACCTAGAGATCCCATTTAGAGCCGGATTTTCAAGTTTTTGGGCTTGAAATCACCCGATTTCTTCATCTGGAGGTCAGATCAACATTTTAAAATCATTATTTTTTATTTTCACCATGGATTTTGCTCTCATTTAGAAAAAATAAAATTTTAAAAAAAATTTTGATTTTTTTTATGGTTATATCCATGAATTTTTAAGCTTTTTCAAGTTTGAAAAGCTTAAATTAGTTTATTTTTCTAGATTCATTGAATTTATTTCGCGTTTTTCTTTCACGTTTAGATAGCACCCAAATCTAAGCGAGGAAAGGAATGAGAAAATTTTGATAGTAGTAAGTTTGTCACTGCTGCTGCACACTTCCGATACAATGATTTTGCTATGACTCAGAAGTTTATCTCGTAGCGAAGTTTTTATAATCCTGGAGGAAGAATTGAGGAAACAATCGTTGCACTCAACTGGAAACGATTCTGTTATTTCACTGCTGTTGCCGTTATCCCGGTGGTTAGAGAATTTTAAGCTAATTTCATTGATGCGGAGGAATACGAGATTTTCATTCGAGGAGTTGGAGAAGGATTCACTCCTGAACGCATCAACATTTTCTATGGCCTGCCGCCAAACATAGAGTGTTATGACTCAGGTTTATCTCCATCTGAGGGGGATTTGGACATGATCATTACTTACCCGACTGATAGTACTGGAGCTTGGAAGATTCGGAACAGAAAAATGGTAAATTTTTCATCTTCTAAGCTTAATGGTGTTTCCAAGGTATGACACTACTTTATTTCTGCTCGTCTCCTTCCATCCAATCATTTGAGTGAAGTTACCAGAGATACAGTTATTCTAAACTACTGCATTCAAGAGAGGAAGTCTATTGATGTAGGGAGCATTATTTATGATTCTGTAGAGGCTACTGCTCTTTTCAGCACATCTATTGGACTTGGTTTTCCATCGCCGATCTATTCTCTATGTCAAAGTGCTGGAGTAGTTACTGAGCTTTCTGAGGAAAAGCTCAAGTCAACGAAGCCTGTAGGAAGAGAAAGCGTCAGCATTTATGATCGACTCGCGAGGTAAGAGTTCTCATCGCACTCGCCGGTTCATTACCTACTTCAGGTAAAGCTTCTACTTCTAGACCATCTACTTCTGCTGAGCCATCATCTACTTTTTGGGAAACCATGCATGATCAGTTCATAGAGCAGCTGCATGAGTTACTCTTAACTCACTGCAGAGTAGATACTATAGACAAGAAGATTAATCATCTTTCTGAGTATACACAAAGAAAGTGTTATTTCGATGCTGAGTATTCAGAGTCTTTAGTGAGATTTCTAAAGGGTGAGCATGATGTTCAGTTCCCTACTTGTCCCAGATTTTCACCCTATGTTGATCCTAAGGATATGGAGTTCTCTTTTGGTGATGATGATGATGAAGCTACAGACAGTGATTAGTAGTTTGACTTATCTTTAGAGATTGTTGATTCTGTTTTTAGAGTATTTTCTTTTTTTTGTGTTGTTTATTGTGATGTTATTTGTGAACTTTTTATGTTAAAAGTGTTTTTAGATTATCTGATGTGTGTTTAAGACTAGGATGTGAATGAATTTCTATAAAAGTTTATTTCTGTTTCAGCCTACTATTTAGTGTTCATGAATAGTTAGTAAATTTGCATGTTCAAAAATAAAAAAAAAAAAAATTTATTTTTAGAAATTAATTCCTGCTCTGCAAAACTTTTCTATATATGGTTAATCATTTCTGTTATATTTATATTGAAGCATGTGTAGAAGTAGAAGTTAGTTTTTCCTTACTACATCATTATTGTACTTAGATTGATTCCTGTTTATTTTTTTCTCTCATGCTTTAAAAAATTTCATAATTCATATTTATACTAAAGTTGAAGTTTGGGGGAAGGAAAAATATCTATCAAATTTAAATATTATTTGTCCTTAAAGAACTAATATTTTCTTTAAAAAATATATTAACATAACATAAGGAATGAAAAATATATTTAAGATTACCTAAATTTTTGAATTTATAAATAATTTAGTAAACTTAACTAAAATTTCAAAAATTTTGATTGATTTTAAGAATAAAATTATTTAGCTTAAAGAATAATAAGATGAAAATTTTTCTATTTATAGTAAAAAGAATTGTATTTTTGAAATACTAAGGAATCAAGATTATTGCTTGAAAAAGAAAAGATTGAAATAAGTTTTAAAAAATAATAAATTATTATTGTCATATTTATTAAGTAAGAATGTATAAGTTTTTGAAAATAAGTTAAGGATAGTGAAGTTCAAAATCATTAACAGGCTATCCAAAAATAGTAATCCTCACTTAAAAAAAAGGGGATTGAAAAACAATCCAGAAAAAAAAGTGAGGTTGAGGAAATGCCTAATTAAAAATTGACTTCACTTGAATTATCTTATAGTAAGAAAACTGATTTCATTTTTAACTTAATTTTTATGTACATATATTTTTACTAAAAAATTATTTCATGAAAATCTTCTTCTTGTAAATATTCTATGTGACCTTGATATGATAAACTATAATTATTCTTGAAATAAATAAAAAATTTGGAAGCCTTATGATTTGGTAATTAAATGTTCTTAAATTCTTAAAATTAAACTTAATTAGTGAAATTTGGTTAATGATTTGCTAAAGCATTTATAAAACAAAAAATTATAAGGAATCTTAAATATTTTAACTTCATTCCAAATGTTATCTGATTTATGAAATTAAAAGGGTTACTTGAGGACAAGTAACGTTCAAGTATGGGAGAATTTGATCTACCTAAAAAATACTCATTTTTATGTCTTATTTATGATTCAATTCTTAAGGATATTATGCTTTAATGAAAGGTATTTTCATGTTTTTGGATGTAGATGATTAAAAAAGAGTCCAAGAAAGAAAAAGAAGGAAAAAGGAGCAAAAATGGAGCTTATGGAGCAAAACTTTGGAATTATTGGCCTGGCACCTAGGCGCCAGAGTCCGGCGCCTAAGCGCCAGTTCGATACAGACACTGTTAAGTTTTTTTGATGACTTTGGACAGTTATTTTGACGGTGTTAAGTGGTTATTGGAGCTTATAGAAGATTGGAAGTTACTCCTAATATATAGGACATGTGATACAATGTATTTGGACACAAGGAAATGGTCTGGATCGCGAAGAGGTGAGACCCAAAGTGAAGAGGTGCGAAAGACCTGGTCACGGAGTCCGGCGCCTAGGCGTGACGGTTACCTTCTAGAAGATACATTGAATTTAGACAAATTTTGAAGAGGTGCCTTAAGCAACCCATGGTCAAATTTAGAGCTCTATAAATAGGAGCCCATTCTACAGAGAAATCACACCAACCCCCCCCCCCCTCTTAGTACACATACCCATTTTAGCATTTTCTCTCTCATCTCTAGTTTTATTTTGTCTCTTCCATACTTAGGGTGCCACTTTATTTTGTATCTAGTGAGTTTATTTTGAGTGTTTATTGTGTGTTATTGCTGTTGGAGTCTTTCATTATTGTTTTGGAGTCAGTAGAAGTCAGCGGATCTCTTGAAGGAACACTTCAGATAAGTATTTGTTCTTTGGTTCAAAGTTTTATAAATATGTTTTGTTGTGTTATTTCAATGAGTTCTGAGTAGTTAGTTATCTTTCTCCTTTCAACAATGAAAATATTATAAATTAAATAAATTTTGTAGGAGAATTAAATATAAAATATTTTAAAACATTGTGATGATATTAATACCTGATCTTAGTTTACTTTTTAAATTGGTCATTTAATTTGTTAAAACCTGTTAAAGAATTTTGAGACTTATTCGGAGATAAATTCTTAACTAGTAGATATCACATGAATCCTTAGGTAATTGCAGGATATACGCCGATTGTTTAAGGTGAAGTACAAATAAATAGGAAGATATTATTTGTTGGGCGTAAAATTAATTAGTTTTTAGAGTGACAGACTAAATTCTAATAATTTGGCTTATAGAAAGGTAACGGGTCACTGGTAGGGTCGACCATAGCCACCATTGGACATCTAGTAGTGTGAGCTTAGATTAACCCATTCTACTAATAAAACATCTTGAGCCTAACTATAAATTAGTCAATGTTCGTTGCACCTGTACCAAAGGGTAAAGAATCAGAATGCTTCTATTTGACACAATACCATAATCTTAATTCCTTATAAAAAATAATTAATCTATAATTCTTGGATTAGTTGAAAAAGGAGAAAGTTGTTTTTATAATTGTATTGAATTTTAATTACTACTTACTTTATTTTCCTGCTTATTGCTTACTTTCTTTTAGTAAAAATTATTAGTTAATTAAATCTGAATATATATACAAAAAAAAGAGTATATACAAATTGCTTTCGAAAATTTCAAAATATTACTTATATCTCTTACTTTTTATTTCACTATCCCTGTGGGATCGATAACCAGGACTCCACTAGAGCCCTGTATTACTTAAATGATATGTATACTTGCGTTTAAATTTGTGACTTTTACAATAATAAAATCTAAATATAAAATAATAAAAGTAAACCTCACACATCAATTTTTTGAAGTCATTTGCTGGAAATTAAATATTCTAAAAAGTGGTATCAAATTCTTGTATTTTAAACCATATTTAAAGTCGCATCACATCAGCTAGCAATCTCGCTTTAGTTTATAAATATTTGAACTGAATTATTGATTTTAGTCCGTCACCCTAAATTCACTAATTTTACACCCATCAAATAATATTTCCCTATTTATTCGCACTCAATCCAATTGAGACTTCACTCTTCCATGACATCAAATGTGATTATTACTTGAATGCTGAAAGCATAACCATACAAATTAATATGTATTCCCATAGATTTTAATAAATCAATTGGTAGATTGAAAGTAAATGAAGTTCAAGTAAAAACCATCACATTTATAATCAAAACCTATTCTAACATGTATCCCAAAATCCTAAACATAGATCCTACTCATTGCAAAGGAAAAGTAAAATGAAAAGAATGACATAACATACTCATGCCACTATTTCCTAATAAGAAGAAAGAGTAAGAAAAACACATCACAAACTATGAAGAAAACACAACTAAAAACTTCATTACATCAAAGCAAATCCTCTAGATAAGTGTTTACAAAATCATAAGATAATGAAGAACACAATACTTAGCTTTTCACCCTTGGAAAAAAGATGAATATTTATTCTGCAATGTCTCCTGCTAATCCATGCAATGCTAATACATTTCCTTACAGATTTTCTCAAAATCTCTTCTCCAATCTCTCAAAAAAAGGTATAAATCTACATTTCTACTCCTCTTCTAAGATCTCTAAACATTCACCATGCTTTTCCCTCACACACACACACACACACACACACACACACACTTTTCTGACCTAAAATCACTATTTTGTAGTGTAGGGTCGAATTTCCAGAGTTCCCTTAAGCACCCCTTCAAAATTTCATCCAAATTAAATGTATATGGGCAAATAACCATCTCTGGCGTTGTTGGAACCGAATTCTAGCACGTTCAGCTCCAGTTTTGGCGCCGTCGGAGCCACCTTGTAACAATTCGACCTTTTTGCTCTGTTTGGCTCCGTTTCGCCCCATTTCAGTTGCGGTTCATTCCTAAAATATATACCTACAAAATAAGCATGAAAGCAAACTTTCTTTAAAGTGTAATTTTATTCAAAAACATGCGAAAAATTTAAAGTAGACTGAGCATAGAAAGACATATCGAAATATGCGAGGGCAAAATTTTCTTTCTTGCTTGTTTTTGCTTCATTTTCACCAAAAGTCTATTTCTTGTACCTGAAGAAAAAGCATGTCAAATATCTTCCTTTAAAGTGCGATAAGACTAAAAATCACTAAATATTGGCATTAAAAGTATATGAATAATTGAACATTTTTTAGGTGTATCAACTCTCCTAAACTTAAATGTTACTTGTCTTCAAGTAACACTATAACTTTAAAAACCAAATTGTTGGTTTGAGGTAGTGGGTTTCAGTAGATTTTTCTATAATTTTGTCTAAAAAGTGTTATAATGTAACTTAGGAGAAATTCTAGCAAATCAACCTAGCACTAAAATGTAAGAATATCTCATATTCAACTTAGGAATCCTGATTTCCTATTTCCTTCAAAAATTATTAAAAGTTGTTGACAGGGTGGATGCGTAACTATATAAGTGTTAACAAGTGTAAAGATAATATTCAATAATAGCAAAGTTACCCCTTATCAACATAAGTATACGTATCTTTAAAGTAATACAGGGCTCTAATGGAGTCCTAGATATCGATCCCACAGAGAAGTTAGAGATTATGAACTAATTACAGTAGTTGAAATCACTATATAGTAAACGTAAATAAAGAACAATTATACTAAATTCTACTACTAATTTTTGAATGGGAAATTACAATATAGAAAAGTATCTCTCCCCTTGTTAAAAGAATTAAGTGAATGGATAATTAAATTAGTTAGAATTATATTGTGCCAAATAGAAGCATTCCTATTCTTTACCCTTTGGTCCAGGCATAAAGAACATTGACTAATCCTATGCTTGGTTACTCGAATCGCAGCTAAGTCAGGTGGATACCAGCTCTCACTTCAGAGCTCCCACATTCCCCTCGCCTGAGGGCTAACATCTACACTTCAGCACCCAAACGATAGGACTGAATTGAAGATTTTAGTCTGTCACTCTAAAATATCCAATTATACACCCGATAAATAATATTTCCCTATTTATTTGCACCCTCCTTTCAAGGACTTTGATCTCCCTGAATCTTGGATGTAATCTTTACTTTAGTTGTGAAATCAACATATTTTAACAGTTCAATTGGCCAAATTGAAAGTAAATTAAGATTTAAGTAAAAAGATTATCACAATTTTTATTGAATATTTTAGGCACAACTAATTCAATTTTCCATTTCACAAAATCTCAAAAACAAGGAGAGAGACAGAGAAGAATAATCAGAACGCATAGGAATAATAACACAAAACTTGGATTTAATATAAAATCAAAGTTATAAAATAATAAACACAACTTATCTTGTATCTTCTCTCAAGCAGACTCCTTGAAGTTCCTCTGACTCTTCCTTCTTGTACAACACAATCAACTAAACTCACTATTATACTCTCTAGAACACACTTACACACACTAATGATACTTTAGAGACACTAAAGACACTAAATAGACACTCAAAAAGGACACACTTTCAGCCTAAATTCGTCTCTTTTAAAGAGGGAGAAATATTTTCAAAGGTTTCTTAAGAACCTCTTCAGAAAGCGTCCAGATTCAATGAATCTTGCTTGAACTGACCTTCTCGCCGTCGGTGAGCTCGTTGGCGCCGTCGGCGGGCTTCTAGAACATAAGCCAACTGCTCAGGCTCGCTGTTGGCGGGCTCTATCTCGCCGTCGGTGGGCTCGTTTATAATATATTTGCATGCTCTCGGGAAAAAACACGTCGTCGGCGGTCTATTCCTCACCGTCGGCGGCCAGTTCAACTTTTGTCTCTTTTGGTCCTTTTTGTTCCAGATTCGCTCCTTATCTCATATTTTTGCTCCATTATCTAGAAATCTTCATACCTGAAATAAAACATAAAAAATACTTTTCTTTAAAGTGCAATATCATCAAAATCAATGTAAAATCGGTATGAATTTCTCAATATATTTTTCTTTGGTCAGTTGTCAAACTAAAGATTCATAGAAAGTATAAAAACAGAATTTAAGCACCTTATCTACACCAATTTGACCAATACATTTTTTGAAATAAGAATAAGCTTAGGATTATTTCTAAGTTTTTTCTTTTAAAAGATTCAAGTGAAACCAGTTTTTTATTAGGATTCTCCTCAAACTTTTCCTCACATATTTTCTGTTTTAATTTTCTCTTTATTTTCCGTCCCTTTTCTTTTTTCTTTTTTTTTATTCTTTCAGGATCATATTCAATCCCCTTTTTTATGTGAGGATTACTATATCTGGATAGGCCTTTAAATATTTTTTAATTTCACTATCCTCTTTGTAAAGTCCAAAATTCAAAGCTTTCCCTCACTTTTTAAAAGTGTAAGTATTAGTTTGAAAAATATTTCAACAAAGGCTCAATTCTCAATAAGTACAAATCTAAGAATCTTAGCTTTTTAAATATTCAACTCCTTTCTACTATAAATAGCAAAATCATTTTCCTAAAGTTTCTTATAAAATATCTTAACTCTAGAATAGTTTCTTCACAAAGAATTTCAACTAAGTTATTTTTTTAACATTCCCAAAATAAAAATTATAGAAACTTAAAGGTAACACCACCAACCACAAGTCATTTTAAAAGTGATATTAAATTAAATACGTGCTACCGAGGACAAATAAAATTAAGTTTTAAAAAATTATCTTCTCCCCAAACTTGTATTATTAAATATTTTTTAATAAATATCATAAAAAGTAGCAGGAAGAAAAAGTAAATGTTGAATCTACTAGCTACTTTAACATCCTATCAAATCCATATACATGCAAAATTAGTTTAGAATGAGGTGGCTCAAGGCAACCCTTGAAGCCTATAAATAGGAGTCCATTTCTTCAGAAAAACGTGCCCCCCATTGTAACCCCTTTCTCTTAGCCACTTTAGGATTTCTCATCCTTAGAGAGAGAAATAGAGAGAGAAATTTAGGGCCACTTTTATTTAGTTTTGTGAGTTTATTTTCAAGTTGTTGCATCTGGAGTTCATTACACTGTGGAGTCAGTAGGAATCATAAGATCTGTAGAAGGAATATTTGAGATAAGTATTTTATTTTTGATTTAAAGTTTATTTATTATGTTTTGTTGTTTATATTCAATGTGTTCTGAGTAGTTAGTTTACTTTCTTCCTTCAATTATGAAAAGATAAATAAGATAATAAAAGATTCGATGGAGAATTGAAATTAAAAATATTTTCAAAACATTGTGATGATATTAATACCTGATCTTACTTTTCTTTTTAAATTGGCCATTTAAATTGTTAAAACCTGTTGAAGAGTTTTGAGACCTAGAAGGAGAAGAACTTTTAACTTGTAAATGTCACATGAATCCTTGGGTAGTCGAAGGCCATGTGCGGGCTATTCAAGGTGAAGTGCAAATAAATAGAAAGATAAGATTTAAAGGGCGTAGAATTGATAAGTTTTTAGAGTGACAAACTAAATTCTTATAATTTGATTTATAGATAAGGAAAGGGTCACTAGTAGGGCCGACCATAGCCACCCTTGGACATCTAGTAGTGTGAGTCTAGATTAAACCATTCTACTAACAATACATCCGGACCTGATCTGTAAATTAGCCAATGTTCTTTGTGCCTGGATCAAAGGGTAAAGAATAGGAATGCTTCTATTTGGCACAATACCATAAATCAAATTCTCCAACGAATATTATATTAGCTTAAAAAAATCTTAGATTAATTGAAGGGAAGAAAGTTATTTGTTTCATATAGTTTTCACAAAATCATTTTCTTATTATTGTTTTCTTTAACTGCATCTAGTATATTAAAAGTAATTTATACTTAGATTAAAATACAAAAAGATTTTTGAAATACAATATTTAAAAATTTATTACCATATTTTTCCCCGTGGGATCGATACTGGGGTCTTTGTTTCAAAGCCCTATATTACTTGAAACGATACGTATACTTGCGTAGTACCTAAAAAGTATATAAAATATTTTCTTTTTAAATTATATTTTGCTATATAAACATATATTTAAAAAAGTATTAAACATTAACGGCCTAGCATTCAGTAGCAATCAAGTTTTATTTAATGTTATTGCCGTAATTAAAATTTGGTACATATCTATATAGCAAGTTATTCCAGGTCAAGTGTTTCGCGCATTTGCCAGAAATTAAATTTTCTAGCAGTGGTAGCAAATCCTTGTATTTGGAAATACAAAAATCGGGTTAAGTTTTTGGCGCCGTTGCCGGGGAAGGAATAAAAAGAGTTATAGATTTTTAAATATTATATTTCCAAAAACATAAAAAAAATAGAATAATATAAAATAATATATACATATATATATATATATATATATATATATATATATATATATTATTCCTTGTTTTATTTTTTTATGCGAAGTTTTGGTTCTGAAGGATTAATCCCTTTAGATTCTGAACTAGAAAGAACAATTAGAAAAATTAAAAAGGGAAAACAAATTAAAAAATTTCAAGAAATGGCTACTTTACAAAATCCAATTGAACTTAATGATCAAAATGTTTATAAACCATTAAGGGATTTTGTTATAAACCATTAAGGGATTTTGCTAACCCTACAGTTGATGAACTTCATAGTAGTATTTAAATACCCACTGTAGATGCTAATTCTTTTGAACTTAAATCGTCTATTTTTCAAATGGTGCAAAACAATCAATTTGGTGGAACACCAAATGAGGATCCAAATTTACACCTTGTTAGTTTTTTAGAACTTTGTGTTACCTTTATATATAACAATGTTTCTGATGATTCTATTAGACTTAGACTCTTTCCTTTTTCTTTAAGAGATAAAGCAAAGATGTGGTTAAACTCATTAGCAACTGGTTCTATTAAAACATGGGCTTAAATGGCACAAAAATTCCTTGCTAAATATTTTCCTCCTTCTAAAACTGCTAAATTAAGAAATGATATTACTTCGTTTAGTCAATTTGACGGGGAGACAATATATGAAACTTGGGAAAGATTTAAAGAACTATTAAGAAAATGTCCTCATCATGCTTTACCTGATTGGTTAATTATTCAAACATTTTATAATGGATTAATTGGATCTTTAAAATCAATTATTGATGCTGCTACTGGAGGTTCTTTAATTTCTAAATCATTTGAAGAAGCTTACACTTTAATAGAAGAAATAGCTAATAACAATTTTTAATGGCCTTCCAAAAGGATTAATCCTAAAAAGATGGCAAGTATTCACGATAATGAAGCCTTTTCTATCTTAGCTTCACAAGTAGCAGCAATGTCTAAGAAATTAAATAATTTTGCAATTAATATTTCACATAATAACTCTGCTAATATTAAAGATTCTCAAACTATTGAAACTTTAAAAGCTATTGCAAGTAAAAATAATCCTTATTCAAATTATTATAATCCTGGGTGGAAAAATCATCCTAATTTTAACTGGAATAATTCACAACAACAATGGGGTAATAATCAATCTTATCCCACTAGAAATTGAAATAATCAAGTTAATCTAAATTATAAACCTCCTGGATTTAATAATCAACAGAAAAAGTTATCAATAGAAGAATTAATTTTACAAATGAATAATCAATTACAAAATTAAAATACTGCTATTCGTAATATTGAAAATCAAATGGGGCAAATCACTACTTTAATTAATAACAGACCTGTAGGAACACTTCCTAGTAATGTTGAAATTAATCCAAATGAAACCGGAAAAGAACATGAAGATGTTAAGGCTGTGCAACTTAGAAGTGGAAAGAAATTAAAAGAAAGAATGCAGAATGAAATTGAAAAAGAGATTGAGGTTGAAGAGATTGAAAAAACTAAAGAAACTCTCTCTCCTAGTCAAGATCGATCGTTATACCTATTAATGTGGAAGTTGAAAAACCACCACCACCTTTTCCTCAAAGACTTAAACAACAGAAACTTGATCATCAATTTTCTAAGTTCTTTGAAATTTTTAAGAAACTTACTATTAACATACCTTTTGCTAAAGATTTGGAACAAATGCCAACATATGCAAAATTTATGAAGGATATTTTAAGCAAGAAACGAAAGTTTGAAGCTTTTAAAACTGTTGCATTAAGTGAAGAATGCAGTGCAATAATTCAAAAGAAATTACCTGAAAAGCTTAAGGATCCTGGAAGTTTCACTATACCCTGTGATATTGGAGAAAAATTTTGTGGAAAAGCTTTATGTGATTTAGGAGCAAGTATTAATCTCATGTCATTTTCTATCTTTCGAAGATTGTATTTAGGAGATATTACTCCCACCACTGTAACCCTTCAGTTAGCTGATAGATCTATCACTTATCCTAAAGGAGTTATAGAGGATGTCCTTGTTAAAGTGGATAAATTTATCTTCCCCGTAGATTTCATCGTACTTGATATGGAAGAAGATAAAGAGATACCTATTATTTTAGGGAGACCTTTTCTAGCTACCGGACGAGCTATGATTGATGTGCAAAAGGGAGAACTAACCATGAGAGTTAATGATCAAGAAATTAAATTCAATGTTCTTAAATCAATGAAGTACCCGATAAAGAGAAATGTTATCGAATGGATATAATTGATTATTTAATTGAAAAACATTATCAAGAAAAATGTAAAGTCATTTACGAAGAAAAATTTGAATTATTAACCGATGAAAATGAAGAAGTAGAAGAAGAAGAGACTCATTTTATTAAAGATAACTGGGAAACTTTAGACATAACTCAAAATGATATACTTTTACCATCAATTAAAAAAGCCCCTGAACTGGAATTAAAAATGTTACCTTCACATTTAAAATATGCGTTTCTTGGAAATTTGTTAACTTTACTCGTTATTATTTCTTCGAGCCGAGTAAAGATCAAGAAGAAAAACTACTAGGTGTGTTAAAGAATTATAAGAAAGCTTTTAGTTGGACTATTGCTGATATAAGAGGAATAAGCCCTTCCATTTGTATGCATAGAATTTTAATGGAAGAAAATTTTAAACCTAATATTGAACCACAAAGAAGATTAAATCCTATCATGAAAGAGGTTGTTAAAAAAGAAATTGTTAAGTGGTTAGATGCTTGTATCATTTATCATATTTCGGATAGTCAATGGGTAAGTCCTATTCATTGTGTTCCGAAGAAAGGAGGTGTAACTGTCATTGTTAATGATAAAAATGAACTAATTCCTACAAGACAAGTTACTGGATGGCGAATTTGTATTGACTATAGGAAATTAAATAAAGCCACTAGAAAGGATCATTTTCCTCTACCTTTCTTGGATCAAATGCTTGATAAATTAGCTGAACACCCATATTTCTATTTTCTGGATGGATATTCTGGTTATCGTTAGTTACTTATTGCACCCGAGGACCAAGAGAAAACAACATTTACAAGTCCTTATGAAACATTTGCCTTTAGAAGAATGCCTTTTGGTTTATGTAATGCACCTGCAACTTTTCAAAAATGTATGATGTCAATATTTTGTGATTTGATTGACAAAGGAATTGAAATATTCATGGATGATTTTTCAGTTTTTGGAACTTCTTTTGAATCTTGTTTGGAAAACATAGCCAAAGTTCTGAAAAGATGTTAAGAAACAAACTTAGTTCTTAACTGGGAAAAAAGTCAATTCATGGTCACAGAAGGCATTGTACTTTGTCACAAAGTATCACAAAAAGGGATGGAAGTAGGTCAAGCAAAAGTGAAAATTATTGCTGAATTGCTACCACCTACTACTGTTACTGATGTGAGAAGTTTTCTAGGTCATGTTGGATTTTATAGAAGATACATAAATGATTTTTCTAAAATTGCTAAACCTCTTTATCATTTATTGGAAAAAGATACAAAATTTGAATTTAACAAAGAATGTATTAATACTTTTAATATTTTAAAAGAAAAATTAATAACTGCACCTATCATTGTTGCACCTAATTGGAATAAATCTTTTGAATTAATGTGTGATGCAAGTGATTTTGCAATTGGAGCTGTATTAGGACAAAAATATGAGAAGATTTTCAAAGTTGTATATTATGCTAGTAAAACTCTCACTGAAACACAAAGAAATTATACTACCACTGAGAAGGAGCTTCTAGCTATAGTATATGCCTTTGATAAATTTAGACCTTATCTTCTTGGTACTAAATGCATAGTTCATACTGATCATTCTGCTATTAAATGTCTATTATCTAAGAAGGATTCTAAACCTAGACTTAAAAGGTGGGTTTTACTTCTATAAGAATTTGATTTTCAAATAGTAGATAGAAAAGGAACTGAAAACCAAATTGCTGATCATTTGTCTAGAATTAAAAATGATATTATTTCAGAAGAAAATATAAATGAGAAATTTCCTGATGATCTTTATATGTTATTCAAGGATGCAAAACACCTTGGTATGCTGATATTGTTAATTATATAGTTAGCAATATTTTGCCTTATGAATTAGATAACAAATTAATTAAGAAATTTAAATATGATGCTAAATCTTATATTTGGGAAGATCCTCATTTATTTAAAATTGGAAGAGATTCTATGATTTGAAGATGTGTACCTTATGAGGAAACTTTTGCTATTATTCAAAAATGTCATTATTACGATTTTGGAGGACACTTTGGCATAGATAAAACTGCATTTAAAATTTTAAATTCTGGATTTTATTGGCCTACCTTATTTAAAGATGTGAGAAATTATCTAGGAAAAATGAAATGCCTTTAAACTATATATTGGAAGTTGAAATTTTTGATATATGGGGTTTAGACTTTATGGGACCATTTGTTCCATCATCTAGAAAAATTTATATTTTATTAGCAGTTGATTATGTTTCAAAGTGGATTGAAGCTGTTGCTTTACCAAACGGTGGTTCCAAAAGTGTTTCTAAATTCTTAAAGAAAATGATATTTTCAAGATTTGGAATGCCTAAGGTAATTATCACTGATGGTGGAAGTCATTTCAGGAATGTAAGAATTCAATCATTACTACAAAAATTTGGAATCAAACATAGAATTGCAACTGCTTATCACCCACAAACAAGTGGAATGGCTGAAGTATCAAATAGAGAAATTAAAAGAATTTTAGAGAAGACTGTTAATCCTAAAAGAGCTAATTGGGTTGATAGACTTGATTCTGCATTATGAGCTTATAGAACGGCTTATAAGACACCAATCGGAATGTCACCTTACCGGTTAATTTATGGTAAACATTGTCACTTACCTGTAGAACTTGAACATAAAGCTTATTGGGCGATAAAAGAGTTTAATTTTAATTTGAATAAAGCGAGAGAAAAGCGATTATTGCAATTAAATGAGATGGAAGAAATAAGAAATGAATCATATGAAAATGCAAGGATTTATAAAGAGAAAATGAAGATGTTGCATGATAAGAAAATTTCGGGAAAAATTTTTGAGCTCTGGACAAGAAGTATTACTGTTTAACTCTCGTTTAAAAGTTTTTCCTGGAAAATTAAGATCTAAATGGATTGGACCCTATATAGTTGAGAAAGTATACCATTATGGAGCTGTGGATATTAAAGACCCCAAAACAGGAAAAAATTTTAGAGTAAATGGATTAAGATTGAAGCCTTATTTGGGAGATATTAAAATGATTTATAAAGAGGCTTATGAATTGAGTCAACCTGATTAAAGATTTACTTAAGTCGGGCTGACGACGTTAAACCAAGCGCTTTGTGGGAGGCAACCCATAATTATCTTTTGTTATGAGTGTTTTTATGTTTTAATGTAAGGTTATGCCTCGATCTTGACTAATTTTATATTACTTTAAATTTTTTTATGCTTATAAGTCTTTGTTGACTTAGGCTAAAGATTATTTTGAAGTATGTAAGATTTAGAAATTGGATCACTCTATTCTAAATATGAGTAAAAAGGAGATCAAGTTAACCTTCATTATGATTGTTTACAATGTGCGTTATTGAGTCTAGATTACTCTTACCAGTTTAATTTACCTATCTTGGGGAACGAAACTTTGAAATTTGACGATTAGGCGAAACGGAGTTGAACATAGTTCCGGCGCCTAGGCGCCAAGATTCGGTGCCTAAGCGCCAGAGTCAAACTATGTATCAATAGGTCCGGCGCCTAGGCGCTAGATTCAACACCTAAGCGCCACGGTTACTGGGTCGTGCAAAAACTAAAAATTTTCAGTTTTTCACACGATTTTCACCTTTAAATCAACTTATCTTCATCCCTAGCCATCAAGCAATCAAAGTTACGTCCATTACACTTCATTCTTGAGAAATTTGAGAAATTTTTGAAGAAATGGAAAGAAGAAAGCATGGAGAAGAAGCTAGGGACAAGGTCTCAAAGGATCCTCAACCCTACTTCAATGGTTTCATCACGGTAAGTTTAGAGAAAATTTCTAGTCGTTTGGATAAGTTTGAAGCGGAGTTTAAAAGCATTGGAGATCGCCTTCATGAGATGTTTCATCAGATTGAACATCTAGAATGGCAAATGAAACTTCAATTTGATCATTTTGCGGCTTATCAAGATGCTCAAGTTGAAATGTATGCGAAGAACAAGTGGATTGACGAAAAGACGGCTACGGATTTCTCGAGAGCATTAGTGTTCTTTCCAAGTGGAATACACAATTTCCCTTGTGAAGATTAGAATATTCTGGTAATGAGATAGTTATTATCTGGTTTGTTGAGTCGTTGTATCGATTTAGTGAATCGATTGTGTTTGTTTGTGTATTTGCTTTCATGTTCAATGTGTGTTGTTTTTGCTTAGAAATTGTTGTGTTTAAGTGTGTATTAGGAACTTGAATCAAGTATAATACTTATCTGAAATATATTGAGCCAATATTGAAGATTATAAATGGAATATAGTGAAGTTTGATTTAAACTTTATGTTTGATTGGTGGATTTAATATTTAATTTTTAAAATTTTTGAAAAATGTTTTGGAAGTTAGAAACTGAAGCCCTACTCTAAAGTGAGTAATTGGAAGTTGAATTTATGAATTTTGGTGGAAAATTAAATTTAAAAATAATTTTTTGTGAAAGGCAAGTCTGGCGCCTAGGCGCCAGAATTTGGCGCCTAAGCGCCGGTTCGGCCTGTACCCGAAAATTTCCTTAAATACCCCCAAAAGCCATTATCGACGCCTAAGCTTCATCTTCTTCCCCATTTTCGTGAAAATACACCTTTTAGATCCATTTTGAGGTCAAAACATCAAGGATTTGAGCACGAAACCACTCGATTTCTTCGTCTCAAGGTCAGATCTACACTTTAAACCATTTATTTTTTATTTTCACCATAGATTTCCCTAGGTTTTGCTAAGAACCGAAATTTTTAAAAAACTTTTGATTTTGAGTGATTTCTTTGGATTTTTAAACTTATTTTAAGTTTTATAAACTTAAAAAGAGTTTAAATTTTTTATTCCTAAATTTGTTCTTATTTTCTTTCACGTTTAGATGGCTCTGAAATCTAAACGCGGGAAGGCACGAGATAACTTTGATAGCAGCAAATTTTCTACTGCGGCTGCGCATTTTTGATTCCACGAATTTGCGACGTCTAGGAAGTTCATTTCAGAATGAAGTTTCTATCATCCGAGAGAAATGATTGAAAATACTTTCATTGCGCACAATTGGCAACGATTCTATTATTTCACTGATGTTGTTGTTATCCCTATAGTTCGAGAGTTTTATGCAAGTTTTCTGGATGCCGAAGATTATTAAGTTTTTGTCAGAGGTGTCGGAGTAGGATTTAATCTTGAAAGAATCAATTTATTTTATGGCCTGCCACCGACTATAGAGTGCCACTATTCTGGATTATCACCATCTGAGGGAGATTTGGATATGATCATTGCTTATTTGACTAACGGTACTGGATCTTGGAAGATCAGGAACGGAAAAAGGGTAAACTTCAAATCCTCCAAATTAAATGGTATTTCTAAAGTATGACACTATTTTATTTCTGCAAGATTGTTACCTTCCAACCACCTGAGTGAAGTGACTAGAGATCGAGCGATCTTAAATTACTGCATTCAGGAAAGGAAGCCTATTGATGTCGGCAGTATTATTTATGATTTTGTGGATTCTACTGTGAGATCCAGTACTTCTGTTGGACTGGGATTCCCATCTCTGATTTATTCATTATGTATTAGCAATGGAGGCATAGCATATATTTCAGAGGAAAGGTTGAAGACTACTAACCCGATTGGTCAGGAGAGCATTAGCATTTATGATCGTCTTCGAAGGAAGAAATTGGCTGCTCCTTCTTCTTCTGTACCTACTCCAGGTAGACCTTCTATTTCTCGACCCTCCACTTTTGCTGAGCCACCATTGAGTTTCTGGGAGTCAATACATGATCAGTTTATAGAGCGAGCAGCGAGGAGTTATTTCAAACTCACCGCGAGTTGATACTATTGATAGGAAACTCGATCATTTATCCGACTATACCCGAAGGAAGAGTAGCTATGATGCCGAGTATAATGAAGCCCTAGTCAAATTTACGAAGGGTGAACATGATGTTAGTTTCCCTACTTTTCCTAGTTTCACACCATTTGTTGATCCTAAGGATGTAGAATTTTCCTTTGGTGACGATGATGATGATGAGGCTACAGCCAGTGACTAGTAGTTTATAGATCTCTATGTTGTGCTACTTTGTTGGTTTGTTTTGTTTGGTTTGTTTGTTTAGTTTTATGTTTGATGTATGTTGATTTGTTTAAGTACCTGTGTGGATTGATTAGTGTTAAGATTCTGTTGTTAGAATATTCTTAGTATATTGTGTTTGAGACTGAGATTAGAGTTAATTTATGATATGTTTGTTTCAGTCTACTGTTTAGTAATTAGTAATTTTACTCTGCTTTTATTTTGTTTCAAATTTAGTATAATCATAAAAATTAGCTTTCTTACTGTTTATATCTGCTTCAATTTTATCTTAATTGTTCATAAAAGCATGAGTAGAAGTAATTTTTTCTTTTTAAGATCGTTTTTACATACTTATAAAAATTTCCTTTTTAAAATTATGATTTTCTTTATCTCATACTTTCAAATTGACATAGTATACCAAAACTTAAGTTTGGGGGAAGGGAAAATACATTCAAATTTAAATTTTATTTGTCCTTAAAGAGCTAATATTTTCTTAAAAATAAAAACTTTTTAACATAACTTAAGGAATGGAGAATTTATATGAGATCACTTTTATTTTTGAAATTATAAATAATTTAGTAAAATTAACCAAAATTTTAATAATTTTGATTGATTTTAAGAATAGAATTATTTAACTTAAAGAAGATTAAGATTAAGAAATTTTTCTATTCATGATAGAAATAATAGAATTTTAGAAATATTAAGTAATAAAAAATTATCACTTGAAAAAGAAAAGATTGAAAATCTTTTTGAATTCTTATTCATGTTATAATAATTAAGTGGAAATGTATAAGTTTTGAAAATATAAGTTAAGGATAGTGAAGTTCAAAACCATTAACAAAGTTATCCGGATATAGTAATCCTATATATATATATATATATATATATATATATATATATATATATATATATATATATATATATATATATATAAGAAGAAGAAAAGAAAAAGAAAAAGAGAAAGAGAGGAGAAGCTTGAGGAAATGCCTAATAAAAAATTGGCTTCACTTGAATTATCTTTTAGAAAGAAAACTAGTTACATATTTTACTTAATTTTTATGCATGAATATTTATTTAGGAAAGATTTTTCAAGAAGATCTTTTTCTTGTAAATAATCAATGAGATCTTAATATAATAAACTTCTATTATTTTCAAAATGGATGAAAAGTTTGAGATCTTATGATTTGGTAGTTGAATATTCTTTAAATTCTTAAAATTAAACCTAGTTAGTGAAATTGGGTTAATAATTTACTAAAGACTTTATAAAATCAAAAATTATAAAGAATCTTAAATTTTTATCTTTTATTCCAAAGGTTATACATTTTATATAGTAAAAAGAGTTACTTGAGGACAAGTAACATTTAAGTTTGGGGGATTTTGATAAAACAAAAAACCTATTTTTATGCCTTAATTATTATCAATTTCTAAGGATATTATGCTTTAATGAAAGGTATTTTTGTGTTTTTGGATGTAGGTGATGTAAAAAGGTCCAAAAAAGGAATAAGGAGCAAAAATGAGCAAAAAGGAGCAAAAATGGAGCAAAATACAAAAATTATAAAAAATATGGCCTGGCGCCTAGGCGCCAGAAGTTGGCGCCTAAGCGCCAGACTCGATACAGAACTGTCAAGTTTTTGTCAACGTTTGAATGGTTATTTTGACGGAGTGAGCGGTTATTGGACATTCTAGAAGACTGGCAGTTGTTCCTTGATAATAGGACATGTGATACATTGCATTTGGACGCTCCAAAACGGTTTTAATCGCGAAGAGGTGCGAGCCAAAGTGAAGAGGTGCGAAGAATTGGACGCGGTGTCCGGCGCCTAGGCGCCAGATTCCAGCGCCTAGGCACTAGACAGACCTTCTAGAAGATTCATTGAATGTGGACATGTTTTGAAGAGGTGCCTCAAGGCAACCCTTGAAGCCTATAAATAGGAGTCCATTTCTTCAGAAAAAAGTGCCCCCCATCGTAACCCCTTTCTCTTAGGCACTTCAGGATCTCTCATCCTTAGAGAGTAAAATAGAGAGAGAAATTTAGGGCCACTTTTATTTAGTTTAGTGAGTTTATTTTCAACTTGTTGCATCTGGAGTTCATTACACTATGGAGTCAGTAGGAATCAGAAGATCTGTAGAAGGAATATTTGAGATAAGTATTTTATTTTTGATTTAAAGTTTATTTATTATGTTTTGTTGTTTATATTCAATGTGTTCTGAGTAGTTAGTTTACTTTCTTCCTTCAATTATGAAAAGATAAATAAGATAATATAAGATTCGATGGAGAATTGAAATTAAAAATATTTTCAAAACATTGTGATGATATTAATACCTGATCCTACTTTACTTTGTAAATTGACCATTTAAATTTTTAAAACCTGTTGAAGAGTTTTGAGACCTAGAAGGAGAAAAACTCTTAACTTGTAAATGTCACATGAATCCTTGGGTAGTCGAAGGCCATGTGTGGGCTATTCAAGGTGAAGTGCAAATAAATAGGAAGATAAGATTTAAAGGACGTAGAATTAATAAGTTTTTAGAGTGACAGACTAAATTCTTATAATTTGATTTATAGATAAGGAAAGGGTCACTAGTAGGGCCGACCATAGCCATCCTTGGACATCTAGTAGTGTGAGTCTAGATTAACCCATTCTACTAACAATACATCCGGACTCGATCTGTAAATTAGCCAATGTTCTTTGCGCCTGGATCAAAGGGTAAAGAATAGGAATGCTTCTATTTGGCACAATACCATAAATCAAATTCTCCAACAAATATTAAATTATCATAAAAAAATCTTCGATTAATTGAAGGGAAGAAAGTTGTTTGTTTTATATAGTTTTCACAAAATCATTTTCTTATTATTGTTTTCTTTAACTGCATCTAGTAGATTAAAAGTAATTTATAGTTAGATTAAAATACAAAAAGATTTTTGAAATACAATATTTAAAAATTTATTACCATATTTTTTCCCCATGGGATTGATACTGGGGTCTTTGTTTCAAAGCCCTATATTACTTGAAACGATACGTATACTTGCGTAGTACCCAAAAAGTATATAAAATATTTTCTTTTTAAATTATATTTTGCTATATAAACTTATATTTAAAAAAGTATTAAACATTAACGACCTAAGCATTCGAGTAGCAATCAAGTTTTATTTAATGTTATCGCCGTAATTAAAATTTGGTACACATCTATATAGCAAGTTATTCCAGGTCAAGTGTTTCGCGCCTTTGCCAGAAATTAAATTTTCTAGCAGTGGTAACAAATCCTTGTATTTGGAAATACAAAAATTGGGTCAGTGGGGACGAATTTCTAAGAGTTCCATTAAGTACCCCTTCAAATTTCATCCAAATTCAATGTATATGGGCAAATAACCATCTCTAGTGCCAAATTATGGCACCGTTGGCGCCGTTTATCGTCGTTCTTTGGTTTCTGGCACTGTCGGCACCACCTTACAATAGCTTCATTGTTTCGTTTCGTTTGACTCCGTTTTAACTATATTTTGTTCCGTTTTAGTTGCGTTTCATTCCTAACATATATACTTACAAAATAAGCATGAAAATAACCTTTATTTAAAGTGTAATTTCCTTTAAAAACATGTGAGAAGTGTAAAGTAGATTAAGCATAGAAAGACATCAGAATGTGTTCGACCAAAATTTTCATTCTTGCTCATTTTAGATCCAAATTGCACCGCTTTTACATCATTTTCACCAAAAGTCCATTTCTTGTTCCCGAAGACAAAAATATGCAAAATGCCTTCTTTTAAAGTGCAATATCACTATATATTACTAAATCTAGGCATTAAAAGTATATGAAAAATTGATCGTTTTTAGGCATATCAGTAGTGCAGGATGTTTGGGATATGTACCGTATGATTCCAAACTAGAAAAAACCACTACCAAAAATAGAAAACATAAAAGAATTTAAGAACTTGTAAGAGAAATGGTGAATATTCAACAAAACAATTGTGATAATCAAATGTCAATTAATGAACATCATAACACATAGAGACCATTAAGGGACTATACTAATCCTACAACATATAAAATTTACTTAAGTATTCAAAACCAAGATGTAGAAGTTAATTCTTTTGAACTTAAGCATGTTATTATCCAAATGGTGCAAAGCAACCAATCACAGGGAACTTTGTCTGAGAATCCAAGTTTACACTTAGCAAGGTTTTTAGAACTTCACAATACATTTTTCTATAATGGTGTGTAAAATTACGCTGTAAGGCTTATGATTTTCCCTTTACTTTGAGGGATAAAGCTAATATGTGGTTAAACTTATTAGCACAAGGATCTATCAGAACTTGGGGTGAGTTAGCAAAAAAATTCATAGCTAAGTATTTCCCACTTTCAAAAACTACTAAACTTAGGAATGATATTACTTCATTTTGCCACTTAGAAGGTGAGTCAATTTATGAGGCATGGAACATTTTAAGGAACTTCTTAGGAAGTGCCCACATCATGCACTATTCGATTGGCTTATAATTTAGACTCTTTACAATAGTTTCGTAGGATCCCTTAGATCTATCATTGATGCTGTCTCTGGTGATTTGCTCATGTTAAATCCATTTTATGAGGCTTACTCTTTGATTAAAGAGATGGCTGTTAAAAACTTCCAATGGCCTTATAAAAGAGTAAACCTCTGAAAGATAGCTAGTATACATAATACTGATGCACTGTCTATTCTAGCTTCTCAGGTAGCAGCTATTTCTTGAAAGTTGGATAAATTTAGAATGAATCAACCTCAAATGCATCCAGTAATTAAGGAAATATTATTTGGACAAATGATCCATTCTAGCACTTCATCATTTGAAACTTTGAATGCAATTAACTACAGACCTAACAATCTTTATTTAAACTTCTATAACTCAAGTTGGAAGAACCATCTTAATTTCTACTGGAATAATAACTTAGAAACCAATAATGGGGAATAATCAAGTAAATCCTATAAGAAATTGGAATAATCAGGGTAGTACCAACTATAGACCTTCTTATCCTTCTAGATTTAACCCAAATCCATAATCTAAGGAAAAGAAGGTTGTGTTACAGATGGGGAATCAACTGCAAAGTCAAGGTGCATCAATAAGGAATATAAAGAACTAATTGGGAAAAATTGCTAATTCACTTAGTAATCGACCCCAAGGAACTCTTTCTAGCAACACTGAGCTTATCCCTAAGGAGAAGAATAATTAGCATGTTCAAGCTGTTCAATTAAGGAGCGGAAGAGAGTTGGAGGATGTAGTTAGGAAAGAAATTAAAGTTGAAAAGGAGATGGGAGAGCTTGAAAAACCTTTGGAAAATTATTCCAAGGACTTAGTAAAACCACTCTCTCCAATTAAGATTAACTTAGAAAAACCACCACCTCCATTTCCTCAAAGACTTCGACAACATAAGCTGGATCAATAATTTTCAAAATTTTTAGAAGTTTTTAAGGAACTAATCATTAATGTTCCTTTTGCTAAGGCTCTAAAGTAAATACCCAGTTATGTAAAGTTCATGAAAGACATTCTTAATAAGAAGAGGAAGGTTAGAGATCATAAGATAGTTGCACTCAGTGAGGAGTGCAATGTTATAATTTAAAAGAAGCTTCCTTAGAAACATATAAATCCTAAGAGCTTTATAATCCCTTGTGCAATTGGAGAGAGGTTTTATGAGAAAACTTTATGTAATCTAGGAGCAAGTATAAAATTTATGCCATTATTTATTTTTAGAACTTTAGGATTAAGAGAAGTGTCTCCTACTACTGTGACCCTTTAGTTAGCTAAACGATCGATCACTTACCCTAAAGAGGTTGTAGAAGATGTGTTAGCTAAGGTGGATTAATATATCTTCCTGTTGATTTCATTGTGTTAGACATTGAGGAAGATAAATAAATTTCAATCATTTTAGGTATGCCTTACTTAGCCATTAGATGGGCGATGATAGATGTGCAAAAAGGTGAAGTAATAATGAGAGTTAATGATTAAGAAGTTATATTTAATGTTTTAAAATCTATGAAATATTCTTCCAAAGGTAATGAAGATTTGTATTTCTGGATGGACTTAATTGAATTGTAGATACCATTCTATGAAATAGTTATGAAGAAAAATCAACAAAGCCTGATTTGGATGAAGAGAAAATTTTGGACTCTCAAGATGAATTTGTTCTATTGGTTATGATAAATTAAATTATGTTTAGGAGAGGTTTGAGATCTTAGATATAACAACGCATAGTAAACCTCTTATTCCTTCCATTGAAGAACCATCTAAACTTGAGGTAAATGTGTTTCCCACATATCTCAAGTATGCTTATTTGGGGAAGTCATCCACATTACAAGTTATTGTATCCTCATCGACCGCATTTTTTTGAGTGTTGACCTCATTTTTGGTGAGGTCTTTTCTTTTCTCTTAGTGCTTAGGATCTAGCCATAGGACTTTTCCTTAACTATCCTAGAGGACTAGAATTGGGACCCACCCTTTAGCAATTCAGCTACTTCTTGACTCCTCTTGGGACCCTACTTGGATGATTTCAAACCTCTAAATCACTTTGGAAGGTTAAAAACACCATATGGGTAACCAATAGTGAGTTCCTATAAGATTGTTTGGACTTAGGGTAACCTTGGGTGACTTGGGCTTCCCTTGCACACACACACACCCCCAAGCCACTTAACTCAAACCTTAGACCCTTACCTTCTACCCTTTATGAAACTCAAATTATTGAACCCAAGCCACTAATCTTTGATTAAGATGGCTAAAGTCAATATGTGAAGGATCATAAAGTGGTTACCATTTGGCTAGACTTGGTCCCAAAATGGTTGGACTTGGCTAAGTTCATGGCTCATGCTTCTAAATCCTAATTCAATTCCAAATAAATTTTTGCTCAATCTTGACCCCAATAAAATGGTCTCATTCTTTCTTATTTGAAACCCCATTCATGTTGCCAAAATTTCTGGTTTTGACATTGGGTCCCCTAAACCTACCCAAAATTACCTAAATTGCCCCCACAACCACCAAATCATCCAAAAATTCCGAAAAATTACCCAAAATTCCCTAAATTCCTAAGAATCATTTTAAAACAATTTTCACCTCTTAAATCCACCAAAATACCCCAATACCCTCCAAATAACCTCCAAATACCCTAAATACCCATTTTAGCCGAAAATTCCAAAATTTCCAAAAATTCCCAAATATTTCCAATTTCATTTTGTTCAACTACACCATAAGCCAGTTTTGCCAATTTGACCTAATTTTATCAAAATCCCTAATTTAACCTATTTTTAACCCAAATGGACCCAATGTCAAACCAAATCAATCCAATTGACCTCAATTTTGCCTAAATTAAATTCTAAACTTCAATTCAACATCCACAATACCAATCTAGACCAAATCCAATCTTAATTTGATTCACATTTGAATTCAATTTTAACTTGAAACCTAAAACCCCAATTTTGGCCTATGACCTAAACTTACCCTAAATCAACCCAATTCAACTCAATTTTCCCCAATTCCAATCCCGAACTCTTCCTAATACAACCCTACACCAAGAACAACATCAATTGGCCCTCAATTTAAACTCAAACCCTACTTAAAATCCCTTTGAAATCAAAATCCCCAAATTTGCCCTAAGGTTGTCACTTACCCTAATTCCCAAAATTGAATCCCCTAAACCTAAAACTTCCACCCAATTCCTATCCTATACCTTTCCCAACAATCATTTGTAACATTTTGGACCATCAATTGGCCTTGAACCAAACTCTAGCCAAACCTAAACCCAACCTAACCCATGGTGACCAAAATTGACCAAAACTCAAAAATCCTCCAAAGTGAAACTCTAAATGAACTTAAAACCACTTCATATCTTCATGGGAAATCTTCCTTACAATCATTTACACAATGTTGATCAATCAATTTGATCCAATTCAAACCCAAACTCAAGCTAACCCAACTCAAACCCAAGTGAACCCAATTGAACACATGAGCCAAATTAAACTTAACCAAAGCAAAATTGATCAAACGAACCCCTTGGCTGCTAACCCTAGACCTCCTACGATGGGTTTGACCTGACCCAACCCAAGCCTCATGAGCCATGGACCAATGGTCCACCACTTTGGACTAAGGGACCAAGACACATGGCTAAGGACATGTCCCATCTCTAATCCTCCTTTAAGCAACCATCCCTGCCAAAATTAATTGAGCTAAACTCCTCCTCTACTCCTCCTTAGCCTGCCTAGCCGCCTGACTATCCTTGCAAGCTGCTCCAGCCGCCGGAACAGCCATGCCCGAGTACCCTTTTGTCCTTAAAACCCAAAATTTGGGCTTGGCAGTGGGAAATCCCCTCTCCAGCCACCTGGCCTGCTCAGCCCTCACCCTAAGCGGCCTAAACCACTCATTGCCTGGCCCTGAGCTCCCCTCTCCATCCATGACTATAAAGCCACCTCCTCTCGGCCAAATTCCAGGTGCTGAATTTTTCTCCACAGAACTCCTCCAAACTCCTCACAGAGCTCCTCCTAGCCAAGAGAAGCTCATCCCCATTGTCCTCCTTCCCTGAAATCCTCTGGCTGAGCTCAATTTCTCAGTAAAAAATCAGGCCAGAAATAGGACATCCCCAGAACCTCCACCAAAATCAAATTAAACTCACCCACACCTTCTCAGCACCAAGAGAAGGAGTTCCCTAGTGAAATTCCCCTCTCTAAACCACCCAATTACTCTATCAGCTAGAGCTAAAAATCGAGTCTGGTCACTTTCATAGCTAGACATTTCACCAGCACTCGAGGCTCAATCCGTAGGCTTCTGGGACTCCAACGAACGTGCCGAGCATCTCTGATTGAGGCTTCACCTCTCAGAGCCAAGGTATTGATCTCTCCTCCCTCTCGAGCTTCCAGTAATTCTCCATTTTTTTCTGTGCAATTTCGATGCATGTTAGCCGTATAGATAGCTTTGTCTAGGCTAGACGCGTCGATAGAGACGAACCGCGCATGATTTGGTTGAGTATGAAGCGAGATCTTAGGTCTAGAAGGTGGGCGAATCTCGGGTTAAGTCAGTTGGGGATGATGACCAGCCACCGTTGGATCGACCGTGTATCGGATGGACTGCGAAGATTGAGCCGGATAGAACCGCGGAACGAAAAGTGCGTGTCGAGTCAGATGGCTGTGCCGAATGGGAGCACGCTGCGTGGAGTTTTGGAGCTGCCTAGAATTAGCTGGCGCCGTGTGGGTAAGTAGGAAATTAGGGTTATTTTTTATTTATTTAAATACCAGAACTTTAAAAATGCATATCTTTGCATAGAAAAATCCTAAAAATAAACTAAAAATACCCTCTTCCTCAGTGAACAGAGGAGATTAATGTGGAAAAAGTATTAAGTTATTTTGTCAAGTATTTTATTTTTAATTAATTTAATACTATTTTAAGTATTTTAATTCTCCATTCATGAATACAATTCACCATAGCATGAGACCATAGGTCTTTTGTAGCCCCTGATCTTGAGAATATTCCCCAAATTTTCCAAGGCCAGAGGCTATCTTTGTGGCAAGTTATCTATTTTCCAAGTTTATGTGTCTGTTTTGGTATTTTAATTCCAATAATTAGTGTATTAATTAAGAAAATCTAGGAAAATTAGGGAAAGTATCTCTAGACCAGAGGACCTGGGAAAATTATGGTTTGAATTAACTCGTTTAAATGAACCCTAATTTGGCCAAAACCCTAAAATTAAGATTAAATTAATTTGAAACAACCACTCATTAAAATAACACAAAATTAATTCTCCACTCATCTTTAGGATCAGAGGAGTCTCACATAAAAAATTGAAATCAATTGAAAATGATTTATCCCATTAAATGAATTATTTAATTCACATGGCCACATTTAGACTTTAAAAATTTATAAAACTCAAAATACATTTCAAAAATTCACCAAATTCATTTTGAGGCCTCTCTGGTATTAAAGAAGTCTAAGAAAATTAAAATTGGAATTTTTTTTAAAATTTTCATTTTTAGCCTATTTTTGAATATTTTAAAAATTAAAAAATAATAAAAATAAAAAAAATAATAAAATTCACAAAAATGTAATATTTTACTTCCTAATCACTTAGGAACCAACCAAATATTTTTCTTAAGTCCTTAGGGAAAGATATTGAATTTTAAAAGCTTAATATAATTTTTAATATTAAAAATGGCTTTTCCAACCTTTCCCACTAAAATAATTATAAAAATTCAAAGAAAAATCATAAAAATATAAAATTTATCTCTCTGAGTTCCTGGAGGTCAGATAACTTTAAAAAAATATAAAACTTAATTTTTAACTTTAATTTTATTTTATAATTAATTAATACTCCAAAACTTAAAATAATTATAATAAATAATATATAATTCAAAAAATCACCAAAATTAGTCCAAGTGGTCCTTTGGTTAATAGGAACATCCCATAATTTTCCTAAGGATAGAAACTTTACCTCGGTCATGTTGTTGAATTTTCATTGAAAATCCTTATTTTTCACAAAAATAATTATATAAATTAAATTAAAAATAGAAAAATTATATTTTCTCCTCTAATGTCTTAATTGACATGTGGGTGAAGTGACATAAAAATTTCAAGTTCATTTGAGCTCAATTTAATGAGTTATGAAATTAATATGCTTAAGAGGGCATAAAGGTAATTAAGGGATTTTAACTCTAATTAACACTTTAGGCTTAATCAAAGGGAGAGATGAACATTTGATCCTAAATTTTCTCTTAGATGATTGAAACTTAGGGAATTAAGGGGCAGAAACCCATTGATCACCTACAACATAAAAAATGAAACTTTAATTAATTAAGTCATTTAAATTTTGGAAGAATAATTAAAATTTTGGATTATTAAAAATAGGGACATGACTTAAGAAGATACCAATTCTTTAATTTAAAGTCCCTAATTGGATTAATTCAATAGCATTCAACTCTTAATTAATTCAAGTAATGATGATTGAAATTAATTAAAAAGAAAGCAATCCTTAATTAAATTAAAGTTTAAAACATCGAATGATTTAATAATTAAATTAAGGTAAACCCAAAACATTAAAGTTAATTTGAAATCACTTACAACTTAACTTAAAACAAACTTGAAATGTTAAAAAAAATTAATCTCAAAATAATTTACAATTAAGATGTAATAATAAGACATCAATCTAAAACACTTAAAACAAATTTGAATTATCAAAACTTAATGGAATTAAATAATTTAAACACCTCTTTAACTTAAACAATTTTAAAACATTCAAAAATCAATTTGAAATTTTATAACTAAACTAAACTGTCTTAAATCATCAACCCAATCTTAATGGTTAAATCCCTTAACAAACTGATTTGCCCCTGAAGGCTTCCACACTTATAACCCTTAAAGGGGTATCAAATGAAATGTTAATTTACTCATCGGATAATCAAATGTCCAAGTACACTGAGCAAGAAACAAAATTTAACCAAATTCTTGGATGATCAATTCACCTGTACAATGAAATTCATTTGGACTCGAAATAATCCCAGAAGCATTGAAAAGATGTTCAAGACTCGTCTTAAGCACTTTCTCAATATGATGAGATGTTTTAGAAGAACAATTGGTCTTAGTTGTTCTTTGGTGAAGAAAATCATCCTTAACAAAACACAAGAACCTGGACGTCATAGGAATTGACTAGCAATAGGATTAGGATTTTGGTAGACAACCAGAACCTTCCCTTAGCTTTACCTAGGTATTTCTTGCAAATATTTAAATGCCCTGACATGTGTTTTGAGTGCAGCCTGGAATGATGAGAAGACCCGCTAGGTACACTTTTATTTTATTGTAATTTATTACCTGCGTTGTACCTTCTTTCTTGCAAAACTTGCACGTTAAACAAGAATGTCACCCTGCATGAAAACTGAAACCTTTTAAGATAGCCATAAAACTGAAACCCAAAACTAAATTAAAGTCACAGCAAGATAAAATTCAACGCCACAACATTCAAAAGATAAAATAACTCAAAATTTAATAACAAACAAAACAACAAAACTACAATTACAACTAAATTAAAACGTTTCGTTGGATGATCGGGAATCCCTAAGATGATGTAACCCACGTGTTGCTAATGAGATTTCCCACGGTCTAAATGAAAGTATGGAACTCATTCAGTTGAGTTTAGCAAATTCATTTGGACTAAGTGAATCCGATGAAAATAACGGTGCTGGGATGACGAAATCGTGGAATCTTTATCGGTTCTGCTTAATCAACTTTAAGATTTGTTTTAATTAAAATATTAAGCCATCTCAATTTTTAACTTTTCTAAACCAAAACACTTCTCTCATCTCTTGATTGCCACCTTCTAAAACCAAACCTCTACAACAATAAGGAACTTAGAGCACAGTGGGCAACACGGCCATCTTCATCAGCAAAACTTGCGTATACTTCAGCAAAACCTTTCTTAGAATTAAACAACAATCCATAGCATTTCGAGGTAGTTTGCCTAGTGTAACATAAATCCTCAACTTTTCGTTAGGCATTTGCATAATCTTGTTATGCAAATTAAGCCCTAACCGGTCTTAGGACTCCGAGGTGGTCGTTTGGTATGACATAAACTCTCACATCTTTGAGGCCATTTGTATGATTATGTCATATTAATATAAGTCCTAATTAACTAAAATTGGCAGGATTGAAACATTAAATAATACTCTCAAATTGAAGCCAAACCATAGGATAGTTGGGAAGTCACCGAAGTTCACTTCGGGTCCGTGACATCCCCTACTTCTCTTCCTTTGGACTCTTAAAAATAAACTGTTCCAAATTTGAGATATTCCCTATTAAAATCTTCAAAGTCCAATTGTTTGAAAACCTTAAACTTTGAAATTCTTGAGAGCAAAACCACTGATCCTTATCGAGAGTTTTCTTGAGTGTCTTCGGACATTTAGGATGTAATTAACTATAGAGGCTTGCCCTTATAGGAAACTTTAAGAACCCAGGTAATATAAACCCTGCTTAATTCTTTTATATTAAGCAGGGGAACTTGTCAGCTTATAAAATTGGTTCGCAGACCAAACGGATGTCACAAATCTTCTAGTTTACTTAATCGAGCTCCATCATCAAGCAGTGTGTCTATTCCTCAGGATAGATATATGGTTTATGACGCGGCGCTCGTTTATATAAACTATTCGGGATGTGAGATCGTTTTGATTTCATATCTTAAAATTTTCAAACTTAAAATTATTTTCAAAATCAAATGCTACTTTCCAAATTATATATTTATTTAAATTAAATTTTAAAGTTCACCGACAACTTCTATAGGCGACTCCCTTTTTTTAAAATACATAACCTAAAAATATGCCGACATTGAGTTTGATTGAGTTGAGGTTGATACTTTAAAATATTTTTTGGGTGTTTTGTTTCAAAAAGGGTTTTAATTTTATAAAATAGAATTTTGATTTAATTTAATATATATATATATATATATATATATATATATATATATATATTTATATATATATATATATATGAAAAATTTTATGAAATCAGATCGATCTCATATAAATAATAGTTTAAATAATCAAGAATTTTGCCGCAAGACATATTTATCTTGAAAAATAAATACATAGCTTGAGGTGAAGCTTGATCAAATAAACTAAGGAATCCGTTTGATCTGCGAACCATTTTGACCGAAAATTCCCCCTATCTAATATGAAGGAATTAGATAGGGTTTATATTAATATGGGGTCTTTAAGTTTCCTATAAGGGCAAGCCCCTATAGTTAATTAAGTCTTAGATAACCAAAGTCACCTAAGAAAACTCTTGATATAGATCAAGAAATATTTATATTCATGACTTCCAAACGTAAGGCTTCTAAAGAAAATGTGATAATCAGAAATTCAATATGTGAATGGCTCAAATTTGGAACATTTTCTTTTATCAGAATCCAAAGGAGAGAAGGGTAGGGGAAAGACATAGATTCAAGAAAAATCTTGGTGTCTTCCCATACTATCCTATTGTTGGGTTTTAAATTTTAGAAATGAAGTTATTTAGATTTCAATCCTGCCAATTAATTATAGGGATTACATTTGCATAATGTTCGATTATGCAAATAAACTGGAAGATGGAAGGATTTATGTCGTATCGGACGACAACCTCGGAATCCTAAAGCAAATTAGGGCTTATATTGCACAGTAGAACTGCACAAAGGCCTAAAGAAAAAGGTGAGGATTTATGCTACACTAGGCAAGCTACCTCGAAGTCCTATGGCTTGTTGTTTAGACTAAAGAAAGGTTTTGCTGATGTAGACGAGTCTTGCTGTTAAAGATGGTCGTGCTACCCACTATGCATGCTCCAAGCTCCTCGTCGTAGCATGTTTAGTTTAAAGAAATGAAAATTAAGGAGAGAAGAGAAGTGTCATGTTTTAGAAATATTAAAATTGAGATTTCTTAATTTTTTATTAGGGGAACATTAAAGTTGATTATAACAACATCGGTTAAGATCCCCACGGTTCCATCATCTCGGCACCGTTATTTTCATTGAATTCACTTAGTACAAATAAATTTTCTAAACTCAACTGAATGAGTTCCATACTTTCATTTAAACCATGGGAAATCTCGATAGTAACACGTGGGTTACATCATCCGAGGGATTCCCGATCATCCAACGAGACATTTTAATTTAGTTGTAATTATAATTTTTGTTTTATTTGTGATTAAATTTTGAGTTGTTTTATATTTTGAATATTGTGGAGGTGAAATTTATCTTGTTGTGATTTTTAATTTAGTTTTGGTTTTAGTTTTGAGGCTATCCTAAATGTTTCATTTTTCATGCAGGGTGACATCGTTGTTTTAACATGCAAGCTTGCAAGAAAAGAAAGTATAGTACAATGCAGGTAAGTAAATTGCAATAAAATAAAAGCGTACTAGCAGGTCTCTCGTCATTTTGAACTGCACTTAAAAGGCATGTTAGGACATTTAAATTGTTCAAAGTGCAATAAAATAAAAGCGTACTAGCAGGTCTCTCGTCATTTTGAACTGCACTTAAAAGACATGTTAGGACATTTAAATAGTTCAAAGAAAACACCTAGGTAAAGCTAAGAGAAGGTCCTGGTTGTCTACCAAATCATAATCCTATCACTAGTCAATTCCTAAGGTGTGTTTAAGGATGATTTTCTTCATCAAAGAACGATGAAGTTCAATTGTTCTTCTAAAACATCTCATTGGATTGAGAAAGTGCTTAGGATGAGTCCTGAACACCTTTTTAATGTTTTTTGAATCATTTTGAGTCCAAATGAATTTCATCATCTGGATGAATTGGTCATCCGGGGTTTAGTTTTGGTTCTTGTTCAGTGAACTTGGATGTTTAATTATCCTATGAGTAAGGTGAAATTCCATTTGACATTTCATTTAAGATTTATAACAATGAAAGCCTTTAGGGGCAAATTAGTTCATAAGGAACTTAACCATTCTTAATGATTTAATTTAGTTAAAAAGTTTTGGTTAATTTTTAAATATTTTTAGATTATTTTAAACTGGAAGAGTGTTTAAGTCTTTTAACTTTATTAAGTTTTAACATTTTAAAATTGTTTTAATTTAATTATAATGTTTCAGATAATTTTAATATTTTAAATTAATTTAGTTTAATTATGAATTATTTCAAAATTAATCTTGATATTTTAGACTTTGTTTTAAATTATTTCAAATTTATTTAGTTTAAATTATTTCAAATTGGTTTTGATTTATGATGTTTTAATCAATTATAATATTTTTAAATCATAATATTTTTAGTCATGAATTATTTTTAAATTAGTCTTAATATTTCAAAATTGTTTTAATTTAATTTTTTGAATTATTTCAGATTAATTTTCAAGGTTTTAATATTTTAAATTTGTTTTAGTTTAATTATAAGATTTCAAAATCATTATTTTATTTATCATTTTATGATTTCATTAGTAAGAGTTAGGTGATGTTTGATTAATTCATTGGTTAGGGGTTCAATTTCAAAGAATTAGGATCCTCTTATATCACATTCTCTAACCTCAACAATTTATGCTTTAATTATCTTCCAAAGTTTGATGGCTTAATTAATTAGGATTTCCCATTTTTACATTAAAGATGATTAATGGGTTTCTACCCCTTAACTCCCTATATTTCAATCATCCATAAGGAAAGAAAAAAGATTAAATGTTTACCCTTCCCTTTGGTTAAGCCTAAATATTAATTAGGGTAAAATTCCTTAATTACCTTTATATCCTTTTAAGCTTATTCATCTCGTAATTCATTAAATTAAGCTCAAATTAGTTCTCGTAATTCATTAAATTAAGCTCAAATTAGTTTGAAATTTTTATTTCACCTCACTCACATGTCCATTAAGACATTAGAGGAGAAAATGTGATTTTTTCGTTTTTAATTTACTTTTTATAATTATTTTAGTGGAAAATAGGGGTTTTTAATGAAAATTCAACATCATGACCAAGCTAAAACTTTTGTCTTTAGGAAAATTATAGGAGGTTCCAACTAATCAGAGGACCACTTGGACCAATTTTGGTGATTTTTTGAATTTTAATTTATTTATTAAAATTATTTTAAGTTTTGGAGTATTAATTTATTATAAAATAAAATTGAAAGGTAAAATTAGGTTATATATTTTTATTAAATATATAACCTAAGGAACTCAAAGAAATAAATATACAACTCCGAAAGCACACGCTTCGTCTCCCCATTTGATGCCACCATCTGACTCAGCGCACACTTTTCGTTCAGCGATTCTGTCCGGCCTGATCTCCACAGTCCATCCGATACACACGAGATCGGACAGCTCCGCGTGATCGTCCCCAAGCGTCCTAACCCGAGAACCGTCCACCTTCTAGACCTGATATCTCCCTCATTTCTCAACAAAATCAAGTGAGGTTTGTTTCTACATGCTCATCTATCCTATATGAAGCTATCCATACGACTAACATGCATTAAAATTAAGTAAAATAAAATGGATAATCCATGGAAGCTCCGGAGGAAGAAGAGTTTAATACATTTGCTCTGAGAGGTGAAGCCTCAATCAGAGATTCTCGACATGTTCATGGAGGTCCAAGGAGCCTACGGATTAAGCCTCTGGTTGTGGTGAAAGGCCTAGACCTAAGTTCAACCAAGGCCTATTTGGAGCTCTGGTCAATAACACAGATGGGTGGCCTGGTGATGGGGCTTTCATTGGGAAACTTCTTCTCTTGGTGTGGGGATGGTGTGGATGAGTTTAATTTGATTTTGGTGGAATTTCCAGGAGAGTTCTATTTCTGGCCTAAATTTCAACTGAGAAATTGGACTTAGACAGTGGGATTTAGGGCAGGAGGATGGTGGGGATCCTCTTTTCTTGGCTGAAATGGGGCTTGGGAGCAGTTTGGGGGAGTTTTATGGAGAAAATTTTAACACTTGTGATTCGACAGAGAGGGGATGATTTTATAAAGCTCACCGGAGAGAGGAGATCAGGGTCAAGTAATGAGTGCCCTAGGGCTCTTAGGGTAAGGGCTGAGCAGGGCCAGTGATTAGTGAGGTGATCGCTCATTGACAAGGCTCAATTTTGGGTTTAAGGAGTATGGGGGTGCTCAAGCTAAGTTGTTCCGGCGGCTAGAGCGGCCGACAAGGACAGGGCAAGCGGCTGACAGGCTGAGGAGGAGTGGGGGAGTGGCTCAGTGCACTTAATTTGGCATGGAGGTTGCTTAAACAGGAGTTTAAGGACGAGATCTAAGCTTAGCCAAGTGGCTAAACCCAATGGTCCAAAGTGGCGGACCATTGGTCCTTGGCTCATGGGGTCTGGTTTAGGTCAGGTCAAACTAGTCCTAGGAGGTCTAGGGTTGGCTGCCATGGAGTTGGTTTGGTCAAATTTAGCTTGGTTTGGTTTGATTTGAATCATTTGTCCAATTGGGTTGGTTTGGGTTTGGGTTAGGCTAACTTGGGTTTGAGATTGAGTTGAACCAAATTGATTAAGCAACATTATGTATATGATTGTAAGGAAGAGTTTTCATGAAGACTTGGAGTAGTTTTGAGTTCATTTGGGGGTTCAATTTGGTGGATTTTGGGATTTTAGTCAATTTGGGGCAAGTTGGCTAAGTTTGGATTTAGGTTGGGCTAGAGTGGGGTTTAGACCAAATTGAAGGTTTCAAATGGTTTAGGGGAATGTGATGAAGAGTCTCCAACATCAATTGGGTAGAAATTTTGGGAATAAGGCAATCAATTTAGGAGATTTTGGGCATAAGTTGGATTTGGGTTAAAATTAGGAATTTTGGACTTTAAGTGGACTTGGGTGAGAGTTGAGCTCAAATTGGGGACAATTGATGATTCAATTCAATTCAAGGGAGTGTTATGAAGGGTTTAGGATTGAAATTTGGGGGAATTGGTTGACAATGGATCAATTTGGGGATTTTGGATTATTTAGGCAAAATAAGGGATTTTGGATTTCAATTGAAATTGAACTCAAATGTGGGTCAAATTGGGCTTGGATTTGGTTTAGATTGATATTGGGGATATTTAATTAAAATTTAGAATTGAAATTGGGTAAGATTGGAATCAATTGGATCAAGATTAGGTTTGATTTGGTCACTTTTAGGTTAAATGGGTCAAATTGGGGCTTTTGATTAAATTGGGCTAAAATGACAAAATTGAGTGATGTGGTAGTTGAGAGAAATGAAATTGGGAATATTTGGGAAATTTTGAAATTTTTTGGAAATTTTTTGAATTTTGGGCCAAGAAAGGTATTTAGGTTATATGGAGCTTATTTGGAGTGTATTGGGGTGTTTTGGTGGATTTAAGAGGTGGGAACTATTTTGAAATGATTTTGAGGAATTTTGGGAATTTTGGGTAATTTTTGGGGAATTTTGGAGAATTTTGGATGATTTTGGGACTTTGGGGGTATTTTAGGTTTTTAGGGTATTTTAGGGCAAAGGGGTTAGAAATTGATTTTTTGGCAAAAATTAGGATTGGTTGGAAATGAGTAACATGGAATTGTTTAAATTGAGCCATGGACCAAGGGTCACCCACATTTGGTCCTCTATGTGTTGGTACTAGTCAAACCCTAGCCTGAGGCTAAGAGCTTGGGAAAACGACTTACGTGAGTTTCCAAGGAGTTAGGGGATCAAAGGTGATATGCTTTGCTTAGGTTTGTGAGTGTGTAGTGTGAGTGTGAGTGTGGTGTAAGCTCTAGACCTCCCAGGGTGGATCATATGGCCTGACCACCTATAGGTGACTTCCCCTGGGCTTCCTTATGCTTGTTCTCTTCCTCTCATAACTGGAGGTTAGGCCTTAAGCATATGAAAACTCCTAGTGAAGTAAGAAAAATTTGAATTTCTATGGGGAGGGTTCCATGACTAGTCTTCTAAGAAAGTCACCAGGAGAGTCCTATGGCTAGACCCTAGGCTATTCTAAAGAGAGACTAGACCTCAACTAAAAGTGAGGTCAACAATCCTCAGATTTAACTCATTAATAAGAAAAAAAAATTAATAGAAATTCTAAGGAATTATAAAAAAACTTTATGATGGACCTTAGCAAATATTAAAGGAATAGTCTATTTGTATGCATAGGATCATGATGGAAGATAATCATAAACACTGGGTAGCTCCTTAAAGGACTAAATCTTATTTTGAAAGATGTTGTCAAAAAGGAAATATTGAAGTGGCTAGATGCAGGTATTATCTATCATATATCAAACTGTGCTTGGTTAGCCCTACTGACTGTGTTCCTAAGAAGGAGGGTTACAGTATCTATAAATGAACATAATGAATTAATTCCTACTAGACATGTTGCTGTGTGGCAAATTTGTATTGACAACAGAAAATTGAATTCGACCAATTTGAAAGATCACTTTCCTTTACCCTTTCTAGATCAGATGTTAGATAGACTAGCTGGACACCGATACTTTTGCTTTCTAGATGGATATTCTAGATATCATCAAATACTTATAACTCACGAGGATCGTGGAAAGGCTACATTCATAAGTCTTTATTGGACTTTTGCTTTTAGAAGAATGTCATTTAGGTAATGCAACACAGCTGCTACATTTCAGAGGTGCATGATATATTTTATGCGACTTGATTGAGAAAGGAATTGAAGTATTCATGGATGATTTTTTAGTGTTTGGAATTTCATTTGATTCCTATTTAGATCATCTAGAGAAGGCACTGAAAATATGTGAAGAAACCAATTTGGTTCTCAATTGGGGGAAATGTCAATTCATGGTCACAGGAGGTATTGTTTTAGGACATAAAATATCTTAAAAGAGAATGGAAGTAGACCAAAGATTCAAGTAACTAAAAATTACCTCCTCCCACCAATGTGAGGGGTGTGAGAAGTTTTCTGGGATATGGTGGATTCAATAGGCGATATATAAAGGATTTTTCCAAAATCTCCATGCCTCTATGCCATCTTTTACAAAAAAATGCCCTATTTAATTTTAATCAAGATTAACTAAATGCCTTCAATATATTGAAAGAGAAATTAGTCACTGCTCCTATTATAGTCACACCTGACTGGAGTATACCATTTGAGCTAACGTGTGATGCTAGCTACTATACTAATGGGGCAGCTTTAGGGCAAAGTTATGATAAATGTTCAAAGCTATATATTACACCAGTAAAATGCTTAATGAAACTCAAATCAATTATACTACAACTGAGAAGGAATTATTGTCTATAGTATATGCTTTGATAAATTTAGATCTTATTTAATTGGAACCAAATGTATTGTTCATACCAATCATTTTGCTATTAGATATTTTATGTCCAAGAAGGACGCTAAACCAAGATTGATTAGATGGATCCTTTTAATGCTGAAGTTCATATCGAAGAAATGGATAGTGGGTTTGGACAATAAAATTGCTGACATTTATCCGGACTAGATCAGGGAAATTCATACATTCATGAAGATGAAATCAATGAGAATTTTCATAACGAGCAATTGTATGCTATTACTGAGTGGCGCGTTTCGTGGTACGTTGACATAGTGAATTTCATTGTTGGTGATATTATGCCCTATGAATTAATATACCACCAACAAAAAATGTTCATCCAAGATGCTAGATCTTACTTTTGTTATGACCCATATTTGTATAAAATGTGTAAGGATCAAGTAATCAAAAGATTTGTACCCTTAAAAGAAACCAAAAAAAAAAAATAGAAATGTCATGATTCAGAATTTGGGTGACATTTTGGAGTTGATAGAGCTACTTTTAAGATTTTACAATTTGGATTTTATTTGCCTACTCTGTTTATTGATGTGAATACATATATAAAAACTTATGATAAGTTCCAGAGAGTAGGAAATATTTCTAAACATGATGAAATGCTCCTAAATTTTACTTTAGAGATTGAAATTTTTGATGTATAGGTTTAAATTTTATAGGATTTTTTTGTAGCATCTTTTAGAAATTTATATACTCTAATAGTTGTGGACTATGTCTCAAAATGGATTGAGGCAGTTGCTCGTTCAAATTGTGATGCTTAAAGTGTCAAAAAATTCTTAAAGAAGAATATATTCAGTAGATTTGGCATGCCTAGGGTGATCATTAATGACGGAGGAAGCCATTTTAGGAATAGATAGATTGAGACACTAGTTTCTAAACATGGAATTAAACATAAAATATCCACAACATATAATAAATAGGTTTATTGGGCTCTGCATAAAACATACTTGAACCTAAATTTTATATAATAAATTGGTTTGAACTAAGGCGAGGGAGGAGAAGTTGAAAGGTGATTCTAGCATTCTGCCTGCTCTAGGGTTTCAACATTCAAAATCATTGTGACATCTTCCTTTTTTTTGCCCGTCTTCACTCTTTTTGTTGGTTTTGTGGGGCTTGCTTTTGGATGGAGCTTGGTTCTTAGGATTATCTGTTGGTGGTTGCATACTTTTATCTGTTTGGTTTTTGTTCTTTTGCCTTTTTTTCTCTTTTGATTTAGGTGTTCTGCCTGTTTTTGTTTATCGTTTTTGGCTTTGGTTGGGGTCTCCTTTTAGATCTATTGTTCATTTTTGACTGAATGATTGTAGGGTTTCTCTAGTTTTTTTGTTTGAGTCTTCAGTTGGTGGAGAAGCTCCAGCGATTCATTTAATATTGGGCTTTTTCTACGCTTCTAGGTTTGGGTTGACCTTTGCTTCTCCTAGTTTCCTGCAATTGTTTGGTTTTTTTTTGTAAGATTTCTTGTTCTATTGTGTTTCATGTTGGGGATTTCCCTGTTTATCATTTTTCAGTTTGTGATCTTTCCAGGTTTGTTTGTAGGTTAATCGTTGTTAGCTTCTGTTTGGGTTATGGTTAGTGTTCTTCAGTATTTTTGTTGTTGTGTTTCTCTCTCTTTGTCCATCTTTTATTTTGGTTGTGCTTCTCCTTGATGCAGAAATCATTTACGGAAGCATTGGCTAGTTCAGGGAATGCTTCGGCTTCGAGAAGATGTGTTTTCTCGCAAGCTTTTCATGAAACGTTTGAGGTTGTTGATGGAAGAAATTTTGTGTGGAAGGCATGTAGGAAAAAAATGACAAATTTGCTCTCTCCTTATCTATTCTTGAGACTTCTAGCTTAGCGGCAAGTTGTATGTTCACTTTGGTAGGGATATTTTTTTTTGTAGACACCTGATGTTAGATCTGATTTGTAAAGCTTTTGATGGTCTAGAATTAATGAGTGAGTTGAAGATTGGGTTGTTAGATGTAGATATATCCTAATGCAAATGGCTTGAGAAGAAAATTATGCACAAATTTTTGAAAACAAAATATGGAACATTGAAAATAAAAAATATGAAGACACTAAAATGGTCGGTGGATTTTGACCCACAATCAAAACCACCAATTGTTCCAATTTTGTTTAGATTTCTAGAGCTTAAGATTCATCTTTTAATCATGAGTACTTTACTTTTTAGGTGCAACATTTGGTCGGCCTATAAAAATGGATATCCATACTTTCAACATTTGAGACCCTCAGCTGCATAAGTTTTGGTGGAAAGAGATATTACACAAGCTGTGGCTGAAGAAATTTAGATTGGAACAGCCCACAATGGATATTGGCAAAAGGTGATTATGGAGCGACAAACTCTTGATTGTTATCATTGTATTATTGCTGGTCACTCGGAGGAGAATTGCTTTGTATCACACACTCAATTTAGAAAACCTAATTTGTTTAGAAGGGATGGAGAGGAGAAGAATGAAGAGAATGGTAGTAATTAGGTGCACCATGAGGTTAATGAGGGTACTCATGACGAAGTACCATTGGATGGTAAAGAGGTGAATGCAGTGATCAACAATGAAGATTTTCCTATGGAGATGGTAGAGGAATTAGGGAACTTGATAAGAGATACTTTTAATGGAGAAATGGAAAGTCAAGTGGGGTAGTTAATGAAGGAGAAATGAACTATGTTGCCAGAGGAAGTTAATTATCATATAGTGAATGAAGGAGTTACAATAGGTGCACTGAAGGAGGACTTGATTGGTGCACTAAGAGATGATATGGAAGGGAAATGAAAAGTGTAAATGAGCAGGAAGAAGAAAATGGGGAAACAAGAATTGAAACATTTGGAGGCTAGTAACATTTTCAATCAGGAATCAAACTTTGGCAAACAATGTTAGGCATTTGTGAGGGTATTTAGGGTAATTGGCTTGTTGGAAAGGATTTCAATATGATTAAGTATCACTCGAAGAAACAAGGGGTAGGCTCATTGACTCTAGATTGATGGATGAGTTCAACAGTGCTATTCAGAGGTTGGTTTGTTTGAATTGGGGTTCATTAGTCCTAGTTTCACGTGAAAGAGGGGTAATTTGCTTGAGAGACTAGATAGGTTCTCGGTTAGTCAGAAGTGGTTGAGTAATTTATTTATGACAAGGATTCGGCTCCTCCCTAGTGTGTGTTTTGACCACAAACATTTACTTTTATCCATTATTTCTAATGAACATCTTGCGGGGTGCAATTTTAGATATCTAAATACCTTGTTTAATCATCCTAAGTTTTTAGAGGTGGTGAAGGAGAGCTGGTATCTTCCTTATAGTGGGTATGATTGTTTTATGCTATGGAAACTTTTAGAAAAGGTGTCCACTACTCTTGAGAACTGGAATTGGAATACATTTGATAATGTACACAGTCGGGTTACCTAAGCCAAAGCTAAGGTTCATAGATTTGTGATGATAGATGAGGTTAGTGATAGAGATTATAAGGACTTAATGTGGCTCAAAAGAAGATGATGGAAAGCTATTAAATATGAGGAAGATTTTTTTAAAGCAAAAATCTGGAGTGGTGATCTTCAAAGAGGGTGATAGGAACTCTAAGTTCTTTCATGCATTCGTTAAAAGAAAACAGAGTACCAATACTATCTTGACAATTAAGGATGATAATGGTAACTGGATACATAATCCCTCGGAGATTGGTAACAATATGATTCAGTATTTGAAAGACTATTTGCTAGTACAAAGAACGAAAACCCTATCAAGAAGACTTTAATTGATGAACATATCGATTATCTTGGTAGAATTGATTTTACAAAAAAGCCTTTTGAGGAGGAAACATGGGCGGTACTTTGCACTATTGATGATAATAGAGCAGCCTGATCAGATGAATTCAAAGTTGATTTCTATAAAAAATATTGGAGCATTATCAAGAAGGAGGGGATAGCTACGATCCAAAGTTTCATTAGCGAGACAAATCCGTGTAAGTACTTCTCTACATCTACCATTGTACTTATTCCTAAAGAAAATCTCAGAAATGTGTGGGATCACTTTCTCCCAATATGCCTAACTTCAGTTATATTAAAAATTATCAGCAAAAATTTGGTTGCAAGATTATAACCTCATTTATACACTATAATTACAATGAATCAATCAGCCTTGACGAAAGGACAGGATATCACTGATAATATACTTTTGGCTCGGGAATTGATTCATCATTTAGATAAGAAGTGCAAAAGAGGTAGTTTAGTTATGAAACTAGACCTTAAAAAGGATTATGACATCATTAATTGGACTTCATAATACAGGTGTTGTAGGGGTTGGTTTTAATCCAAATATCTCTAATCTTATATCTCATTGGCTAGGGATGAATAATTATACGGTTCACCTGAATGAGAAATCTTATTGTTTTTTCAAAGTTAGTAGAGGGATAAACTGGACGACCCTCTCTCACCCACTATTTTTTATTTTGGCCTTCGATTATTTTTCTCGCATGATTAATGAGCTACAAAGTATATACTCTTCAACCCAATTCCATCACAAAGCGACAATGGTTAATAGTCATCCGACCTATGTGGATGACGCTATTATATTTACTAATGTGGTTAAAGACTTTGTGCACAAAATAACTAGCTTACTTTCTCAATTCCAAATGATCTCTGACGTGAATTTTAATAGTGCGAAATGTCAGATCTTTTTGAGCAAAATGATGAGGAGAAAAATTTCCAACTGGATTAGGGATTTCACTGGTTTCAATATTTATATCCTCCCTATATCTTGGAGTGAACCTTTTGAAAGGTAGGTTTGGACAATCGTTGTTTGACGGGGTTGTTGAGAGTATCAAAAAATATATCAATGATATGAAAAACTCATTCTTGTCATACAGAGGAAGCATCACTCTCCTCAAAAGCATTCTAAATACCATCCCCCATTACACATTATAGGTTTTGAAAATGAAAGCTAGCACACAACTCTCATTGGAATTTTGCTTTAACAAATTACTATGGTCAAGGGGGACTAAAAAGAAGGATTGGGTTAGTTGAAAAAAAGTATGTAAACCTATAATATATGTGGGACTTGGTTTCAAAGAACTTAACCGTATTGTTGAGATTAGTGTTATTAAGATATGGTTCAAGTTTTGGGCCAATATCTCACTATGAGCCTCTTTTATACACTCAAAATATTGTAGAGACACACACCCATCTCAAATAGATTTTAAAAATGGATACTCTAAATTGTGTATTTTTATTCTCAAAGCAAGGGAACGTGCTGAGAACTACATCTTTTGGGATATTGGGCATGGTGGTGTGTCATTTTAGAAAGATAAATGGTGCATGGAGGACCTCTCTGAGGGGAATAAAGATGATTGTGACGGCATTACCGTAGCAGACTTCTAGATCAATAATGGTTGGCACATTAATCTCATAAGGAATAAAGTTGAGGTAGATCTTGCTAATTCATTATCTAATATCCCGATAGATGTAATAAAAAAGATAGGATGGTTACCAAATTACCCACTACATTTTTGTAACTAAAGAGTTATATCTGAAGCTACACTCCTGGAGGCCAAAGTGCTTGGGTAAACACATTTTGAGTTAAAACATATCTCCGTTGATATCCTTTTTCTGTGGAGATTTTTCTTTAATCTTTTACCATTTGATGATATCCTTAAAATTAAAGGTTTAAGAATACCATCACAATTTGTTCTATATAGAAAGGAAGAGGAGTCAAGGGATTAGTTATTGTTTAATTTCACCTTTTCTTGAGGGGTTTGGTCCATAATTGGTGATTTATTTGGTATCACTATTACGTAGGGGATGACATAATTTGGAAGCTTTTCTGTTGGTCTGAGAAACACGACCTCTTCACCTATTACCATACATTATTGTTTGGTTTATCTAGATGATGTGTAATAATGTCAAATATGATGTAGAGGTGACACATAAACATAATTCTGTCGCTGAAATTTATGCATGTATTTGAAAAATTCATCGTTATGGTGACATTTTTCCAATTGTATTGATAGTACTGATGCTCCTTCTCAGTCATTATGATAACAACCTCATCATCAGGTGGTTTATCAAACTAAGTGGAGGAGACAGACTAATGCATGGATTAAGGCTAATATTGACTATTACAACGGGAGTGGATGTTGTATTTCAAGGAAGTTTTGGTAACTATGTGTTCTTTTTTTTTTCTCCTATTGATGCTAACACTCCTATTGAAGCTGAGTTGCGTGCTGCTTGGTTAACCTTAAAAGCTACCAAAGTTTTCAATTGGCGATACATTCATATTGAAACAAACCGTTTGGATCTCATTACTTAGCCTAAACATGAAAAATATCCACCAAGGAATTTGATAATTCTCGTGCAGCAAATATTTCTTTTTAATAAGGTCATGCATCTTTTATGGAGTTATATAGCAAGAGAGGGTAATAGGCTAGCCATTTGGCTAGCAAGATATGGATCGAGTGTGGAAGAGGTGAAGTTGGGGTGCATTCACCCCGTATACAATGAAATGTTTTATAGATAGTGACAACTCTATTATTCCTTATATACGTGCTTAGTGGATTCTATCTGTACAAGGTTAAGCTACTGACTTTAAAAATGATTTACTTATATATATATATATATATATATATATATATATATATATATATATATATATATATATATATATATATATATCTTATTGTTATATATAATAGATATACATTCACATATTTATAACTTACTGTGTTTGATTTATGCGGGGGTGCTCTTATTATTATTTTTAGTGGGGGCTTATTTTCTCAGTAATAACTTATATATACAGACTCAGTTGATCTTGTGCCAAAGCTTGGTATAGTGGTGTTTATTACTTGAGGGCTACAAATTCATTACTCTGAGTGCTTGTGGTTAGATAGTTTTGGTTTGATGGATACTGAAGGAATACAATGCAAAAAGGATGATTATTTTTCAGATCTTCATTTGGTTAAGGAAGAAAAGTTTGTGAAGGATTATTCCTATTGTTACTGGGTATAATTGTAGCCATTTTCTTAGTCTTTCTTTTTTGGGTACATGTATTTCCCCTTTTGGAGCTCTTTTGGGTGGATTGTAAGCTTGGTGGTAGAACCCTAGGAGTGACTTTTGATGTACTTCTTGTTTTTTTTTTTACTTTTTGGTAGAGGGATCCTCTCACCTACAAAACTTGTAACTGATTTCTTATGGAAAATAAAATTACCTACAAGTTTCCTAAAAAAAAAGTTTTGGAATAAGGTACGAGGCATGAGCGCTTGCTGTAGTCCTCGCCATGGTCCCCATGGATTAAACTCCTTAAGACACATGCACATATTTTATTTTCATACAAACTCTCCTAAAGACTTTGAAGATTAATTAAGAAAAGTATAAAATAAAAAGATTGACCTGGAAAATAAAGGTTAGAACATGTAAATGCAGGCAACATATAAAAAACCAAGTGCAGTATGAGAAGAGCCAAGTAGCACCAGCAAAAAATAAGTTTGTTTAACTTAATAATTATTTAGCTTCTCTCTATTAGAAATTACTTCTTATAATAAGACCACCCTAAGATGCTAGTTCACAATCATCAAACTTGATAAACATGAAGCATCAAATAAAATTTAATGGTTAGCAAAAATATCAAACAATAATCGCACATACAACATTCCTAGCTACACCTAGCTACACCTAGCTTTAATTCTAGAAAACCATCTACAGAGTGTTGCCAACATGAATATCTATGTGATATTTTTGTAGTGTAGGGGCCAAGGGGCTTTCTAGTGGGGTCTTAATAGGGTAACCAAGCTGACCCCATTCTATGCATTTGAATGAGAGAACAATCATCATGATGAGTGAAGAATTTTACCCAGACCTAAGTTTGGAATGATACTATAAGATCTAGTAATAATAGGATGATCACATTATCCAACTAGAAAAACTAATCAATAATGCTTATTTTTCTATTATCACTACAGGTTGATCTACTGGTTAGCTAAGGCCTCGCCACTAATGTGCTGACTTATGAAGCTTAAAGCTATATAAGAAAAAATAAGTGTTTCATTTGAACAAAATGAAACACTCCATGCATTGAAATGTATAATGTATAAATTAAATGAATAAGGGGGAATAACCACAAATGCATTACTCAATAAGGTCAACATGTTGAAGAAAGATGTGATAAATGCATGAAATATACTGTAGTCCACTAGTCAGGCCCTAAATTATGCCATGAATGCCAAATTCATGTTGACAATAGACATCAACCTCCAAATTTGTTACATATAATAATAATATTTTGGCCATTTAAATGTTGAGATACAAAAGAAAAAAAACTCTTTCATCAATGAGTCCATTAAAGTGCCAACATTGAGCTGAAAAATCTTCTCCATGAACCTAATACAAGCCTGAGGGATAGGTCTTGTGTGCATCCTTTAAGTATGCCTACCAAACCAACTAACACATAGTAAAGGGCTTGCATATTTTATTGACAAGTCAGTAGAGATAAATTAGGGTCATTTCTTCAACAAAATTAATTGTATAAAGCAAAGACCAAATAAATCTACCTTCTTTAGCAAGTCTGACAAAGTATAAGTATAGAAAAAAAATCCCAATTTTTGTACAAAACTCAAGGATGAACTAAAGGGATTCTCTCATCAATGTGCCCATTAAAGCTCTAGAATTGGTTTAATGATTCATTTCCATTAAACAACGACAAGCCCAAAAAATTAGGTCACCAATGCACATTCATCAATCAAGTTTGCTAGGCTAAAAATATGGGCAGAAGGTATGTTCAATTTCCAAACATGTCAAAAGAAAAGAGTAATTCATTCATAAAAGTTAACCTTGTATCAAATTAATATCAAAGAAACCTTTATTTTTCAATATGTTTGATAAAGTGTAAAGTATAGGATCAAAAAAGCTATCTTAAAGTTTATACAAAAACCTGACATTAAAATTTTGATGTCAACGAGCTCGTTAAGGGAGAGAGCATTGGACTGATGGCTATCCACCATTTACTTCATATAAGACCACCAACATGCATCCTTCATAGTCTACTAAAGTAGAAAGCATATGATTGAAGGCATTCTTATCTTTCTGACAAGTAGATTGAGATAAATCATGTAAATCCTTCATCAAATTTGTTAAGCACAAACTTATGACAAAATAAATTAGAAATCTCAAAATTGCTAAAATGTGACTTTCATGAACCCACCACAGCAGAAATCATAGAACTAAAAGCATTTTCATTTTTTTAAGAAGTAGAGAATAAACAATTTAATCATCTACTAAGTATGTTAAAGCATCATGGTCAAATGAAGTTTGCATGGGAAAAATATTTGAACTCTTTATTTTGGGTGGATAAACTTATTACCCAATATAATTAATATTTAATAACCATTAAATATATTCTTCACTAATAATTGTGTTACATACTTCTTCATTTTAACTTTTATTATTTCTTAAGTATTGGGCCCCAAAAAAGAAAAGAGGGTTTTTATTTGCTTAATTTACACCCTATTAAAAATAATTAAATTTTTGAATAAAAACGCCATTCCTAATCCTGTTTGGGGTAGCTTATAAGTGCGGGCGGCGTATTCAAAATGCTGCCGCTCCGTTTGATAAATACGTTCAGCTTGCATTTCTAAAAAATGACGTATTTGATTGTTTAATAAACATGAACAAGGGATCGACCTCGCAGCCCACGTTCATTCGCTACTTTTACGCTAATGCCCTCATCTCTCTCGCATCTCGTCACTCTGGCATGTCAGTTTCCTCTTGCGATCCTTTCTCTCTCATGATCAAAACCATCCACTTTGTGAACGAACCTTCGCAATATATAGCTGTGATAGAACAAAAGGATCACAACTTATAGAGACCATGAAAACTCCCAAATTTCTCATCCTTTTGTACCGCTCTGACCATAAACCATTGAAGAAGGTAAGAGTGGTCACACCTTACTTCCTCTTCGTTCATCTTGGATTTACTTAAATCCGCCGATTCATTGAATTTATCGCGAATCGACGCCATTTTGAGATTTACGGGAGCTCAGGATAAACTTCCATATTCTCCCTCTTCATTCTATATGAACAGAATGCCAATGGTGCGAACACCGCTCAATTCAAATAGACCTCAGGCGGTGGTGGCGATCGATAAAGACAAAAGCAGCCAACAAGATGTCAAGTAGAGCGTTGTCCATCTCCATGTTCACCGAACTTCCATTAACAACCATTGTAAGAAGCTAGATGATATGATCATCGCCATGAAAATTTGATTTGGAGAAAGTTAAGAGCTAGAAGCTTATCTGAGATTTTTACAGATGGGTTTGTTGTGGTGGAGACGACTAATGATGCTGCTAGAGAGCAGTTTGAGGATAAACATTGAAAAAATATTACATCAGGACTCCACATTTAGAGTTACATGCGGAATCCAATGAAATAACGCCACGTGGAGGTTACAGGTGACGGAAAAAAATGGTCAGGTAACATCGGGGATTATTCTCCCCGTGTTATTCTGTGTTATTCAGGTATTATTGTGTGTTATTTAGGTGTTATTGATGTATTATTGTGTTATTGTAACACTAGGAATATTCTCATAACACAATAACATATCAATAATACCTGAATAACGCACAATAACTTGAATAACGCAAAATAACACTGGAAAAGATTCCCCTATCGGCTCGGTAACACAGGAGAATATTTTTACCGTATTATTCTATGTTATTCAAGTGTTATTGTGTGTTATTCATGTGTTATTGATATGTTATTCTATTATTATAACATTAGGAATATTCACATAACACTGGGAATATTCCCATAACACAATAATACATCAATACCATGATAATAACACTTGAATAACGTGGAATAACACGAGGGGAATATTCCCCTGTGTTACTGGGCAGGATCACAAGAAAACGAATTTTTTTTTCCGTCACCTCCACGTGGCGTGATTTCATTGGACTCCATACAAAACTCTACGTGCGGAGTCCTGATGTAATACTTTTTCGATAAACACTTGATTTTCAATATTTAATTTTCTTTCAAAAAGTTTTTTACCAAATGATTTATTATAATAACATTAAGCTCATGGATCCATTAGCTTTTGGAAGTGAGGGAGAGGGGGTATTTATGCTTTTGGAAGTGAGGGAGAGGGGGTATTTATAAGTCCATAATTACTTATAACGGTCCTATAGACAACTTCCAAGAATTTTTGTCAAAGTAAAGTTAGAAAATTTGCCAATTGAATGTTATATATATGGATTCTAATCTTATGTATGGTCAGTGCAAATTCTAATGAATTTTTGTATTGATCAAATTTATAACTACAAATTGTTCGTATGTATCCAAAAATTAGTTTCTGGCTTAAAGCTGCACCCAATCTTCTCCATAACATCTGCACAATGGCTAAACAACCATTAGTTTCTAATGACTAATGTGGCATCAAATTATATTTTTGATCTCCAATCTTATATATTATAGTAAAAAACTGTGTCTAGCTAATTAAGCAAAATGAAAGTATTCTGATGAGGCTTTTAGGGACAAAAAATTAAAAGAAGCAAAATATAGATACACTCTAAAAAAAAATTAATTTTTCGCTACTGCAGTATTGAATATATTGTCAAGAAAGTTTTGTTACAAACAACATTACTTAATAGGACAAAATGACTATTTATCTATAAACAACTGTAAATCAGCTATTTTAAAACAGCTGACTCAATTAATCAGCCCGCTCATTAAGATAAGCCGCTCATCAACAACTTATTAGGATAAGCTGCAGCTGCCCCAAACATACCCTAAGATGATAATCATCACATTATAAAAATATATATTCAATAAATTTTGATATAAATAAACTGTTGGCAATTACATATATAGCACCCAAATGCCAAGTATTTACATTTCTAACAAACAAAATATCAATTTTTACATTTATACCACCCAAATCCTTCGTATCACAAAAAAAGATATCACTATTTTAATCTTAAAAAAATGAAAGACACCTTTTCATGCACAAATTGGGTAGTATGTATGAAAGAATCATTAAGCATTCTGATGATTTGACGTATAAAGCTCATTCCTTAATTTTTGGTTTAGATTGTTTATTAAGTTCATAACTCAACTTAACTTAGAAAGGTTACCATTTTACCGTTAAGAATCTTTTGGGTTAACTTGAAAAATGACGCTTGTATAACCTAATTAATTCTCAAGTCATTTGAATTTGATTTTCTGATGGCTAAAGTTTGTCTTTTTCTAAATCCCTTATTATTTTGTTTCTCTCTCTTGTTTTGTATAATAAAGGCATTGCTCGGTTTTATTTCTATCTTCCTTATTCTAGTTGAGTAAAATAATTTGGATTTTTATATCAGATTAAAATTTATTTTGAGCTAAAACTAAAAAAAACCTTATTTATCTGAGGGTAAATAATTTTTTAATTAAAAAAACTACATATTCAAATGGGACAGAATAGTTGTTTTGGCATTTATTTTTAGTTAAGAGAAATGAAATTTTTGTTCTCCCCACTCATCCCACCGGAAAAAATTTACGTCCGGTTTATCGAGTTACATGGAGGTTACACAGAGAGTTTTCTCTGTGTAACCCATGAGTAACCTCCATGTAACTTCTATGTTATTTCAAGGGTACATGGAGTGTACATGCATATGTGGCCACCTCCTACTGGCGGACGTACGCGCGCTGCATCCGGTCTCCGGACGTAAAATTTTTCCCATCCCACCACCACAGAAAGCATGAAAAAAACAAAAGAAAAAAACCAGAAAGCGAAGCAACAATAAGAAACAACTGAAGAAACTAAAGAAAATAAACACGGCAAGGTATGAAAATCACTCCAAAATCAAAACTTGCAATGCCAACCAACCCAAATACACATAATTAAGATAGCAAGCTCTTTACAGATGAAGAGAGGTATCAATCTCTGCTTCACTACACTTCTTAACATTCTCATCTTGTAATTCCTTTCCCTCCCCTCCATTATCAAAATACTTTGTTGGCTTTGATGGATTCCACAACTCAGGATAATAGAACCATCTCGGTTGAATGCAAGGAGCAGAGGAACTCATACGCTTTGTTTCACAAAACAACCTGAGCAGCTCCCTCTTTTCCCTCATCTCTCTAATCCTCTGAAGTTCTCTGAAACGCTCTTGCAAGAGAGCTATGGAGGAATGGAGGAGAGCTTTACTTTCACAGTTGTGTTTCCCCATGAAGTTCTTTGAAGCTTAGTTATATGTCTCTTCGATTGTTCAACTAGGCATTGTTTGTGCGTATTTATAGGGGTTGAAGAATGTCCTTTGGCATTCATCTGCAAGTGCTGAGGAGGTGAATTGATTAGTGGAGAATCTGTGCAAACTCCAATGAAGAAGAAGACTTTATTGTGGTGTTCTATGAAGCTGGGATGGAGATAAAGGAAAGCGGCTGTAGCTTTTGTATTTATGCTGGGAAGGAATAATATTATTATGGATCGATATCGGATGAAATGTATCTTTCTTTTGTTAGATTTACTGCAGCTGTAGCAGTTTGTTGGAGCTCGTTGATTGGAGCTTTAGTCACCACTTAAAAATATGTTCATTATATATATACATATATTTAACATATTTTGAGCATTAATTTGAATATTTTTGGTTTGGGAGATAAAATGCATTTTCAGCGCAATGAATTTGCTACAATGAACTATTGTATTTTGGAGCATTAAGGAGTAAAGCAAAGCCATGAGACTGGAAGTTTGATAACTGCTGCTACTTTTCTGATTCTTCTTATTATCTGTTTTTAGTCATATTAATTCTAACTTTTTTTTTCCTTTGACATTGAGGCACTGTTTGAATAATGAAGTCTCCACCCATAACTTGAGGAAAAAAAGGCAGCTTTTAGTTTATTAATCTAAGAAGAATATGGCCTTAAATATAAAATAAAAAAAGTTTAAAAAAATTGATATGTTGAATTGATGTAAATTCCCATGTATTATTGGTTTAAGCAAGGAAGCATAGCTGCTTGTTTGTAGGCCTTGAAGGGAAGACAAAAGAAGAATAATTTTTGGGTCTGATGCTTTCTCTTGTGAATAGATTCGAGAGAGATTTTTATTTACTTGAAAGGTACATAGTTAAGTTAGTTTTGTTTCCAGAGCTGCTACTGTTCTGCTGCTCCGCTGCTGTAATTATATTAAAACGTATTTTGTCTGGAAGTACTTGGAATGGTGTGGCATGCTTGTTGTGAAGCTTTAGGTGGTGGTCGTAGCTTTCAAGTTCTCTTTTTACCGTCCTTTTCCTTTTTACTTTTGCTTCATGTAATGCGCACAAGTATCCCTACATGCTTCTCTGCGCTCTTCTCTATAAAGTGAAGAAAAGTGGGAAGATATTAGGTGCTCAAGTTGCTAGACTTTTTCTATAAATCAATTTAATTTGAGGTTAAAAATCTTAATGATCTCCTTGTTACTTTAATATGATCAAATTAGTTTTAGATAATAATATTTTTCTAATTTATTCTGTTAACTATACAATATTAAATCAAAATGAATCTAATAAGTTTTATCTCACTAAGTAGAGTCTGCTACATGAAATCTTAATTTAATTCTAATAAATGAAGATTGTTTTTTATATAACAAGCCCAAGTCATTTTATTTCTACCTCTACCTTTCTTATTGTAAGACCAATCTAAAACATCTATTCTCCTAATTGGGTGATCAAATTGCCAACATTTAATGTGACTAAATATTCTAAGACTACTCTCTCTAACCTTGCTTGCCATTGGAGCTACTCCAACGCTGCCACAAATAAATTTGCTTTGCATTTTGTCTCTAAATGTAATGCCACTCATCCACCTGAGCATTCTCATCTCAACAAATTTAACTTAATTTTATGCTTCTCTTTTATAGGATAACATTCTACACCATTAACCATTCCAGGTCTCACTGCCATCTTATGAAATTTTCCTTTAAGTTCAAGCAACACTTGTCTGCCACACAATAGGCTCAATGCATTCTTCCACTTTAACCATCAAAATTGAATTCTACTAATAGTATCTCCATCTCTAACACCATTACTTTTAACAATATATCTGAGATATATAAAATGTTTACTAATTTTAATGACTTGACCGGCCATTGTTTTAACCTCGCCGTTAAATCTACTACTATTAAAATTATATTACATGTATACAATTTTAGATGTACTCAAACAAAAACCTTAAGAATCCAAATTTGGCCTCTATAATTCAAGTTTTTCCAGAACTCTCTCTCTCTCTCTCTCTCTCTCTCTCTCTCTCTCTCTCTCTCTCTCGTCCATAAGAAATGCTTCATCGGTGAAAAGGCATACACCAAAGTACAAGTTCTGTAAATGTTCAGCAGGAACATTGATTTGCATTACGGTAATGCAGGCATCAACTACACAAGTATATATGTCGATAAATTCGTATATGAATTGTAAATCAAAGTGTCGGTCCCACAAAGAAATGGCATCTGAGATTCTAGAAATTTTCTAAATCTTAAATCACCAAATGTATCTTTGACTTAATTAATTTCAATTTAACAAGTATATAAAAACTTAGTTATTCTTATTAACTAATTAATCTTAATTTAGATATTCTTATTCCAATTACAATAAAATACTAAATTTCAATTAAGTAAGATTTTGATTCTATTAATTTAGAAATGAAGATTGATACATTTTCTTTTTAATTTTCAAGCTTAACCTCATTGACCCCTAGCAAATGCTTCAACGCTCAAGTGGATTATGCAAGTGCATGGTCAAAGTAGTATTGAATTTCTTTGTAGTCCTAAATGTCAATCCCACATAGAAACAGGGTGAATTAATTTAGGAAAAGTTTCTAGCCTACTTAATTCGTCCTTAATTTGAAATTTAATGAAATTCAAGTTGTTTAACAGTTTCTACTGCAATGCAAAAAAGTTTAAAGTTACTCATACAAAAACTCTAATTATCATATGTGAATTGGTGATAATCATGTGATAAAGCTACCTTCCCTTGCAATGATAATAGTTGGTGTATAAAATAAGAAAATGCAAATTGAAGTGTGGCTAGTGACAAATAGGAGCATTCATTTTCTTTAATCTCTCCCGAGCGCATAAAGAAGTTTGGTTAAAGTGGTCTTAATTCCTTAAGCTCATTTTGAACCCAACAACAATTACCTCCCTTTTTTTTTGCTTCTCCCTATAGCATATTTTTGCTTCATACCCTATAGTTCAACGTGATCTTCCTAGTTGTTCATGCCATAGCTCCCCTGAGTTATTATGGGTTCACAACGAATTTTAACATATCATTTGGACAAATAGTTAGGTAAGAGAAAATCAAAAGGAAAATCATCACATTAAAAGGTTAAAGACAATTTAAAATCATTTCTACATTCATACACATCCTACTACATCACCACAATAAAAAAGGTAGAGGAGATTACTAGAAAATATAGATAAAAGACTTCATTGAAGCAAAGAGAATCTACATATCAAAGTGTTTACAGAAAAATTCAATACTTAAACACAATAATAATTATCTCTCTCCCTAATACAACCTTGAGAATGCTCCACAAAATCTCTTGTTGCTTTCCTATAGACTCTCCTCACTTTAACACTCAGGTCCCCACCAATTCCTTTCTATAGGCTTGCTCTCTCTAGCTTAGAGCAAGTTATCCACACTACATATATGTCTATCATGATTAGTGAAACTTCCAATCCTTCTTCTCCAAAAGCCCTCTTCAAAAGTCCTCAAGTCTTTCTTAAATAGCCATTAATATTCTCTATTCGTATTGCCTCTAGTTTGCCCAATTAATGCTTCAAACAGGTTGATTGAACTATTGTGACTGCACAGAATTCAGTTCTGGCGCCAAGGCCCTGCCCTTTACATTTGAGACATTGGTGCCCAACAGTTGGTAATTAGGTACTGGCCTATCAGTTCGCTCACCACGGGCTGGTGCCTAGGCACCCCAGTTGTCTGGCACTAAGGCCCCAACCCAGTATATTACCTTTTGCTCCATTTCACCTCCTTTATGCTTCACGTTTCCTCCAGTTTTTTCCACTCCAAAAACTTGTTATACCTATAAGAAAAATAGGAAAACTACTCACAAAGAATGGAGAAAAAACAACAAAAATATTCTTTTAATTCAAAGTAAATTTACTAGAAAAGTGTTTACAACAATTATAAAATAATGAAGAACATAATACTTAGCTTTTTCCCTCTAAAAGAAAGATGAAAATCCATCCAATGAAACCTCCTACTGATCCAATCAATGCACATACAATTCCTTATAGATATCACTCAAAATCCCTCACCAATCTCTCTAGTAAGGTAGAAATCTAAGTTTCTTACTCCTATCTACAACCTTTGGATGTTCTTGGAGTTTCCAAGAGTTTGAAATGCCAAAATCCTCCTTATAACTCCTTGGGCGTCTAGAACCCATCCACAACCGTTTCTGGAGCAATGGTACCAAAATCGGTGCTATGGCACCTATTTCTCATTGTGACTAGTGCTATAACGCCAGAATCTAGTGCTACAGCGCCACTCCTGCTAGCAGCTCCCTAAATTCACTTTGTTTCGCCTCGTTTCAGCTTCAATCAGCTCAATGTGTTATACCTACAAGATAAACATAAATATTACCTTTCTTTAAAGTGTAATCTCAATCAAAAATATGTGTCAAATGTAAACGAGATTAAGCATAGTAGACATATCCAAATGTGTCAGATCAAAATTGTCTTTCTTGCTCGATATAACTCCAAATTACACCATTTTGGCTTCATTTTCTCCAAAGCTCCATTTCTTGCACTTGAAACAAAAAAAATGTAAAATATCTTCCATTAAAATACAATATCATTAAAAATAAGCATGAAATTTACATAGAAAAATAAGTAATATTTAGGCATGTCAATTCCCCCAAACTTAAATGTTACTTGTCCTCAAGTAACACTATAACTTTTAAAACTAAAATTGTTAATTGGTGGTAGTGGATTTATTTTAGATGACCTAAAATTTTGTTTCAGAAATGTTATAATCCAACTTAGAAGAAGTTTTTAGTAAAGTAGATGATATCTAAGGTATCAAAATATTCAGTATTAAATATAGGCATATTGATTTTCTATTTAATTCAGACATAATTAAAACTTCTACAAACTTTGGATTTTTAAAAAAATATTAATTTCAAAATTTATGAATTCTATATTGAAAATAACTTTTACTAATACTTTTTGAACTTAAGCATAAGATTGATCTTAAGTTTTCTTCCTTAGAAAGATTCAAGTGAAATCATTTTTTAATTATATCCTATTCCTCAAGCTTCTCCTCCCTTTTTATATTTTACTTATCTTTTCTTTTTCTTTTCTTTTTTTCCTTTTCTTTTCTTTTCAGGATATTTTTAATTCCTACTTTCTTTTAGGTGAGGATTACTATATCTCGATAAGTCTCATGATTTTGAATGCCACTATCTATTTTCTAAAGTTAAAAACTCATTTTCTATTTTTATCTTAAAATGTAGTATTAGAAAAATAATTTTTAATAGATTCTAAATTCATCAAAAAGTATTATTCCAAAAATCCTTAATTTTTTAAAAGTTCAATTTTTTTATATAAGTCTTAAAATCATTTCCCTACTATTTCTTACTAAACATCTTAACTTTAGTTTTGTCCTTTTTACTAAAGTTTCTTCTAAGTTTTCTTATTGCATTTCTAAAAATCAAAAGTCTAGCATCCTAAAGATAAAACCACGTACCACAAGTCATTTAAAATGATATCAATCTAATTACTGGTTACTGATGACAAATAAAGTTAAGTTTTAAAAATATTTTTCTTCCTCCCAAACTTGATTTTTAATATGTATAGCATTCAGTACAAAAAATATGAGAAGGAAGAAAAATGTTCAAATTTTCTATCTACCACAAATTTCTATCAGAAACATCTATAATTATTTATCGGATCGAGCAATATGCAATAGAAAGTAAATTAAAACTAAACATGTCGGAATGAAATTAAACTAAAGAAAAGTTTAACTAGCATAACAGGTATCAGCATAAGAATATAAATTCAAGTGTTCCTCAAGTCCATTATATTGTTGCAACACAAATACAAACACACATGATAAACGATTCTTTCTTTAACTCATCACATCTCACTACCTTACCTTTAATTTTTGATGGAATCACTACACTGATAAATTGGGTACTTTTCATGAATTTTGTAGGGTTAACCCTATGGAAAAAATTATCCCATTTTACGATAACTTATGTATTTTCATCCTTAACTATTACCTTACCACATAATGTATGCACCTCTAACTGTTATAAGAATAGTTTAAGATCATCTACATGTTGCTCATCAAGTAGGTTCATGACCCTACGGACTGAAAATAAGGTCAAAGAAAGCAAGTAATAAAATTGAGATGGAACTGTCACTGTCCAAACTCAAGATGTCTCCTGTAAAACTCAAGTCTGGTTGAGATGCGAGTCATGTGGACTCGTCAATCCAACTATTACAAGTGATTATAAGCAAGTCCAGCCATAATAAGAAGTTAAGGAATCACCTCCCCATGACACATAAAGATCAAATCAATCCAATAACAATCCAAACATCCACCAACATCAATCAAACTAATCAATACACACTAAAAAAATAGATCACACCTCAAAAAATTACAACACACAAACACACTAGCAAAGATAACCATGTGTTGCCTCCCACGAAGTGCTTGGTTTAACCTTGTCAGCCCGCCAAAAGATTGCTCCCAAATCAAATTTTCATTTAAGTAATCCTTGATCAATCACCCAATCTTTTCCAAATCTTAGGATTCCTACTAAATCCTCAAATTGTAATTTTTCTTTCAATCCTTCCTTCTTAGATTGATTCAAATTATTATTCCTAATGTTCTATTCTAGATCCAATATTCTTCTAATGAGTTTCTCAATTTTCATATTAACATATATCTTAAAGTTTATATGAAATGGATCTTTATATGATAATTCAAGATCTCTTAAGTTTTGGATCGGATTCTATCGAGATATTTCAAATTCTGGATAAAATTCTACTAGATTACTCTTCTATTTGAAATTATCTTCTAATTATTCCACTTGAGGCTGAGGAAATGGTGGAGGTAGTTTTTCTATATATATCTTGGTTGATGAAATAGATTTTTCTAATTCCTTAGGAATTTCTTCCATTCGTCTTTCAATCTCCTTTTCCTCTTTCTCAACTCATCGTTTATTTGAACCATATCCTCCAATTCTCTTCCAGTTCTTAGTTGGATAGCCTTACCTTGTCCACTATTCTTCTCCTCAAGGTTTATCTCAGAGTCACTAGGTAAAATCTCTGGAGGATAACTGTTTATTGAATTAACAATCTACCCCAGTAGGTTCTCTATATTCCTTATTGAGGCCCCAAGACTCCAACTGACTCGTCAGTTGAATAACAACCTCTTCTGATAACTCATTTTCCTCATACTGTGGATCAAAGTTTAATTTATGAGGAAAAGAAATCTATTATTATAGTTGTCCTGATTATTCTAATTACATATCTGATTAAATTTATTATTTCCACACAATTGTTTTTTTCATCCAAAAATGTTATTCCAGTTAATTTTTGAATAATTTTTCCAACCTGGATTGTAGTAATCAGAATAAGAATTGTATATTCCATGACTCGTTTTAAAAGAGTTAGTTTTGATCAATCGTCCAAATGAATTTCATCAATAATTGGGGGTCCTTGACTAGAATTATAATCTAAATCTGAATATTCATTATTTTGTTGATCTGTCATTTTTACGTTAAATTCATAGTCTTTTCTGATTTATAATCCTGCCAAATGTTCTCTCTCGATCTGAGACGTATAATTCAAGGTCTGCAGCTTTTGAACTACGCATACAAATCTAAAGACTTAGACTAATAAGATAGAAATAAAAAATATTTTTGGTGTTTTATATTTTTCTTTAAAATAAACAAGCAATAATTAAACACACTAAATAATAATACTATATGCTACAAATCTAAAGACTTAACTACATAGACTAGCATACATAAACTTTCATGCTAAACTTTCTTTTCATATTGATCAAGACTAAATATCAAATCAATATGAAAGGATATGAGAACGAACAACAAAATAAAAGTTATTTTACAATTTTAAGATAGCCATTAGTAAATAAACAAATTAGAATGTTCGAGATAAAATTACACGAGTTTTAAGAGACAATGATAACATAAACATTTTATGTGTCTTTTGAACATTACTAGCCAAACAAAATCAGAAAATTCATATTTAGATCACATTCACTTCGACTAAAAAATGAAACTCTCCATCTCCATACTGCAACACAACAATATCCCTACAGTTGATAACAAGAAATAGATGCAAATCATTTGTTTAACATAATGTTTCACAATATTTGATATTCAATATAAATACTTTTTGTTGAAAACAATTGATTAATTATCATCATCATTAGTCACACAGCATCAAACTCACAGAATTGAATTAAGAAATCTTAAAATAATACATCAAAGGAGCGATTCTCACCCTCAACTTTCATACAAAGTTCAAACATGAACTCACACACTATCAAAAACCTAAAACCCTTCTGTTGGTTTCCACTAAGATCAGACAATATCAACAACCCCCATTTTATTCCTCTCAAAAGCTCCTGCAATAAAACCTCAATACCTTAAATCACTACAGGTAATTCAAATTAGAGATATATGAAAAAGTAGAAGCCAGCAGCCTAAATGAAGTTCAGGTGCTATCAGTATCATTAACTATTTTACTCAAAATTCCTTTACTAAAATAGTCAGCAATTACAGAAAAACCATCTTTGGAGCTCTTCAATTGCTGGAAGAAACGGTCCTGATCCTTCGCATTTTGTTCTAAGTTTCGTTTAGTCTCTAATACTGCTCTGTATTCAGGCGCGCACTCAGGGCATTCTTTCTCGTTATCGCCAAGGCAGCGCAGATGGAAGGAATGCATGCACATAAAATGAACTGCGGGAATATCAAGGGTAAAAGTGCAAGCAGTGCACTTGCTTAGTTGGAAGATCTTTGCATTGGTTCTGAGCTCTTGTATTTCCTTTCTCATTGAGGTGGTTGCTTCCTGCGGGATAGAATGTGAAATTAAACAAATGAGCTTGCGAAGTTTCCCTTATTGAAGTTTACTGTGTAAGAAAGGGGTAGATATACCATTCAATTCTTATGATTTTACATATCTAACACCTAAGTTTCACTTCTTACATATATACCACCTTACCTATGCATGAAAATGTGCACTTCACCTTTTTAGGAGTTAAAATAGTGATATTTATGTGACATGAGAGATTTGGGTGTTAAATGTAAAAAGCAAACTGTATGTTAATTGGGTGGAATATATGTAAATGCCCCTATTTTCATTCTTTATTTTACTATAGCCTATGAGTCAATTTAAATGAAAGTAATAACTTAAATGGCAGCTTCAATGGTTTTATAACATAATGAATATAGTGACAGAAGTCAATCAGACCATAGTTCGCATTTTATTGATTATAGGTGAGAAGATCAAATTGGAATGTGCAAAACACATTTATAGCGCTATATATAGCGACTTCCCAGATTAATTAGTTTACATGCTTAATTATTTCAGGGAAGTGTTCCAAGTGGAATAAAATCAACAAGGGCCCGCATGAAACTTAAACAAAGAAATATCAACAATTTGGTGAAAAAATGGTTAAATTGCATAAACGGTTTCAAATTTATAAATAAAGATTCCATTAATAACATGCAATGCTAATGTATCCTGAAATTAAACATTCAAACTATTTTTATACAATTTTTTGCTTCATTAAAGATTTTAGAAAATACTGCCATTACCAATCTTAAGCCCGGATGTGAAAAGTGAAGGGTTGCGTTAGGTAGTTAACAACCAGCACAAACATTAATCCTTTTGATCATTGTGTAAGTGCTAGGACATACTCTGGAAGCAACGCTCTGTAGCCTAAATACAGTGGAAAAAGTGCAAAGGCCGCTATACCAGCGCCCGAATGTAGTGTCAAATAAGTAAAGGTTTCACATTATGGACGGATGCGGGTAAAAAAGTTAATCCATGATACTAATATTAGGATAAGATCTTGGAGTATAAGTACTCTCAACTGTAAATTAATAGAATTAGTTGATATTATGATTCATAAAAAGATAAATACCTTATGTATTCACAAAACTAAATGGGTTGGAGAAAAGCTAAAGATATTGATAACTAACGTTTTAAACTTTAGTAATCTGAGTAAGAGTCGCACTGGAAATGGCGTAGGTGTAATTATAGATAAGAGTTTGAAAAATAATATTGTAAAAATTAATAGACTTGGAGATAGAATTATAAAGACATAAGATTATTATTGATATTAAGATTTTTAATATTATAAGTGTTTATGCTTCTCAAGTAGGTTTAGATATAAACTCTAAAAATATTTTCTGAAATTTCTTAGAAGACTTAATACACTTGATACTTCTTGAAGAAGAATTTTTATTGGAGGAGATTTAAATGGACATGTCAATAGAGTGATAAAATCTTTCAGAAATATTCATGGTGGCTACGGTTATGGTGTGACTAAAGAAGAAGTTAGAGTCATATAAGATTTTGCTTCAACGTATCATTTAGTTAGTACTAATACTTTATTAAAGAAAATAGATAAGTATCTTATTACATATAGCAATGGATCTAATAAAACACAAATTGATTATTTTCTTATGAGAAGAAGAGTTCGTCGAGATTGTAAAGATTGTAAGGTCATTCCAAATGAGGATTTAAGTACCCAACATTGATTATTAGTTTAGATTTTAAAATGAAGAGTTTTAAAATAAAGAATACTAATATTCATCGTGATAAAATTAGATGAAAGTACCTAAAAAACACAAATAATGTTATTTTTATGAATAAAATTCAATATTTTAAAATTTGGGATTTCATGAAGAAGTAAATGCTATGTGGGAAAATGTATCAAATACTATTAAATAAGTTAAGAAAAGATGTAATTAGATAATCAAAAGAAAAATTTTCAATAAATAAAAATAGTTGGTGGCGGAATAATAATGTGCAAGAAAAGATAAAATAAAAGAAGTTTGTTATAAAAATTAGTTTAAATGTAAAAGCCTAGAGAACTGAGAAAAATATCAAATGGACCGCACGGAGTCTAAAAGAACAATCTGTGACGCTAAAAATTCTGCTTTTAGTGATCTTTATAATAGATTAGATACCAATGAGGGTGAAAAAAATATGTATAAACTAGTCAAACAAAAAGAAAAGAAAAGAAAAGATTTAACTCAAGCAATGTGTATTAAAGATGAAAATTAAAAAGTGTTCTTTTTAGAAAAAGATATTCAACATAGGTGGGAGAGTTATTTTGATAAACTTTTTAATAAAGATTTTGAAAATAAAATCGATCTTAATGATCTTAATATCATTAATAATAATAAAACGTTTCATTTTCACCGTCGCATTAGTAAAAAAAGATAGATGAGGCTTTAAAGAAAATCAAGGGTGGAAAGTCTGTAGGATCTGATGATATCCCAATTGATCTGAAGAAATATTTAGAAAATTTTGGAGTTTATTGGCTTACCAAACTCTTTAATATTATTTTAAAAACTAAAAAAATGCCTGAGGAGTGGAGGAAGAGTATTTTGGTCCCCATTTTTAAGAATAAAAGGGATGCATAAGAGTGTGCAAATTATAGATGAAGTAAATTGATGTGTCATACTTTAAAATTATGGAAGGGGGTAATTGACCATAGGTTAAGACGTATTACCAAGATTTGTCATAATCAATTTAGATTTATGCTGGGTAGGTTTACTATGGAAGCTATACATTTATTGAGAGGATTGATGGAGAAGTGCAGAGATAATAAGGAGGATCTACATTTGATTTTTATTGATATAGAAAAAGTTTATGATAAGGTTCCAAGAAATATCCTTTGGAGAGTTCTTGAGAATAAAGGTGTTGATATGACCTATATTCAAGTCATTAAAGATATGTATACTAGAGTTGTTACTTGTGTTCGAACTGAAGGAGGATTGACTAAATATTTTCCTATTTCTGTTGGATTACATCAGGGATCGGCTTTAAGGCCATATCTCTTTTGCTTTAGTTATGGATTGTCTTATTGGACATTTATAGGAGAATGTACCTTGGTGTATGCTTTTTGCTGATGATATCCTTCTCGTGGATAAGAAGAGAGGAAAAGTCCTGAAAAGATTTGAATTATGATGGTCTACATTAGAGTCTAAAGGCTTTCATTTGAGTAGAACTAAAATTGAATACATGGAATGTAATTTTAATAATAGTAGCTCTAGTGACAGAAGTGTAACTTTGAGTGATCAAATTATTAAAAGGTGTGACCGATTTAGATATCTCGTCTATTATTCAAAGGGATGGTTATATCGATGGTGATGTTAATAGTAGAATTTGGTTGAATTGGAGGAAAGTTTCGGGCCTATTGTGTGATAGAAAAGTACCGCTTAGACTGAAAGGAAAATTTTATAAGATGGTGGCGAGATCTGCAATGCTCTATGGTGTTGAATGTTGGCCTTTAAAAGAGAAGCATAATACTAAGTTAAATGTTATCGAGATGAGCATGATTAGGTGGATGAGTGGCTTTACACATAGAGACAAACTGCAAAATGAATATATCCGTGATAGGATTGGTGTAGCTCTAGTGACGGACTAAAATTAGAGAGAGTCACCTTAGATGGTTTGGTCACATTAAACGTCGACCATCTGATGATCTGATTAAGAGAGTAGATGTTTTACATTCGACTTATGTTAAGAGAGGCAGAGGTAGACCTAAGAAGACTTAGACTTATTGTATAAAAAAATTTATATTAATTTATTAGAATTAAATGAAAATAAGACACTAAATAGGATGCAAAGAGAAAAAGGATTCATTTAGCCGACCCCACTTAGTGGGATTAAAGCCTTGTTGTTGTTGTTGTTGTAAAGATTTTAGACAACATTAAGAATTAATTTAATTGCAATTCACCAAATATATTACCTAAGGCTTAATCTAGTTCTTTATGTATTGACGCATGCTACAAGTATTCTTAGGACTATTGTACATATGTTAATTTCTAAGAAAAGTTTGATAAAATCTCAACATTAAGTCAATTGAATATGCACCGATAAAAAAATCATGTTAATAGAATATGGTTTTATGGAAAATAATTAATGCTTATTTTTTTGAGGATGTATTATATGCATACTGAGATTTATAATTATAATTTGAATTTATGATCGATGCTGTTAAATCAAAGTTTATATTTAAAATGGATCATGTTTATGAACGGATCTATATTTGATCATAAGGTCAAACTTGAATTCGAAAGAGAGTTAAGCATAAAATCATATGATCAAAACTGTGGTGATTAAAAATATAGTTATCTGAAGCATATAGAAAAACACATTTTAATATAATTTTCTTCAAATATTTAATATTCCCAGTGCTAGATTAATATGATTCTATCTAGTGTAATGCAACTGGAGACTATACCGTTATTGGGAAGGCTGCCTACTTGGATTAGTTTGAGACATAGATTGTTCTTTGGTGACCACTTCTATTTTCTATTTCAATGATCTAAAATTAGGAATTGGAAAAAATGCAAACGTAATTAAAAAAAATATGGCATTTTTTAGAACGCATGATTCTTTATTACCCTAAATAAATATTCATGTTTTTGTTGGACTACATTTAAATTGTTACTAGTGCAAATTTTTCAGTATTTCTAATTTCATCTGAATGGATAAGTAATTGTTTGAATTAAGAGTTTGCAAACAAAAAACTTTGATCTTGTTTGTGTGCACCTCATTATAGACCTGCATTAAGAAAACTTGGACCTTAAAGATATCATGCGCCAAAATTAGCATCAAAGCTCAGAGTTGCATCATAATTTTAACTAGAATTTTGACATAATAAGTAGATCAATTAATACAAAATAACATTAGGCCATTTAAGAGAAATTGTGCAAGTTATAATTCTATCCCGGGCCATACAAGTTGGATAAATAATTTGGAATATTTCTTCGAACATAAAAATATAGCTAATTTCCAGATAACTGCATGAGCGATGCCAAAATTAATGAGAACTATTCAAGCATTTTGACCGAGTACTGCTGATAAATGAACAAGAGTTTCTACAAAACATAAACAAAGGATAACATCTGTCATTGAATAAATATAGGGACCAATTGCATGATCAATATGATCTAAACAAGTTAATGGTGTGTTTCAAAATCATGAAAGGTTTATAAGGCCATAATTTTGCCTTTAGATATATTACCGTAATTGATTTTATTAAAGGTCTTTGAAAAGAGATTATGAAGTAAGAAAATCATGTGAGAATTTATATGGAGTTTTGGACAAAGAGGAATAGGCGATTATTCTAATGTTAGAGCTACTATATTCATAATTGATGTCCATAAGCTACTCCATTTGATTCTTCAAGGTATTAAGAATTGTTGAATTATGAGATTTTAGCGCCGTTGAGAATTGCCAATCCTTATTATTTAAGAAGTCTTAAGATTTAAATTAGGAGCATTTGAAATGTAAGTTTGACCATGTGTGCAAAAGTTTATGTTCTTATCCTAAATTCATACTAACAAACCTTAGACCTATGATAACATGAATTATAATGTGGCAACAAAATATAATTATATTGGTTAAGTTTAATTCAAGCTAAAAGAATTTTATTGCCTTATTATTATGTCTTAGTATAGCATATTTAACTTGGAAAAGAATGTGCTTTCTCTTTAAATTGCTAAGATGAAAGTAACAATAAATATTATATTTATAAAGCTCAGCTAAAAACAGTAGTATTTTAAGTTGAAAACAAAAATCTAAAGAATTGATTTAGTATTTTCAATATCATATATTAAATTTTGTCACCATTGAACTTTCAAATGTTATTCTCATAAATTCCATCATATAAGTACTCTTTCGCAAATTGTCCACTGGAAGTTAAAACTGAATAAAATAAGATAGTAGTGGAAGTTAAAATGAAAAACAACAGTCCTCCATTGAATACATTTGCATATGAATATCAAAAAAGTTATTCTCATAATTTCCATCATATAAGTACTCTTTCGCAGATTGTCCACTGGAAGTTAAAACTGAATGAAATAAGAAGGTAGTGGAAGTTAAAACTGAATGAAAAACAACAGTCCTTCATTGAATACATTTGCATATGAATATCAAAAGATGACCAGTCTTTTTTATAATGTTCAGAAGCATGAATAGAAAAATTATATTTTAATGCAATTTATCCTAAATCAGTTAGATAATTCATTTAGTAAAGCGAATAGACATTTAAAATGCTAACCTGGTACTTTTCAATTGATTTTCTGTCATCTTCAATCAACTTGGATTCCTGTTCAAGTTTCCGTGCAATGTAGTCCTTCACCACAGAAACTGTCAAGCAAGGATTTTTAGACAGCGATTGAAGAACAACAATTGGAGGTAAAACATCATCCTTTTCAATGTAAGTCAAAACCTCCTTCACTTCTTTGGAGCAATCTTCCCCAAGCTCGCCAAAATATTTCAGCAGATCACCCCAAAGGGTTGGATCTCCGCCCTGAGTTGAATCCCCAAGCTTCTTGCAGCAGGCTATCAGCCCTTCATGATCATGAGCCTGCATGTAGCAAGCAATTACTTCTCTGTACAACTTCATTTTCTCATAAAGAAACAACAGCCCGTCTTTGAATGCATTCATTTCACAAAGTATTATAGCAAGATCAACATCATACATTGGGTACTCCATCTCAGATGTCCATGCACTTTTAAGCAAAGAGAGTCCCTTCTGAAATCTTCCCTGCCAATCTTTTTCTATCGTATCATCTCTGCTTTCTGCACTCGGTTTCTTCTTTTTCCCTGATCCAGACCCATTAGCTGCTTCCCTTGAATAGTTGGCTTTGAATTTCAGATCATTACCAAGATTTTCTTGTGAAATTGACGGAAATGATAAGGTATTAGATAAATACAGTTCCAGAAGAGTGTTGTTAATCTCTGTTTGAGCAGTTGAATCCTTCACCTGACTAACATACTTCTCCAAAAAGTCCATAAGCGATTGTGGACTATGTACAAAACTGTTAATAAAGTCCATTGGAGAGGGAAGCATGGATAAATGTGCACCATTAGATCTCGTTCTCTTTGTTTCACCAGAATCAGTGCAGACCTTCATTAAGATTTCAATTGTTTCAGCTGGTTTGTGCTCTATCAGAATTTTACCATATTCTTTCAAAGTGACTCCAGCTTGATATGGTTCTAAGCGTGAAATGTATTGCAGTGCTTCTTCATAACTACCCAAGTCTTCAAGTAAAATCTTCAGGTACCATTCATGTCTCTCGGCCTTCTTCGCAACATACATTGCATGTTCATGATATCCTGCAGAGCGACAGACTCTAATGGCCGTTTCCACATCGAATCTTTGTTCGCTGATACTGTCTTCACTTTTGATAAACTTGTCTAATTTATCCACATCTTTAAGTTTTGTATAGCAGTTCAAAAGTAGGGTCGTGTGATCCTTGGAAGCAAGTCCTCTCTCGTGTAATTGTTCTAAATAATTCGTCAGATTGTATATTCGTTGTGCATCTAAGAACTTCTGGATGACGTAAGAAGGTTCAAGATGACCAATTGTCTGAATATACTGAGACATAGCCTCATCATATTCCTGTTTACCATATAAATGATCACCATATTTACGAAGAACTTCGGCCGTAGCGACGGCATCAGCATGCTGACTGTGAACGAGGTTAATTGCGACATTATACAAATTTTTCTTAAAAAGCATATCAAGTTTGCTTTCCATGTCTTTCTCACCAATAAACAAAACCTTTCTGTCAATCATAATAAGAATTATGTAACCCCATTCACAAAGCATATGAGAAACCTCACCCACCACCATACTATGTGCAATTAGTTTGTTCTTAAGATCATAAACATTGAAAGAATTTTTGTTGTTTCTTTGGTCTCCGATGACGCATAATAAATATCCACGAAACCATTCAAGAAATTTCTTCTCGCCATCAAAAGCCCAGCAAGGACCTCGACCATCAACTTCATAGAAATATACGGCTTCTGGGCGACCGATGATTAGATCCTGGTTAATTTACCAGATTCAGGAAAAAGAAAAAAGGAAAAAAAAATTATTATCATGGAAGTAAGAAGTAGTTTACAAGGGGGTCAAATCGGGTTCCTGGGTTGGGTTTGGGTCTGACCAAAAATCGAGTTGACACAAACCCGACCAGAATATTAAACTGGTCAGAAATCCAACCTGTATAACTAGTTTAAAATAAGGTATAACAGCTATTCAGGTCGACATCGGGTCAGTCTCGAATAAATTTCGATTGGTGAGTTAATTTTAGGTAAGCGAGTCGGTTTTCGGTCAATTTTTGGTCATGGATCAACCTAAACCCAACCTGAAAAATTAAAAAGTTTAGGATTCTTAACCCAAACCCAAAAAAAAAATTATTCGGGTCAACCCAAACTCAGATTTTTCGAGTCAAGTTTGGTTCCAGTTAGCATTTCAAGTTAACTTTTGACACCATCACTAATTTATATACCTGGCGGTCACTCATTGCGACAGCATTGGTGTTACATCCAATTTGATCTAAAGTCTGCCTCCGAGGAGGGTTAACGTGCAAACTGAATAGGCTCACAGAGGTAGGAGTTATAGCAAAGAGTTGACGTGCTTGCCCCTCAACCCGGAAACCAAGCCCTTTAATAGAAGAATCACCAGTCTCTATCGAACCCTCCACTTGAAGCTTGAACCTTGAGATACGCTCACGCGAAAGGTCACCTTTGATGCAGTAAATGGAGCCTGTCTCCAATCCTATTGAGATAAGTAATATGGGAGGAGCTTCCTCCAGAACTAAAAATGAGGTTATCTGTAGAAATAAGTAAACTACTTCACCACCAATCAGGAAGTGCTTGAATAAGATATTGTAATGATTAATCATAATAATATGTCCAACAATACCTTTGCTTCGGGAAACTGACTAGTAAAAATCCTTAATATTTGGACGCATAGAGGACCTGTTGTGCTTGAGCCCTCTGGCTGCACCTTGTCTAGGTCAAAAATTTTCAAGCAGGTGGAGGATAGATGCGATGAGGTTTGATCCTCCTCACCAATGGTTACAAGATAATTTCGTTGCTGAATCATTACAAAGAACAATAAGAAAGGCAAGGATCACATTTAACAGACTTACAATGCTTTGCAAAATGAGATGCCAATCTCATGAAAATTCATGATAAACTTTCAAGAAATAAATAAATAAGCTGCCTTTAAATGCAAATGAGAGGTGTAAGAGAAATAGTACACTCAAAGATTAATTAGATCAATCCTTGACTTGATAATGATAATGTTTGAACTAGTTCAAACATAGCCTTTGAAGCTCGGAATATAAATGTAAATGCCTATATATATGTTAACTTGTTTATTTTATTTAGTGAACATGTGCATTGTCTCTTCAATAAGACCCTGTTAAATTTTTTATTAAACATTTAATTAGTAGCTTTTGTTGACTTACTTCACATTTTTGTTTCAATTGAAGAAAAGTATATAGTGGGTAACAAGAAATTGTCAATCGTTCATTTGTAACCTTTTTAACCTCAGAAATTAAAAAATACCGATTTTATAAGGACAAGTATGAAAAATTTTATGTCAATCATAAGGTTATCTCCCATCTCACATATATTTATTCATGATTAAAATTCAATTTCTGTTATGCTGGACAAAAAGGGATAAAAACAAGCCTCAACAAGATTTCGATGAAAGGAACAGTCCTCACCTCACCTTGGCAAGTTCACAGCCCAAATGCAAACTCCAAGTAAAGCACCCGCACACATAGACTAGAAAGTAAGATGGTTTTCGTCAAAAGCAGGTTTGGTTGTATTGTTGTTTCAATTTTTTTTTTCAAAACTACAATTCATGTTAAAGGAAATGCTTAGTGAGTTATTTTTTATTTTAGTTTTAGGAAACAAATTAGTGTGTTTTTATGCTGGACAAAAAGGGATAAAAACAAGCTTCAACAAGATTTTAGAACTGATTTCGATGAAAAGAACACTACTCACCTCAACTTGGCAAGTTCACAGCCCAAATGCAAACTCCAAGTAAAGCACCCGCACACATAAGACTAGAAAGTAAAATGGTTTCTTGAAAAGCAGATTTGGTTGTATTGTTGTTTCAATTTTTTTTTTCAGAACTACTATTCATGTTAAAGAAAATGCTTAGTGAGTTATTTTTTATTTTAGTTTTAGGAAACAAATTAGTGTGTTTTTATGCTGGACAAAGAGGGATCAAAACAAGCTTCAACAAGATTTTAGAACTGATTTCGATGAAAAGAACAATACTCACCTCAACTTGGCAAGTTCACAGCCCAAATGCAAACTCCAAGTAAAGCCCCGCACACATAAGACTAGAAAGTAAGATGGTATTCTTCAAAAGCAGGTTTGGTTGTATTGTTGTTTCAATTTTTTTTTCAAAACTACTACTCATGTTAAAGGAAATGCTTAGTGAGTTTTTTTTTTTTTTTTTAGTTTTGACACTAAATAGGATGCAATGGAGAAAAAGGATTCATGTAGCCGACCCCACTTAGTGGGATTAAGGCTTTGTTGTTGTTGTTGTTGTTGTTGTAGGAAACAAATTAGAGTGTTTTTATAAATTTTGAAAAGATCACAAAATATTTTAACTGTTTCCATAAAATATATCATGGCACGTGGAAACAAATTTACCTTGAATGTTTTTATGTTTTAAGATAAACAAATATAAATTAAAAAGAAAAAAAAAAGACAACCAAACATGCCCTTAGATCCAGGATTTTTTGGCAGTCCCATGGAGCTTGAGCACGTTAAGAGAAGGAACTTAAACACATGGAGAGAAAAGGGAAGGTGGAAGGACATTTCACTTGGAGGACTGATAGACATTTTGCATGCTATAAATGAGTTATCTGGATGAAGAAAATTGATATTTATTGAACAAATAATAAAACTTTAAGAAAAAAATCCTGAAAGGAAAACATATTTAAATTTTGCTAATGTTAGGACATTCATCAAGAAACATGGCAAATTTAACCTGTTTATAATAACTGGACAATATGCAAATTTAACCTAATTTAACAGAATGCAAAATGAATATATCTATGATAGGGTTGGTGTAGCTCCAGTGACGGACAAAATTAGAGAGAGACGTCATAGATAGTTTGGTCACATTAAACGTCGACCATCTGATGATCCGATTAGAAAAGTAGAAGTTTTAGATTCGACTTATGTTAAGAAAGGCAATGGTAGACCTAGGAAGACTTGGGCATATTTTATAAAAAATAATCTTAATTTATTAGAATTAAATGAAAATATGACTTTAAATAGAAGCAATGGAGAAAAAAGATTCATGTAGCTGACCCCACTTAGTGGGATAAAGGTTTTGTTGTTGTTGTCGTTGTTGGTATAATAAGTTTCGAATAGTCTAGTAGGATTTTACAGGGAAGTCATATGCCATAAATTAAACCTTAATTTACTTTATAAATTTGGGATTTTTGAAAAAAAAGAGAGTTGGGAACCACAACAATTATAAGAAGAACGAGTATTGTTTGTTGGAAAAAACTAAAAGGAAAGGAAATCTAAGGAAAATAGGGAAGGTATTAAGTTAACTATGTTGATGAAGTTAGCAATAGAAACAAATTATAATAGTATGAGGTAGAAAGTTGAAATATAAATTATAGAGGTGAAGAATATTAATGATAAGGCGATTATTATGAAGTTAATTTTTTGTGAGAACAATGTTTAATGCCTATACTCATCATTTGGGTTGAAAGATTGTTTGAAAATTAAATTTTAAGAATAAATGAATTAAATAGACAAAGATGTTTTAGAATGGGCTAAGAGACAATTTATGGCGAGTCGAATAAGAGATAAAAATGCAAACCGAAGATGCTATATTTCAACACATAGTAGCATATGATCTTGCAATAACAGATACAAATTATAAGAAATAGAAAAAGGGTTTGATTAGTTTCAACATTGGACAATCAAAACACGCTATAATTCTTTTTTTTTTCCTTGGAAAGAGAAGCTTTTACACAAAAATTATAAGTGACTATAAGATAAGGTTTGACCACACAATAAAAAATAGTACCTATGGATGTATCTTAAAAGTATAAAGAAAATCATTAGAATAAATAATTTCTAAGGATTAGATGGTGCCCTAGCATACGATAGTATAAATGTCATAGCGAGAAATTATTAATATTTCAAGATAGGTTGTTGAGAGAGGTAAATGAAATTTTTTTAGTTTAGTTTAACTAATGTGGACTAAGATAGCAAGTTGCATTAAAAAAAAATGCCGTACCAGTTTTCCAAAATCCAAAAAATGATTATAAATTAGTATGGAGACATAAGGAGTCAACAGATAAAAAATAATATATTAAAAAAAAATTAAAGAGTGGCTAGAGATAAATATAACTATTGCTGTTTGGAAAGATTAAAAATTTTAAATTCTTGCAAAAAGTACAATTTTCTAAGCAAATCTATATTTTTCAATGATTTATATAACAAGGTGGATACGAAAAAAGGAGAAAACAATAGTAAAAAACAACACCAACTTAAATTTCAGGATGCACAATCAAAAATATATACATGAATTTGAATGAGTTAAGGGAAAAATGAAAAAAAATCAAATTAAACTTTATAAAGTTGCTCTACGAGTGATTATTAGATTTATAATCCATCAAAGGGCCATATATACTAAACAACCCCTTTCATTAATTCGGATTGAAACATATAACAGAGAATTGCGAGTTTCTTATATATTGACCCACCAAACAGTGAGCAAATAAAATGTGATGGCATAAGTGAGGAGATTGTGCACTGGAGTGTAGAAGAAGTTAATGCCCAACTTTATAAATGCTTCCGCATATGATAGACATGTGGATTTCTTGAAAGGAAGTTTTTCAATTTAAATAAGTTATATTACTTGGAGAAGATTTTTCATAATAATTGTGAATCTTAAAATTATGATTCACCATGCTCTTAAAGAGATTGACATAATTTTCTTTATCGTCATGGAAGAAATTATGCACACAAAAGATTAATTTGGGTGTATTAAATCATTCATTAAGCAAGATAGGTCGTTGGAGGTGTCAACTAAAAGAGGCCATATTTCAAATGTAAAATTAGGTGAAAGATGTATGATAAAGATACCATCTTGCAATTAGACATATGTGCAATAGAAGATAGACTGGTATTTGTTGATCGCCAGATCTGATCCCAAATTATTCTGATCAAAGGCAACAACAAAGGTAGAAGACAAACATGACCACAAAGAATGTGCTCAAACCATCTCATTTGCAAGAAAAAAAAATGCTCATTTATCACCCATCTCATCAATTTAATAATCCTAACGTGCTTGGAACTCTAAAGCGGATCAAGAAAAAGCTCTTCAAAATAAAATATCATATCTAAAGCATTTACTAGAGACAATGCCCATCCACACCCCCTCCCTTTCTTCCCATTGAATGGCAAGTTCCGTATGATGCCTTTAAATGTGCCATTAAGGCACCGGCGTAAGGGTCATACGACACCTTTCTCCATCATATCAAACACTCTCTCATTCTTCTCTTGCCATATCACCAACCCTTTTCTTCTATTTTTTACTCGAAAAGATCCTCCATCCCTCGCAGACTCATCGAAATGAAGTAAATGGAGGAACCACAGCACCCTGCATACTCCTCATACAAGTCTTTGCTAATGCAGCAAGGAATTCAATTTTTTTGTCCTTTCCCTATACAGGGAACCGCCTAAACCACTCACTCACACACACATCTTAGTGTGGTGAGAGCAATGAATCCTTGTCCAAGAGTTGCAAGCACAATCTAGATCCATAGAACAATTGCCAAAAATCTCTCAAAAACTTGAACAAACATAGAAAACAATAATATGAAAAATGATGAGGCGTGATCAAGAACACAAGTTTGCAAGCCAAAAGAAATATGCATAAAAAATTGTTTAAACATAAATAAAATATATTAAATTTTATCTTACACGAATTTCAAAGAAACTCGCTAGCAACACTAGCACAAAGATAAGTAAAATCGCATACAAAAATGTTCAAAATAATGCACCAAAGAGGCATACACGCACAAATTCTAAAGCTAGCTTAAGTGCCAAGTATCATAGGAGTCCATGCATTCTGATGGAAATGCTGCTAACAAGAAGAACAATGAGCCAAATTAATAAACCACACAGCCAACATAAATCCATTAAAATGAACCTATTAAATAATGAACAATTTCAGAATAGTGGCAACAACAAACAAATAAACCAATGTAGAACTCAAACAAATCAGCTCAAAAGTTGAGAAATACAAATCATTCATTTTACGGAACATTATCAATAGCATGTTTTCAATGAGCGAAAATATAAATCTAAGAAAATTAAACAACTACCAACCTGCATAACTTGGACATCTTTTGGACTCCGAATAAAAAATTTGTGGCAATACTAATGAGTAGATGTGCCATGACCACTAGGGCATGTGTCACTTGACACTTGGGGAGAGCACAATTGTCTATATAACGGATATCACTAGGCCAGTTATCATCTGTTTTACTCTTCTTCTCACTAGTTTAAACAAAATCTCTACCAAAGCAACGCAAGCAAAATACTATGGTATCAACTTGAATGTGATGAAGTATAGATTGAGGGTCCGTTTGGGACAGCTTTCTGGCTGTTTTGCATTTCAGACTGTTGCCAAAGTTCTATTTGGAAAACTGCTTTCTTGCTACTTTCTAGAAATTTTTATGATAGAATATTGCATTTTTCAACCTAACATGTTCAAGTATGGTGGCTACCAGAAATCTGCGGTCTGACTTTTTAAACTTAAAATAAACATTTAATAGTCACCACAACTTTTTGAACAACTGCTTCTTCTACAATCGCTTCACAGTTGCTTCTTCAAACCATTACAGCTGTCCCAAACAGACCCCAAGTCAATTATAATTAAGTTGAACAATAATGCAATCACTATTTGGATCCGAAGTGTTTGAACCATAATAACCAATAATAACCAAATCAATCTTGCCATTGGCATCTTTTTTTATGTGAAAGAACATGATTAAATTGGTGGCTTGATTAATGAACCACATTAAAGCATTTTAACAACAGTGTTTGAAAAAAACAAGTTAAGATTTTGGTAATTATAGAGGAATAAAACTTATGAATTGTGAAAATTAATTTATTTTCAGGATAAGAAAATTCATGTGACAAAACTTATCCGTTAAGACAATTAATGGAAGAGAATAAAGAACATAGAAATGTTCACTATATGATTCTTATTGGTTTTAAAAAGACGCAGGATCAAATACAAAGAGAAATGATTTAGTGAGCATCAAAATTAAGGTTTAGGTGTTTGATATGTAAACACATAAGAATTGTGTGGAATGTATGCAAATCATCCAAAATAAAAAATGGTATTCAAAGGAACTTAGAGTGATCAGAGATATGTACGATGGAGCATACAAAGCTAGATATATGATAGCGAGGAGGCACCATGGAAGCCAATTTCACCGATTAAATCAAGAAAATCTCAAGGTAGAAATCTCACACCTGAGCAACAGAATAAACCAATCAAAGAAATATACCTTCAGCTGCTGGAGGAAGAGTACCGAGGAAGCGTGGGCCTGAAAGCCATGGATAAGCTTGAAACCGCGGTCTAGGAGGCTAACGGTGCCGTCATCGCAGCCGATGACGATCCGCCCCCTGCCGCCCGAGCAGCACTCTATCCTTCCAGTGACCTCGGCAGGAATCGAGCACTTCCCACCGGATTTCTCCTCAAAGAACTCGAATTTCCGCCATTGATACATCTCCCTTTACCTCTCAATTCTCAACCACCCTTTCTCTTTCCTTCGAAATATATATCGATCGACTCGTCTCCGAAGCTTCGCTCCCCTGCCGTAAGATGGATTGGGAAATGACTGGCTTTGGCCGTGCTTCGGGGCAGTTTGATAATTCGATGCACCACTGATATGCTCGCAAATCTCCGGCGAGAAGTACAGTGATGGACTCGAATCAGCAACTCGCCCGTCGCTGGGTTCGCCATCGACAACTTGTGCGATGAGACATAATTATTTTTTAAAAATTAATTTCACTCAATTAAACATTTAAATTATTTGACCAAATAGTATTATTAAATAAATTAAAACTATTTAAAATTTAACTTAATTAAATAGATTTTTTTATTTATAATTATTTTTCATATATTTTTATAAATGAAATATTATATTAAGTAAATTATAATTTAATTAAATTTATAAGAAGATCAATATCCAATCAACTAGAGTAGCTCTACATTAAGGATTAATATTAACTAACTAAAAAAAGTAGTAATAAATAAAGTAATTTCATATTTAACTTGACTATATAATATAAATCATTACTATTCATAAAATTTTATATAATAAAATATCATGATGATTTAAATTTTTAGATCCTAAAATAAATAAGCAAATTATTTGTATGGATTTAACAAAATTTAACATCTTTCATATGAAATAATTTTTACAATATAGTCAAAATAAGGTTACAAAATGTCATTTTGTAATTCTTTTTCACAAAGAATAAAAGTTGAATGAGAATATACAAAGAAAATAATTAAAAAAATGAATAATAAAAAAATATTATTAAATATTATATTATATATATCTTAAAATAAAAAATTTTAATCAAAATGTTTTGATCATTTTTTGTCTTTTTATCACAATGACTCTAGTAACTTATGGATTAAGGTAATGATATTTGGCACTAAAGTAGAGTTACCCATTTAATTGTGACTTTTGTATAGGGGTGGACAATTGTGCATGGACCATTTCATAAAATATAATTATGGTGAACTTGCTCAACCCTTCATTAAGAAATAAAAAATCAAATAAGCCGCCTACTTTAGGGTAGCTCATTTTTTGGAAACTTCCTAGAAGTATTTCTTAAGAGAATAATGGTTTTGTATGCTTCATAATACATTTGAATGACCAAATACCTCGTTGTTTTTAAGAAAAAAATGTTTGAAAGTTCATTTCAAATAGAAGTCACAACCCTTCACTCGAGAGACATGTAATTTTTTAACAATAGATATGCCAACATGTCCCTTATTCACAACCCTTTTTATCTCTAACAATCACATAATTTGTGTGATTGTGTTGTAGGAAATCTTCAAATAGATGGATCTCTATGTATTAACCCTCTTTTGTTCAAAGTAATAATAAGAGGGCTTAAAAAAAATCTTAGGTTCAAAAATAAATAAAGTTTAAGTTTATAGTAAGGATTTTTATTTTTGTTGAAATTTTATTAGCGCGTGAAAATCTATGCCCTATAATGTGTTATACATCATTTTAATTTCTAAAATTATTTTAATGAATTAGAAATTGGCTTAGTTGTTCATTTCTTAGCTTCTATTTTTTTGGTCATGAGTTTAAGCCTTGCATTTCCACTCCACTAATTTTTCTAGGAAAAATAAAATTATCATAATTACCTATTAACTCTAACACCAAAAGATTTAACACCTTATGTGCCTCTCTTTATAACAAACCTTGTACTCCACTTTAGTATATGATATAGGGATATAGGGAAATTGGGATGTATATATATAAATCTGAACCATATTCAAACTATGTCTGAATCAAGTTTGAACTTTGTCTATAGAAAGAAAAAACTATATTTGAACCTTCAATACTTGCTCGAATCATACTCAAATTTGTTCGAATGAGATTTAAAGATGGTTTGACCATGGTTTAAAGATGTTTAAACTGTATCCTTTTATTTTATGCTTGTTATCTTATATGAAAGCAAAAAATAAAAAAAGATGTGTTGGTGGTAGGATATGGGTGTGTGTTGGTGGTTAGACTTGGGTGTGTGTGTGTTGGTGGTTGGACTTGGGTGTGTCTGCTGGTGGTCGGACTTGGGTGTGTGTGTGTTGGTGGTTGGACATGGGTGTGTGTGTGTTGGTGGTTGGTGGTCGGACTTCAGTGTGTTTTACTGGTGGTTGGACTTTGGTGTGTGTGTGTTGGTGGTTGGACTTAGGTGTGTTTGCTGGTGGTTGGACTTGGGTGTGTGTGTGCTGGTGGTTGGACTTGGGTGTGTCTGTTGGTGGTTGGAGTTAGGTGTTTGTTCTGGTGGTTGGACTTGGGTGTGTTTGCTCATGGTAGGACTTGAGTTTGTGCACGCTGGTGGTTGTACATAGATGTGTGTGTTGGTGGTTGGACTTGGGTGTGTTTACTGGTGGTCGGATGTCTATTGGTGGTTAGAGTTGTGTGTGTCTCAAGTTTTGGTTATTACATCTTTCATAATTGAACCACTCCATGCACTTAGCGAAAATTTAATATTGCTAGAATTTGATATAGATGTGTATAGATTTTTTTAATAATTTCAGAGTTAATATTTCAACGCAAGTATACGTATCGCTCAAGTAATACAGGACTCTAATGGAGTCCTGGATATCGATCCCACAGGGATATTTCAGAGGCTACGGACTAGATTATAGAAACCAAATCAGTATCACAACTTTGTAAATCGAATTACCTATCTGTCACTAATATGTAAATCGAATTACCTATCTGTCACTAAAATATTCGAAGTGTAAAAGAGATTAAACATCAAAAGACTTATCGAAAGGTGTCAGGGCAGAATTTCATTTCTTGCTCGTTTTTGCTCCAAATTGCACCGTTTTTGCTTCCTTTTGCTCCAATCACCATTTCTTGTACCTAAAACCAAAAAACAGACAAAATACCTTCCTTTAAAGTGTAATATCATAAAAAATAAGTAAAATGATATAGTAAAAAGCGTAGATATTTTAGGCGTGTCACCTTCCCAAGCAAACTCCTTGAAGTTCCTCTGAATCTCTTCCTTTCTTTACAGCATGCATAATTCTCCTTTAAAATGGTAAGGAGGAAGAAATCTCTCACTTTCCTTCCACTCTTACAATCTCTCAAAGAATTCCTCACAAATAACACTAATTAAACTAACTATCTAATACTCTAATGGCACCACCAACATTATTAGACACAATGGACACACTACTGACTCACTATGGACTCGGTGGACATAGTAATTTCAGCCCCAATTTGTTTCTTTTAAAGTAGTTGAAGAGTTTCCAAGAGTTCCCTAAGCATCCCTTCAAAAATCATCCACATTCGATGCACCTCGTGAGAGAACCGACTTTCTCGCCATCGGCGGCCTCGATCTCGTCGTCGGCGACCTTCTAGAATACTTGGCTTTGGACCCTCTCTCATAAGGCCCGCTGTCAGCGGCCTCGATCTCGCCGTCGGCGACCTTCTTTGTAATATATTTTCTGAACACTCGGGAAAAATCCGTCGTCGGCACCGTCGATCTTGCCGTGGGCGCCCTAGCTCAAATCTTCATATGTTGGTCCTTTTTGATCCAAATTCGCTCTTTTTTTGCATCTTTTCGCTCCAATGTCCATAAATCAACATACCTGCAATAAAACATCAAAATACCTTTCTTTAAAGTGTAATATCATCAAAATCAAAATAAAATAAGCATGAAAATTTCAACATATTTTCAGTGGGTCAAAATCCACCAAACTTAACTATTACTTATCCCAAGTAATTTTTAGTACTACATAAAAGTTATGATTCATTGTGGTAAATTTCTAATTCAGAAATACTATAATTTTGATTTAAATAAATATCATAGTAAGACTTCTTAGAGAGATTTTCAAGTAACTAGATTAACTCTGCAGATATAAGGCTATATAGTCATCAAGTCTAAGAGTTCTAGTCTTCTATTCATTTCAAGAATGACTATATGTTGCAATATTAATTTAGTTAGAATATTCAGATGATAGGAAATTCATGAGAACACTACTAGTAAAGAAACTAGTCCATAAATATAAGTTCAGAAATGTATTTAGTTTTCCCTTTAGGTTAATCCAAGTGAAGCCAATCTTTGATAAGGCATCTCCTCAAGCTCTCCTCACTACTTTTTCTTTTATTTTCTTTTAAATTGCTTTTCAATCCTATGTTTTTTTTTCTTTTCTTTTCAGGGATTGTTTTCAATCATTTCTTTTTTTCTTTTTCTTTTTCAAGTGAGGATTACTATATCTGGATAACATGTTAATAATTTTGAACTTCACTCTTCTTTTCCTAAATTTGAAACTTAAAGCATTCTTTTACCTTATATGTAATTCATAGTCTTTACATCATTGAGTCCCAATCTTTTCTTCCTCAACTAAATTCCTAAGATTCTTAATATTTTAAAATATAGTTATCTTTACTTTAAATAGTTAACTATAATCTTATTCCCTTATACTAAATATCTTAACCTACAAAATTAATTTTCATTACCAAAAATATTTCTTTGAATCTTTTATAATATTTAAATAAAATCTAAATATAGTTAACTGAATTAAATTTTATCACAAAAATCATGTTATAAATTTTGAAAATATTTTAATTGAGAACACATAATAGTTAATATTTTTCTCCCCCTCAAACTTAAAAGTTTTCAATAGTAGAAATAATACAGGTGGAAAGAAAAATTCTAAATATAAATCATACCTTTGCACTTTAGACATTTTCTTCTCCTTGAAATTTTGCAGGTTCTTCTCAAAATTTTTAACTTAAACTGACCTGTAATATTAAGAACTCTTCTACACATATAACAGTTTAGAGATTGCTAGGGTAATGAAATTTTGAAATAAGTAAATAAAATAAAACATTTAACAACAACAATTATACTACACAATACAATACCAAATAAAATTTGCATTATACAACACAATAACAAACAGTATACTATTTTAACTTAGAGTCCACAATTACAATTACAATTACAGTCTACGCATCACAATCCATCCAGAAATGAAATACAAACTACAAACAAAATACATTTCTTAGAAAATACAGTTCACAAAATACAAATAACAGAATAAAAATACTACAACAAAACACACACACATACATCACAATCATCAGATTTAAAGATCGGACAATAAAATCCCATATTATGTCTTCATCTCCCTGGTCAGCAGGTGGATTGGGCTGATAGCGAGTATAATGGGGGCATTCAGGAAAATTAACATCAGGCTCACCTCTATAATATCTAGCTGAGCATCATAATAAGTAATCTCAAAATTAGAATGCCGCTGAAGATACTCACTATCATGATCGTGTCTTCGCTCTAATCCTTCAATCCTCTATCTATTCTCTCAAGTCTTTCATCAATCTTTTCAAAACTTTTTCGCTACAGGGTCATCTCATTCATCAAATCATAAAGAGTAGGGGAGCTAGAGGCAGGAGGGTCATAACTAGTAGAGGGGATATCTTTACTGTTAGAAGGTGCTTTATTTCTACTCCTAGATCTCCATTCTAGATGGGATTCATATGTCTTCAAATTAGCTTTACTAATGGGTTTCATAGGGTACACCCATTCTTCATCATCTCTAGCTTCCACTCCAGATAATTGGCAAAGTGCATAAATGAGGCCAGGATGTCCTAATCCTCCACTTGATTCACTCTTTGTCGTGGCCAAAATATTCTTATAAATTATATTACCCACATTTATACATCTATTGTTCTGAATACAGAAATTCGTAAGCAGCTCTATCTCACGACACTTCACTATGGTGATAGGTAGGTAGCATAGTAGAATATTTTGTTTAGTATAATTTTCACATAGAAAGAGGAAAATTAATCCATTCAAGCTGTTTAATTTTCCAAGTTCCTTTCCCATTAGTGAAAAAGTCAATGACATCGTCTAACGGACCTTCCATAGTTCAAAATGTTTCATACTCGCTAGAGTAAAAATCATGAAGTTCATAAAAAGAATTAATGCGGGCAACATTAAAATCAACAGAAAAACCTCTTACTTTTACAGGTTCGTCCTCAAGCTGAGTCAGATTGGTATAAAACTCTTTCACAACTTCAACAGCAGCCTTGTTTGTAGAGTAACAGAAGTTTTCCCACTTCCTTTCTTTAATAACTCGTTCCACTTCTCCTCCAGAATTATCAAAAACTTGATCTTGTATACACTTCTTTCCTTGGAAGATTGAAGTATATTTTGACTAGACTTTAGCATTTATAAATTTTGCCTCGTCAAATTCAAATCGCCTCTTTTGTCGGGGATCCATTTTTCGATCTATCAACTTTACACAAATATAAACTAAACTCCAAAATAATGATAAAATGGCTTCCAAAGGTGACTTTAAGGATTCTAAATTAAGTTCCATAAATTTCTTCCAAGTATTTTCTCCACATTTTTAATTTTTCTGAAATTCCTCAATGTGGAAGAAATTCATGGGGAAAATAAAAACTTTTTACATAGAAGGGAAGCTCTTACCGAGTGATGATCAAATTCAGTGTCAAAATGAGTTGAAATCACCTCAAATTCAAGATCTCTCAAGCCCTAAGTCGAAATTTTTGGTAAATAAGGGAAGAAGACAATGAATAGTGGCAGTTGACTGATCAAAATTGCAGTTAAAAGGTAATTTTTGGGATCTCGCCGTCGGCGGGGTCGTTCGTACTGTCGGTGAACTCAATTGAATTTAATTTTAGTAGTCTCGGGAAAAATACGCCATCGGCGGCCTCGAGCACGTCGTCGGTGAGATTCTTAAGTTTTGATCATTTTTCTGATTTTTGCGATTTCGATCAATTTTAAGCCTCGTCGTCATCCGTTCAATCATTTTAAACATAAATTTTAGTGAATAAGTGATGTATTAACACAAATAAACATTCACAACACAAAACATCACAATTATATATAAAATCCAAGTGTTATAATAAACATTACATAACATACATAAATTAGATATTTTCTCAACCTAAATTCATCAATTCAGCGTCGCAATCCAAGCCACAACACTCTAAACGCTGAAAACAAACATTCCAAACATAATCTCAACTATACTGAGATCAAAAAGCAAACTAAGAAAGCAAACAAACAAATATAGTTCAAATCAAGTCCAACATAAAGAAACATACAAAGTAAAGCAATTCCACTACTCCTCTGATTCAGTGCTAGTTTCTCCTCTGATACCCATCGCTTAAACATGAACGAACATGTTATAGAAGGCCCGGAATGGAAATTCTTCAGTTGAATATTCTTCAATCCATCCCATCTTTCTCATTAATCGTATCAAACTTGCTTCGAAATGTCCAGTATGATTAAAGTGTTCTTTCATCCTCCAATTGATATGATCAAAGAAATCAGAGATATTATTAATTGAATTCATTAAATTTTGTACCTCTTTCTCCAGTTTCTTGATTTTATGTAAGATCATCGGTGTCTTCTCCACTACTAGAGGTCGAATTGGAATAGATTTTTGTGATGCTTGATCCATAGTTACGCCCATATCATTCTCCTCATCATTTGCTGGGAACATTCTGGTTGGGTCTAAAGGTTTCCGAGGTAGAATTACAAATTCCTAAATCTCGTATGATACTTGAAACATACTGCATAATGAGAAAATTGTTGAATGATGTCCAAGCCCCTGAGATGATCCTTGAACGATCAAGCCCATGATAGATTTCACAATTATTGATCCAATATCAATTGGTCGTCCCATTTTAATGCAGTAATTCAATATAGCACTTTCTTTGGTATCTTTACTGATCTTCATCATCGGTAATAACTTTGCAAAAATGAAAAAGTGCCAATGTTTCAAAATGAGATTTAAAAGTGTAGCAGAAAAACTAACATACCCGTTTTCTCTAACTTCTCAATTTTCAGTTTCATCCGTCAAATATTGGTAGATTTCATTAATCTAATTTCTCATCGGGACAAAATTGGAATAATGGCAGACAGGAACATTTTCGAGCATTAACATTTCATTAATTCATCTAGAATTAAAAGTTATCCACTACCCCGCACATAGACGCTTCCTTGGTTGATTCCATGCAAATTGGTGTAAAACTTATTCACTACAGGAACAACTAGTGCGGCAATAGTGTAGCAAAATACTTCCCATCTTCGCCGTACAATCATTTCTCCAATTGCTGTCGAAGGATTGTTTAATCCTCGATCCACAAAACCTCTTTCTTTGATTAGTTTCCTCTTTGACATCACCTTGTTGAAGAGTCGTTGTGCCTCAGTACTGACGAACTTTCTCCGGTTGAACACTAGAAATCTAAGGTAGTCTATTGAATTGGAAGCCATTAGAGAAGAATTCAAGGGAGTTTCCATTTGTTTTTGAGAAATGGAGAGTTTAGGAACCGTCTGTAGAAGTTTATAGGGAAAAATTCACTTAAAAGCGCCAAAAACTGCCATTTCAAACTCCAAAAACTGTTCACTTGCCGATCTCGCTATCAGCAGCCTCGATGGCGCCATCGGTGAGCTTTATGCAATTAAATGTCAGGGCCCTCGGGAAAAACCCACCGTCGGTGGCGTCGGCGCCTTAGGCAAAATTTTGCACAAAAACGCCGTGGTTAAATACGTTTCAAATTTTCTCTATGGATCCAAATTTCATGATGATCAAAGGGTAAATACGAGCAGTAGAATTCAATACTACTAGAAACTAATGATAAATTAAAATAAATACTCACAAATAAAGATAACTACGGGTTGCCTCCCATAAAGCGCTTGGTTTAATATCGTCAAACTGACCTATTCAGGTGTTATTCAGGTTGACTGAGCATTAAAACCTCTTCAAAATTTGGTCTTTTACCCTTAAAATATAGTTTTAATCTATTTCCATTTACTTTAAATCTATTCTCAGTCTTTGGATCTTCAATTTCAACAGCTCCGTAAGTATAAACTTGAGTCACAGTAAAGGGTTTTAACCAACGAGACTTCAATTCCCAAGAAATAACTTAGCCTTGTATTGTAAAGCAAAACTTCTTGTCCTGGTTCAAAGTTCTTCTGGTTAATCTTCCGATCATGTCTTAACTTTAGTTTTTCCTTATAAGTTCTGTCGTTATCATAAGATTCATTTCTTAATTCTTCTAATTCATTCAATTGTAACAATCTCTTCTCACCAGCATTTTTCAAATTATAATTGAATTCTTTAATCGCCCAATATAATTTATGCTCCAATTCTATTGGTAAGTGATAATTCTTTCCAAAATGAGTCTGTAAGGACTCTTTCCAATAAAAGTTTTATAAGCAGTCCTGTATGCCCATAATGCAGTATCCAGTCTTGCAGACCAATCTAATCTACTAGGGTTTACAGTCATTTCAAAAATTTATTTAATCTCACGATTAAAAACTTCAGCTAATCCACTGGTTTGAGGATGATAAGCAGTAGAGAATCTATGAATAATATTAAACTTTTCTGCCAATCTCTGAATGTATTTATTTCTAAAATGGGATCCTCCATCAGTGATAATCACTCTCGGCATTCTGTATCTTGTGAAAATATTTTTCATTAAGAATCTTGAAACACTTTTAGCATCACAACGAGGTAAAGATTGTGCTTCAATCCACTTTGATACATAATCAACCGTAATCAAAATATATAAGTTCCCAAATGAAGGAATAAATGGTCCCATGAAATCTAATCCCCAAACATAAAAAATCTCAACTTCTAACATGAAATTCAGAGGCATTTCATTTCTTCTAGCTATATTACCTACTCGTTGGCATCTATCACAAGTTTTGATATATCTATAAACATCTCTAAAGAGAGTAGGCCAATAAAATCCAGCTTGCAAAATTTTGTGTGCAGTTTGTCAATCCCAAAATGTCCTCCAAATTCAGAATCATGACATTTTTGAATAATCAGTTCAGTTTCTTCATAAGACACATCTCCTAATAATAAGATCATTACATTGCTTATATAAATATGTTACATCCCAAAAATATGCTTTTACATCATGAATGAATTTTTTCTGTTGCTGCAGTATTAGCATAGGTGGCAAAATATCACTTACTATATAGTTAACTATATTAGTATACCAAGGTATTTTTCACTCATTAATATTTTAAAGTTGTTCATCAAGGAAACTGTCTGTAATTTTATTGTCAGTGTCAGATAATTCATGATATTCTAATCTCGAAAAATGATTAGAAATTTGATTATCAGTTCCCTTTCTATCAATTACCACAAAATTGAATTCTTGCATTAAAAGTATCCATCTAATTAATCTTGGTTTGGTACCCTACTTTTGTATTAGATATTTAATAGCAGAGTGATAGGTAGGCACAATACATTTAGTTCCAATTAAATAAGATCTAAATTTGTCAAAAGCATACACAATAACTAGTAACTCTTTTTCAGTAGCTGTATAGTTAATTTGATCATCATTAAGAGTTCTACTAGTATAGTATATAACTTTAAAAATCTTATCATATCTTTATCCAAGAACAGCTCCAATAGTTTAATCACTAGCATCACACATTAATTTAAATGGTTTCTCCCAGTCAGGTGAAACTATTACGGGTGTCGTGATTAGTTTTTCCTTTAATAACTCAAAGGCATTCAAGCAGTCTTTAATAAACTCAAATTTCTTGTCCTTTTCTAAAAGTTGACATAGAGGTTTAGTAATTTTTGAAAAATCTTTAATATAACGCTTGTAAAAACTAGCATGTCCAAGAAAACTTCTTACCCCTCTCATTGTAGTAGGAGGTGGTAATTTAGCTATAACTTGAATTTTTGCAGGGAATACTTCCATGCCATTTTCCGAAATTTTATGCCCTAAAAAAATTCCTCCTGCAACAATAAATTGACATTTCTCCCAATTTAGAACTAAATTAGTTCTTTCACATAACTCTAAAACTTTTTCAAGATGATTTAAGCATGAATCAAATGATGTTCCAAATACAGAGAAATTATCCATAAATACTTTTATTCCATCATCAATTAATTTACTAAATATAGACATCATACATCTTTGGAATGTTGCAGGTGTATTACATAATCCGAAAGGTATTCTTCGGAAAGTAAAAGTTCCATAAGGACTAGTAAATGTATTTTTCTCTTGATCCTCAGAAGCAATAAGAATTTGATGGTAACCGGTATATCCATCCAGAAAGCAGCAGTACTTGTGTCCAACAAGCTTATCCAACATTTGGTCTAGAAAAGGGAGAGGAAAGTGATCTTTTCTAGAGGCAGCATTTAATTTTCTATAGTCAATACAAATACGCCATCCAGCAACTTGTCTTATAGGTATTAATTCATTATTCTTATTTGCTTCAACAGTCACTCCTCCTTTCTTAGGAATACAATGAATTGGACTTACCCAAGTACTATCTGAAATAAGATATATAATTCTAGCATCTAACCATTTTAAAATCTCTTTGTTAACTACTTCTTTCATAATAGGTTCAGTCTCCTTTGTGGATCAATTCTTAGTTTATGTTCATCGTTTAATAAAATTCTGTGCATACAAATCGAATGACTAATTCCCTTTATATCAGCCATAGTCCATCCAAAAGCTCTTTTGTTCTTTTTTAATGTATCCATTAATTTTTATTCTTGAATTTCATTTAAGTCTGAGGATACAATTACTGGTAATGTTGAAAACTCCTAAGAATACATATTTTAAATGATTTGGAAGATTTTTCAATTCAAGTTCAGGGGGTTTTACAATAGATGGAATTAAGATTTCGTTCTCTGGTGCTGCTGAATCGAGTGTTTCAAATTGTTCCTGAATATAATCAGCTTCTTTGTTATCAATTTCATCATATTTATCATTTTCCATATCTTCATTTTCTTCATATTTTTCTTTAAAATATTCTTTTCTCAAATAATCACATATATTCATTCTAAAACATTCATCATCTCTTTCTATTGAAGGATATTTCATTGACTTTGAGATGTTAAAGGTCACTTCTTGATCATTTACTCTCATAGTCAACTCTCCTTTTTGAACATCTATCATGGCTCTTCCTATAGCTAGGAATGGTCTTCCTAAAATGATAGGCATTTCCTTGTCTTCTTCCATATCTAAAATGATAGTCTACAGGAAAGATAAATTTATCAACCTTAACCAGAACATCTTCTACAACTCCTTTAGGATGTGTAATAGATCGATCAGCTAACTGTAGAGTTACAGAAGTTGGTGTAATCTCTCATATTCCTAACCTTTTAAAAGTTGATAGAGGCATCAGATTTATGCTAGCACCCAAATCACATAATGCTCGTCCATAACATTTTTTACAAATAGCATACAAGATAGTAAAACTACTAGGATCTTTAAGTTTTTCAGGAAGCTTTTTTTGAATTATAGCACTACACTTTTCACTGAGTGCAACAGTCTCATGATGTAATAACTTCCTCTTTCTGTTGAGTGATGCGAGCTTTTAAATACAAGAATTTGATACAACTTTTTAGAATGTTTAATTCTTGGCAAATGGCTTCAAAAACTTTATGTGCGATGTTTACTTTTACTTATGAATTTATATTTAGATTTTATAATAATTATTGTAAAAGTCACAATTTTAAACGCAAGTATATGTATCAATCAAGTAATACAGGACTCTAGTGGAGTCCTGGTTATTGATCCCACAGGGATAGTGTTTTTATAAAAAGTAAAATTTTTTTTGGAATTTATCAAAATAAAAGTATTTTATATATAGTGTATATATATATATATATATATATATATATATATATATATATATATATATATATATATATATATATATATTATATTTCAAATTTAATTTACTAACAATTTTTACTATAAGTAGTAAATAGTAAGCATTAGTAAAGTAAAGTAAGCGATAATTAAAATTCAATGCAAGTATAAAAATGACTTTCTCCTTTTCAACTAATCCAAGATTTTTAGAATAACTATATTTTGCGGGGAATTTAGATTATGGTATTGTGCCAAATAGAAGCATTCCTATTATTTACCCTTTGGTCCAGGTGCAAAGAACATTGACTAATCTATAGATCGGTTTAGGATGTTTTATTAGTAGAATGGGTTAATCTAGGCTCACACTACTAGATGTCCAAGGGTGGCTATGGTCGGCCCTACCAGTGACCCGTTCCCTTTATATAAACCAAATTATTAGAATTTAGTCTGTCACTCTAAAAACTAATTAATTTTACGCCCAATAAATAATATCTTCCTATTTATTTGCACTTCACCTTTAATAACCCGCATAAAGCCTTCAACTACACAAGGATTCATGTGATATTTACTGGTTAAGAATTTATCTCCGGATAGGTGACCCAAATGCTATATATATGCGTACTAAAAATTCAATCCACGGCAACGATGCCAAAAACTTGACCCGCAATCCGCTGATGACAAATATAATAATTAATGTTTTCAAATATATTTAATAGGTAATAATAGCAACTAGTGTATACAAATATAGTTTTATTGAAAATATTTTACACACTAGGGGTACTACGCAAGTATATGTATCGTATCAAGTAATATAGGGCTTTGAAACAAAGACCCAAGTATCGATCACACGAGGAGCGAGTTATGAATTTTTAAATATTTTAATTTTATTTTTATGTATTTCTTTCATAGTTTATAAATTTGATATTTTTAATTTATTAGATGCAATAATAAAGCAGTAATGAAAGATGCAATAATAAAGCAGTAATAAATGATTGGTGTAAATAGCAATAATAACACAACTTTCTTCCTTTCAATTAATCTAAGATTTTCTAAGATAATGATAATATTCGTGGAGAATATAAATTTATGGTATTGTGCCAAATAGAAGCATTCATATTCTTTACCCTTTGATTCAGGTGTAACGAACATTAGTAGCACTATACGATCGAGTCCGGATGTATTGTTAGTAGAATGGGTTAATCTAGGCTCACACTACTAGATGTCCATGGGTGGCTATGGTCGGCCCTACTAGTGACCCTTTCGTTCTCTATAAACCAAATTAAAAGAATTTAGTCTGTCACTCTAAAAACTTATTAATTCTACACCCATTATATAATATCTTCCTATTTATTTACACTTCACCTTGAATAACCCACACAAGGCCTTCGACTACCCAAGGATTCATGTGAAATCTACTAGTTAAGAATTCATCTCCTTCTTGGTATCAAAACTCTTCAACAGATTTTAACAAGACAAGTGATCAATTTGTAAAGTAAATGAAGGTCCGGTATTAATATCATCACAATGTTTTAAAATATAAATAGTTTTTAATTCTTCATCGAATTTTATATTATCTTATTTATCTTTTCATAATTGAAAGGAGAAAGTAAACTACTCAGAACACATTGAATTTAAACAACAAAACATGATAATAAAACTTTGAATAAAATTACAAATACTTATCTCAAGTGTTTCTTCTACTGAACCTCTGAATTCTTCTAACTCCAAAGCAAATAAACTTCAAAAGCACCAACTCTTTAAACTCTCAATACACACTCTAAATAAACTCACTAATTAATAAAAGTGGCCCTAAAGTATTTCTCTAATTCTCCCTCTAGATGTGGCTCTAGATAGGGGGATGTATGGGGGCTTATGTGGGGCATTTTTCTCTGAAGGAGTACCCTCCTATTTATAGGCTTCAAGGGTTGCCTTGAAGCACCTCTTTAAAATGTGTCCACATTTAATGAATCTTCTAGAAGGTGTGTCTGGCGCCTAGGCGCCGGACTTTGCGTCCAGTTCTTCGCACCTCTTCACTTTGGATCACACCTCTTTGCGATTAAAATCGTTTCCAAGCGTCCAAATACATTGTATCACATGTCTTATAAACCAGGGACAACTGTTAGTCTTCTAGAAGGTCCAATAACTGCTAACACCGTCAAATAACCGTCCAAAGTCGTAAAAAATCTTGACAGATCCCGTATCGACCTGGCGCTTAGGCGCCGGATTCTGGCGCCTAGGTGCCAGACCCATAATTTTGACAATTTTGCATTTTGGCTCCATATTTGCTCCTTTTTGCTCCTTTTTGCTCCTTTTTGCACCTTTTTCACTTTTTTTTTCTTCTTGAATATTTTTCCATCACCTATATCCAAAAACACAAAAGTACCTTTCATTAAAGCATAATATCCTTAAAAATTTGATAAAAATCAAGGCATAAAAATGTGTATTTTTTTCATGGATCAAAATCCCCAAAACTTAAATGTTACTTGTCCTCAAGTAACCCTTTTTACTATATAAAATGTATAACATTTGGAATGAAAGATAAATATTTAAGACTCCTTGTAATTTTTAATCTTATAAAGGCTTTAGTAAATCATTAACCAAATTTCACTAACTAAGTTTAATTTTAAGAATTTAAAGAATATTCAACTACCAAATCATGAGACTTCAAAATTTTTTCATTCATTTCAAAAATAATAGAATTTTATTATATTAAGATCACATAGATTGTTTACAAGAAAAAGATTTTCATGAAAAGTCTTTCTTAAATAAAGATTCATGCATGAAAATTATGTAAAAGTATGTAACTAGTTTTCTTCATATAAGATAATTCAAGTGAAGCCAATTTTTTATTAGGCATATCCTCAAGCATCTCCTCTTTTTCTCTCTCTCTTTTTTTTTTCAAAGTGAGGATTACTGTATCTGGATAACCTGTTAATGATTTTGAACTTCACTATCCTTAACTTATATTTTCAAACTTTTACATTTTCACTTAATTATTATAACATGAATAGAATTTCAAAAAGATTTTCAATCTTTTCTTTTTCAAGTTATAATTTTTGATTTCTTAATACTTCTAAAATTCAATTATTTCTCGTTATGAATAGAAAAATTTCTTAATCTTATTCTTCTTTAATTTAAATACTTCTATTATTAAAATCAATCAAAGTTATTAAAATATTGGTTAAGTCCACTAAATTATTTATAATTTCAAAAATTTAAGTGATCTTAAATAGATTCTTCATTCCTTATGTTATGTTTAATTTTTTTTTTTTGAAAATATTAGTTTATTAAGGAAAAATAAAATTTAAATTTGCATGTATTTTCTCTTCCCCCAAACTTAAGTTTTGGTATATCATGAAAATAATAAAGTATGAGAGAAAGAAAAGTATAATTTAAACAAGAATTTTATAAGCATGTAAAAAAAAGTTCTAGAAAGAAATATAATTTACTTCTACACATGTTTTTTATGAATATTACGAAATAATGGAGCATATAAAAGTAAGCAGTGCTCAAAAATTTTATATAGCGAGTAGTTGAATTAAATAACTATATTACTAACAGAAATAAAATAACATTACTAACTATTCTAGAATACTAAGCAATAGGCTGAAACCAAAAATAAACACAAATTCATTCCAATTTCAGTCTGCAACTAAATATCTAAAATAGTCTCAACATTAAATAATTCATATAAAGTCTCATAAACAAATCTAAACTAGTAAACATCAAACAACAATCAGTACTAGCAAACAAAAACTAAACTAACAACAGACTCAGCACATCTCAGAGGTAAATCAGGCCACTAATCATTGTTTGTAGCCTCGTCATCGTTATCACCAAAAGAAAACTCCACATCCTTAGGATCAACATATGGTGAAAATCTAGGACAGGTGGGAAACTGAATATCATGCTCACCCTCCAAGAATTTGACTAAAGACTCTGAATACTCAGCATCATATTCACTCTTCCTCTGGGTGTAATCAGATAAGTGATCAAGCTTCTTATCCATAGTATCAAGTATGCAGTGAGTTAGAAATAACTCATTCTGCTGCTCCATAAATTGATCATGCATCGGTTCCCAAAAACTAGACGGTGGCTCAGCAGTAGAAGTAGAAGGTCTGGAAGTGGAAGCTCTACCTGGAGTAGGTGCAGAAGTAGAAGGGGTCGTAGATCTCATCCCACGAAGACGATCGGAGATACTAACACTCTCATGCCTAATCGGCTTGGTAGACTTCAGACTTCTCCTCGAAATATCGCGAGTGACTCCATTGTTCACACATAAAGAATAAATCGGAGATGGGAATCCTAGTCCTACAAAAGTACTCGGATCTAGCGATGAGACTCCACGTAATCATAAATAATACTGCCGACATCTATTGGCTTCCTCTCCTGAATGCAATAGTTTAAGATAGCTCGATCTCTAGTCACTTTGCTCAGGTGGTTGGAAGGTATAAGTCTTGCACAAATAAAGTAATGCCATGTCTTTGAAATACCATTTAACTTAGAAGATTTGAAATTTACCCGTTTATCATTTCGGATCTTCCAAGCTCCAGTGTCGTCAGTCAAATAAGCAATAATCATCTCAAGATCTCCTTCAGATGGAGATAATCCAGAATAGTGGCACTTGATGGTAGGAGGCAGTCCATAAAAAACATTGATCCTTTCTAGAGTAAATCCTACTCCAACACCTCTGACGAAGACTTCGTAGTCTTCCACATCCAAAAAGTTAGCATAAAATTCACGCACGACTGGAATAACAGCAACAACGGTGAAATAACAGAATCGTTGCCAGTTGTGCGCAACGATCGTGTTCTCGATCATTTCACCGGGATTGTAAAAGCTTCGCTCTGAGATAAATTTTCTGGACGTCGCAAATTCGTGATATCGAAAATGCGCTGCCGCAGTCGCGAATTTGCTACTGTCAAAATTTTCTCGTGCCTTTCCTCTCTTAGATTTTGGTGCCATCTAAACGTGAAAGAAAACACAAATAAATTAAGGAATCAAAGATTTAAACTCTTTTTAAGTTTAAGAAACTTAAAATGAGTTTATAAATTCATGGAGAAACACTATAAATCAAACTTTTTCTCAAAATTTCGGTTTTTAGTCAAAAATAGGAAAAACTATGGTGAAAATAAAAAATAAATGGATTAGAGTGTAGATCTGACCTTGAGATGAAGAAATCAAGTGATTTTGGGCTCAAAATCTTGATGTTTTGACCTCAAAATGGATTTAGGAGGTGGGTTTTTGCGAAAAAGAGGAACAGATGAAGCTTAGGCGTAAAAAATGGCTAATGGGGATTTAAATGATGTTTTAAGGGTAAGCAGGCCGAACCGGCGCCTAGGCGTCGAATTCTGGCGCCTAGGCGCTAGACTCTCCTTTCCAAAAAAATCTCTTAAAAGTTTTATTTTCCATCAAAATTCATAAATTAAACTTCTAATTACTCATATAAGAGTATTGCTTTAGTTTCCATCTTCCAAAATATTTTCCAAAGATTTTAAAAATTAAAAATTAAATCCACCAATTAAACACAAGTTTAAATCAAACTCTTCTAATTCCATTCATGATTTTCAATTTTGGGCTCAATACAATTCAGGTAAGTATCATAACATGATTCAAGTTCTAACAATAATCAAACAACACAAATTTGAAAGCAAATACAACACACATTGAACATGAAAGAAAACACACAAACAAACACAATCGATTCACTAAATCGATGCAACTTCACATGAGATAAATCACAATCTCACCACATCACTATCTAATTCCCATTATCTTGGCAAGGAAAACTATTCAGCCCACTTGGAAAGAATACTAATGCCCTCGGAAAATCTGTAGCTGTTTTCTCGTCGATCCAATTGTTCTTCTCATACATCTCCACTTGAGCATCTTGATAAGCTGCTAGATGATCAAATTGAAGTTTCGCCTGTCATTCCAGATGTTAAATTTGATGATACATCTCATGGAGGTGATCTCCAATGCTTTTAAACTCTGCTTCAAACTTATCTAGACTACTAGAAATTTTCTCTAAACTTACAGCGATGAAACCATTGAAGTAGGGTTGAGGATCCTTTGAAACCTTGTCTCTTACCTCTTCTCCAAGATTTCTCCTCTCCATTTCTTCAAAAATCCTCTCTAATCTCTCAAGAATGGAGTGTATGGGTCGAAATAATGATTGCATAAGGATTGGGGACGAAGATATGGTCATTTATAAGAGAAAATCGTGTGAAAAACTGAAGATTTTCGGTTTTGACACGATTCAGTAACTGTGGCGCTTAGGCGCCAAATCTGGCGCCTAGGCGCCGGACCCATCGACACATAGTTTTACTCTGGCGCTTAGGCGCCAAATGTGGTAGTTTAGAATGGTAAGATCAATATAGACTCAATAACACAAATTATAAGCAATCCTAATGAAGGTTAACTTGATCTCCTTTTTACTCATATATGAAATAGAGTGATCCATTGTCTAAGCTTTATATAATTCGAGATAATTTTCGGCTTAAGTCAATAAAGACTTGTTAGCATTCAAATTTTCTAAAATAATATAAAATTAAACAAGACCGAGGCATAACCTTACATTACAAATGTAAAAACACACAAAACAACAAATAACTATGGGTTGCCTCCCACAAAGTGCTTGGTTTAATGTAGTCAGCCCGACCTAATTAAGTCTTTTAATCAGGTAGACTCAACTCATAAGCCTCTTTATAAATCTTTTTAAAATCTCCCAAATAAGGCTTCAGTCTTAATCCATTAACTTTAAAATTTTTTCCCATTTTGGGATCTTTAACATCCACAGCTCCATAATGGTATACTTTTTCAATTATATATGGTCCTATCCATTTTGATCTTAATTTTCCAGGAAAAAGTCTTAAACGAGTATTAAATAATAATACTTCTTGTCCAGGCTGAAATATTTTTCCTGAACTCTTTTTATCATGTAATATTTTCATTTTCTCTTTATAAATCATTGCATTTTTATATGATTCATTTCTTATTTCATCCATCTCATTCAAATGCAATAATCGTTTTTCTCCTGCAGTATTCAAATTAAAATTAAACTCCTTTATCGCCCAATAAGCTTTATGTTCAAGTTCAATAGGTAAGTGACAATGTTTACCATAAACTAACCGGTAAGGTGACATTCCAATTGGTGTCTTATATGCTGTTCTATAAGCCCATAATGCAGAATCAAGTCTATCAACCCAATCAGTTCTTTTAGGATTAACATTCTTCTCTAAAATTCTTTTAATTTCTCTCGTTTGATACTTCACCATTCCACTTATTTCGTGGGTGATATGCAGTCGCAATTCCGTGTTTGATTCCAAATTTTTCCAATAATGATTGAATTCTTATATTTCTGAAATGACTTCCACCATCTGTGATAATTACCTTAGGCATTCCAAATCTTGAAAAAATCATCTTCTTTAAGAATTTTGAAACACTTTTGGAATCACAGCTAGGTAAAGCTACAGCTTCAATCCACTTTGAAATGTAATCAACCGCTAATAAAATATAAATCTTTCCAAATGATGGTACAAATGGTCCCATAAAGTCTAAACCCCATATATCGAAAATTTCAACTTCCAATATATAGTTTAAAGGCATTTTATCTTTCTTGGATATATTTCCCATCCTTTGACATTGATCACATGTTTTCACATAATGTCTCACATCTTTAAATAAGGTAGGCCAATAAAATCCTGAATTTAAAATTTTAAATGCAGTTTTATCTACTCCAAAGTGTCCTCCAAATTCGGAATCATGACATTTTTGAATAATAGCATAAATTTCTTCATAAGGTACGCATCTACGAATTACAAAATCTCTTCCTAATTTAAATAAATGAGGATCTTCCCAAATATAAAATTTAGCATCATTTTTAAATTTCTTAATAAATTTGTTATCCAATCCATAAGGTAAAATATTGCTAATTAAATAATTAACTATATCTGCATACCAAGGTGTTTGGCATCCTTGAATAACATACAAATGTTTATCAGGAAATTTCTTATTTATATTTTCTTCAGTAATAACATCATTCTTAATTCTAGATAAATGATCAGCAATTTGGTTGTCCATTCCTTTTCTATCCACTATTTGAAAATCAAATTCTTATAGAAATAAAACCCATCTTATCAGTCTAGGTTTAGCATCTTTTTTCGTCATTAAATATTTAATAGTGGAATGATCAGTATGAACTATGCATTTGGTACCAAGAAGATAACGTCTAAATTTATCAAAGGCATATACTATAGCTAAAAGCTCTTTCTCAGTAGTAGTGTAATTTCTTTGAGTTTCAGTAAGAGTTTTACTAGCATAATATATAACTTTGAAAACTTTCTCATATTTTATCCCAATACAGCTCTAATTGCAAAATCACTTGCATCGCACATTAATTCAAAAGGTTTATTCCAATTAGGTGCAATAATTATAGGTGCAGTTATTAATTTTGTCTTTTAAAATATTGAAAGCATTAACATAGTCTTCATTACATTCAAATTTAGCTTCTTTTTCCAATAAATGACAAAGAGGTTTAGCAATTTTAGAAAAATCATTTATATATCTTCTATAAAATCCAGCATGACCTAGAAAACTTCTCACATCACTAACAGTTGTAGGGCGTTGCAGTTCAACAATAATTTTTACTTTTGTTTGTTCAACTTCCATCCATTTTTGTGAAGTTTTATGACCAAGTACAATGCCTTCTATGACCAAAAATTGACATTTTTCCCAGTTAAGAACTAAATTTGTTTCTTCACATCTTTTCAGAACTTTGGAAATATTTTCCAAACAAGACTCAAAAGAAGTTCCAAAAACTGAAAAATCGTCCATGAATTCTTCAATTCCTTTGTCAATCAAATCACAAAATATTGACATCATACATCTTTGAAAAGTTGCATGTGCATTACATAAACCAAAAGGCATTCTTCTAAAGGCAAATGTTCCATAAGGACTTGTAAATGTTGTTTTCTCTTGGTCCTCAGGAGCAATAAGTAATTGATGATAACCATAATATCCATCCAGAAAACATAAATATGAGTGTCCAGCTAATTTGTCAAGCATTTGATCCAAGAAAGGTAAAGGAAAATGATCCTTTCTAGTGGCGTCATTTAACTTCCGATAATCAATGCAAATTCACCATCTAGTAACTTTTTTTGTAGGAATTAGTTCATTTTTATCATTGACAGTGACAGTTACTCCTCCTTTCTTCGGAACACAATGAATAGGACTTACCCATTGACAATCCGAATTAGGATAAATAATTCCAGCATCTAACCATTTTAAAATTTCTTTTTTAACAACCTCTTTCATGATAGGATTTAATCTTCTTTGTGGTTCAATAGTGGGTTTAAAATTTTCTTCCATTAAAATTCTATGCATACAAATGGAAGGGCTTATTCCTCTTATATCAGCAATAATCAAACCAAAAGCTTTTTTATAATTCTTTAACACTCCTTTTAATTTTTCTTCTTGATCTAAACGTAGCTCAGAAGAAATAATAACAGGTAAAGTTAATGAATTTCTAAGAAATGCATACTTTAAATGTGAAGGTAACATTTTTAATTCCAGTTTAGGGGCTTTTTTAATTGAGGGTAAAAGTATATCATTTTGAGTTATGTCTAAAGTTTCCCAGTTATCTTTAATATAATGAGTTTCTTTAAATAATTCATCTTCTTTTAGTTCTTCATTTTCATCAGTTAAAAATTTAATTTCATCTTCATGAATGATTTTACATTTTTCTCGATAGTGTTTTTCAATTATAAGATCAAAAATATCCATTCGATAACATTTTTCTTTGTCAGGGTACTTCATCAATTTAAGAACAATGAATTTAATCTCTTGATCATTAATTCTCATAGTTAATTCTCTTTTTTGCACATCAATTATAGCTCGTGTGGTATCTAGAAAAGGTCTCCCTAAAATAATTGGTATTTCTTTATCTTCTTCCATATCAAGCACAATGAAATCCACAAGGAAGATAAATTTATCTACTTTAACAAGTACATCCTCTATAACTCCTTTAGGGTAAGTGATAGATCAATCAGCTAACTGAAGGGTTACAGTGGTTGGAGTAATCTCTCCTAAGTTTAACCTTCGATAAATAGGAAATGGCGTGAGATTAATACTTGCTCATAAATCACACAAAGCTTTTTTACAAAATTTTTTCCAATAGCACAAGGTATAGTAAAACTTCCAGAATCTTTAAGTTTCTCAGGTAATTTCTTTTGAATTATTGCACTACATTCTTCACTTAGTGCAACAGTTTCAAAAGCTTTAAATTTTCGTTTCTTACTTAATGTATCCTTCATAAATTTTGCATAAGTTGGCATCTATTCCAAGGCTTCAGCAAAGGGTATATTTATAGTAAGTTTCTTAAAAATTTCAAAGAACTTAGAAAATTGATGATCAAGCTTCGTTGTTTTAATCTTTGAGGAAAAGGTGGTGGTGGTTTTTCAACTTCCACATTAATTGAAATATTAGTTTGATCTTGATTAGGAGAAGGAGTTTCTTTATGTTTTTCAATCTCTTCAACCTCAATCTCTTTTTCAATTTCATTCTGCATTCTTTCTTTTAATTCCTTTCCACTTCTAAGTTGTACAACTTTAATATGTTCATGTTCTTATCCAGCTTCTTTTGGATTAATTTCAACATTACTAGGAAGTCTTCCTGGAGGTCTGTAATTAATTAAATGAGCGATTTGTCTCATTTGATTCTCAATATTACGAATAACGATATTTTGATTTTGTAATTGATTACTCATTTGTAAAATTAATTCTTCTATTGATAACTTTTTCTGTTGATTATTAAATCCAGGTGGTTTATAATTTGAATTTTCTTGTTTATTCAAATTTCCAGTTGTATGGGAGTGATTATTACCCCATTGTTGTTGTTCATTATTCCAGTAAAATAAGGGTGATTTTTCCATCCAGGATTATAGTAGTTTGAATACGGATTATTTTTACTAACAATAGCTTGTAAAGTTTCAATAGTTTGAGAATCTTCAATATTAGATGAGTTGTTATGTGATATGTTGATGGCAAAATTATCTAATTTCTTAGATATTGCAGCTACTTGTGAAGCTAAGATAGAAAAGGTTTCATTATCTTGAATACTTGACATTCTTTTAGGATTAATCCTTTCAGAAGGCCATTGAAAATTATTATTAGCTATTTCTTCAATTAAAGTATAAGCTTCTTCAAATGATTTAGACATTAAAGAACCTCCAGCGGCAGCATCAATAACTGATTTTAGTGATCCAATTAAACCATTATAAAATATTTGAATAATTAACTAATCAGGTAAAGCATGATGATGACCTTTCTTAATAGTTCTTTAAATCTTTCCCAAGTTTCATAAATTGTCTCCCCGTCAAATTGACTAAATGAAGTAATATCATTTCTTAATTTAGCAGTTTTAGAAGGAGGAAAATATTTAACAAGGAATTTTTGTGCCATTTTAGCCCATGTTTTAATAGAACCTGTTGCTAATGAGTTCAACCACATCTTTGCTTTATCTCTTAAAGAAAAAGGAAAGAGTCTAAGTCTAATAGCATTATCAGAAACATTGTTATATTTAAAGGTAGCACAAAGTTCTAAAAAACTAGCAAGTTGTAAATTTAGATCCTCATTTGGTGTTCCTCCAAATTGATTATTTTAAACCATTTGAATGATAGATGGTTTAAGCTCAAAATAATTAGCATCTACAGTAGGTATTTGAATACTACTATGAAGTTCATCAACTGTAGGGTTAGCATAATCCCTTAATGGTTTGTAAACATTTTGTTCATTAATTTCAATTGGATTTTGTAAATTGTTATGTAAATTAGCCATCTCTTGAATTTTTTTAGTTTGTTTTTCTTTTTTAATTCTTTTAATAGTTCTTTCTAATTCAGAATCTAAAGTTAATAAACCTTCAGATCCAGCACTACGCATAAAAAGTAAATAACAAGAAATAAAATCTCTACTTATAAATTTTTTTTTTAATTTTATTTTATATATACATATATATATATTTTGTATTTTGTATTTTTGACAATAAAAGAAAATGAATAAAATAAAAATATATAAAATCTACTCCGCTCCTCCTCGTGCAACGGTGCCAAAAACTTGACCCAAATGCTATATATATGCGAACTAAAAATTCAATCCCCGGCAACGGCGCCAAAAACTTGACCCGCAATCCGCTGATGACAAATATAATAATTAATGCTTTCAAATATATGTAATAGGTAATAATAGCAACTAGTGTATACAAATATAATTTTATTGAAAATATTTTACACACTAGGGGTACTATGCAAGTATACATATCGTATCAAGTAATATAGGGCTTTGAAACAAAGACCCAAGTATCGATCCCACGAGGAGCGAGTTATGGATTTTTAAATATTTTAATTTTATTTTTATGTATTTCTTTTATAGTTTAAAAATTTGATATTTTTAATTTACTAGATGCAATAATAAAGCAGTAATGAAAGATGCAATAATAAAGCAAGTAATGAAATGATAGATGTAAATAAGCAATAAGAACACAACTTTCTTCCTTTCAATTAATCCAAGATTTTCTAAGATAATGATAATATTCGTGGTGAATATAAATTTATGGTATTATGCCAAATAGAAGCATTCATATTCATTACCCTTTCGATCCAGTGTAACGAACATCAGCTAACCTATAGATCGAGTCCGGATGTATTGTTAGTAGAATGGGTTAATCTAGGCTCACACTACTAGATGTCCAAGAGTGGTTATGGTCGGCTCTACTAGTGACCCTTTCCTTCTCTATAAACCAAATCACAAGAATTTAGTCTGTCACTCTAAAAACTTATTAATTCTACGCCCATTATATAATATCTTCCTATTTATTTGCACTTCACCTTGAATAACCCGCACAAGGCCTTCGACTCCCCAAGGATTCATGTGATATCTACAAGATAAGAATTCATCTCATTCTAGGTATCAAAACTCTTCAACAGATTTTAACAATACAAGTGATCAATTTGTAAAGTAAATGAAGGTCCGGTATTAATATCATCACAATGTTTTAAAATATAAATAGTTTTTAATTCTCCATCGAATTTTATATTATCTTATTTATCTTTTCATAATTGAAAGGAGAAAGTAAACTAACTACTCGTAACACATTGAATTTAAACAACAAAACATGATAATAAAACTTTGAATAAAATTACAAATACTTATCTCAAGTGTTTCTTCTACTGAACCTCTGAATTCTTCTGACTTCAAAGCAAATAAACTTCAAAAGCACCAACTCTTTAAACTCTCAATACATACTCTAAATAAACTCACTAATTAATAAAAGTGGCCCTAAAGTATTTCTCTAATTCTCCCTCTAGATGGGGCTCTAGATAGGGATGTATGGGGGCTTATGTGGGGCGTTTTTCTCTGAAGGAGTACCCTCCTATTTATAGGCTTCAAGGGTTGCCTTGAGGCACCTCTTCAAAATGTGTCCACATTCAATGAATCTTCTAGAAGGTGTGTCTGGCGCCTAGGCGCCGGAATCTGGTGCCTAGGCGCCGGACTCTGCGTCTAGTTCTTCGTACCTCTTCACTTTGGATCGCACCTCTCGTGATTAAAACCGTTTCCAAGCGTCCAAATACATTGTATCACATGTCCTATAAACCAGGAATAACTGCCAGTCTTCTAGAAGGTCCAATAACCACTAACACCATCAAAATAACCGTCCAAAAGTCATCAAAAATCTTGACAGATCTCGTATCGACCTGGCGCGTAGGCGCCGGATTCAGCGCCTAGGCGCCAGACCAATAGTTTTGACAATTTTGCATTTTGGCTCCATTTTTGCTCCTTTTTGCTCCTTTTTGCTCCTTTTTCACTTTTTTTTTTCTTGAACATTTTTCCATCACCTATATCCAAAAACACAAAAATACCATTCATTAAAGCATAATATCCTTAAAAATTTGATAAAAATCAAGGCATAAAAATGAGTATTTTTTTTCATGGATCAATAGGTCTCAAAATTCTTCAATAGGTTTTAACAATTTAAATGACCAATTTAAAAAGTAAACTAAGATCAGGTATTAATATCATCACAATGTTTTAAATATTTTAAATTTAATTCCCCTGTAAAATTTAATTAATTTATTATCTTTTCATAGTTGAAAGGAGAAAGATAACTAACTACTCATAACACATTGAAATCACACAACAAAACATATTTATAAAACTTTGAACCAAGGTACAAATACTTATCTGAAATGTTCTTTCAAGTGATCCGCTGACTTCTACTGAATCCAAAGTAATGATGAAAGACTCCAACAGCAACAACACACAATAAATACTTAAAATAAACTCACTAGATACAAAATAAAGTGGCACCCTAAGTGTGGAAGAGACCAAGTAAAACTCGAGTGGAGAGAGAAGGTTTCTGGGGACTGTGGGGTGCGATTTTTTTCTATAAAATGGGCTCCTATTTATAGAGCTTTGAATTTGACCAGGGGTTGCTTAAGGCACCTCTTCATAATTCGTCCAAATTTAATGCATCTTCTAGAAGGTAACTGTCGTGCCTAGGCCCCAGACTCCGTGACCAGGTCTTCGCACCTCTTCACTTTGGATCACACCTCGTCGTGATTAAAACTGTTTCCTTGTGTCCAAATGCATTGTATTACATGTCCTATATATTAGGAGTAACTTCCAATCTTCTAGAAGCTCAAATAACCGCTTAACTCTGTTAAAAAAACTCCCCAAAATCATCAAAAAATCTTAACAGTGTCTGTATCAAGCTGGCGCTTAGGCGCCGGATTCTAGCGCCTAGGCGCCAGACCAATAATTCCAATATTTTGCTCCATAAGCTCTATTTTGCTCCTTTTTGCTCATTTTTCCTTCTTTTTCTTTCTTGCACTCTTTTTTAATCATCTATATCCAAAAACATGAAAATACCTTTCATTAAAACATAATATCCTTAAGAATTGAATCATAAATAAGGCATAAAAATGGGTATTTTTTAGGTAGATCAAATTCTCCCAAACATAAACGTTACTTGTCCTCAAGTAACCCTTTTAATTACATAAAATAGATAACAATTGGAATGAAGTTAAAATATTTTAGATTCCTTATAATTTTTGGTTTTATAAATGCTTTAGCAAATCATTAACCAAATTTCACTAATTAAGTTTAATAAATATGACATTTTTAATAACTTATTATTTTTCAAAATTTATTTCAATCTTTTCTTTTTCAATCAATAATATTTATTCCTTAGTATTTTAAAAATACAATTCTCTTTACTATGAATAGAAAAATTTTGATCTTATTATTTCTTATGTTAAATAATTCTATTCTTAAAATCAATAAAATCTTTGAAATTTTAGCTAAGTTTACTAAATTATTTATAAATTCAAAAATTTAGGTAATCTTAAACAGATTTTTCATTACTTATGTTATGTTAATATATTTTTAAAGAAAATATTAGTTTATTAAGGACAAATAATGTTTAAATTTGATGAATGTTTTTCCTTCACCCAAACTTCTGCTTTAGTATAAATATGAATCATGAAATTTTCTAAAGCATGAGAGAAAGAAATAAACAGGAATTAATCTAAGAACATTAATGATGTAGTAAGGAAAAACTAACTTCTACTGCTACACATGCTTTAATTTAAATATAACAGAAATGATTAAGCATATATAGAAAAGTTTTGCAGAGCAGGAGTTAATTAATTTTAAAAAAATCTCTCTTTTTTTTGTTATTTTGGAACATGCAAACTTACTAACTATTTATGAACACTAGACAATTGGCTGAAACAGAAATAAACTTTTATAAAAATTCTTTCATATTTCAGTGTTAAACACACATCAGATAATCTAAAAGCAGTTTCAACATAAAAAGTTCACATTAATACTAACAAATAACATAACACTAAACAACACAAGAAATAAAAAAACATAATAAAAACAGAATCAACACATCTCCAGAGGTAAGTCAAGCTACTAATCACTATCTGTAGCTTCATCATCGTTATCACCAAAAGAAAATTCCATATCCTTCGGATCAACATATGGTGAATATCTGGGACAAGTAGGGAACTGAACATCGTGCTCACCCTTCAGAAATCTCACTAAAGACTCACAATACTCAGCATCGTATTCACTCTTTCTTTGTGTATACTCAGAAAGATGATCGATCTTCTTATCGATCGTATCTACTCTACAATGAGTTATGAAAAACTCATTATGCTGCTCTAAAAACTGATCATGCATGGTCTCCCAAAAAGTAGATGGTGGCTCAGCATAAGTAGATGGTCTAGAAGTAGAAGATCTACCTGAAGTAGGTAATGAACTAGAGGTGCAGTAGAACTCCTACATCGAAGTCAATCATATATACTGACGCTTTCTCTTCTTATAGGCTTTATCGACTTGAGCTTTTCCTCAAATAGCTCAGCAACTACTCCAGCACTTTGACATAGAGAATAGATCAGAGAAGGAAAACCAAGTCCAATAGAAGTGCTAGAACGAACAGTAGCCTCTAAAAAATCATAAATAATGCTCCCTACATCAATAAGCTTCCTCTCTTGAATGCAGTAGTTGAGGATAGCTCTATCTTTGGTAACCTCGCTCAAATGATTGGATGGAAGAAGACGAGCAGAAATAAAGTAGTGTCATGCCTTTAAAACACCATTAAGCTTAGAAGATGAAAAATTTACCCTTTTTCAGTTCCGAATCTTCCAGGCTCTAGAACTATCAGTCAGGTAGACAATGATCATATCCAAATCTCCCACAGATGGAGATAATCCGGAGTAATAACACTCAATGTTTGGCGGCAGACCATTGAAAATATTGATGATACGTTCAAGAGTGAATCCTACTCCAACTCCCTGAACAAAAATCTCGTATTCTTCAGCATCCACAAAATTAGCATAAAACTCTCTAACAACCGGGATAACTGCAACAGCAGTGAAATAACAGAATCATTGCCATTTGAGTTCAACGATTGTATCCTCAATTCTTCCTCCAAGATTAAAAAAACTTCGCTCCGAGATAAATTTTCGAGTCGTAGCAAAATCATTGTATTGGAAGTGTGCAGCAGTAGTGACGAACTTGCTACGATCAAAATTTTCTCATTCCTTTTCTCGCTTAGATTTTGGTTCCATCTAAACATGAAATAAAAACGCGAATTAAATTCAACGGATCTAGGAAAATAAACTAATTTAAGCTTTTTAAACTTGAAAGAGCTGAAAAATTTCATGGATTTAACCTTAAAAATCAAAATTTTTCTCTAAATTTTGGTTTTTCTCAATGAGAGCAAAATCCATGGTGAAAATCAAAAATAATGAGTTTAGAATGTAGATCTGACCTCGGGATGAAGAAATCGGGTGATTTCAAGCTCAAAAACATGAAAATCCAGCTTTAAATGGGATCTATAGAGAGTATTTTTGCGAAAAATAGTGGAGAAGGAAGCTTAGGCGTCAAAAATGGCGTGGGAGTTTTTAAGAAGTTGAGTTTTCGGGTTCAGGAAAACCGGCGTCTAGACGCCGAATTCTATCGCATAGGCGCCAGACTCGCCTTTCCAAAAATTCAATTTAAATTTTATATTTTCCATTAAATCTTATCAAATTTGACTCCTAATTACTCTTATGAGAGTATTAATCCAATTTATACCCTCCAAACATTTTCACAATCAATTTAAAATGATAGTTTAGATCCACAAAAAGATATCCAAAATTTTCAATTCCAATCCATAACTTCTATTACAAATTCAATAAATTTCAATACAAGACTATATCAAGGTTCATAGTTTTATAAATAACACAAACAATAACATATTCAAAGAAAATATTCAAATCCAACAACACATATTGAACAATTAAGCAAACACACAAATTCGATATTAAACACACTAACACATGACTCGATCACACCTAAAACACATATAAGATCTATTTATCACCGATCTTCAATTACCATCTCTTTTGCAATGAAGTTTGCTAGGACCGAAGGGATAGAACACCAACGCCCTTGAAAATTCCAAAGCTGTCTTTTCATCGATCCACTTGTTCTTCGCGTACATTTCTACTTGAGCGTCATGATAGACCGCCATATGATCAGATTGAAGTTTGGTTTGTCATTCCAAGTGTTCATATTGGTGGTACATCTCATGGGGACGATTACCGATACTTTGAAGTTCCGCTTCAATCTTCTCCAATCAACTAAACAATTTCTCCATACTAACAGCAATAAAACCATTAAAATAAGGCTGAGGATCTTTAGGAAATTTGTCTCTTACCTCATTTCCATGATTTCTTCTATCCATTGCCTCCAAATCCTTCTTAACTCCTCCAAAATGGATTGCTCTAGTTGAAATTAAGGTTTCTATGGCATTGGGGATGAAGATAAGGCAATATATAAAGAGATTTCATGTGAAAAACTGAAGATTTTTGGTTTTTACAAGATCTGTAACCGTGGCGCTTAGGCACCAGAATCTGGCGCCTAGGCGTCGGATCATCGATACGCAGGCCATTCTGGCACTTAGGCGCCGACTTTTGGCGCTTAGGCGCCAGAACCTCGATCGACTCCGATTCGCCTATCATCAAATTTTGCAAGTTTCGATCGTAAAAATAGGTCTAACAAATGGGTATGATCAACACACAAACACAATTATGAAAAATTCAAATCACAAACAATTACAAACAAAGGTTAACTTGATCTCCTTTTTACTCACATTTGACGTGGAGTGGTCGAATTCCAAATTCTATATACTTCAAGATACTGTTTAGCTTAAGCCAATACAGACTTGTTAGCCTTCTATTTCCAGAAGTTATATGCAAATTTAGTCAAGATGAAGGCATAACCTTACAACAATAATTTAACTCACATTAATTAATATGGGTTGCCTCCCACAAAGCGCTTGGTTTAACGTCGCCAGCCCGACCAAATTAATTGAATTAATCGGGTAGAATCAGCTCATAAGCCTCTTTGTAATTTAATTTCATTTCTCCCATATAAGGCTTCAGTCTTAATCCGTTAACTTTAAATACTTTTCCAGTGTTGGGATCTTTAATATCCACAGCTCCATAAGGGTATACTTTCTCAATTATAAATGGTCTCATCCATTTAGATTTTAATTTTCCAGGAAAAAGTTTTAAACGAGCATTAAATAATAATACTTCTTGTCCAGGCTCGAATATTTTCCTTGAAATCATTTTTTCATGCAATTTTTTCATTCTTTCCTTATAAATTCTTGCATTTTCATAAGACTTATTTCTTATCTCTTCCATTTCATTCAGTCTTAATAATCGTTTTTCTCCTACAATATTCAAATTATAATTGAACTCCTTTATCACCCATTAAGCTTTATGTTCAAGTTCAACAGGTAAGTGAAAATGTTTACCATAAATTAACCGATAAGGCGACTTTCCGATAGGCGTCTTATAAGTTGTTCTATAAGCCCATAATGTAGAATCAAGTCTATCAACCTAGTCAGTTCTTTTATGATTAACAGTCTGTTCTAATATTCTTTTAATTTCTCTGTTTGACACTTCAGCCATTCCACTTGTTTGAGGATGATAAGCAGTTGCAATTCTATGTTTAATTTCGAATTTTTCTAGCAATGATTGAATTCTTATATTTCTGAAATGACTTCCCCCATCTGTGATAATTATCCGGGGCATTTCAAATCTTGTAAAAATCATTTTCTTTAAAAATTTTGAAACACTTTTAGAATCACAGTTAGGTAAAGCTACAACTTCGATCCACTTTGAAACATAATCAACTGCTAATAAAATATAAAATTTTCCAGATGATGGTACGAAAGGTCCCATAAAGTCTAAACCCCATACATCAAAAATTTCGATTTCTAATATAAAGTTTAGAGGCATTTCATTTTTTCTGGATATATTTCCCATTCTTTGACTTCGATCACATAATTTCCAACATCTTTAATTAAAGTAGGCCAGTAAAATTCAGAATTTAAAATTTTAAATGCAGTTTTATCTACTCCAAAGTGTCCTGCAAATTCGGAATCGTGACATTTTTGAATTATTGCAAAAGTTTCTTCATAAGGTACACATCTTCGAATCATAGAATCTCTTCCTATTTTAAATAAATGAGGATCTTCCCAAAGATATGATTTACTATCATTCTCGAATTTCTTAATGTATTTGCTATTCAACCCATATGGTAAAATATTGCTAACCAAATAGTTAACTATATCTGCATACCAAGGCATTTGTAATCCTTGAATAACATACTATTGTTCATCCGAGAATTTCTCATTTATATTTTCTTCATAAATCTTCTCATTATTATTTTTTATTCTTGATAAATGATCAGCAATTTGGTTGTCAGTTCCTTTTCTGTTCACAATTTCAAAATTAAATTCTTGTAAAAGTAAAACCCATCTGATCAATCTAGGTTTAGCATCTTTTTTAGACATTAAATACTTAATAGCAGAATGATCAGTATGTACAATACATTTTGTTCCAAGAAGATATGGTGTAAATTTATCAAAGGCATATACTATTGCTAACAGCTCTTTTTCAGTAGTAGTGTAATTTATTTGAGTTTCATTAAGAATTTTGCTAGCATAGTATATAACTTTGAAAATTCTCATATTTTTGTCTGAATACAGCTCCGATTGCATAATCACTTGCATCACACATTAATTCAATAGGTTTATTCCAATCAGGTGCAAAAATGACAGGTGCAGTGATTAATTTTTCTTTTAAAATATTGAACGCATTCAGACAATCTTCATTAAATTTAAATTTAGCTTCCTTTTCCAATAAATGGCAAAGAGGTTTAGCAATTTTAGAAAAATCCTTTATATATCTCCTATAAAATCCAGCATGACCCAGAAAACTTCTCACATCAGTAACGGTATTAGGTGGTTGAAGTTCAGCAATAATTTTCACTTTTGCCTGATCAACTTCCATTCCTATTTGTGAAACTTTATGTCCAAGTACAATTCCTTCTGTGACCATAAATTGACATTTTTCCCAGTTTAGAACTAAATTTGTTTCTTCACATCTCTTAAAAACTTTCATTATATTTTCCAAGCAATATTCAAAAGAAGTTCCAAAAACTGAAAAATCGTCCATAAATACTTCAATTCCTTTATCAATCAAATCACATAATATTGACATCATACATCTTTGAAAAGTTGCAGTTGCATTGCATAAACCAAAAGACATTCTTCTAAAGGAAAATGTTCTATAAGGACTTGTAAATGTTGTCTTCTCTTGATCCTCAGTAACAACGGGTAATTAATGATAACCAGAATATCCATCCGGAAAATAGAAATATAAGTGTCCAGCTAGTTTATCCAACATTTGATCCAAGAAAGGTAAAATAAAATGATCCTTTCTAGTGGCGTTGTTTAATTTTCGATAGTCAATGCAAATATGTCATCCAGTAACTTGTCTTGTTGGGATTAATTCATTTTTTTCATTAACAATGACAGTTACTCCTCCTTTCTTCGAACACAATGAATAGGACTCACCCATCGGCTATCCAAAATAAGATAAATAATTCCAAGCATCTAACCATTTCAAAATATCTTTCTTAACAACCTCTTTCATAATTGGGTTTAATCTTCTTTGAGGTTCAATAGTGGGTTTACAATTTTCTTCCATTAAAATTCTATGCATACAGATTGAAGGGCTTAATCCTTTTATATCTACAATAGTCCAACCAAAAGCTTTCTAATAATTCTTCAAAACTCCTATTAATTTTTCTTCTTGATCTTTGCTTAATTCTGAAGATATAATTACAAGTAAAGTTAATGAATTTCTAAGAAATGCATACTTTAAATGTACAGGTAACATTTTTAATTCCAGTTCTGGGGCTTTTTCAATTGAGGGTAAAAGTATATCATTTTTAGTTGTGTCAAAAATTTCTCAATTTTTATGAATATAATGAGTTTCTTCAAATAAATTTTCTTCATTTAATTTTTCAATTTCCTTATTTAATAACTCATTCTATAACATAGATTCTTTATCTTTATCATTAGAAATGACCTTACATTTTTCTTGATAATGTTTTTCAATTATATAATCGAAAATATCTATCTAATAACATTTTTTCCTTATCAGGATACCTGATTTATTTCAGAACATTAAATGTTATCTCTCGATCATTAACTCTCATCGTTAATTCTCCTTTTTGCACGTCAATCATAGCTCGTCTGGTAGCTAGAAAAGGTCTCCCTAAAATAATTGGTATTTCTTTATCTTCTTCCATATCTAGAATAATGAAATCCACGGGGAAGATAAATTTATCTACCTTAACAAGAACATCCTCTATAACTCCTTTAGGATAAGTGAAACTTCCAGGATCTTTAAGGTTCTGAGGTAATTTCTTCTGAATTATTGCACTACATTCTTCACTTAATGCAGCAGTTTCATAAGCTTCAAATTTTTTCTTCTTGCTTAAAATATCTTTCATAAAATTTTCATAGCTTGGCATTTTCTCCAAAGCTTCAGCAAAAGGAATGTTGATGGTAAGTTTCTTAAAAATTTCAAAGAACTTAGAAAATTGATGGTCAAGCTTCGTTGTTTTAGTCTTTGAGGAAAAGGTGGTGGTGGTCTTTCAACTTCCACTTCAATAGGTACTACTGATCCGATTCTTATTCGGAGAAAGGGTATCTTTAGGTTTTTCAATCTCTTCAACTTCTTTCTCTTTTTCAATCTCATTCCGTGTTTTCTCTTTTAATTCCTTTCCACTTCGAGTTGTACAGACTTTTGCTTGTTCATGTTCTTTTCCAGATTCTTTAGGATTAATTTCGACATTGCTAGGCAGTGTTCCTTGAGGTCTATAATTAATGAAATTAGCGATTTGACCCATCTGATTCTCAATATTATGAATAGTAGTGTTTTGACTTTGTAGTTGATTTCTTAGTTGCAAGATTAATTCTACTACAGACAACTTTTTCTGCTGATTGTTATAACCAGGAGGATAAGTTGGTCTATAGTTTGAATTTCCGTGATTGTTCCAATTTGGATTAATTTTATTATTATTCCATTGTTAATCTCCATCTCCAATTAAAATTAAGATGATTTTTCCAACTAGGATTATAATAATTAGAATAAGGGTTATTAGTTTTACAAGGAATAACTTGCAAAGTTTCCATTATTTGAGAATCATCAGAATTTGCAGAATTATCATTACTTACATGCGATATATTAATAGCAAAACTATATAATTTCTTAGATATCGCAGCCACTTGTGAAGCTAAAATAGAAATGCTTCATTATCTTGAATACTGGCTATTCTTTTAGGATTAACCCTTTTAGAAGGCAATTGAAAATTATTATTAGCCATTTCATTAATTAAGGTGTAGGCTTCTTCAAATGTCTTAGCCATTAAAGAACCACCAGCAGCAGTATCAATAATAGATCTAAGTGATCCAATAAGTCCATTATAAAATGTTTGAATAACTAACCAATCTGGTAAAGCATGATGAGGACATTTTCTTAATAATTCTTTAAATCTTTCCCAAGCTTCATAAATTGTTTCTCCATCAAATTGCGTAAATGAAGTAATATCATTTCTCAATTTAGCAGTTTTAGAAGGAGGAAAATATATAGAAAGGAATTTTGTGCCATATCTGCCCATGTTTTAATATAACAAGTTGCTAATGAGTTAAGCCACATCTTTGCTTTATCTTTTAAGGAAAAATGAAAGTGTCTAAGCCTAATAGCATCATCAGAAACATTATTATATTTAAAGGTAGCACAAAGTTCTAAGAACTAGTAAGCTGTAAATTTTTCCTAATTATGTGTTCCTCCAAATTGATTCTTTTGAACCATTTGAATAATAGAAGGTTTAAGCTCAAAAGAATTAGAATCTACAACTGTCATTTGAATAATAACATGAAGTTCATCAGCTGTAGGGTTTGCATATTCCCTTAATGGTTTATAAATATTTTGTTCATTAATTTCGATTGGATTTTGATTATTATTATGTAAGTTAGCAATTTCTTGATGTTTTGAAATTTTTTTCCTTTTTTAATTCTTTTAATTGTTCTTTCTAATTCAGAATCAAAAAATAGTAATTCTTCAAATCCAGAACTACGCATAAAATTTAAAATATTTTTGTTTTGTTTTATTTTATTTTATTTATATTTGTAGTTTTTTTAAATTTCTTTTTTCTTTTTATTCTATCCTATCCCCGACAACGGCACCAAAAACTTGATGCGATGCAACTTTATATATGCTTTTAAATACAAGAATTTGATACCACTTTTTAGAATGTTTAATTCGTGGCAAATGGCTTCAAAAAATTGATGTGCGATGTTTACTTTTACTTATGAATTTATATTTAGATTTTATAATAATTATTGTAAAAGTCACAATTTTAAACGCAAGTATACGTATCGTTCAAGTAATACAGGGCTCTAGAGGAGTCCTGGTTATCGATCCCACAGGGATAGTGTTTTTATAAAAAGTAAAAAAAAAATATTTTGAAATTTATCAAATTAAAAGTAATTTATATATATAGTGTGTGTGTATATATATATATATATATATATATATATATATATATATATATATATATATATATATATATATATATATATATATATATATTATATTTCAAATTTAATTTACTAACAATTTTTACTATAAGCAAATAAACAGTAATCAGTAGTAAAGTAAAGTAAGCTGTAATTAAAATTCAATGCAAGTATAAAAACGACTTTCTCCTTTTCAACTAATCCAAGATTTTTAGAATAATTATCTTTTGTGGGGAATTTAGATTATGGTATTGTGCCAAATAGAAGCATTCATATTCTTTACCCTTTGGTCCGAGTGCAAAGAACATCGACTAATCTATAGATCGGTTCGGGATGTTTTATTAGTAGAATGGGTTAATCTAGGCTCACACTACTAGATGTCCAAGGGTGGCTATGGTCGGCCCTATCAGTGACCCGTTCCTTTTCTATAAACCAAATTATTAGGATTGAGTCTGTCACTCTAAAAACTAATTAATTTTACGCCTAATAAATAATATCTTCCTATTTATTTGCACTTCACCTTGAATAACCCGCATAAAGCCTTTGACTACACAAGGATTCATGTGATATATACTAGTTAAGAATTTATCTCCAGATAGGTCTCAAAATTCTTCAACAGGTTTTAACAATTTAAATGGCCAATTTAAAAAGTAAACTAAGATCGGTATTAATATCATCACAATGTTTTAAATATTTTAAATTTAATTCCCCAACAAAATTTAATTAATTTATTATCTTTTCATAGTTGAAAGGAGAAAGATAACTAACTACTCAGAACACATTGAAATCACATAACAAAACATATTTATAAAACTTTGAACTAAGGTACAAATACTTATCTGAAGTATTCCTTCAAGTGATCCGCTGACTTCTACTGACTCCAAAGTAATGAAGAAAGACTCCAACAGCAACAACACACAATAAATACTCAAAATAAACTCACTAGATACAAAGTAAAGTGACACCCTAAGTGTGGAAGAGACTAAGTAAAATTAGAGGGAAGAGAGAAGGTGTATGGGGACTATGGGGTGCAATTTTTTCTATAGAATGGGCTCCTATTTATAGAGCTCTGAATTTGACCAGGGGTTACTTAAGGCACCACTTCAAAATTCGTCCAAATTCAATGCATCTTCTAGAAGGTAATTGTCGTGCCTAGGCGCCAGGATCTGGCGCTTAAGCGCCAGACTCCATGACCAGGTCTTCGCACCTCTTCACTTTGGATCACAACTCGTCACGATTAAAACCGTTTGTATCACATGTCCTATATATTAGGAGTAACTTCTAGTCTTCTAGAAGCTTAAAATAACCGCTTAAATCTGTTAAAATAACTTCAAAAAATCATAAAAAAATCTTAACAGCGTCTGTATCGAGCTGGCGCTTAGGCGCCGGATTCTGGTTCCTATGCGCCAGACCAATAATTCTAATATTTTGCTCCATAAGCTCCATTTTGCTCCATTTTGCTCCTTTTTCCTTCTTTTTATTTCTTGGACTCTTTTTTAATCATCTATATCAAAAAAGATGAAAATACCTTATATTAAAGCATAATATCCTTAAGAATTGAATCATAAATAAGGCATAAAAATGGGTATTTTTTAGGTAAATCAAATTCCCCCAAACTTAAACGTTACTTATCCTCAAGTAACCCTTTTAATTACATAAAATAGCTAACATTTGGAATGAAGTTAAAATACTTTAGATTCCTTATAATTTTTGGTTTTATAAATGTTTTAGCAAATCATTAACTAAATTTCACTAATTAAGTTTAATTTTAAGAATTGAAGAACATTTAACTACCAAATCATAAGACTTCCAATTTTTCATTTATTTCAAGAATAATTGTAGTTCATCATATTAAGGTCACATAGAATATTTACAAGAAAAATATTTTCATGAAATATTTTTTTAGTAAAAATATTTGTACATAGAAATTAAGTTAAAAATGTAATCAGTTTTCTTCCTATAAGGTAATTCAAGTGAAGCCAATTTTTAATTAGGCATTCCCTCAAGCTTCTCCTCACATTCTTTTTTTTGGATTGTTTTTCAATCCTTTTTCTCTTCTTTTTTTTTAAGCGAGGATTACTATTTTTGGATAACTTGTTAATGATTTTGAACTTCACTATCCTTAACTTATTTTCAAAAACTTATACATTCTTACTTAATAAATATGACATTTTTAATAACTTATTATTTTTCAAAATTTATTTCAATCTTTTCTTTTTCAAGCAATAATATTGATTCCTTAGTATTTTAAAAATACAGATCTCTTTACTATGAATAGAAAACTTTTGATCTTTTATTCTTTAAGTTAAATAATTATATTCTTAAAATCAATCAAAATTTTTGAAATTTTAGTTAAGTTTACTAAATTATTTATAAATTCAAAAATTTAGGTAATCTTAAATAGATTTTTCATTCCTTATGTTATTTTAATATATTTTTAAAGAAAATATTAGTTCATTAAGGACAAATAATGTTTAAATTTGATAAATGTTTTCCCTTCCCCCAAACTTCAGCTTTAGTATAAATATGAATCCTGAAATTTTCTAAAGCATGAGAGAAAGAAATAAACAAGAATTAATCTAAGTAAAATAATGATGTAGCAAGGAAAAACTAACTTCTACTTCTACACATGCTTTAATATAAATATAACAGAAATGATTAAGCATATATAGAAAAGTTTTGCAGAGCAGGAGTTAATTAATTTTAAAAAAATCTCTCTTTTTTTATTATTTTTGAACATGCAAACTTACTAACTATTCATGAACACTAAACAATTGGCTGAAACAAAAATAAACTTTTATAAAAATTCTTTCATATTTCAGTGTTAAACACACATCAGATAATCTAAAAGCAGTTTCAACATAAAAAGTTCACATCAATACTAACAAATAGCATCACACTAAATGACCCGATTTTTGTATTTCCAAATACAAGAATTTATTACCACTGCTAGAAAATGTAATTTCTAGCAAAGGTACAAAACTCTTGACCCGGAATAACTTGCTATATAGATGTGTACCAAATTTTAATACGGCAATAGCATTTAAATAAAACTTGATCGCTACTGAATGTTAGGCTGATAGTGATTAATACTTTTTAAATATATGTTTATATAGCAAAATATAATTTTAAAGGAAAATATTTTATATTCTTTTTTTTTGGTACTACGCAAGTATACGTATCGTTTCAAGTAATATAGTGCTTTGAAACAAAGACCCCAGTATCGATCCCACGGGGAAAAATGGTAATTAATTTTTAAATATTGTATTTCAAAATCTTTTTATATTTTAATCTAACTATAAATTACTTTTAATTTACTAGATGCAGGTAAAGAAAACAATAATAAGAAAATGATTTTGTGAAAACTATATAAAACAAACAACTTTCCTCCTTTCAATTAATCCAAGATTTTTAAGATAACTTAATATTCGTTGGAGAATATATTTTATGGTATTGTGCCAAATAGAAGCATTCCTATTCTTTACCCTTTAATCCGAGCGCAAAGAACATCAGGCTAATCTACGTATCGAGTTCGGATGTATTGTTAGTAGAATGGGTTAATCTAGGCTCACACTACTTAGATGTCCAAGGGTGGTTTTGGTCGGCCCTACTAGTGACCCTTTCCTTATCTATAAATCAAATTATAAGAATTTAGTCTCGTCACTCTAAAAACTTATCAATTCTACGCCCTTTAAATCTTATCTTCCTATTTATTTCGTACTTCACCTCGAATAGCCCGCGCATGGCCTTCGACTACCCAAGGATTCATGTGACATCTACAAGTTAAGAGTTCTTCTCCTTCTAGGTCTCAAAACTCTTCAACAGGTTTTAACAATTTAAATGGCCAATTTAAAAAGTAAAGTAAGATCATGTATTAATATCATCACAATGTTTTGAAAATATTTTGATTTTCAATTCTCCATCGAATTTTATATTATCTTATTTATCTTTTCATAATTGAAGGAAGAAAGTAAACTAACTACTCGTAACACATTGAATATAAACAACAAAACATAATAAATAAACTTTGAATCAACAAGTAAAATACTTATCTCAAATACTCCTTCTACAGATCTTCTGATTCCTACTGACTCCACAGTGTAATGAACTCCAGATGCAACAAATTGAAAATAAACTCACTAAACTAAATAAAAGTGGCCCTAAATTTCTTTATTTATATCTCTCTCTAAGTATGAGAGATCCTAAAGTGGATAAGAGATAGGGGTTACAATGGGGGGCACGTTTTTCTGAAGGAGTGGACTCCTATTTATAGGCTTCAAGGGTTGCCTTGAGGCACCTCTTCAAAACATGTCCACATTCAATGAATCTTCTAGAAGGTCTGTCAGGCGCTTAGGAGCCGGAATCTGGCGCCTAGGCGCCGGACACCGCGTCCAGTTCTTCGCACCTCTTCACTTTGGCTCGCACCTCTTCGTGATTAAAACCGTTTTGGAGCGTCCAAATGCAATGTATCACATGTCCTATTATCAAGGAAGAACTGTCATTCTTCTAGAATGTCCAATAACTGCTTACTCCGTCAAAATAACCGTCCAAAAGTCGTCAAAAGCTTGACAGTTTCTGTATCGAGTCTGGCGCCTAGGCGCCAGGCCAAAAATTTTTAATAATTCTTGTATTTTGCTCATTTTTGCTTCTTTTTTCTCCTTTTTCACCCTTTTTCATCTTTTGGACCTTTTTACATCACCTACATCCAAAAACACAAAAATACCTCTCATTAAAGCATAATATCCTCAGAAATTGATAAAAATTAAGGCATAAAAATAGGTATATTTTCTTTATGGATCAAAATCCCCCAAACTTAAATGTTACTTGTCCTCAAGTAATCCTTTTTACTATATAAAATGTATAACCTTTTGGAATAAAAGTTAAATATTTAAGATTCCTTATAATTTTTGATTTTATAAAGTCTTTAGTAAATTATTTACCCAATTTCACTAACTAGGTTTAATTTTAGGAATTTAAAGAATATTCAACTACCAAATCATAAGATTTCAAAATTTTCATCCATTTTGAAAATAATAGAAGTTTATTGTATGGCTTATTTTTAGGTTGTGTGTTGTATTTTTGAAAAAGGGGTCGCCTACAGAAATTGTCGGCAAATTTTAGGTTTTAAATTTAATTTAAATATATATAATTTAGAAAGTAGCATTTTATTTTGAAAATAATTTTATGTTTGAAATTCTTAAGATATGAAATCAAACCGATCTCACATCCCGAATAGTTTATATAAATGAGCACCGCACCGCAAACTGTATATCTATCCCGAAGAATAGACACACTGCTTGACGATGGGTCTCGATTAAATAAACTAGAAGATTTGTGACATTCGTTTGGTCTGCAAACCAATTTTATAAGCCAACAAGTTCCCCTGCTTAATATAAATGAATTAAGCAGGGTTTATATTACCTGGTTCTTAAAGTTCCCTATAAGGGCAAGCCCCTATAGTTAATTACATCTTAAATGATGAGAATCATTTAAGAAAACTCTCGATAATGATTAGTGGTTTTGCTCTCAAGAATTTCAAAGTTTAAGGTTTTCAAAGGATCGTATTTTGGAATTTTCAATTGGGAATGGATCAAATTTGGAACCGTTTATTTTGGAATCCAAAGGAAGGGAAGTAGAAGAAGTTGAGGATCCAAGAGGAATCTTGGCAACTTCCCGACTATCCTATTGTTTGGCTTCAATTTAGGAAGAATTATTTAGTATTTCGATCCTGTCAATTTTAATTATTTAGGACTTATATTGGTATGACATGATCATACAAATAGCCTTGAAGATGTGAGGGTTTATGTCGTACCAAACGACTACCTCGGAGTCCTAAGACCGGTTAGGGCTTAATTTACATGACATGATCATGCAAATGCCTAACGAAGAGTTGAGGATTTATGTTGCACTAGGCAAACTACCTCGAAGTCCTATGAATTGGTTATTTAATCTTAAGAAAGTTTTGCTGAAGTAGATCCGAGTTTTGCTGAAGTAGATCCGAGTTTTGCTGATGACGATGGCCGAGCTGCCCACCATGCTCCGAGCTCCTTGTTGTTGCAGAGGTTTAGTTTTAGAAAGCATAAATCAGGAGATGAGAGAAGTGTTTTGGTTTAGAGAAAATCTTAAAATCCAAGTGTCTTTTAGTGTTTTAATTAAAACAAATCTTAAAGTTGTTTAAACAGAATCGATTAAGATCTCACGGTTCCGTCATCCCGGCACCGTTATTTTCATCGAATTCACTTAGTCCAGATGAATTTGCTAAACTCAACTGAATGAGTTCCACACTTTCATTTAGACCGTGGGAAATCCCGTTAGCAACACGTGAGTTACATCATCCGAGGTATTCCCGATCATTCAACGAGACGTTTTAATTTAGTTGTGATTTTAGTTTTGTTGTTCTGTTTGTGATTAAATTTTGAGTTATTTTATATTTTGAAATGTTGTGGCAGTGATTTTTATGTTGTAATGACTTTTAATTTAGTTTTGGTTTTAGTTCAGGGACTATCCTAAATGTTTTGGTTTTCATGCAACAGTTGTTTATCATGCAAGAAAAGTAAAGTACAATGCATGTAAGTAAATTACAATAAAGTAAATTACAATAAAATAAAAGCGTACCTGGAGGGTCTTCCCGTCATCCCAAGCTGCACTTAAAACACATATTAAGACATTTAAATGTTTTAACAATTACCTAGGTAAAGCTGAGGGAAAGGTTTTGGTTGTCTACCAAAGTCCAAATCCTATAGCTAGTCATCTCCTATGACGTCTAGGTTCTTGTGTTTTGGTTTAAGGATGATTTTCTTCATCAAAGAACAATTAAGTTCAATTTTTCTTATAAACATCCCATCATATTGAGGAAGTGCTTAAGACGAGTCTTAAACATCTTTTCAATACCTCTAGGATTGTTTTAAGTCCAAGAGAATTTAATTATACAAGTGAATTAATCATCTAGGAGTTTAAGTTTTGTTCTCTTGCTCAGTGAACTAGGACATTTGAATATCCTATAAGTGAAGTAACACTTCACTTGATACTTCATTTAAGAGTTATAATAATAAGAGCTTTAAAAGGGCAAATCAACTTATTAAGTATTTTAATGATTTAAACTTAATGATTTTAATTTTAATTTTGACTTAATTATAAAAAAATAGTTTAAGTTTGGAATAGTGTTCAAGTTATTTTAGATTTAATTCTTAATGATTTCATTTAGGTTCAACTTAATTTTAATTCAATTTAATTTAATTTTAATTTAATTTGATTTGATTTTAATTTAATTTAATTTAATTTAATTTGATTTAATTTAATTTTAATTTAATTTTAATTTAATTAAATTAAATTAAATTTAATTTTAATTTAATTTAATTTAATTTTAATATAATTTTAATTTTAATTTAATTTAATTTAATTTAATTTTAATTTAATTTAATTTAATTTATTTTATTTTAATTTTAATTTGGATTATTATTTTAATTTTTTTTAATTAAGAATTAAGTATTATTGAAGTGATTTATTTAGGGATTTTTAAATTAAAGAATAAATATCCTCTTAATAATATCCCTACTTTAATAATTCCAATTTCTATTATTTTTCCAAAATTTCAATTGATTAATTAATTAAAGTTATATTTTAATTATATTTGAAATGGTTAGTAGGTTTCTACTCTCAATCATTTAAGTTTCAATCATCCAAAATCAGTTTAAAATCAATTATTTTACCCTCCCCTTTTTTATTAATCCTAAAATTTTAATTAAGGGTTGAAATTTTTAATTACCCTTTTGCCCTTCAAGATTAATAATTCTATAACTCACTAAATTAAGCTCAAATGAACTTAAAATTTTCATGTAACCTCACTCACATGTCAATTAAGACATTAGAGGAGAAAATATGATTTTTCTGTATTTAATTTATTTATGTAATTATTTTTAATGGAAAATAGGGGTTTTCAAGGAAAATTCAATAACATGACCAAGGAAATGTTTCTGTCCTTAAAAAAATTATGGGATGTTCCTAATGACCAGAGGACCATTTGGACCAATGTTGGTGATTTTTTGAATTATATTTTATTTATTATAATTATTTTGATTTTTGGAGTATTAATTAATTATAAAATAAAATTGAAGTTGAAAAATGGATTTCATATTTTTCTTAAATCTCTCTAACCTCAAGGAGTCTAGAGAAACAAATTTTTTATTTTTCTGATTTTTCTTTGATTTATTAGAATTATTTTAGTGGAAATATTAAAGAAAATCATTTTTTTATTTTAAAAATTGTTTTAGGCTTTTAAAATTCAATATCTTATCCTAGAGACTTAGGAAAAATATTTGGTTTGTTCCTAAGTGATTAGGAGTTAGAATGTGATATTTTGGTGATTTTTAATATTTTATGATTTTTATTATCTTTTAATTATTAAAAATATTAAAATAATGATAAAAATCAATTTTTTTAGAAAATTACAATTTTAATTTTCCTAAGTTCCTCTGATATCAGAGAAGCTCCAATACCATTTTTATGAATTTTTGAAAAGTATCTTGTGAGTTATTAATTTTTTATAATTTAATTTTATCCATTTTGCTTAAGAGGCTTAATCAACTCATTTGGTGAGGCTAATCAAGCCCAATTGACTTCAAATTTTTATGTGATGTTCCTCTGATCCTAAAGATCAGTGGAGAATTGTTTTCAAGTCAATTTAAAGTGTGGTTAACCCTAATTAATTAAAGTTCAATTTTGGGTATTTAGGCCAATTAGGGTTTTTCCATGTGAATTAACTCAAAACCTATTTTTCCTAGGTTCCTCTGGTCATAAGAAACATCACCAAATTTTCCTAGAATTTATTTCTCAACATGCTAATTATTGGAATTAAAATACTCAAAACAGTAACATGCAATTGAAAAAATTAATAACTTCTCACAGGGATGGCCTCTGACCTTAGAAAATTCAGGGAATGTTCCCAAGTTCAGAGGCTTCAAAAGCCCTATGGTCTCATGCCATGGTGAATTATCTACATGCATGGAGAATCAAAATAGTGCAGAGAGTAAATAAATCATTAAAAAAAAATACTCAATGAAATTACTTGATTTCTTTTCCACATTATTCTCCTCTGTTCACTGAGCAAGGGGGTATTTTTATTTTATTTTTATGATTTTTCTACACAAAGTTATGCATTTTTAAAGTTCTGGATATTTAATAAATAAGAAAATTCCCTATTTATCTACTTATCCACGCGGCGCCGCGTCAACCTTAGACTCCCCAAACGGCCACGCGGCGTCTTCTGGTTCGGCCCCGCCATCTGACTGGGATGCCACGCGGCCCGCTGTATCGTCCCGTCTCCTCATACGACTCAATCTGGACCGTCCACCCGCGCGTGTATCAAATGGACGGCATCCGTTCATCGTCCCCAAGCCTCCTAGCCCGAGAACCGTCCATCTTCCAGGCTTGATATCTTTCTCGATTCTTAACCGATTTCTACGTTCTTATACTCTATGGATTCGTCTTGAAGAGACGAACACATCCATACGGTTTATGTGGCAAGAAATTAAGGCAATAGAAATGGAAAATTCATGGAAGCTCGGGAAGAGGAGAGAGCTCATACCTTTGCTCAGAGAAGTGTGGCTTCAATCTGAGAGTTGTGTCACCTTCGATTGAGTCCGAATAAGCTCCGGATGAAGTCTCCGGCCCTGGGAATTGCTCGGACTTGATTTCCACCGGACCCGATCACGAGGCTAGAGCGGATGAGTGGCTCTGAGAGGGGGCTTTCACCTGGGGAACTCCTTCTCTTGGTCTTGTGCAGGTGTGGGTGAGTTTAATTTGATTTTGGTGGAGAATTGGGAGATGTCCTGGTTTTGGGTGGAATTTTGGCTGAGAAATTGAGCTCTGTTGGTGAGGATTAGGGCAAATTGTCACTGGGGATCAATTGCTCTAAGTGTGGAGGATGATCTGGAACAATTTTGGTAGAGTTTCTGTATGGTTTTGTGCAACTCTTTTCATGGTCGAGAGGTGAGGGGGTTTAAATAGAGCTGGCTGGAGGGCCTCCTGTGGGGGTTAATGGTCGGGATCACCGTTGCTCGGCAAGGGAAGAACGACTCTAATGGCCATCGGGCATGAGGCGGCTCAGCAAGAGAGAATTTCAATGTTTGGCTCCTTTCAAGGTCTCGGTCATGGTGTTTTCCGGCGGCCGTGGTGGTCGGCCGGCTGAGCATGGGTCACCCTCGGGGTCAGGGAGGTCAGAGCTTGATTCCTGTGAGTTCAATTGATGGTTGCCAGGTGTAAAGAGGATGACTTGAAATGGAAAGGGTAAGGGCTCATTTTGGGCTCAAATTGGTCAACCCATGATTTTTGGCTTGGTTCACCTCCACATGACCTGGTTTTGGGCTGGGTGAATCAGTCGGGTCAGCTGATCTTAAGTGGAGAATTCTCCATCCAAGAATATTTAGATTAAATTTGGGTTAAGGGGAATCATGAGTAAGGTTAATGACTTTTAGGAAGTGCTTAAAGGACCTCCTCCTTTTGCCCAATGTGGTAAGGTCACATGTAAACAACTCACATGGCTTGCATGTGGCTTAAGAATGGCTTCATGGCTCATATTTGGCTTGGGAAAAGTTGGCTTGGTTTCATGGAAATGGGTTTAAGGAATTTTGGTATTTTGGTGTAAAATTTGGATGGTTTGTCATATGGCTTTGTTTAGAAAGGTTTGATTGTTGATTTAGGACTTAGGAATGATTTTAATTAAGTGAGGATGAGATGAGATTGTAATGTGGGCTTTAGGATGGGCTTGGGCTTTTGAGTTTGGTTAGGAATGGGCTTTTGAATGTCTTTTGGAAGTGGGCTTTTATGTGAAAATTTTGCAAAGGGCCATGCCAAATAAATGTTGGGTTTAGTTTAAGGATGTTTCATGAGTGATTTGGATCAAACTTGAGGTGGTTTGGAATTGAATTGGGTCTAAATTGAGTCTCTTTAGTGATAGGGTCAAAATAGGTCAAAATGGACTAACTTGGGCTAAGGTTGGGCTAATGTTGAAATTGATGTAAAATTAACATTAAGAAATGTTTATGGGAGTGTTTCAAAGAGGTTTCAACTTTGTTTGGGTTTTGATTTTGGGATTTGGGCCTATTTGGGTTAGGTTTGGGTGTAGGCCCATTTAAGGGATTTTGGGTTTGGGTTGAATTTGAGTAGGGTTTGGGTCCAAATTTTGGGTAAATTATGTTAGTTTTTTGTTTGTGGGGATGTTAGGGAAGGTTTAGAAAAGGTTTGGGGTTAATTTGTGTTGAATTGGGTTGGTTTGGGCTAAGTTTGGGTCATGGGCCAAAATTGGGCCTTAAGCTTAAAAGTGAAATTAGATTCAAATGTCAATCAAATTGGACTTGGATTTGGTCTAGATTGATATTGGGGATATTTAATTGAAGTTTAGAATTGAATTGGACCAAAATTGGGGTTAATTGGGGTGATTTGGTTTGACATTGGGTTCATTTGGGTTAAAATGGGTCAAATTGGGGGTTTTGACAAAAGTGGGGTAAATGGACAAAATTGGCCTATGGTATAGTTGAACAAAGTGAAATTGGGAATATTTGAGATTTTCTGGAATTTTCTGGGAATTTTCTGAATTTTTGGATTTTTTGGGTCAAGAGGGGCATTTTGGTAATTTGGAGGGTATTGGGGGGTATTTTTGGAATTTTTGGTATATTTGGCTGTAAATGATCAATTTGATTGGTGGGGAAATGTTCAAGGTTAATTTTGGAAAATTTTTGGGTGATTTAGAATTTTTGAAGAATTTGGGTAGTTTCAAGGGCTTTCAGTAGGTTAGGCGGGTCCGGGGTCCCGGGGGTCAAAAATTGAAATTTTGGCAAAATGGAGATTGACCAAGTGTGAGTAAAATGGAATCATTCTGGTTGAGCCGTGAAGTCATATTAAGTCCACATGAACCATGAAAGAACTCATTTGAGGCATTCAACATGTTGTTCCTAACCCTCTTAGCCAAGGGCTTAGGGGTTAAGGACCATCCATATGAATTACTCACATGAGTCAAAAGGTCAAGTTGGGTGAGAGTGTGGGTTTTAGGATTTGGAATGTGTGTGTGAGAGTGTAGTGTATGTGTAAGTCGGCCCTCACTCGGACTGTGCCACCTGGGGTAATCCTAAGGCTAAAGAGTCCTATGGGAACTCATCCTTTAAACCTCCACATTTGATCTCAACCCTCCAAGTGACTCAGGGGCAGTGACTTGGGGGTTTACAATCAAGCATATAGGGTTTGCAGGGAATTAAGAAGTCGCTTGAATTTCTAAAGGATGGGTCCCAATTCTAGTCCTCTAGGGTAGTCAAAGGAAAAGCCTAAGGCTAGATCCTAAGCACTAAAGAGAAAAGGGAAGACCTCATCAAAAATGAGGTCAACATTTATTATATTAAGATCTCATAGATTATTTACAAGAAAAAGATCTTCTTGAAAAACCTTTCTTAAATAAACATTCATGCATAAAAAATTAAGTAAAATATGTAACTAGTTTTCCTTCTATAAGATAATTCAAGTGAAGCCAATTTTTGATTAGGCATTTCCTCAAGCTTTTCCCCTCTTATCTTCTTCTTTTTTTTATTTTTTTATTTTTTTTTATATATAGAGAGAGGATCACTATATCTGGATAGCCTGTTAATGATTTTGAACTTCACTATCCTTAAATTATATTTTCAAAACTTATACATTTCCACTTAATTATTATAACATGAATAAAAATTCAAAAAAATTTTCAATCTTTTCTTTTTCAAGTGATAATTTTTTATTACTTAATACTTCTAAAATTCCATTATTTCTACCATGAATAGAAAAATTCCTTAATCTTATTCTTCTTTAAGTTAAATAATTGTATTCTTAAAATCAATCAAAGTTATTAAAATTTTGGTTAAGTTCACTAAAATGTTTATAATTTCAAAAATAAAAGTGATCTTAAATAGATTCTTCATTCCTTAAGTTATGTTAAAAAGTTTTTATTTTAAGAAAATATTAACTCTTTAAGGACAAATAAAATTTAAATTTGAATGTATTTTCCCTTCCCCCAAACTTAAGTTTTGGTATACTATGAAAATTTGAAAGTATGAGAGAAAGAAAATCAAATTTTTTCTTTTAAAAAAGGAAATTTTTATAAGTATATAAAAACGATCTTAAAAAGAAAAATTTACTTCTAATCATGCTTTTATGAATAATAAAGATAAAATTGAAGCACGTATAAAAAAGTAAGCAGGCTAATTTTTATGATTATACTAAATTTTAAACAAAATAAAAGCAGAGCAAAATTACTAATTACTAAACAGTAGACTGAAATAAACATATCATAAATTAACTCTAATCTCAGTCTCAAAAATAATATACTAAGAACATAATCTTAACACTAATCAATCCATACAGATACATAACAAATCAACATACATCAAACATCAAACTAAACAAACAAACCAAACAAAAAAAAATTAACAATAAAGTAGCACAACATAGATATCTATCAACTACTAGTCACAGGTTGTAGCCTCATCATCATCATCGTCACCAAAGGAAAACTTAACATCCTTAGGATCAACAAATGGTGTGAAACTAGGAAAAGTAGGGAAACTAACATCATGCTCACCCTTCAGAAATCTGATGAGGGCTTCATTATACTCAACATCATAGCTACTCTTCCTCTGGGTATAATCAGATAAATGATCAAGTTTCCTATCAATAGTATCAACCCTGCAGTGAGTTTGAAATAACTCATGTTGTTGCTCTATAAACGGATCATGCATTAACTCCCGTAAACTCGATGGTGGCTCAGCAGAAGTAGAAGGTCGGGAAGTAGAAGGTCTACCTGGAGTGGGTGCAGAAGAAGAAGGAGCAGTCGATTTCTTCCCTCGAAGACGATCATATATGCTAATACTCTCTTGACCAATCGGCTTAGTAGTCTTCAACCTTTCCTCTGAAATATCTGCAGTGACTCTCTTGCTAATACATAATGAATAAATCAGAGATGGGAATCCGAGTCCAACAGAAGTGCTGGATCTCGCAGTAGAATCCACAGAATCATAAATAATACTGCCGACATCAATTGGCTTCCTTTCCTGAATGCAGTAGTATAAGATCGCTCGATCTCTAGTCACTTCACTCAGGTGGTTGGAAGGTAACAATCTTGTAGAAATAAAATAGTGTCATGCTTTAGAAATTCCATTTAACTTGGAGGATTTGAAGTTTACCCTTTTTTCGTTCCTGATCTTCCAAGATCCAGTATCGTCAGTCAAATAAGCAATGATCATATCCAAATCTCCCTCAGATGGCGATAATCCAGAATAGTGACACTCTATAGTCGGTGGCGGGCCATAAAATACATTGATCCTTTCGAGAGTAAATCCTACTCCGACTCCTCTGACAAAAACTTCATAATCTTCGGCATCCAGAAAATTTGCATAAAACTCTCGAACTATAGGGATAACAGCAACAACAGTGAAATAACAGAATCGTTGTCAGTTGTGTGCAACGATAGTATTTTCAATCATCTCCCCCGGATGATAGAAACTTCGTTCTGAAATGAACTTCCTCGACGTCGCAAATTCGTGGAATCGAAAATGCGCAGCCGCAGTTGAAAATTTGCTGCTATCGAAGTTGTCTCGTGCTTTCCCGCGTTTAGATTTCGGAGCCATCTAAACGTGAAAGAAAAAAAGAACAAATTTAGGAATAAAAAATTTAAACTCTTTTTAAGTTTAGAAAACTTAAAATAAGTTTTAAAAATCCAAAGAAATCACTAAAAATCAAAAATTTTTTCAAAATTTCGGTTCATAGCAAAACCTAGGGAAATCTATGGTGAAAATCGAAAATAAATGGCTTAAAGTGTAGATCTGACCTTGAGACGAAGAAATCGAGTGGTTTGACGCCCAAATCCTTGATGTTTTGACCTCAAATTGGATTCTAAAGGCTGATTTTTGCAAAAAATGGAGGAAGAAGAAGGCTTAGGCGTCGATAATGGCTTTTGGGGGTATTTAAGGAATTTTTCGGTACGAGCCGAACCGGTGCTTAGGCGTCGACTCGGCGCCTAGGCGCCGAACTCGCCTTTCACAAAAAATTATTTTTAAATTTAATTTTCCACCAAAATTCATAAATTCAACTTCCAATTACTCACATTAGAGTAGGGCTTCAGTTTCTAACTTCCAAAACATTTTTAAAAAAATTTAACAATTAAATTTTAAATCCACCAATCAAACATAAAGTTTAAATCAAACTTCACTAAATTCCATTTATAATCTTCAATATTAGTTCAATATATTCCAGATAAGTATCATACTTGATTCAAATTCCTAATACACAATCAAACATAACAATTTCTAAGCAAAAACAACACACATTGAACATGGAAGCAAATACACAAACAAACACAATAGATTCACTAAATCGATACAACGACTCAACAAACCAGACAATAATGATCTCATTACCAGAATACTCTAATCTTCAAAAGGAAAATTGTGTATTCCACTTGGAAAGAACACTAACGCTCTCGGAAAATCTGTAGCCGTCTTTTTGTCAATCCACTTGTTCTTCGCATACATTTTAACTTGAGCATCTTGATAAGCTGCAAAATGATCAAATTGAAGTTTCATCTGCCATTCTAGATGTTCAATCTGATGAAACATCTTATGAAGGCGATCTCCAATGCTTTTAAACTCCGCTTCAAACTTATCCAAACGAATAGAAATTTTCTCTATACTTACCGCGATGAAACCATTGAAGTAGGGTTGAGGATCCTTTGAGACCTTGTCCCTAGCCTCTTCTCCATGATTTCTTCCTTCCATTTCTTCAAAAATTTATCAAATCTCTCAAGAATGAAGTGTAATGGACGTAACTTTCATTGCTTGATGGTTAGGGATGAAGATGGGTTGATTTAAAGGTGAAAATCGTGTGAAAAACTGAAAATTTTCAGTTTTTGCACGACCCAGTAACTGTGGCGCTTAGGCGCCAAATCTGGCGCCTAGGCGCCGGACCTATTGATACATAGTTTAACTCGGGCGCTTAGACGCCGAATCTTGGCGCCTAGGCGCCGGAACTATGTTCAACTCCGTTTCGCCTAATCGTCAAATTTCAAAGTTTTGTTCTCCGAGATAGGTAAATTATACTGGTAAGAGTAATCTAGACTCAATAACACAAATTATAAGTAATCATAATGAAGGTTAACTTGATCTCCTTTTTACTCATATTTAGAAAGAGTGATCCAATTTCTAAATCTTACATACTTCAAAATAATTTTCAGCTTAAGTCAACAGAGACTTATAAGCATCAAATTTTTCTAAAGTAATATAAAATTAGTGAAGATCGAGGCATAACCTTACATTAAAAACATAAAAACACTCAAAACAAAAGATAATTATGGGTTTCCTCCCACAAAGCGCTTGGTTTAACATCGTCAGCCCGACTTAAGTAAATCTTTAATCGAGTTGACTCAATTCATAAGCCTCTTTATAAATCATTTTAATATCTCCCAAATAAGGCTTCAATCTTAATCCATTTACTTTAAAAATTTTTCCTGTTTTGGGGTCTTTAATATCCACAGCTCTATAATGGTATACTTTATCAATTATATAGGGTCCAATCCATTTAGATCTTAATTTTCCAGGAAAAGGTTTTAAACGAGAATTAAACAGTCATACTTCTTGTCCAGGCTCAAAAATTTTCCTTGAAATTTTCTTATCATGTAACATCTTCATTTTCTCTTTATAAATTCTTGCATTTTCATATGATTCATTTCTTATCTCTTCCATCTCATTCAATTGCAATAATCGCTTTTCTCCTGCTTTATTCAAATTAAAATTAAACTCCTTTATTGCCCAATAAGCTTTATGTTCAAGTTCAACAGGTAAGTGACAATGTTTACCATAAATTAACCGGTAAGGTGACATTCGATTGGTGTTTTATAAGCCGTTCTATAAGCCCATAATGCAGAATCAAGTCTATCAACCCGATCGGTTCTTTTAGGATTAACGAGTCTTTTCTAAAATTCTTTTAATTTCTCTCGTTTGATACTTCGACCATTCCACTTGTTTGTGGTTGATAAGCAGTTGTAATTCTATGTTTGATTCCAAATTTTTGTAGTAATGATTGAATCGTTACATTCCTGAAATGACTTCCACCATCAGTGATAATTACCTTAGGCATTCCAAATCTTGAAAATATCATTTTCTTTAAGAATTTAGATACACTTTTGGAATCACATGCTTGGTAAAGCAACGACTTCAATCCACTTTGAAACATAATCAACTGCTAATAAAATATAAATTTTTCCAGATGATAGAACAAATGGTCCCATAAAGTCTAAACCTCATATATCAAAAATTTCAACTTCCAATATATAATTTAAAGGCATTTCATCCTTCCTAGATAAATTTCCCATCCTTTGACATTGATCACATGTTTTCACATAATGTCTCACATCTTTAAATAAGGTAGGCCAATAAAATCCAGAATTTAAAATTTTAAATGCAGTTTTATCTATGTCAAAGTGTCCTCCAAAATCAGAATCATGACATTTTTGAATAATAGCAAAAGTTTCCTCATAAGGTACGCATCATCGAATTATAGAATCTCTTACAGTTTTAAATAAATAAGGATCTTCCCAAAAATAAGATTTAGCATCATATTTAAATTTTATAATAAATTTGTTATCCAATTCATAAGGTAAAATATTGCTAACTAAATAGTTAACAATATCAGCATACCAAGGTGTTTTGCATCCTTGAATAACATATAAAGATTCATCAGGAAATTTCTCATTTATATTTTCTTCCGAAATAATATTATTTTTAATTCTAGACAAATGATCAGCAATTTGGTTTTCAGTTCCTTTTCTATCTACTATTTGAAAATCAAATTCTTGAACAAGTAAAACCCATCTTATCAGTCTAGGTTTAGAATCCTTCTTAGATATTAGATATTTAATAGCAGAATGATCAGTATGAACTATGCATTTAGTACCAAGAAGATAAGGTCTAAATTTATCAAAGGCATATACTATAGCTATAAGTTCCTTCTCAGTGGTAGTGTAATTTCTTTTTGTTTCAGTGAGAGTTTTACTAGCATAATATACAACTTTGAAAACCTTCTCATATTTTTGTCCTAATACAGCTCCAATTGCAAAATCACTTGCATCACACATTAATTCAAAAGATTTATTCCAATTAGGTGCAACAATGATATGCGCAGTTATTAGTTTTTGTTTTAGAATATTAAAAGCATGAATACATTCTTTGTTAAATTCAAATTTCGCATCTTTTTCCAATAAATTACAAAGACGTTTAGCAATTTTAGAAAAATCCTTTATGTATCTTTGTACGGCTTATTTTTAGGTTGGGTGTGTTGTATTTTTGAAAAGGGGTCGCCTACAGAAATTGTCGGCGAATTTTATATTTTAATTTTAATTTAAATATATATATATGATTTAGGAAGTAGTATTTGATTTTGAAAATAATTTTAAGATATGAAATCAAACCGACCTCACATCCCAAATAGTTTATATAAACGAGCACCGCATCACAAACCGTGTATCTATCCCGAAGAATAGACACACTGTTTGGTGATCGGGCTCGATTAAATAAACTAGAAGATTTGTGACATCCGTTTGGTCTGCGAACCAATTTTATAAGCCGACAAATTCCCCTGCTTAATATAAATGATTTAAGCAGGGTTTATATTACCTGGGTTCTTAAAATTCCCTATAAGGGCAAGCCCTAATAGTTAATTACATCTTAAGTGACGGGAATCACTTAAGAAAACTCTCGATAATAATCAGTAATTCTGCTTTCAAGAATCTCAAAGTTTAAGTTTTCAAGGGATTGAATTTTGGAATTTCAATAAGGAATGGATCAAGTTTGGAACATTTTATTTTGGGAATTCAAAGGAAGAAAGGTAGGAGAAATTACAGATTCGAAGCGAACTTCGGTAATTTCCCGACTATCCTATTGTTTGGCTTGAATTTAGGAAAGTCCTAATGTTTATTTAATGTTTTGATCTTGCCAATTTTAATTAATTAGCACTTATATTCGTATGACATAATCATACAAACAGCCTCGAAGATGTGAGGGTTTATGTCGTGTCGAACGACTACCTCGGAGTCCTAAGACCGGTTAGGGCTTAATATGCAATGCAAATGCCTAACAAAAGGTTGAGGATTTATGTTGCACTAGGCAAAGTACCTCGAAGTCCTATGGTTTGGTTATTTAATTCTAAGAAAGTTTTACCGAAGTAGACTCGGGTTTTCATCGATGACGATGGCCGTGCTGCCCACCATGCTCCGAGCTTCTTGTTGTTGCAGAGGTTTATTTTTAGAAGATTGTAATCAAAAGAGAAGAGAAGAGTTTGGTTTTAGAAATCTTAAAGTCCAAGTGTTTTTTTATGTTTTAATTAAAACAAATCTTAAAGTTGATTATAACAACACCTGTTAAGATCCCACGGTTCCATCCTTCCGGCATCGTTATTTTTATCGGATTCACTTAGTCCAAATGAATTTGCTAAACTCAACTAAATGAGTTCCACACTTTCATTTAGACCGTGGGAAATCCCGTTAGCAACACGTAGGTTACATCATCCGAGGTATTCCCGATCATCCAACAAGACGTTTTAATTTAGTTATAATTGTAGTTTTGTATTCCGTTTGTGATTAAATTTTGAGTTGTTTTATATTTTGAAATGTTGTGGCCGTGAATTTTATCTTGTAATGACTTTTAATTTAGTTTTGGTTTTGGTTTTAGGGGCTATCCTAAAGGTGTGGGTTTTCATGCAACAGTTGTTTATCATGCAAGAAAAGTAAAGTGCATTTGCAATAAAGTAAATTTCAAGGAGGTAAATTGCAATAAAATAAAAGCGTGTCTGGAGGGTCTTCCCGTCATCCCAAGCTACACTTAAACACAATTTAGGATATTTAATCATTTAAAGCAAGTTCCTAGGTAAAGCTAAGGGAAGGGTTATGGTTTTCTACCAAGTTCCTAATCCTATAGCTAGTCATTTCCTATGACGTCTAGATTCTTGTGTTTTAGTTTGAGGACGATTTTCTTCATCAAAGAACAATTAAGTTCAATTGTTCTTATAAACATCCTATCATTTTGAGGAAGTGCTTAAGATGAATCTTAAACATCTTTTCAATACCTCTAGGATTTTTTTAAGTCCAAGAGAATTTAATTATACAAAATGAATTAATCATCCAGGAGTTTCAAGTTTCGTTATCTTGCTTAGTGAACTAGGATATTTGAATATCCTATGAGTGAAGTAACACTTCACTTAACACTCCGTTTAGGAGTTATGACAACAAGAGCTTTTGAGGGCAAATCGATATTCAAGTGATTTGTGATTCAATTTAATTTCAATTAATGGGTTTAAGTTTGGAACAGTGTCCAAGTTGTTTTAGATTTACTTTTGAATTCTTTATGTCTTAAGTGATGTTATATTTAATTCAATTTAATTTAATTTTAATTTTAATTTAATTTGATTTGGTTTTAATTTTAATTTTATTTTATTTATTTAATTTTAATTTTATTTTAACTTAATTTTATTTATTATTTTAATTTAATTTAATTTAATTTAATATGTTTTAATTTAATTTAATTTAATGTGATTTAATTTAATTTCATTTAATTTAATTTTAATTTAAATTTTAATTTAAATTTTAATTTGGTTTTAATTTTAATTTTAATTTTAATTTAAATTTTAACTTAATTTTATATTATTATTATTTTTTTTAATTTTAATTTAATATTTTATTTTTTTTATGCTTTAGGGATGATTTAATTTTAATTGTTAATGTATTAATTTAATTGAAATTTTAAAAGGATTTAATTAAAATGTTTTAATTTTTAATTTAATGATTAAGCATTTTAAGTTTTGAATTTGGATTATCATTTAAATTAGGAATTGAATATTATTGAGGTGATTAATTTAGAGATTCTTGAATTAAAGAATAAATTTCTTCCTAATAACATCCCTATTTTAATAATTCTAATTTTTTATTATTCTTCCAAATTTAATTAATTATTTAATTAAGGTTTATTTTGATTACTTTCAAATTACTTGGTAGGTTTCTACCCTTTAAATACCTAAGTTTCAAACATCCAAAATCAACTTAATATCAAATATTTTACCCATCCTTTTAATTAAACCTAAAATTTTTAATTATAGGTTAAAATTTTAATTACCATTTTACCCTTTAAACTTACTAATTTCATAACTCACTAAATTAAGCTTAAATGAATTTGAAATTTTTATGTGACTTCACTCATATGTCAATCAAGACATTAGAGGAGAAAATGTGATTTTTCTGTTTTTAATTTATTTATATAATTATTTTTGGCGGAAAATAGGAATTTTCAAGGAAAATTTAATAACATGACCAAGGAAAAGTTTCTGTCCTTAAGAAAATTATGGAACATTCCTAATGACCAGAGGACCACTTGGACCAATTTTGGTGATTTTTGGAATTATATTATTTTTATTATAATTATTTTGAGTTTTGGAGTATTAATTAATTTAAAAATAAAATAAAGGTTAAAAAATTAATTTTATATTTTCAAAAATCTCTCTGATATCAAGGAAACCAGAGAACCAATTTTTATAATTTTCTGATTTTTCTTTGATTTATTAGAATTATTTTAGTGGAAATGCTAGAAAATACATTTTTTAATTTTAAAATTACCTTAGGGCTTTAAAATTTAATATCTCATCATAGAGACTTAAGAAAAATATGGAGTTTGTTCCTAAATGATTAAAATTCAAAATGTGACATTTTGGTGAATTTTATTATTTTTGTGATTTTTATTATTTTTTAATTATTAAAAATATTAAAATAATGCAAAAAATCAACTTTTTTGGAAAATTGCAATTTTAATTTTCTTAAATTTCCCTTATATCAGAGAGGCTCCAAAACCAATTTGGTGAATTTTTGAAAAGGATTTTGAAAGTTATGAATTTTTAAAGTTTAAATTCGGCTAAATGACTTAATCAACCCATTTGATAGGGCTAACCAAGTCCAATTGACTTCAAACTTTTATGGTGGGTTCCTCTGATCCTAAAGGTCAGTGGAGAATTGATTTCAAGTCAATTTGATGTATGATTAGCTCTAATTAATTAAAGCTCCATTTTGGGTGTTTAAGCCAATTAGGGTTGTTACAAGTGAGTTAACTCAAAAACCATTTTCTCTAGGGTCCTCTGGTCATAAGAAACATCACCAAATTTTCCTAGAATTTATTTCACAACATGCTAATTATTAGAATTAAAATGCTCAGAATAGTGACCTAGAATTGAAAAATTAATAACTCTTCATAGGGATGACCTCTGACTTTGGAAAATTCAGGGAATGTTCCCAAATTCAGAGGCTTCAAAAGCCCTATGGTCTCATGCCATGGTGAATTGTATACATGCATGAAGAATTGAAATAGTGCAGAGAGTAAATAAATAATTAAAAATAAAATACTTTATGAAATTAAATGATTTCTTTCCCACATTATTCTCCTCTGTTCACTGAGCAAGAGAGTATTTTTATTTTTTTTTCTAATTTTCCTACACAAAGTTATGCATTTTTGAAGTTTAGGGAATTAAATAAATCAAAAATACCCTAATTTCCTACTTATCCACGCGGCGCCAGCTCAACCTAGGCATCTCCGAAATGCCGCGTGTCGTCTTCTGATTCGGCGCCGCCATCCGACTCAGCGCTCCAGGGCCCCGCGGTTCACGTACCATCGCGCTGTCCGGCTCAATCTAGACCGTCCGCTTGATACACGCTTGATCCGACGGCTCCCAGTCATCGTCTACGACTGGTGTGCACCCGTGACCGTCAACCTTCTAACCCTAATTTCTCACTCGATTCTCAACGGATTTTCGTGTTCTTATGCTCTATGGATTCGTCTTGAGGAGACGAACACATCCATACGGTAAACATGTATTGAAATTGACTCAAATTAAATAGAGAATCTCTCTAAGCTCGGGAAGAAGAGTGAGTCCATACCTTTGCTCAGAGAAGTGAAGCTTTGATGCGAGAGTTGTGTCACCTTCGATTGGGTCCAAGCAAGCTCCGGATGAAGTCCTTTGGCTCGGTGAATTGTCTAGGTATGATTTCAACCAAGCCCGATCACAAAGCTTGGAGGTCGGAAGCAATGGCCGGCCTCGGTGAGGGGGCTTTTCTGGTAAACTTCTTCTCTTGGTCTGGTGAAGGTGTAGGACCAATCAATTTGGGGATTGACTCACTGTGAAGAAGTGTCCTGGTTTTTATGCTGAAATTTGAACTCAAAATTGAGCTCAGCTGGAAGGAATTGGGGCCGGAATCCAGTGGGAATCAAATGCTCTATGTGTGGAGAGTGGTCTGGAATGATTTTGGCAGAGTTTCCTTAAGGTTGGTTCAGCACCTCTCCCATGGCCGAGAGGGGTGGGGTTTAAATAGGAGAGGCCGGAGGGCCTCCCGGGGGAGTTAGGGCTTGGGATCGGCTGCTTAGGTCAAGGAAAGAACAGCCATGGCAGCCACTGGACTTGGGGCAGCTCAGCAAGGGAGAATTTCAATGTTGGCTCACATGTGAGCTCTCGGGTGTGGTGTTTTCCGGCGATCCAAGCGGCTGGCCGGCAGGCATGGGTCACCCTCAGGTCCAGGTGGGTCAGGACTGGAGGTTTGTGCAGTTAATTTGCCATGGACATGTGTAAAGGGCTTGGATTAAAATGGTATGGGGGAGAGGCTCATTTTGGGTTGATTTTGGTCAACTCATGTAATTGGGCTTGGTGCACCCACCAAGGGACTGATTTGGGCTGAGGGAGGTCAGATGAGTCAGCTAGGAAAGGGTAGTGAAGTCACCATCCATGAATATTTGGATTAATCATGAATTAAGGTGAAGCATTAAAAGGGTTAAAACCTTTTTTAAGGGGTTTAAAAAGAGGCTCCTCCTTTTGCAATTAATGGTATGATGATGTGTAAAGTGAATCCCATGGCTTCATGTGGCTTGTGCATGGCTTCAAGGCTTGCTCATGGCTTGGGAATGGCTTGGCTTGCTTGCATGAGAAAGGGATTTTGGGATATTTGACATTTAGGGGTGATTTGTCATGAGGCTTGATTTGGAATCATTTGATGATTGATTTAGGACTTAAGGGATGATATCAATTAATGGTGTGATGAAAAGAATGTCATATGGGCTTTAGCATGAAGTTTGGGCCTTTGAAATTTAATGAAGATGGGCTTTTAAAATGGTTTAGGGAAGTGGGCTTTTAGATTTTAAAATGGATTTTAGGATGAAAGTTTGGTGAAGGCTTGGGCCAAATAATTGTTGGGTTTGGTTTAGGGGTATGTCATGAATGATTTGAAATGAGTTTGGAATGATTTGGGTTTGAATGGGGTTGGATTTGGACCTCTTTGGTAAATGGGCCAATGTAGGTCAAATTGGGCTAACTTGGGCCAATGTTGGGCTAGGGTTGAAATTGATGTAAAATTAATGTTGGGAAATGTTTATGGGAGTGTTTCAAAGAGGTTTTGGCTTTGGTTGGGTTTTGATTTTGGGGTTTGGGCTTATTTGGGGTAGGTTTGGGTTTAGGTCGAAAATGGGCCTTTTAGCTTTGGGTTGAATTTGAGTGGGGTTTGGGTCTAAATTTTGGGTAAATCATGTTAGTGTTTTGTTTGTGGGGATGTTAAGGAAGGTTTAGAAAAGGTTTGGGGTTAATTGGAGTTGAATTGGGTTAGTTTGGGCTAAGTTTGGGTCATGGGTCCAAATTGGGCTTTAAGGTCAAAAGTGAATTTGGATTCAAATGCCAATCAAATTGGACTTGGATTTGGTCTAGATTGGTGTTGGGGATGTTGAATTGAAGTTTAGAATTGAATTGGACTAGAATTTGGATCAATTGGGTAGGTTTGGTTTGACATTGGGTTTATTTTGGGTTAAAAATGGGTCAAATTGGGGATTTTGACAAAAGTGGAGTAAATGGACAAAATTGGCCCATGGTGTAGTTGGAAAAAATAAAATGGGGAATATTTGGGATTTTATGGAATTTTCTGGGAATTTTCTGAATTTTTGGATTTTTTGGCTAAGAGGGGCATTTTGGGTATTTGGAGGGTATTGGGAGGTATTTTTGGAATTTTTGGTATTTTTGGCTATGAATGGTCAATTTGAGTAATGTGGGAATGTTTGGAATTGGTCTTGGGGAATTTTGGGTAATTTAGGTGATTTTGCAAATTTTGGGTAGTTTCAAGGGCATTTGGTAGGTTTGGTGGGTCTGGGGTCCCAGGGGTCAAAAATTGAAAATTTAGAAAATCGAAGATTGGGTAAATGTAAGTGGAATAAAATCATTTTGGTTGAGCCATGAAGCCATATCAAGCCCACATGAGCCATGAAGGGACTCATTTGAGGCATTCACTATCGTTGTTCCTAACCCTCTTAGCGAGGGCTTAGGGGTTAAGGACCATCCATGTGAATCACCTTCATGAGTCGGGAGGTCAAGTTGGGTATGGGTGTGGTTTTAGGAGGTGTGTGAAAATATAGTGTATGAGTGTAGTGTGTGTGTAAGTCGGCCCTCACCGGACCACGCCACCTGAGGCGATCCTAAGGCCAAAGAGTCCTATAGGAACTCATCCTTTAAACTTCCACATTTGATTTCAACCCTCTAGGTGATTAGGGGTCTATAATCAAGTTTGTGGAGTTTGCGGGGAGTTAAGAAGTGGTTTGAATTTCTAAGTGGTGGGTCCCAATTCTAATCCTCTAGGATAGTCAAAGGAAAAGCCTAAGGCTAGATCCTAAGTACTAAAGAGAGAAAAGAAGACCTCATCAAAAATGAGGTCAACAAATGGACCCCCAATAGGTGTGGTGTGTTATCCAAGCACACCGCGCGTATTGGTGTTGACCGAAGCGATCAACAAAACCAACACAAAAGTCCAAGTGACAAACTTTGGACGAGTAGAAGAGTTTCCGTCGGGGAGTGTCAAGTATATCTACGAGACTGGAGATTCTTGAACTCTCGGCGGGGAAAGGAAAAGGAGGTGAATCCCAAATCACATGATCCGGGGAATTTCGATTTAGATTTCATTTTGTTTAAGTTTAAGTTTTGATGTGTGAGCTCAGATTTTAGTTTGAGTTCCAATTTAGATTGAAGTTTGTCAAAATTAATTTGAAGGGATTTGAACTTGAAATGAAAATTGGAATTTTGTGGTTTTAGATGTAACAACTTCAATCTCAAAAGAAAATTGAATTGATTGGATTGACTCATTACAATGAGAAGAGATCTCAGAGCAATGCGGTATTGGATGTAAAATCCTTAACCTCAAGAGTTTGATTTTGATGTATTTCATTGCGATAGGGAAAGAACCTAAAGCAATGCGGTATCGGATGTAAAATCCTTAACCTCAAGAGTTTGATTTTGATGTATTTCATTGCGATAAGGAAAGAATCCTAAAGCAATGCGGTATTGGATGTAAGATCCTCAACCCTAAGAATTTGATTTTGATGTATTTCATTGCGATAGGGAAAGAACCTAAAGCGATGCGGTCTCGGATGTAAAATCCTCAACCCCAAGAATTTGATTTTGATGTATTTCATTGCGATAGGGAAAGAATCCTAAAGCAATGCGGTCTCGGATGTAAAATCCTCAACCCCAAGAATTTGATTTTGATGTATTTCATTGCGATAGGGAAAGAATCCTAAAGCAATGCGATCTTGGATGTAAAATCCTCAACCCCAAGAATTTGATTTTTGATGTATTTCATTGCGATAGGGAAAGAATCCTAAAGCAATGCAGTCTCGGATGTAAAATCCTCAACCCCAAGAATTTGATTTTGATGTATTTCATTCCGATAGGGAAAGAACCTAAAGCAATGGAGTCTCGGATGTAAAATCCTCAACCCCAAGAATTTGATTTTTGATGTATTTCATTGCGATAGGGAAAGAACCTAAAGCAATGCGATCTCGGATGTAAAATCCTCAACCCCAAGAATTTGATTTTGATGTATTTCATTGCGATAGGGAAAGAACCTAAAGCAATGCGATCTCGGATGTAAAATCCTCAACCCCAAGAATTTGATTTTGATGTATTTCATTGCGATAGGGAAAGAATCCTAAAGCAATGCAGTCTCGGATGTAAAATCCTCAGCCCCAAAAGTTTGATTTTGATGTATTTCATTGCGATAGGGAAAGAATCCTAAAGCAATGCAGTCTCGGATGTAAAATTCTCAACCCCAAAAGTTTGATTTTGAATGGTAATTGATTTTGCAAAGATTTGTAATGTTGATTTGAAAAGTGTGGAATTTTGGTGTTTCGAGAATTTCATGAGAGTTGTAAAAGATTTTTGTGGAAAGAAACAGATTAGGAGGGAATATGTAGATGTTACATATCCCATTCAAAAGAGTTGATCGAAAGTTGCTGGTTTGGATTGGATACAATTCCTCGCCATCAGATCCGAATCGAAAACCTCATGGCTCCGTGTCAGTGGAATCAACCGCTTCCATCCCAGACAAGGGAGAGAGTAGAACGGATTGGATTTCAGATTCGGAAGATTGAGTTTGAATTTGATTGATATTTGATTTGAGATCTGGAAGGTTGAATTTAAATTTGATTGAGATTTGATTTAAAATCCGGAAGGTTGAATTTGAATTTGATTGAGATTTGATTTAAAATCTGGAAGGTTGAATTTGAATTTGATTGAGATTTGATTTAAAATCTGGAAGGTTGAATTTGAATTTGATTGAGATTTGATTTGAGATCTGGAAGGTTGAATTTGAATTTGATTGAGATTTGATTTAAAATTTGTGTTCATTTTGTTTGTCCTTTAACGATTCAAATTTGCTTTATCGTTCATTTAATGTCCATGTGAATTTGGTGTTCATTATTTTTTTTAGATTTTTAAGGAAAGTTTTCTTTTATTCTTTTTGTTTCTTTTCTGTTCTTCGTTCGAAGTTCATTTAACTTTAATGGTGTTTCCCAGTCAACTTGCACAAAAGAGGTGAAGGCCAAAAATGTGACATGGTCACTTTCATTCCAATCATGTTGAAGATACATCATACAACTCGATCTGGAATACATCTCGTACAATCCATGTAGACTCAAAACGGACTATATATGATCTTTATCAATCCATCCAAAAAGGCATCTGTCAAAAATCCATGTCTGAATAGTGAGGTACATGGTCAATAACATCACCTTCCAAGCCATCCTTGGCAAGGATGTCATATGGATGTACGTTGGAGGTGTGATATTTTCCATGCAACTCACAGCTCGTAAGGCCGGAGGCTCTCTAGCTCTGGGTCTGGCTGGAAGTGGTAAGGTGCTTTCCTGTCATCCATTCTTCTGAAAGTAACTGAGATTCGCTTCATTGGTACTCCTGGTATGCAATGTTTAGCGACATCTGCTCCGTTGCCCTTTAGTATCATGACGGAACCTACCGGTAATAGTATCTTTACTGGCCCTCGGAACTCACACCGGGCTCGCTATCCGGAGGTCGGATTCGAACATGATATTACATTCGTTCGGAAAAGAAACTGTGCGAAAGGTCCGACAAAGTTGTGGTGATCTATGTGCGGGGGTATGCGATCACCCTGCTTGTAAATGTTAATGATGCAACTGTTGGGTATGCAATCTGCTGGCAGTACCCTCCATGTTATCATTCTCTTGACCATCCTTTTGATGACTAATGGCATTGGATCTACCTTTCCATGACGGAGTATCCCCGGTGGGTTTCCCTTCCTGTCTTCTGCGAAGTTGTAGCAGCATCCACATTGTATTGTAATTCTCCCTTTCCCTGGCATCCATCTCCGGGATTCCGAGTAAGTGTTTTCTCTTAGGCGGCCTGCTCGACCCATTCTTTTCAAATCCGGATGCGGTCCACGATTTGTTGTTGTTCGTATTCGAGAACACGTTTGTATGTAGCTCGAGGCCTTCTAGTATATTGATCCTCCTGCCTCTAATTCTCTCGAAGTATTCAAAAGTTTGCTTCTCGACATTCTGCATTCTTTCTAGCTAATATTCTGGAATAATCTGCAAATGGCGAGGCCAGGTGACGTACTGTGGGATATATGGCTCAATGCCTTCGCGTTCTTCTGCATACCTCGGCTCCTCGGGGATGGTCTTCGTCGGGACATCCTCCGGGGTTGGTTCTGCAACAAGGTCATGCATTACTGGTGGTTTTATCTGGTGGCATGGTAGCCTTCCTTCTTCTGATCTTCTTGAGATTTCCCTGGTCTCTTCTGTTATCCTCGGAGCTGGCCTCCTTTCTTCAGGTTCCTGGCGAACCGGTATCCTTGAAGTATATGCACTGGTAGTAGCGACTGCCTCGTCGCGCTGGTCCGCTGCTAGTTTAGTTAACATCTTGCGGATACGGCGATTTTTATTTCTTCGCTGAGTTGCTGTGAGAGTAGCTCTTCGTACTTCCTGAATCTCTGTGGGCGCGGCGGCGACAAGCTGCCCTCTGCCGTAGCGACTACGGACTTGATTCTTTTGTCCTCCTCGGTGTTTGTTTTCCTTTTCTTCTTGTCTGGGTTGGTGGCTTGGGCCACCCACTTTCATTCTCGTCCGGTCGGGCGGTTCCTCTCGGTCAACTGGGACCCAGTCAGCTTCCTCGTATTGCAGGCCTGCTGGTACGAAGTCTGAGTCAATCTCTATTATCGCTCCATCTTTCACCTTATTTTCGTCGAGTGTAAGGCTTATGCCATTTCTAAAGTTCAGGACCAACCGCCCGTTCGACATTTCCCTGCGAAAAGACAAGGAAAAGGATCAGGGGCTGTAGTAAGAACAGGAACATTAAAAAAAAAAGTTTATTAGAGACAAAATTTTCTTTTTTTTTTTATTATTCCTTTTATATTTTTAAATTCAACAGGAATGAAGTGGGAAAAGATCGGGAAAAAGATTTTGATTTGGAAGAGAGAACAAGGAAAACTTTATTATCATGATTTTATTTATTTTAGCATATTTTTTATTATTTTTGGGTTCGGACCCAGTCATAAGTAATTACTTCGCCCGTGCTTCTAGGGATGAAGAATTCATTCCTTTGAAACATCAGGTAGCGTAATACTTCTTCAAGTATCGTCCGTTGATCATAAGCATATGTCGTTCTCCTTGGCAATTCACTAGTTGATAGGAACCTCCTGAGTAGACTGCCTCAACCACAAACGGCCCTTCTCAGGTGGGTTCAAATTTTCCTCCTATCTTGCGGTGTGCAAGGATAGGTCTCTTGAGAACGAGAACTAAGTCACCAACTTTGAAGGTTCTTGGGCGGACCAGTCTGTCATGGGCTTAAACCATCTTAGCTTGGTATAGTTCTAAATTCTGCTGCGACTGCAAGTCTTTTCCCTTCCAGGCTTTCCAACTCCTCTAGTCGTAATTTGGCATTGTCTTCTGTCGTGATTTTGTTTGCAACTGCAATTCGAGTGAAGGAAGGCTGGACCTCTAAGGGTAACACTCGCCTCGGACCCATACACCGGAGCGTAAGGTGTAGCTTGAGTAGGAGTTCGAAGGTTGTCCGGTAGGCCCATAAGGCTTCTAATAACTTCTCGTGCCAATTTCTCTTATTATCGTCCAAAGTTTTCTTTAAAATTTGAACGAGAGTTTTATTAAAAGCCTCAGCCAGGCCGTTCGCTCTTGGATAGTAAATTGTTGAATACCGCCAGTCGATTTCGTGTCTCCTGTCAAAATTGGTGATTTGTGTGCTTCTGAATGCTGATCCATTATCTGAGATGATCCTGCGCGGCACTCCAAAATGGTAGACAACTTGGTTCTTAAAAAAATGTAGCACGTGGTGTGCTTTCACTTCTCTAAGTGGAACTGCCTCTGCCCACTTGGAAAAGTAATCTGTAGCCGCAAGAATGAAGCGATGTCCTTTTGAAGATGGTGTTCTATTGGACCCACTATATCTGTACCCCAACATTCAAATGATCATGACGCAATTGTCGGATGTAGCACATTTGGAGGTTGGTGTAGCACCACTCCGTGCACTTGGCATTGGTGACAGCTCTTGGCGATTTTCATGCGGTCGGTCATCATCGAGGGCCGATAGTACCCTAGTCTTTTAATTTTCATTTTCATCTTTGGACCCGACTGGTGAGCACCACGAGTCTCGAATGCACCTCTTTAACAATTTCATGGGCCTCGGACCCGCTTAGGCACCTTAGCCACATTTGATCGAAAGACCTTCCGTATAACGTGTTATTTATTAATGCGTAGGACGAGTTCTTTTCTTGATCCGATGGGCTAACGACATATCATCCGGTAGTTTTCCTGTTTGCGGTGTAATCTATTAATGGTCGTCGCCAATCTTACGTGTTTTACATCACTGCTGTCAATCGATTCTTTTTCTTTTTCGATTTGTGTATTGTGTCTATGTCGAGCTCGTGATGGGACTCGACGTCCGTGAGACCGACACTTCTATCGATTCATCTTGCAAGCGGTGCAAATTCTTTTGCGAGGCGAGTGCTAACGCATCCTGCTAAAGCATTTTCTTTCTCGAGAATTTTGTAGATCGTCACATTCGGAATCTATTCATATTACAGCTTCGTTGTTTGTACACGGCTCCGCTAAGTGGTAGGAGTATCTTAACATCCCCCGCTCCGGTGTTATAAAGATTAGTCCGATTCCGCCTTACCGGGCACTATCACTTGTGATTCTTCATCTTTGTGTCTTGAAGATGCTCCGTCGAAATATAATTCCCAACGTCGATCATCAGGGTCTTCTAAGCTCATTATTTGTTTGTCTGGCAAGTCGTCATTGAGAGGAGATTCTGCCGGCAAAGGGTGTGCTGCGAGGAAGTCTGCTAGGACTTGTCCCTTTACGGCACGAAGAGACATAAAAGTTATATCGAATTGCAATAATATCATTGACCACCTGGCAAGTACGAGAAAGCGTTGGACGGGTCATCAAGTATTGCAATGGATTAAATTTCGAGATCAGGTTGACCTTATGAGAAAGCATGTAGTGCCTGAGCTTTTGAGCGGCGAAGATCAGGGCCAAACAGTGCTTTTCAATTGTGGGATACTTTATTTTTGTTGGAAGTAAACGACGGCTTAGGTAGTAAAGAGCATTTTCTTTACCCTCATCATTGACCTGGGCTAACAGGGCTCCGAGAGAGTCGTCTAAAGCTGCGGTATAAAGTATCAACGGTCTACCTGAGACTGGGGCTGCTAAGACAGGAGGTGTCATTAAATATTGTTTAATGTCCTCGAAGGCCCTCTGGCATTTCTCTTCCCAAATAAATTTGGCGTCCTTTTTAACTAATGCCGAGAAAGGCTGACACCTACCTGACAAGTTCGAGATAAAGCGTCGAAGATATGCCAACTTCCCTTGAAAAGATCGTAGTTGTTTTAAGGTTTTGGGAGGCGGCATTTCTAAGATAGCTTTAATCTTTTCCGGGTCGATTTCAATTCCAAGATGTCGGACAACGAATCCAAAGAACTTCCCGGAGGTGACGCCGAAGGCGCATTTTAAGGGATTCATCTTAAGGTTAAATTGTCTTAATTGTTCGAAAACAATTCTCAAATCATACAGGTGGTTTTCCTTTACTTTGCTTTTGATGACCACATCATCCACGTAGCACTCGACTTGATTGTGGATGAGATCATCAAAAATTCTTGTCATCGCTCTCGGTAGGTTGCTCCTGCGTTCTTCGAGTCCGAATGGCATCATCGTGTAGCAATATACTCCGATCGACGTTCGAATGTTGTAAGTTTTTCATCTTCCGGAGCCATTTTTATCCGGTTGTATCCCGAAGATCCATCCATGAATGAGAATATTTCATGTGTTGAAGCAATGTCGATCATTAATTCTGGGATCGGTAGAGGGAATTTATCTTTTGGACATGCTTTGTTTAAGTCTCTGAAATCCACACAAATTCTGATCTGACCATTCTTCTTCCTGACTGGCACAACATTGGCTAACCAAGTCGGGTATTGTTCTTCACGGACAAATTTAGCGTCTATTAGCTTTTTAACTTCAGCTATGACTTGTTGTTCGATTTCTAGACGCATTCTTCGGGACCTTGTCGGACCGGAGCGAAGTAGGATCCACTCCTAGCTTATGGATTGCGACCTCCGGAGCTAATCCCGGCATCTCATCGTAGCTCCAAGTAAAACAGTCTTTAAATTCCATTAATAACTTGATTATTTCTTCGGAGTCTTCTTTATTGAGTAAGGAGCTAACAAAGTTAGGTCTAGGCTCTTCGCTAGTACCTAAGTTAACTTCCGTTAATTCATCTATTGTAGATTTGATCTCTTCTTCGAACTCTGGTGGAGCTTTTCCAATTTGTAAATCTTCAAACTCTTCTGTAGTTTCCATGCAATTTTCATTAGACTCGCAAGTGACAACCAAGCAAAATTCAATATCGTCAACTGATCCTACTGTGCCGAATCCGAGACCATGCCTTGAATTGGGTGGACGACCGGAGTTATTCCATAAATTTTCAAAATGTTGTGATTGACCTTTTGTCCATTGTCGAGGTAAGAAACCACGCTGAATTAAATTTTGAACACAGGGGGAGTAACACTCAAAAGGTAATTCCATTAATTCTGATGAAGTAGCATCTTCAAATTGTACATTATTTTCAGTTTTGGAGGAAGGAGCACCACAGTAGAATTTGATAGGCTTTGCACCGCTGCTACGTACCTCTTTGACCACCATACACTCTATCTTATTAGAATGGATCGGGGTCAGGGTCATAGTATGTACATAGTGGTTAATCTTCTCGTACATCGATTTATATTCTTCGTTCTTTTCATCTTCGAGAGAGATCCTGAATTGCGGCTTCTTCCGACTTATTGTCGCGGTTTCTTGCTTGATTTCTTTTTCTTCTTCAGAACTATCTTCCCAATCAACATTGACGGCTGGTTTCCTCTGTCCAACTGTCTTAACGTCTCTGCCACGACCTCGTCCCCGGCCTCGACCTCGGATGCGAGTTGTGGAGAAACCTTCACCATCTCGCCGTAAAGGAGTGGTGAGTGACTGTTGGACTAGAACTTCGGGTTCTTCGTCGTCCCAAACTTCCTTTGCTTCATTCGTTATGGTATCTCTGGAGAAGATTGTTTTCTTCGGGGGTGCGTAATAAGCTGCATCTTCATGGATTCTAATTTCATGTACGGAGAATGGTTGTAAGTCACCTTTGATGCACTGTTCCCCTCCGTCGTAGTATTTGATGCACTGATGTAGGGATGATGGTACCATCCGGTTTTCATGTATCCATGGTCGGCCCAATAGAGCGTTGAATGACGTTTCTGAATCAATTATGTGAAATTTCGAGGTTGTCTTTGCCAAGTCACCGGTCTTCATTAGCGGTGTTATTGATCCGAGGGCTCTTTCTCCTTTCTGGTTGAATCCTCTTAATAACATTTTGTCCGCTTCGAGCTCGCGAGCATCAATTTCCAAGTATGCTAGCATTCGAAGATTCATTATATTGATTGATGCTCCTGGATCCACCAATATTCTGGAGAGTGTAAACTTCCCAATTGTAACTGAAATGTACAACGGTCGGTTGTGGTCTGCTGTCCCAAGTAGTAGGTCATTGTCCGTGAAGGTAACACCTCGTTGTTCCTTTAATGAGCAAACCTCATCTAAGGAATCTCCGGTCATTTGAGCTAAGCAAATTTCTGGATCAAGCAAGGCCTTGATCAGAGCTTCTCTCATCTCCTTTGATAAGATGAGAGCGTCGTAGATGCTTAGTTTGGCCGGTAGTTTCCTAAGATGGGCTAGCACGTTGTAGTCCACTTTATTTTCATGTGTCTCGGTTTCTTCCCGAATGGGTATTTCTTCTGCCGGGGTTGGTTCTTCCTGAACAACCACCTGCTTTCCTTTGTCCTTTGGACCCATTCTCGGAGGTAAAACTCTTCCACTTCTTAAGTTGACTTCGTAATTTCTCCCGAATCCGGTATTGAGTTTGCTTGGTGTCTCCTCCTGAATCGGAACGACGAGGTTCTTCCGGATTAGCTTCGAGTACGAAGGCTCTAACTCTATTGTGATCTGGAGCTCCTCGAAACTCGCAAATAGATTCATTGCTTGTTGAACTCTCGTAGCCTCCTTGGTGGATGTCTTCTTTGTCATTGTGATCGTCGAGATTGTGTATGATTTGAGAATTGTTACTTGTATCGGAATCGATGTCCGGATTAGGTTGGTTGTCGCTAGTTAAATAATCGCTAGAAACAGTCAAAACGTAGCCAACGCCATAACCCTTATCATTATAAGATCCCACCGGAGTGAGCAAATAATCATACAGAGTCAGAGGTTCGAGGGATTTCTCCCCCGAATCGGAAACAACCATCCTAGGATATTCAACCCCTAGTCTAGCCTTAAGAGCCTCGGTCTTTTCTTCTTCATCAATTTTCTTCTTTTCTTCAATCGTCTCTTGTTGAGGTGGTTCTTCTATCGCAAGTGATAATGCCGAGCTTGACGAGGTTTCGAATTCTGAATTGAGGCTCGCACCGAAGTGGTTTGGATACGATCCAAAATCTTCTTCGAAGACTTTGTCCAGGCGGTAGTCCATCCATCATCAGTCGCATAGGGATCTATCAGAACAATGAGATCCGTCGAGATAACATTGACGGAACCTCCTTTCTGGGGTTCCTTCATGTATTCCTTCGGGATCGTGATATTCCCTTTTCGAAGATTGTCGTTGAGCCAACTTTTGAAGGTAATACAATCTTCTATCTTGTGTCCAAGCATCCGGTGGTAAGGGCAAAAGTTGGGATCACCTTTCTTGTCGACTTCTTCTGGTCTCTTAGGTTCGAGCAGTTGGAAATCCGGAGTCTTCATCAAGCTGCGAAACATTTTCGGCATCTGCCTCATTCTTGAACGGATACTCCTCGCTCGAAGCTCCCTTAACGTACGTTGTGGACGAGGCGGTTGTTCATACTTGTTGAGATGACTGATAGTTGGGTCGGGGTTGCTTGGTGATTCCGTTGAATTCTGCTGCGGCCGTTCGACGGTATTTGTATTGGTCGCTTGCCTTTATCGGCTCGCTGCGACGATCCTAGACTTCTTTTCAAAAGTTTTCACGGGCTTCTGTTTGTCTGTTTTGTCGGTGAAACTTAATTGCTTCGCCTCCTCTTGCAAGCTTCCGGCCTTGCTTAACAACTTCTCGAAAGTTTTAATAGTAAATCCCTTGAGGAGAAGTGCTATCGGGCCATGAATGCTCTTCAGTAAAATGCCGACTGCATGCTGTTCTTGTAGGCGTGGCTCACACTTCATACTTAGGTTCCTCCATCGAAGTATGTAGTCCACCAAAGTTTCGTTCGGCTACGCTTCTCTACCACTAAATCACCTATAGTGATGTGGTGCGCGAGCTCCGGCAAATCGCTTGATGAAGAGGTTCTCTAATTCCGAAAATGTCTTCACCGAACCGTTCGGTAATTTCGCATACCAATCAAAGGCGATTCACGACGAGTGCTGCGACAAATTGTCCGAAGAGTAAAGCATCACTTCCGTCGGCATTGCAACAAGCGGCACGAAAATGTGCAACATGCTTGCCGAGGGTTTCCGGTTCCATCAAAGGTCTTGAACAGAGGTGGTACGAAGCCTTTCGGATATTGGACAGCGTCGAATTCTTCGGGGTAAGGTCTACCCGTCCGAATGGATGTCCCGTTCTTTGATTGTGTCAAGGCTTCTCACACCTGCTGTTCCACCATACTCTTGATATCCTTTTCCGGAATCATGCTTTGTGTTGCATCCTTTTTTAATTGATCATCCCTGTTGACGGATGTAATCTCCTTTCCTCCGTCTACGATGTGAATAACTTACAGGGGTGTTTCTCTTTGGGGTTGAACACGACTGCGGAGAGTGGCTGGGGCTGCGACCATCTCTTCCATCTTTTTGCCATTTGGGCGATCGTATCATCTTTCTCTTGAAGGTTGTATCCTCATTACTTCGGCTCCTCTCTTCTCGCGGCTGCGAGGAGTATCTTGTGAAGCCGACGAAGCTCGTGTTTCAACCATGTTAATTTCTCGCATATTCATCATCCATGAACTACGACGAGTCGACTTCATCTCCGAATTTTTCTTCTCTTTCTCTTGCTAATCGCCGAATATCGAGTTCTTAGCTTTTCCATAGCATCTTCTAGTGGTATTTTCTGTACATCCTTACGGTTGTCATGCGATAAGCTGTCGGGTTTCCTTCTCATGAGTCCCCTTCAGCTGCGGTAGCACTTTCTTCGGACTCGAGTCTCACGACGAGACTTTCCTTTTCGGGTTGTTGTTTTAATCTTAATTTTCCGGTAGTGGGACGCCATACCATCCTTCTAGCAGCAGAAGGTCTAGGACCGGATGGTCTGTCATTCAAATGCTGGAAGGTGGTATCCTCCCTAATTTGTAGTCCTGAAACAATGACAGGTGGACTATCTTTCATTCTCTTATTTGGCTTTTCCGCAGCGATAACAGGTTCTACTCGCGGCCCAAGACGGGACTTGGCTGGCACCCGCCCCATCCTTCTTAAAATTTCTGACACAGGGCATTTTTCTTTTCTTGCTAACTTTTCTATCAGGGTTTGCAGTCGAGCAAATGGCGTAATTCTAGCCCTTTTCTTACGGCTGTCGTTGTAATATGCGGGCTGAGGCAATGCGGAAGCAATCTTGCAAATATTTTCCTCATCCTCTGCGGCGGAAAGGGGATGGAACCTACTTCCTCCTAAAAGTGGTATGTATTCAGGCAGCGGTGTATACTCGGGCAGTTCTGGGATTTCCTCTAGGAAAGCAACTTCGGCGGCTACGGCTTCTCTAGCAATCTTTCTACTTTTGTTCCTTCTACGAGTCCGTGTCGGTGATGGAATTCTCGAGGCTGGACCCGATTTCAAAAACGGAAGGTCTCACGGGAAGATCCGTACCCTCCACGAGGTTCATCAAAGTTCGAATTTCCTTCCCCTTTAGTCCGGCGACAGCGGGGTAGGTGCGAGACAACTAGACCGGTGGGGGTAGCAACAACGGTTCTTCTGCGAACAACGATATTCCTCTCGGTTGGAATCTTTTGCGAGAGGAGGGAATTCATGAGTTGACTTGAGGTTAAACTTAATCAACGGCTTCTCAGTTTCCGGTACTTTGCTTGTGAGTGAAAAGAGAGTGACGTCGGGGATTTTGATGTCGGTGTCCCCGAATCCTTGTCCGAATCGAATGATTCCATTATCAGGCAGTTCCTCCTTGAACACGGCCGAGTCCGGTCCGTTGACGAAGGAGAAGATCGGTTTTGGGGCTTCCATTTACGCGAGGCAGATTCCAAGTGTTAGTCCCCGAATCGTGCTTCTTCTTGTCGTAAAACTAATGACGAAAAAGAAAAGTCCGAACACATTTCCGTTTATCTTAGTGTATTTGTGGTATTAAAAGAAAATTTATTTAGATAATTGTTTTTCGAAAAGATTTGTTCGTTAGGACAGAGAATTTTTAAAAGAAGGAGAATTGTAGGAAGGGTAAAAGGAATTGATTAGGAACTGGAAAAGGAAGAGAAAGTCTCGACCCGCCAGACCGCTCCTAAACTAATACCTATTGGGGGTCCACCCCACCTCAGAAATGAGGTAAAAGGATCTTGGAACCTCTCGTTTAGGGGTGTCTAAACGGTGGTTCCTAAATCCGAGAGAATGTTGGCTATACTTGTTCAAGGTAGAAATGAACATAGTATTCCAACGGAAAAAAGGGTAGTTTGATCCACTAGGGACATGGACACACTACCGATTTTTGAAAGCAGAACTATCTGATTAAAATGGAGAGAGGAATTTTCCCCAGCGGCGTCGCCAGAATTGTACGGCTTATTTTTAGGTTGGGTGTGTTGTATTTTTGAAAAGGGGTCGCCTACAGAAATTGTCGGCGAATTTTATATTTTAATTTTAATTTAAATATATATATATATATGATTTAGGAAGTAGTATTTGATTTTGAAAATAATTTTAAGATATGAAATCAAACCGAGCTTCACATCCCGGATAGTTTATATAAATGAGCACCGCATCACAAGCCGTGTATCTATCCCGAAGAATAGACACACTGTTTGGTGATGGGGCTCGATTAAATAAACTAGAAGATTTGTGACATCCGTTTGGTCTGCGAACCAATTTTATAAGCCGACAAATTCCCCTGCTTAATATAAATGAATTAAGCAGGGTTTATATTACCTAGGTTCTTAAAATTCCCTATAAGGGTAAGCCCCTATAGTTAATTACATCTTAAGTGACGGGAATCACTTAAGAAAACTCTCGATAATAATCAGTAATTCTGCTTTCAAGAATCTCAAAGTTTAAGTTTTCAAGGGATTGAATTTTGGAATTTCAATATGGAATGGATCAAGTTTGGAACATTTTATTTTGGGAATTCAAAGGAAGAAAGGTAGGAGAAATTACAGATTCGAAGCGAACTTCGGTAATTTCCCGACTATCCTATTGTTTGGCTTGAATTTAGGAAAGTCCTAATGTTTATTTAATGTTTTGATCTTACTAATTTTAATTAATTAGGACTTATATTCGTATGACACAATCATACAAACAGCCTCGAAGATGTGAAGGTTTATGTCGTGTCGAACGACTACCTCAGAGTCCTAAGACCGGTTAGGGCTTAATATACAATGAAAATGCCTAACAAAAGGTTGAGGATTTATGTTGCACTAGGCAAAGTACCTCGAAGTCCTATGGTTTGGTTATTAAATTCTAAGAAAGTTTTCTTGAAGTAGACTCGGGTTTCTGCGATGACGATGGCCGTCTTGCCCACCATGCTCCGAGCTTCTTGTTGCTGCAGAGGTTTAGTTTTAGAAGATTGTAATCAAAAGAGAAGAGAAGAATTTGGTTTTAGAAATCTTAAAGTCCAAGTGTTTTTTTATGTTTTAATTAAAACAAATCTTAAAGTTGATTATAACAACACCGGTTAAGATCCCGCGGTTCCATCCTTCCGACATCGTTATTTTTATCGGATTCACTTAGTCCAGATGAATTTGCTAAACTCAACTAAATGAGTTCCACACTTTCATTTAGACCGTGGGAAATCCCGTTAGCAACACGTAGGTTACATCATCCGAGGTATTCCCGATCATCCAACAAGACGTTTTAATTTAGTTATAATTGTAGTTTTGTATTCTGTTTGTGATTAAATTTTGAGTTGTTTTATATTTTGAAATGTTGTGGCGGTGAATTTTATCTTGTAATGACTTTTAATTTAGTTTTGGTTTTGGTTTTAGGGGCTATCCTAAAGGTGTGGGTTTTCATGCAACAGTTGTTTATCATGCAAGAAAAGTAAAGTGCATTTGCAATAAAGTAAATTGCAATGAGGTAAATTGCAATAAAATAAAAGCGTGTCTGGAGGGTCTTCCCGTCATCCTAAGCTACACTTAAACACAATTTAGGATATTTAATCATTTAAAGCAAGTTCCTAGGTAAAGCTAAGGGAAGGGTTATGGGTTTCTACCAAGTTCCTAATCCTATAGCTAGTCATTTCCTATGACGTCTAGGTTCTTGTGTTTTAGTTTGAGGACGATTTTCTTCATCAAAGAACAATTAAGTTCGATTGTTCTTATAAACATCCTATCATATTGAGGAAGTGCTTAAGACGAATCTTAAACATCTTTTCAATACCTCTAGGATTGTTTTAAGTCCAAGAGAATTTAATTATACAAAATGAATTAATCATCCAGGAGTTTCAAGTTTCGTTATCTTGCTCGATGAACTAGGATATTTGAATATCCTATGAGTGAAGTAACACTTCACTTAACACTCCGTTTAGGAGTTATGACAACAAGAGCTTTTGAGGGCAAATCGATATTCAAGTGATTTGTGATTCAATTTAATTTCAATTAATGGGTTTAAGTTTGGAACGAGTGTTCAAGTTGTTTTAGATTTACTTTTGAATTCTTTATGTCTTAAGTGATGTTAAATTTAATTCAATTTAATTTAATTTTAATTTTAATTTAATTTGATTTGGTTTTAATTTTAATTTAATTTTATTTATTTAATTTTAATTTTATTTTAACTTGATTTTATCTAGTATTTTTATTTAATTTAATTTAATTTAATATGTTTTAATTTAATTTAATTTAATGTGATTTAATTTAATTTCATTTAATTTAATTTTAAATTTAAATTTTAATTTGGTTTTATTTTTAATTTTAATTTAAATTTAAATTTTAACTTAATTTTATATTATTATTACTTTTTTTAATTTTAATTTAATATTTTATTATTATTTTTTTTATGCTTTAGGGATGATTTAATTTTAATTTTTAAAGTATTATTTTAATTGAAATTTTAAAAGGATTTAATTTAAATGTTTTAATTTTTAATTTAATGATTAAGCATTTTAAGTTTTGAATTTGGATTATCATTTTAATTAGGAATTGAATAATATTGAGGTGATTAATTTAGGGATTCTTGAATTAAAGAATAAATTTCTTCCTAATAACATCCATATTTTAATAATTCTAATTTTTTATTATTCTTCCAAATTTAATTAATTATTTAATTAAGGTTTATTTTGATTACTTTCAAATTACTTGGTAGGTTTCTACCCTTTAAATACCTAAGTTTCAAACATCCAAAATCAACTTAATATCAAATATTTTACCCATCCTTTTAATTAAACCTAAAATTTTTAATTATAGGTTAAAATTTTAATTACCATTTTGCCCTTTAAACTTACTAATTTCATAACTCACTAAATTGAGCTTAAATGAATTTGAAATTTTTATGTGACTTCACTCATATGTCAATCAAGACAGTAGAGGAGAAAATGTGATTTTTCTGTATTTAATTTATTTATATAATTATTTTTGGTGGAAAATGGGAATTTTCAAGGAAAATTTAATAACATGACCAAGGGAAAGTTTCTATCCTTAAGAAAATTATGGGACATTCCTAATGACCAGAGGACCACTTGGACCAAGTTTGGTGATTTTTTGAATTATATTATTTTTATTATAATTATTTTGAGTTTTGTAGTATTAATTAATTTAAAAATAAAATAAAGGTTGAAAAATGAATTTTATATTTTTCAAAAATCTCTCTGATATCAAGGAAACCAGAGAACCAATTTTTATAATTTTCTGATTTTCTTTGATTTATTAGAATTATTTTAGTGGAAATGCTAGAAAATACATTTTTTAATTTTAAAATTACCTTAGGGCTTTAAAATTTAATATCTCATCATAGAGACTTAAGAAAAATATGGGGTTTGTTCCTAAATGATTAAAATTCAAAATGTGACATTTTGGTGAATTTTATTATTTTTGTGATTTTTATTATTTTCTAATTATTATTAAAAATATTAAAATAATGCAAAAAATCAAATTTTTTGGAAAATTGCAATTTTAATTTTCTTAAATTCCCCTGATATCAGAGAGGCTCCAAAACCAATTTGGTGAATTTTTTAAAAGGATTTTGAAAGTTATGAATTTTTAAAGTTTAAATTTGGCTAAATGACTTAATCAACCCATTTGATAGGGCTAACCAAGTCCAATTGACTTTAAAATTTTATGGTGGGTTCCTCAGATCCTAAAGGTTAGTGGAGAATTGATTTCAAGTCAATTTGATGTATGATTAGCTCTAATTAATTAAAGCTCCATTTTGGGTGTTTAAGCCGATTAGGGTTGTTACTAAGTGAGTTAACTCAAAAACCATTTTCCCTAGGGTCCTCTCGGTCATAAGAAACATCACCAAATTTTCCTAGAATTTATTTCACAACATGCTAAATATTAGAATTAAAATACTCAGAATAGTGACCTAGAATTGAAAAATCAATAACTCTTCAGAGGGGTGGCCTCTGACTTTGGAAAATTCAGGGAATGTTCCCAAACTTAGAGGCTTCAAAAGCCCTATGGTCTCATGTCATGGTGAATTGTATACATGCATGGAGAATTGAAATAGTGCAGAGAGTAAATAAATAATTAAAAATAAAATACTTGATGAAATTAAAAGATTTCTTTTCCACATTATTCTCCTCCGTTCACCGAGCAAGAGGGTATTTTTATTTTATTCTTCCGATTTTCCTACACAAAGTTATGCATTTTTGAAGTTTAGGGAATTAAATAAATCAAAAATACCCTAATTTCCTACTTATCCACGCGGCGCCAGCTCAACCTAGGCATCTCCGAAACGCCGCGTGTCGTCTTCCGATTCGGCGCCGCCATCCGACTCAGCGCTCCGGGCCCCGCGGTTCACGTACCATCGAGTCGTCCGGCTCAATCCAGACAGTCCGCTTGATACACGCTTGATCCGACGGCTCCCAGTCATCGTCTACGACTGGTGTGCACCCGTGACCGTCAACCTTCTAACCCTAATTTCTCACTCGGTTCTCAACAGATTTTCGTGTTCTTATGCTCTATGGATTCATCTTAAGGAGACGAACACATCCATACGGTAAACATGTATTGAAATTGACTCAAATTAAATAGAGAATCTCTGTAAGCTCGGGAAGAAGAGTGAGTCCATACCTTTGCTCAGAGAAGTGAAGCTTCGATCTGAGAGTTGTGTCACCTTAGATTGGGTCCAAGCAAGCTCCAGATGAAGTCCCTTGGCCTGGTGAATTGTCCAGGTATGATTTCGACCAAGCCCGATCACAAAGCTTGGAGGCTGGAAGAAATGGCTGGCACAGTGAGGGGGCTTTTCCTGGTAAACTTCTTCTCTTGGTCTGGTGAAGGTGTAGGACCAATCAATTTGGGGATTGACTCACTGTGAAGAAGTGTCCTGGTTTTTATGCTGAAATTTGAACTCAAAATTGAGCTCAGCTGGAAGGAATTGGGGCTGGAATCCAGTGGGAATCAAATGCTCTATGTGTGGAGAGTGGTCTGGAATGATTTTGGCAGAGTTTCCTTAAGGTTGGTTCAGCACCTCTCCCATGGCCGAGAGGGGTGGGGTTTAAATAGGAGAGGCTGGAGGGCCTCCCAGGGGGAGTTAGGGCTTGGGATCAGCTGCTTAGGTCAAGGGAAGAACAGCCATGGCAGCCACTGGACTTGGGGCAGCTCAGCAAGGGAGAATTTCAATGTTGGCTCACATGTGAGCTCTCGGGTGTGGTGTTTTCCGGCGATCCAGGCGGCTGGCCGGCAGGCATGGGTCACCCTCGAGTCCGGGTGGGTCGGGGCTGGAGGTTTGTGCGATCAATTGGCCATGGACATGTGTAAAGGGCTTGGATTAAAATGGTATGGGGGAGAGGCTCATTTTGGGTTGATTTTGGTCAACTCATGTAATTGGGCTTGGTGCGCCCACCAAGGGACTGATTTGGGCTGAGGGAGGTCAGATGAGTCAGTTAGGAAAGGGTAGTGAAGTCACCATCCATGAATATTTGGATTAATCATGGATTAAGGTGAAGCATTAAAAGGGTTAAAACCTTTTTAAGGGGGTTTAAAAAGAGGCTCCTCCTTTTGCAATTAATGGTATGAAGATGTGTAAAGTGAATCCCATGGCTTCATGTGGCTTGTGCATGGCTTCAAGGCTTGCTCGTGGCTTGGGAATGGCTTGGCTTACTTGCATGAGAAAGGGATTTTGGGATTTTTGGCATTTAGGGGTGATTTGTCATGAGGCTTGATTTGGAATCATTTGATGATTGATTTAGGACTTAAGGGATGATATCAATTAATGGGGTGATGAAAAGAATGTCATATGGGCTTTAGCATGAAGTTTGGGCCTTTGAAATTTAGTGAAGATGGGCTTTTAAAATGGTTTAGGGAAGTGGGCTTTTGGATTTTAAAATGGATTTTAGGATGAAAGTTTGGTGAAGGCTTGGGCCAAATAATTGTTGGGTTTGGTTTAGGGGTATGTCATGAATGATTTGAAATGAGTTTGGAATGATTTGGGTTTGAATGGGGTTGGATTTGGACCTCTTTGGTAAATGGGCCAATGTAGGTCAAATTGGGCTAACTTGGGCCAATGTTGGGCTAGGGTTGAAATTGATGTAAAATTAATGTTGGGAAATGTTTATGGGAGTGTTTCAAAGAGGTTTTGGCTTTGGTTGGGTTTTGATTTTGGGGTTTGGGCTTATTTGGGGTAGGTTTGGGTTTAGGTCAAAATTGGGCCTTTTAGCTTTGGGTTGAATTTGAGTGGGGTTTGGGTCTAAATTTTGGGTAAATCATGTTAGTTTTTTGTTTGTGGGGATGTTAAGGAAGGTTTAGAAAAGGTTTGGGGTTAATTGGAGTTGAATTGGGTTAGTTTGGGCTAAGTTTGGGTCATGGGTTAAAATTGGGCTTTAAGGTCAAAAGTGAAATTAGATTCAAATTCCAATCAAATTGGACTTGGATTTGGTCTAGATTGGTGTTGGGGATGTTGAATTGAAGTTTAGAATTGAATTAGACCAGAATTTGGATCAATTGGGTAGGTTTGGTTTGACATTGGGTTTATTTTGGGTTAAAAATGGGTCAAATTGGGGATTTTGACAAAAGTGGAGTAAATGGACAAAATTGGCCCATGGTGTAGTTGGACAAAATGAAATTGGGAATATTTAGGATTTTCGGGAATTTTCTGGGAATTTTCTGAATTTTTGGATTTTTTGGCTAAGAGGGGCATTTTGGGTATTTGGAGGGTATTGGGAAGTATTTTTGGAATTTTTGGTATTTTTGGCTATGAATGGTCAATTTGAGTAATGTGAGAATGTTTGGGATTGGTCTTGTGGAATTTTGGGTAATTTAGGTGATTTTGCAAATTTTGGGTAGTTTCAAGGGCATTTGGTAGGTTTGGTGGGTCTGGTGTCCCGGGGGTCAAAAATTGAAAATTTAGAAAATCGAAGATTAGGTAAATGTAAGTGGAATGAAATCATTTTGGTTGAGCCATGAAGCCATATCAAGACCACATGAGCCATGAAGGGACTCATTTGAGGCATTCAACTATCGTCGTTCCTAACCTCTTAGCCGAGGGCTTAGGGGTTAAGGACCATCCATGTGAATCACCTTCATGAGTCAGGAGGTCAAGTTGGGTATGGGTGTGGTTTTAGGAGGTGTGTAAAAATATAGTGTATGAGTGTAGTGTGTGTGGAAGTCAGCCCTCACTAGACCAGGCCACCCAGGGCAATCCTAAGGCCAAAGAGTCCTATAGGAACTCATCCTTTAAACTTCCACATTTGATTTCAACCCTCTAGGTGATTAGGGGTCTACAATCAAGTTTGTGGAGTTTGCGGGGAGTTAAGAAGTGGTTTAAATTTCTAAGTGGTGGGTCCCAATTCTAATCCTCTAGGATAGTCAAAGGAAAAGCCTAAGGCTAGATCTTAAGTACTAAAGAGAAAAGAAGACCTCATCAAAAATGAGGTCAACAATCTTCTATAAAATCCAGCATGACCTAAAAAACTTCTCACATCAGTAACAGTAGTAGGTGGTTGCAATTCAGCAATAATTTTCACTTTTGCTTGATCTACTTCCATCCCTTTTTGTGAAACTTTGTGACCAAGTACAATGCCTTTTGTAACCATGAATTTACATTTTTCCCAGTTAAGAACTAAGTTTGTTTCTTCACATCTTTTCAGAACTTTGGAAATGTTTTCCAAACAAGATTAAAAAGAAGTTGCAAAAACTGAAAAAATCGTCCATGAATATTTCAATTCCTTTGTCAATCAAATCACAAAATATTGACATCATACATCTTTGAAAAGTTGCAGGTGCATTACATAAACCAAAAGGCATTCTTCTAAAAGCAAAGGTTCCATAAGGACTTGTAAAAGATGTTTTCTCTTGGTCCTCAGGAGCAATAAGTAATTGATGATAACATGAATATCCATCCAAAAAACAGAAATATGGATGTCCAGCTAATTTATCGAGCATTTGATCCAAGAAAGGTAAAGGAAAATGATCCTTTCTAGTGGCGTTATTTAATGTACTATAGTCAATACAAATTCACCATCCAGTAACTTGTCTTGTAGGAATTAGTTCATTTTTATCATTGACCATGACAGTTACACCTCTTTTCTTCGAAACACAATGAATAGGACTTACCCATTGACTATTCGAAATAGGATAAATAATACCAGCATCTAACCACTTAACAATTTCTTTTTTAACAACCTCTTTCATGATAGGATTTAATCTTCTTTGCAGTTCAATAGTAGGTTTAAAATTTTCTTCCATTAAAATTCTATGCAGACAAATGGAAGGGCTTATTTCTCTTATATCAGCAATAGTCCAACCAAAAACTTTCTTATAATTATTTAACACACCTAGTAATTTTTCTTCTTGATCTATACTCAGTTCAGAAGAAATAATAACAGGTAAAGTTAACGAATTTCCAAGAAATGCATATTTTAAATGTGAAGGTAATATTTTTAATTTCAGTTCCGGGGCTTTTTTAATTGATGGTAAAAGTATATCATTTTGAGTTATGTCTAAAGTTTCCCAGTTATCTTTAATAAAATGAGTCTCTTCTTCTTTTACTTCTTCATTTTCATCAGTTAAAAATTCAAAATTTTCTTCAGAAATGACTTTACATTTTTCTTGATAATGTTTCTCAATTAAATAATCAATTATATACATTCGATAACATTTCTCTTTATCAGGGTACTTCATTGATTTAAGAACATTGATTTTAATTTCTTGATCATTAACTCTCATGGTTAATTCTCCCTTTTGCACATCAATCATAGCTCGTCCGGTAGCTAGAAAAGGTCTCCCTAAAATAATAAGTATCTTTTTATCTTCTTCCATATTAAGTACAATGAAATCTACAGGGAAAATAAATTTATCCACTTTAACAAGGACATCCTCTATAACTCCTTTAGGATAAGTGATAGATCTATCAGCTAACTGAAGGGTTACAGTGGTGGGAGTAATCTCTCCTAAATCCAATCTTCGAAAGATAAAAATGGCATGAGATTAATACTTGCTCCTAAATCACATAAAGCTTTTCCACAAAATTTTTCTCCAATAGCACAGGGTATAGTGAAACTTCCAGGATCCTTAAGCTTTTCAGGTAATTTCTTTTGAATTATTGCACTGCATTCTTCACTTAATGCAACAGTTTCAAAAGCTTCAAATTTTCGTTTCTTGCTTAAAATATCCTTCATAAATTTTGCATAAGTTGGCATTTGTTCCAAGGCTTCAGCAAAATGTATGTTAATAGTAAGTTTCTTAAAAATTTCAAAGAAATTAGAAAATTGATGATCAAGTTTCTGCTGTTTAAGTCTTTGAAGAAAAGGTGATGGTGGTTTTTTAACTTCCACATTAATAGGTATAACAGTCTGATCTTGACTGGGAGAGAGAGTTTCTTTAGGTTTTTCAATCTCTTCAACCTCAATCTCTTTTTCAATTTCATTCTGCATTCTTTCTTTTAATTCCTTTCCACTTCTAAGTTGCACAGCCTTAACATGTTCATGTTCTTTTCCAGTTTCCTTGGATTAATTTCAACATTACTAGGAAGTGTTCCTACAGGTCTGTTATTAATAAAAGTAGCAATTTGTCCTAATTGATTTTCTATATTATGAATAACAGTATTTTGATTTTGTAATTGATTATTCATTTGTAAAATTAATTCTTCTATTGATAACTTTTTCTGTTGATTATTAAATCAGGAGGTTTATAATTTGGATTAACTTGATTATTCCAATTTCCAGTGGGATGAGCTTGATTATTACCCCATTGTTGTTGTGAATTATTCCGGTTAAAATTAGGATGATTTTTCCACCTGGGATTATAATAATTTGAATAAGGATTATTTTTACTTGCAATAGCTTGTAAAGTTTCAATAGTTTGAGAATCTTCAATATTAGCAGAGTTATTATGTGAAATATTAATTGCAAAATTATCTAATTTTTTAGACATTGCTGCTACTTGTGAAGCTAGGATAGAAAAGGCTTCATTATCGTGAATACTTGCCATCTTTTTAGGATTAAGCCTTTTGGAAGGCCATTGAAAATTATTATTAGCCATTTCTTCAATTAAAGTGTAAGCTTCTTCAAATGATTTAGACATTAAAGAACCTCCAACAGCAGCATCAATAATTGATTTTAAAAATCCAATTAATCCATTGTAAAATGTTTGAATAATTAACCAATCAGGTAAAGCATGATGATGACATTTTCTTAATAGTTCTTTAAATCTTCCCAAGTTTCATATATTGTCTCCCTGTCAAATTGACTAAACGAAGTAATATCATTTCTTAATTTAGCAGTTTTAGAAGGAAGAAAATATTTAGCAAGGAGTTTTTGTGCCATTTCAGCCCATGTTTTAATAGAACCAGTTGCTAATGAGTTTAACCACATCTTTGCTTTATCTCTTAAGGAGAAAGGAAAGAGTCTAAGTCTAATAGCATCATCAGAAACATTGTTATATTTAAAGGTAGCACAAAGTTCTAAAAAACTAACAAGGTGTAAATTTGGATCCTCATTTGGTGTTCCACCAAATTGATTGTTATGCACCATTTGAATAATAGATGGTTTAAGTTCAAAAGAATTAGCATATACAGTGGGTATTTGAATACTACTATGAAGTTCATCAACTGTAGGGTTAGCATACCTTAATGGTTTATAAACATTTTGATCATTAAGTTCAATTGGATTTTGTAAAGTAGACATTTCTTGAAATTTTTGAATTTGTTTTCCCTTTTTAATTTTTCTAATTGTTCTTTCTAGTTCAGAATCTAAAGGTATTAATCCTTCAGAACCAAAACTATGCATAAAAAAATTAAACAAGGAATAAATAATTTTTTTTTATTTTATATTATATTTTTATATATTTTTATTCTTATATTATTATATATATATATTTTTTATTTTTTTAGAAATATAATATTTAAAAATGTACCTTTTAGTCCCCAGCAACGGCGCCAAAAACTTGACCCGATTTTTATATTTCCAAATACAAGAATTTATTAGCACTGCTAGAAAATTTAATTTCTGGCAAAGGTGCAAAACTCTTGACCCGGAATAACTTGCTATATAGATGTATACCAAATTTTAATACGGCAATAGCATTTAAATAAAACTTGATCGCTACTGAATGCTAGGCCGTTAGTGATTAATACTTTTTAAATATATGTTTATATAGCAAAATATAATTTTAAAGGAAAATATTTTATATACTTTTTTTTTGTACTACACAAGTATACATATCGTTTCAAGTAATATAGGGCTTTGAAACAAAGACCCCAGTATCGATCCCAAGGGGAAAAATGGTAATTAATTTTTAAATATTGTATTTCAAAATCTTTTTATATTTTAATCTAACTATAAATTACTTTTAATTTACTAGATGCAGGTAAAGAAAACAATAATAAGAAAATGATTTTGTGAAAACTATATAAAACAAACAACTTTATTCCTTTCAATTAATCCAAGATTTTTAAGATAATTTAATATTCGTTGGAGAATCTATTTTATGGTATTGTGCCAAATATAAGCATTCCTATTCTTTACCCTTTGTTCCAGGCGCAAAGAACATTGGCTAATCTACAGATCAGGTCCGGATGTATTGTTAGTAGAATGGGTTAGTCTAGGCTCACACTACTAGATGTCCAAGGGTGGCTATGGTCGGCCCTACTAGAGACCATTTCCTTATCTATAAATCAAATTATATGAATTTAGTCTGTCATTCTAAAAACTTATCAATTCTACGCCCTTTAAATCTTATCTTCCTATTTATTTGCACTTCACCTTGAATAGCCCGCGCATGGCCTTCGACTACCCAAGGATTCATGTGACATCTACAAGTTAAGAGTTCTTCTCCTTCTAGGTCTCAAAACTCTTCAACAGGTTTTAACAATTTAAATGGCCAATTTAAAAAGTAAAGTAAGATCAGGTATTAATATCATCACAATGTTTTGAAAATATTTTGATTTTCAGTTCTCCATCGAATTTTATATTATCTTATTTATCTTTTCATAATTGAAGGAAGAAAGTAAACTAACTACTCAAAACACATTGAATATAAACAGCAAAACATAATAAATTAACTTTGAATCAACAGTAAAATACTTATCTCAAATACTCCTTCTACAGATTTTCTGATTCCTACTGACTCCACAGTGTAATGAACTCCAGATGCAACAACTTGAAAATAAACTCACTAAACTAAATAAAAGTGGCCCTAAATTTCTCTCTCTATTTCTCTCTCTAAGGATGAGAGATCCTAAAGTGGATAAGAGATAGGGGTTACAATGGAAGCACGTTTTTCTGAAGGAGTGGACTCCTATTTATAGGCTTCAAGGGTTGCCTTGAGGCACCTCTTCAAAACATATCCACATTCAATGAATCTTCTAGAAGGTCTGTCTGGCGCCTAGGCGCCGGACACTGCGTCCAGTTCTTCGCACCTCTTCACTTTGGCTCGCACCTCTTCGCGATTAAAACCGTTTTGGAGCGTCCAAATGCAATGTATCACATGTCCTATTATCAAGGAACAACTGCCAGTCTTCTAGAATGTCTAATAACCGCTTACTCCGTCAAAATAACCGTCCAAAAGTCGTCAAAAACTTGACAGTTTCTGTATCGAGTCTGGTGCGAAGGCGCCAACTTCTGGCGCCAGGCCATAATTTTTGATAATTCTTGTATTTTGCTCATTTTTGCTCATTTTTGCTCCTTTTTCACCCTTTTTCCTCTTTTGAACCTTTTTACATCACCTACATCCAAAAACACAAAAATACCTTTCATTAAAGCATAATATCCTTAGAAATTGATAAAAATCAAGGCATAAAAATAGGTATATTTTCTTTATGGATCACTAAACAACACAAGAAACAAAAAAACATACTAAAAATAAAATCAACACATCTCCAGAGGTAAGTCAAGCTACTAATCACTATCTGTAGCTTCATCATCGTCATCACTAAAAGAAAACTCCATATCCTTCGGATCAACATATGGTGAATATCTGGGACAAGTAGGGAACTGAACATCATGCTCACCCTTCAGAAATCTCACTAAAGACTCAGAATACTCCGCATCATAATCACTCTTTCTTTGTGTATACTCAGAAAGATGATCGATCTTCTTATCGATCGTATCTACTCTACAATGAGTTAGGAATAACTCATTATGCTGCTCTCTAAACTGATCATGGATGGTCTCCTAAAAATGAGTTAGGAATAACTCATTCTACTCCTCTTTAAACTGATCATGCATGGTCTCCCAAAAAGTAGATGGTGGCTTGGCAAAAGTAGATGGTCTAGAAGTAGAAGCTCTACTTAAAGTAGGAAATGAACCAAAAGGTGCAGTAGAACTCTTACCTCAAAGTCGATCATAGATACTGACACTTTCTCTTCCTATAGGCTTTGTCGACTTGAGCTTTTCCTCAGATAGCTCAACAACTACTCTAGTACTTTGACATAGAGAATAGATCAGAGATGGAAAATCAAGTCCAATAGAAGTGCTAGAATGAGCAATAGCATTTACAAAATCATAAATAATGCTCCCTACATCAATATGTTTCCTCTCTTGAATGCAGTAGTTGAGGATAGCTCTATCTTTGGTAACCTCGCTCAGATGATTGGATGGAAGAAAACGAGCAGAAATAAAGTAGTGTCATGCCTTTGAAACACCATTAAGCTTAGAAGATGAAAAATTTACCCCTTTTCAGTTCCGAATCTTGCAGGCTCCAGAACTATCAGTCAGGTAGAAAATGATCATATCCAAATCTCCCTCAGATGGAGATAATCTGGAGTAATACCACTCAATGTTTGGTGGCAGACCATTGAAAATATTTATACGTTCAGGAGTGAATCCTACTCCAACTCCTCGAACAAAAATCTCAAATTCTTCAGCATCCACAAAATTAGCATAAAACTCTCTAACAACCGGGATAACGACAACAGCAGTGAAATTGCAGAATCGTTGCCAGTTGAGTGCAACGATTGTATCCTCAATTTTTCCTTCAGGATTGTAAAAACTTCGCTCCGAGATAAATTTCCGAGTCGTAGCAAAATCATTGTATCGGAAGTGTGCAGCAGTAGTGACGAACTTGCTACGATCAAAATTTTCTCATTCCTTTCCTCGCTTAGATTTGGGTTCCATCTAAACATGAAATAAAAATGCGAAATAAATTCAACAGATCTAGGAAAATAAACTAATTTAAGCTTTTCAAACTTGAAAGAGCTTAAAAATTTCATGGATTTAACCTTAAAAATTAAAATTTTTCTCAAAATTTCAGTTTTTCTCAATGAGAGCAAAATCCATGGTGAAAATCGAAAATAATGAGTTTTGAATGTAGATCTGACCTCGGGATGAAGAAATCAGGCAATTTCAAGCTCAAAAACTTGAAAATCTGGCTTTAAATGGAATCTATAGAGAGTATTTTCATGAAAAACAGTGGAGAAGGAAGCGTAGGCGTCAAAAATGGTGTGGGGGGTTTTAAAGAAGATGAGTTTTCGGGTTCAGGCGAACCGGCGTCTAGATACCGAATTCTGGCGCCTAGGCGCCAGACTCGCCTTTCCCAAAATTCAATTTAAATTTTATATTTTCCACAAAATCTTATCAAATTTCACTCCTAATTACTCTTATGAGAGTATTAATCCAATTTATACCCTCCAAACATTTTCACAATCAATTTAAAATGATAGTTTAGATCCACAAAAATATATCCAAATTCTTCAATTCCAATCCATAACTTCTATTCCAAATTCAATATATTTCAGTACAAGACTGTATCAAGGTTCATAGTTTTATAAATAACACAAATAACATCATATTCAAAGCAAATATTTAAATCCAACAATACATATTGAACAATTAAGCAAACACACAAATTTGATATTAAACACATTAACACATGACTCGATCACACCTAAAACACATATAAGATCTATTTATCACCGATCTTCAATTACCATCTCTTTCGCAATGAAGTTCGCTAGGACCGAAGGGATATAACACCAACGCCCTTGAAAATTCCAAAGCCGTCTTTTCATCGATCCACTTGTTCTTCACGTACATTTCTACTTGAGTGTCATGATAGACCGCCATATGATCAGATTGAAGTTTGGTTTGCCATTCCAAGTGTTCGTATTGGTGGTACATCTCATGGAGACGATTACCAATACTTTGAAGTTCTGCTTCAATCTTCTCCAATTGACTAAACAATTTCTCCATACTAACAGCAATAAAACCATTAAAATAAGGCTGAGTATCTTTAGGAAATTTGTCTCTTACCTCAGTTCCATGATTTCCTCTATCCATTGCCTCCAAATCCTTCTTAACTCCTCCAAAATGGATTGCTCTGGTCGAAATTAAGGTTTCTATGAGATTGGGGATGAAGATAGGAAAATATATAAAGAGATTTTGTGTGAAAAATTGAAGATTTTCAGTTTTTACACGATCTGTAACCATGACGCTTAGGCACCGAAATTTGGCACCTAGGCGTCGGATCATCGATACGCAGGCCATTCTAGTGCTTAGGCGCCGGAACCTCGATTGACTCTGATTCGCCTATCGTCAAATTTTGCAAGTTTCGGTCGTAAAAATAGGTCTAACAAACGGGTATGATCAACACACGAACATAATTACAAAAAATTCAAATCACAAACAATCACAAACAAAGGTTAACTTGATCTCCTTTTTACTCACATTTGACATGGAGTGGTCCAAGTCCAAGACTCGTTTCTTATCTCTTCCATTTCATTCAGTTGTAATAATCGTTTTTCTCCTGCAGTATTCAAATTATAATTGAACTCCTTTATCGTCCTTAAGCTTTATGTTCAAGTTCAACAGGTAAGTGACAATTTTTACCATAAATTAACCGATAAGGTGACATTTCGATAGGTGTCTTATAAGCTGTTCTATAAGCCCATATTGCAGAATCAAGTCTATCAACCCAGTCAGTTCTTTTAGGATTAACAATCTTTTCCAATATTCTTTTAATTTCTTTGTTTGATACTTCAGCCATTCCACTTTTTTTAGGATGATAAGCAGTTGCAATTCTATGTTTAATTCCAAATTTTTCCAGCAATGATTGAATTCTTATATTTCTGAAATGACTTCCCCCATCTATGATGATTATCCTGGGCATTCCAAATCTTGTAAAAATTATTTTTTTTTTAATTTCAAACATAGTTAGGTAAAGCTACAGCTAGGTAAAGCTACAGCTTCGATCCACTTTGAAACATAATTAACTACTAATAAAATATAAATCTTTTTCAGATGATGGTACGAAAGGTCTCATAAATTCTAAACCTCATATATCGAAAATTTTGATTTTAATATAAAGTTTAGAGGCATTTCATCTTTTCTGGATATATTTCCCATTCTTTGACATCGATCACAAGTTTTCACATAATGTCTAACATCTTTAAATAATGTAGGCCAATAAAATCCAGAATTTAAAATTTTAAATGCAGTTTTCTCCACTCCAAAGTGTTCTCCAAATTCAGAATTCTGACATTTTTGAATAATTGTAAAAGTTTCTTCATAAGGTACACATCTTCCTATTTTAAATAAATGAGGATCTTCCCAAATATATGATTTACAATCATTCTTGAAGTTCTTAATGTATTTTTTATTCAACCCATATGGTAAAATATTGCTAACCAAATAGTTAACTACATCTGCATACCAAGACATTTGTAATCCTTGAATGACATATAATTGTTCATCCGGGAATTTCTCATTTGTATTTTCTTAATAAATTTTCTCATTATTATTTTTGATTCTTGATAAATGGTCAGCAATTTGGTTGTCAGTTCCTTTTATGTTCACAATTTCAAAATCAAATTCTTGTAAGAGTAAAACCCATCTGATCAATCTAGGTTTAGCATCCTTTTTTGACATTAAATACTTAATAGCATAATGATCAGTATACACGATACATTTTGTTCCAAGAAGATATGGTCTAAATTTATCAAAGGCATATACTATTGCTAAAAGTTCTTTTTCAGTAGTAGTGTAATTTATTTGAGTTTCAGTAAGAGTTTTGCTAGCATAGTATATAACTTTGAAAATTTTATCGTATTTTTGTCCTAATACAGCTCCGATTGCATAATTACTTGCATCACACATTAACTCAAAACATTTATTCCAATCAGGTGCTATAATGACTGGTGCAGTGATTAATTTTTCTTTCAGAATATTGAATGCATTCAGACAATCTTCATTAAATTCAAATCTAGCTTCTTTTTCCAATAAATGGCAAAGAGGTTTAGCAATTTTAGAAAAATCCTTTATATATCTTATAAAATCCAACATGACCCAGAAAACTTCTCACTTCAGTAACAGTAGTAGGTGGTTGTAGTTCAACAATAATTTTCACTTTTGCTTGATCAACTTCCATTCCTATTTGTGAAACTTTATGTCCAAGTACAATTCCTTCTGTGACCATAAACTGACATTTTTCCCAGTTTAGAACTAAATTTGTTTCTTCACATCTCTTCAAAACATTCGTTATATTTTCCAAGCACGATTCAAAAGAAGTTTCAAAAATTGAAAAATCGTCTATAAATATTTCAATTCCTTTATCAATCAAATCACAGAATATTGACATCATACATCTTTGAAAAGTTGTAGGTGCATTGTATAAACCGAAAGGCATTCTTCTAAAGGCAAATGTTCCATAAGGACTAGTAAATGTTATCTTTTCTTGATCCTCAGGAGCAATGGATAATTGATGATAACCAGAATATCCATCCAGAAAACAGAAATATGAGGGTCCAGCTAGTTTATCCAGCATTTGATCCAAGAAAGTTAAAGGAAAATGATCCTTTCTAGTGGCGTTGTTTAATTTTTGATAATCAATGCAAATTCACCATCCAGTAACTTGTCTTGTTGGGATTAATTCAATTTTTTCATTAACAATGACAGTTACTCCTCCTTTATTCGGAACACAATGAATAGGACTCACCCATTGGCTATCCGAAATAGGATAAATAATTCCAGCATCTAACCATTTCAAAATCTCTTTCTTAACAACATCTTTCATAATTGGGTTTAATCTTCTTTGAGGTTCAATAGTGGCTTTACAATTTTCTTTCATTAAAATCCTATGCATACAGATTGAAGGGCTTATTCCTTTTATATCTGCAATAGCCCAACCAAAATCTTTCTTATAATTCTTCAGAACTTCTATTAATTTCTCTTCTTGATCTTTGCTTAATTCTGAAGATATAATTACATGTAAAGTTAATGAATTTCTAAGAAATGCATACTTTAAATGTGCTGGTAACATTTTTAATTCCAGTTCAGGATTTTTTTCAATTGAGGGTAAACGTATATCATTTTTAGCTGTGTCTAAAATTTCTCAATTTTCATGAATATAATGAGTTTCTTCACATAAATCTTCTTCATTTAATGACTCATTATATAACATAGATTCTTTATCTTTATCATCAGAAATGAGCTTACATTTTTTTTGATAATGCTTTTCAATTATATAATAAAAAATATCCATCCGATAACATTTTTCTTTATCAGGATACCTCATTGATTTCAAAAAATTGAATGTTATCTCTTGATCATTAACTCTCATCGTTAATTCTTCTTCTTGCACATCAATTATAGCTCGACCGACAGCTAGAAAGGTCTTCCTAAAACGATAGGTATTTCTTTATCTTCTTCTATATCTAGAACAATGAAATCCACAGGGAAGATAAATTTGTCTACCTTAACAAGAACATCCTCTATAACTCCTTTAGGATAAGTGATCGATCGATCAGCTAACTGAAGAGTTACAGTGGTAGGAGAAATCTCTCCTAAATCCAACCTTCAAAAGATTGAAAATGGCATGGGATTAATACTTGCTCCTAAATCACATATGGCTTTTCCACAAAATTATTCTCCAATAGCACATGGTATAGTGAAACTTCTAGGATCTTTAAGTTTCTGAGGTAATTTCTTCTGAATTATTGCACTACATTCTTCACTTAATGCAACAGTTTCATAAGCATCAAATTTTTTCTTCTTGTATAAAATATCATTAAAAAATTTTGCATAGCTTGGCATTTGCTCCAAAGCTTCAGCAATTGAAATGTTGATGGTAAGTTTCTTACAAATTTCAAAGAACTTAGAAAATTGATGGTCAAGCTTCTGCTGTTTAAGTCTTTGAGGAAAAGGTGATGGTGGTATTTCAACTTCCACTTCAATAGGTACAACAGTCTGATCTTTACTTGGAGAAAGGGTATCTTTAGGTTTTTCAATCTCTTCAACTTCTTTCTCTTTTTCAATCTCATTCCATGTTTTCTCTATTAATTCTTTTCCACTTTTGAGTTGTACAGCTTTTGCTTGTTCATGTTCTTTTCCAGATTCTTTAGGATTAATTTTAGCATTGCTAGGCAGTGTTCATTTAGGTCTGTAATTAATGAAATTAGCGATTTGACCCATCTGATTCTCAATATTACGAATAGAAGTGTTTTGATTTTACAGCTGATTGCTTAAGTGCAAGATTAATTCTTCTACAAACAACTTTTTCTGCTGATAGTTATAACCAGGAGAATACGTTGATCTATAGTTTGAATTTCCTTGATTATTCCAATTTGGATTTACTTGATGTCCATTACTCCAATTAAAATTAGAATGATTTTTCCAACCAAGATTATAATAATTAGAATAAGGGTTATTAGTTTTACTAGCAATAGCTTGCAAAGTTTCCATTGTTTGAGAATCATCAAAATTAACAGAATTGTCATTACTTACATGTGATATTTAATAGCAAAATTATCTAATTTCTTAGATATCGCAGCCACTTGTGAAGCTAAAATACAAAAAGGCTTCATTATCTTGAATACTGGCCATTCTTTTAGGATTAACCATTTCAGAAGGCCATTGAAAATTATTATTAGCCATTTCTTCAATTAAAGTGTATGCTTCTTCAAATGTCTTAGCCATTAAAGAACCACCAGCAGCAGCATCAATAATAGATCTAAGTGATCCAATAAGTCCATTATAAAATGTTTGAATAATTAACCAATCTGGTAAAGCATGATGAGGACATTTTCTTAATAGTTCTTTAAATCTTTCCCAAGCTTCATAAATTGTTTCTCCATCAAATTGCCTAATTAAAGTAATATCATTTCTCAATTTAGCAGTTTTAGAAGGAGGAAAATATTTAGCAAGGAATTTTTGTGCCATATTTGCCCATGTTTTAATAGAACAAGTTGCTAATGAATTAAGCCACATCTTTGCTTTATCTTTTAAAGAAAAAGGAAAGTGTCTAAGCCTAATAGCATCATCAGAAACATTATTATATTTAAAGGTAGCACAAAGTTCTAAAAAACTAGCAAGATGTAAATTTGGATCCTCATTAGGTGTTCCTCCAAATTGATTATTTTGAACAATTTGAATAATAAAAGGTTTAAGCTCAAAAGAATTAGCATCTACAGCTGACATTTGAATACTAACATGAAGTTCATCAGCTGTAGGGTTTACATATTCTCTTAATGGTTTATAAATATTTTGTTCATTAATTTTGATTGGATTTTGATTATTGTTATGTAAGTTAGCCATTTCTTGATGTTTTAAAATTTGTTTTCCTTTTTTAATTCTTTTATTTGTTCTTTCTAATTCGGAATCAACAGGTAGTAATCCTTCGGATCCGTAACTACGCATAAAATTTAAAATATTTTTATTTTTTTGTTGTTTTTATATTTTAATATATTTATATTTATCTTATTTTTCTTTTCACTTTATATATATATATATATATATATATATATATATATATATATATATATATATATATATATATACTATCCCCGGCAACGGATGCCAAAAAATTGATGCGATGCGACTTTATATATGCTTTAAAATACAAGAATTTGATACCACCTTTTAGAATATTTAATTTCCGGTAAATGGCTTTAAAAACTTGATGTGTGAGGTTTACTTTTATTAATTTATATTTAGATTTTATAATAATTATAAAGTCATAATTTTAAACGCAAGTATACGTATCGTTCAAGTAATACAGGGCTCTAGTGGAGTCCTGGTTATCGATCCCATCGAATAGTAAATTTATAAAAAGTAAGAAATGTAAGAAATATTTTGAATTTTCAAATTAAACGCGATTTATATATACTTTTTTATATATATATATATTTTCAAATTTAATTTACTAACAATTTTTACTATAAGCAAGTAAGCAGTAATAAAGTAAAGTAAGCAATAATTAAAATTCAATGCAAGTATAAAAACGACTTTCTCCTTTTCAACTAATCAAAGATTTATAGAATAATTATCTTTTGTAGGGAATTTAGATTATGATATTGTGCCAAAAAGAAGCATTCCTATTCTTTACCCTTTGGTCCAGGTGCAAAGAACATTGATTAATCTATAGATCGGTTCAGGATGTTTTATTAGTAGAATGGGTTAATCTAGGCTTACACTACTAGATGTCCAAGGGTGGCTATGGTCGGCCCTACTAGTGACCCGTTCCCTTTCTATAAACCAAATTATTAGAATTTATTCAGTCACTATAAAAACTAATTAATTTTACGCCCAATAAATAATATCTTCCTATTTATTTATACTTCACCTTAAATAATCCGCGTATAGCCTGTGATTACCTAAATATTCATGTGATATCTACTAGTTAAGAATTTATCTCTGGATAGGTCTCAAAATTCTTCAACATGTTTTAACAATTTAAATGACCAATTTAAAAGGTAAACTAAGATCAGGTATTAATATCATCACAATGTTTTAAAATATTTTAAATTTAATTCTCCTACAAAATTTAATTAATTTATTATCTTTTCATAGATGAAAGTAGAAAGATAACTAACTACTCAGAACACATTGAAATAACACAACAAAAAATATTTATAAAACTTTGAACCAAAGTACAAATACTTATCTGAAGTGTTCCTTCAAGTGATCTGCTGACTTCTATTGACTCCAAAGCAATGATGAAAGACTCCAACAGCAACAACACACAATAAATACTCAAAATAAACTCACTAGATACAAAATAAAGTGACACCCAAAGTATGGAAGAGACTAAGTAAAACTGAAAGGGGAGAGAAAATGCTAAAAGAGGTATAGGTACTAAGAGGGGGGGTGGTGCGATTTTTTCTGTAGAATGGGCTCCTATTTATAGAGCTCTGAATTTGACCAGGGGTTGCTTAAGGCACCTCTTCAAAATTCGTCCAAATTCAATGCATCTTCTAGAAGGTAACTGTCGCGCGCCGGGATCTGGCGCCTAGGCGCCGGACTCCGTGTCCAGGTCTTTCGCACCTCTTCGTAATTTAGACCATTTCCTTGTGTCCAAATACATTGTATCACATGTCCTATATATTATGAGTAACTTCCAGTCTTCTAGAAGCTCTAATAATCGCTTAATGCAGTCAAAATAACTGTCCAAAGTTGCAAAAATCTTTACAGTGTCTGTATCGAACTGGTGCTTAGGCGCCGGATTCTGGCACCTAGGCGCAAGGCCAATAATTGCAAAATTTTGCTCCATAAGCTCCATTTTTGCTTCTTGTTGCTCATTTTTCCTTCTCTTTCTTCCTTGGACTCTTTTTTAATCATCTACATCCAAAAACATGAAAATTCCTTTCATTAAAGCATAATATTCTTAAGAATTGAATAATAAATAAGGCATAAAAATGGGTAATTTTTTAGGTAGATCACGCCGCTTAGTTTGTAGCAATGCAATGCTTTTCCATAGAAATTGTTTTTTCAAACAAATGATAGTAGAATTTTCACAACATAAACAAAACAAAGAAACTATGACTTGTGGTATTGGAAATAAAATAAGAAACAAAACAAGCAAAACTATAATAATAACTTAATTTAAAATTTTTTGCTAATATTAATATAATTAATAAAATTAAAATCATTTCCAAACAATGGCTCCAAAAAATTGATCCACATGCAGTGATGCACATGTCAATCACTTAAATATCCATGTCAATCATGTAATGTTTGGATTTTGAGTCTGAAATATCGATCCTATGAGGAAAGACTTACTTTTCAAATTAGCATAATGAATATTATACTAATCATCAGTTTAATTTAATGGAGTGTGATTTCTGAATATGTTTCTAAGAGTCCTAGTTTCAAAGTGAAAACTAAATGTAAGTGATTTTCTTATGCTTAAGATATATATATATATATATATATATATATATATATATATATATATATATATATATATATATATATATGTATGTATGTATAAGTTTATACAAAGTATATGTACCTTCATTAGATTCTTCCTAGACAAGTTAACAATCAAGGAACCACCACTTCTTAGTCTATTTGAAGGTATAGCGTGCATTGGAATATCATATTATAGGTAAGTTCTATTAGTCCTACAAGGATTTCAATGATATCCTATTCCTCTAAATAATTGCAAAAAGTATAATGACAATATCATATTCCACTAAACATTTATGTTTTAATCTAGTGGTATTTCTAGTTATATTTTAATAATCCTATATTACAATGTGTGTTAAAAAATTAAATGGTTAGTTTAAAATTTAAATTGTGATTAGAAAGGTTAAAATATCAACTTATACATTCTAATGCTCAAGAATCTAACAAGAATTCATTTAATATTTAATATTTAAAAAATAATAATCCAAAAAAAGAAAAGTGCTTAGTTCCTACTCATGAGTGAAAGAGAAATTATTAAATTTATTGAAATCATAACAAAAAATTAAGAAGAACTATGTAATTGCGGTGTAATTTTTGATTTAATAATATCTGCTTTTGCATATTCTAATTGAAACATTATTTATTTAATGAAGGTCGCATATCATCAAGTTAAGATAATATGGTTCAAATAAACTTAAAAAGAACTATGAAGATATAATTCCAATAAATTTAAAAGGATTGGAGTGAGATATTAAACAAAAAATTTTAAATGTTTAAATTTAATAATAGTGAAAATAAATTTTAAAACAATGGAGTTTTTAGTAATCTTTCAAAATGAGGTAGCTTGTTGCAAACTTTTGAGTATTCTAAATTTAGTTTAATTTGAAATTGTTATAGCCTTTGAGTTTATTTTTCTAAGGCTTATAATTTGGTATAGGGTTGGCACGAAAATGAGTTTAAGGAAATTTATCCGGGGGTATGTTAATTAGGGTTTGTCTCTTTAGTTCAGATTATGCAATTAGAATTTATAAGAAATATAATTTTTTAAAAGAGTTGTCCTAGGGACTTTAAATCACATGGGAAGAATTTTATTTTTAAAATCTGATCTAGAGCTGGGTATGAGATTTTAGAGGTTAGGTTGTCTATGCGGTGATAAAGTACAAACTAGGTCAGTTAAACCAAGTTATGGCCTAATGGAATAAACTTGGGGTTCTTTGAAAATTTGTATGGGTACAGAATAGGGTTCAACCATTAAGAGATAATAAGAAGTAGGACAATGTTTGTAAAACAAGAAAAAAATTAAATAATAATTTATATATTTTAAAACTCACCAAAGTTGCAAGTTAAAACAACCACCAAGCAATTTCTAACAATAGCGTTTTGAAAAGAAAGTCATGTTGCAAGAGTTTTAACACTCCAATAAATATATAAATATCATAAATCCATTCCAATCATCAATATCAAACATTCATAGTATTTGCATAAGGAAAAAATAAAAAATATATATAAGAGAACAGAAGACGTTGGAGTTGGTTATGAGTATGTGCTACAGTGGTTATGCACATTTAGAAAAGTGTAAATACCTCTAAAAGGAAGTCAATCACAACTACCTAAAAATTAGTTTTTATTTCATTGTTTAATTACCAAGTTTATTTAAATTTTATATAACATTCCCTCAACATATTCCCTTCATGAGGAATGATTTAAAAACTTGAACTTTAAATTTAGAATTTAAATTTTAACATTTCAATTTTTTGTAATGTCCAAAATATTAAATTATGCACATAAATCTCTTACAATAATCATGACACATATAAAAAAATACTTTTAGTTGGAAGTCGCCAGTTGGTTTCTTGTTTTGTGCCCTTGCTCTACTTTAGCTTTTTTCTTCTCTTCGATTTAATTCAATCTCATCACCTTGTATTCATTAAGCTACGTCTACTTCCCAGTTGACCACTGACATAAGCATATACTCACCAAAATATTTAGGATATGGAATTAATAATTATATATGGATAATAATAAAACTGTAATGACAAGTCCAATGAGAGCGCATATAAGAACAAAGGAAAAAAAATGAGAAGTTCTTTAAATTCGCTTGAGTTTGAGTACCAAATATTGTCTCTTACGGGCTTTACTCCCTAACCCTCTCTTAAGAGTTTGATTTGGGGTTTGTAGCTATAAGAAATGCAATATTATGCTAAGGTAATAATAAAAAGTACGTAATATGGTCTATTGATTCCTTGATGCAAAATACAAGAAATTTGTATCTTAATTAATACTGCTTATTGATACATTTAAAGTATACCTATATGTGATTGCGGTCATTAGCTTATTGACTAAAGTTATCAACCTGGTTGAGAAAAGTCAACAATTTAGCTAAAAGAGGTTGTGAACTTGCTTAGATGAAAGTAGGATAATACCTCTTAAGCTTTAACTAAATATGTTGGAAATGTTTTGGGAGGCAAGTTTATCATGATTTTTGTGAGTGTTTCACATGCTTGTTGATTTCATCTCTACTATGAAGTGTTCATCTTGTGACTAACAAGTTCAACTTTAACCTAATGGGTTTATCTTGATTCTTGAATCGGATCATTTCGGCTTGAACTAGGTTTTTGCAATATTGATATTCTTAAAAGCTTGGTTCGAGAAACATGCTTATTTTGTGAAGAATTCCCCATCAAGGATATTGCACGACACCAATCTTGAGATATCATCCACAACAAGCCTCTTCTTCCCATGCATCATTAATCCCATCACTGCCTTCCTTAATGAGCTCTAATTGGGAACTATTCTTTTTGGACATTTTTGGTTCCATTGGTGAGCTCCCAATAAGGTCACATCATAATAATTTCTCCTTCTCACATGTCACCGATCCATTTGGCAAGCCCTAAACATTGTTGGTCCCATTAATGAGGCCCAAGCGAGCTCTAGTTGTGAAATCTAAGACCGTCGTCCGATAATGCATATTTCAACTAATTTAAATCACATTCAAACTTATTCAAACCAGTCCTCAAATTAGATTTAATATTTGAATTGGAATTAGTTCAAACAAAATTTTTGTAAAAAGAGAATAAATTAGTCGAAATAAACTTATAGACATTTCTTCAACAGAATAAACATTAGACACATTTTTTTTACTACGAGGCACAAAAAGCCAGATTTATATGCTAAAGTATTTGCTTCATTGTTAGTTCGAGGAAAATTAATGATTTTTTTTTAAAGCAGTTCTAAAATTATTATTTGTGGGGAATGAATATATATATATATATATATATATATATATATATATATATATATATATATATATATATATATATATATATATATATATATATGCGCGTCTTGGGCAGTGGGGCGGGGCTGCTTTAAGACTCGAAGGTTAGGGGTTCGAATCCGCACGTGGCGCGGGGGATTCGATCTGTTTAGACACATGACGTGAATTCTCATCGTGGGACTTAGCACATGTGAAATCGATGCTTGGACTCTGCCAAATATCGATTTCTTTTACAAATATATATATATATATATATATATATATATATATATATATATATATATATAATTTAATTCTGGTAAATGTCTTAAAAAACTTAATGTGCGAAGGTTTACTTTTATTAATTTATATTTAGATTTTATAATAACTATTGTAAAAGTCACAATTTTAAACGTAAGTATACGTATCGTTCGAGTAATACGGGGCTACAGTGGAGTCCTGGTTATCGATCCCATAGGGATAGTAAATTATAGAAAGTAAGAAATGTAAAATTATTTTGGAAATTTAATTAAGTACGATTTATATATACTTATATATATATATATATATATATATATATATATATATATATATATATATATAATCAAATTTAATTTATTAACAATTTTACTATAAGCAAGTAAGCGGTAAGCGATATTATAGTAAAGTAAGCAATAATTAAAATTCGATACGAGTACGAAAATGACTTTCTCCTTTTTGGTAATCGAAGATTTATAGAATAATTATCTTTTGTAGAAAATTTAGATTATGATATTGTGCCAAATAGAAGCATTCCTATTCTTTACCCTTTTGTCAGTGCAAAAAACATTGACTAATCTATAGATCGGTTGAGGATCTTTTATTAGTAGAACGGGTTACTGCAAGGCTCACTTGTTACTAGATGTCGAGGGTGGTATGGTCGGTCCCTCTTCGTGACCCCGTTCCCTTTCTATAAACAGGTATTAGGTGGTACGTAAATAAAAACTAATTATTTTTTACTCCCCGATAAATAATATCTTCCTATTTATTTGCACTTCGCATAATTAATCATCGTATAGCACAAATTCTGCAAGTTAATGTGATATATCTTAGTTAAGATTTTATCTTCGGATAGGTCTTACAATGACAATTCTTCAACGAGTTTTAACGATTTAAATTGCCGATTTAAAAGGTAAACTAAGATCGAGTATTAATGTCATCCTGACATTTTAAAATATTTTCAATTTAATTCTCCGGCAAAATTTAAGTAATTTATTATCTTTTAGTAGTAAAAAGGAGAAAGATAACTAACTACTCGAGAGCACATTGAAATAACACAACAAAACATATTAATAAAAGTTTGAACCAAAGTACGAAATCTTTATACGAAGTGTTCCTTCAAGTGATACGTGACCTGCGACTCGAAGAAATGATGAAGAACTCGGCAATGACAACCAGGAGGCAAGTAAATGCTGAATTAAACTCGCTAGATATAAAGTAAAGTGACACCTTTATGTATGGAAGAGACTAAGTAAAACTAAAAGGAAAGAAGATGCTAAAAGAAGTATAGGTACTAAGAGGGGGTGGTGCGATTTTTGTAGAATGGTCTCTATTTATAGAGCTGCGAAATTGACCGAAGTTTGTAAGAGCACCTGCAAAATTCGTCAATTGATGCATCTTCGTGCTTGTCATACTGGAGTGCGGGATGCGGTGCTGGCGCGGTTCCCTACGTGACCGGGTCTTTCGCACCTCTTCGCATTGGATCGCACCTCTTCGCGATCCTATACCGTTCCCTTGTGTCGGAAATACATTGTATCGCATGTCATATATTAGGGTAACTTACAGTCTTAAGGCTCCGATAACCTTTTAACATATCGAAAATAGCGCCCCTTTAAAGTCGTCAAAAATCTTGACGGCGTTTGTATCGAATGACGCTTAGGCGCGGCCGGATCCTGGCGCTGAGCCTTGCGACGATAATTCCAAAATTTTGCTCCATAAGCTCCATTTTTGCTCCTTTTGCTCCTTTTTCCTTCTTTTCTTCCTTGGACTCTTTTTTAATCATCTACATCAAAAAACATGAAAATACCTTTCATTAAAGCATAATATCCTTAAGAATTGAATAATAAATAAGGCATAAAAATGTGTATTTTTGGAAGTCGATCACCATGGACCAAAAATTTTTGAGAATTAGGAGATCCCTCCCCTTAAATGGCTAAACTGGGGGGATTTGCCATTATGCATTAACCACTTAAGCTCACTCCATGATGGCACGCACGAGCTCACACGACCCAGCGGCTACCTCCACGGCGGTCGGCCGGCTGGTTGCAGGAGGAGCCCAGACACAGAGCCTCCTCGCACTTGGCTAAACTCGAAACCCCCTTTGTATGGCAAAGTCGGCCTAAAATTTCTAATGGAGCTCCCTGCACTCCACCTGAGCGGCTCTTTACACACGAATTGAAGCCACCGGCGCCACCCTAGCCATGGCTATTTAAGCTACCACCCTTCACGGCTAAAGTTTTGGGTACGAACAGGACCTTAATAAAACTCTGCTAAAATCACTCCCAAACCTTCCCACAGCCACGAGAGAAGCCCGATCCAGGTGCATTCTGCCCCAAACCAATTGGCCAGACCTCGATTTTGAAGTCCGATTTCAGTGAGAAATAGGACATCTCCACTAAACACTATAAAAGTCAAATTAAACTCACCCACACCATCCCCACGGCAAGAGAAGAAGTTCCCCACTAAGCCCATCACCGAGCCCTCCAGCGGGGACTTCCATCAAAACTCCAGATCGAATTACGGTCACTTTCATACCTAGGCCCCGATTCACCGGTAAGAGGCTTCATCCACTGGCTCTTGGGACTCCGACAAAGGTGTAGAGCATCTCTGATCAAAGCTTCACTTCTCGAGCAAGATATTGACCTCTTCTTCTTCCCGAGCTTCTACGAATTCTCTATGTAATTAGTGTTAATTTAAATCATGCTTAACCATATGGATATGTTCTCCATGCTTTGTGACTCGATAGGATCAAACCTGAATGTTGGTTAGTCTAAGTGCAGAAATTAGGGTTTTAGTGCGGAGCCCGGTCATGGGATCACACCGAGGGCGGGGACGGCCGGCCGGCCTTTGATCGTGTGTGTTTTCGTTGAAAGGTTCGAGATTGCGTCGGATGGGAAGATGGAACGGAATGAGTGTGCGCGTGGCATCCGATCCAGGATTTGGTGGAGTCGAATGAGAGTGCACCGCGTGGCGCATCGATCCGCAGAAGTAGGTTGGTGGCGTTGAGTCGCTTAAGTAGGAAAATACGATTTTCTTATGTATTTAAATCACCGAACTTGAAAAATTCATATCTTGGCTGAAATATCCACAAATAAAAGAAAAATACCCTCTTGCTCGGTGAACGGAAAACAATGTGGAAATGGTTTTGAAATATTCTTGATGTATAATTTTGTTTTAATAATTTAAATACCATTTCGAGTCTTTCATATCTCGAAATGCATGTAGGAGTTTCACGCGTAACTTGAAATTTTGGTATATTGGTCCCTCATCGAGAAGGGATGTTACTGATTTTCCAAAGTCGGGAGAAGATCCTAAGAGCGGAAAAATCATATTTTTGATTTATGTATTGACTGATAAATTAAATATGATATTAGCATGTTGCTTAGAAAAATCTCAAAAATTATGGTAGGTTCTTTATGGTCGAGCACGGAAAAGTTTGTCATGAGTTAAAATGATAAGAATAAACACAATTGTTCACTTAGCACAAAACAAATTTTTAATGAATTAGGATAAAATAAAAATCAAGATAATACAAAAATTGCTCTCCACGGTGCTTGAGACGGAGGAACTCCCCTAAAATTTTTGAAGTCGTTTAAAATTAATCTAATAGGTTTAATAATTTTAACTCTGATGGCTTTTTTGGCACTTAAATGAATTTTAAAAATTAAAATACATGTCGAAATTTTATAAGAATGATTCTAGAAGTTCTCTTGTGATTAGAGAGTTCTTTTAAAAAATAAAATTTAGATTTTTATGAAATTTTCGTTTTAAATCATATTTTAATATTTAAATAATTAAATAATAATGAAAATCACTAAATAATTAAAAATCACCAGAATTATTACTTTTTAGTCTCCGGAATTACTTAGGAATCATCCCCAAAATTTTCCTAAGCTTTAAAACTAAAATATCGATTTTTAAAGGCTTAAATAAATTTTTAGGAGGCTAAAAAATAAATTTTCTTGATTTTTTCCATTAAATAATTCTAATAATTGAAAGAAAGATCGAGGAAAAATATGAAATTTGTTTCTCTAGGTTTCTAACCTCGGAAGATTTTGAAAAATATAAAATTGAAATTTCAACTTTTAAAATATTTTATAATTAATTAAAACTCCGAACTTAAAATAATTCTAATAATTAAATTAAAACTCGGCTAAATCATGAACTTTGGTTGAAGTGATTCTGTCATGTTACCTCACAGTAAAACTTTCAAGGTATTAGGATTCGTCTTGGTCAAGTTATTGATTTTATTTGAAAATCTTTATTTTTTGCATAAAAATAAATATATAAATTAAATTAAATTTTGAAAAATCGCATTTTTAACCAGCACGATGTTTTAATCGGCTTAGGTAATAGGTAGGGTAAAAATTCAGAAGTCATTTGAATTAAATTTGATGAACTATGAGGTGATAGGACCTTAAGGAAAAAAAGGTAATTTTGGATACTTAACCTTAATTAATATTTAGGCATAAATTGAAGAAGGAAAAATGGGTAGAATTTTGATTTTAATAAGTTCATGCGAATGGTTGAAACATTAAAGGGATAAATGGTAAACTCGCTTTGTAATTTTGTCACATCGAATTAAACATCTAAATTTCCTTAATTATTATAATTTGGAGAGAATAAATTAAATTACGAGTCTTAAAGGTTAGGGGCATGATCTTGGAAATTAATGGCAACGACTTGTTGTTCGAAAGTAATATTATAATCTTACGGCGGAAATTCTCACCACCTAAAATTCAATTTTCCTTAAAGCCGCTAAAATATACTCTTAATATCTTTAAGGGCTTAGTAGTGAACTAGGCTTGATTAACTTTAATTAAAAGAGATTTAAAAAGTTAATATAATCAATATTTAGGAGTATTTTGAGACACTACGAGCCTTTGAATCAAAATTTGACTAAGTACCCTAATAATCTTAATTTGTCCTTTGGGGTCTTCACGAAATAATTCTTAAATTAAATAATAAATGATGAATTAGCCCTCTTTCTTGGAAATCATTAAAATATTGATTCATGAGCATGAGGTATGAAAGGGATAAATCGTTTAATAACTATAAAAAGTCCAAAAGGACCTCGGGGAAGTATAAAAGTATTGTGAAATACCGGTTCTGGACCATTCCACGAGTCTTACGGACACCTTGTAAAGCAGTTGTATTTAATAAACATATCCCTGCATTACTAATATATCGAAAATGAATAGGAGTTCACGAGGTTATGACATAGAGTTTGATAGGCTGTGATGAACATATCCGTAGGGTTTGCTTACTACAAAAATAAATGTTTATTGCAAAGAACACTAAAGTTTAAGATGGAGATGACGGTAAGACTGTGAGGGATGCTTTTATTTTAAGTAATGCCTTGCACTCTCTTGTACTTTATTTTCTTGCAAACTTGCATGTTGCAAACAACGATGTCACCACATGCATGAAAACAAAAACCTTTAGGATAACACAAAAGCTGATATAAGGTAAAATTAAATCAAAACAAGATTAAATCCACCGCCACAACATTCGAAATATAAAACAACCAAAAATTTAATCACAAAAAAAGCAAAGCAAATTTCAATGAATAAAAACGTCTTGTTGGATGATCGGGAATTCCTTGATGGAGGTAACCCATGTTGCTAATAGGGTTTTCCTATAGTCTAAATGAAAGTATGGAACTCATTGGATTGAGTTTAGTATATTCATTTGAATTTAGGTGAATGCGATGAAAATAGCGGTGTAGAGATGATGGAACGAGTGGGATCTTAACAGTGTTGTTATAATCAACTTTAATGTTCTCCTTAATAAAATATTAAGACACCTTAATTTAAATATTTCTAAAACATGAAACTTGTCTCTTCTCCTCGATTGACACTTCTTTAAACTATACACTACGAGGAGGAGCTTGGAGCATGCATAGTGGCGAGCCATGACCATCTTGACAACAAAACTTGTCTACATCGGCTAAACCATTCCTTAGTTTAAAAAACAATCCATATGACATCGAGGTAACCTTCCTAGTGTAGCATAAATCTCGCCTTTTCATTAGGATCTTGTACGAAGTATCTTTGTGTAACATAAGCCACTAACTCGTTTTAGTATTTTTAAGGTTGTCATCGATTATGTCATAAATCCTCTTATCTTCCGAAGGGCCATTCACATGATTGATATCAAGTGAATGTAAGTCCTAAATAATAAAATTGACGGATGAAACATTAAATAAATATCCTAAATGTTGAAACCGCCCAGGATAGTTTGGGAAGACATCGAAGATTTTCTTGAATCTACATTCTTTCCACAACCTTCTCTCCTTTGGATTATGATAAAATGAAATGGTCAAAACTTGAGTCATTCACCTATTGAATTTTTCACTCTCACATTTCTTTGAAAACACTACCTTCGAAGTCATGAATATAAATATTTCTGATGTTAAATCAAAGTTTTCTTAGGTGACTTTGGTTATCTAAAATGTATTTACTTATAGGGGCTTGCCACAATAGAAAACATAAAGACCTCATATTAATATAAACCCTACCTAATTCCTTTGTATTAGATAGGGGAAATTATCGATCAAAAATGGTTCGCATGAGATGATGCGACCAAAATATTTACGATTTTTCTTTATATAATTTTATCATTTTGGGTGTTATTACACTTTAAAGAAAGGTATTTTTGATGATTTGTTGCGGTATGATTATTTTAGGTGATTGGAGCGAAAAGAGAAGCGAAAAGGAACGAATTCGAGCAAAAAGGAGCAAAATGGTGGAAAACAGTTTTGGCGTAGCGAACGCCATTTCAGACTTTAGAAATAATTCGGGAGCTAGAGCCCCGCGGCGCCAGGGAGTCGGTGGAATTGAATTTGAAGAGTTTTGGCGACTTTTTGAAGGGATGCCTATGGAAACTCTTGGATTTCATTCTAACTTGTAAGTAACTATTTTTAGACAAAAATGGTGTAGAGTTCGGTAAGTTCTTTAATGGTTCTAGTGTAGCTTTAGTGTGTGTTAAGTGTTAGGGTTTAGGAGAAGAGTGTGTGAAGCTGAAAGTTTGAGAAGAATTCATCTTTAAGGAGTGAAGGAGAAGGTAAAAGAAACTTGAGGAGTTGCATTGGGGAAGAGAAAGAGATAAGTTGCATTTTCTTTTATGGTTTGTATGACTTTTCTTTTATATATAAAATCAATTTTTTAATGTATCTTCTTCATGAATTTTGAGAGTCTCCTTTGTCTTTCTTCTTGCATAGAGATGTGATGTAGGATTGATGTGGATTTGATGTCTTTTAACGTATTGAAGAAATTGTGATGGTTTTCATTTCAAACTTAATTTACTTTTTAATTAGTAGATTGAAATGTTAAAACATGTTGTTGAACATTAATTTCGAAAAGATTTAATGTCCTACGAATAATCCATTCACTTTTTATGGATGAATTGTGTCTTAAATGGAAATTAGGTGTAAAATAAAGAGGGATGTGTATTGATGGGTTGCGATTTAGAGGTTTCGGGTGGCAGTGAGATCTATTGGTTCTAAGATTAGTAACTAAACATCGAAGGTTAGCCTTCGGTGAAGGGTGAGTGGGAGCTCAGTGAGCCGGTATCCTCCCTGACCTTGCCTTCGATTTAGTGACTAAACATAGGATGTGTCGATATTTCTTTCATGCTTAGAGAGAGGTACTCTTCTAAGGGTAAGAATAATCTATCTTTCTTATTTATTGCAAATAACATAGATATTTGTTCCATATCGATCCACATCATATTCTCATTGCAAGAGGAAAGATACTTTTCTCATATATCAAAAACCTTTCGAATACATAGTTTAGTGTGTGTATTAGTTAATTGTTTATTTTTAAAGTTATTAGAAGTAATTGTAGTTTAATTAATTGTTACTATTTTTACTGCATAGTGGTAGTAAAGTAAGTAGTAAACTTTAAGTACGATTTGAGTATCGGATTTGAGAGCTATATTATATATATTGTGAAACACTTTCTTACGCCGTACTTCTGTGAGATCGATAACCGATCTTTCAATTTAGAGCGCGTAATACTTGATACGATATGTATCTTGCATTGAGTGTTCGGACTTTACAAATTCATTATACACATATATAAAATTGAGTTCATACATTCTTGCATATATAAAGTACGCAGTCGAAGATTTTTGTGTTGTTGCGGGGAAATTGTACGACTTATTTTAGGTTATGTGTTTATTTTGAAAGAGGGGGTCGCTACGAAATTGTCGGCGAATTTTATTTAATTTAAATAATTTGAAAGGTAGTATTTGATTTTGAAAATAATTTTAAATTTGAAAATTTTAAGATATGAAATCAATGATCTCACATCCGAATAGTTTATATAAACGAGCGTCGCACTATGACGAAACAATATGCATCACGAAGAATAGACACACTTCTTGATAATGAGGCTCGATTAAATAAAGCTAGAGAAGTTTGTGACATCCGTTTGGTGCGAACGATTTTATAAGCGTAATTCCCGCAGTTTAATATGAAAACAACGGGGTTTATAATACACAGGTTCTTAAAATTCCCTGTAAGGCGAGCCCACATAATTCAATTACATCTTAAGTGACGAGATCACTGAAAGCTCGATAATGAGCGTGGACACGCTCTCGAGAATTTGAAAGTTTAAGTTTTTCGAGGATTGAATTTTGGAAATTCGATAGGGAATGGATCAAATTTGGAACATTATGTTTTGGGAATCGAAGGAAGAAAGGTAGGAGAAATCACGGATTCGAAGCGAACTTCGGTAATTTCCGTATCTTGTTTGGCTTGGATTTAGGAAAGTTCTATTATTTATTTAATATTTTGATCTTGCCAATTTTAATTAATTCGGACTTATATTTGTATGGTAAAATCATACAAATGGCAGATGTGAGGGTTTATGTCGTACGAATGACTACCTCGGAGTCTAAGACCGATTAGGGCTTAATTTACATGATATGATCATACGAATGCACAACGAAGAGTTGAGGATTTATGTTGCACTAGGCGAACTATCGAAGTCCTATGGCTTGGTTGTTAATTCTAAGGAAAGTTTTCTTGAAGTAGACTCGGGTTTCTTGATGACGATGGCCGTGCGCACGTACTCCAGGAGCTCCTTGTTGTTGCGAGAGGTTTAGTTTTAGAAATCATAAATCGGGGAGATGAGAGAAGTGTTTTGGTTTAGAGAAGTCTTAAAATCTAAGTGTTTTTAGTGTTTTAGTTAAAACGAATCTTAAAGTTGATTATAACGAAGCACGGTTAAGATCGCGGTTCCATCCTTCCGGCATCGTTATTTTTATCGGATTCACTTAGTCCGGATAGATATCTTAAACTCGAGTTGAATAGGTTCCACACTTTCATTTAGGCAGTGGGAAATCCCGTTAGCAACACGTAGGTTACATCATCCGAGGTATTCTAGATCATCAATGAGAGACGTTTTAATTTAGTTGTAGTTGCGGTTTTTGTTGTTGTTTGTGATTAAATTTTGAGTTATTTTATATTTTGAAATGTTGTGGCGGTGAATTTTATCTTGTAATGACTTTTAATTTAGTTTTGGTTTTAGTTTTAGGGGCCCTCCTAAAGGTGTAGGTTTTAAATGCAATAGTTGTTTATCGTAAAAGAAAAGTAAGTGCGATGCGATTAAATAAATTGCAATAAGGTAAATTGCGATAAAATAAAAGCGATACTGGAGGGTTTTCCCGTCATCCCGAGGCGCACTTAAAACACGATTAGAATATTTAAGTATTTAAAGCGATTCTAGGTAAAGCTAAGGGAAGGGTTATGGTTTTAAAATGTAGAGTTACCCAATCACATGGGCGAGTCGTCTCTTGTGACGTCTAGGTTCTTGTATTTTGGTTTGAGGACGAGTTTCTTCATCAAAGAACGGCTAAGTTCGATTGTTCTTATAAATATCTGTCGTATCGAGGAAGTGCTTAAGGCAGTGTTAAACATCTTTCGACGTTTCTAGGATTGTTTTAAGTCGAAGGGAATTTAATTATACAAATGAATTAATCGTCAGGAGTTCGAGTTTTGTTATCTTGCTCGGTGAACTAGGACATTTGAATATCACATGAATGAAGTAGCACTTCGCTTAACACTCCTTTTAGAGTTATGACATCGCGAGCTTTTGAGGGCGAATGGATGTTAGTGGTTTATGATTTAATTTGATTAATGGATTTAAGTTTGGAATAGTGTTCAAGTTGTTTTAGATTTATTTTTGAATTCTTTGTCTTAGGTGATGTTATACTTAATTTAATTTAATTTAATTTAATTTAACTTAATTTAATTTAATGTGGTTTAATTTAATTTAATTTAATTTAAGTTAATTTAATATAATATGATTTAGCTTAATTTAATTTAATTTGATTTAATTTAATTTGATTTAGTTTTAATTTAATTTAATTTAATTTAATTTAATTTAATTTAATTTAATTTAATTTAATTTAATTTAATTTAATTTGATTTAATTTAATTTAAATTTTAATTTGATTTAATTTAATTTAAATTTTAATTTGATTTAATTTAATTTAATTTAATGTGTTTTAATTTGATTTAATTTAATATGTTTTAATTTAATTTAATTTAGATTTAATTTAATTTAATTTTTTTTAATTTTAATTTAATATTTTATTTTAAAAGGGTTTGATTTAAATAATTTAACTTTAATTTAATTTAATGATTAAATCTTTTAGCATTTTAAATCTTAAGTTTGAATCATCATTTTAATTAGGAATTAAATATTATTGAGATGATTAATTTAGAGATTAACGATTAAAGAATAAATCTCTTGCCCAATGACATCTTTATTTTAATAATAATTAGATTTTATTATTAACACGTTAATTAATTGTTTTATTAAGGTTTATTTTAATTATTTTTGAATTGTTTAATAGGTTTCTACCCTTTAATTATTTAAATTTCAATCATCCAAATCAGATTAAGATCAAATATTTTACTCTTTCATTTTATTAAGCCTAAAGTTTTAATTAAGGGTTAAAATTTTAATTATAATTTTGCCCTTCAAGCTTAATAATTTCATAACTCACTAAATTGAGCTCAAATGAATTTGAAATTTTTATGTGACTTCACTCATATGTCAACGAGACATTAGAGGAGAAAATGTGATTTTTACGTATTTAATTTATTTATGTAATTATTTTTGGTGGAAAATAGGTTTCAAGGAAAATTTAAAAATATGACGAGGGAAAGTTTCTATCCTTGAGAAAATTATGGAACATTCCTGTGTCGAGAGGACCACTTGGACCAATTTTGGTGATTTTTTGAATTATATTCTTTTTATTATAATTATTTTGAATTTTGGAGTATTAATTAATTTAAAAATAAAATACAGGTTGAAAAATGAATTTTATATTTTTCAAAAATCTCTCTAATATCAAAGGAAATCAGAGAATCAATTTTTACAATTTTCTGATTTTTCTTTGATTTATTAGAATTATTTTAGTGGAAATGCTAGAAAATACATTTTTTTTAATTTTAAAATTACCTTAGGGTTTTAAAATTTAATATCTCATCATAGAGACTTAAGAAAAATATGGGATTTGTTCCTAAATGATTAAAATTTAAAATGTGACATTATGGTGAATTTTATTATTTTTGTGATTTTTATTATTTTTTTAATTATTAAAATATTAAAATAATGCAAAAAAATCAACTTTTTTAGAAAATTGAAATTTTAATTTTCTTAAATTCCCCTAATATCAGAGAGGCTCCAAAACCAATTTGGTGAATTTTTGAAAAGCATTTTGAAAGTTATGAATTTTTTAAAGTTTAAATTGAGTAAATGTCTTAGTAAACCCATTTGATAGGGCTAGCGAGCCAATTGACTTGAGCTTTTATAGTTGGGTTCCTCTGATCCTAAAGGTCAGTGGAGAATTGATTTCAAGTCAATTTGATACATGATTAGCTCCTAATTAATTAAAGACACATTATTTAGGGTGTTTAATGCGATTAGGGTTATTCGAGTGAATTAATTCAAAACCTTTATTTTTCTGAGGGTCACTCTGGTCATAAGAAACATCACCAATTTTCCTAGAATTTATTTCACAACATGCTAATTATTGGATTTAAAATACTCAAAATAGTAACATGAATTTGAAAAATCAATAAACTTCTCGTAGGGATGGCGCAAAACTTTGGAAAATTCGATGAATGTTGCGAATTCGGGAGGCTTAGCCCTATGGTCTCGTACACCATTAATTGAATTTCACTATATGCATGGAGAATTAAAAAAAAATGCGGACGAGTAAATAAATCATTAAAAATAAAATACTTGATGAAATTAAATGATTTCTTTCACATTATTCTCATACATTGTTGAGCGAGAGGGTATTTTTATTTTTTATTTTTCGAGGGGATTTTCTACACGAAGTTATGAATTTTGAAAGTTGCAGTAATTAAATAAATGAAAATAGCCCTAATTTCCTACTTATCCACGCGGCGCCACGCCATCACGGCGACTCACGAAAGGCCAGCGCGTCGTCTCACGATTCGGCGCCGCCATCCGACTCGGCCCAGCCAGGGCCCGCAGTTTCATGCACCATCGCGGCGTCCGGCTCGTCCGGACCGTCCGCTCGATACAAGCTCGATCCGACGGCTCCCGGTCATCGTCTACGGCCCGGGTGTGCACCCGTGACCGTCAACCGCTTCTAACCACAATTTCTCGCTCGATTCTCGACGGATTTTCGTGTTCTTATGCTGCGCAGTTCGTCTTGAGGGGAGACGAACACATCCATATGGTAAACATGTATTTAAATTGACTCAAATTAAATGGAGAATCTCGTAAGCTCGGGAAGAAGAGTGAGTCCATACCTTTGCTCGAGAGAAGTGGGCTTCGATGCGAGAGTTGTGTCACCTTCGATTGGATCTGAGGCGAGCTCGAGATGAAGTCTCTTTGGTTTGGTGAATTGCACAGGTATGATTTCGACCAAGCCCGATAACAAGCTTGGGTCTGCAGAGCAGGATGGGTGGCTTTGGAGAGGGAGCTTTTCTTTGGTGGACTTCCCTTGGTACGGTGAAGGTGTAGGACCAATTAATTTGAGGATTGATCGGCTGTGGAGAAGTGTCCTGGTTTTGGGCTTGGATTTTGACTCTGAAATTGAGCTCGCGGAGAGGAAATGGCGAGGGGGGATTTCGGTGGGGATCAAGTTCTCTATGTGTGGGAAGCGATGCCGGAACAATTTTGGCGAGTTTCCTTAAGGTTTTTTCGGCACTTCTCGTGGCGAAGGGTGGTGTTTAAATAGGCATGGGCACGGAGGCTCTCCGGGGGAGTTAGGGCTTGGGATGTTTGCTCTTGGCCGAAACGACCATGGTGGCCATTGGGCATGGGGGCGGCTCGAGCGAAGGTGAGAATTCCAAGTTTGGCTTCTCCCCATGTCTCGGCCATGGAGTTTTATGGCGACCCGGGCGAGTGGCCGGCGGGGGCGAAGGTCATCTTGACCAGGGAGGTCGGGGCTTGGCTTGATGAGTGAAGTCGGTGTGCTTGGACATGTGTAAAGTGTTGAATCGAAGTGGAATGGGGAAGAGGCCATTTTGGCTTGATTTGGGTCAACCATCCTTTTGGGCTGGGGTGCACCTCCCCATGGGCTAGTTTGAGGTACAGAAGAAAGTGGTTTAATTAGGCTTGATTAGTGGGGAAAAGGTCGCCATCCAAGTACAATTAAGATCGAAACATGGTTTAGAGGAGACATGAACATGGTTAATCACCTTTAGGAATTAAGGAAAGAGTGTCCTCCTTTTGCCCAAAATGGCATGGTGACATGTAAAGAGGCTCATGGCTTCCATGTGGCTCATGCGTAAGCTTCTGTGGCCTAAATCTTTGGCTTGGGAAAAGTTAAGTCATTCATGGAAATGGATTTAAGAAAATTTTGGTATTTTGATGGGAATTTGTATGGGGCTTAATTTGGAATGGCTTCATGATGAGTTTTGAAACTTAGGGATTGATTTAATTGAAAATATGGTGTGAAGCCGATTGTCGTATGGGTTTTGGATTGATTTTGCCCCTTTGGATTTTGGTGGAGATGGGCTTTAGGAAGGTTTCATGTGAGAGTGGGCTTTTAAGTTTCAAAATGGGCTTTTGGGTGGAGATTTTTGCAAAGGGCCATGCCAAATAAATGTTGGGTTTGATTTATGGATGTGTCATGAGTGATTTGAAGCAAGTTGGGAGTGATTTGGGTTTTGAATTGGGTTGGATTTGGGTTTCTTTGGTGAATGGGTCGACATAGGTCGAATTGGGCTAACTTGGGCCAATGTTGGGCTAGGGTTAGAAATTGATGTAAAATAAATGTTGGGAAATGTTTATGGGAGTGTTTCAAAGAGGGTTTGGCTTTGGTTGGGTCTTGATTTTGGGGTTTGGGCCTATATGGGTTAGGTTTGGGTTTAGGTGAAAATTGGGCTGATTTTGGGTTGAATTTGAGTGGGGTTTGGGTCTAAATTTTGGGGAAATCATGTTAGTGTTTTGTTTATGGGGATGTTAAGGAAGGTTTAGAAAAGATTTGGGGTTAATTGGAGTTGAATTGGGTTAGTTTGGGTCATGTTTGGATCATGGGTCCAAATTGGGCTTTAAGGCCAAAAGTGAAATTGGATCCAAATGTCAATCAAATTGAACTTGTATTTGATCTAGATTGGTGTTGGGGACGTTGAATTGAAGTTTAGAATTGAATTGGACCAGAATTTGGGTCAATTGGGTGGTTTGGTTTGACATTGGGTTCATTTTTGGGTTAAAATGGGTCAAATTGGGGGTTTTGATAAAAGTGGGGTAAATTGACAAAATTGGCCCATGGTGTAGTTGAACAAAATGAAATTAGGAATATTTGGGATATTTTGGAATTTTGTGGGAATTTCCCACGAATTTTTGGATTTTTCTTTAAGAGGGCATTTTGGGTATTTGGAGGAGTATTGGGGGGTATTTTTGGAATTTTTGGTATTTTTGGCTATGGATGATCAATTTGATTGGTGAGGAAATGTTTGAGATTGGTCTTGAGGATTTTTGGGTGATTTGGAGATTTTAGAAAATTTTGGGTAGTTTTAAGGATTTTGGGTTGGTGGCGGGTGTAGGGTCCGGGGGGTCAAAAATTGAAAATTTGTAAATTGAAGATTGGGTGAATTTAAGTGGAATGAAATCATTTTGGTTGAGCCATGAAGCCATATCAAGCCCACATGAGCCATAAAAGGGACTCATTTGACGCATGTTATGTTGTTCCACAGCCTGTAGCCGAGGGCTTAGGGGTTAGGGTAAATCATTTGAATCACCTTCATGAGTCGGGGAGGTCAAGTTAGGTATGGGTGTATTTTAGGAGGTGTGTGAAAGTGTAGTGTATAGGTGTAGTGTGTGTAAATCGACCCTTCACCGGACCGGACGCTGAGAGTCCACAAGGACGAAAAGTCACATGGGAACTCATCCTTTAAACTTCCACATTTGATTTCGGCCACTCACAGGTGATTAGGGGTCTACAATCAAGTTTGTGGAGTTTGCGGGGAGTTAAGAAGTGGTTTGAATTTCGAAAGTGGTGGGTCAGGTGTCCCACTCTAGGATAGTCGAAGGAAAACTGGTAGATCCTAAGTACTAAAAAGAAGGAGAAGACCTCATCAATGAGGTCAACGGGAAGATAATGGAGTAAGCTTAAGTAAGTAAGAAAGGAAGTATAAACGATATTGTTTGATAATATAGTAACCAAAAACCTTTATTTTGTAGTGTGTAATTGTTTGTTTGTTTACTTTTTAAAAGTATTTTCTCGATATATATGCGTCGTATTGAGTCTATAGGTTTAAGTGCCTTACGATTCGAGTTAGAATAGCATCGAGAGAAAAATTAGAAAACGATAAAAACAAATTGAAAATCATAAAGGAAATGGCGAATAATCGAATAATCGGAAAACGATATTGGAAATTTGTAAGAACTTTAGAAGATTATGCTAACTTGACAACGAGATGAAATTCACGCCAACTATTGAAAATCCGATGTTGCTGTGAAAATTCATTTTGAACTTAAACCTACGTATCTAAATTGTACAAAATAATCGATTCAGAGGAACACACAATGAGGATCCCAAACTTACATCTTGTTAGTTTTCTAGAGCGTAATGCTACTTTTAAAATATGACGAGTGTCGTGACGTATCAGAGACTTAGACTTTTTCCTTTTCTCATTAAGGGATAATCTTTGGCGTGGTTAAACTCGTTATCGCACGGATACATTAGAACTTGAGGAGAATTATCTCGAATTTTCTATCGAAAATATTTCCTTAGCCAGTACTATTTAAGAAATGATATTACATCACTTTGTCAGTTTGAAGGAAACTCAATATATGAAGCTTGGGGAGAGATTTAAAGATTTTTTAGGAAGTGCCCGCATCATGCATTACTTAGATTGGTTAATAATTGAGCATTTTTATAATAGATTAGTGGAATCATTGAGATGCGTATAGATCTTTATTTATTTGGTGGATCGTTATTAAACGTTTTGATGAAGCGTACGCATTAATTGAAGAAATTACTACTAATAATTTTCAATGGCCCTACGAACGGTTAAATTCTAAGAGAGTAGCTAGTGTTCATGATTCATATATGATGACTATGGTAAGTTTCTGGTACGAAGCCCTTTTAAGAAAATAGATTAATATGGAATAATTTATTCTCGACTACCTCGAGTGTTAGAGAATAATTCATTTGGACATATAACAAAATCTTAAACACCTTATGAGACTTTAAATGCTATTAATAGACACACGATCCTTATTCGAATTATTATAATCACGTTTGGAAGAATCACCGAAACTTGATTGGAATAATAGCGATACTGATGCTAACCCGCATTGGGGTAACGAGTTCTATAAATCCAATTGGAAAATCAAACAATCAAGGAAATACCAATTTTAAACCATCTTATCCTCTTGGATTTAATAGTAACACGAAATTTAAGGATAATAAGTTGTCTACTTGAAGAAATGAATCGAATATGGGAAATCGATTACGGGCGGAGTTGCTATGAAAAATATTGAAAATCAATTGGGACATATTTTTCACTTGCCTTAATAATAAACGTTGGAACACTTCCAGAGTAATGTTGAGATCAATCCAATCGAAACGAACAGTAAAAATTTATTTATTTATGAAGTGGAAAAGAATTGGAAATATTTAGAGTCACAAAAGAAGTTGAAATAGAAAATGAGAAGGTGGAAATCGATAAAGGTTGAAACAAAATTTATCCGAGACTTGGATTATCCTCTTGAGCCAATGAAGATAAGTTTGTTGAAAAATCATCACCTCCATTTCTCGAAGATTAAAGAAACAAAACGGGGATACTTGATTTGGAAAATTTTTGGAGATCCTTAAGAAATTAGCGATAAATATTCCTTTTGTTGAAGCATTAGAACGAGGTGCTGACATGCGAGTTTATGAAGGATATCTGAGAAAGAAAAGAAGTTCTGAGATCATGAAGCTGTTGCACTTAGTGATGCGATGCAACTTTATATATGCTTTTAAATACAAGAATTTGATACCACTTTTTTGGAATATTTAATTCCTAGCAAATAGCTTCAAAAACTTGATGTGCGAGTTTTACTTTTATTAATTTATATTTAGATTTTATAATAATTATTGTAAAAGTCACAATTTTAAGCGCAAGTATACGTATCGTTCAAGTAATAAAAAGGATCTAATGGAGTCCTGGATATATCGATCCCGCGGGGATAGTGTTTTTAAAAAAGTAAAGAAATTTAAGAAATATTTTGGAATTTTTCAAATTAAAAGTAATATATATATATATATATTATTTTCAAATTTAATTTACTAACAATTTTAACATAAGCAAGTAAACGGTAAACGATAATTAAAATTCGATACGAGTATAAAAATGACTCTCCTTTTTAACTAATCGAAGATTTTTAGAATAATTATCTTTTGTTTGGAATTTAGATTATGGTATTGTGCCAAATAGAAGCATTCTTTATTCTTTACCCTTTGGTCCGGGGAGCAAAGAACATTGACTAATCTATAGATCGGTTCGGGATGTTTTATTAGTAGAAAGGGTTAATGCAGGCTCACCTTCTTAGATGTCCGAGGAGGTGGCTATGGTCGGCCATACCGGTGACTGTTCCTTTACATAAACCAAATTTAAATTTAGTACGTAAATACAAAACTAATTAATTTTATGCCCAATAAATAATATCTTGTTATTTATTTACACTTCATAACAAATAACTTCGCGTGTAACTTGCGATTACTGAAGTTCATGTGATATCATGCGGTTAAATATTTATCTCCGGATAGGTCTCAAAATTCTTCAACGGGTTTTAACAATTTAAATGAAAGCGATTTTAAAAAATATTATCGATCGGGTATTAATATTATCATGATATTTTAAATATTTTAAATTTAATTCCCCTACAAATTTAATTAATTTATTATCATTTCATAGTTGAAAGGAGAAAGATAACTAACTACTCGAACACATTGAAATCACACGATAAAAAATATTTATAAAAATTTTAACCAATGTACGAATACTTATCGAAGTGTTCCTTCAAGTGATCCGTTGACTTTCTTGACTCCGAAAGAAATGATGAAAAACTCCAATAGCAAAAACACACGATAAATACTCGAAATAAACTCATTAGATACAAAGTAAAGTGGCTCTAAGTGTGGAAGAGACTCGATAAAAAGTAAAGGGGGTGCTTAGGGACTATGGAGTGCCTAAGGGGATGGGGTGCGATTTTTAAATGGGAATGGCCTCCTATTTATAGAGCTCGCGGGTGACCGGGTTGCCAAGACACCTCTTCAAAATTCGGCGAGTCGATGCATCTTCGAAGGTAGCGTCGCGCCTATGCACGGGAAATGCGGCGCCTAGGCATCGAGATACGCCGCTGGCGGCGGACTCCGTGACCGGGTCTTTGGCACCTCTTCACTTTGGGTCGCACATCTTCGTGATTAAAGCTGTTTCCTTGCGTCCGGATACGTTGTATCGCGTGTCTTATATATTCGGAGTAACTTCCGGTATTCTAGAAGCTCGATAACCACTTAACTCCGTCAAAATAGCGCGAAGTCGTCGAAATCTGAGTACGCATCTTTATCGGGCGGCGCTTAGGCACCGATTAAGGCGCCTAGGCGCCATGCCAATAATTCCAATATTTTGCTGCTTAAGCTCCGTTTTTACTCATTTTGCTCTTTTTTCCATCTTTCTTTCTTGAACTCTTTTTTAATCATCTACATCCAAAAACATGAAAATATCTTTCATTAAAGCATAATATCCTTAAGAATTGAATCATAAATAAGGCATAAAAATGATTATTTTTTAGGTAGATCAAATTCTCCCAAACTTAAACGTTACTTGTCCTCGAAGTAACCCTTAACATTGGAATGAAGTTAAAATTTTTAAAATTCCTTACAATTTTTGGTTTTATAAATGCTTTAGTAAATCATTAACCACATTTCACTAATTAAGTTTAATTTTAAGAATTAAAGAACATTTAACTACCAAATCATAAGACTTCCAATTTTTCCTTTATTTCGAGAATAATTGTAGTTCATCATATTAAGGTCACATCGAATATTTACAAGAAAAGATTTTCATGAAATATTTTTCTAGTAAAAATATTTGTACATGAGAGTAAGTTAAAAATGTAATCGGTTTTCTTCCTATAAAATAATTCAAGCAAAACCCGATTTTGATTAAGCATTTCCTCGAAGCTTCTCTCGCATTCTTTTTTCTCTCTTTTTTTTTTTTTGATGATTACTATTTTTGGATAGCACATTAATGATTTTGAACTTCACTATGCTTATTTTATTTTCAAAAACTTGTCTGATCTTAATAAATTTATTATTTTCAAAACTTATTTCAATTTTTTCTTTTATAAGTAATAATCTTGATTCCTTAGTATTTTAAAAAAAATAATTCTCTTTACTATAAATAGAAATATTTTGATCTTATTATTCTTTAAGTTAAATAATTCTGTTCTTAAAATCAATCAAAATTTTTAAAATTTTAGTTAAAGTTTACTAATTTATTTATAAATTCATAAATTTAGGTAATCTTAAACCGATTTTTCATTCCTTATGTTATGTTATTATATTTTTAAAGAAAATATTAGTTCATTGAGGATAAATAATGTTTAAATTTGATAAATGTTTTCCCTTCCCCCAAACTTTAGCTTTAGTATAAATATGAATCATGAAATTTTCTAAAGCATGAGAGAAAGAAATAAACGGAATTAATCTAAGTACGATAATGATGTAGTAAGGAAAAACTAACCTACTTCTACACATGCTTTAATATAAATATAACGAAATGATTAAGCATATATAGAAAATTTTTGTAGAGCGGGAGTTAATTTCTAAAAAAAAACTTTTTTTATTTTTAAACTTGCAAACTTACTAATTATTCATGAACAAACGGTAAGGTGAAACGAAAATAAACTTTTATAAAAATTCATTTTCATTTCGGTCTTAAGCCTTGTCGAGATAATCTAAAAACAGTTTCAACATAAAATGTTCACATAAACCCTAACAAATAACATCACACTAAACTGACACAAGAAACAAGAAACACACTAAAAAACGAATCGAAACACATCTCGAGTAAGTTAAGCTACTAATCACTATCGGTAGCTTCATCATCATCATCATCAAAGAAAACTCCATATCCTTTGGATCAACATGTGGTGAAAATGCGGGACAAGTAGGGGCCAGACATCATGCTCACCCTTGAGAAATCTCACTAAAGACTCGAATACTCAGCATCATAATCACTCTTTCTTTATGTATACTCGGAAAGATGATTGATCCAAGAAAAAAATACCTTTTTTTATGCCTTGATTTTTATTAAATTTTAAGGATATTATGCTTTAATGAAAAGTATTTTTGTGTTTTTGGATGTAGGTGATGCAAAAATATTCAAGAAGAAGGAGAAAAATATGAAAAAGGAGTAAAAAGGAGCAAAAGGAGCAAAAATAGAGCCAAAAATGCAAAATTGTCGAAATTGCGGCACAAGCGCCTAGGCGCTAAAGTCCGGCTCCTAAGCTTGACTCGATAAAAGAAAGCTGTTAAGTTTTGATGACTTTTGGGCGGTTATTTTGACGGTGTGAGCGGTTAATGTAGACCTTGAGAAAGTAGAAATTTGTTCTGGTTTATAGGACATGTGATACAATGTGTTGGACGCTTTTAAACGGTTTAATCGCGAAGAGGTGCGATCCAAAGTGAGGTTCGAAGAGGCGGGGCGCGGTGTCCCGGCGCCTAGGCGCCGAACACACCTTCTAGAAGATTCATTGAATTTGGACACATTTTGAAGAGGTGCCTTGGGCGGCCTTGAAAGCGCAAATAGGAGGGTACTCCTTCGGGGAAAAACGCCCCAACCTAGAGAGAGGATTAGAGAGATAATATTAAAAGGCCACATTTTTACTTTCCTTCATAAATTAGTGAGTTTATTTTAGAGTTTGTATTTAGAATTTGAAAGAGTTGGTGCATGCGGAGTTCATTGCAGTTTGTGGAGTCGGTAGAAATCGAGAAGTTCGTGGGAGAAACGTAAGATAAGTATTTTTATTTTGATTCAAGTTTGTTTATTATGTTTTGTTATTTAATTTCAATGTGTTAGAGTAGTTACTTTACTTTCTCCTTTAATAATGAAAAGATAAATAAGATAATACAAAACTCGTCGGAGAATTAAAAATCATATATTTTAAAGAAACATTGCGATAATATTAATACCGGTTCTTAATTTACTATTTAAATTGGCCATTTAAATTGTTACAATCTGTTAAAGAGTTTTGAGACAAAGAAGGAGATGAATTCTAACTTGTAGATATCACGCGAATCCTTGGGTAGTCGAAGGCCTTGTGCGGGTTATTCGAGGTGAAGTGCGGAATAAATAGGAAGATATTATATATTGGGCGTAGAATTGATAAGTTTTAGAGTGACGAGACTAAATTCTTATGATTTGATTTATAGAAAAGGAAAGGGTCACTAGTAGGGCCGGCCAGCCGCCGCCACTTGGACATCTAGTAGTGTGAGCACAGATTAACTTCAATTCTCTGAAACAATACATCCGGGACACGATCATAGGCTAGCTATGTTCTTTATACTATCGAGCGAACATAAAGAATAGGAATGCTTCTATTTGGCACAATGCCGCAAATTTATGTTCTCCACGAATATTATTATTATCTTAGAAAATCTTGGATTAATTGAAAGGGAGAAAGTTGCTTTCTTATTGCAATTTACATCCAAATCTTTATTTTTGCTATTATTGCATCTAGTAAATTAAAGATATTTTATTTTTTTTGACTATAAAAGAAATATTTTAAAATAAAAATATTTAAAGATCTATAACTCTCTCCTCGTGGACGATACTTGGGTCTTTTGTTTTGAAAGCCATTATGTTACTTGATACGATACATATACTTGCGTAGTACCTAGTGTGTATAATATTTTCCATAAAATTATATTTATATACACTAGCCACTATCATATTTATAACATATATTTTTGAAAGCATTAATTAGTACATTGATCTTCGGAGGACTTCGAGATTCGAGTTTTTGGCGCCATTGTCGGGGAAGAAGATTTTAGTACGCATATATTTTATATCGAATTGATTTTTTGGCGCGTTCCGGGAGGAAACAGAGGCAAATTTTTAGATTTTAAGTATTTTTATTCAATTTTCTTTATTGTAAAAAAAATAAAAAAAATAAATATATAATACAAAAAAAACATTTAAATAATAATAATATTTATTTTAATTCTTGCTAATTTACTTTTTATGCGTAGTTACGAGGACCTGAAGGATTATTACCTTTAGATTCTAAATTAGAAAAAAACTGTTGAAAAATTAAAAAAAGAAAATAAATTCAAAAATTTTAAGAAATGACTAATTTACATAGCAATTAACAAAATCGATTGAAATTAATGATCAAAACGTTTACAAACCATTAAGGGATTATGTTAACCCTACGATTGATGAACTTCATAGTTGTATTTAAATACCAAGTATTGATGATAATTCTTTTGAGCTTAAACCGTGTTTATTATTGAATGGTTGAAAGCAGTCGATTTAGTGGAACACGAAATGAGGATCCAGTACACCTTGCTAGTTTTTTAGAACTTTGTGCTACCTTTAAATATAACAATGTTTCGATGATGCTATTAGGCTTAGACTCTTTCCTTTTTCTTTAAGAGATAAAGCAAAGATATTGTTTGAACTCATTAGCGACGGGTTATTAAAACATGAAATTTGAAATGACACGAAAATTCATGCTAAATATTTTCCTCCTTCTCCATGCTAAATTAAGAAATGATATTACTTCATTTAGTCAATTTGTGAGAGATAATTTATGAAACTAGGGAAAGATTTAAAGAACTATTAAGAAAATGTCCTCATCATGCTTTACACAGTTGGTTAATTATTGAAACATTTTATAATGGATTATTTGGATCTTTAAAATCAATTATTGATGCGCACAACTGCTTTAGGAGGTTCTTTAATGTCTAAATCATTTGAAGAAGCTTACACTTTAATTGAAGAAATGAGAAGCTATGATAATTTTCAATGGCCTTACGAAAGGATTTAATCTAAAAAGAATGGCAGTATTCATGATAATGAAGCCTTTTACATTTTAGCTTCTGATAAACGACAATGTCCCAGAAATTAGATAGTTTTGCTATTAATATATCACATAATAACTGCTAATATTAAAGATTCTCAAACTATTTAAACTTTACAAGCTAATGCTAGTAAAAATAATCCTTATTCGGAAATTATTATAATCCTGGATGGAAAAATCATCCTAATTTTAAGTGGAATAATTCACGAAAATGGGGTAATAATCAATCTCATCCTTGGAAATTGGAATAATCAAGTTAATTCAAACTATAAACCACACGGATTTAACCGATCAACGAGAAAAAGTTAATGATAGAAGAATTAATTTTACAATAAAGTAATCGATTACAAAAATCGAAAACAGCGATATTCGTAATATTGAGAATCGGAAATGGAACAATTATTTAATTTAATTAATTATAGACCCCCGGGAACACTTCCTAGAAATGTTAGAAATCAATCCAAAAGAAATGGAAAAGAACATGAACGTGTTAGGGGCGTACAACTTAGAAGTGAAAAGAAATTAAAGAAAGAACGCGAATGAAATTGAAAGAGATTGAGGTTGAAGAGATTGAAAAATCTAAAGAAACTCCTTCTCCTATTAAAAGATCAAAAAATGATATTTCTATTAATACGGATTGAAAAACCACCGCCACCTTTTCTGAAAGACTTAAACGGCGGAAGCTTGATCATCGATTTTCTAAGTTCTTTGAAATTTTAAGAAACTCTTATAAACATATCTTTTGCGAAGCTTTGGAGCAGGATGCTTTCATGCAAAATTTATGAAGGATATTTTAAGTAGGAAACGAAGATTTGAAGCTTTTGAAGCTTGTTGCATTAAGTGAAGAATGTAGTGCGGTAATTCGAAATTATAAAAAACATAAAGATGCGGAAGATTTACTATACCTTGTCTTACAATTGGAGAAAAGTTTTGTGGAAAAGCTTTATGTGATTTAGGAGCAAGTATTAATCTCATGCCATTTTCTATTTTTGAAGGTTGAATTTAGGAGAGATTACTCAGCAAAAGCTGTAACCCTTGATTCGTGATAGTCACATCACTTACCACAAGGAGTTATAGAGGATGTTCTTGTTAAAGTAGATAAATTTATCTTCCACACAACCAGATTTCATTGTACTTGATATAAAAGAAGATAAAGAAATACCTATTATTTTAGGAGACCTTTTCTAGCGGCCACGGGACAAGTACTGATTGATGTACGAAATTGGCAACACGAGAGTTAATGATGCAAGAGATTAAATTTAATGTCCTTAAATCGTGAAGTACACGACAATGAAAAATGTTATCAAATGAATATAATTGATTATTTAATTGAGAAATATTATCAAGGAAAATGTAAAGTCATTTACGAAGAAAAAATTTGAATTATTAGCAAGTGAAGATGAAGAACTAAATGAAGAAGAAACTCATTATATTAAAGATAGTTGGGAAGCATTTGGCCATGCTTCGAAATGATATACTTTTACCTCGATTAATAAAACCACAAATTTGGAGATTAAAAAATATTACCTTCACATTTAAAGTGAGTATGCAGGAAATTCATTAATTTTACACAATTCTTATTTCTTCGGTAAGTAAAGATCGAGAAAGAAAAATTGATAGGAGTGTTAAAGAATTATAAGAAAGCATTTGGTGGACATTGCGACATAAGAGGAATAAGCCCGTCCATTTGTATGCATAGAATTTTAATGGAAGAAAATTTTAAACCTACTATTGAACCCTAGAAAGATTAAATCTTATCGTGAAAGAGGTTGTTAAAAGAAATTGTTAAATGGTTAGATGTTGGTATTATTTATCTATTGATGTGATAGGTAAAGTCTATTCATTGTGTTCCAAAGAAAGTAGGAGTAGTTGTCTTGTCAATGATAAAAATGAACTAATTCCTAGAATGATTCTTGGATGGTGAATTTGCATTGATTATAGGAAATTAAATGGCCATTAAAAAGGATCATTTTCCTTTACCTTTCTTGGATCAAATGCTTGATAAATTAGGCAAGACGCTCGTATTTACGGTTTCAGGATGGATATTGGTTATCACCAATTACCTATCGCTCTGAGGACCAAGAGAAAATGACATTTACAAGTCTTTATAAAACATTTGCCTTTAGAAGAATGTCTTTTTGGTTTATGCGATACACTGCATGACTTTTGAAGATGTATGATGTTAATATTTTGTGATTTGATCGATAGAGTGGAAATATTCATGGATGATTTTCGGTTTTTTGGAACTTCTTTTGAATCTTGTTTGGAAAATATTTCGAAGTTCTTAAAAAGTGTGAAGAAACAAGCTTAGTTCTTAATTGGGAAAAATGTTAATTCATGGTGAGAAGGCATTGTACTTGGTCGCGAATTTCACAAAAAGGGATGGAAGTAGATCGACGAAAAGTGAAAATTATTGTTGAATTCTGATATACATACTGATATTCTTGTTGTGAGAAGTTTTCTGGGGTAAGTATTTGGATTTTTATAGAAGATATATAAGGAATTTTTCTAAATTTGCTAAACCTCTTTGTCATTTATTGGAAAAAGATGCTAAATTTGAATTTAACAAAGGCTTGTGTTAATGCTTTTAATATTTTAAAGAAAAATTGACACTTTACTTTATCATTGTTGCAACTAATTGGAATAAATCTTTTGAATTAATGTGCGATGCAATTGATTTTGCGGTGGACTGTATTGGGATAAAAATATGAGAAAATTTTTAAAGTTATATATTATGCTAGTAAAACTCTCTTTGAAACACAAATAAATTACTGCTATTTGCGAGAAAGAGCTTCTAGGTTATAGTATATGCCTTTGATAAATTTAGACTTTATCTTCTTGGTACTAAATGCATAGTTAAATACTTGATCATTCCGATATTAAATATCTAATGTCGAAAAAGGATGCTAACATAGACTAATAAGATGGGTTTTACTTCTACAAGAATTTGATTTTCAAATAGTGGATAGAAAGGAACTTACAACCAAATTGTTGATCATTTGTCTAGAATTAAGAATGATGTTATTGCGAAGAAAACATAAATGAGAAATTTCTTTGATGAACTTTTATATGTTATTCGGGATGCCCGAACACCTTGGTATGCGGATATTGTTAACTATTTAGTTAGCAATATTCTACCTTATGGATTGGATGAAAATTTTATTAAGAAATTTAAAAATGATGCTAAATATTATATTTGGGAAGATCCTCGTTTTTTAAATTAGGAAGATTCTATAATTCGAATGCGTACCTTATGAAGAAACTTTTGCTATTATTCGAAAATGTCATGATTGATTTTGGAAAACACTTTGGAGTAGATAAAAGCGCATTTAAAATTTTAAATTCGGGATTTTGTTAGTATACGTTATTCGGAGATGTCATACGTTATGTTAAAACATGTGATCGATGTCGAAGGATGGGAAATATATCCGAAAAGATAAAATACCTTTTAAAAACATATATTGGAAGTTGAAATTTTTGATATATGGGGTTTAGACTTTGGGACCATTTGTACCATCATACGGGAAAATTTATATTTTATTAGCGATTGATTATGTTTCAAAGTGGATTGAAGAAGTTTGTAGCTTTACCCTATTGTGACTCCAAAAGTGTATCTAAATTTTTAAAGAAGATGACTTTTTCGAATTTGGAATGCGTAAGGTAATTATCACGGTAGTGAAAGTCATTTTAGAAATATGAAATTCGATCATTGCTGTAATTTTGGAATCGAACATAAAATTGCAATGCTTATCACCCGCGAGCAAGTGGAATGGTGATATCGAACGAGAGAAATTAAAAGAATTTTAGAGAAAGGCTTATTAATCCTAAAAGAAGCTGATTGGGTTGATAGACTTGATTCTACATTATGGGCTATAGAACGGCTTATAAGATACAGTCGGAATATCACCTTACCGAGTTAGTTTTTGGTAAACAATCACTTACTTTGTTGAACTTGAACATAAAACTTATTGGGAGATAAAGAATTTAATTCGAAGGTTGAATCTTTATGAGGAGAAAAACAATTATTGCATTTAAATGAGATGGATGAAATAAGAAATGAATCGTATGATAATGCGAAAATTTATGAAGAGAAAATGAAGGTATTAAATTATAAAAAGATTTAGAAAAATATTTGAACTGGACGAAGTATTACTATTTAATACTCGTTTGAACTTTCTGAAAAATTGAGATCAAAATGGATCGGGCCAAGTATATAATAAAAAAGTATACTGATATGGAGGGAAGTTGTGAATATTAAAGACCCCGAAAACGGGAAAATTTTTAAAGTTAATGGATTAAGATTGAAGCCTTATTTGGGAGACATTAAAAAGATTTATAAAGGAGGCTTATGAATTGAGTCAACTGATTAAAGAATTACTTAGGTCGGGCGACGACGTTAAGCCAGCGCTTTATGAGAGGCAACCCATAGATTTTATTTTTAGTGTGTTTTTACATTTTTAATGTAAGGTTATGCCTCGGTCATGACTAATTTTATATAACTTTAGAAAATTAAAAATTATCTTGAAGTATATAAAGTTTGAACTTTGGATCACTCCATTTTCGTATGTGAGTAAAGAAGGAGATCAAGTTAACCTTCATTGAGATTATGTATAATTGTGTTACTAAATTATATTGATCTTACCATTATAATTTACCTATTTTACGAGAACGAAACTTTGAAATTTGGCGATTAGGCAAAATGGGTGAGCAGTTCGGCGCTGGCGCCGAGTCGGTGCACAGGCGCCGAATAGCGTATTGTCGATGGGTCCGGCGCCTAGGCGCCATATTTGGTGGCTACGCGCCCCGGATTCTTGGAGTAGTGTAAAAGCGAAAATTTTCGAGTTTTCACACGATTTCACCTTTAAATTAACTGATGTCGTCACGATCACACTGGCAATCCAATATTTAGAGCCCTTACACTTCATTCTTGAGAGATTAGAGAGGATTTTAAGAAATGGAGAGGAGAAATCTTGGAGAAGAGGCTAGAGACAAAGATCGAAAAGATCCTCGACCTAAACGTGGTTTCATGTTTGTAAGTTTGGAGAAAATTTTTAGTTGTCTTGATAAATTTGAAGCGATTTAGTATTGGAGATCGCCTTCATGAGATGTATCATCGGATAAACATACGGAATGAGCGAAACTCCAATTTGATCATCTGGCGACATCAAGATGCTCGAAGTTAAATGTATGTGAAGAACGAATGGATTGACGAGAAGACGACTCTGGATTTTAAGAACGTTAGTGTTCTTCCCAGTGAAACAGATAGTTTTCCTTGCCGAATATAATGGAAATTAGATAGTGATTTGGTGAGATCATTATTTATCTAGTGAGTCGTTGTATCGATTTAGTGAATCGATTGTGTTTGTTTGTGTATTTGCTTTCATGTTCGATGTGTGTGTATTTGTTTTCAAATTGTGTTTTTTGATTGTGTTAGGACTTGAATCATTATATTATACTTATACGAAGTGTATTGAGACAATATTGAAGATTATAAATGGAAATTAGAGGAGTTTGATTTAAACCTTGTGTTTGATTGGTGGATTTAATATTTAATTTTTTAAAATTTTTGGAAAATGTTTTGGAAGTTAGAAACGAAGCCCTACTCTAATAGGAGTAATTGGAAGTTGAATTTATGAATTTTGGTGGAAAATAAATTTTTTTGAGTGATTTTGTGAAAGGCGAGATGCAGCGCCCCTGCTTAAACAAAAATTAACATATAAAAACCCCATTCGCGGATGGCCTTTAAGCTTCATCTCCTTCACAAATTTTAACGAAAATACACCTCTTAGATCCATTTTGAGGTCGAAACATCAAGTATTTGGGCGCGAAATCACTTGATTTCTTCGTCTAGGAGTCGGATCTTGATCTAATCCATTTATTTCGATTTTCACCATAGTTTTTCCTATGTTTTGCTAAAATGCGAAATTTTGAGAAAAATTTTGATTTTAGGTATTATTTATTTGGATTTTGAAAACTTATTTAAGTTTCTTAAACTTAAGAAGTTTAAATATTTGATTCTAAATTTGTTCTTATTTTCTTTCACGTTTAGATAAACGAAAATCTTAGCGAGGGAAGGGACGAAAATTTTGACGATGTAGATGTGACTGACGGCGCATTTTCGATATCATGAATTTACGACGTCGAGAAAGTTTATCTTGGAGCGATGCTTTTGTCAAGGTGAAATGATCGAGAACACGATCGTTGCGCACAGCGCGCGGTCACAGTATTTCTTGTTGTTCTTGTTATTCCGGTCGTTCGCGAATTTTATGCTAACTTTATAGATGCAGAGAGAAGCTATGAAAGTCTTCGTTAGAGGTATCAGTTGGATTTACTCCGAAGAGGATCAATGTGTTTTGTAATTTTGCCATTTCTGGAGCTGAGTGCCACTATTGGATTATCTCCATCGAGGGAGATCTTGAGATGATCATTGCTTATTTGACTTACGCTTATGGAGCACAGGAGATCCGGAATATGAAAACGGGTAAATTTCAAATCTTAAGTTAAATGGTATTTCCGAGGCATGGCATTACTTTATTTACGCTGAACCTGCCTTCCCACCACCTCGGTGAAGTCATAGAGATCGTCTTTATCTTAAACTATTGCATTCGGGAGAGGAAAGGCTGATAGATGTTGGCGATGCATCATTTATGAGATCTGTGGTATCCCCACTACTAGATCCGGCTCTTATTGGGGCCAGGATTCCCATCTTTGATGTTATTCATTATGTGTTAGCAATAGATTCTTGTTGATATTTTTGAGGAGAAAGTGAAAACTACCAAACTAATTGAGCGGAGAGTGCTAGCATATATGATCGTCTTTGAGGAAGAGATCTACCGCCCGCCTATACACACCCACTTGGGGGGTAGACCTTCTACTTTTCGACATCCTGCCCTGCTAACGAGCATTGTCTTAGTTTTTGGAAATCGATGCATAGTCGGTTTATAGAGCGAGCGGCATGAGTTATTTGAACTCAACTGCGAGTTGATTCTAGTGATAAGAAAATTGATCATTTGTACGAGTATGCCAAGAGGAAGAGTAGTTACGATCTTGAGTATGATGAAAATCTCGTTAGATTCTGAAGGGAGAGCATGATGTTCGAGTTTCCTACCTTTCACATATTCTCGCATATGTTGATCCTAAGGATGTTGAGTTTTCTTTTGGTGATGATGACGATGATGAGGCTACGAACTGATTGATTAGTAGCGATTTACCTACGAGATGTCTTAGAGTACATTGTTAGTTTAGTTTGTTTGCTAGTATTGATTGTTGTTTTGTTGTTTGCTAGTTTAGATTTGTTTATGTACTTTATGTGGATTGTTTGGTGTTGAGGCTTGTTGTTAAGAGTATTTTTAATGTATTGTGTTTTAAGATTGAAATTTGGATGAATTTATGTTTATTTACGTTTCGACTCTTGTTTAGTGGTTAGTATTGTTGTTCTATTTGTTATTATAAGTAGTATCGTCATTTATTTTAATTACTAATGAGCTTGCTTACTTTTATACTGTGGGTATTTCGGTATTATTCATAAAAGCATGTGTAGAAGTAAATTTTTCTTTCTAGAATTTTTTACATACTTATAAAAATTCCTTTTTAAAATTATGTTTTCTTTCTCTCGTACTTTAAAAATTTTCATGATAGACCAAAACTTAAGTATAGGGGAAAGGAAAATACATTCAATTAAAATTTTATTTGTCCTTAAAGAACTAATATTTTCTTAAAATAAAAATTTTAACATAACATGAGGAAAAGAAAGATCTATTTAAGATCACTTAAATTTTGAAATTATAAATAATTTAGTGGACTTAAACAAAAATTTTAATAACTTTGATTGATTTTAAGAATAGAATTATTCAACTTAAAGAAGAATAAGATTACGAAAATTTTTCTATTCATAGTAGAGATAATTGAATTTTAGAAGTATTAAGAAATCAAAAATTATAACTTGAAAAAAGAATAGATTGAAATTCTTTTTGAAATCTATTTACGTTATAATAATTAAGTGAAAATGTGAAAGTTTAAAAATATAAGTTAAGGATAGTGAAGTTAGAAAACCATTAACAGTATTCGGAGGATACAATAATCCCTCTCTCTTTAAAAAAAAAAAAGATAGAAAAGAGAAAAAGAGAGGAGAAGCAAGGAAATGCACAATCGAAAATTGGATTCACTTGAATTAATTCATAAAAAAAGCGATTACGTATATTGTATAATTTTTATGCATGTATTTTTTATTAGAAAAAGAATTTCATGTAGATCTTTTTTCTTGTGAATAATTTATGTGATTTTAATATAATAAACTACAATTATTTTCAAAGTGAATGAAAAATTTTTGAAGTCTTATGATTTGGTAGTTAGAATATTCTTTAAATTCTTAAAATTAAACATAGTTAGTGAAATTTGGTTAATGATTTATTAGAAAGCCTTTATAAAATCAAAAATCATAAGGAATCTTAAATATTTACCTTTTATTCCAAATATTATTCATTTCATATAGTAAAAAGGGTTACTTGAGGACGAGTAAAATTTAAGTTTGGGGGATTTTGATCCGAAAAAATACTGTTTTTATGCTATTTTTTTATTAAATTTTAAGGATAATATACTTTCTTTGAATGGTATTTTAGTGTTTTTGGATGTAGGTGATGCAAAAATATTTAAGAAGGAGAAAAATATGAAAAAGGAGCAAAAAGGAGCAAAAAGGGAGCGAAATGAGACGAAAATGCAAATTTGTCGAGCATTCTTGACGGCGGCGGGGTCGGCGCCTAGGCGCCGAGTACGGCGCCCTGGCCCATAGCTCGTCTGACGCTGTTAAGTTTTTGATGACTTTTGGGCGGTTATTTTGACGGTGTGAGCGGTTATTGGACCTTGAAAGGCTGGAAGTTGTTCTGGTTTATAGGACATGTGATACGATGTGTTTGGACGCTTCAAAACGAGTTTTAATTGCGAAGGTGCGATCAGTGAAAGTGCGGCCCAGACGCGGTGTCGTGCTGGCGCTGAGACACACCTTCTAGAAGATTCATTGAATTTGGACACATTTTGAAGAGGTGCCTTGAGAAGCTGACCCTTAAAAACTTTTATAAATAGGAGGGTACTCCTTCGGTGAAAAACGCCCAACCTAGAGAGAGAATTAGAGAGATAATGTGGGGCCACCTTTTTACTTTCCTTCATAAATTAGTGAGTTTATTTTTTAGAATTTGTATTTAGAGTTTGAAAGAGTTGGTGCATGCGAGTTCATTCTGTTGTGGAGTCGGTAGGAATCGAAGTTCGGTAAGAGAAACTTTATGTTAAGATAAGGATTTTTATTTTTATTCAAAGTTTATTTATTATGTTTTGTTATTTAATTTCAATGTGTTCTAGTAGTTACTTTACTTTCTCCTTTCGATTATGAAAAGATAAATAAGATAAATCGAAAACTGCATTAGAGAATTAAAAATCGTATATTTTTCGAAAACATTGTGATGATATTAATACTGGTTCTTAATTTACTATTTAAATTGGTCATTTAAATTGTTAAAACATGTTGAAGAGTTTTGAGACACAGAAGGAGATGAATTCTTAACTTGTAGATATCCTGTGAATCGTTGGGTAGTCGAAGGCCTTGTGCGGGTTATTCGAGGTGAAGTGCGAATAAATAGGAAGATATTATATATTGGGTGTAGAATTGATAGGTTTTAGAGTGACGGAGGTTAAATTCATATGATTTGGTATAGAAATGAAAGGTTCACTAGTAGGGCCAGTAATAGCCGCCCTTGGACATACGAAGTAGTGTGAGCTAGATTAACGCGTTCTACTAACAATACATCCGGACACGATGTTATAGGGAAGCCAATGTTCTTTATACTATCGAGCGAAGATAAAGAATATGAATGCTTTTATTTAGCACAATACCATAAATTTATATTCTCCACGAATATTTTTATTATCTTAGAAAATCTTGGATTAATTGAAAGGGCGAAAGTTGCTTTCTTATTTCTATTTTCATGATTATTTTATTTACGCTTTATTATTGCATCTAGTAAATTAAAGATATTTTATTTTTGACTATAAAAGAAATACTTTAAAATAAAAATATTTAAAGATCTATCACTCTCTCCTCGTGGGAACGCCTGCGGGGTCTTTGTTTTTGAAAGCTATATTACTTGATATGATATGTATACTTGCGTAGTACCCACATTTAGTGTGTAAAATATTTTCCATAAAATTATATTTATATACACTAGCCATATTATTATTTATAACATATATTTTTGAAAGCATTAATTAGTACGTTGATCTTCGGAGGACTTCGGTCAGGATTTTTGGCGCCGTTGCCGGGGAAGAAGATTTTAGTACGCATATATTTATATCGAATTATTGATCGATCTTCTTATGATTGTATTTACTCTCTGATAGGTTAGGAATAATATTTATGTTGCTCTATGTTGATCATGCATGGTTTCCCCGAAAAGTAGATGGTGGCTCGGCGAAGTGAGTGGTGCAGAAGTAGAAGCTCTACATGAAGTAGGTAATGAACAAAAGGTGCGGTAGAACTCTTACCTCGAAGTCGATCATAGATACTAGCTTTCTCTTCCTATAGGCTTTGTTGACTTGAGCTTTTCCTCGGAAAGCTCGTATTAACTCCGGTACCTTGACATAAAGAATAGATCGAGAGATGGAAAACCAGGTCGATAGGGAGTCTTTGAACAAGCGGTAGCCTGCAAGGAATCATAAATAATGCTCTCACATCGATGACTTCCTCTCTTTTGAATACGGTAGTTAAGGATAGCTTTATCTTTGGTAACCTCACTCGAGATGATTGGATCGAGACGAGCATAAATAAAGTAGTGCCATGCCTTTGAAACACCATTAGGCTTAGAAGATGAAAAATTTACCCTTTTTCCTTTGCGAATCTTCCGGAGCTCGATCTTATCGATCGGGTAGGCGATGATGTTATCTAAAATCTTCCTCGAATGGAGAAAATGCGAAATAATAACACTCGATATTTGTGTGAGACCATAAAAAATATTGATACGTTCGAGTGAATCCTACTCGAACTTCTCGAACAAAAATCTCATATTCTTCGGCACATCCGCTATTAGCATAAAACTCTCCGCTTCCCGGGATAACGACGATAATAGTGAAATGGCATGTCATTCTTGGAGTTGAGTACGACGATAAGTACTCCCTCGATTCTTCTCTAGGATTGTAAAAACTTCGCTCGAGATAAATTTCGAGTCGTAGCAAAATCATTGTATCAAAAGTGTGCGGCGGCAATGGCAGACTTGCTACGATCGAAATTTTTTCTCGTTCCTTTCCTCGATTAGATTTGGGTGCCATCTAAACGTGAAATAAAAACGCGAAATAAATTGACGAGATCTTGGAAAATAAACTAATTTAAGCTTTTCAATCTTGAAAGAGCTTAAAAAATTTCATGGATTTAACCTTAAAAATCAAAATTTTTCTCAAAATTTCAATTATTCTCGTGAGTTTAGAATGTAGATCGACACAGGATGAAGAAATCGGGTGATTTCAAGCTTTCAAAACTTGAATATCCAGCTTTAAATGGGATCTGGGAGTATTTTCGTGAAAAACGATTAGGAAAGGAAGCTTAGGTGTCAAAAATGGCGTGGGGGTGTTTAAGAAGATGAGTTTTCGGGTTCGAACGAGAGAAGCGGTGCCTAGCGCCGAATTCGGCGCCCCAAGCGCCGGACTCGCCTTTCAAAAATTCAATTTAATTTTTTATTTTCCACCAAATCTTATTAAATTGGACTCCTAATTAATCTTATGAGAATATTAAATCAGTTTATATCCTCCAAACTTTTCCTGATCAATTTAAAATGATAGTTTAGATAAAAGAAAATGTATCAATTCTTAGATTCCAATCCATAACTTCCATTCTAAATTCAATAAATTTTAGTACAAGACTGTATCGAGAGTTTCATGATTTTATAAACAACACAAACAACAACATATTCAAAGCAAACATTCATATCTAAAAACACACATTGAACGATTATGGCTCTGTAATTTGATATTAAACACAACACATGACTCGATCACACACAAAACACATATAAAATCTAGTTAACACTAATCTTCAGTTATCTCTGCAATGAAGTTCGCTAGAATCGAAGTGATAGAATACAGCTCTTGGAAATTCCAAAGTCGTCCTTTCATCGATCCGCTTGTTCTTCGCGTACATTACACTTGAGCGTCATGATAGGCCTCCATGCTCAGTCGGATGAAGTTTGGTTTACCATTCCAAGTGTTCATATTGGTGGTACATCTCATGGAGACGATTACCAATACTGCGAAGTTACTGCTTCAATCTTCTCCAATCGACTAAATAATTTCTCCATACTAACGCAAAAAAAACCATTAAAACAAGGTGAGGATCTTTAGGAGATTTGTCTCTTACCTCGTTTCCATGATTTCCTCATCATTGCCTCCAAATCATTCTTAACTCCTCCAAAATGGATTGCTCTGGTCGAAATTAAGGTTTACATGGGATTGGGGACAAAGAATAGAGCGATATATAAAGAGATTTCGTGTGAAAAATTGAAGATTTTCGGATTTTTACACGATCGATGTGTGGCTGCGCGACGAGTCGGCTCCTAAACGCCGGATCATCGATACACGAGGCCATTCGCACTTAGGGCGCCAACTTTTGGCACCTAGGCACGGAACCTCGGTCGACTCCGATTAACATCGTCGAATTTTGCAAGTTTCGGTCGTAAAAATAGGTGCAACAAACGGGTATGATGTGCCTGAAACACGATTACGAAAGTTCGAATCACGAACAATCAGCAACAAGGTTAACTTGATCTCCTTTTTACTCGCATTTGACAATGAGTGGTCCATGTCGAAAAGAATTCTATATACTTTAAGATAATGTTTTAGCTTAAACTGATACGGACTTGTTAGCCTTTTATTTTCGAAGTTATATGAAAATTTAGTCGAGAGCCAGGCATAACCTTGCGGTATTAATTTAACTCACACTAATAAGTATAGGTTGCCTCCCACAAAGCGCTTGGTTTAACGTTGTCGGCCCGACTTTAATTAATTGAATTAAGCAGGTAGACTCAGATAATAAGCCTCTTTGTAATTTAATTTCATTTCTCCCATATAAGGATTCGGTCTGTCTGTTAACTTTAAAAACTTTGAGTTTTGGGATGTTTTAATAATACGTAGCTCGTAAGGGTATATTACTCTCCAATTATAAATGGTCCCATCCATTTAGATTTTTTATTTCCGGGGAAAAGTTTTAAACGAGCATTAAATAATAATACTTCTTGTCCGAGCTCGAATATTTTCCTTAAAATCATTTTGTCGTACAATTTCTTCGATCTTTCCTTATAAATTCTTGCATTTTCATAAGACTTATTTCTTTTTCTCTTCCATTTCATTCGGTTGTAATACTCATTTTTTCTCCTATGAGTATTCAAATTTTAATTGAACTCCTTTATCGCCCAATAAGCTTTATGTTCGAGTTCAACGAGTAGGTAATGACATTTCACCATAAATTAATCGATAAGGTGACATTCGATGGAGAGTGTCTTATAAGTTGTTCTATAAGCCCATAATGTAGAATCAAGTCTATCGACGAGTCGATTCTTTTAGGATTAAGAGTCTTCTCTAATATTCTTCTAATTTCTTTGTTTGATACTTCGGCCATTCCACTTGTTTGAGGATGATAAGCGGTTGCGATTTTATGTTTAATTCGAAATTTTTCCATGATGATTGAATTCTTATATTTCGAAATGACTTCCCCCATCTATGATAATTATCTGGGCATTCCAAATCTTGTAAAAAATCATTTTCTTCAAAAATTTCGAAACACTTTTGGAATCATAGTTAGGTAAAGCTACAGCTTAGATCCACTTTGAAACTTAATCAACGGTAATAAAATATAATTTTTCTAGATGATGGTATGAAAGGTCTTATAAAGTCTAAACCCCATACATCAAAAATTTTGATTTCTAATATAAATTTTAGAGGCATTTCAACTTTTCTAGATATATTTCCCATTCTTTGACATTGATCACAAGTTTTCACATAATGCGACATCTTTAAATAAAGTAAGCCGATAAAATCCTAAATTGAAAATTTAAATGGAGTTTTATCTACTCTAAAGTGTCCTCAAAATTGAGAATCGTGACATTTTTGAATAATTGCAATAGTTTCTTCATAAGGTACACATCTTCGAATAAAAAAATTTCTTCATTATTTTAAATAAATGAGGATCTTCCCAAATATATGATTTACGATCATTCTTGAATTTCTTAATGTATTTGTTATTCAACCCGTATGGTAAAATATTGCTAACCAAATAGTTACTATATACGCATACCAAGGCATTTGTAATCCTTGAATGACATATAATTTTTCATCCGAGAATTTCTCATTTACATTTTCTTCATAAATCTTCTCATTATTAATTTTGATTCTTGAAAAATGATCAGCGATTTGGTTATCGATTCCTTTTGTTCACAATTTCAAAATCAAATTTTTGTAAAGTAAAACCCATCGATCGATCTAGGTTTAGCATCTTTTTAGACCTTTTTAATTTCACAATTTCAAAATCAATTTCTTGTAGAAGTAAAACCCATCTGATCGATCTAGGTTTAGAATTTTTTTTAGACATTAAATACATAAAAGCGAATGATCGATCTGTACGATACATTTTGTTCCAAGAAGATATGGTCTAAATTTATCGAAGGCATATATTATTGCTAAAAGCTCTTTTTCGGTAGTAGTGTCATTTATTTGAGTTTCATTAAGAGTTTTTTTTTTGCTAGCATAGTATATAACTTTGAAAGTTTCTCATATTTTTGTCTAATACGGCTCCGTTGCATAATCACTTGCATCGCATTAATTCGAAAAGGTTTATTCCACTCGGGTGCAACAATGACGGGTGCGGTGATTAATTTTTCTACAAGAATGTTGAACGCATTCGGACGATCTTCATTAAATTCAAATTTAGCTTCTTTTTCCAATAAATGTCAAAGACATTTAGCAATTTAGAAAAATCCTTTATATATCTCCTATAAAATCTAGCATGACCCGAAAACTTCTCGAATCGAGTAACGGTATTAGGTGGTTGTATTTTGACGATAATTTTCACTTTTCTGATCAACTTCCATCACATTGTGAAACTTCATGTCAAAGTACAATTCCTTACGTGACCATAAATTGACATTTTTCCCATTTTAGAACTAAATTTGTTTCTTCACATCTCTTAAGCTTTCGTTATATTTTCCGAGTAAGATTCAAAAGAAGTTCCAAAAGCTGAAAAATCGTCCATAAATACTTCAATTCTTTTATCAATCGAATCACGAGAATATTGACATCATACATCTTTGAAAAGTTGGAGGTGCATTGCATAAACCGAAAGGCATTCTTAAAGGCGAATGTTATAAGGACTTGTAAATGTTGTCTTCTCTTGGTCCTCGAAACCTTGGTGAGTGATGATAACCAAAATATCCATCCGAGAAAGCAAAAATATGAGTGTCCGGCTAGTTTATCCAGCATTTGATCCAAGAAAGGTAAAGGAAAATGATCATTTCTAGTGACGTTGTTTAATTTTTGATAGTCGATGCAAATACGCCATCAGGTAACTTGTCTTGTTGGGATTAATTCATTTTCATGCTGTGACGATTCTCCTCCTTTCTTCGGAACACAATGAATAGGACTCGCCATTTGGCTATCCGAAATAGGATAAATAATTCCGGCTTGTCTAACCATTTCGAAATGTCTTAACGACCTCTTTCATAATTGGGTTTAATCTTCTTAGAAGGTTCGATAATTGGGTTTACAATTTTCTTGTTAAAATCCTAATGCATACGGATTGAGGGCTTATTTCTTTTATATACGCAATAATTAACCAAAAGCTTTCTTATAATTCTTCGAAATTCGAATTAATTTTCTTCTTGATCTTTGCTTAATTCCGAAGATATAATTACGGAGTAAAGTTAATGAATTTCCAAGAAATGCATACTTTAAATGTGCATGTAACATTTTAATTCCGAGTTCGGGGGGCTTTTCAATTGAGGGTAAAAGTATATCATTTTTAGTTGTGTCTAAAATTTCAAAATTTTCATGAATATAATGAGTTTATTCGGATAAATTTTCGATTTCTTCATTTAATGACTCATTATATAACATAGATTCTTTATCTTTATCATCGAAATGACCTTACATTTTTCTTGATAATGCTTTTCAATTAAATAATAAAAAATATCCATCCGATATCATTTTCTTTATCGGGATACCTCATTTATTTTAGAACATTAAATGTTATCTCTTGAACATTAACTCTCATCGTTAATTCTCCTTTTTGCACATCGATCGCATCCAGGTAGCTAGAAAAGGTCTCCTAAAATAATAAGTATTTTTTATCTTCTTCCATATCTAGAACAATGAAATCCACAGGGAAGATAAATTTATACTGCCTTAACGAAAACATCCTCATCACTCCTTTAGGATAAGTGATCGATCGGTAGCAAAGAGTTATAGTGTGAAGAAAATCTCTCCTAAATCTAACCTTCGAAAGATTGAAAATGGCATGAGATTAATACTAGCTCCTAAATCACATAAGGCTTTTCCACAAAATTTTTCTCCGATAGCGCATGGTATGAAACTTCCGGGATCTTTCAGTTTTTGAGGTAATTTCTTGAATTATTGCACTACATTCTTAAGCAATGCAACGGTTTCATAAGCTTCAAATTTTCTCTTCTTGCTTAAAGTATCTTTCATAAATTTTGCATAGCTTGGCATTTGCTCCAAAGCTTCAGCAAAAGGAATGTTGATGGTAAGTTACTTAAAAATTTTAAAAAACATAGAAAATAGATGGTAAAGCTTTCTTGTTTTAGTCTTTGAGGAAAAGGTGGTGATGGTCTTTCAACTACTTCAATAGTTACTTTGCGGTACGATCTTTATTTGGAGAAAGGGTATCTTTAGGTTTTTAATCTCTTGACTTCTTTCTGCTTTTTCAAATCTCATTCCGTGTTTTCTCTTTAATTCCTTTCTACTTCGAGTTGTACGACTTTGCTTATTCTTGTTCTTTTCCAGTTCTTTAGGATTAATTTTGACATTACTTTAAATAGGTATTCCTTGAGGTACGCATCGTCAATGAAATTAGCAATTTTTTATTATCTAGGATTCTCGATATTACGAATAGCGATTGGTTTGACTTTGTAGCTGATTTCTTAGTTGCAAGATACGTTCTTCTCTGAGGCAATTTTTAAGCGATTGTTAAAACTAGGAGGATAGGCTTGGTCTATAGTTTGAATTTCCTTATTTTTTCCAATTTGGATTAACTTGATTATTATTCCATTGTTGATGTCCATTACTCGATTAAAATTAGGATGATTTTTCCGGCCCGGGATTATAATAATTGAAGAATAAGTGTTATTAGTTTTACTAGAAATAGCTTGCAAGGATTTCCATGGTTTGAGAATCATGAGAATTTGCGAAATTATCATTACTTACATGTGATATATTAATACCAAAACTATCTAATTTTTTTGATATCGCAAGCATGTGAAGCTAAAATAAAAAAAAACGTTATCTTGAATATTTATTCTTTTAGGATTAACCGCTTTTAGAAGGCAGTTGAAAATTATTATTAGCCATTTCTTCAATTAAAGTGTAGGCTTCTTCAAATGTCTTAGCCATTAAAGGACCATGAATCCCAATATCGATAATAGATGGTGATCGATAAGTACATTATAAAATGTTTGAATAATTAACGATTTGTTAAAGCATGATGAGGTCATTTTCTTAATAATTATTTAAATAAATTTGAAGCTTCATAAATTGTTTCTCCCATCAAATTGCATAAATAGAAGTAATATCATTTCTGGAATTTAGCGAGGGTTAGAAGGATAAAAATGTTGTGAGCATTTTTGTGCCGTATGCGCCTGTTTTAATAAGAACGAGTTGATAATGAATTAAGCCGCATCTTTGCTTTATCTTGTAAGGAAAAAGGAAAGAATTAAGCCTAATAGCATTATCAGAAACATTATTATATTTAAAGGTAGCACGAAAGTTCTAAAAAACTAGTAAGATGTAAATTTTGATCCTCGTTAGGTGTTATCGGAAATTGATTATTTTGAACCATTTCGATAATAGAAGGCTTAAGCTCGAAAAGAATTAGCATCTACGAGTGGCATTTAAATACTAACATGAAGTCCACCGATTTGTAAGGTTTACCTTATTCATAATGGTTTATAAATATTTTGTTCATTAATTTCGATTGGATTTTGATTATTGTTATGTAAGTTAGCCATTTCTTGATGTTTTGAAATTTTGTTTTCCTTTTTTAATTCTTTTAATTGTTTATTCTAATTCGGTATCAAAGAAAGGTAGTAATGTAGGATCCGAACTCGCATAAAATTTAAAATATTTTAGTTTTGTTTTGGTTTTTATTTTTTTATATTTTATTTTACTTTTTATTCTTTCTATCCCCATCCTGGCAACGGCACCAAAAACTTGATGCAATGCGACTTTATATATGCTTTTAAATACGAATTTGATACCACTTTTAGAATATTTAATTCTTGGCAAATGGCTTCAAAAACTTGTTGTGCGAGGTTTACTTTTATTAATTTATATTTAGATTTTATAATAATTACTTTTATAAAGTCACAATTTTAAACATAAGTATACGTATCGTTCAAGTAATACGGGCTCTAGCGGAGTCTGCAGTTATCAATCTTGCGGGGATAGTGTTTTTATAAAAGTAAGAAATTTGAGATGGTTGATCTTCAATAATGCTCTTATCATTCATATCACCAATTGCCTGGTTAATATATGCTTCTACTGTGTCTATAGGCTTCCAAGGTAGAAGTACTCTTTCCCAGGTCTCATATGGCGCTTGTGATTGACTGTAGAGGAGAAATATGGTGGAAGGATTTCCAAGCCCATACTTTGATCCATGAATGATCAATTCCAAAACAGACTTAACAATTATCGAACCAACATCAATAAGCATTCCCATTTGAATACAATAATTCAGAATAGCACACTTCTTAGTTACCTTACCGATTTTCATTGTTGGGAGCAACTTTGCACATATGAAGTAATGTAAGTGTTTCGACGAAGGATTTAATAGTGTGGTCAAGAAACTTACATACCTACTATCTCTTATCTCACATTCATCACTTTCATCCATCAGATATCTGTATATATCATTCTTATTCTCCTTCATCGAGAGCAAATTTAAATAGTGGCAGATTGACATATTCTCAATCATGTGTAAATCATTAATCTTTGCAGGAGTAAATGTGACAACCCTACCTCGCACATAAACTGATCCTTGGTTGATTTCATGAAGCTTTGCATAAAACTCCTTCACAACTGAAACAACTACAGCGGTAGTAGTATAACACAATAATTCCCAACGTCTCTGAATAATAATTTCATCAATTCTAGTAGTAGGAGAATTCGTACCTCGATTTACAAAGCCTCGCTCCATAATCAATCTCATATTTGAGATATTTTTGTTGAAATGTCGCAGCACCTCGAAACTTACGAACTTTCTATGGTTGAACACTCGAAATCTTTGAATTTCCATCGAGTCGGAATCCATTTAAACAAGATTTTTGGGTCTTCCTATTCGTTCCTTTGGAAGTTCCTACGTCTAGGGGCGGTATTTGGAAATTCTAATGGAGGATTTATGATCCACTTAAAAAATACCTATTTTTATGCCTTATTTATGATTCAATTCTTAAGGATATTATGCTTTAATGAAAGGTATTTTTATGTTTTTGGATGTAGGTGATAAAAAAGAGTTCAAGAAGGAAAAAAGAGCAAAAAGGAGCAAAAATAGAGCTTAAAGAGCAAAGTTGCAAAAATTTTAGGTTTGGCGCCTAGGCGCCAGAATCAAGCACCTAACCGCCAGATCGATACTGAAGCAGATAAAATTTTTGACGACTTTGAACAGTTATTTTGACGGTGTTAAGCGATTATCAGACTTTCTAAAAGACTGGAAATTACTCCTAATACATAGGACATGTGATACAATGCATCTGGACACGGAAAAATAGTTTAAACGCGAAGAGGTGCGATCTAAAGTGAAGAGGTGCGAAGACTTCGTCACGGACTTCGGTGCCTAGGTGCCAGATTCCAGCGTCTAGGCGCCACAGTTACCTTCTAGAAGATACATTGTATTTGGATGAATTTTGAAGAGGTGCCTTAAGCAACCCCTGGTCAAATTCGAAGCTCTATAAATAGGAGTCAATTCTACAGAGAAAAGTGCACCCTAAAGCCCTTCTAGCTCTCTCTCTAGTCCCCAATTCTCTTACACTTTTAGGGAGCCACTTTTTTTAGTATTTAGTGATTTTATTTTGAGTATTACTACTCAATTCCTTGAGTAGTAAGTGTGAGTTTTCAAGTATTGTTGTTGTTGAAGTCTTGTACCTTGCATTGGAGTCAGTAGGAGTCAGCGGATCACTTGAAGAAACATTCCAGATAAGTATTTGTAACTTGGTTCAAAGTTTTATAATATGTTTTGTTGTGTGAATTCGATGTGTTTTGAGTAGCTAGTTTTCTTTCTCCTTTCAACTATGAAAAGATAATAAGATAATTAAATTTTGTTGGAGAACTTAACTTAATATATTTATAAAAGTTGTGATGATATTAATACCTGATTTTACTTTTTAAACTGGCCATTTAAATTGTTAAAATCTATTGAAGAATTCTGAGACCTATCCGGAGATGAGTTCTTAACTAGTAGATATCACATAAATCCTTGGGTAATCGAAGGCTATATGCAAGTTATTCAAGGTGAAGTGCAAATAAATGGAAAGATATTGTTTATTGGGCATAGAATTGATTAGTTTTTAGAGTGACAGACTAAAATCTAATAATTTGATTTATAGAAAGGGAACGGGTCAGTGGTAGGGCTGACTATAGCCACCCTTGGACATCTACAAGTGTGAGCCTAGATTAACCCATTCTACTAATAAAACATCCTGAACCGATCTATAGATTAGCCAATGTTCTTTATACTATTAAGCGAAGGTAGAGAATATGAATGCTTCTATTTGGTACAATATCATAATCTAAGTTCTCCACAAATGATAATTATTCTAAAAAAATCTTGGATTAGTTGAAAGGAGAAAGTTGTTTTATTTATACTTGCATTAATCTTTACTTTATTACTGCTTACTTACATTTAGTTGAATTTTTATTAAATTAAAAAAATAAAAATAATCTAAATTTCAAATAGAAATAAAAATAATAATAATAACTTTTAATTTGAAAATCTAATAAATTTCTTGAATTAATTTTTGCGTAATCTTTCCTGTGGGATCGATAATCAAGACTCCAATAGAGCCCTCTATTACTTGAAACGATATGTATACTTGCATTTGAAATTGTGACTTTTACAAAAATTATTATAAATATTTAAGTATAAATTCATAAATTCTTACATAAGTAAATGTCAGGCATGCATCAAGTTTTTGGCGCCGTCGCCGCGGAAGATAAGGAAGACAGTTAAAAAGATAATTTTTACATTTCGCAAATTAAAATAATTTATACAGTTTTATTTCTTTAAAAATTAAAAAGAAAAATAAAATAAAAATAAATAAAAACAAAACTACCAAAAAGATTTTAATTTATTTTTATGCGTAGTTCTGGATTTGAAGGATTATTACCTTTTGATTCTGAATTAGAAAGAACAGTTAAAAGAATTAGAAAAGGAAAATAAATTCAAAAATATCAGGAAATGACTAACTTACATAACAATAATCAAAATCCAATAGAAATTAAAGAACAAAATGTTTATAAACCATTAAGGGATTATGCAAACCCTACAGCTGATGAACTTCATATTAGTATTCAAATGCCAGCTGTAGATGCTAATTTTTTTAGCTTAAACCTTATATTATTCAAATGGTTCAAAATAATCAATTTGGAGGAACACCAAATGAGGATCCAAACTTACATCTTACTAGTTTCTTAGAACTTTGTGCTACCTTTAAATTTAATAAAGTTTCTGATGATACTATTAGACTTAGACTCTTTCCGTTTTCCTTAAAAGATAAAGCAAAGATGTGGCTTAATTCATTAGCAACTTGTTCTATTAAAACTTAGGCAGATATGGCACAAAAATTCCTTGCTAAATATTTTCCTCCTTCTAAAACTGCTAAATTAAGAAATGATATTACTTCATTTATGCAATTTGATGGAGAAACAATTTATGAAGCATGAGAAAGATTTAAAGAGCTATTAAGAAAATGTCCTCATCATGGTTTACCAGATCGGTTAATTATTCAAACATTTTATAATTGCCTTATTGGATCACTTAGATCTATTATAAATGTTGTTGCTGGTGGTTCTTTAATGGCTAAGACATTCGAAGAAGCTTATACTTTAATTGAAGAAATGGCTAAAAATAAATTTCAATGGCCTTCTGAAAGGGTTAATCCTAAAAGAATGGCAAGTATTCAAGATAATGAAGCCTTTTCTATTTTAGCTTCACAAGTGGCTGCGATATCTAAGAAATTAGATAATTTTTCTATTAACATGTCACATGTAAGTAATGATAATTCTGCAAATACTGATGATTTTAAAGCAATAGAAACTTTGCAAGCTATTGCTAGTAAACCAATAACCTTTATTCTAATTATTATAATCCAGGTTGGAAAAATCACCCTAATTTTAATTGGAATAATGGACAACAACAATGGAGTAATAATCAAGTTAATCTAATTGAAAATTGGAACAATCAAGGAAATTCAAACTTTAGACCAACTTATCCTCCTGATTTTAACAATCAGTAGAAAAAGTTATTTGTAGAAGAATTGATCTTGCAATTAGGTAATCAACTACAAAGTCAAAACACTGCTATTCGTAATATTGAGAATCAGATGGGTCAAATTACTAATTTTATTAATTACAGACCTCAAGGAACACTGCCTAGCAACGTCGAAATTAATCCAAAAGAAACTGAAAAAAAATCATGAACAAGTAAAAGCTGTACAGCTTAGAAGTGGAAAGGAATTAAAAGAGAAAATTCAGAATCAAATTGAAAAAGAGAGAGAAGTTGAAGAGAGTGAAAAACCTGAAGAAACTCTTTTTCCAAGTAAAAATCAGACTGTAATTCCTATTGAAGTAGAAGATGAAAGACCACCACCACCTTTTCCTCAAAGACTAAAATAGTAGAAGCTTGACCATCAATTTTCTAAGTTCTTTAAGATTTTTAAGAAACTTACCATCAACATTCCTTTTGCTAAAGCATTGGAACAAATGTCGAGCTATGCAAAATTTATGAAGGATAATTTAAGTAAGAAAAGGAAATTTGAAGCTTATGAAACTGTTGCATTAAGTGAAGAATGTAGTGCAATAATTCAGAAGAAATTACCTAAAAAACTTAAAGATTCTGGAAGTTTCACTATACCATGTGCTATTAGAGAAAAATTTTGTGGAAAAGCCTTATGTTATTTAAGAGCAAGTTTTAATCTCATGCCATTTTCTATCTTTCGAAGGCTAGATTTAGGATAGATTTCTCCCATCACTTTAACCCTTCAATTAGCTGATCGATCTATCACTTATCCTAAAGGAGTTATAGAGGATGTTCTTGTTAAGGTGGATAAATTTATCTTTCCTGTGGATTTCATTATGCTGGATATGGAAGAAGATAAAGAAATACCTATTATTTTAGGGAGACCTTTTCTAGCTACCGGACGTGTTATGATTAATGTGCAAAAAGGAGAATTAACGATGAGAGTTAATGATTAAGAGATAACATTTAATTTTTTGAAATCAATGAAGTATCCTGATAAAGAAAAATGCTATCGGATGGATATTTTTTATTATATAATTGAAAAGCATTATCAAGAAAAATGTAAGGTCATTTCTGAAGAAAAAGATGATGAATCTGTGTTATATAATGAGTCATTAACTGAAGAAATTGAAGAAGTAAATGAAGAAAATTTATCTGAAGAAACTCATTATATTCATGATAACTCGGAAATTTTAGACACAACAGAAAATGATGTACTTTTACCCTCAATTGAAAAAGCCCCTGAACTGGAATTAAAAATGTTACCTGCACATTTAAAGTACGCATTTCTTGGAAATTCATTAACTTTACCTGTAATTATATCTTCAGAACTAAGCATAGATCAAGAAGAAAAATTAATAGGAGTTCTGAAGAATTATAAGAAAGCTTTTGGCTGGACTATTGTAGATATAAAAGGAATAAGATCTTCAATCTGTATGCATATGATTTTAATGGAAGAAATTTGTAAACCCACTATTGAAACTCAAAGAAGATTGAACCTAATTATGAAAGAGGTTGTTAAAAAAGAGATTTTGAAATGGTTAGATGCTGGAATTATTTATCCTATTTCGGATAGTCAATGGGTAAGTATTATTCATTGTGTTCCGAAGAAAGGAGGAGTAACTGTCATTATTAATGAAAAAAATGAATTAATTCCTACAAGACAAGTTATTGGATGGAGAATGTGCATTGATTATCGAAAATTAAACAACGCCACTAGAAAGGATCATTTTCCTTTACCTTTTTTGTATCAGATGTTGGATAAACTAGCTGGACACTCATATTTCTGTTTTCTGGATGGATATTCTGGTTATCATTAATTACCCATTGCTCCTGAGGACCAAGAGAAAACAACATTTACAAGTCCTTATGGAACATTCACCTTTAGAAGAATGTCTTTCGGTTTATGTAATGCACCAGAAACTTTTCAAAGATGTATGTTGACCTCATTTTTGATGAGGTCTTCTCTCCTTCCTTTTAGTACTTAGGATCTAGCCTTAGGCTTTTCCTTTGACTATCCTAGAGGATTAGAATTGGGACCCATCACTTAGAAATTCAAACCACTTCTTAACTCCCCGCAAACTTCACAAACTTGATTGTAGACCCCTAATCACCTAGAGGGTTGAAATCAAATGTGGAAGTTTATAGGATGAGTTCCCATAGGACTCTTTGGCCTTAGGACTGCCCTGGGTGGCCTGGTCTGGTGAAAGGGGCTGACTTACACACACACTATACCTATACACTACACTTTCACACACCTCCTTAAAACCACACCCATACCCAATTTGACCTCCTGACTCATGAAGGTGATTCACATGGATGGTCCTTAACCCCTAAGCCCTTGGCTAAGAGGGTTAGGAACAACATAAGTGGGTGCCTCAAATGAGTCCCTTCATGGCTCATGTGGGCTTGATATGGCTTCATGGCTCAACCAAAATGATTTCATTCCACTTACATTCACCCAATCTTCAATTTTCCAACTTTTCAATTTTTGACCCCGGACCCTACACCCGCCAACTCTACCCAAAACCCTCGAAATTACCCAAATTTTCCAAAATTCTCCAAATCACCCAAAATTCCTCAAAACCAATCCTAAACATTTCCTCAACAATCAAATTGATCATCCATAGCCAAAAATACCAAAAATTCCAAAAATACCTCCCAATACCCTCCAAATACCCAAAATACCCCTCTTAGCCAAAAAATCCAAAAATTCAGAAAATTCCCAGAAAATTCTAGAGAATCCCAAATATTCCCAATTTCATTTTGTCCAACTACACCATGGGCCAATTTTGTCAATTTACCCCACTTTTATCAAAATCCCCAATTTGACCCATTTTTAACCCAAAATGAACCCAATGTCAAACCAAACCTACCCAATTGACTCAAATTCTGGTCCAATTCAATTCTAAACTTCAATTCAACATCCCCAACACCAATCTAGACCAAATCCAAGTCCAATTTGATTGACATTTGGATCCAATTTCACTTTTGGCCTTAAAGCCCAATTTGGACCCATGACCCAAACTTAGTCCAAACTCACCCAATTCAACTCCAATTAACCCCAAATCTTTTCTAAACCTTCCTTAACATCCCCATAAACAAAACACTAACATGATTTGCCCAAAATTTAGACCCAAGCCCCACTCAAATTCAACCCAAAATCAAAAAGCCCAATTTTGACCTAAACCTAAACCTAGCCTAATTAGGCCCAAACCTCAAAATCAAAAACCAACCAAAGCCAAAACCTCTTTGAAACACTCCCATAAACATTTCCCAACATTTATTTTACATCAATTTCAACCCTAGCCCAACATTGGCCCAAGTTAGCCCAATTTGACCTATATTGGCCCATTCACCAAAAAAGCCCAAATCCAACCCAATTCAAACCCAAACCACCCCAAATTTGCTCCAAACCACTCATGACACATCCCTAAACCAAACTCAACAATTATTTGGCCCAACCTCTTTACAAAATTCCCATCCATAAATTCATTTTTAAACTTAAAGGCCCATTCCTTAAACCATTTTAAAAGCCCATCTTTTACCACATCCAAAGGCCCAAAATTGGTCCCAAAGCCCATATGACATTTCCCCTCATCATACTTTCAATTAAACTCAATACCTAAGTCCTAAATTCATCATCAAATCATCCCAAATCAAGCCTTATCCAAGTTCTCATTAAATTATCAAAAGAATCCCAAAACCCATTTTCATGAAATCGACTAAACCTTTCCCCAAGCCAAAGGTGAGCCATGAAGCGATGCATGAGCCACATGTGAGCCATGAGAGCCTCGGACACTCCACCATGCCATATTGGGTAAGAAGAGGGAGGGCTTTCCTTAATCCCTAAAGCTCATTAGCCTTAATCATGATTCACCTAAACTTAAATTTAATCCAAATATATTTGGATGGAGACTTCTCCATGCCAAACCAGCTGATCCCTTTGGATCCCCACAGCACCCAAAACCACCTTGAAGGGTGCACCAAGCCCAAATGGGTGGATTGACCCATTTAGACTCAAAACTAGCCATGCCCCATTCTACTTTGGATCAAAGCCTTTACACATGGCAATTGCCAATTGCTTGCACCAAGTCCCGCCCCCGACCCACCCGACCTCGAGGGTGACCCATGCTCGGCCGGCCGGCCACCCGCCGCCGGAAAATACCATGCCCGAGACCTCGGGAGAGGCCAAGCTTTGGAATTCTACCTTGCCGAGCCGTCCCATGCCCAATGGCCACCATGGCCGTTCTTCTCCTCACCTAAGCAACCGATCCCAGCCCTCAACTCCCCCGGGAGGCCCTCCAGCCTCTCCTATTTAAACCCCTCACCCTCTCGGCCAAAGGAGGTGTTGAACCGTACCATACCAAAACTCGCCAAAATCACTCCTCACTCCCCTCCGTACTTAGAGCAATTGATCCCCACCGTTCTCCTCGCTCTAATCCCCATTGATTGAGCTCAATTTTGGAGCTCAATTCTCGAGCCGTAACAGGACACTCCCGAATCCTTCACCAAAATCAAATTAAACTCACCTACACCTTCACTGTGCCAAGAGAAGAAGTTTTCCAAGTGAAAGCCCCCTCTCCGGTGCCACCCAGCTTGTTCCGGACTCCAAAGGTTGTGATCGGCTGCGGTGGAAATCCCGCCTAGACAATTCACCAAGCCAAGGGACTTCATTTGGAGCTTGCTTGGACCCAATCGAACGTGACACAACCCTCAGATCGAAGCTTCACTTCTCTGAGCAAAGGTATGAACTCCCTCTTCTGCCCGAGCTTCAGTCAATTCTCCATTTTGATTGGCTTGATTTCATAGCATGTTCACCGTATGGATGTGTTCGTCTCTTCAAGAAGAATCCATAGAGCATAAGAACACGAAAATCCGTTGAGAATCGAGTGAGTTCTTAGGGTTAGAGTGTGGACGGTCACGGGATCGCACCGGCCGTAGACGATGACCAGGAACCGTCGGATCGCGCGTGTATCGGATGGACGGCTTGGATTGCGTCGGACCGGCAGATGGTACGTGAACCGCGGGGCCCCGGACAGCCGAGTCAGATGGCGGCGTCGAACCAGGGAGCGACGCGTGTCGATTCGGAGCCGCCGAGGTTGAGTCAGCGCCGACGTGGATAAGTAGGAAAATAGGTTATTTTCTTATTTAGTTAATCCCCTAAACTTCAAAAATGCATATCTTTGTGTAGAAAAATCACAAAAATAAAATAAAAATACCCTCTCGCTCAAAGTGAACGAGAGGAGAATAATGTGGAAAAGAAATTAATTAATTTTGTCCAGGACTTTATTTTTAATTAAGTATTTACTCCCTGCATTGTTTTAATTCTCCATGCATTCATACAATTCACCATGGCATGAGACCATAGAGCTTTGAAGCCTCCGAACTTGGGAACATTCCCCGAATTTTCTAAGGTCGAGGCCATCTCTCGTGAAAAGTTATTGATTTTTCAAATGCATGTTGCTGTTTTGAGTATTTTAATTCCAAAAATTAGCATGTTAAGAAATAAATTCTAGGAAAATTTGGTGATGTTCCTTATGACCAAAGAACCCTAGGAAAAAAAGGACTTGAGTTAATTCACTCAGATTAACCCTAATTGGCCTAAATACCCAAAATTGAACTTTAATTAATTAGAGTTAACCATAGATCAAATTGACTTGAAATTAATTCTCCACTGACCTTTAGGATCAGAGGAATCCACCATAAAAATTTCAAGTCAATTGGACTTGGTTAGCCCCATCAAATGGGTTGATTAAGCCACTCAGCCAAAATTAAAATTTAAAATTTCATAACTTTCAAAATACTTTTCAAAAATTCACCAAATTGGTTTTGAAGCCTCTCTGATATTAGGGGAATTCAAGAAAATTAAAATTGCAATTTTCTAAAAAAGTTTATTTTTTATCATTATTTTAATATTTTAATAATTAAAAAATAATAAAAATTACAAAAATAATAAAATTCACCAAAATGTCACATTTTGAATTCTAACCACTTGGGAACAAACCCCATATTTTTCTTATGTCTCTAGGTTGAGATATTAAATTTTAAAGCCTCGGGGTAATTTTTAAAATTAAAAAAATACATTTTCTAGCATTTCCACTAAAATAATTCCAATAAATTAACGAAAAATCAGAAAATTGTAAAATTTGGTTCTCTGGAATCCTTGATATCGGAGAGAATTTTAAAAATTATAAAATTCATTTTTCAACTTATATTCTATTTTTAAATTAATTAATACTCCAGAACTTAAAATAATTTTAATAAATAAAATATAATTCAAAAAATCACAAAAATTGGTCCAAGTGGTCCTCTGGTCATTAGAAATGTCCCATAATTTTCTTAAGGACAAAAACTTCCCCTTGGTCATGTTATTGAATTTTCCTTGGAAATTCCTATTTTTCACTAAAAATAATTATATAAATAAATTAAATATAGTAAAAATCACATTTTCTCCTCTATCTGTCTTGATTGACATGTGAGTAAAGTCACATAAAAATTTTAAACTCATTTGAGCTCAATTTGGTAAGTTATGAAATTATTAAGCTTAAGGGGCAAATTGGTAATTAAAACTTTAATCCCTTAATTAAAATTTTAGGTTTAATTAATATGGGTGGGTAAAACATTTGATACTAGGTTGATTTTGGATGTTTGAAACTTAGGTAATCAAAGGGTAGAAACCCATCAAACAATTTGAGAATAATTAAAATAAACCTTAATTAAATAATTGATTGAATTTGGAAGGCTAATAAAATGAGAATTATTCAAATAGGGATAATATCATTAAGAGATTTATTCTTTAATTTAAAAATCCCTAGATTAATCACTTCAGTAATACTTAATTTTAAAAATTTAAAATACTAAAAGACTTAATAATTAAATTAAAATTAAAACATCAAAATTAAATTGATCTAAATTAAACTAAATTAAAATTAAAGAAAAATAATAAAATTAAATAAGAACTAAATCAAATTAAATTAAAAGAAATTAAATCAAAATTAAATAAAAATCAAATTAAATTAAATTAAAATTAAAATTAAGGAATTAAATCAAAATTAAAACTAAATAAAATTAAAATAAAAATTAAAATTAAGAATTAAATTAAATTAAATTAAATAAACTAAACTAAATTAAATTAAGTCAAATAAATCAAATGTAATACCATTAAAAGACATAACATAAATCTAAAAATAACTTGAACACTATTCCAAACATAAATCATTAATTTGAACTTAAATTTGAATCACAAATCATTAAATATCATTTTGCCCTTAGGAGCTTTTACTATTATAACTCCTAAATGGAGTATCAAGTGAAATGTCACTTCACTCATAAGGATATTCAAACATCCTAATTCACCGAGCAAGAAATAAAACTTAACTTAAACACCCTGGATGAGTAATTCACTCGCACAATAGAATTCATTCGGACTTAGACAATTCTCGAAATATTGAAAAGATGTTTAAGATTCGTCTTAAACACTTCCTCAATATAATGGAATGTTCTTAAGAACAAATCGAGCTTAGTTGTTCTTCGGTGAAGAAAATCATCCTTAAAACCAAAATCAAGACCTAGACGTCATAGGAATGACTAGCTATAAGATTAGGATTTTGGTAGAAAACCATAACCCTTCCCTTAGCTTTACCTAGAAATTGCTATAAATGCTTAAATGCTCTAAATTGTATTTTAAGTGCAACTTGGGATGACGGGAAGACCCTCCAGGTACGCTTTTATTTTATTGCAATTTATTTTACCGCAATTTATTTACTCGTGTCGCACTTTACCTTTCTTGCATGATAAACAACGATTGCATGAAAACCTACACCTTTAGGACAAAACCAAAACCGAAACCCATAACTAAATTAAAAGACACTAAAAGATAAAATTCACCGCCACAACATTCAAAATATAAAACAACTAAAAATTTAATCACAAACAGAACAACAAAACTACAACTACAACTAAATTAAAACGTCTTGTTGGATGATCGGGAATACCTCGATGATGTAACCTACGTGTTGCTAACGGGATTTCCACTGGTCTAAATGAAAGTGTGGAACTCATTCAGCTGAGTTTAGCAAATTCATCCGGACTAAGTGAATCCGATAAAAATAACGATGCCGAAGGATGGAACCGTGGGATCTTTACCGGTGTTGTTATAATCAACTTTAAGATTTGTTTAATTAAAATATTAAAAACACTTGGATTTTAAGATTTTCTCTAAACCAGAACACTTTTCTCACCTCCTGATTTATGACTTATAAAACTAAACCTCTGCAACAACAAGGAGCTCGGAGCGTGGCGTGCAGCACGACCATCGTCATCAGCAAAATATGAATCTGCTTCAAAGAAAACTTTTCTTTAGTTTAAACAATCAACTCATAGGACTTCGAGGTAGTTTGCCTGGTGCAACATAAAACCTCAACTTTCTTGTTAGGCATTTGCTTTGCAAATTAAGTTCTAATCGACCTTAGGGTTCCGAGGTAGTCGTCCGCTACGACATAAACCCTCACACCTTCGAGGCTATTTGTGTGATCACATTATGCAAACATAAGCCCCCATTAATTAAAATTGGCAAGATCAAAACATTAAATAAACATTCGGACCTCCCTAAATTCAAGCCAAACAATAGGATAGTCGGGAAATTATCGAAGTTCGCTTCGAATCTGTGATTTCTCCTACCTTTCTTCCTTTGAATTCCCAAAATAAAATGTTTCAAACTTGATCCATTCCCTATTGAAATTCCCAAAATTCAATCCATCGAAAACTTAAACCTCGAAATTCTCGAGAGCGTAACTACCGATTATTATCGAGAGTTTTCTTAGGTGATTCTCGTCACTTAAGATGTAATTAACTATAGGGGCTCGCCTTTATAGGGAATTTTAAGAACCCGGGTAATATAAACCCCGTTTAATGTTTTTCATATTAAACGGGGAATTTGTCGGCTTATAAAATTGGTTCGCAGTACCAAACGGATGTCACAAATCTTCTAGTTTATTTAATCGAGCCCCATCATTAAGCAATGTGTCTATTCTTCGGGATAGATACATGGTTTGTGGTGCGGTGCTCGTTTATATAAACTATTCGGGATGTGAGATCAGTTTGATTTCATATCTTAAAATTTTCAAATTTAAAATTATTTTCAAAATCAAATATTACTTTTCAAATTATTTATTTAAATTAAATTAAAATTCGCCGACAATGTATGATGTCAATATTCTGCGATTTAATTGATAAAGGAATTGAAGTATTTATGGACGATTTTTCAATTTTTGGAACTTCTTTTGAGTCTTGCTTGGAAAATATAACGAAAGTTCTGAAAAGATGTGAATAAACAAATTTGGTTCTAAACTGGGAAAAATGTCAATTTATGGTCACAGAAGGAATTGTACTTGGACATAAAATTTCACAAATAGGTATGGAAGTTGATCAGGTAAAAGTGAAAATTATTGCTGAACTTCAACCACCTACTACCGTTACTGATGTGAGAAGTTTTCTGGGTCATGCTGGATTTTATAGGAGATATATAAAGGATTTTTCTAAAATTACTAAACCTCTTTGTCATTTATTAGAAAAAGAAGCTAAGTTCGAATTTAATGAAGATTGTCTGGATGCGTTCAATATTCTAAAAGAAAAATTAATCACTGCACCTGTTATTGTTGCACCTGATTGGAGTAAACCTTTTGAATTAATGTGTGATGCAAGTGATTATGCAATTGAATTTGTATTGAGACAAAAATATGAGAAAATTTTTAAAGTTATATATTATGCTAGCAAAACTCTAAATGAAACTCAAATAAATTACACTACTACTGAAAAAGAGCTTTTAGCAATAGTATATGCCTTTGATAAATTTATACCTTATCTTCTTGGAACGAAATGTATCATACATACTGATCATTCTGCTATTAAGTATTTAATGTCTAAAAAGGATGTTAAACCTAGATTGATCAGATGGGTTTTACTTTTACAAGAATTTGATTTTTAAATAGTGGACAAAAAAGGAACTAACAACCAAATTGCTGATCATTTATCAAGAATCAAAAATAATAATGAGAAGATTTATGAAGAAAATATAAATGAGAAATTCCCAGATAAATAGTTATATGCTATTCAAGGATTACAAATGCCTTGGTATGCAGATATAGTTAACTATTTAGTTAGAAATATTTTACCGTATGGGTTGAATAACAAATATATTAAGAAATTCAAAAATGATTCTAAATCATATATTTGGGAAGATCCTCATTTATTTAAAATAGGAAGAGATTCTATGATTCAAAGATGTGTACCTTATGAAGAAACTTTTGCAATTATTCAAAAATGTCACGACTCTGAATTTGGAGGACACTTTAGAGTGGATAAAACTGCATTTAAAATTTTAAATTCTGGATTCTATTGGCCTACATTATTTAAAGATGTTGGACATTATGTGAAAACTTGTGATCGATGTCAAAGAATAGGAAATATATCCAGAAAAGATGAAATGCCTCTAAACTATACATTAGAAATTGAAATTTTTGATGTATGGGGTTAAACTTTATGGGACCTTTTGTACCATCATCTGGAAAGATTTATATTTTATTAACAGTTGATTATGTTTCAAAGTGGATGGAAGCTGTAGCTTTACCTAACTGTGATTCCAAAAGTGTTTCGAAATTTTTAAAGAAGATGATTTTTACAAGATTTGGAATGCCTTGGGTAATTATCACAGATGGGGGAAGTCATTTCAGAAATATAAGAATTCAATCATTATTGGAAAAATTTGGAATTGAACATAGAATTGCAACTGCTTATCACCCACAAACAAGTAGAATGGCTGAATTATCAAATAGAGAAATTAAAAGAATATTAGAGAAGACTGTTAATCCTAAAAGAGCTGTTTCGGTTGATAGACTTGATTCTGCATTATGGGCTTCTAGAACAGCTTATAAGATACCTATCGGAATGTTTCCTTATCAGTTAATTTATGGTAAAGATTGTCACTTACCTGTTGAACTGGAACATAAAGCTTATTTGGCGATAAGGGAGTTCAATTACGATTTGAATGCTGCAGAAGAGAAACGATTATTACAACTGAATGGAATGGAAGAGATAAGAAATGAGTCCTATGAAAATGCAAAGATTTATAAGAAAAGAATGAAGAAATTGCATGACAAAAAGATTTCAAGGAAAATATTTGAGCCTGGACAAGAAGTATTATTATTTAATGCTCGTTTAAAACTTTTTCATGGAAAATTAAGATCTAAATGGATGAGACCATTTATAATTGAAAAAGTATACCCTTATGGAGCTGTGGATATTAAAGATCCCAAAACTGAAAAAATATTAAAGTTAACGGATTAAGACTGAAGCCTTATATGAGAAAAATGAAACCAAATTACAAAGAGGCTTACGAGCTAAGTCTACCCGATTAATTCAACTGATTAGGTCAGGCTGACGACGTTAAAGCAAGCTTTTTGTGGGAGGCAACTCATTTATTATCATTGTGATTATTTGTGATTTGAATTTATCTTAATCGTTGTTTGTGTGTTGATCACACCCTTTTATTAGACCTATTTTTAAGACCAAAACTTTATAAAATTTGATGATAGGGGAAACAGAGTCGAACATGGTTCAGGTGCCTAGGAGCCAAAAGTCGGTGCCTAAGAGCCAGCATTACCATTAGTATCGATAGTCCGGTGCCTAGGCTCCAGATTCCGGCGCTTAAGTGCCACAGTTACAGATCGTTGAAAAACAAAAAAACTTCAGTTTTTCACACGAAATCTCTTTATAAATTGCCCTACCATCGTCCCCAATCCCTAAGCAACCTTATTTTCAACTAGAGCAATCCATTTTGGAGGAGATAAGAGGAGTTTGGAAGCAATGGATAAAGGAAATCATGGAAATGAGGCAAGAGACAAATCCCCCAAAGATCCTTAACCTTATTTTAATAGTTTTATTGCAGTTAGTATGAAGAGGTTATTTAGTCGTTTAGAAAAGATTGAAGCGGAACTTCAAAGCATTGGGAATGGTTTGCACGAGATGTATCATCAAATTGAGCATTTGGAATGGCAAACAAAACTTCAGTTTGATCATATGGAAACCTATCAAGACGCTCAAGTAGCAATGTATGCGAAGAACAAGTGGATTGATGAAAAGACGGCTTTGGAATTTCTAAGGGCGTTGGTTTTCTACCCCTGTGGTCCTAGCGAACTTCATTTCAAAAAAGATGGAAATTGAAGTTCGGTGCTGAATTGATCTTTTATGTGTTCTAGGTGTGATTGAGTCAAGTTCCAGTGTGTCGAATATCGAGTTTGTGTGTTTGCTTAGTTGTTCAATGTGTGTTGTTGGATTGAAAATTTGCTTTGAATATTGTGTTGTTTGTGTTATTTATAGAATGATGAACCTTGTTATAGTCTTTTTCTGGAATTTATTAAGCTTGGAATGAAAAATATGAAATGGAATTGAAGAATTTTGTTATATCTTGAGTTTGAAATGTGGATCTAAGTTATTATTTTAATTGATTTTGGAAATGTTTGGAAGATAGAAATTGGATTAATACTCTCATGTGAGTAATTAGAAGTCGAATTTGATAAATTTTGGTGGAAAATATAATATTTAAATCAAATTTTTGGAAAGGCTAGTCTGGCGCCAGAACTCGACGCCTAAGTGCCGGTTCAGCCTGCACCCGAAAATCAGGTTTATTAACCCACCAACGCCATTTTTAACGTCTAAGCCTCCTTCTTCTTCCCGTTTTCATGAAAATCAACCCTAGAGATCCCATTTGAGGCCGGATTTTCGAGTTTTTAAGCTTGGAATAACTCGATTTCTTTATCCCAAGATCAGATCTACATTCTAAACCAATTATTTTCGATTTTCACCATGGATTTTGCTCTCTTTGAAGTGAACCAAAATTTTGAGAAAAAATTTTATTTTTAGAGTTAATTCCATGGATTTTTAAGCTCTTTCAAGTTTGTAAAGCTTAAATTAGTTCATTTCCTTTGATTCTATAAATTTATTTTGCGTTTTTATTTCATGTTTAGATGGCACCTAAATCTAAGCGAGGAAAGGAACGAGAACATTTTGATCGTAGCAAGTTTGTCATTGCTGCGGTACATTTTTGTTACAATGATTTTGCTATGACAAGAAAGTTTTTCTCTGAACGAAGTTTTTACAATCCTGGAGGAAGGATTAAAGATACGATTGTTGCACTCAACTGGCAACGATTATATTATTTTACTGCTGTTGCTGTTATCCCTGTCGTTAGAGAGTTTTATGTAAATTTCGTGGATGCTGAACAGTACGAGATCTTCATAAGAGGAGTTGGAGTAAGATTTACTCTAGAGCGAATCAACATTTTCTACGGCCTACCACCGAACATCGAGTGCTATTACTCTGGATTATCTCAATCTGAGGGAGATTTAGAGATGATTATTGCTTACCTGACAGATGATACTGGAGCTTGGAAGATCTGAAACGAAAAACGGGAAAATTTTTCATCTTCTAAGCTAAATGGTGTTTCTAAGGCATGGCATTACTTTATTTCTGCTCGCCTCCTTCCATCCAATAATTTGAGTGAGGTTACTAAGGACAGAGCTATCCTCAACTACTGTATACAAGAGAGGAAGCCGATTGATGTTGGGAGTAACATTTATGAGTCTGTAGAGACCACTGCTCGTTCTAGCACTTTTGTTGGACTGAGATTTCAATCTTTGATTTATTTTTTGTGTGAAAGTGCTGGAGTTGTTGCTGAGCTTTCAGAGGAAAAGCTCAAGTCTACAAAGCCCATTGGAAGAGAAAGTGTCGGTATCTATGATCGACTTCGAGGTAAGAGTTCTACCGCACCTTCTAGTTCATTACCTACTACTGGTAGACCTTCTACTTCTGGACCTTCTACTTCTGCTGCTGAGCCGCCATCTAGTTTCTGGGAATCTATGCATGATAAGTTTATGGAACAACATAATGAGTTATTCTAACTCATTGTAGAGTAGATACGATCGATAAGAAGATCGATCATCTTTTTGAGTACACCCAAAGGAAGAGTGATTATGATGCTGAGTATTATGAGTCTCTTGTTAGATTCCTAAAGGGTGATCATGATGTTTAGTTCCCTACCTGTCATAGATTTTTACCTTATGTAGATCCGAAGGATGTAGAATTTTCTTTTGGTGACGACGACGACGAGGCTACGGCTAGTGATTAGTAGTTTGATTTACCTCCTGAGATGTGTTGATTCTGTTTTTAGTTATTTCTAGTATTTTAGTACTGATGAGTCTGATTTTATTGTTATTTGTTAGTGTTGATTTGTTTAATTAACTTTGTGTGGACTTTTAAAGTTTAGACTGTTTTAGATCATCTATTGTGTTATGAATTAAAGACTGAAGTATGAATAAATTTTTATTTTCTATGATAAATGTTTGTTTCTGTTTCAACCACTGTTTAGTATTCCTGAATAGTTAGTAATGTTGCATTTTCAAAAAAAAATAAAATTGTAGAAATTAACTCCTGCTTTGCAAACTTTTCTATATATGCTTAATCATTTCTGTTACATACATATTAAAGCATGTATAGAAGTAGAAATTAGTTTTTCCTTACTACAATATCATTGTACCTAGATAAATTCCTGTTTATTTCTTTCTCATGCTTTAGAAAATTTTATGATTTATTTTTATACTAAAGCTGAAGTTTGGGGGAAGGGAAAATTCTTTGAAATTTAAATATTTTTTGTCCTTAATGAACTAATATTTTCTTTAAAAAATATTAACATAACATAAGGAATGAAAAATCTATTTAAGATTACTTAAATTTTTGAATTTATAAATAATTTAGTAAACTTAACTAAAATTTCAATAATTTTGATTGATTTTAAGAATAGAATTATTTAACTTAAAGAATAATAAGATTAAAATTTTTTCTATTTATAAGTAAAGAGAATTGTATTTTTGAAATACTAAGAAATCAAGATTATTACTTGAAAAAGAGAAGATTGAAACAATTTTTGAAAAATACTTATTAAAAATATCATATTTATTAAGTAAAAATGTATAAGTTTTTAAATATAAGTAAGGATAGTGAAGTTCAAAATCATGAACAGGCTATCTAAAAATAGTAATCCTCACAAATTAAAAAAAATATCGAGGATCGAAATATATCCTTAAAAAATAAGAAGTAAAAAAAGAAAAAAAGAGCAAAGAAATGTGATGAGAAGCTTCGAGAAAATGCCTAATCAAAAATCGGCTTCACTTGAATTATCTTATAGAAAGAAAACTAATTACATTTTTAACTTAATTTTTATGTACAAATATTTTTACTAGAAAAATGTTTCATGAAAGTCTTTTTCTTGTAAATATTCTATGTGACCTTAATATGATAAATTACAATTATTCTTGAAATAAAAGAAAAATTGGAAGTCTTATGATTTGGTAGTTAAATATTCTTTAATTCTTAAAATTAAACTTAATTAGTGAAATTTGGTTAATGATTTGCTAAATCATTTATAAAACAAAAAATTACAAGGAATCTTAAATATTTAAACTTCATTCCAAATGTTATATATTTTATGTAATTAAAATGGTTACTTGAGGATAAGTAACATTTAAGTTAGGGGGAATTTCATCCACTTAAAAAATACCTATTTTTATGCCTTTTTTATGATTCAATTCTTAAGGATATTATGCTTTAATGAAATGTATTTTTATGTTTTTGGATGTAGGTGATAAAAAAAGAGTTCAAGAAGGAAAAAAAGAGCAAAAAGAAGCAAAAGTAGAGCTTAAAGAGCAAAGTTGCCAAAATTTTAGGTTTGGCGCCTAGGCGCCAGAATCAGGCACCTAACCGCCAGATCGATACTGAAGAAGATAAAATTTTTGACGACTTTGGGCAGTTATTTTGATGGTGTTAAGCGGTTATCAGACTTTCTAAAAGACTGGAAGTTACTCCAAATACATAGGACATGCGATACAATGCATCTGGACAAGGGAAAACAGTTTTAATCGCGAAGAGGTACGATCTAAAGTGAAGAGGTGTGATCCAAAGTGAAGAGGTGCGATCCAAAGTGAAGAGGTACGAAGACTTGGTTACGAACTCTGGCGCCTAGGCACCAGATTCCGGCGTCTAGGCACCACAGTTACCTTCTAGAAGATACATTGTATTTGGATGAATTTTGAAGAGGTGCCTTAAGCAACCCCTGGTCAAATTCGAAGCTCTATAAATAGGAGTCAATTCTACAGAGAAAAGTGCACCCTAAAGCCCTTCTAGCTCTCTCTCTAGTCCCCAATCACTCTAGAGTTCTCTTACACTTTTAGGGAGCCACTTTCTTTAGTATTTAGTGATTTTATTTTGAGTATTACTACTCAATTCCTTGAGTAGTAAGTGTGAGTTTTCAAGTATTATTGTTGTTGAAGTCTTGTACCTTGCATTGGAGTCAGTAGGAGTCAGTGGATCACTTGAAGGAACATTCCAGATAGTATTTGTAACTTGGTTCAAAGTTTTATAACTATGTTTTTTTGTGTGAATTCAATGTGTTCTGAGTAGTTAGTTTTCTTCCTCCTTTCAACTATGAAAAGATAATAAGATAATCAAATTTTGTTGGAGAACTTAACTTAAAGTATTTATAAAAATTGTGATGATATTAATTCCTGATCTTAATTTACTTTTTAAACTGGTCATTTAAATTGTTCAAACCTGTTGAAGAATTTTGACACCTATCCGGAGATGAGTTCTTAACCAGTAGATATCACATGAATCCTTGGGTAATCAAAGGCTATATGCCGATTAATCAAGGTGAAGTGCAAATAAATAGGAAGATATTGTTTATTGGGCGTAAAATTGATTAGTTCTTAGAGTGACAGACTAAATTCAGATAATTTGATTTATAGAAAGGTAACGGGTCACTGGTAGGACCGACCATAGCCACCCTTGGACATCTAGAAGTGTGAGCCTAGATTAACCCATTCTACTAATAAAACATCCTGAATCGATATATAGATTAGCCAATGTTCTTTATTCTATCGAGTGAAGGTAAAGAATATGAATTCTTCTATTTGGCACAATACCATAATCTAAGTTCTCCACAAATGATAATTATTCTAAAAAAATCTTGGATTAGTTAAAAAGCAGAAAGTTGTTTTATTTATACTTGCATTAATCTTTACTTTATTACTGCTTACTTACATTTAGCAGAAATTTTATTAAATTTAAAAAATAAATAAATAATCTGAATTTTGAAAAGAAATAAAAATAATAATAATTACTTTTAATTTGAAAATCTAATAAATTTCTTTAAATTAATTTTCTCGTAATCTTCCCCGTGGGATCGATAACCGTGACTACAATAGAGCCTCGTATTACTTCGAAACGATACGTATACTCGCATTTGAAATTGTGACTTTTACAAAAATTATTATAAATATTTAAATATAAATTCATAAATTCTTACATAAGTAAAGATCGGGCATGCATCAATTCATAAATTCCGCAAATTTTTCCATTGCCTTCGTCTTCCTCCTCCATTTTCATGATTTTGAAGATCTAGGGCTTGATAGATCTCGGATTTAAGGAGATTTCAAAGCTTTTCGACACCGGATCTACACTTCTCTGGTAAGAGCTTCACTTTAAGTTAAAAATTTTTTATTTTCACCATGGAAATCTCTTACATTGCTTAGGTTGGATTTTTGGAGTTTTAAAGAGATTTTGAGATTTCCATGATGAAATTTTCTCTTACTTATTTAGAATAGTATTTGGAGTTTGTTACATTGTGAATTTAGGATTTATTGGAATTTTCTTGAAAATTTTAGAAATTCACATGGCTCCAAGGATGAGTAAAGGGAAGAGGAAGTTAGATTTTGATGAGAAGAAATTCGTTAATATCAAAGCCCAATTTCGCTTTAACTCTTATCTTTACAATAAAAAGTGTATCCAGGATCGAACTTTTGATAGTCCTGGTGGATCTGTAGAACAGTTAATTGCAGAATGGAACTAGGAGCGATTTTGTTATTTTACTGTGAATGATGTTATGGGAGTTGTTAGAGAGTTCTATTCAAATGTACCCTGGATTGAGACTGAGTATGTGCTAGTTAGAGGAAAAATGGTTGAGTTTACTCCTCAGTGAATCAATGCTTTCTATCAGACACGGGAACCATTTTTTTGTGAATATGAAAACTTTGACACTCGAGGGGAGAATATGAGAGAAGAGATTGCTTTTCTGACTGACGGAAGAGGGGAATGGAAAGTAAGTCAAAAAAAGTTGATTAACTTCCCCGCTTCCACATTGAATGTTGCATCAAAAGATGAGTTTACTCCTTAGCAAATCAATGCTTTCTATCAGACTCGGGAACCATTTGTTTGTGAATACGAAAACTTGGACACTAGATGGGAGAATATGAGAGAAGTGATTTCTTTTCTGACTGACAGAAGAGGGGAATGGAAAGTGAGTCAAAAATAGTTGATTAACTTCCCCGCTTCCACATTGAATGTTGCATCAAAAGTTTGGCAATATTTCATCTCTGCGAGACTATTACTATCTTATCACCACACAGTGAAGTTACAAGGGATATAACGATTCTGAACTACTGTATTCAAAAGTTAAAAAAGATTTATATTGGAGCTATTGTTTACAAGAACATTCAAACTATTGCTAGAGGCGAGACCACTGGAGGATTAGGACATCCTGCTTTAGTTCATGCCCTGTGTGTTCAGTCTGGAGTGGAGTTTAGTAGTTCTGAAGAAGTGGTTATACCATTGAGACCAATCACAAAGAATATTATCCGTACTTACGAGTCTCATGTGGGAGCCCGACATGAGCGTAGGAGTACTGATATTCCTACTACGAGTTATGATGTTCCATCTACATCTGAGCCACCTACCTTATCTGATATTATGGAACAGCTGAGATCTAGAGTGCTAGTGTGGATAGACTCCATTGTTGGATGGACGTGTTTGAGGCGAGGAGTGATAGACTCCATTGCCGAGGAGAGTTGAGTTCGATATTGCCTATTATGATGCTCAGGTCAGATTTATGAGGGGGGAGTCTGATGTGATATTTCCTACTTGCCACAGTTATACACCATATAGACCGGTCCCTGCTGATGACCCTGCTGATCCTGGTGTTGGAGATTGGTAGATTGTTTGTTTCTATTTCTGTTGTTCTTGTTGTGTTGTGTTGTATTGTTATGATGTAGTAGATATTTATTTTTCATGTGATGTGTATGTTGTTGTACTACTGAGATGTAGTAGATATTTATTTTTCATGTGATGTGTAACCCTGTTGGTGTACTGTTATGTCGTACTGAAACATTTAAAATTGTTAGCTGGACTGTGTAGTATTATGATATTTTATTTAATATTATAGTGTTTTGTTGGATGTTTAGATGTTTAAAGTTAATTTATCTTTACCCATGCAAATATTTAAAATTGTTTAATCACTGCTACTAATTGTTTCATGCTTGCTAGTGGTAAATTTTGACTAATACCAGATAGCTGTTGATGATTTCAAGATCCCAGCACAGAAAGATTAGTTTTCTTTTACTCTCAATTATTTCAAATTTACTGAATAATTTAAGTTTGGGGGAGGGTAGAGAAATATTAACTTTTATTTGTTCTCAATTATTATATTTTCAAAAATTATTCGCATAACTTCTGGCAGTTGAACCTCAGTGTAAGTAACTAAAATGTTTCATTTCAGTTGAATATTATGGAAGGATTGGATGAAAATTTTTAGTAATAAAGGTTAATTTTATAGAAGTAAGATTTTTGGTATGAGAGGATTTGATTATAGTTAACTATTTAAAGTAAATAAAACTGTATTTTTGAAATGTTAAGGGACATAAAGTATTGTGCGTTAAGAAGAGATTGTGACTTTATGATGAATAATAAAGCTTGTACTTAACTATAAAGAAAGGAGGTGTCTCAAGTTTGAACTTTAGAAAGAGGAGAGTGAAGTTCAAAATCATTAAAAGCTATCCAGATATATTAATCCTCATTAAAAGAAAATAAAAGAAAAGAAAAGAAGGATTGAAAAACAATCCTAAAAAGAAAGAAGAAAAAGAAAATAAAAGAAAAAGAAAGAAAAATATTTATGAGGAGAAGCTTAAGGAGATGCCTAATCAAAAATTGGCTTCACTTGAGTCACCCTGAAGGGAAAACTTGATTTCATTTCTGAATTTATGTTTAAAGTATTGGCCTACATTCTAATAAAGTTTGCATGAACTCCTTTTTCACATAGTATTTTGAGGCACTCTTAATGTGACAAATTATGGTTCATCTTGAAATAAATAGAAGACTAGAACCCTTAGACTTGATTGTTGAATATTCTTATATCTGTAGTGTTGACCTGAGTTACTAAATTTCTTTCTGAAATCAAACCAATATATTCTTTTAAATGAAAAATTTTAGTGTCTTATAGTTGAAAAGTACATTTCCTAGATTTATAATTTTATGTAGTAAAAGGATTATCTGAGGACAAGTAATAGTTAAAGTTTGGGGGATTTTGATGCACCAAAAATATATACGATTTTTGCGATATAATTTTACCCATTTTTGGTGATATTGCACTTTAAAGAAAGGTATTTTTCATGATTTGTTGCAGGTATGATGATTTTAGGTGATTGGAGTGAAAATAAGAGAAAAGGAACGAATTCGGAGCAAAAAGGAGCAAAAAGGAGGAAAACATGTTCTGGCGCCGCCGGCGCCATTTTTCGGAGACTTCAGTATTATTGGCACGATAGAGCGCTGTCGGCGCCCGAAGTCGGTGGAATTCAAATTTGAAGAGTTTTGGCAAATTTTTGAAGGGATGCTATGGAAACTCTTGGGATTTTATCCCTAACTTATAAGTAACTGTTTTTAGATGAAAAGAAGGGGACTCTCTTGGTTTTTCTTGCTCTCTCTTAGTGGTTTAGTGTGTGTTAAGTGTTAGGGTTTAGGAGAAGAGTCTGTAGAAGTGAGGATTTGAGAGGAATTCTTTTCTAAGGAGTGAAGGAGAAGAAGTAATGTGAGAGATTGTTTCTTCCTTTTGCATTCTAAAGAGAGAATCAAGTGTTGTAAAGAAGAGACAAAAGGATTCAAAGGAACTTCAAGGGATTTGCATTGGGGAAGAGAAAAAGATAAGTTGTATTTTCTTTTATGGTTTGTATGACTTTTTTTTATATATAAAATCCATGTTTTATTGTATCTTCTTCATGAATTCTGAGTAGTCTCCCTTGTCTTTCTTCTTGCATAGAGATGTGATGATGGATTGATGTGGATTTGATGTGCTTTTAATGTATTGAAGAAATTGTGATGGTTTTTCATTTTGAACTTAATTTACTTTTCAATTTGGCCAATTGAAATGTTAAAATATGTTGTTGAACATTAATTCTGAAAGGATTTAATGTCCTACAACAATAATGAAGAATCCATTCAATTTCCATGGATGAATTATGTAGTTCATGGGAATTGAGTGCAAATAAATAGGAAAATGTGTTTTGATGGACTTCAATGTGGAGATTTTAGGGTGACAGGCTGAAATCCCCAAATTGGTTCTAAGATTAGTGACTAAACTAGAAGGTTAGCCTTCAGGTGAAGGGTGAGTGGGAGCTCCGAAGTGAGATCCGGTATCCTCCCAGTCTCACCTTAGATTTAGTGACTGATATGTTAATGTTCTTTTCATGCTTAGAAGAGGGGGTACTCTTTTAAGGGTAAAGAAACATCCATGCTCCTATTTGGCACAATAACATAGATAATTGTTCCATATCAATCCACACATCATATTCTCATTGCAAGAGGAAAGATACTTTTCTCATATATCAAAAACCTTTCAAATACATAGTTTAGTGTGTCTGTTAGTTAACTCTGTTTTTAAAGTTGTTAGAAGTAATTGTAGTTTGATTTAATATTATTGTTTTCTACATAGTGGTAGTAGAAGTAAGTAGTAAACTTTAAGTACAATTTGAGTATCGGATTTCAGTGCTATATTATATATATTGTGAAACACTTTCTTATACTTCGTACTTCCTTGTGAGATCGATAACCAGGACTCCATTAGAGCCCTGTATTACTTGATACGATACGTATACTTGCGTTGAGTGTTCGGACTTTACAAAATCATTATAAACATATATAAATTTGAGTTCATACATTCTTGCATATATAAAGTCTGCCGGTCAGTTTCCCTGTCCCTTCGAACGTCTTGAATGTCGGGGGCACAAAGCCTTTGGGGTAGGGCACGACATCAAATTTCTCCATGGAGGGTCTACCCCTTGAAACTGATGCCCGTCTTTAGACTGAGGCAAAGCCTCCCGAACTTATTGTTCGATCATCTACTTGATATCCTTTTCTAGTGGACTCAGAGCTGAATCCTTCTTTGGAGGTTCATCTTCATTAGCAGAAGCGACTTCTCTTCTTTCATCTGTGATGTGTATAAATGCAAGCTGGTTAGCTTCCAGAGATGCCACCAGTCGTGACTATGCATGTCCATGTAGTGTGACCATGGCAATCATTACGACGGTCATCTTCTACATCCTCTTCTCCAAACAAATAATATTTTCATCTCTTATCAAATGGCCCTTTGAAGCTCATCCGAGGCGTTCAACTCACTAGGATCATTGCACACAGATGACGTGGACCTAGTCTCGATAACTTTAATTTCCATAAACTCTTCTTCCATTTAATATGGCAGGTTGTAATCTTCATTTTCAATATCCAGTCCTCGTTCTCTTACTAATTATGAAATTTCTGCTTGAAGCCTTCAGACTTTATCATCGACTTTCTTCTCTTTAATCAACTTCAGATCTGTAGGCTTCCCTTGACTGTCACTTTTCTCTGCAACTGACTCAGAAGTGACGGCGCTAGTGGCAATAGGAACAATAGACTCATGATCCATCCTATGATCCACAGACTTTTCAGAGTGTACTAGTGCAACAACCTTTGATAACCACACATTCCTCTTGAGAGTTACGCCTTGAGACTGGTTGTCTTGGCGGGGACATCGGAGTGGTGAGGAGGAGTGTGCTCCCTAGGGTTTAGACTATGTACAGAGGAAAACAATCCTCTCTTATTCTTCTTTTTCTGAAATTCCTTATAATCATCGGCAGATGGTACTCACGGACCCAGTCGAGTGCACTGCGGTTGTCGGAACGACAGTAGTAGCATCTGTAACACGTCTCCCTGATACACCTAAAATATATAGTATTTTTATACACATTTTTGTACCAATTTTTTATTATATTGCACTTTAATGGAAGATATTTTGTGTATGTTTCTTGCAACTATAATTAAGTGGATGAATATGATGAAAGGAGTGAAAAAGTATCAAAATTAGAGAAAAAATGAAGAAAATTGAAGGAGTGATTTGTGGCGGTTAAGCACAAGAATCCGCGCTTACGCGCCAAGGCTCTGCGGCTATGCGCTCAGAGTTAGAGCTTACACACCAGATGATCCGCGGTTAAACGTCGGAACCTCGCGCTTACGCGCGACAGTTATAAAAGAGAAGTTATTTAATTTTTGGTGCAATTTTAAAGAGGATTTTGAGGTATCTCTTGCTAAGAACGTGGGTAACTTTCTATTGGTGCCAAATTCCATTCAAAATACTCTTGAATGGATGCATCTTTTGGAAGATACATTGAATCTGGACAAAATTTGAAGATATATGAAGACACCTGTTGAAAAAGTATTAAAAAGAAGACTTGAAGATTAGTTAGTGTGTGTGTGGTTAGAGGTGTTAGAGAGTCTAGTGAGAGAGTAAATTAGAGTGTTTTAGTGTGGTTGTTGAAGAGTGTGTAATTAGTGGAATAGTGTCTTTCATTAACTACTACTCCACTTCACCATTTATACTTAAAAATTAGTTTGTATTAGGATTATATTAGAGATTTGGAGTCCTCCGAGTTGGGAGCCAACCTCTAAGGAGCATTGTAAGGAAAAGCAAGGTTTCAAAGGAACTTCAAGAGTGTTATGGAGAGGATTTACAGATAAGTCTTTATCTTTGTTATTACATTTGGTTTTTAATTAAAACTTTTGTGTTTTCACTATGATTTCTTCTTTTAAACCAAGTTGTGATTGTATTTTCTCCATGAATTCTGAGTAGTTTTCTTTATCTTTTTCCATCATATGATGAAGTAATAAAGTTATGGAAGAATGTTGTGTGAAGTGTAGGATTTCAATGCTGGAATAAGTTATGATTATTCAAAAACTTGCACTTAATTTACTTCCTGGTTTGGCCAATTAAGATGTTAAAATGTTGTAAGAATATGTAAGAACTGGTATGATATTATCTCAATCAATAATTGGAAAGAATCATATGAGATTATATGGATGAGAATGTAATTCATATGGTTGACTGCAAAGAAGTAGGGATATATATTTTAATGGGTGTGGGATTAGAGGAATTTAGAGTGACAGGCTAAAGCCCCCAATTCAATTTATTATTTTATGTTACGAGATGTTAGTCCCCATGTGGAGGGAATCGAGGAAAATCTAGAGTAAGAACTAGTATCTTTCCTGCCTAACTCGTCTTCAAGATTTATAAAACAATAGATTAACCTATGTTCTTTATATCATCTCTAATAAGGGTAAAGAATAGAATTACTTCTATTTGACACAAAACATTTTTAGATACTTCCACAACAATAACTTCTATGACTTGTTACCGATACATAAAAAGGAAAAAGTTATTTTATTTGTATTTGCTTACATCTTATAAAAGTTAGTTAAAGTTGTTTTTACTTTTATTTCAAATTATAAAAGTTAACAAAAAGAATCAAATTTTCTTTCCTTAAAATATTATCTTTAGTTTAAGTAAGATATTTCTTAAAAGTAAAGTTAATTTTATGTTTCGTTGTTTAACACTTTCCCTGTGGGTTCGATATCTCGGGGCTTAATTAGAAAGTTCTATATTACTTGATAACGAAATGTATACTTGCATAGAATCCAATATTATAATATCATTAAAGAGAAGTATCAATTCATAAATAAAACGTAAGCATAAATATCTCAGGATCAAGTTTTTGGTACCGTTGCCGGAGAAAGAAAGAAACTAATTTTTAAGAAAAATTAATTTTTACGATTTAAAGTCGTATTTAAACTTGTTAGATTTATTTCAGGAAATTGTTATTTCTATTGTGTGATTTTTGTTTTATTGTGTTTTATAACAGTGTATGTGTAGTTCAGGTTTTGAAGGACTTTTACCTTACGATTCTGAATTAGAAAGAACTACAAAAAAAATTAGAAAAATTAAAAATACAAAAACAGATAAAAATATTCAAGAAATGGAAAATCAAAATAATCAAAATGCTGAAATTCATCAAGAATTTAGACCTTTAAGAGATTATGGTAACTTTACAGTAGATGAATTTCATGGTAGTATTCAAAATCCTACTGTAACTGCTAATCATTTGAACTTAAACCTGTTATTATCCAAATCCTATCTAATAATCAGTTTGGGGTTGCACCAACTGAGGATCCAAATTTACAGCTTGCCAATTTTATAGAATTATGTGCCACGTTTAAATATGATGATGTTTCGGATGATGCTATTAGACTTAGACTTTTTCCTTTCTCATTAAGGGATAAAGCTAAGATGTGGTTAAATTCGTTAGCACCTGGATTTATCAGAACTTGGGGTGATTTAGCACAAAAATTTCTTGCTAAATATTTTCCACCATCAAAGACTGTAAAGCTTAGAAATGATATTACATCTTTTTGCCAATTTGATGGGGAATCTATTTATGAAGCATGAGAACGTTTTAAAAATCTCCTAAGAAAGTGTCTGCATCATTCGATACTAGATTGGTTAATAATTCAAACCTTTTATAATGGATTAGTTAGATCTCTTAGATCTATTATCGATGCTGGTGGTGGTGGTTCATTGATGTCTAAACAGTTTAATGATGCTTATGCTATAATTGAAGAAATGACTATAAATAATTTTTAATGGCCTTCTGAAAGGGAAAATCCTAAAAAGGTAGCCAATATTCATGAATCTGATGCTTTTACAATGTTAGCAAATCAAGTTGCTGCAATTTCAAGGAAGATAGACCAATTTGGAATGAATTTTTCTCAACCAATTTCAATGATTGAAGAAAATTCATTAGGCCAAATGGTAGATACTCAAACATCATTAGAAACTTTGAATGTCATAAATAAGCTTAATAACTCATATTCCAATTATTATAACCCAGGTCAGAAGAACCATCAAAACTTAAGCTGGAATAATAATAATCAGAGTGGTAATAATCAATAATGGGGAACAACCAAGTAAACCCATTGGAGAATTGGAACAACCAAAGGAATATTAATTATAGACCTACTTATCCTCCAGTGTTTTAACGATTGCTTCATAATTCAAAAAAAGAAGTTGTATATAGAAGAAGTGGTGTCACAAATAGGAAATCAATTACAAAGTTAAGGAGCTACATTTAGAAATATTGAAATCAATTGGGACAAATAGCCAATTCATTAATAGATCCCAAGAAACACTTTCTAGTAATACAGAGATAAATCTAAGAGACAAAAATAAAGAGCAAGTAAAACTTGTTTAATTAAGAAGTGGAAGAAACTTCAAAGGTAGAGTTAAAAAAGTGATTGAAGTAAAGAAAGAAGAGATTGAAGAACCAAAAGTGGACATCCATAAAGGTTTGGAAAGACCTATTTCTCCACCAAATATTGATTTAGAAAAGCCATCACCACCATTTCATCAGAGACTTTGACAACAAAAATTGGATAAGCAATTTTCACAGTTCTTATAAATTTTTCAGAAACTTACCATAAATGTTCCATTTGCTGAAGTCTTAGAACAAATGTCAAGCTATGTGAAGTTTATGAAAGATATTCTAAACAGAAAAGGAAGTTTGAAGATAACGAGACTGTTAAACTTAATGAAGAATGAAGTGCAATAATTCAAAAGAAGCTTCCTGAAAAACTTAAAGATCCTGGTCGATTCACAATTCCATGTGCAATCGGAGACAGATTTTATGGGAAAGCTTTATATGATTTAGGTGCAAACATTAACCTTATGTCATTGTCTATATTTAAAAGATTGGGATTACGAGAAATAACCCTGACTACTGTAACTTTACAGTTAGCATATCCTTCGATAATCTATCCTAAAGGAGTTATAGAAGGTGTTTTAATAAAAATGGATCAATTTATCTTTCCTGTTGGTTTCATTGTGTTAGATATGATGGAAGATAAAGAGATACCTATTATTTTAGGGAGACCTTTCCTAGCTACAGGAAGAGTAATGATAGATGTGCAGAATGGGGAATTAACTATGTGTGTTAATGATCAAACTGTTACATTTAATATTTCAAAATCAATGAAATATCCTGCAAAAGGTAAAGATGATGAATGTTTCAGGATGGATGTAATGAGATATCTGAGTGAATTCTTTTTAAAGCAACATATGAAGAAAAATCTGAAAGTGAAAATTTAGAACACGAGCAAGAAGTGGAAACACAATATTCTGATGACTTTAATAAGGAAGATTTAAATTATATTCAAGAAAGTTTTGATGTTTTGGACATGATAAAGAAAGATGAATATTTTTGTCCATCAATTGAAAAACCTCCTGAACTTGAATTGAAGTTACTTCCTAAACATTTAAAATATGTCTTTTTGGGTGATTCCTCAACTTTGTGTGTTATACTTTCATCAAAATTAACTATTGTAGAAGAAGAGAGTTTGCTTAAAACTTTAAAGAAATATAAAAAGCCCTTTGGATGACTATAGCTGACTTTAAAGGAATCAGTCATTCAATTTGTATACACATAAATCTTATGAAAGAAAACTGCAAACCCAGGGCTGATCCTCAAAGAAGACTAAATCTTATTATGAAAGAAGTTTTCAAGAAAGAAATTTTAAAGTGGTTAGTGATCCCCTTTAAAAATACCCATTTTTATGCCTTATTTATGATTCAATTCTTACAGATATTATGCTTTAATGAAAGGTATTTTTATGTTTTTGGATGTAGGGGATAAAAAAAGAGTTCAAGAAGGAAAAAGGAGAAAATAGGAGCAAAAATGGAGCTAAAAGAGCAAAGTTGTCGAAATTATAGGCCTGACGCCTAGGCGCCAGAATCCGGCGCCTAAGCGCCAGTTCGATACAGTCGCAGACAAGATTTTTTACGACTTTAAGCAGTTATTTTGACAGTGTTAAGCGGTTATTGGAGCTTCTAGAAGACTGCAAGTTACTCCTAATATATAGGACATGTGATACAATGCATTTGGACGCAAGGAACCGTTTTTAATCGTGAAGAGGTGCGACCAAAGTGAAGATGTGCGAATACCTGGTCAAAGAGTCTGGCGCCTAGGCGCTAGATTCCGACGCCTAGGCGCGACAGTTACCTTCTAGAAGATGCATTGTATTTGAACGAATTTTGAAGAGGTGTCTTAAGCAAACCCTGGTCAAATTCAGAACTCTATAAATAGGAGCCCATTCTACAGAGAAAATTGCACCCTATAGTCTCTTTCGCCCTTTCTTGCATCTTTAGTCCCCAAGCACTATATTCCAATTATTTTAGGGAGCCACCTTCTTTTTTATTTAGTGAGTTTATTTTGAGTGTTAAGTGTGAGATTATGTTGCTGTTGAAGTCTTTCATCATTGCATTGGAGTCAGTAGGAGTCAGCGGATCACCTGAAGGAACATTCCAGATAAGTATTTGTAACTTGGTTCAAAGTTTTATAAATATATGTTGTTGTGTGAATTCAAAGTGTTCTGAGTAGTTAGATTTCTTTCTCCTTTCAACTATGAAAAGATAATAAAATAATTAAACTTTGGTGGAGAATTTAACTTAAAATATTTATAATAATTGTGATGATATTAATACCTGATCTTAGTTTACTTTTTAAACTGGTCATTTAAATTGTTAAAACCTGTTGAAGAATTCTGAGACCTATCCGAAGATGAGTTCTTAGATATCACATGAATCCTTAGGTAATCGCAGGCTATACGTGGGTTATTTAAGGTGAAGTGCAAATAAATAGGAAGATATGATTTATTGTGCGTAGAATTCATTAGTTTTTAGAGTGACATACAAAATTCTAATAATTTAGTTTATAGATAGGGAATGGGTCACTGGTAGGGCCGACCATAGCCACCCTTGGACATCTAGTAGTGTGAGCCTAGATTAACCCATTCTATTAATAAAACATCCTGAACCGATCTATAGATTAGTCAATGTTCTTTATGTCTGGACCAAAGGGTAAAGAATAGGAATGCTTCTATTTGGCACAATACCATAATCTAAAATCTTCACAAATGGTAATTATTCTAAAAATCTTGGATTAGTTGAAAAAGAGAAACTTTTTTTATTTATACCTGCATTAATTTTTATTTTAGTATTGCTTACTTACATTTAGAATAAATTTCATTAAATCTAAAATCTAAACTTTAAAAAGAAATAAAAATAAGAAAAATTATTTTTAATTTAAAAAATCTAAAAATATTACTTAATATTCTAAATATCTTCCCTGTGGGATCGATAACCAGGACTCCACTAGAGTCCTATATTACTTGATACGATACGTATACTTGCGTTTGTAATTGTGACTTTTACAAATTATAATCTAAATATAAATTCATAAACTCTTTCATAAGTAAAATAAGCATTAAGTGTTTGGCGCCGTCATCGCTGATTAAATCTTCTAGCAGTGGTATCAAATTCTTGCATTTGAAAGTATATATATAGCCCTTTAGGCTAAGTCACACATCAAGTTTTTGACGTCGTTGCCGGGGAAGATTAGGAAAATAAGTAAGAAAGTTAAAAAGAAATTTTTTTTAAAATTAAATTTAATTTATACACTTTTATTTCTTTAAAAATACCAAAAATATTAAAATATATAAAAAAATTATAAAAATAAAAATACCAAAAAGATTTTAATTTTATGCGTTGTTCTGGATCAGAAGGATTATTACCGTTTGATTCTGAATTAGAAAGAACAGTTAAAAGAATTAAAAAAAGGAAAATAAGGAAAACAAATTAAAAAATATCAGGAAATGGCTAACTTACATAACAATAATCAAAATCCAATAGAAATTAATGAACAAAATATTTATAAACCATTAAGGGATTATGCAAATCCTACAGCTGATGAACTTCATATTAGTATTCAAATGCTAGCTGTAGATGTTAATTCTTCTGAGCTTAAACATTCTATTATTCAAATGGTTCAAAATAATCAATTTGGAGGAACAACTAATGAGGATCCAAATTTACACCTTGCTAGTTTTTTAGAACTTTGTGCTACCTTTAAATATAGTAATGTTTCTAATGATGCTATTAGGCTTAGACTCTTTCCTTTTTCCTTAAAAGATAAAGCAAAGATGTGGCTTAATTCATTAGCAACTTGTTCTATTAAAACATGGGCAGATATGGCACAAAAATTCCTTGCTAAATATTTTCCTCCTTCTAAAACTTCTAAATTAAGAAATGATATAAATTCTTTTACACAATTTGATGGAGAAACAATTTATGAAGCTTGGGAAAGATTTAAAGAATTATTTAGAAAATATCCACATCATGCTTTTCCAGATTAGTTAATTATTCAAACATTTTATAATGGACTTATTGGATCACTTAGATCTATTATTGATGCTACTACTGGTGGTTCTTTAATGGCTAAGACATTTAAAGAAGCTTATACTTTAATGGAAGAAATGACTAATAATAATTTTCAATGGCCTTCGGAAATGGCAAATCCTAAAAGAATGGCAAGTATTCAAAATAATGAAGCCTTTTCTATTTTAGCTTCACAAGTGGCTGCGATATCTAAGAAATTAGATAATTTTGCTATCAATATATCGCATGTAAGTAATGATAATTCTGCAAATACTGATGATTCTCAAACAATGGAAACTTTCCAAGCTATTGCTAGTAAAACTAATAACCCTTATTCTAATTATTATAATCCTGGTTGGAAAAATCATCTTAATTTTAATTGGAATAATGAACATCAACAATGGAGTAATAATCAAGTTAATCTAAATTAGAAAAATCAAGGAAATTCAAAATTTAGACCAACTTACCCTCCTGGTTTTAATAATCAGCAGAAAAAATTATCTATAGAAGAATTAATCTTGCAACTAAGTAATCAGCTACAAAGTCAAAAGACTGCTATTCGTAATATTGAGAAACAGATGGGTCAAATTGCTAATTTTATTAATTACAGACCTCAAGGAACACTACCTAGCAATGTTGAAATTAATCCTAAAGAAACTGGGAAAGAACATGAACAAGCAAAAGCTGTACAACTTAGAAGTGGAAAGGAATTAAAAGGGAAAATTCGGAATGAAATTGAAAAAGAGAGAGAGGTAGAAGAAATTGAAAAATCTAAAGATACTCTTTCTCCAAGTAAAGATCAGACTCTAATTCCTATTGAAGTGGAAGTTGAAAGACCACCACCACCTTTTCATCAAAGATTAAAACAACAGAAGCTTGACCATCAGTTTTCTAAGTTTTTTGAGATTTTTAAGAAACTTACCATCAACATTCCTATTGCTGAAGCGTTGGAACAAAGGCCAAGTTATGCAAAATTTATGAAGGATATTTTAAGTAAGAAAAGAAAGTTTGAAGCTTATGAAAATGTTGCATTAAATGAAGAATGTAGTGTAATAATTCAGAAGAAACTACCTCGGAAACTTAAAGATCCTGGAAGTTTCACTATACCATGTGCTATTGGAGAAAAATTTTGTGGAAAAGCCTTATGTGATTTAGGAGCTAGTATTAATCTCATGCCATTTTCAATCTTTCGAAGGTTAGATTTAGGAGAGATTTCTCCCACCACTCGTAACCCTTCGCTTAGTCGATCGATCTATCACTTATCCTAAAGGAGTTGTAGAGGATGTTCTTGTTAAAGTGGATAAATTTATCTTTCCTGTGGATTTCATTGTGCTAGATTTGGAAGAAGATAAAGATATACCTATTATTTTAGGGAGACCTTTTCTAGCTACCGGACGTGCTATGATTGACGTGCAAAAAGGAGAATTAACAATGAGAGTTAATGATCAAAAGATAATATTTAATATTCTGAAATCAATGAGGTATCCTGATAAAGAAAAATGCTATCGAATGGATATTTTTGATTATATAATTAAAAAACATTATCAAGAAAAATGTAAGGTCATTTCTGAAGATAAAAATGATGAATCTGTATTATATAATGAGTCGTTAATTGAAGAAATTGAAAAAGTAAATGAAGAAAAATTATCCGAAGAAACTCATTATATTCATGAAAACCTGGGAAATTTTAGACACAACTAAAAATGATATACTTTTACCCTCAATTGAAAAAGCCCTCGAATCGGAACTAAAAATGTTACCTGCACATTTAAAGTATGCTTATTTTGGAAATTCATTAACTTTACCTGTAATTATATCTTCATAACTAAGCAAAGATCAAGAAGAAAAATTAATAGGAGTTTTGAAGAATTATAAGAAAGCTTTTGGTTGGACTATTATAGATATAAAAGGAATAAGTCCTTCAATCTGTATGCATAAGATTTTATGGAAGAAAATTATAAACCCACTATTGAACCTTAAAGAAAATTGAACCCAATTATGAAAGAGGTTGTAAAGAAAGAGATTTTGAAATGGTTAGATGCTGGAATTATTTATCTTATTTCGGATAGCCAATGGGTAAGTCCTGTTCATTGTGTTCCGAAGAAAGGAGGAGTAACTGTAATTGTTAATGATAAAAATGAATTAATCCCAACAAGATAAGTTACTGGATGGCGAATTTACATCGATTATCGAAAATTAAATAACGCCACTAGAAATGATCATTTTTCTTTACCTTTCTTGGATCAACTATTGGATAAATTAGCTAGACACTCATATTTCTATTTTCTGGATGGATATTCTGGTTATCATCAATTACTTGTTGCTCCTGAGGATCAAGAGAAAACAACATTTACAAGTCCTTATGAAACATTTGCCTTTAGAAGAATGCCTTTCGGTTTATGCAATGCACCTGCAACTTTTCAAAGATGTATGATGTCAATATTTTGTGATCTAATCGATAAAGAAATTGAAGTATTTATGGATAATTGTTCAGTATTTGGAACTTTTTTGAATCTTGCTTGGAAAATATAACGAAAGTTTTGAAGAGACGTGAAGAAACAAATTTAGTTCTAAACTGGGAAAAATGTCAATTTATGGTTACAGAAGGAATCGTACTTGGACATAAAATTTCAAAAATAGGAATGGAAGTTGATCAAGCAAAAGTGAAAAGTATCTTTGAACTTCAACCACCTAATACCGTTATCGATGTGAGAAGTTTTCCGGGTCATGCTCGGATTTTATAGGAGATATATAAACGATTTTTGTAAAATTGCTAAACCTCTTTGCCATTTATTGGAAAAAGAAGCTAAATTTGAATTTAATGATGATTTTCTCGAATGCGTTCAATATTTTAAAAGAAAAATTAATCACCGCACTCGTCATTGTTGCACTCGATTGGAATAAACCTTTTGAATTAATGTGTGATGCAAGTGATTATGCAATTGGAGCTGTATTAGGACAAAAATATGAGAAAACTTTTAAAGTTATAAACTATGCGAGCAAAACTCTTAATGAACCTCAAAGAAATTATAATACTAATGAAAAAGAGCTTTTAGCAATAGCATATGCTTTTAATAAATTTAGACCATATCTTCTTGGAACGAAATGTATCGTACATACTGATCATTCTGTTATTAAGTATTTAATGTCTAAAAAGGATGCTAAACCAAGATTTATCAGATGGGTTTTACGTTTACAAGAAATTTTTTTTGAAATTGTGAACAGAAAAGGAACTGACAACCAAATTGCTGATCATTTATCAAGAATCAAAAATAATAATGAGAAGATTTATGAAGAAAATATAAATGAGAAATTCCTGGATGAACAATTATATGTTATTCAAGGATTACAAATGCCTTGGTACGCAGATATAGTTAACTATTTGGTTAGAAATTTTTTACCATATGGGTTGAATAGCAAATACATTAAGAAATTCAAGAATGTTTGTAAATCATATATGTGGGAAGATCCTCATTTATTTAAAATAGGAAGAGATTCTGTGATTCGAAGATGTGTAACTTATGAAGAAACTTTTGCAATTATTCAAAAATGTCACGATTTTGAATTTGGAGGACACTTTGGAGTGGAGAAAACTGCATTTAAAATTTTAAATTCTTGATTTTATTGGCCTACTTTATTCAAAGATGTTGGACATTATGTGAAAACTTGTGATCGATGTCAAAGAATGAGAAATATATCCAAAAAAGATGAAATGCCTCTAAACTTTATATTAGAAATTAAAATTTTTGATGTTCGGAGTTTAGACTTTATGGGACCTTTCATACCATCATCTGGAAAGATTTATATTTTATTAGCAGTTGATTGCATTTCAAAGTGGATCGAAGCTGTAGTTTTACCTAACTGTGATTCCAAATGTGTTTCGAAGTTTTTAAAGAAGATGATTTTTACAAGATTTGGAATGCCTACTCGCAAACAAGATGACTGGCTGAAGTATCAAACAGAGAAATTAAAAGAATATTAGAGAAGATTGTTAATCCTAAAAGAACTGACTGGGTTGATAGACTTGATTCTGTATTATGGGCTTATAGAACAGCTTATAAGACACCTATCGGAATGTCACCTTATAGGTTAGTTTATGGTAAACAATGTCACTTACATGTTGAACTGGAACATAAAGCTTATTGGGTGATAAAGGAGTTCAATTACAATTTGAATGCTGCATGAGAGAAACGATTATTACAACTGAATGAGATGGAAGAAATAAGAAATGAGTCTTATGAGAATGCAAAAATTTATAAATAAAGAATGAAGAAATTATATGACAAAAAGATTTCAAGGAAAATGTTTGAGCCTGGAAAAGAAGTGTTGTTATTCAATGTTCGTTTAAAATTTTTTTCCTGGAAAATTAAGATCTAAATGGATGGGACCATTTATAATTGAGAAAGTGTACCCTTATGGAGTTGTGGATATTAAAGATCCCAAAACTAGAAACGTACTTAAAGTTAACGAATTAAGATTGAAGCCTTATATGCGAGAAATGAAACCACATTACAAAGAGACTTACGTACTAAGTCTACTCGATTAATTTAACTGATTCGGTCGGGTTGACGAAGTTAAACCAAGCGCTTTGTGAGAGGCAACTCATTTTGTTATCGTTGTGATTGTTTGTGATTTGAATTTATTTTTATCGTGTTTGTATGTGGATCACACCCTTTTACTTGACCTATTTTTAAAACCAAAACTTTATAAATTTGACGATAGGCGAATCGAAGTCGATCGAGGTTCCGGCGCCTAGGCGCCAAAAGTTGGCGCCTAAGCGCCAGAATAACCTGTGAGTATCGATGATCCCGCTCCTAGGCGCCAGATTCCGGCGCCAAAGCGCCACGGTTACAGATTGTGTAGAAATCAAAATTCTTCAGTTTTTCACACGAAATCTCCCTATAAATTAACCTATCTTCATCCCCAATCACATAGAAACCTTAATTTCGACCAGAGCAATCTATTTTGGAGGAGTTAAGAGGAGTTTGGAAGAAATGGATAGAGGAAATCATGGAAATGAGGTAAGAGACAAATCTCCCAAAGATCCTCAACCTTATTTTAATGGTTTTATTGATGCTAGTATGGAAAAGATTGAAGCGGAACTTCAAAGCATTGGGAATCGCTTACACGAAATGTATCATCAAATTGAACACATTGAATGGCAAACGAAACTTCAATTTGATCATATGGTGGCCTATCAAGACGCTCAATTAGCCATGTACGCGAAGAACAAGTAGATTGATGAAAAGGCGGCTTTGGAATTTCCAAGGGCGTTGATTTTCTATCCATTTGGTCCTAGCAAACTTCATTGCGAAAGAGTTGATAATTGAAGATCGGTGTTGAATAGATCTCTTATGTGTTCTAGGTGTGATTGAGTCAAGTTCTAGTGTGTTGATTATCTAATTTGTGTGTATTTGCTTTATTGTTCAATGTGTGTTGTTGAATTTGGAATTTGTTTTGAATTTTCTTTGTTTGTGTTGTTTATAGAATGATGAACCATGATATAGTCTTATTCTGAAATTTATTAAGTTTGGAATGGAAATTATGAATTAAAGTTGAAGAGTTTAGTTAAATCTCGTGTTTGAAATGTGGATCTTAGTTATCATTTTAAATTGATTGTGGAAATGTTTGGAGGATATAGATTGGATTAATACTCTTATAAGAGTAATTAGGAGTCGAATTTGACAAGATTTTATGAAAAATATAAAATTTAAATTGAAATTTTGGAAAGGCGATTCTGGCACCTAGGCGCCGGTTCGGCCTGAACCTGAATCTTCATCTTTTTAAAACACCCCCACGCCATTTTTGACACCTAAGCTTCCCTTTCTTCTGGTTTTGCGCGAAAAGGAGACACTTGAGATCCCATTTGAGGTCAGATTTTCAAGTTTTTGAGCTTAAAATCACTCGATTTCTTCATCTTAAGGTCAGATCTATATTCTAAACCAATTATTTTCGAATTTCACCATGGAATTTTCTCACATTGAAGAAAACCAAAATTTTGAGAAAAATTTTGATTTTTAGAGTTAAATCCATGAATTTTTAAGCTCTTTCAACTTTAAGAAGCTTAAATTAGTATAATATTTGTGATCCTATGAACTTATTTTGCATTTTTTATTTCACGTTTAGATGGCACCCAAATCTAAGCGAGGAAATGAACGAGAAAATTTTGATCGTAGCAAGTTTTTCACTGCCGCTGCACATTTTCGATATAATGATTTTTCTATGACTCGAAAGTTTATCTCAGAGTGAAGTTTTTACAATCCAGGAGGAAGAATTGAGGAAACGATCGTTGCACTCAACTGGTAACGATTCAGATATTTTACTGCTGTTGCTGTTATCCCTGTGGTTAGGGAATTTTATGCCAATTTCATGGATGCTGAAGAGTACGAGATTTTCATCAGAGGAGTTGGAGTAGGATTTACTCCCGAACATGTCAACATTTTTTACGGCATGCCGTTGAAAATGGAGTATTATCACTCCATATTATCTCCATCCGAGGGAGATTTAGATATGATTATTGCTTACTTGACTGATGGTACTGGAGCTTGGAAAATCCAGAACGGAAAAAGGGTAAATTTTTCATCTTCTAAGCTTAATGTTGTTTTAAAGGCATGGCACTACTTTATTTATGCTCGTCTCCTTCCATCCAATCATTTGCGTGAGGTTACCAGGGACAGAGCTATCCTTAATTATTGCATACAAGAGAAGAAGCTGATTGATGTAGGAAGTATCATTTATGATTTTGTAGAGGTAACTGCTCGCTTTAGCACTTCTTTGGACTTGGATTTCCATCTTTGATATATTCTCTGTGTGAAAGTGCTGGAGTAGTTGCTGAGCTTTCTGAGGAAAAGCTCAAGTCTACAAAGCCCATAGGAAGAGAAAGTGTCAGTATCTATGATCGACTTCGAGGTAAGAGTTCTACTGCACCTTTTAGTTCATTACCTGCTTATGGTAGAGCTTCTACTTCTAGACATTCTACTTCTACTGTTGAGCCACCATCTAGTTTACGGAGTCTATGCATGATCAGTTTATGAAGCAACAGAATGAGTTATTACTAACTCATTGTATAGTAGATACGATCGATAAGAATATCGATCATTTTTCTGAGTATACCCAAAGGAAAAGTGAGTATGATGTTGAGTATTCTGAGTCTTTAGTTAGATTCCTGAAGGGTGAGCATGATGTTCAGTTTCCTACCTGTCCTAGATTTTCACCGTATGTTGATCCAAAGGATATGGAATTTTCTTTTGGTGATGATGATGACGAGGCTACAGACAATGATTAGTAGCCACATTTACCTCTTGAGATATGTGATTCTGTTTTTAGTTTATTTCTTGTTTATTAGGACTGACTAGTGTGATTGCATTGTTGTTTGTTAATGTCAATTTGCTTAAGCAACTTTGTGTGAACTTTTGATATTGAGATTGTTATAGAGCATCTGCTGTGATATGTGTTAAAGACTGAAATATGGATGAATTTTTTTTGTCTACGATGAATGTTTATTTCCATTTCAGCCTACTATTTAGTTAGTAATTTAGCATGTTCTAAATACTTAAAATTTTTTTTTAAAAAAAAATTAACTCCTACTATGCAAAGTTTTCTATATATGCTTAATTATCTTTGTTATATACCTATTAAAAGCATCTGTAGGATTAGAAATTAGTTTTTCCTTTCTACATTATCACTATACCTAAATAAATTCATGTTTATTTCTTTCTCTCATGCTTTAGAAAATTTTATGATTTAATTATATACTAAAACTGAAGTTTGGGGGAAGGGAAAACATTTTTCAAATTTAAATATTATTTGTTCTTAATGGACTGATACTTTCTTTAAAAATATTAACATAACATAAGGAATGAAAAATCTATTTAAGATAACTTAATTTTTGGAATTTATAAATAATTTAGTAAACTTAACTAAAATTTCAATAATTTTGTTTGATTTTAAGAATAAAATTATTTAACTTAAAGAATAAGAAGATTAATAATTTTTTGTATTTATAGTAAAGAGAATTTTATTTTAGAAATACTAAGGAAACAAGATTATTACCTGAAAAAGAAAAGATTGAAATAATTTTTGAAAAATACTTATTAATAAAGCCATATTTATTAGGTAAAAATATATAAGTTTTTAAATATAAGTTAAGGATAGTGAAGTTCAAAATCATTAACAGGCTATCCAAAAATAGTAATCCTCACTTGTAAAAAAAAAAAAGTGTGAGGAGAAGTTTGAGGAAATACCTAATCAAAAATTAGCTTCGCATGAATTATCTTATATGAGAAAAACTGATTATATTTTTAACTTAATTTATATGAACAAATATTTTATTAGAAAAATGTTTCATGAAAGTCTTTTTCTTGTAAGTATTCTATGTGACCTTAATATAATAAATTACAATTATTCTTGAAATGAATGAAAAATTTAAAGTCTTATGATTTGGTAGTTAAGAATTCTTTAAATTCTTAAAATTAACCTTAATTAGTGAAATTTGGTTAATGATTTGCTAAAGCATTTATAAAATCAAAAATTACAAGGAATCTTAAATATTTAAACTTCATTCCAAATGTTATATATTTTATGTAATTAAAAGGGTTACTTGAGGACAAGTAACGTTTAAGTTTGGGGGAATTGATCCACTTTAAAAATACCCATTTTTATGCCTTATTTATGATTCAGTTCTTAAGGATATTATGCTTAAATGAAAGATATTTTTATGTTTTTGAATGTAGTGATAAAGAAAGAGTTTAAGAAGGAAAAAGGAGCAAAAAGGAGCAAAAATGGAGCGAAAAGAGCAAAGTTGTCGAAATTATAGGCATGACGCCTAGGCGTCAGAATCCGGTGCCTAAGCGCCAGTTCGATACAGTCGCAGACAAGATTTTGACGACTTTGAGCAGTTATTTTGTCCGTGTTAAGCGGTTATTGGAGCTTCTAGAAGACTGGAAGTTACTCCTAATATATAGGACATGTGATACAATGCATCTGGACACAAGGAAACATTTTTAATGCGAAGAGGTGCGACCCAAAGTGAAGAGATGCGAAGACCTGGTCAAAGAGTACGGCGCCTAGGCGCGAAATTACTTTCTAGAAGATACATTGTATTTGGAAGAATTTTGAAGAGGTGCCTTAAGCAACCCCTGTTCAAATTTAGAACTCTATAAATAGGAGCCCATTCTACAGAGAAAATCGCACCCTATAGTCTCTTTCATTCTTTCTTGCATCTTTGGTCCCCAAGCACTATATTCCAATTATTTTAAGGAGCCACCTTCTTTATTATTTAGTGAGTTTATTTTGAGTGTTAAGTGTGAGATTATTAGTGTTGTTGCTGTTGAAGTCTTTCATCATTGCATTGGATTCAGTAGGAGTCAGCGGATCACTTGAAGGAACATTCCAGATAAGTATTTGTAACTTGGTTTAAGGTTTTATAAATATATTTTGTTGTGTGAATTCAATGTATTCTGAGTAGTTAGATTTCTTTCTTCTTTCAACTATGAAAAGATAATAAAATAATTAAACTTTGGTGGAGAATTTAACTTAAATATTTATAAAAATTGTGATGATATTGATACCCGATCTTAGTTTGGTTTTTAAACTGGTCATTTAAATTGTTAAAACCTGTTGAAGAATTCTGAGACCTATTTAGAGATGAGTTCTTAACTAGTAGATATCACATGAATCCTTAGGTAATCGCAGGCTATACGCGGGTTATTAAGGTGAAGTGCAAATAAATAGGAAGATATGATTTATTGGGCATAAAATTCATTAGTTTTTAGAGTGACAGACTAAATTCTAATAATTTGGTTTATAGATAGGGAACGGGTCACTGGTAGGGCCGACCATAGCCACCTTTGGAGTAGTGTGAACCTAGATTAACCCATTCTACTAATAAAACATCCTGAACCGATCTATAAATTAGTCAATGTTATTTATGCCTGAACCAAAGGGTAAAGAATAGGAATGCTTCTATTTGGCACAATACCATAATCTAAAATCTCCACAAATGGTAATTATTCTAAAAATCTTGGATTAGTTGACAAGGAGAAAGTTGTTTTATTTATACCTGCATTAATTTTTATTTTAGTATTGCTTACTTACATTTAGTATAAATTTCATTAAATCTGAAATCTAATCTTTAAAAATGAATAAAAATAAGAAAAATTTTTTTTAATTTGAAAATTCTAAAAATATTACTTAATATTCTAAAAATCTTTTATGTGGGATCGATAATCAGGAATCCACTAGAGCTCTGTATTACTTGATACGATATGTATACTTGCGTTTGTAATAGTGACTTTTACAAATTATAATCTAAATACAAATTCATAAACTCTTTCATAAGTAAAATCGCATCAAGTGTTTGCCGCCGCTGTCAGTGATTAAATCTTCTAGCAGTGGCATCAAATTCTTGCATTTGAAAGTATATATATAGCCCTTTAGGCTAAGCCACGCATCAGTTAGATGCTGGAATTATTTATATTATTTCAGATATTGCATGAGTTAGTCATATTCACTGTGTTCCTAAGAAAGGACTGTTAATGAAAAGAATGAATTAATACTAATAAGATAGGTTACAGAATGGCGAATATGCATTGATTATATAAAATTTGATCTTGCCACGATGAAAGACCATTTTCCACTTCCCTTTCTTGGTCAAATGTTAGATAGACTAGCTGGGCATAAATACTTTTATTTTTTGGATGGATACATAGGTTATCATAATACAAATTGTTCCTGAGGATCAAGAGAAAACAACGTTTACAAGTCTTTATGGTAAATTTGCTTTTAGAAGAATGCCTTTTGGTTTATGTAATGCCCATGCTAAATTTCAATTATGTATGATGCATTTTTTGTGATTCAATTGAAAAAGGAATTGAAGTGTTTATGGAAGATTTTTCAGTGTTTGGAATTTCATTTGAATTATGTTTAGAACATTTATCTAAAGTTCTCAAATGCTATGAAGAAACAAATTTAGTACTTAATTGGGAAAAATGCCATGTTATGTTAGTCGAAGGAATTGTTTTGGGACATTATATTTCAGAAAAAAGGTATAGAAGTAGACCCTGCAAAAATTCAAGTGATCACTAATTTACCTTGCCCAATAAATGTAAGGGAGATTAGGAGTTTTTTGGGGCATGATGGACTCTACAGGTGATATATTAAAGACTTTTCAAAAATAGCTAAGCCTCTATGTCGTTTATTGAAAAAAGATGCAATTTTTAATTTTAATGAAGAATGCCTAAAAGCTTTTGAATTATTAAAAGAAAAATTTATCACTGCACCTGTCATTGTTTCATAAGATTGGGAAATCCTTTTGAATTAATGTGTGATGCAAGTGATTATGCTATTGGTGCTATTTTAGGAAAAAAACATGATAAAATTTTCAAAGTGATTTACTATACTAATAGAACTCTTAATGATGCTTAAATTAATTATACCACAACTGAGAAAGAATTATTAGCCATAGTATTTGCTTTTGATAAATTTAGATCATATTTAATTGAAACTATATGTGTGGTGCATACTGACCATTATGATATTAAATATTTAATGAAAAGAATGATGCAAAACCAAAACTGATAAGATGGATTCTTCTTTTACAAGAATTTAACTTTGAGATACTAGATAGGAAGGGTGTTGATAATCAAATTGTTGATCATCTGTCTAGGCTTGAAAATAAAAAATCTCTCTTTTCTAATGAAGAAATTAATGAGTATTTTTCTGATTAAAAATTGTTTACTATCAATGAGTGGGGTGTTCCATGGTATGCCCACATTGTAAACTTTATTATTAGTGACATTTTACCCTATGGATTAACATACCAACAGAGGAAGAAATTTTATCTGAAGCTAAGACTTACTTTTGGGATGACCTATTTTTATATAAACAAGGAAAGGATCTGATTATTCAAAGATGTGTACCATTAGAAGAAACTTATGAAATTATTCAAAAATTTCATGATTCTGATTTTGTAAGACATTTTGGTGTTGATAAAAATGCATATAAAATTCTGAAATCTTGATTTTATTGGCCTACAATTTTTAAGGATGTTAATGCTTATATTAAATATTGTGATCGATGTTAGCATGTAGGAAATATTTTTAGAAGAAATGAAATGCCCCACAATTATATGTTGGAAGTTGAAATATTTGACGTTTGAGGTATAGATTTCATGGGACCATTTATACCATTTTTCAGGAATTTATATATATTGTTAGCAGTAAACTATGTATCTCAATGGATAGAAGATGTTACTTTACCTCGATGTGATTCTCGAAGTGTTGCAAAATTTTTAAGAAAGAACATATTTTAGAGGTTTGGAATGCTAAGAGTAATCATAACTGATGGAAGAAGTCATTTCAAAAATGCAATTATAGAGAAACTATTAAAGAAATATCATATTATCCACAAAATTGCTACTTCTTATCATCCTCAGATAAGTGGTTTGGTTGAATTATCCAATCACGAAATTAAAAGAATTTTCAAAAAATCTGTTAATTCAAACAAAAAGGATTGGTCAATTTAACTGGATTTTGCTTTGTAGGCTTATAGGACTGCATATAGGACTCTTATAGGGATATCCCCATATATGCTAATTTTTGGGAAAGCTTGTCATTTACCAGTTGAACTTGACCATAAAGCATACTAGGCTAATAAAGAGTTCAATTATAATTTGAAAGAAGTTGGAGAAAAAGATTATTACAATTAAATGAGCTTGAAGAGATAAGGAATGAATCATATGAAAGTGATAAGATATATATGAAAGATGAAAATGTGGCATGAGCGTAATATTCTAAATAAAAATATTGAGCCAGGACAATAAGTTTTGTTATACAATACAAGATTAAAATTATTTGCTAGAAAACTTAAGTTCAGGTGGATGGGTCCATTTATTGTAATAAAAGTTTATCCCTATGGAGGTGTGGATATTAAAGATCCTAAAACTGAGAAAATATTCAAAGTAAATGGTCATAGACTGAAACCTTATTTCTCAGTTGATCAACTTAAAATTGATGAGAATTTGATGTTGGGTCACCCAAAATAAGCACTGGGTATGTCAGGCTGACGACATTAAACCATGTGCTTTGTGGGAGGCAACTCATAATTATCGGTGTGCTTTACTTTAAGTTTGATTTTTGGGCTTTGTTTGGTTTGAAAGTAAGAATTATATGGTAGTATTTTGCTTATATTATGTTATTGGAGATTAATGAGACCTTGATTAATAATTTGGATGAGTTAAAATGAGTTTTTGGACGTTTAGCAGATCTGAAATAAAATGGGCACTGGCGGCTAAGCACAAGCAATCGGCTCTTAGGCGTCGAAGTTATGAAAAATGTGAAAAATATGTTTCTAGAAGCCATTATCATGGGGAATTTTCATAGCACGTTAGTGAAAGTTTTGTTAACATGGGAGGACAGTTTTAGGTCATCTAAACTCTATAAATAGGGATCAGATTAAAAAGAATATATCCCATTCCAAATTTCTATCCTAAGAGTCTTACAGAAGAGTTTAAATTAGAGAAATGTCTTCTTGGGAGAGTGAAGTTAAGAAGGAGGATGCAAATAAGAATAAGTTTATTTCTGAGAGTGCACAAGAGTTATATAATGGATTCCTAGTCGTTAGTATTCAAGGAATTTCAGAAAAGATTGCAAAGATCGAGGCTGACGTTGCATCAATCGAAGCAAAGGTAAATGAAACTAATGCACATCTAGCACATATTGGATGGCAATTAAAGATGCAATTTAGTCATACGATTCATGTTGAAGAAGCAGTTAAAGTGATGTTTTTAAAGAACAAGTGGATAGAAGAAGATTCAGTAAGAGTTTTCAACCATCGTCTGTTCTATCAAATCTATATACTAAATGGTTCAAATGGAGCTAATGGAGGTACTGGATATGTTCCACCTAATGGAGATTAGAATTAAGTTCTATATTTGTGTTATGTGTTAAATCAATCATGATAAGTGTTAGTGTTTAATGTTTTATGTATGTTGTGTGTTAAAAATATGTTTTATTTTTAGTTTGTGTTTAGTGTTTTGTTTAAGTGTTTTAAATATGAGTAGAAAAGATGAGATCTTATCCAACAATATTAGATTAAAGACTTATAATTTGTATTTGTAATTTGTATTTATTTTATTAAGTAAAATTTTGTGTTTTGTGTAAAACTTGTGTTGAATTGTTTTTAATTTTCTAGAAGCGTAATTCTGAAGATAAGAAGATCATAAGGTGATAATATACTTATTAAAATAATTTAAGGGTTGCTTAAGTGAGCGAATGTGTATTCAACGAAAAAATCGAAAACAACAAGTTAGCGGCTAAGAGCCAAACCCCTATGCTTACGCACTAGAGCTCTGCGGCTAAGCGTCGTACATTCACGCTTAGGCGTCGGTTCACGAAATTCGATTTTAAGGTTTTAAAAACCCAAAAAATCACAAAATTTTCACCCCATCACCTTCATTCTTCGGCGTTCGCGACATAAGAGGCTAGGGCATTAACAAGCTTTGCAATTTTTGAGCCGTTTCAAGTGAAAATTGTTAGATTTAATCTTCTTGAGGTAAGAACACTACTCCTAAGTAAAAATTTTTTATGTTCACTATATAGTTTGAGTGCATTTTGGGGAAATCCAAAAATCACTATTCATGGTGAAAATTTGAGAAAAAGCTTTGTAAATTACTTGGATTTAGTTATTTAAGCCTTTAGGATTTAAATTTAGTAATTTTAAGTTGAATGTGGGATTTATAGTGATTTTTATGCAAATATTAGTTATGGCACCAAAGAGGAGCAAAGCGAGAGCCACTTTCGATCTTACGTTCTTTACTTCTAAAGCTCAAGATCGTTATGTGCAAGCCTTACAGTCACGTAAACTGATCTAAGAGTGAGGGTTTGATAAACCGGGCACAGTTATTAAAGATGTGATTGTAAGTCGCCTTTGGAATAGATTATGTTGTTTCATTGCCGCAGCTGTTACTTCTGTTGTTCGAGAATTCTATGCAAATCTCCAGGAATCAGAGGAGAACTTTGTTTTGGTACGAGGATAGTTGGTACATTTTACTCCCGAGGTAATTAATGAATTTTATCTACTGCCATCGGGTATATTTTGTTTCTATTCGAATTACATTCCTAGTGAGGAAGAACTGGATGAGATTATTTATGCTTTGATTGATAGGAGGGGATTATGGAAAATCACTAATGAGAGAAGAGTAAATTTCCCCGCTTCAAAATTAAATGCCACCTCCAAAGCCTGTCATTATTTTATATCATCCAAGTTGCTTCCTACAAATCATCTGAGAAAAATGACTAGAGAAAGATCCACTTTATATTACTGTATTCAGCAGAGGAAGGCGATAGATATTGGGAACATCATTTATGATTATATTTGGATGTCTGCCAGAGCTCCATCACTACAAATATGGGATTTACTTCCCTTATATTTTCATTTTGTGAGCAGGTTAGTGTTAGATCTGAGAATTGGGAAGAGGTCCTTTAGCCTCTTAAGCCTATTACCAGCACAAATATTAAGACCTATGATGAGCATTCATTGTTTAGTTAGAGAGGAAGATTTTCTAGGGCATCTGCTGCATCTACCTCTCATGCTTTTACATCATAGGCTTCTTCAGGTCAATTTTCAAATTAGCAGACTGAACTTTTGAATAAGATTCAACATAATGTAAATTTCACTATGGATCGAGTTCACGATATAAAGGGGAAAGTAGATCATATGGAAGAGTATCTTCAGCAGCATAGTGAGTATGAGATGAACTCACACAGTTACATGGATAGATTGATCAGAGGTGATTTTAGTGTTGTGTTACCCACTCATCCACAATTCACCCCATATGTGCCTACCCGTACCTAGAACGAAGGAGATAATGATGAGGAGGAAGATGATTGTTAGGATTTTATTTCAGTTATGTTATTTGATGTATGTGTGAACTTTTTATGTTGTAGATTGTTTATGTTTTATTTTAAGTTAGACTTTGTTGTTTATTTGATATTTTCAATATGGTTGTTATATGGACTTTATTGATGTAGAAGTTAGTAAGCAACTTTAGTTTGATTTTATGTTTGTTATGGATGTTAAATGTTTGTAATATGTGAATGTTTAGTAGATTTGTGGTAGTAAATGTGTAAATGAATTAGTAGTTAATTTTATTTGTTAGTTTAAAACTTATTCTAAAACCTTCTTAGGAAGTTTAAAACTCTATAAAAATCCACTATATAAATTTCATGTTTAACTTTTCAATTTACTACCATATGTTTTAGTTATGGATTTATGTTTAAGTGTGTGTGAATTTTCTTTTATTTCCTTCACTACTTTAGAGGTCTTTTGAATTTCTATGAAATTGAGAACTTAAAAATGTAATATAGTTATTTTCATCCCTGTTTTTAATTTTAATACCTACATATTTAGAATATAAAAACTCCTACAAATATGATATTTTTAGTTTTTGATTCCTACCATGTATTTTTTTTACTCTGCTTAAATGATTCATCATAATGAAATTTTTAAAGTTTTAAGAGGGGAGGGGGGGATGGAAAACAATTTTCGAAAATAAACTTAAAATTTTATTTGTTCTCAAATATATTGTAAATCAAAGTTGAATTTTTGATTGAAAAATAATTATGTGTATGAAGTTATATTAGAGAAGTAAAATTTCGAATATAGAAACAAGTAAAAGAATTTAATTAAAAATTATAGTAATTATAAAAAAATTTAAAATAAAAAAATTTCTTAGTAAATAAATGATGAATATTTTTAACTGTCTTTAGTAGGAAAAGTTGTATTTTTGGAAAAATAGAAGGATTATAAATTTATCTTTAATACTTAAAACTTCTTTTATTGAAAATAATTTTCAAAACTTTTAATATATTTCTAAGTTAAAGATATATATCTACGTTATGCTTTAGGAAAGGAATGGTGGAATTCAAAATCATTAAAGACCTATCCAGATACAGTAATGCTTGCCTTATATAAAAAAAGAGAGAGAAAAAAAAAGAAAAGAAAAAGTGAAAAATAGTATCTGATAAGAGAGGAGAAGCTTGAGGATTTAAGAGCCTAATAAAAAATTAGTTCCACACCTGATCTTTTTAGAGTATAAGATTTGAAAAAATCTTGAAGCTTAAAAATATAATATAGTTAGTATAATTATTTTTTAGTAAAGATGTTTCAAGTAAAGAAAATAAAAGACTTAAGCCTTATATTTTGAAAAATCTACAAGTATTTCTTAATAAGATATGAACTTATATTTTTCATATACCTTTACCTAAGAGATTTCTAAACTTTAAGTTGGTCTCATTTACTAAAATTTTTTCTAAATTGGACTACCATATTTCTAGAACAAAATTATACAAACTTCTACAAAAAATCATCCATATAATTTGATTGTTTGATTTTATATGATTGTAGTGTCACTTGAGTAACATTTCATGTTTAGGGGATTTTGATACATCTAAAATATATAGTATTTTTATACACATTTTTATACCTATTTTTGATGATATTGCACTTTAATGGAATGTATTTTGTGTATTTTTATTCTAGGTATGATTAAATGGATGAATATGATGAATCGAGTGAAAAAGAATCAAAATTGGAGCAAAAATAAAGAAAATTAATGAAGTGATCTGTGGCGGCTAAGCGCCAGAACTCGTGCTTACGCGCCAAGGCTCTGCGGCTATGCGCCCAGAGTTGGAGCTTACACGCCAGATGATATGCAGCTAATCGTCGGAACCTCACACTTATGTGCGGTAGTTACAAAAGAGGTTTTATTTAATTTTTTGCGCGATTTTGAAGAGGTTTTTGAGGCATCTCTTGGTAAGAACGTGGGTAACTTCCTATTGATGCCAAATCCCATTCAAAATACTTTTAAATGGATGCATCTTTTGGAAGATACGTTGAATCTAGACACAATTTGAAGAGATGTGAAGACACCTGTTGAAAAAGTATTAAAAACAAGACTTGAAGATCAGTTAGTGTGTGTGTGGTTAGAGGTGTTAGAGAGTCTAGTGAGAGAGTAAATTAGAGTGTTTTAGTGTAGTTGTTGTAGAGTGTGTAATTAGTGAAAGAGTGTTCTTTCATTAACTACTACTCCACTTCACCATTTCTACTTAAAAATCAGTTTGTATAAGGATTAGATTAGAGAATTGGAGTCCTCACAGTTAAGAGCTAACCTTTAAAGGGCATTGTAAGGAAAAGCAAAGTTTCAAAAGAAATTCAAGAGTATTGTGGAGATGATTTACAGATAAGTCTTTATCTTTGTTATTACATTTGGTTTTTAAATAATTCTTCTTATGTTTTCACTATGATTTCTTCTTTTAAACCAAGTCGTGATTGTATTTTCTCCATGAATTCTGAGTAGTTTTCTTTATCTTTTTCTTTAATATGAAGAAGTAATAAAGTTATGGAAGAATGTTGTGTGAGTATAGGATTTCAATGCTGGAATAAGTTGTGATGATTCAAAACCTTGCACTTCATTTACTTCTTGATTTGACCAATTAAGATATTAAAATATGTTGTGAGAACATGTAAGAACCGGTATGGTATTATCTCAATCAATAATTGGAAAGAATCACATGAGATTATATGGATGAGAATGTAATTCATCTGGTTGAATGAAAATAAATAAGGAGATATATTTTAATGAATGTACGATTAGAGGACTTTAGAGTGACAAGCTAAAGCCCCCAATTTGATTTATTGTTTTATGTTTTGATACGAGTTGTTAGCCTCTAGGTGGAGGAAATTGAGGAAATTCTAGAGTGAGAGCTAGTATCTTTCCTTCCTAACCTATCTTCAAGATTTATAAAACAATAGATTAACCTATGTTCTTTATAGTATCTCTAGTAAGGATAAAGAATAAAATTGCTCCTTTATGGCACAACACATTTTTAGATACTTTCACAACAATAACTTTCATGACTTATTACTGATTCATAAAAAGGAAAAAGATATTTTTTTGCATTTGCTTAAATTTTATAAAAGTTAGTTAAAGTTGTTTCTTACTTTTATTTCAAATTATAAAAATTAACTAAAAGAATCAAATTTTATTTTCTAAAATATTATCTTTAGTTTCAGTAAGATCTTTCTTAAAAAGTACAAAGTTAATTTTTCTGTTTTCATTGTTTATCACTGTTCCTGTGGGTTCGATATCTCGGGGCTTAATCAGAAAGTCCTATTTTACTTAATAACGATACGTATACTTACGTAGAATCCCATATTATAATATCATTAAAGAGAAGCATCGATTCGTATATAAAACGTAAGCATAAATATCTCAGGACCACTCTTTAAATGGTGTCTAACAGAAAATTGGACGAGTCTTCCTTTTCTCAGAATCTCACTCTTCAATTCGGGGAATATTGCACATCTCTTCCTCTTGAAAAGCTTGGCAACGGAACATCCTTCTCTCTCAGATAATCTCTAGAAAACTGAGCGGACTTAAGTGACGAGTGTGGGCCTCTTCCTCACCTCATCACGACCGTATGGTGATGGTAGCGTAGCAGCAATCCTACGGAGGCTCTCGTCTCCAGTAGTATCAACCAATGGGTGAAACCTACTCCCTCGAAGTAGAGGAGAGATCTCTGGTAAACCGAGTTCCTCCGATTGGGGAATCTCATCAATCACTGCTAGACTAGTAACATGTGCCTTGGCGGCTTTAAGAATTTTACGACTGCGGTTCCGTCTCTGAGACCTAACTAGTGAGGGAACTCTGGAACTGGAACAAATTTCGAACACTGACGGCACGATGAGAAAGGCATTATCGAAATCTTCCTCATACAGAATTTCCTTCCCTTTAGCAGACGGGAAAGTAGGCGCGGTGACGATAAAACTGGTAGCAGTAAGGATATCAACTCTCCTAGGCACGAAGATGACTGACTTAACAGGGGCAGTAGCAACTTTCACCTTCTTAGCAAAAGGAAAATCCTGGTGAGATTTCAAGTCGAACTCTGCAGATGGTTCATGAACTTCATTGGTAGCAACTTTCACGACAACAAATGGGGCTTTTCTGAGCACGACTTCGAACTCATTAAAACTGGTTCCAAACTGGACCATTGAAGAGGCAAGACGGGCTTCACGGAAAATGGGCAAGTTATAGGAGAAGGTAAGAGTCGGGGACGACATCATGACTTTATCTTAAAGAAATATTCTGAAAGTTAATGAAGGTTTAAACCCTTTATGATCATAGTGTAAACACTATAGAAAAAAGGTTGTTCTGTGAAATGGGCACGGTTTATTTTTAATGCATTATTTCATCTTTGATCTTTATGTATGTTCGCTAAAGGAGACTTTAAAATTTTAACGAAAGATGGTTCGATTTGCCGGTAGCAAAATCGAGCCCTGGAGGCATGTTGACCTCATTTTACAATAAGTCAATACCCTATGACCTAAAAAGTCAACATTGGTCAAAATGGTCAAACCAGACCCACTCACCTACCCTGTTGACCCCATAGGTCAACCTTTTGACCTAAAACGTCAACTTTGGTCAAAATGGTCAAACCTGACCCACTGGCCTACCCTGTTGACCCAATAGGTCAACCTTTTGACCTAAAAAGTCAACATTGGTCAAAATGGTCGAACAGGACCCGGTGACCAACCTCGTTGACCACCATAGTTCACCCTTATGACATAAAAAGTCAACTTTAGTCGAAATGGTCAAACGGCACCTAATGACCTACCCCGTTGACCCATAGAGGTCACCCTTTGACCTAAAAGTCGACTTTGGTCAAAATGGTCGAACCGGACCTAATGACCTACCCTGTTGACCCCATAGGTCACCTTTTGACCTACAAAAGTCAACTTTGAGTCAAATTGGTCAAACTGGACCTAATGACTAACCCTGTTGACCCCATAGGTCACCCTATGACCTAAAAAGTCAACTTTGGTCAAGCCAGTCGAAACCGAACCTAAGTGACTACACCTTGTTGACCCCATGAGTCAGCCTTTTGACCTAAAATGTCAACTTTGGTCGAATTGGTCGAGCTAGACCCAGTGACTCACACTGTTGACCTCATAAGTCGACCTTTTCGACCCAAAAAGTCAACTTTAGTCAGCTGGTCAAACCGGACCTAACGACCTATCCTGTTTACCCACATAGTCGACCTTTTGACCCAAAAAGTCGACTTTAGTCAAGTGGTTGGACGCGACCCAATGACCAGTCTTGTTGACCCGAAAATCGACCTTTTCACCCACTAACACATTTAAAACACCACGATGACAAAATCACGGACATTGGACATCTTAAAATCAATTTCGACAATTTAGGCTAACTCGGGTCAACCCAAGTCAAAATTAGTCAACACTTAACTATTTTGATTAAAATAGATAAAAAAGACATAAAAATGACAAAATTAATCAAATAATTAATTTCAAAATTATTTTGATTAATTAAAATGATTAATGATTTAATTTTCAAAATTTTAATTAAATGACATAATTAATTAAAATGAAAATTAAATTAAAATCATAAAATGACATAAAACAACAAAATTAATCAAATAATTAATTTCAAAATTATTTTGATTAATTAAAATGATTAATGATTTAATTTTCAAAATTTTAATTAAATGACATAACTAATTAAAATGAAAATTAAATTAAAATCATAAAATGACAAAAATGATAAAGATAATCAATTAATTAATTTGAAAATATTTTCAATTAACAAATTGATTAATAAAGTAATTTCCACCAATTTTAGTGAATAAAATAATTAATTAAAATGGGAATTAAAGAAGAAATGAAATCATCTTTAGCCTCTTCATATTTAATTGGGCTAAACCATCTTAAAGGCTTATTTAACATTTAATTAAGCCCATCTTAAGGTCCATTACCCATGGCTTAATATCCATGGTTATGCATGGGATGAGGTGTCACCACCTCCTTCACTCTAAACACATTCTCTCCTTAAGGTGGTCGACCGACACAAGGCCATCTTCTCCACCTCCCAAGCCACCCGAATGGGAGGAAAACTACACATGAAACCCCCCTTACCATGGTTAATGGTAATGATGAAGGCTAGGCATATGTGTCACCATTTGCCGAGCCTAAGAAGTGAGGTGTAAGCTCATTAGCAAGTGAAACAACAGCTCACAAGTAACCTCCACAATGGCTGATGGACAAGAGACGGAGATGAAATTCATCATGACAAACTTAGGGAGAAGCATCCAAGCTTATCTCCGACCGATTGATCACCCAATCGGCTAATAGAGGAGGTAAGTAATCCTCGAGAATACTTTAGCGAAGCCGACACCATCCCCTTGCTATAAAAGGACCCCATGGTCGAAACTAGCAAGAGAGGAGAAAATATTTAGGGAGGTCCATAGGCTGCTCAAACCCTCTTGCTCCCAACACAAAACTTCTTCCTAAGAGCTTCCATAATCTTTTAGGATCAATCCCAAGCCTTAGTTTTAGCCCATTTGAGCCAATTTGATCAATTTTCAAAAACTGCCCAAATTAGGCATCTCTTTCAAATTCCTCCTTAAGCCCGACTTCCGAAATAAATTCTTACTGGCAACTATCTTCCATTGGGGTTCTAGAAGGCGACCATAAAGTACGATCTAGCTTGATTTGCTTGTGGCGAGGTATGGAATTTATCTTTGCAAAATAAATCATGTTTTTATTAATCATGTGCTATATCTAGCTCGAAAGTGTATCATCACAGTATGGATAGATACTTCTCGTCCGGATGAGCATTTTAAAAAAAATCACTCAATTTCATCAAGAAATGAGTGAGATATTAACATTTGAAGTTTAACGGTTTCAGAATTTTTGAAATAAATTCCAAATATTTTCGGCAGTCCGATCCCGCGCTGTTTGAGATCAACGGCCCAGATCTTGCTTCGCGCCGTCCACCGTCCGACCCATTGCACGGGATCTTCCCGCCCATTCGACGCGTCAAAGGACAGGAATTAAAAAAAAAAGAAAATCCTTTTTAACCCTTCAAACTTCAAAAATTCATATCTTTTTAACCAGAGGTAATAAAAATAAAATAAAAATACCTCTGGAAAGCTCTTGAAGTGGAGAAAATTATGAGACCAAAATCATAATTTTATTCTCAGTATTTAATTTTTAATTAATTAAATACTCTTTGGAGTATTTTAATTATTAAAAATTACTTACAAATCAAAAAAATATGAAACTTTGAGGCATTTTTCTTTATGTTCTTAGGGACCTTCCATAATTTTTCTAAGGACACAAAACATGCCTAGGATACTTTTCTTGAATTTTCGAGTTTCTTTGTAATTATTTCGAAATAATAATTATAAAAATTTGAAAATTAAGAAAATAAAAAATACAAATGACTAGGAATGATAGGGCGACGAACAATGACCACTAGGAAAAATATTTCTAAGTCGTAGAAACAATCTTGAATGACATTTGGAAATTTAGGGTTAAAATCATTTATTAATTAAATAATTTTGATCCTAAAATGACCCTTTATAAAATTGAACTATTTTCATCAACAATCTAAGTTTGAAAATGGTTCAACTCTATGATAGGCTAATAATAAACCTCACTTGAGTCTAAAATGACAAGATTAGATTCAATTAAGGCTTAAAATGACATTTAAACCCATTAAACCTTACCTAAATTAGGTTTAATAAAAATTAAACTTCTTCAATTAAGTTTAAAGTCACACTAAACTTAATTAACCCATTAAACCTTACCTAAATTAGGTTTAATAAAAGTTAAACTTCTTTAACTAAGTTTAAAGACACACTAAACTTAATTAACCCATTAAACCTTACCTAAATTAGGTTTAATAAAAATTAAACTTCTTTAATTAAGTTTAAGGACACACTAAACTTAATTAACCCATTAAACCTTACCTAAATTAGGTTTAATAAAAATTAAACTTCTTTAATTAAGTTTAAGGACACACTAAACTTAATTAACCTATTAGACCTTACCTAAATTAGGTTTAATAAAAATTAAACTCTTTTTAATTAAGTTTAAGGACATATTAAACTTAATTAATACAAAATAAAATACTCTTTAATTAGGTTTAAAAACATATTAAACTTAATTAATCAAAACTAAACTCCCTTAATTAGGTTTAAAGACATACAAAACTTAATTAACCTCCTTAAACATAAGGTTTAATCAAACCTAAACCCTTATTAGGTCTAACCTTAGACTACAATTAAACCATTAGACCTTAACTAACTAAGCTTTAATCGAACTTAAACCACTAATTAGATCTAACCATAGACTCAATTAAACGCATTAAACCTTAACCAACTAAGGTTTAATCGAACTTAAACCTAATTAGGTCTAACCCTTAAACACAATTAAACCAATAAACCTTAAAAAACTAAGGTTTAATCAAACTTAAACCACTAATTGAGTCTAACACTTAGACTAATTAATCATTAAACCTTAGCTAACTAAGGTTTAATCAAACTTAAACCACTAATTAGGTACAACCACTTGAACTGAATTAAACCATTAAACCTCAACTAGCTAAGGTTTAATCGAACTTAAACCCCAATTAGGTACTAACCGTTAAGCACTAATTAAACCATTAGACCTTAACTAACAAAGGTTTAATCAAGCTTAAAACCACTAATTAGGTCAATCTTGGACACAATTAAACAATTAGACCTTAAATAACTAAGGTTTAATCGAGCTTAAACCCTCAATTAAGTCTAACCATAGACCCAATTAAACCTTTAAACCTTAACTAACTAAGGTTTTATCGAGCCTAAACCTCTAATTAGGTCCAACACTGAACTAAATAAACCATTTGACCTTAAATAACTAAGGTTTAATCGAACTTAAACCACTAGTTAGGTCTAACCCTGGAGCTAATTAAACCATTAAACCTTAACTAACAAAGGTTTTATCAAGCCATAAATCTACTAATTAGGTCTAACCCTTGAACTCAATTAAACCGATTAGACCATAACTAACTAAGGTTTAATCGAACTTAAGCCACTAATTAGATCTAACCATGAACACAATTAAATAATGTAAACCTTAACTAACTAAGGTTTAATCGAACCTAAAGCCTAACATAAGTCTAACCCATATTAGATTTAAGTCGAACCAAATTTGGAGTTCAACCTAACATGAACTACAAACCAAAATTAAAACTAAACTTAGTTAGATCTAAGTCGAGCTTAAGTCCGATCTACACCGAACTTAATTCGAGCCTAAACCCAAACCCTTAGAGTTCGACCGACATGAACCTAAATCAAACCAAAACCAAACTTAAGTCCTAACTACATTGAGGCATAAGTCGAGCCAAGCTTAGAGTTCGACCGACATGAACCTAAGTCGAGCTGAAAACCTAACTTAAATCTCAACCGCATTAGACTTAAGTTAAACCAAACTTAAGTTCGACTATAACATGAACTTAAGTCGAACTTAAACCTAACTTAAGTTAACTCTATATTAGACTTAAGTCGAACTAAACTTAGGTTCGACCACATTGAACCTAAATCGAGCTCAAACCTAACCAAAGTCCAGCTTACATTAGACTTAAGTCGGACGAAACTTAGAGTTCGACCCACATCGAACCTAAATCGAACTCTAAACCTAACCTCAAAGTCAACCTACATTAGACATAAGTCGAACGCAGACGAGGTTCAACCCACATTGAACCTAAATTAAACTCTAAACCTAACTTAAGTCTAACCTACATTAGACTTAAGTCGAACGAACTTAGAGTTCGACCGACATAGAACCTAAGTCGAAATCAAACCAAACTTAAGTCCGGCCCGTATTAGACTCGAGTTAAACCGAAGCTTAGCCGAAAATAACCTGGCTAGAGTCCGATCCGACCATAACTCGAGTTAACTGAAGCCTTGAGGTTCAATCCGCATCGAGTAACCTAAACTTAAACCTAACTTGAGACCGATCCAACTCGAACTCGAGTTAACCTAAACCTTGGGTTCGACCCACATTGAACCTAACCTAAACTATAACCTTAACCTGAGTTCGACTAACTTGAACTCGAGTTAACCTAAGCTTTAGGTTCAACGAACATTGAACTAACTTCAAACATAACCTAACTGAGTTCGACCAAAACTCGAGTTAACCTAACACTTAGAGTTCGACCACATTGAACCTAACTTAAATTAAAAACTTGGAGTTCAGACTGACATGAACCTAACCCAAAATCTAACTTACGTCAACCCATATTGGACTTAAGTCGAACCATACTTAAGTTCGACTCGACATGAATCTAAGTCGAGCCTAAACCTGAACTTAAGTCTAACCTGTATCGGACTTAAGTCGGAATCAAACTTAGGATCGACCCGACATGAACTGAAATCCTAACCTAAACTTAACTTAAATCTAATCCATATTAGACTTAAGTCGAGCTATATGTAGGTTCGACTGACATGAACTTAAGTCTAAACCTAAACCTGACTCGATCCCAACCCTTATTAGACTTGAGCCAAACCATGCTTAGGTTCAGCCCGACATAAACCTGAAGTCTAACCTAACCCTAACTTAAGTCTAACCCGCATTAGACTTAAGTCGAACCGAATATGAACTCGAGATAATCTAAACCAAACCTATTTAACTTAAGTTTAGACGGATATGAACTCGAGTTAATCTAACTGACTTTCGACTCAAATTCGAATAGACATAAATTCGAAATTTAAGTTTAAACTTAAATCGAAGACATAAAATCGACATTTCGAACCAAAATCGACATAATCGACATAAATTTGACATTCCGAACAATTAATCGACATAATCGACATAAATTCGACATTTCAAACATAGCCGACATAAAATCGACATTTTAAACCAAAATCGACATAATCGACATAAATTTGACATTTCAAACAAAAATCGACATAGCCGAGCATAAATCCAGGCATTCCAAACGAAACTCGATAAGTTCGACATTTCAAATGAAATTATTTGACATTAATTAACATTCCCGAACAAAAGCGACATTAATCGACATTTCGAACCAAATTTAATAAACACCGAGCATTAAAAGACATTAATCGACATTTCAAACCAAACTCGATATATCTCGACATAAAATGATATGACATTACGACATCACACGACATAAAATGACATGACATTACGACATCACATTATGACATGACACGACATACAAACTACGACATCTCGACATATCACATGACATGAAACCGAAACAACAAAACAAAACATAACAAAGCAATGACATACACCCAACATAAATAAAACTTTCTGGTAATATCAATTCTTCAGAAACACACTGCCACGACAACACTCACACTTGTTCGAGGATAAATGTTAACCTTAATCGGGAGTTTTCCTAGGCAGTATTAATTGCTCAGGATGTAATTAACTATAGGAGCTTGCTCCTATAGGTGATTAAAGAACTCAGGTTAGGTATTTTACCTACAAGGCCTCTCTGGTTATCCAAGATCTTCATATGATCTTCTTATATGAAAAACTTCGGTAATTACACGATACGAAGACTTTTTCTATGAGATTATCATTTTTATCTCTTTTTCTCTCAATCTCTATCATGATTAATCCTTCTTCAAATTCACCAAAGAATTCTGACAAAAAGTCTAAGTAGAATAAGAATTAGGGTAATTGATAAAGAAAGAGAGTGGCGACTCCTTGACATTGACATGATACAGGAATTGGCGGCGACGACATGCGACACCAACATATACATTTTCATCGCCATCAAAGAGTGGCGACTCCGCTGGGGACATTCTCTCTCCCCATCTTTGGTTAATCAATTCGTCCTCATGACTATGACAATTTGTCTTTTGAAAGACTAAATAATCATTTCTTTAGTTCTATATCTTACTCAATCTTGAGTAAAATAGAACTAATACCTCTTTGATTCAAAGATTTGTTCACGACAAATAAATCATAGAGTCTTACATTTCCATAATCGACAGACCAAAATGACGTAAAAAACATACAAAAACAACATGTGTTCCCTCCATTCCCACCTAGGTACGAAGTGTTCATCGATTCTGTTGTTAGACAGACCGATATTGCCATTTTGAATAAGTTCAGGCAAATACTTTCTCAGCCAAACATGTTTAGTTTATCTAGCTTGGTGGTTATGCTTTTTATAGCCTCTGAACCATTTCCCTAGGTTATGCCTTTATGGCCTCTGAACCTATTCTTGGTGGTTATGCATTTTATAGCCTCTTAACCATTTCCCTAGGTTATGCTTTTATGGCCTTTGAACCTATTCTTCGTGGTTATGCTTTTTACAGCCTCTAAACCATTCCCTTAGGTTATGCCCTTATGGCCTCTGAACCTATTCTTCGTGGTTATGCTTTTTCGACCTCTGAATCACTCCCCAGGTTATGCTTTTTATGGCCTATGAACCTATTCTTCATGGTTATGCTTTTCACGGCCTACGAACCACTCCTCCGGTTGATCTTTTCTTACCCTCGAGGTTCGATTTGTCGATCTACCAAAGACTCTAAAAATAAAAAATCATTAATCAAATTTTGGGAAGACGATCACTTTTGGATGAATTCCATCGAGGTTTCCCTTAGGACGGCTTTGCGAGAAGAAAGAAATCAACTGGAGTGAAAATCTGATCTATGTTTAGTCTAGTTCTAGGACTAGTCAACTAGCATGTCCTTTGTGGAGAAATGAAAATTGATCTGTAATGAGGGATGAAATTTGAAATCTTTGGATCTAATATCTTTGGAAATAAAACCCAAATTGATCTGTGAGGTAGAATGAAATTTGAAATCTTTGGATTTAATATCTTTGGAGATATTCTTCTCGTTCACCTATTGATAAAAAGACAACTCAGAAAGGAAGAATTCAAGACAAAAAAATTTGACATTTTGACAAGAAAATTATGATTTCAAGGGGAAAATGAAATTAATGCCCTAATAATTGGGCCCTTTATCTTAAATTTTCAGAGTCGGGTCCTAAATGAAAAATAAAATATAGTGATCGAAATGCAAGTAATTGACTAAAGATGTCACGAGCCTCTTAATCTTCTGCCATGTAATTGGGTCCGACTTCGAATGAGTTATAATATCTCAGAATTCGTCTTAAGAAATATTTGAGAATTATTAATTAGGGGAGTTTAGACATTCAAAACCCTTAAAACATGCTCTACCAGATATAGTAATTCTCTGAGAACAAGCTTGAGGTGAGTAGCAAATCAAAAATTAGTGTTTGAGTTCGAGGCATTCAAAATCATTATAGTGTGCCACTACCAAAAAAAAGAAAGATGTTTACGAAAAGAAACTTGAGGTGAGCACAAAATCGAAAATTGGTGTCTCAATTCAAACATTCAAAATCTTTAACATGCTCCACCAGATATAGTAATTCCTTGAGAAGAAGCTTGAGGTGAGCATAAAATTAAAAATTGGTGTTAAAAATCTCCCCTAATTGATAAATCTTGAAAAACGTCTTAAGAAAATTCTTCTGATATTATATTCAAGAAAGAATTAAGTGATCTCGTCTTTTGGTTGACTATTAATTGGTTCAGACATATCTTTAGAAGATAAAAGATATTTTGATCACATTTTTGAAAAATTCCTAAGACCCGAGAAAGAAAGAACTAAGGTAAATGGCTTTGTTATTGGAGATTAATGAAATTATACTACGAAGTCATAATTTTCCAAAGATCCAACCTCGATCCCAATTTAGAAATGTTAAAGTGATTTTTGAAGGACAATCTGAATGATCTTTATAGAATTGGTGATTAATGGAAGCTTTATGAACCTACATGAACGACATCATTTGCTCTAAAGAATGGGCCCTAAGTTGTGCTTCCACTTGAAGTGTAATGATCTTACCTATAAATGACATCCGCAGACGAAATAACAAAAAATATGAAATTACAGCTCGGAGAACTTGAAAGCTTGGAAGACTAGCAAGCATTGTACGGGCCCATAATAAATTGGTTCACCCTAGGACACTCGGATCGGGATTTGGATTTAGGACTTCAAACACTATCCTCGTGGGAGGGCCCATATGCTTGTTAAGAAGACACATTTGGGGAAATCCTGTCGAGTTGGTAGAACTATCGAAAGACATAATACACTCAATTAATGGGAAGTATTTGAAAAAGATGCGACATAAACAAAAATGAATGACTATTTTTGTAAACTGGGAAACAAACAACCAAAACCGACAAAACGACATTGACATTTCTAAGAGTAGTATAAGACCTCCTTAAATGGAATATGACATCTACTCTCTTTCTCGCTATTGGATGTAAGACCATCATGACATCGGCTTTCCTTTAGCAACCTTTCTTTGGATAGGATATAAGTCTCATATGCATTCCTATTCCAAAATCGACATTTTGACATTGACATTTCTAAGAGATAGTGTAAGACCTCCTTAAATGAAAGATGGCATCTACTCTCTTTCTCGCTATTGAATATAAGACCAACAGACATCGTCTTTCCTTTAGCAATCTTTCTTTGGATAGGATATAAGTCTCATAAGCATTCCTATTCCAAAATCGACATTTTGACATTGACATTTCTAAGAGATAGTGTAAGACCTCCTTAAATGGAAGATGGCATCTACTCTTCTCGCTATTGGATGTAAGACCAACAAACATCGGCATTCCTTTAGCAACCTTTCTTTGGATAAGATATAAGTCTTATATGCATTCCTATTCCAAAACCGACATTTTGACATTGACATTTCCAAAAGATGGTGTAAGACCTCCTTAAATGGAAGATGGCATCTATTCTCTTTCTCACTATTGGATGTAAGACCATCATGACATTGGCTTTCCTTTAACAACCTTTCTTTGGATAGGATATAAGTCTTATATGCATTCCTATTCCAAAACTGACATATCTACGTTGATATTTCTAAGAAGTAGTATAAGACCTCCTTATATGGAAGATGGCATCTAATCTCTTTCTCGCTATTGGATATAAGACCAACGGACATCGGCTTTCCTTTAGCAACCTTTCTTTGGATAGGATATAAGTCTTATATGCATTCCTATTCCAAAACTGACATTTTGACGTTGACATTTCTAAGAAGTAGTATAAGACCTCCTTATATGGAAGATGGCATCTACTCTCTTTCTCGCTATTGGATATAAGACCAACGGACATCGGCTTTCCTTTAGCAACCTTTATTTGGATAGGATATAAGTCTTATATGCATTCCTATTCCAAAACCGACATTTTGACATTGACATTTCTAAGAGATGGTGTAAGACCTCCTTAAATGGAAGATGGCATCTATTCTCTTTCTCACTATTGGATGGAAGACCATCATTACATTGTCTTTCCTTTAGCAATCTTTCTTTGGATAGGATATAAGTCTCATACGCATTCCTATTCCAAAATTGACATTTTCACATTGACATTTCTAAGAGATGGTGTAAGACCTCCTTAAATGGAAGATGACATCTATTCTCTTTCTCACTATTGGATGTAAGACCATCATGACATTGGCTTTCCTTTAGCAATCTTTCTTTGGATAGGATATAAGTCTCATACGCATTCCTATTCCAAAATTGACAAATCGACATTGACATTTCTAAGAAGTAGTATAAGACCTCCTTATATGGAAGATGGCATCTACTCTCTCTTCTCGCTATTGGATGTAAGACCAACGGATATCGGCTTTCCTTTAGCAAGCTTTCTTTGGATAGGATATAAGTCTTATATGCATTCTTATTCCAAAACTGATATATCCACATTGACGTTTCTAAGAGATAGTGTAAGACCTCCTTATATGGAAGATGACATCTACTCTCTTTCTCGCTATTGGATATAAGACCATCATGACATTGGCTTTCCTTTAGCAATCTTTCTTTGGATAGGATATAAGTCTCATACGCATTCTATTCCAAAATCGGCATTTTGACATTGACGTTTCTAAGAGATAGTGTAAGACCTCCTTAAATGGAAGACGACATCTACTCTCTTTCTCGCTATTGGATGTAAGACCATCATGACATTGGCTTTCCTTTAGCAATCTCTCATTGGATGGGATATAAGTCTCATACGCATTCCTATTCCAGAATCAACATTTTGACATTGACATTTTTTTAGAAAATTGAATATGACATTTGTTCTCTTTCCTCAATTGTCTACAATACATTGACAGTTCCAAAAATGCCAAAACAAGGATTTTAAATTAAAAATGACAAACAACTTGTGATGATTAATATCTTTCGACCTGTAAAGGTCAAATCCTCAGCGGATACACTCTTCATCTTGAGTTTGCCACTCTTTTCTAGTTATGGGATATAAGTCATTTCCTGATACGGAATATGGCATTCCTCTGACTTGACACCGACATTTGACGTTCCCGAGAAATGGAATATGACATCCATTTTCTCTTCCCAGTTATCGGATGTAAGTCCTTTCCTGATGTGGAAATCACGGCTTTCCTCTAACTAAATCTTAACATCGACATTTTGTGGAAAATAGAAAATGACATCTATTTTCTCTCTTCGGTTATTGGATATAAGTTCTTTCCTGATGCGGAAATTACGACTTTCCTTTAACCAAATCTTGACATCGACATTTTGAGGAAAATAGAAAATGACATCTATTTTCTCTCTTCGGTTATTGGATATAAGTTCTTTTCTGATGCGAAAATTACGACTTTCCTTTAACCAAATCTTGACATCGATATTTTGAGAAAAATAGAAAATGACATTTATTTTCTCTCTTCAGTTATTGGATATAAGTTCTTTCCTGATGCGAAAATTACGACTTTTCTTTAACCAAATCTTGACATCGACATTTTGAGGAAAATAGAAAACGACATCTATTTTCTCTCCGGTTATTGGATATAAGTCTTTTCCTGATACGAAAATCACGACTCCCCTTTAACCATATCTTAACACTAACATTCTGGAAAATAGAAAATGACATCTATTTTCTCTCTCCAATTATTGGATATAAGTTCCTTCCTGACACGGAAGTCATGAATTTCCTTTAACCAAAAAAATCAACATTGACATTTTGAGGAAAATAGAAGATGACATCTATTTTCTCTCTCCGGTTATTGGATATAAGTCCTTTCCTGATACGGAAGTTATGGCTTTCCTTTAACCAAATCTTGACATTGACATTTTGAGGAAAATAGAAAATGACATCTATTTTCTCTCTTCGGTTAGTGGATGTAAGTCCTTTCCTGACACGGAAATCATGGCTTTCCTCTAACCAAATCTTGACATCGACATTTTGAGGAAAATAGAAAATGACATATATTTTCTCTCTTCGGTTATTGGATATAAGTTCTTTCCTGATGCGGAAATTACGACTTTCCTTTAACCAAATCTTGACATCGACATTTTGAGGAAAATAGAAAATGACATCTATTTTCTCTCTTCGGTTATTGGATATAAGTTCTTTCTGATGCGGAAATTACGACTTTCCTTTAACCAAATCTTGACATCGACATTTTGAGGAAAATAGAAAATGACATCTATTTTCTCTCTTCGGTTATTGGATATAAGTTCTTTCCTAATGTGGAAAGCATGGCTTTCCTCTAACCAAATCTTGACATCGACACTTTGAGAAAAATAGAAAATGACATCTATTTTCTCTCCGGTTATTGGATATAAGTCCTTTCCTGATACGGAAATTATGGCTTTCCTTTAACCAAATCTTGACATTGATATTTTGAGGAAAATAGAAGATGACATCTATTTTCTCTCTCTGGTTATTGGATATAAGTCCTTTCCTGACACGGAAATCACGGCTTTCCTCTAACCAAACTTGACATTGATATTTTGAGAAATAGAAAATGACATCTATTTTCTCTACCCGGTTATTGGATGTAAGTCCTTTCCTGACACGGAAATTACGGCTTTCCTTTAACCAAACTTGACATTGACATTTTGAGAAATAGAAAATAACATCTATTTTCTCTACCCGGTTATTGGATATAAGTCCTTTCCTGACACGGAAATCATGGCTTTCCTCTAACCAAATTTGCCATCGACATTTTGAGAAATAGAAAATGACATCTATTTTCTCTACCCGGTTATTGGATGTAAGTCCTTTCCTGACACGGAAATTACGGCTTTCCTCTAACCAAACTTAACATTGACATTTTAAGAAATAGAAAATGACATCTATTTTCTCTCTTCAGATACGGGATATAGATCCTTCCCTGACATGGAAATCATGACATTCCTCTAGACAGATATTGACATCGATATTTTAAGAAATGGAATATGACATCCATTTTTCTCTCGTGATAGATCCCATTTCCAAACACAAAAAGAATATTCATTCTCGAAGCTCGACAAACAAGACATCTGACATCCTCTAGGAGCGATATGACATCCGCTCCTCTCCCGATCATTATGTGACATCTCTTAAAGCACTTCGGTCAACGCCAATATGTGCAGAATACTTATAGAGTATTCTACACATATTGGGGGCCCTTTTATTGACCTCATTTTACAATAAGTCAATACCCTATGACCTAAAAGTCAACATTGGTCAAAATGGTTAAACCGAGACCCATCGACCAACCACCGTTGACCCCATAGGTCAACCTTTTGACCTAAAACGTCAACTTTGGTCAAAATAATCGAACCCGACCCACGGCTACCTCATTGACCCAATAGGTCAACCTTTTGACCTAAAAAGTCAACATTAGTCAAAATGGTCGAACAGACCACGGATTGACCACTCTGTTGACCCCATAGGTCACCCTTATGACTAAAAAGTCAACTTTGGTCAAAATGGTCAAACCAGGACCTAATGACCTACCACATTGACTCCATAGGTCACCTTTTTGACCTAAAAGTCGACTTTGGTCAAAATGGTCAAACCGAACTAATGACCTGCCACAGTGACCCCATAGAGTCACCCTTTTGACCTAAAAAGTCAACTTTGGTCAAATTGGTCGAACCGGACTCCAGTGACCAACCCTGTTGACCCCATAGGTCGCCCTTATGACGTAAAAGTCAACTTTGGTCAAGCCGGGTCAAACCGGACCTAGTGACTACACACTGTTGACCCCATAAGTCGACCTTTTGACCTAAAATGTCGACTTTGGTCAAATTGGTCGAAACGGCACCTAGTGACCTACACTGTTGATCTCATAGGTCGACCTTTTGACCTAAAAAGTCAACTTTGGTCAAGCCGGTCAAACCGGACCTAGTGACCTGCATTGTTGACCCCATAGGTCAACCTTTCGACCTAAAATGTCGACTTTGGTCGAATTGGTCAACCCGGACCTAATGACTACCCTGTTGACCCCATAGGTCGACCTTTTGACCCAAAAAGTCGACTTTGGTCAAATTGGTCGAGACCGGACCAAATGACCAGATCTATTGACCCATAAATCGACCTTTTACAGCCATCGACACATTTAAAACACCACGATGACACATTAGACATCTTAAAATCAATTTGGACGATTTGGAATTTAACTTAAGTCGACCCAGTGAAAATTGGTCGACACTTATTTATTTTGATTAAAATAGATAAAAATGACATAAAAATGACAAAATTAATCACATAATTAATTTCAAAATTATTTTGATTAATTAAAATGCTTAATGATTTAATTTTCAAAATTTTAATTAAATGACATAATTAATTAAAATGAAAATTAAATTAAAATCATAAAATGACATAAAACAACAAAATTAATCGAATAATTAATTTCAAAATTATTTTGATTAATTAAAATGATTAATGATTTAATTTTGAAAATTTTAATTAAATGACATAATTAATTAAAATGAAAATTAAATTAAAATCATAAAATGATAAAAATGATAAAGATAATCGATTAATTAATTTGAAAATATTTTCAATTAATAAATTGATTAATAAAGTAATTTCCACCAATTTTAGGTCGATAAAATAATTAATTAAAATGGGAATTAAAGAAGAAATTAAATCATCTTTAGCCTCTTCATATTTAATTGGGCTAAACCATCTTAAAGGCTTATTTAACATTTAATTAAGCCCATCTTAAGGCCCATTACCCATGGCTTAACATCCATGGTTATGCATGGGATGAGGTGTCACCACCTCCTTCACTCTAAACACATTCTCTCCTTAAGGTGGTCGGCCTAACACGAGGCCATCTTCTCCACCTCCTAAGCCGCCCTGATGGGAGGAAAACCACACATGAAACCCCCCTTACCATGGTTAATGGTAACGATGAAGGCTAGGCATATGTGTCACCATTTGCCGAGCCTAAGAAGTGAAGTGTAAGCTCATTAGCAAGTGAAACAACAGACTCACAAGTAACCTCCCACAATGACAAATGGACAAGAGACAAAGAGATGAAATTCTTCATGACAAACTTAGGGAGAAGCATCCGAGCCTATCTCCGACCAATTGATCACCTGATCAGCTAATAGAGGAGGTAAGTAATCCTCTAGAACATGCACTAGCCAAGACGACATTATCCCCTTGCTATAAAAGGACCCACGTGGCAGAAACTAGCAAAAGAGGAGAAAATATTTAGGGAGGTTCATAGTGCCTCAAACCCTCTTGCTCCCGACACAAAACTTCTTCCTAAGAGCTTCCATAATCTTTTAAGATCGATCTCGAAGCCTTAGTTTCAACCCATTTGAGGCAATTTGATCAATTTTCAAAACTGACCCAAATTAGGCATCTCTTTCGAATTCCTCCCTGGCTTGAGCTTCGGAACAAATTCGTTGCAAGCAAGCTATGTTCCATTGGGGTCTCTAGAGCGACCACAAGTACGTCTAGCTTGATTTCCTTGTGGCTAGGTATGGAATTTATCTTTGCAAAATAAATCATGTTTTTGATAAATCATGTGCTATACTAGCTCAAAAGTGTATCATCACCGTATGAATAGATACTTCTCATCCAGATGAGCATTTTAAAAATAAAATCACTCAATTTCATCAAGAAATGAGTGAGATATTAACATTTGAAGTTTAACGGTTTCAGAATTTTTGAAATAAATTACAAATATTCTTGGCCATCCGATCCCGCGCTGTTTGAGATCAACGGCCCAGATCTTGCATCGCGCCGTCCACCGTCCGACCCGTTGCACGGGATCTTGCCGCCCGTTCGACGGGTTCGAGGAGAAGCGTCGACGGCAGGGGGTTTTGGCAGCGCGGAATTAAAAAAAAAGGAAAATCCATTTTAACCCTTCAAACTTCAAAAATTCATATCTTTTTAACCAGAGGTCATAAAAATAAAATAAAAATACCTCTGGAAAGCTCTTGAAGAAGAGAAAATTATGAGACTAAAATCATAATTTTATTATCGGTATTTAATTTTTAATTAATTAAATACTCTCACGGAGTATTTTAATTATTAAAAATTATTTACAAATAAAAAATTATGAAAGCTTTGAGACATTTATCTTTATGTTTCTTAGAGACCTTCCACAATTTTTCTAAGGACGTAAAACATGCGTAAGAAACTTCTCTTGAATTTTTAAGTTTTTTTGTAATTATTTAAAATAATAATTATAAAAATTTAAAAATTAAGAAAATAAAAATACGAAATATTTAGGAATGATAAGATGACGAACAATGATGCTAAGGAAAAATATTTCTAGGTCATAGAAACAATCTTGAATGACATTTGGAAATTTAGCGTTAAAATCAATTATTAATTAAATAATTTTGATCATAAAATGACCCTTTATAAAATTAGTATTTTCATCAACAATCTAAGTTTGAAAATGGTTCTAGATTACATGATAGGCTAATAATAAACCTCACTTGATGCCTAAAATGACAAGATTAGATTCAATTAAGGCTTAAATGACATTTAAACCCATTAAACCTTACCTAAATTAGTGTTTAATAAAAATTAAACTTCTTCGATTAAGTTTAAAGTCACACTAAACTTAATTAACCCATTAAACCTTACCTAAATTAGGTTTAATAAAAGTTAAACTTCTTTAATTAAGTTTAAAGACACGCTAAACTTAATTAACCCATTAAACCTTACCTAAATTAGGTTTAATAAAAATTAAACTTCTTTAATTAAGTTTAAGGACACACTTAAACTTAATTAACCTCATTAAACCTTACCTAAATTAGGTTTAATAAAAATTAAACTTCTTTAATTAAGTTTAAGGACACACTAAACTTAATTAACCTATTAGACCTTACCTAAATTAGGTTTAATAAAAATAAAACCCTAATTAGGTCTAACTCTTAGACCAAATTAAACCATTAAACCTTAAGCTAACTAAGCACTAATCAAGCTTAAACCTAATTGTGTCTAACCTGTAGGCTAATTAAACCATTAAACCTTAACTAACTAAGGTTTAATCAGGCTTAAACCACTAATTAGGCCTAACCTTTAGGCTAATTAAACCAGTTAGACCCAGCTAATTAAGGTTTAATCAAACTTAAACCCTACAGTTAAGTCTAACCCTAGGCACTAATTAAACGATTAGACCTTAAATTACTAAGGTTTAATCGAACTTAAACACTTAATTAGGTCCAACCCTTGACCTGAATTAAACCGATTAGACACTAACTAACTAAGGTTTAATCAAACTTAAACCCTAATTAGGTCTAACCCTTAGATCTAATTAAACCATTAAACCTTAACTAACTAAGGTTTAATCAAACTAAAAACCCAATTAGGTCTAACCTAAACCTAACTTAAGTCTAACCTATATTAGGCTTAAGTCAAACCAAACTTAGGTTCAACCCATATTGAACCTAAATCAAACTTAAACTGTAACTTAAAGTCTAACTTATATTAGACTTAAGTCGAATAACTTAGGTTCAACCCGCATCGAACCTAAATTAAACCTAAACCTGAGCTTCAGCACGTAACCTACATTAGACATTAGTCGACAATCGAGGTTCAACCCACATTGAACCTAAATTAAACCTAAAACCTAACTTAAAGTCCTAACCTACATTAGACTTAAGTCAGACCAAACTTAGGTTGAACGACATGAACCTTAGTCGAAATCAAAACCAAACATAAGTCTAACCCATATTATACTCAAGTTAAACCAAACTTAGCCAAAAATAACCTAACTTGAGTCCAATCCAACTTGAACTCAAGTTAACCTAAACCTTAGGTTCAATCCACATCGAAGCTAACCTAAACTTAAACCTAACTTGAGACCAATCCAACTTGAACTCAAGTTAACCTAAACCTCAAGTTCGACCACATTGAACCTAACCTAAACATAACCTAACTCGAGTTCGACCTAACTTGAACTCGAAGTTAACCTAAACTTTAGGTTCAACAAGCATTGAACCTAACCTAAACATAACCTAACTTGAGTTCGACCTAAACTCGAGTTAGCACTAAACTTTAGGTTCGACCCACATCGAACCTAACTTAAATTAAAAACTTAGGTTCAACTCGACATGAACCTAACCCAAAACCTAACTTAAGTCTAACCCGTATTAGAAATAAGTCAGAGCCATACTTAAGTTCAACTGACATGAATCTAAGTCAAACCTAAACTCGAACTTAAGTCTAACCCATATCGGACTTAAGTCAGGCATCAAACTTAGGATCAACCCGACATGAACCTAAGTCTAAACTCTAGAACCTAACAAGTCAACCCATGATAGACTTAAGTCAGACTATATTTAGGTTCAACCGAGCATGAACCTAAGATCTAAACCTAAACCTAACTTCGAGTCTAACCCTTAATAGACTTGAAGTCAAACCATGCTTAGGTTCAACCCGACATAAACCTAAGTCTAACCTAACCCTAACTTAAGTCTAACCCGCATTAGACTTAAGTCGAACCGGATATGAACTCGAGATAATCTAAACCGAAACCTATTTAACTTAAGTTCGAACAAATATGAACTCGAGTTAATCTAACCCAACTTTCAACTCAAATTCAAACAGACATAAATTCAAAATTTAAGTTTAAACTTAAATCAATACATAAAATCGATATTTCAAACCAAAATCAACATAATCGACATAAATTTGACATTCCAAACAATTAATCGACATAAATTCGATATTTCAAACATAACTGACATAAAATCGACATTTTAAACCGAAATCGATATAATCGACATAAATTTGACATTTCAAACAAAAATCGACATAACCGACATAAATCCGACATTCCAAACGAAACTCAATAAGTTCGACATTTCAAATGAAATTATTTGACATTAATCAACATTCCCAAACACAAACTGACATTAATCGACATTTCAAACCAAATTTAATAAACACCGACATTAAAAGACATTAATCGACATTTCAAACCAAACTCAATATATCTCGACATAAAATGACATGACATTACGACATCACACGACATAAAATGACATGACATTACGACATCACATTATGACATGACACGACATACAAACTACGACATCTCGACATATCACATGACATGAAACCGAAACAACAAAACAAAACATAACAAAGCAACGACATACACCCAACATAAATAAAACTTTCTGGTAATATCAATTCTTCAGAAACACACTGCCACGACAACACTCACACTTTTTCGAGGATAAATGTTAACCTTAATCGGGAGTTTTCCTAGGCGAGTATTAATTGCTCGGGATGTAATTAACTATGGGAGCTTGCTCCTATAGGAGATTAAAGAACTCGGGATAGGTATTTTACCTACAAGACCTCTCTGGTTATCCAAGATCTTCATATGATCTTCTTATATGAAAAACTTCAGTAATTACACAATCTGAAGACTTTTTCTATAAGATTATCATTTTTATCTCTTTTTCTCTCAATCTCTATCATGATTAATCCTTCATCAAATTCTCCAAAGACTTCTGACAAAAAGTCTAAGTAGAATAAGAATTAGGGTAATGGATAGAGAAAGAGAGTGACAACTCCTTGACATTGACATGATACAGGAATTGACGGCGATGACATGCGATCCAAATATGTTTTCTTCGCCATCAAGGCACAAAGAGAAAGTGAAGTGTGGGACCATGTCTGAGATCCCTTTCACACTGTACATTGCTCTGGTGAAACATGTTCACCAAAACAACTATTGGGGGTTTGACCCCCCAAAATTAAGAAGAAACTTATAGATTCCTGAACCTCTCTATTTAAGGATGGTTAAAAGTTGATCATACTTTCCCAAGAAGGAAATGAATAAAAGTATGTCAACAGAAGAATGGTAATCTGGTTCATGAAGGACAAAAACTTATTACCGATGTATGAATATAACATTTCCAAATCTTAATGAAGAGAAACATTCCCCAGCGGAGTTGCCAGAAAATTGTCGGTGCAAAAGGGTTTAAAATAAATTTAATATATATATATATATATATAATTTCAGATAATAACATTTCTAATTTTTGAAAATATGAAATCAAACCGATCTCACATATGCAATAGTTTGAATAATCAAGCACTTCACTGCAAGCCATGCATCTATTCTGAAGAATAGATACATTGCTTGGTGGTGAGGCTTGATCGAATAAACTAAAGAATTCATGACAATCGTTTGGTCTACAAACCACTTATGTTGACCTACAACTTTCTCTATTTTATATGAAAGAATTAGATAGGGTTTATATTAATCTGGGGTCTTTAAGTTTCCTATAAGAGCAAGCTCCTATAGTTAATTACATCTTAGACAACCTAAGTTACTTAAAAAAACTCTTGATATAGATCAGAAAATATTATATTCATGTCATCTAAAAGGTATGATCTTCAAGAAAATTTGGTAATATAAAATCAAATAGGTGAGTGGCTCAAATTTTGGAACGATTATTATAGGAATCTAAAGGAAAAGAAGACTAAGGGAAAGACATTGCTCCAAGAATAATCTTGGTGATTTTCCAAACTATCCTATTGTTTGGCTTCGGTTTGAGATAGTTATTTAGTATTTTATCTTACTAATTTTATTAATTAGGGCTTACATTAACTTGATATCGATCACGTGAATAGCCTGGAAGATAAGAGGATTTATGTCATTCCCGATGACAACCTCGGAACCTAAGATGAGTTTAGGGCTTATATTGCATTAAGTGCAAAAGGCCTAAAAAGAGATAAAGTAAGGATTTGTTTTGCACTAGGCAAGCTACGTCGAAGTCTTATGGCTTTTTATTTATTTCAAAGGAGTTTTGATGTTGAAGATGGTCGTGTTGCCCACTATGCATGCTCCAAGCTCATCGTCGTGGCAAAATTAGTTTTATAAGTGTCAAATTGAATATATTGGGAGTAGTAGCACGTTTAAGAAATATTTAAATTGAGCATTTTAATGTATTATTAGGGAAATATATAAGTTAATTATGACAACACGGGTTAAGATCCCATGGTTCCCTCATTCTGGCACCGCCATTTTCTTCGGATTCACTTAGTCCAGATGAATTTACTAAACTCAACTTAATGAGTTCCGGAACCGTGGGAAAGCTTGTTAGTAGTCGTAGGTTTCCTCCTCCGAGGTATTCTTAATCATCCAATAAGAGATATTTTAATTTAGTTTCACTTATGATTTTTGTTTTGTTTGTGATTAAATTTTGAGTTGTCTTATATTTTGATTCTTGTAGTGATGAATTTTATCTTGTTTTGTTTTAATTTTGATTTTGGTTTTAGTTTCAGTTTTGTGGCTATCCTAAAAGTTCTAGTTTTCATGCTAGGTGACATTGTTATTTTACATACAAGCTTGTAAGCAAGAAAAATAAAGGAAATACAAAAAAGAAGGTATTATAAACTTATAAAAGCGTATCTGTCAAGTCTTCTCATTTCTCCACCTGAAACATTAGTATCCTTTGCAATAAATATTTATAAATTGTAGGAAAGTAAAGCCTATGGATAGGTTCGTCATTGGCTTACTAAGTCCTAGAACCACTTATTCATTTGAAAGTTGCTTTCCTTTAATAAGTATAATAGGTTCGGTTGTCCTACAAGATGACCAAAAGACTTGTGAAAAGATCCTGAGAATACCTAGATATTTTACAACTCTTTTGAACTTTCTTGAGTTCATTTAAACTTATCATACTCATTAAATGATTCATCCATTTCATACCTTTATGCTCAATAAAATATTATTTTAATCATCCCAAAAAGTGGGATAACTATCACTTAGATATTTTATTTATGAATTATGTGAGTAAAGGCCTCTAGGGGCAAATTGATTTATTAAGAATTTTTGCCAATTTAATTTTAAAATCGAGCTTGTAGTGTTTCAAAAAGTGTTTGATATTAGTTAAGCTTTCTTTTCTAAACCTCATTAGTCAAATTTTAATTAAGACTTTAGTGGGTATATTTATATTTTTGAAAAAGAAGTTAAGATGACTTTTACGATTATGATTCCTATCAAAATATTAAATTATCATTAAACCACAGATTGTAGGGGGTTTAGATCATTAAATTTCATCTTCCAAAGATGAAACCCCTAACTTAGGATCATTTAATTTTGATTATCTTCCAAATTAATATAATTAAATAAATTACAAGTTTACCCTTTAATATGACAAAGTGAGATTGGTTACTACAATTTATCCCTTTATGTTTCAATCATTCAATCATGTTAATTAAGATCATTCATTGCCCATTTCCCACTTTAATTAAGCCTAAACATTGATTAAGGCGAAATTCTTTAAAATTACAATTTTGCCCCTAAGGCCTGAATACTTCATAATTAATCAAATTTAGCTCAAATGACTGATGTTTTTATGTTACCCTACCCATGGGTCAATTAAAACATTAGATGAGAAAATGTGATTTTTCTAATTTTATCTAATTTATATAATTATTTTAATGCAAAAATAGGGATTTTCAAGGATAATTTTATAACTTCATCAAAATAAATCCTTTACTCTTAAGACAATTTTTAGAAGTTCACATAGACCAGTGGATCACTTAGACCAAATTGCATGATTTTTTGAATTTTAATTTAATTATTATAATTATTTTTATTCCTGAAGTATTAATTAAATATAATATATTATTTAATTTGAAAATTAAGTTTTAAATTTTCATTAAATCTCTCTAAGATCAGGGGACACAGAGAAATAACTTTCACATTTTTGTGATTTATATTTTAATTATTACAATTATTTTAGTGAGAAATTAAGAAAAATCTATTTTTAAGCTTAAAAATTATTTTTAACCTTTTAATATTTAATATCTTTATTTAGAAAATTAAGAAATTTATTTCAATTACTCCTAAATGATTAGGAAACAATTTAGAACATCTCCACAAATTTTATTATTTTCATGATTTTTATAAATTTTTAATTATTTAAATATTTAAAGTAGCCTTAAAAATGAAAATTTTATTTTAATTCCACTTTTATTTTTCATATGTTGCTCTGATCATAAGAAACTCCCAAAACCAATCTCATAATTTTCCAACTTGTACTTTATTTATTACAATTATTTTAATACCAAAAATGTCATTTGATTTAAAAAAATTCATTTGAGTGGTCAAATCAACTCCAAATGACTTAAAAATTTTATGGAGAGTTCCTCTGACAAACTACAATGGAGATGATTTTTATGTTATTTGCTTTTATGTTTTGTCCGATTTAATTTTATTTCATTTTAATGAGTTAATTAAAGTTAGAGTAAGTTTTAATGAATTAATTTAATTTTACATTTCTCCTTTGATCCACTAGTCATACGGAACCTACCAAAATTTACTTTGTATTTTTTTATTAATATTTTAATTATTATAATTTTTATACCAAAACAAGGGTGATTATCTTAAAAATTTGGGATCTCTTCATAGGGATTCCCCCTGACTTGGAAAAATCAAGGAAGATCCCCATGACCGAGAGAACAAGAGCCCTAAATTTCAAGTCAAGGTGAAATGTCTAAGTGAGTGGAGAATCAAAAATTAAATACTGTATTTAATTAATTAAAAATAAAATATACATCAAATAAACTCAAAACCATTTCCACATCGGTCTCCTCTATTTACTGAGCAAGAGGTTATTTTTCTTTTATTTTTATGATTTTTCTACACCAAGTTTTGATTTTTTAAAAGTTATTTGATTTAAATAATTCAAAAATAACCCTAATTTCCTACTTATCCAGTGCGGCGTCGTGTCATCCTAGGCAGCTCTGAACTCCCATGCGGCGCTTCGCCATTTGACGCTGCCTTCTGACTCAGCAGCCATGCATCCCACACTTTATATACCGTGGTCCCGTCCAGCTCAATCAGAGTCGTCCATCCAATACACGCTTGATCCAACAGCGCTCCTTCATCATCTTCGATTGGTTCATTCTAAGAGCTGTCAACCTTCTAGCCTTAAGAACTCGAGCTAGAGTCAACCAAATCGCATGGGAATTGTTTCTATGGTCTCATTTGACTTAGAAGAACCTATCTATATGGCTAACCTAGCCTGAAATCAACCCAACATGCATGAAGAACTAAAACAAGCTCGGGAGGAAGGTGAAGTTCAATACATTTATCTAAGAGGGGAGGCCTCAATCAGATGGTTATAGCAGCTTCGATTGGACCCAATGAACCTCCAGATGAATCCTCTAGTTGTAGTGAAATGTCTAGGCCCAAGTTCGACCTGGCCTGATTTTAGGTGTTGATCAAAATCTAGTATGGAGGCTCTCTGTGATGGGGCTTTGATGGAGGAACTTCTTCTTTCAGTGTTGGGAATGTGTGGGTGCAATTAACTTGTATTTGGTGCACTATGGAGCTGCGGTAGGGAGTTTCATGGTTTCAACTGAGAATTTAGCTTTAAAATTAGCTCTGGGCAGTGGGATTCAATGGCAAAGGATGGTGGGCTTGCACTCAGAGGGTCTTGGGAAAGCTCTGACAGCAAATTGGCAGAGTTTTCTTAAGAAATTTTCAGCATCCTTTTTTGGTCGTGAAGCGCTCAACTTATATTCATGGTCATTGGGCTGAGCTCAAGGGTGCAGTTCAGGTGCACTAAGCCGCTTTGGTGTAGGAAAGATCAGCTCTAGTGTGCAATCAGAGCTTGACACATCAGGTGGGCTCAATTGGGATTTAGTTTGGGTGGGAGGGTCTCGATTTTAGGGTGCTCCGGCGACTAGGCCTCCCGGTCAGGCCAGGGGAGGTGGCCAATGGTCAGGTGAGCCAGAGGTCATGCCATAAGTGTAGTGAGTTTAAGTGGTTAATGATTCTTTGCAAATATCCCTTAGGTTTACTTATTTAAGGAAAGGGATCTCCTAATTTGAGGGACCCTTGGTTCATGGCTCCACTAGAGTGGGCTAGGTTGATCGAGCTCTATCCATAGGGTCAACTTAGTGCCTGTGGTGGACTTAGGTTGGTCATATTTGGCTTGATTTGGTCACATTATGTCATAGGTTCAATGTGGGTCACTTGGGTTCAAGTTGGGCTAAGTTGGGTTCAAGCTTGGGCTAGGTCCAATTGATTGTTTAATAATGTGTGTATGATTGTCATAACGTGTTTGAGGAGGATTGGAGGGGTTTGAATGGGTTTGGGGTGTTAATTTGGCTTGATTTAGTTATTTGGTCAATTTGGGGACATTTGGGCTAACCTAGGTTTAGGTTAGGCTAGGGTTGGATCCAAGGCCAATTGAAGGTTCAAAATGGTCTATGGGGATGTTATAAAGAGTTCTTGACATTAATTGGGTGGCAATTTTAGGGTTAGGGCATTCAATTTGATGGATTTTGGACATGTGATCAATTTGGGGTAAAATTTTGAATTTTGGATTTGGTTGGACTTGGGGTGAGGTTTGGGCTCAAATTGGGGGCAAATGATGGTTCAATTTTTTGTAGGGGAATGTCATGAAGAGTTTAAAATTCAAAATTGGGGGAAATTAATTGACATTAGTTTTAATTTGGGGTGATTTAGCCATATGGTCAAAATTGGGGTCTTTTAGTTTATGTTCAAATTGGGTTCAAATGTGTATCAAATTGGACTTGAATTTGGTTTCAATTGGGATTGAGGATGTTGAATTAAATTTTGGAATTAAAATTAGGGAGAATTGAAGTCAATTGGGTTGACATTGGATGTAATTTGAGCATTTTAGGTTTATAGAGCAATGTTGGGGCTTTTGGTTAAACTGGGTCAATTTGGTCAAATTGGGTCAATGTGGTGATTCAAAAGTAAAATTGGGAATATTTGGAGGGTTGTAGGAATTTTTTGGAAATTTTGGAATTTTTGAAAATTTTGGGCTAGGAGGAGCAATTGTGTAATTTTGGCTAATTTAGGGTTATTTTGTAAATTTTGATAAATGTGAGGTGTTTTGGGTATTTTACGTGGTAAGGAATGCTTTTAGATGATTTTTGAGGGGATTTTGTAATTTTGGTTGATTTTGAGAATTTTGGGCAAATTTTGGGTTTTATGAGTAATTTGGTCATTTGGTAGAATTTAGTGGCAAAGGGGATAAAATTTGGGATTTTTGGTAAAATTGGGGTTGAAAAAGATTGATAATCCATTTGAGTCATGGATAAACGAGATTCCCCATTTGGATCCTCCATGTGCTGTTACTAGCAAAACCCTAGCCTAGGATTAAAAGCTTAGGGAAACCACTCACATGAGTTTCCAAAAGAGTAGGGGATCAAGTGTAAAGAAGTTTGGTTTAGGGTTGCGAGGTAGTGTGTGAGAGTGTAATGTGCAAGTGTGTGTGTGAGCCTCATCCAGACCACCCAGGGTAAGTCCTAAGGCTTGACCGTCCTGTAAGGAACTCCTATTAAGCTTCATAATGCTTGGTCTCATCCTCCTAAGCATTTACAGGTTAGACTTTAGACATTTGAAAACTTCAAGTGAAGTAAAGAAGTATTTTGAATTTCTATGGGGTAAGAGTTCCATCACTAGTCCTCTAAGATAGTCACCAGGAAAGTCCTATGGCTAGACCCTAGGCTATTCTAAAGAGAGACTAGACCTCAACAAAAGTGAGGTTAACAAACCCAATGGCATCAAATTTTGGCAGAGAGTGATCCAGCTTAGCTTTCTTATGGTGTGCCCATCATTAGCTCAAGTATGGTGAAGAGGATGGTCATGGCATGGCTTCTTTCCTATTGGAGAGGTGGTGAGGTGGATAAGGGGCTCAGCAATGAGCTGGCCTGACTAGTACAAGGTTTTAGAGGAAGAGGGATGGATGTCATGTAAGGGGCTATGTATTCCAATCCTCGTGATGGCTTTCGAAAAGTAAAAAATGGTGGCTTTGGATGGCGTAGCATGTTTCATGGGATTGGTATGTCATGATGGGTCTTCTTATGGGTCATGGTCATGTGTTACCCAATAGTAACGAGTCATGGGTTGGATTTAAGTTTGGTTATCTGATCTACTTTAAAATTACCAATTTTTATTTGTAATTTTTTATTAATCTTTTAAAGATATTATGCTTTAATGAAAGGTATTTCTAGGTTTTTGGTTGTAGGTATAAGAAAAAGAGTTTAAGAATGAAAATCAGTTGAATAACAACAAAAAGGAGCAAAAATTGGCTTAATGAAGAAAATTTGATAAACTAGCTGACCTGGCGCCTAAGCACCAGATCTGGTGCCTAGGTGCTAGAATGTAGAACTTAGCTGGCACCTAGGCGCTAGAACCGGTGCCTAGGCGTAACAGTTATCTTCTAAAAGATTCAACGAATTTGGATGAATTTTGAAGAGATGTCTAAAGCAACCTTTAATCATTTTCAAAGCTTTATAAATATGGATTTATTCTACAGCCTAAGAGAGTCGTTTTAGAGTCGTTCTTAAATCATCTGTAGTTCCTTTCACTCATAGTTCCAAGTGTGTAAGTTTGTAGTGAGTTTTTGTAATTTCTGAAGTTTAGAGTCATGTAAGAGTGTGTGGGAATCAGAAAAGCCAGAGAATTTTGAAGGATTGCTTTCCAGATAAGTATTTGTAACTTAGTTCTTAAGTTGTGTACTTTGGATTTGAGTTTTATAAATATGTATTATTATGTTAATCCAATGCTTTTTGAGTAGTTTTCCTTTTTTTCTCCTTACAAATGTGATGTGATTAAGTAAGAGGTTTGAATTTTGTTTAAGAACTTTTTCTTTTCCTACCAAAAATTGTGATGATATTTTACTGGAACTTATTTGACTTTACAAATTGGCCACTTGTATTGTTAAAACTTGTGGAGAAATCTTATAGACTTGACCTTGGGCTATGATTTATTAACTTGTAAGTATGACATTTCGCTTTGGAAGATCAGAAGTAATCATCTGAGGGGGAGTGCAAATAGATAGGAAGATAAGATTTGTTGGGCGTAGAATTGATGTATTTTGAGTGACAGGCTAAATTCTATCAATTTGGTTTAAAGAGAGGAAAAAGGGTTATTGATAGGTCTTATAGAGAGGTCACAGTAGGTAATTTAGAAGTGAGAGACTAGAACCTACCCAGTACTACTAATAACACTCTTGCACCAACCATTAGATTAGTCAATGTTCTTTATACATTAATCGTAGGATAAAAAATATGTATGTTAATATTTGTCACAACACCACATTTTTAAATTCTAAACATCTGAAATCCTCTACTAATTATAAATTATTTGTAAGGAGAACGTTTCTTTAAATATATTGTTTAAATCATTTGCTTACATTTCTTGCATAATCTAGAAATTAGTACATTTAATTTACTCTTATTATGTTAAAAATAAAATTTAAGAATTAGAACTTCTTTATATTTTCGGTGCTTTAAAATTAAATTTCTTTTAGTTCTTATTTGTTTCCTTGTGCGATCGATATCTGGAGTTTTTAAAAGAAAATCATATATTGCTTGAAACGATACGTATATCTACGTAGTACCCCTAGTGTGTAAACTATTTTCTAAAAATTATAACATTTTGATTTTACACACTAGCTGCTTAATATGATTTGGGTCAAGTTTGGCCATCTTTTCGAAGTTTAATTATCTGCATAATTGCGGGTCGGGTCAGTATCACTCATGGGCTTAGGTATCATGTATGGGTTTAGGTTGCCTTGGGCTTGGATTATGATTTTAGAGTTCAAATCCTAGGTCTAATAAGTCCTAATTTTACTCTTTTAATTAACTAAAATATTAATTAATTAAGAGAATAAAAAAATTTGATCAAAAGACCATGAATTGACGATAATGGTGTATGGTTGACCATAGTGGTTTAAGTTTGACCAATGGACCAAAGTTGACTAATTGGGTCTTAGGGTTGACCATGATGACCCATTTAACCATACGGTAATGGGATGACCATGTGATGGTTGGCTTGGTCATAGGGTCATTGGATTTAATGATATGGTCTAGTGTTGACCATGTTGACCAAGGTGGTCAAGTTGACCGTATAGTGATGTCTTGACCATATGGTTCTTGGGTCAACTATAAGGTCAATATTGTGACCATAGAGTTCAAAGTTCACTAGATGGTCAATAGGGTGACCATTGGGTACAGGGTTGACCAAATGGTCAATAGGGTGACATTGGGTTCATAATAGTTCAGATTAGGTTTGCCTATGGTGTTAATCAAGTTTAAGATAAAAAGGGGCACATTGGAGTTTAATCAAAACTTGAGGGTTTAGGGACCTAGATAATGGGTTCAAGGAGTCAATGTTAGTAAATTCTTTCCACCCAAGATGGATCATGGATGTAATTTAAAATAGATCCTCACAAAAGTGAAGTCAATAAATGGGTCCACAATATGTGTGGAATTCTGAATAAGTAAGCCGCACATATTAGCGTTGACTAAAACGGCTAACGTAACCCACAAAATTTCCAATTTTTCACTGAATTTAGAGAATAACATGATTGTACCATGTCAGGTAGTTTATCATTCGGCTTTTAAAATCTGTCGGGAAAAAAAGTGTCATGACTTATAAAGAAGACGTAAGATGGTAGGAAACAAATAAACTATAAGAAAGCAATGATTTCTTGTCGAGAGGGCTTTACATCCCATAGTTGGAGAGAGAGAGAGAGAGAGAGAGAGAGAGAGAGAGAGAGAGAGAGAGAGAGAGAGAGGGTGTCATATTCTATCGAAGGAGGTCTTATACCACCTCTCGAAAGATGTTGAATGGTGGTTTTGGGATGGAATGCTTGAAGACTGATATCCTATCCCAAAGGAAAGCTAGAGGAAAACCATAATTGTGTGTCAGGAATGTCTCATATCCAATAACACAGAAGAGAGCAGATGTCATATTCCATTGAAAGAAGTCTTATTCCATTGCTTGAAGATTTGGAATGTCAGTTTTGAGAAGGAAGGCTAGGATACTTATATCCAATCGCAAAGGAAAAGCTAAAGGAAAGTCTTAACTCCACATCAGGAACGTCTTATATCCAATAGGACAGAAGAGAGTGGCGTCATATTCCATTGAATGAGATCTTATTCCATTGCTCAAAGAAGTTGAATGTCGGTTTTGGGAAGGAAGAATAAGAGATTTATATCCTATCCTAAAGGAAAAGCTAAAGGAAAGTCATAACTCCACGTCATGAAGGTCTTATATCTAATGGCACAAAAGAGAGCGGATGTCATATTCCATTGAAGGAGGTCTTATTTCACTGCTCAAAGATGTCGAATGTCAGTTTTGAGAAGGAAGGCTAGGATACTTATATCCTATCCCAAAGAAAAAGTTAAATGAAAGTCATAACTCCGTGTCATGAAGGTCTTGCATTCAATAGCCGGAAAGATTGAGAGTGGATATCATATTCATCGAAGGAGGTCTTATACCACCTCCCAAAAAATGTTGAATGCCGATTTTGGGATGGAAATCTAAGAGAGCCACATCCTATCCCAAAGAAAAAGCTAGAGGAAAGCCATAATTTCGTGTCAGGAATGTCTTACATCCAATAGCTGAAATGAGAGAGAGATAGAGAGAGTGGATTCCATATTCCTTCAAATATGGTCTTATACCACCTCTCAAAAGATGTCGAATGTTGGTTTTGGGATGGAAAGCCAAGATACTCACATCCTATCCCAAAAGGAAAGTTAAAGAAAAGCCATAATTTCGTGTTAGGAGGTCGTACATCTAATAGTAGGAAAGAGATAGAGAAAGTAAATGCCATATTCCATCGAATGAGATCTTATACCACCTCCCAATGATGTCAAATGTCGATTTTAGGATGAAAAGCTAGAAGAATGTCATAACTCCGTGTCATAAAGGTCTTACTTCAGTAGCAGGAAAGAGAGAGAGAGTGGATGTCATATTCCATCGAAGAAGGTCCTATATCACCTCTCAAAAGATCTCGAATGTTTGTTTTTTGATGGAAAGACAAAAGACTCACATCCAAGAGGAAAGCCATAATTTTGTGTCAGAAAGGACTTACATCCAATAGCATGAGAGAGAGAGAGAGAGTGAGTGAGAGAGAGAAAGGGATGTCATATTCTATCGAAGGAGGTCTTATACCACCTCTCAAAAGATGTTGAATGTCGATTTTGGGATGGAAAACTAAGAGAATCAGATCATATCTTAAAGGAAAAGCTAGAGGAAAGCCAGAATTCTGTGTCAGGAAGGTCTTACATCTAATGGGATGAAAGATATGTGAAAAGCACGTAATGAGAATTTATTGTTTTGAAATTTTCGTTGAGATTTCATTTTATAGCTCGGGATGAAACTCTTATGTGGTTTCATAGAATTTTGTCCATTTTAATTCATGTCATTTTTAGTTGTAAGTGTTCATTTTGGCATTTCTGGACCAACTCGAGCATTGTCGACAACTGTGGATTTTTCGTAATAAGACTAGAGTTCTATTCCATCAAAAAAGATATCATACATTGACAAGGATGTCAACAAAAGATGTCAACAATACATCATGCGTCATAACACAAATTGTCAGCAAAACCTGACAACAAAAACTGTCATATTATCCTCTGTCATCTTAGAAACCTTGGATACTACGAGATCTACCTTGAATATCTTGCACTTCGAGATATTATCGGAATCAACTTTCGTCAAGTATGTCCATCAAGTTCCTATATAGGTCGGTAACCAATGGGTCACTTCTTGGGACGTATTCTTCATAACGTTATCGAGATCCGTTGTCTAATTACTCCTAGTATTCAATGTTTAGCCACATCAGCTTCATTCCATTGCAAGACTAGTAATGATCTACGTGCGAGGGGAAACTGATAAGAACTACAGAATTCTCCTGGTCCTATGATCTGGATTTCTCTTCCAAACATTATGGCACATCTGCTATGTAACATTATTGTATCCACTTCTTCATAGACATTAATAATGTAACTGTTAAGCATACAAGATTACATAGCATTACATCATTTATTTCAACCAAATCTTTTAATTTTTAAAAAGTATTGAAATGATGGAATTATATGATATATATTTAAAAAATGATGAAATGATGTGAAAATATGATATATGTCAAGGATTTGCGTTAAATAAAATTAATTTGTGAAAAAGACGTTCAGAATTCGTTTCATAGCAAATAAATAAATAAATAAATTGTCATCTAGCGAGTCTTGAAGATATATTTTCATGATAATTAAAAACATATTCTGAATGGAACTTATTTTAAGATGAATATAAGATATGGGCGAGTACTTCAAATTCTACTATATTTATTTCAAATTTATCTTAAAATCAATACACTTTGACCCTAACTTTATTACGCTGTCCTGGGATCAGGGGCAGACGAAGGGGCATTATCGTCAAGACATATTTCAGCTGTGACCAACTGAGACTGGAAGGGAGAACAAACTTTGACCCGCAACGCATGAGCTGGCCGCCGTTAATTAAAATAACCTAAATGAAAATGGATAACGTACACACCAAGCTACATCAGAACGACCGATGTCACTCATTTTCAGGGACTACTTTATCCTTTTCTTTTTAAATTGTTTTAATTTAACATAAAATTCAAATTAATCAAAATAAAATATATGATTGAATAACCAATTCACCAACATATTTGGAGAGGATCTGGATTAATAATTTTTCTGAAATTCGCGTGCTGGAAACGTTAAGGGCGTCATTTTGAATTGAATTTACTAAAATAAGCCACTTCAAACAGAAAATTTGAATTGAATTTACGAAAATTTCGGTGGCTATTTTGTTGCGGTTGAATTAAGTAAAAATAAAATGAAGTATATCAAGATGGGAGTTATCAGTGCTCACCTAGCCAAAAAAAAGGACACTGCAGTTGCCTATTTTAATTGACATTTAGATAATTTAGATTTAAATTTTCCAAAAGGTTTATAGCGAGATCTGCACGCAGCAGTGTGTCAGCACAAATCTCAAAGGAATCTAAGGGACTCAGGAGAAGTGATGTGGCAAGATGGGATTCATTGGGAAAGCAACTCACACAGGACCCGAGCAGCTCGTTAGCAATCAAAAGCCAAGCAGTTTGAGAAGTTGGAGAGCCCTGAGACATAAGGCGACCAGCAGTGGAGGCTGAGCAACCAAAGCAGCTAAGGACCTCTCATAGCCTAAGTTAACCAGCTATATTCACTTCCACCATATGATTTTCCTTTGTAGCATCAACAAACCGACTGCATGTATGTTGCCAGCTAACTAATAGAACCGACCTGAACAGTCTGTCGAACATAGCCGACCTCCTCATCTTTCCCGTCCAACTTACTGGGTCGAGGACTACGAATGGTTCATGGACCCTGATCCACTTAAAAATTATCTATTTTTCAGTATACATTTCAAGCTCATTTTATGCACATTTTTAATGATATTACACTTTAGAGGAAAGTATTTTGCATATTTTTGTCTTCAAGTATAAAAAAATGATTTTAGAGAAAATGAAGCAAAAACTATGCAATTTTGAGCCAAAATGAGCAAGGAAGAAAATTCTGACTGGACACATATCAATATGTCTTTCTATGCTTAATATTTTTTATATTTCTCACATGTTTTTGAATGAAATTACACTTTTGAGAAAGGTTATTTTTATGTCTATCTTGTAGATGAAGATGTTAGGAACGCAACGCAACTGAAATGGGTCGAAACGGAGCCAAACGAAGCAAAACAGTGGAGCCGACGCCTAGGTGCCAGTGACGACGAGAAAACGGCGCCTAGGCGCCAGAATCAAGGCCTAGGCGCCAGAACCTGTCTAGAGACGATTATGGACGGTTATGGACGACTTTGGACGGTTATTTTGAAAGTGTTAAGTAGTTTTCAAACCTTCTAGAAGACTGGATATAGGACATGTGATACAATGAATCTAGACACATTGGAGCAGTTTTTTTAACGAAGAGGTGCGACCTAAAGTGAAGGGGTGCGACTGTTTTGGCACGGAGTATGGAGCCTAGGTGCCAGAACTTGTTTCTAAAAGAATCGTTGTATCTGGACCAAATTTTGAAGAGGTGTCTGAAGCAACCCTTGGTCATTTTCTAAGTTCTATAAATAGGGACCAATTCTACAGCAAGAAGTACTCTTGGGGGCCTCAGTCGGTCTCTCTCTCTCTCTCTCTCCCTTTCTCTCTCTCTCTCTTTCTTCCCCCTTAGTCATTTTAGAGTCATTTTAGAGTCATGAAGATGTAGATTTCTACATCTTATGGAGAGATTGGTGAGGGACTTTGAGATATTTATGTAAGGGATGTACGAGTGGCGCATGGATCGGTGGGAGACTTTGGTGGAGAGATTTTCTTCTTTCCTTTGGAGGGAAAAAACTAAGTATTGTGTTCTTCATTCTCTTATAATTTTTTTAAACACTTTCTAGTAGATTTTCTTTATTTTAAACTGAGTTTTCTGTCGTGAATTATCTGTGCTTCGTAAGTGATTTTCTTTACTCTTTCTTTTAATATGAAGTAGTGGCATGTGTAGGAAAATCATTTTTATGATAGAATTATCTTTATTTCATAATTCTATCAATTATTTTACTTTTTATGTCATTATTTTCATTTACTTTTGTTTTGTAATGAAATAGATGCATGTTTAGAAATTAAGATTTGCTTAGATGTTCTCTTATTAAATTATGGTGATGATATTAATACCTGATCTTAATTTACTTTTTAAACTGGCCATTTAAATTGTTAAAACCTGTTGAAGAATTTTGAGATCTATCTGGAGATGAGTTCTTAACTAGTACATATCACATGAATTCTTGAGTAATCGAAGGTTTTATTCGGGTTATTCATGGTGAAGTGCAAATAAATAGGGAGATATTGTTTATTGGGCGTAGAATTGATTAGTTTTTAGAGTGACAGACTAAATTCTAATAATTTGGTTTATTGAAAGGGAAAAAGTCACTAGTAGGGCCGACCATAGCCACCCTCGGACATCTAGAAGTGTGAGCTCAGATTAACCCATTCTACTAATAATACATCATGAACTGATCTATAGATTAGACAATGTTCTTTATGCCTGGACCAAAGGATAAAGAATAAGAATGTTTCTATTTGGCACTACTACATAAAATTCTAAGCATTTCTTTCCTACACATTATCTATGTAATTGCAAGAGAAAGGTAGTTTTTAATATCTCAAAATTCTCCAAATCAATTTATTCATATAAGTTATCTTTTTATTCAAGATCTTTATCTAGGATTAGTTATTAGAAAATCCATTTTAATCGACATTCCAAATTTAGGCCTTATAGAAATAAACTGGAATTAGCCTAAAGGATTGCTTATCTCGCTTCTCTGTGGGATCGATACTGGGGTCTTAACAGAAAACTCTATTTTATTTGAAATGATACGTATACTTGCGTAGTATCCCTAGTGTGTAAAATATTTTCTAAAATTTTACAACATTTTAATTTTATACACTAGTTGTTATTTATAAATTGAGTCAAGTTTTTTGCCATCTTTTGGAAGCAAAAATTACTGCGTTATTGCGGGTCAGGTCAAGTTCTTGGCGTCGTTGCCGGGGAAACAACGGTAAGAATTTTTAGGAGAATTTTACTTAAACAAGTAAGACTTAGTTTTGGAATTTATATTATTATTATTATTATTATTATTATTATTATTATTATTATTATTATATCGTGTGTTTAATTATTGTGTATTTATTTGAAAATTAAAAATACCAAAAATATTTTTGATATCTATCATTTAGTTAAATCTTTAAATCTGTACGCATCAGATTGAGAGAGAACTTTTAGGAGGATGTTGAATCGAGAAAGACTCTATGAATTTAATGTAGAAATGACGGATCAAGAATATAATGAATATTCAGATTTGGATTATAAATGGATGGAAACTGACCATGAGATGCACTATCCTTATTTTGATTATTACAACCCAGGTTGGGAAAATTATACAAATTTTAACTGGAATACTAATTTTGGAGGAGAATACCAATTTTGGGAAGATAATCAATTTAATCAAATATGTGATTGGAAGAATCAGGACGACTTTAATAATGGATTTTCCTTTCCTTTTAGATTTAACTCCATCCCACTAAATGAGGAGAAAGAATTATTTTTAGAAAAGGTTGTTAATCAAATGGTGAATCAATTGGAAAGTCAAGAGGTCGCAATAAAGAATATAGAAAATCAATTGGGGCAGATTATTAATGCAATTAACAGTTACCCCGCGAGATTTTACCTAGTGACTCTGAGATAAACCTTAAAGAAATGAATGATTAACAAAATAAACATATTGAACTAAGACTTAGAAGAGAATTTGAGGATATGTTTAAAAAGAACTTTGAAGGGGAAGAATTATAAGATAACTTGAATCAGAAGAGCAATCTAGAAGAATTTGATCCAGAATATGACTTATCTAACGAGAATCCGATCCAAAATTTGGGAGATCTTGAATTATCTTATAGAGATCCATTTCTTATAAATTTCAAGGATGATATTAACGCGCAATTTCAGAACATTAATAGAAGGATATTGTATCTAGAAAGAAACTTGAGGAACAATGATATAAATCAATCTGAGATGGAAAAGCTGAAAGAAAAATTAAAATTTGAGAACTTTTTAGGAATTCCTGGATCTGAAAAAGAATGGGCAATTGATTAAGGATTATTAAAATGGATTTTTGATCCAGGGGGAAACATTTGTCTGGCTGACGACGTTAAACCTAGCGCTTTATGGAAGGCAACCTATAGTTATCAGTTGTCGAGCTGACGACATTAAATCAAGCGCTTCATGGGAGGAAACCCATGGTTGTCTTTGCTAGTATGTTTATGTGTTGTTTTGTGTTTGCTTTAGTGCGGATTAGATCAATGTTGTGAGGTTATGCCTTGGTCTTGACTAAATGTGTATATGACTTCTGCTAGTAGTAGGCTGACAAGTCTGTTATGACTTAGTTCTCAACTGGAGTTGAGCATTACCTTGAAGAATGTATAGTTTGGACTTGGACCACTCCATGTCAGCTCTATTACTTCCTTTATCTAACTTGATTTCACTGAGTAAGGTCATGAAATTGCTTAATGAACAACATATGAATGAACTGCACTATTTTTATTTATCAGATTATCGTTATTAGTGTAGTTTCTTTTGTTAGAAATTGAAAGTAAGGAGGGAAAATGTGAGTAGAAAGGAGATCAAATTAACCTCAGTTGATATTTGTTTATGAATTTGCGAGTCTAGGTATTTTAGTTTGTGTATTTGTGTTTGTGTTTGTGTTGCAACAATTGAGAGATTTAAATAACACTTAAATATATATTCCTATGCCGATACATGTCTTGCTTATTTGACCTTTCTTTAGTTTAATTTTATTCTAGCATATTTTTGTTTAGATTTACTTTCTATTGCAAATTGTTATGTTCTGATAAATATTTATAGATGTTATTCACAAACATTTGTGGTAGATAGAATTTCTGAACTATTTTTCTTCATGCTTATATTTTCTGTGTTAAATGCTATACATGTTTAAATTCAAGTTTGAGGGTAGGAAGAAAAATATATTCTAAAGTTAATATACTTTCTTTTAGTTTAATATTATAACAAGCATGTGTTAGGCTAGATTTACTTTCTCCTGCAGTCACTCTATCCTGATTATACATGTATTTAAATTTGATAGGATCTTGTAGTAGTTAGTAGATTCAGCTTTTATTTTTCTTCCTCCTACATTTTATGGAATTAATTGCAAAATATTTTAAAATTCAAGTTTGGGGGGGGATGAAAAATGAATTTTTAAAAACTTAAATTTTATTTGTCCTAAAAAATGTTATAAATAAATTTGATTTTTGATTAAAAAATAATTATGTGTATGAAGTTATATTAGGGAAATAAAATTTTGAATATAGAAATGAGTAAGAAAATTTAGTTAAAATTTATAGTATTGATGAAAAATTTAAAGTTAAATTTTTCTTAGTGAAGAAATGATAAATATTGTGTAACCATCTTTAGTAAGTAAAAGTTGTATTTTTAGAAAAATAGAAGGATTAGACTTTTGTTTTCAATATTTAAATTTCTTTTATTGAAAAATAATTTTCAAAACTGTTATTATATTTCTAAGTAAAGGATATATATCTACCTTATGCTTTAGGAAATGAAGGATGGAATTCAAAATTATTAAAGGTCTATCCAGATATAGTAATCCTTGCCTGAGAAAAGAAAAAGTAAGAAAAGAAAAAGAAAAAAGAAAAAGAAAAAGAAAATAAAATAAAATAAAAGTATAGATTGTGAAAAAAAAGGAAAAAGGAAGGAGAAGCTTGAGGATTAAAGGGCCTAGTTAAAAATTGGTTCCACACCGCAGCTTTTTAAAATATAAGATTTGAGAAAATCTTAAGCTTAAAAATATAATATAGTTAGTATAATTATTTTTAATAAAGATTTTTAAGCAAAGAAAATAAAAATGTCTAACCCCTATATTTTGAAAAATCTACAAGCATTTCTAAATTAGATAGCAACACATATTTTCATACTCTTTCATCTAAGAGATTTCTAAACTTTAAATTGGTTTCATTTACTAAATTTTTTTTCTAAATTGGACTACTATATTTTCAGAATAAAATTTTAGAAACTCCTAAAGAAACTCATACACATGATTTGCTTATGTGATTTTACATGATTATAGTTTTACTTGAGGACAAGTAACGTTTAAGTTTGGGGGAATTAGATCCACTTAAAAATTATCTATTTTTCAGTGTACATTTCAAGCTCATTTTATGCATATTTTTAATGATATTACACTTTAAAGGAATGTATTTTGCATATTTTTGTCTTCAAGTATAAAATATAATTTTAGAGAAAATGAAGCAAAAATTATTCAATTTTGAGCCAAAATGAGCAAGGAAGAAAATTCTGACTTGGCACATATCAATATGTCTTTCTATTTTTAATATCTTTTATATTTCTCATATGTTTTTGAATGAAATTACACTTTTAAGAAAGGTTGTTTTTATGTCTATCTTGTAGGTGAAGATGTTAGAAACGCAACGCAACTGAAATGGGTCGAAACGGAGTTGAAACGGAGCCAAACGGAGTAAAACAGTGGAGCTGCGCACATGGTGGCGCCTAAGCGCCAGTGACGATGAAAAAACAGCGCCTAGGCGCCAGAATCAAGGCCTAGGCGCCAGAACCCGTCTAGGGATGATTATGGATGGTTATGGACGACTTTGGACGGTTATTTTGACGGTGTTAAGTAGTTTTCAGACCTTCTAGAAGACTGGAAGTTACTCCTAATATATAGAACATGTGATACAATGAATCTAGATACATTGGAGCGGTTTTTTTAACGAAAGGTGTGACCCAAAGTGAAGGGGTGCGCATGTTCGGGCACGGAGTTTGGAGCCTAGGCTCCAGAACTTGGCTCCTAGGTGCCAGAACTTGTTTCTAGAAGATTTGTTGTATCTGGACTGAATTTTGAAGAGGTGCCTGAAGCAACTCTTGGTCATTTTCAAAGTTCTATAAATAGGGACCAACTCTACAGCAAGAAGTGCTCTTGGGGACCTCGGCCTGTCTCTCACTCTCTCTCTCTCTTCCCCCTTAGTCATTTTAGAGTCATTTTAGAGTCATGAAGATGTAGATTTCTACATCTTATGGAGAGATTAGTGATGGACTTTGAGATATTTATGTAAGGGATGTACGAGCGGCGCATGGATCGGTGGGAGACTTTGGTGGAGAGATTTTCTTCTTTCCTTCGGAGGGAAAAAGCTAAGTATTGTGTTCTTCATTCTCTTGTAATTGTTGTAAACACTTTCTAGTGGATTTTCTTTGTTTTAAACCGAGTTTTCTGTCGTGAATTATCCGTGCTTCGTAAGTGATTTTCTTTACTCTTTCTTTTAATATGAAGTAGTGGCATGTGTAGGAAAATCATTTTTATGATAGAATTATCATTATTTCATAATTCTATCAATTCTTTTACTTCTTATGTCATTATTTTCATTTACTTTTGTTTTGTAATGAAATAGATGCATGTTTAGAAATTAAGATTTGCTTAGATGTTCTCTTATTAAATTATGGTAATGATATTAATACCTGATCTTAATTTACTTTTTAAACTGGCCATTTAAATTGTTAAAACCTGTTAAAGAATTTTGAGACCTGTCCAGAGATGAGTTCTTAACTAGTAGAGATCACACGAATCCTTGGGTAATCGAAGGATTTATGCGGGTTATTCATGGTGAAGTGCAAATAAATATGGATTTATTGTTTATTGGGTGTAGAATTTATTAGTTTTTAGAGTGACAGACTAAATTCTAATAATTTGATTTATAGAAAGGGAACGGGTCACTAGTAGGGCCGACCATAGCCACCCTTGGACATCTAGAAGTGTGAGCCTAGATTAACCCATTCTACTAATAATACATCCTGAAACGATCTATAGATTAGCCAATATTCTTTATGTCTGGACCAAAGGGTAAAGAATAAGAAGCTTCTATTTGGCACTACTACATAAAATTATAAGCATTTTTTTCCTACACATTATCTATGTAATTTCAAGAGAAAGGTAGTTTCTAATATCTCAAAATTCTCCAAACCAATTTATCCATATAAGTTATCTTTTTATTCAAGATCTTTATCTAGGATTAGTTATTAGAAAACCCATTTTAATCGACATTCCAAATTTAGGCCTTATAGAAATAGACTGAAATTAGCCTAAATGATTGCTTACCTATCTTCTCTATGGAATCGATACTGGGGTCTTAACAGAAAACCCTATATTACTTGAAATGATACGTATACTTGCGTAGTACCCCTAGTGTGTAAAATATTTTCTAAAATTTTACAACATTTTAATTTTATACACTAGCTGCTATTTATAAATTGAGTCAAGTTTTTGGCCATCTTTTTGAAGCAAAAATTACTGCGTTAGTACGGGTCTGGTTAAGTTTTTATTTTTGCCTGATCAACTTCCACAGCACAAAATACTCAAAACACCTTATACAATCCCTGTTAAAGTAGGGGCACCTATGATATTTCATGTACCATATCTTCCATGTCTATAAATAGGGGATCATTTTATGAATGAAGGGTTACACAATCTTAGCCGAACATATCTAGAAGGGTCAATGCATTTTCTCTTCGTTACTACTCAATAGCGCTCCCTTTTTTCCCTCTTTTTCCTCCTCTGTATGCTCATCACTCCCCTTCTACCCTCTATTCCTTAAGTGTGACCCGCACGACAAATTTGGATTCAACATCCTGAAAAGTGCAGTGAGCGTAGAGTCATGCTACTAAGAAGAAGAGCAGAGCGTGGAGAAGAAACTCATACAAGAGACACGAGAAATAAGAACTAGACTAAAAGGAGTTGTTCAGTAGCAAATTCAAGAGCTGTAAGATCAAATGTTGAGCTAGATGGCGGAGTTGACCCGAGCAATGCTTGGAGGAAGATAACAATTTTTCCAGGTGTAGAACCACAAGGAGGAAGAGCCCGAACCCCATGGTCGCTGACCCGATCCGCAATTATGCAGATAGTTAAATATATAAAAGATAAGTAAACTTGACCATAAAATAAGCGACTAGTGTGCAAGATTTAAATAATTTTTAGATAATAATAAACACATTAAATGTACTACGCAAGTGTACGTATCATTTCAAATAATTTAGGATTTTCTTTTTATAACCCTGATATCGATTCCACGGGGAAATAAGTATGAAATAAAAGAAATTTAAAATACCAAAAATAAAAAGTAAATGCTAATTTTTAATTTTACTTTAAAACTAAACAAGAGTAAAATCAAACTTACTAGATTTTTTGAATTATGCAAGAAAGTATCTAAGCAAACGAATAAAATTCTTAATTAAAGATACTTTCTCCTTACAAATATTTAGTAATAAGTAGAGAAATTCAAATTGATTAGAACTTAAAAATGTCGTATTGTGACAAATAGGAGCATAAATATTCTTTGCCCTTTGGTCCAGGCATAAAGAATATTGGCTAGTCTAAAGGTTGGTGCAGGATGTGTTATTAGTAGTGTTGAGTAGATTCTAGGCTCTCACTTCTAGATTACCCACTGTACCCTCTCTATAGGACCTACCAGTGATCATTTTTCCTTACTTTAAACCAAATTGATAGAATTTAGCTTGTCACTCTAAAAACATTCAATTCTACGTCCATCAAAACTTATCTCCCTACCTATTCGCACTCCCCTTCAGATTATAACTTCTGATCTTCCAATGTGAAATGTGATACTTACAAGTTAAGAAATCTTAGCCCACTGTCAGGTCTATAAGATTTCTCCACATGTTTTAACAATACAATTGGCCAAGTTGTAAAGTAAAAGAAGTTTAGGTAAAATATCATCACAATTTTAGGTAAGAAAGATAAAAAGTTCTTAAACAAATATCCAAACCTCTTGATTTAATTACATTATATTTGTAAGGAGAAAGCGAAGAAAACTACTCAAAATGTATTGGATTAACACAACAAAACATATTCATAATCATTAAAACTAAAGCACATAACTTAAAGGTTAAGTTACAAATACTTATCTGGAATGTTTACTAAAGCAATCCTTTTAAGTTCTCTGACTTTACTGACTCATATAGAACTCTAAACTTCAGGAAATCATAAAACACTCGCTAAACACTTACAAACTTCAACTTAGAGCGAAAGAAACTTAAGAATAATTGTAATCCACTCTAAAACGACTCTCTTCTACTGTAGAATTAATTCCTATTTATAAAGCTTCAAAAATGACCAAGGGTTGCTTCAAACATCTCTTTAAAATTCATCCAAATTCGTTTAATCTTCTAGAATATAATTATCGCGCCCTAGGCGCCAGTTCAAATGATCCATTTAAGCGCTTTTTGCTTAAAAGGACACATCTCTTCATTCAAATGTATCAAGATTCATTGTATACTTTATTTGAAACATGCAATATCATCTGGGGGCTTCTAGAATACCTTGGAACTGCCAAAATTTAAAAATTAACTACTCCAACCGTCTATGGCGCCTAGACACCAATTCTAGCGCCTAGGTGTCAGACTTAATTTGTCAAATTTTTTGCATAAAGCCCCAATTTTGTTCATTTTTGCTTCTTTTCATCCTTAAACTCATCTTCCTATATCTACAACCAAAAACATAAAAATATCTTTCATTAAAGCATAAGTTCCTTAAAAATATAAGAATAATTTATCCATAAAAATGGTTAATTTTAAGGTAGATCAATTCCCCTAAACTTAAATGTTACTTGTCCTGAAGTGACACTAATCTTTAAAAACAAACAAATTATGTGCATGAGTTTATTTAGGAGTTTCCAAAATTTTGTTCTAGAAATATAGTAGTCTAATTTAGCAAAAATTTTGGTTATTGAGATCAATTTAAAGTTTAGAAATTTCTTATGTAAAGGTGAATGAGAAATATTAGTTCCTTATCTTATTCAGAAATAGTTGTAGATTTTTCAAAATATAGGGTTCAGACATTTTAATTTCTTAACTTAAAAATCTTTAGTATAAATAATAATTCTAACTATATTATAATAATAAGCTTCAAGATTTTCTTAAGTCTTATACTTTAAAAATATCAGGTGGGAACTAATTTTTGATTAGACCCATAAATCCTCAAGCTTCTCCTTCCATTTTCACATACTATATTTCACTCTTCTTTTCTTTTTCTTTTTATTTTTTTTCTTTTCTTCTTCTTTATCTTTTTTTATAAGGCACTGATTACTATATATGGATAGGTCTTTAAGAATTTTGAATTCTATCATTTCTTTCCTAAAGCATAAGATAAATATATATCTTTAACTTAGAAATATAATAAAAGTTTAAATTATTTTCAATAAAAAAAATTTAAGTATTAAAAATAAAAATCTAATCCTTTTATTTTTTCAAAAATATAATTTTTCTTGCTTAACATAATTACAAAATATTTATCATTTCTTTATTAAGAAATTTTTAACTTTAAATTTTTACATCCTTAACAAAAAATTTCAATTAAGTTCTTTTATTCATTTCTATATTCAAAATTTTACTTCTCTAAAATAACTTGATTCACATAATTATTTTTCAAAATTAAATTTAATTTTAGCACAATTAAGAACAATTTAAATTTAAATTTTTGAAAATTGGTTTTCATTCTCCCCCCAAGCTTAATTTTTAAAACATTTTGTAATTTAAAGTTTAAAATAAGCATAAAGAAGGAAAAACATTAAAGGTATTTTAAAGCAGGAGAATAAATGCAGGTGTAAAAAGTAATACAGAAAAGTAACAATATGTGTAACATTTAAAAGCTAACACTCTTTTCTAGCACTGATACAATACTACATAAACACAAGAGAAAACAGTCACAGAGATAGATAAAAATAAGTCCTCAAATAATCCTACACAATCATCAGAGTCCAAACATAGCTAATAACAGACACATAAAATAAAAAACAAGAACATAAAGGATAAATACTACAACATAGAAAGAAGTCTAATCATTAGCTTCACTCTCCTCCTCCTCCTCATCATCAAATTAGATATCATCATCCGTAGCTTTTAGGTATGTATAAGTTGAAAATCTAGGGCATGTAGGGAAATTTACAAACTGATCTACCTTTAGAAACTTTACCAACGCTTCATCATATTCAACATCATAATCACTTTTCCTATAAACATAATCTGTCATATGATCAAATTTCTTGTCCAAATCCTCCATACGACACTGCATCAGAAACATATCACTTTGATGTTCCAAATATCTCTCACTCAAACATCCCAAAATCCGGGTGGAGGCTCAGTAACAATGGATGTAGATGGTCTAGAAGTAGAAGGTATCCAAGTAGAAGGTGCACTAGGAACTCTACCTCTAGGTAGTACATAAACATCTACATTAGCCTTTCCAATAGGTTTCAAAGGCTTCAACTGCTCTTTAGAATGATCATGTTTCACACCATATTGCTTGCACAATGAGAAAATAAGAGATGGAAAGCATAGTCCAGAAATACTACTAGCTCTTGCAGAAGAACTAATAACATCACAAATTATTTAACCCAACATCAATCAACTTCATCTCTTGAATATAATAATTTAGGATAGCTCATTCTTTTGTAACTTCACTTAAATGGTTCAACGGAAGGAAACGAGCATAAATGTAATAGTGTCAAGCATTAGAAGTTAGAAGAAAAATTTACCTTCTTAACATTTATGACATTCCAAGCTTTAGATCCATCAGTCAAATAATGAATGATAGTATCAAGCTCAGCTTCAGATGGAGTAAATTCTGAATAAAAATAGTCAGTAACAAGAGGCAGACAAGATAACATATTGATCCTCTCCGGAATAAACTCAACTTCCTTGGATCGAAGAAATACTTCATTATCAACTGCCGCGATAATGTTTGCATAGAATTCACGAACAACAGGTATAATAGAAACAACAGTAAAATAACAAAGCTTCTCCCAATTTCGTGTTGTAATAACATTCTCAATCGCTTCACCGAGATGATAAAGACTTATTTCTACAATAAATTTTCTGGTGGAGGCAAACTCATCGTAATCAATTTGTGCGTTAATACTAACAAATCTTGATTTATCAAAATCTTCTCTCTCCTTTTCTCTCTTAGATTTTGGCGCCATCCTAAAAATTAATAAAAATTCTAATTAAATTCTAAAATTAAGATTATAGATTTCTTCTAAACTTTTTCAAACTAAATATATCTTAAATCCATTGATTTTTAACTTAGAAATAAAAATTATGAAAATTTTGGTTCTCTTCCAAAGTGAAAAATCCATGGAAGATTTGTAAAATAACAAAGCTAAAGTAAAGATCTAACCTTAACAAGACAAGATCCGGAGTTTTTTAAGCCACGAAACTTCAAAAATCGATCTCTAGAAGGAACCCTAGGACTGGTTTTCACAAAATAGATGAAGAAGAAGAAGCTTAGGCGTCAAAAATGGCGTGGGCTGGTTTAAATAATTAATTTGGCCGGTTCAGGTGAACCGGTGGCTAGGCGCCACATTTGCTGAAAATTTTAAATTTCCATATTTTCATATTTATGTAATACTAAGCAATTTTAACACCGTAGGCTCAAAATTTCTCATCAGACTTTCATTCTTTCCAATTTATCAACGACAAAAAAAGTTCAAATCCATATCAGATTCAAACATTCTAACACAAGATTTACACAAATCACTTCAATTTCATTCCAAATATTCAATATTGGGTTCAACAAACACAGAAAATACAAACATACACATCAACATACAATTTAACTCACAAACTAGATTCAACAAATACACAATCATCATATAGATCAAACTTCAAATAAACAAAACATACAATAACACAATTAGATAACACTCATCATTTCTTTCAAGAATTCACTAATTGTGATCAAAACCTTCATTTTCCCCCATCGCATGGTAGATTGCTACGAATAAAGGAGTGAAAGAAAGGGGCATGAGAAAATTCCATGGTAGTTTGCTCATCAATCCAATTGTTTTTGGCATACATTGTTACCTGATAATCTTCAAAAGTAGCCATATGATCAGATTGACGCTTCATTTGCCATTCCATATGCTTATATTGATGGAACATCTCATGCATCCTATTGTTAATGGGAAGTAACTCATCTTCAATCTTCTCAAGTCGGTTGATCATCCTCTCCAAACTCATTGCTAAATATCTACTGAAATAAGTTTGTGAATCCTTGTGCACAAACTTATCATTTCTCTCCAAACTATTGTTTCTATTCTCCATGGAATATAACAATTCTTAATCTCTCTCTAAATTTCAGCTTTTCTGGTCAATTAATGGAGGGGATACTCATTGGGGATGAAGATAGGTCGTTTTATAAGGAAAGAAATGGTTAAAACTATAATTTGGTGGTTTTTACCATGTCCAAGACTGTGGCGCTTAAGCGCCAATATCATAGGTATCTGGCGCTTAGGCGCCAATTCTGGCGCCTAGGCGCCAATATTCTAAAAAATACTATTTCGCCTCACATCGAATTTTTAAAGGTTCTAAGCATATTTAAATGTTTAATAGGTGTTAAATAATTGGTATAAAACAAAAGGATGATCACATCCTCAAACAACCACTTTAAATCAAATCAAATCAACAGAAATATGGGTTGCCTCCCATAAAACGCTTGGTTTAACGTCGTTAGCCCGACTTATCCATAAGTTTTATTCAGACTGACTCAGTTCTATTGATTCTTTATAATAAGGCATGTTTTCTCCACTATAGGGTTTCAATCTTTGCTCATTTACTTTAAATAAATTATCAGTTTTTGGATCTTTATATTCACAGCTCCGTAAGGATAAACTTTTTCCACAATATAAGGCCCCATCCATTTGGACTTTAATTTTCCAGGATATAATTTCAATCGGGTATTATATAATAAAACTTATTATCCAGGCTCAAAATTCTTTTTAAAATTTTCGTATCATGTAAATTCTTCATCTTTTCTTTTTAAATTCTAGCATTCTCATAAGATTCATTTCTGATTTTATCAATCTCATTTAATTGTAACAATCTCTTTTCTCCAGCATCCTTCAAATTATAATTAAATTCTTTTATCGCCCAATAAGCTTTATGTTCTAACTCAACAAGTAAATGACATGGTTCCATATACGAGCCTATAAGGTGATATTCCTATTGGAGTTTTATAAGCAGTCCTATAAGCCCATAATGCAGAATCAAGTCTTTCAACCCAATCAGTTCTTTTTGGATTTACAGTTTTCTATAAAATTCTTTTGATTTCATGATTTAAGACTTCTGTCGTTCTACTAGTTTGAGGGCGAAGCTGTAGCAATTTTATGTTTAATTCTATATTTGTTAACCAATTTTTAAATCTTAAAATTCTTAAAGTGACTTCCCTCATTGATAATAATGATTCTAGGTATTCCAAATCTAGTAAAAATCTTTTTAATTAAAAATTTCAAAATATTTTTAGCATCACAATGAGGTAAAGCTACAGCTTTAATCCATTTAGACACATAATTAATAGCTAATAATATATAAATTTTCCAGAAGATGATACAAATGGTTCCATGAAATCTAAACCCCATACATCAAATATTTCAACTTCTAAGGTGAAATTCAATGACATTTCATCTCTTCTAGAAATATTGTCTACTCTCTGACATTGATCACAAGCATTTACATATTTGTTAACATCTTTAAATAACGTTGGCCAATATAATCCAGATTGTAAAACTTTAAATGTAGTTTTATCAATATCAAAATGTCCTCCAAACTCAGAGTTGTGGCATTTGTGAATGATTTCATGAGTTTCATTATTAGGTACACATCTTCGAATAACAGAGTCTTTACATTATTTAAATAAATAGGGCTCATCCCAAAAGTAAAAATTTGAATCATGCATGAAATTTTTTTAATGGCTAGTTAATCCATATGGTAAAATATTACTAGCTAGATAATTAACCATGTCAGCATATCAAGGGACTTGCCACACAAAAAAACGCATAAAGTTGTCCATCAGGAAAATAATCATTAATGTTTTCTTCAAAATTATTTTTATTATCATTTTCGATTCTAGACAAATGGTTAGCAATTTGATTATCAATACGCTTTCTATCCACTATTTGAAAATTGAATTCTCGCAAAAGAAGAACCCATCTAATTAACCTCGGTTTAGCATCCTTTTTTGACATTAAATACTTAATTTTGGAATGATCAGTATCGACTATGCATTTTGCTCCAAATAAATACGGTCTACATTTATCAAAAGCATATACTATCGCCAATAGCTCTTTTTCAGTAGTAGTATAATTAATTTGAGCTTCATTAAGAGTGCTACTAGCATAGTATATAACTTTAAAAATCATATCATATTTTTGACCTAACACTTCTCCAATAGCACAGTTACTCGCATCATACATCAATTCAAATGATTTTTCTCAATTAGGTGAAACAATAACAGGTGCAGTGATTAATTTTTCTTTTAGAGAATTAAAAGCTTTTAAATAATTTTCATTAAAATCAAATTTAGTGTCTTTTTCTAAACAATGGCATAGAGGTTTAGCAATTTTAGAAAATTCTTTAATATATCTCCTATAAAATCCAGCATGTCCTTGAAAACTTCTCATAGCCGTAACTGAATTAGGATGTTGTAATCCAAAGAATAAATTGATTTTTTGCTTGGTCAAATTCCATACCATTTTAAGAAATTTTATGACCTAAAACAATTCTTTCTATAACCATAAATTGACATTTTTTCCAGTTTAGAACCAATTTTGTATCTTCATAACATTTTAACACTTTAGCTAAATGATCCAAGCAAGAATAAAAAGAGGTTCCAAAGACGGAAAAATCATCCATAAAAATTTCAATTCCTCTTTCAATTAAATCACAGAAAATAGACATCATACACTTTTGGAACGTTGTAGGTGCATTACTTATCCCAAAAGACATTCTTGTAAAAGCAAAAGCTCCATAAGGACTAGTAGATGCAGTCTTTTCTTGATCTTCTAGAGTTATCGAAATTTGGTGGTAACCAGAGTATCCATCCAAAAAGCAAAAATATGACTGTCCAGCCAATCTATCTAACATTTGATCCAAGAACGGTAAAGGAAAATGATCCTTCCTAGTAGCACCATTCAATTTTTTTATAATCGATATAAATCCGTCACCTAGTCATTTATCTTGTTTGAATCAATTCATTATTTTTTAAACAACTACAGTCAATCCCCCTTTCTTCGAAACATAGTGAATTGGATTAACCCAAGAATTATCAGATATATGATAAATGATTCTAGCATCTAACCATTTTTAATATTTCTTTCTTTACTACCTCTTTCATTATAGGATTTAATCTTCTTTGAGGTTCAACACTTGGTTTAGAATCTTCTTCCATTAAAATTCGATACATACAGATCGAAGGGCTTATTCCTTTTATATTCGTTATTGTCCAACCAAATGTTTTTTTATAATTTTTTAATATTTCTAATAATTTATTTTCCCGATCTTTAGTTAATTTAGAAGATATTATTACAGGTAAAGTTGATGAATTCACTAAGAAAGCATACTTTAAATGAGTAGGTAATACTTTTAACTCAAGTTCAAGAGCCTTTTCAATAGAAGGTATTATAAATTCATTATTTTCAGTTGTATTTAAAATTTCTCAATTTTTATGAATATAATTACAATCTTCGAATTTTATTTTAAATGATTTCTCTTCGGAATCATTTTCCATTATATAATTTATTTCTTCATGGACTAATAACTCTTTAATTTTTTTTCTCTGAAATAACTTCACAATTTTCTCGATAATGTTTTTCTATTATATAATCAAATATATACATCATATAACACTTTTCGTTAACAGGATACCTCATTGAATTAAGAACATTAAATATTACTTCTTGATCATTAAATCTCATGGTTAACTCCCCTTTTTGCACATCAATCATAGCTCGCCCAATGGTAAGAAAAGTTCTTCCTAAAATAATAGAAATTTCTTATCTTCTTCCATATCAAGCACAATATAGTCCACAGGGAAGATCAATTTATCCACTTTAACTAATATATCTTCTATAACTCCTTTAGGATAAGTAATAGATCGATCAACCAATTACAGGGTTACAATAGTAGGAGACATCTCTCCTAAATCTAACCTTCGAAAGATGGATAAATGGCATGAGATTAATACTAGCTCCTAAATCACATAAGGCCTTACCATAAAATTTTTCTCCAATAGCATATGGTATAGTGAAACTTCCAGGTTTTTAAGCTTCTGAATAAGCTTTTTTTGAATTATTGCACTACATTCTTCACTTAATGCAGCAGTTTCATAACCTTCAAATTTCTTTTTTTTTATTTAAAATAGCTTTCATGAATTTAGCATAACTTGGCATTTGTTCCAAAGCTTCAAAGAAATGGGATATTGATTGTAAGCTTTTTAAATATTTCAAAAAATTATGAAAATTGTTGATCAAGCTTCTGTTTTCTAAGTCTTTGAGGAAAATGAGATGTTATTCTTTCTACATCCTTTCTAGTTGGAGACACAGATTGTTCTTCAAACAGTTTCTTTAGGTCTCTCTTTTTCTTCCAACTTTTTCTCATTTTCAACTTTAATTTGCGTTCCTTCATTTAATTCTTTTCCACTCCTTAGTTGAAAAGTTTTAATTTGTTCATGTATATTATCTTTAGGATTTATTTCCACATGACTCGGGAGTGTTCCTTGAGGCTATTACTAATTGCATTAGCAATTTGTCTCAATTGATTCTTAATATTTCTTATCGCTGCATTTTGACTTTGTAATTGATTACTCATTTGTAAAATTAATTCTTCTATAAACAACTTTTTTTTCTTAAATTGTTGATTAAAACCAAAAGGATAAGGAGGTCGATAGTTTGAATTTCCTTGATTATTCTTGGGTTTATCTGATTATTTCCCCAATGAGGATTTCCATTATTCCAGTTAAAATTTGGGTGATTTTTCCAACCTGAGTTATAGTAATTAGAATATGGGTTATTAGTTTTACTAGCTATAGCTTGTAATTTTTCTAAAGATTGAGAATCATTCAAATTTCCTAAATTTTCATTATTCATCTGAGGTATTTGGGATAAATTCATAGCATAGTTATCCAATTTCTTAGATATCACAGCTACTTGAGAAGCCAAAATAGAAAATGTGTCACTATCATGAATATTAGCCAATCTTTTAGGATTTATCCTTTCAAAGGCCATTGAAAATTATTAGTTTTCATTTCTTTAATTAAAGCATAAGCCTCATCAAATCATTTTTCCATTAAAGAACCTCCAACAGCAGCATCAATTATAGATCTAAGAGAACCTATCAATCCATTATAAAATGTTTGAATGATTAACCAATCTAGTAATGTATGGAGTGGACACTTCCTAATGATATCTTTAAAGCTCCTAAGCTTCATAAATTGTTTCTCCCTCATATTGAGTAAATGAAGTTATATCATTTCTAAGTTTAGTAGTTTTAGAAGGAAGAAAATATTTAGTCAGGAATTTTTGTGTCATTTCTCATCAAGTTTTAATAAATTCTGTTGCTAACGAATTTAACCACATCTTAACTTTATCCCTCAAAGAAAAAGAAAAAAGTCTAAGTCTAATACATCATCCGATACGCCATCGTATTTGAAAGTAGCACAGAGTTCTAAAAAGCTTACAATATGTAAATTTGGATCCTCATTTGGTGATCCCTCAAATTGATTATTTTGCACCATTTTATTATAATAGTATATAAATTTTCTCTTAATTCTAAATTAGCTTTCCTGGCAACAGCGCCAAAAACTTGACCCGACCCACAATTACGCAAATAATTAAACTTATGAAAGATAGGTAAACTTGACCCTAAAATAAGCGGCTAGTGTGCAAGATTTAAATAATTTTTAGATAATAATAAACACACTGGAGGTACTACGCAAGCATACGTATCGTTTCAAATAATATAGAATTTTCTTTTTTAAACCATGTTGATCCCACTGGGAAATAAGTGTGAATTAAAAGAAATTTAAAATACCGAAAATAAAAGTAAATGCTAATTTTTAATTTTACTTTAAAACTAAACAAGAGTAAAATTAAACTTACTAGACTTTCTGAATCATGCAAGAAAGTATTTAAGCAAACGAATAAAATTCTTAATTAAAAATACTTTCTCCTTACAAATATTTAGTAATAAGTAAAGGAATTCAAATTGTTTAGAACTTAAAAATGTTGTATTGTGGTAAATAAGAGCATAAATATTCTTTACCCTTTGGTACAGGCATAAAGAACATTGGCTAGTCTAAAGGTTGGTGCAGGATGTGTTATTAGTAGTGTTGAGTAGATTCTAGGCTTTCACTTCTAGATTACCCACTGTGCCCTCTCTATAGGACCTACCAGTGACCATTTTTCCTCACTTTAAACCAAATTGATAGAATTTAGTCTATCACTCTAAAAATATTCAATTCTACGCCATCAAAACTTATCTCCCTATCTATTTTTACTCCCCTTCAGATGATAACTTCTGATCTTCCAAAGTGAAATATGATACTTAGAAGTTAAGAAATCCTAGCCCACGATTAGGTGTATAAGATTTATCCCCTGTTTTTAACAATACAATTGGTCAAGTTGTAAAGTAAAAGAAGTTTAGGTAAAATATCATCACAATTTTAGGTAAGAAAGATAAAAAGTTGTTAAACAAATATCGAAACCTCTTCATTTAATTACATTATATTTGTAAGGAGAAAGAGAAGAAAAATATTTAGAAAGCATTGGATTAACACAACAAAACATATTCATAATCATTAAAACTAAAGCACACAACTAAAGAGTTAAGTTATAAATACTTATCTAGAATGTTCACCAAAGCAATCCTTTGAAGTTCTCTGACTTTACTGACTCTTACAGAACTCTAAACTTCAGGAAATCACAAAACGCTCACTAAACACTTACAAACTTGAACTTAAAGTGAAAGAAACTTAAGAATAATTGTAATCCACTCTAAAATGACTTTCTTCTACTGTAGAATTAATTCTTATTTCTAGAGCTTCAAAAATGACCAAGGATTGCTTCAGACATCTCTTCAAAATTCGTCCAAATTTGTTGAATCTTCTAGAATATAACAGTCACGCCTAGGCGCCAGTTCAAATTATCCATTTGAGCGCTTTTTGCTTCAAGGGACACATCACTTCATTTAAATGTGTCTAGATTCAGTGTATACTTTATTTGAAACTTACAATATCATCTGGGGGCTTCTAGAATATCTTGGAAGCGTCAAAATTCAAAAATTAACTACTTCAACCGTGTCTGGCGCCTAGGCACCAGACTTAATTTTTCAAATTTTCTTCATAAAGCCCCAATTTTGCTCTTTTTTGCTTATTTTCATCATTAGACTCATCTTCCTATACCTACAACCACAACAACAACAACAACAAAGCCTTAATCCCACTAAGTGGGGTCGGCTACATGAATCCTTTTTCTCCATTGCGTCCGATTTAGTGTCAAATTTTCGTTCAATTCTAATAAATTAAGATCATTTTTTATGCAATAAGCCCAAGTTTTCCTAGTGTCCGCTTCTCGCCTTTCTTAACATAAGTTGTATTTAAAACATCTACTCTCCTAATCGCATCATCAATGTGGTCGACGTTTAATGTGACCAAACCATCTAAGGCGACTCTCTCTAATTTTATCCGTCATCGGTGCAACTCTAACCCTTTTACTGGATATATTCATTTCGCATTTTGTCTCTAAGAGTAAAGCCACTCATCCACCTAATCATTCTCATCTCGCAACACTTAACTTAACATTATGCTTCTCTTTTAAAGGCCAACATTCAAGACCATAGAGCATCGAAGGTCTCACCACCATCTTGTAAAATTTTCCTTTCACCTAAGCGTACTTTTCTATCACACAATAAAGCCGACGCATTCCTCCACTTCAACCAACCAACTCCGAATTCTACTATTCACATCCCCATCTATATCACCATCGCTTTGAACAATGGACCCGAGATATCTAAATCATTCACACCTTTTAATAATTTGATCACCCAAAGTTACACTGTCGTCACTAGTACCTACTATTACTAAAATTACATTCCATGTATTCAGCTTTAGTTCTACTCAAACGAAGACCTTTAGACTCCAATGTAGACCTCCATAATTCAAGTTTTTCCTGGACTTTTTCTCTTGTCTTATCCACAAGGAGGATATCATCGCAAAAAGCATACACCAAGGTACATCCTCTTGTAAATGCCTAGTAAGACCATCCATAAATAAAGCAAAAAGATATGGGCTTAAAGCCGATCCTCGATGTAAACCAACGTAAATAGTAAAATACTTGGTCAATCCTCCTTCGCTCGAACACATGTAATGTACTGCAAGATACATATCTTTAATGACTCGAATATAAGTTATATCAACACCTTTCTTCTCAAGGACTCTCCAAAGAACATCTCAGGAACCTTATCGTAAGCTTTTTCTAAATCAATAAAAATCAAATGTAGATCCTCCTTATTATCTCTCGTACTTCTCCATCAAACCTCTCAATAAATGTATAGCTTCCATGGTAGACTCGCCCGGCATAAATCCAAATCGATTATGAGAAATCTTCGTAATACGTCTTAACCTATGTTCAATTACCCTCTCCCATAATTTTAAAGTATGACACATCAATTTAATTTCTCTATAATTTGCACACTCTCGTGCATCTCCTTTATTCTTAAAAATGGGGACCAAAATGCTCTTTCTCCACTCCTCAGCATCCTTTTAGTTTTTAAAATAATATTAAAAAGTTTAGTAAGCCAGAAAACCCCAAAATCACCTAAACATTTCCACACTTCAATCGGGATATCATCATGTCCTACGTACTTGCCTCTTAGTTTTCTTTAAAGCCTCATCAACTTCTTTTTTACTAATGCGACGCGTAAAATGAAAAGTTTTATTATTATTATTAACGATATTAAGATCACTAAGGTCAATCGTACTTTCAAGATCATCATTAAAAAGTTTATCAAAATAACTCACCCACTCTACGTTGAATATCTTTTTCTAAGAAAGACTTTTCGATTTTCATCTTTAATACACTTTACTTCGACTTAAATCTTTAATTTTCTTTTCTCTTTGTTTAGCTAGTTTATACATATATTTTTCACCTTCCTTAAGTATCTAACATGTTATAAAGATCACTAAAAGCATAATTTTTAGCGTCATCGATTATTCTTTTACACTCCTGCGGCCGTTTTATATTTTTCCCGCTCTCTACGTTTTTACATTTAAACCAATTTTTATAACATAACTTCTTATATTTTATCTTTTCGCACATTATTATTCCACCACCAACTATTTTTATTTATGTAAACTTTTCTTTTCGATTCTCCAAGTACATCTTTAACTACTTGTTTAATAAGTATTAGTTAATTTTTCCCACATAACATTCACGTCTTCATGAACATCCCAAATATTTAAATCTTGAATTTTACTCATAAAAATAATTTTATTTGTGTCTTTTAGTGTGCTCCCATCTTATTCTACGTTGTTGATTCCTAGTATTCTTTATTTTACAACTCTTCATCTTAAAATCTAGAACTAATAATCGATGTGCGGTACTTAATCGCTCACTTGGAATAACCTTACAATCTTACAATCTCGACGATCTCTTCTTCTCGTAAGAAAATAATCAATTTGTGTTTTATTAGATCCATTCTTATAAGTAATAAGACGCTCATCTCTTTTCTTGAATAAAGTATTAGTAATAATCATATCATACGCTAAAGCAAAATCTAAAATGCGTTCTACCTTCTTCATTAATCGCTCCATAACCGTAGCCACCATGAATATTTCGAAATCTTCTACCACTCTACCGACATGTCCATTTAAATCTCCTCCAATAAAAATTTTTTCTTCAAGCAGTATCGCGTGTATTAAGTCTTCTAAATCAGTCCGTAATTTATCTTTAGAGCCTATATCTAAACCAACTTCGAGGAAAGCATAAGCACTTATAATATTAAAAATCTTAAGTATCAATAATAATCTTAAGTCGCTATAATTCTATCTCCAACTCTATTAATTTCGACAACATTATCTTTCAAACTCTTATCTATAATTACACCTACACCATTTCTAAGTACGACTCTTACTGAATACCATAGCTTTAAAACCTAAATTATCAATCTCCTTAGCTTTTTCTCCAACCCATTTAGTTTCTCGAATACATAGGATATTTATCTTTCTATGGATCATAATATCAACCAATTCCATTAGTTTACCATCGAGAGTACCTATATTCCAGGATCCTATCCTAATACTAAGTATCATCGACTAACTTCTTTACCCGCATCCGTCCGTAATGCGGGAACCTCACTTACTTCGACACTACACCCGGCGCGACGTGTAGCGGCTCAGTACACTTTTCACCGTATTCAGAGCCATACAAGACGTCGCTCTGTGGGACGCCCCAAGCACTTACACAATGATCAAAAGGATTCATTCCTATACCTACAACCAAAAACATAAAAATATCTTTCATTAAAGCATAATATCTTTAAAAATATAAGAATAATGTATCCATAAAAATGGTTAATTTTAAGATAGATCAGTCGCCGAGCTGCTCAGGGAGCTAAAAGATTTGTACACACCCAATACCAGAACAATGCTGGGTCTTCACTAATAACAGACAACAGTATGGGTACACTGAGGCCCACTCCCAGCAGGAAAATGCATTCTCATGGTAGATTTCTTTTGATGAACCACTAGAGAAGTTTAAGATTCCTATGTTGAAAACCTAAAAGGGTTAGAAAGACCTATCTTACCATATCTCTTCCTTTAAGTTAGTTATTCTATACCACTCTGAAGGAGTCAGTTCTCAAGTGGTTCAATGGCCTGCCTACTTGATTGATAACCGTGTCATTTTCAGAAGGACGTTTATGGCACTATTTGAGACATCATTAAATAGCGGCAAGATGAGAGCTTGTGGGTCCTGTATTACAATATTCTAGAAGGAGATTCTGGAGATGGGACTTGGAACCTGAAGTGGCACAAGCTGCGTTAACCCAAGGATTGAGAGGATTTAATACTACCTAAGCCTCTTATAGCCAAAGACTGTGATTGAGTAGTTGGAGATGGCCAACAACCACATAGCATCCGAAGAGTGTGTAACAACTTCCACTACAAACCTAAACCAGCAAATCATCACCCACAAAATAGAGCCTCACAGGATGACATGTGAAGGCCAAAGAATGGCCCACACCCTTCCAATTGTTCTCGATAGAAAGACTAACCAAAACTTACCGGGACATAAGTCAGTCATATAACACAAGTGCATGTGTCAAGTAGTGATGTGATTCAAGGGTACAACATATTGATCCCATAACGAAAGTGTAATATTTGCTTGCACAGAAAAATCTATAGTTTACCAATTTAGTTAACCTAGCTTAGTGTTTATCAAACAGAATTTTGTAAGTCCTAAGGTCATAGCAAAACAAAATGCTCAGAAAAGAAAGACAACATAAAATAGGAGAATAAGTTCGTGAGTTCCTTCAAGATAGATGAAGCTCCTGCCTCTGTGATTCCGGGATCGTCGCTATCGTGATTTTTCCAAAAATGTTTTCCTACATGACTGTTGTCAATTAGGGACATACTACTCCTTAAACTTATGTCTAGGTCAAAATATGCCTAGAATCCATCAAGTTGAGGCTTCCTCAATCTCCATGACATTCTACATTATTTTTTTGATCCCTTGGATTGATTGCAGAATTCCGCTGAAATATTTATATCCACTTGAAATTCTATGATCAACCCTTTGTTTCCACTATAAATGGTTGGATGTCGTAGTTTCACGAAACATTTTAACATCCTAGTTGGTCAAACTAGGAGTAAACGAAGATCAGAGCTTAACCAACAACAAAGGCCATGAAAAGCTCAAAGAAAATGAATAATAGAACATAATTAAGCAAAAACCATGGTAAATCCAAGACTTCCTACATTAAAGAAACACGAAGAAAAGCTTAGCCGCTCATTATGAAGAAAATTATAGTGAAAAACACCATTTGAAAATTCATTACAAACAACACAAATATGAAAACCTTACAAGTAATTGTTTTCTCTACAAATTCAACACAATTCCCTCTTATACAATCTCTCACACAAATTATAAAGAAAACAAAAACTCCCCTAGAAAGAAAATAAAAACTCACTCTTATACAATCTCTCATACAAAAAGTCAAAGAAAAACAAAACCTTCAAGAGATCTCTCAAAATCTCTCCCAAACTCACTTCTTTTAGCCTCCAAGCCTCCTTTTATGTAGATTTCCTTATCCAAGGCTCCAAAAGGCCAAGAATGATATGTCTCGTGAAAAAAAAACACATTTTTATAGTTAGGTTTACATCAAGATCCAAAATAGGCATCCAAGCTCTCCAAATCCATAAATAGGTCCAAAATTGGGAAAAACAACTTGCAAAATATGATTTTTGGACATTCGGCGGAGTGGTCACGCCAGACCCCGACGTAGTCACGCCTAATACTACTGTAGCCACGCCAAGTCTGGCGTGATCATGACTAGATCTAGTGTGGTCAAGCTGGGCATCACTATATGGTGTGATTTAACGCCATGTTGCAAATTCAACACCTATAACGTGCACAGCATCATGAAAAATCTTTCTCAGGTATAGATCTATGATAAATAAGTGAAAATATTATATAAAAAATAAGAGAAATGCAAGTAAAATCATATAAAATTAGCGCATGTCATTGAGCCGATTTGGGAAGATGTATGGCTACATCCGGAAGTTGTAGTACATATCCTGGGTCTCTAAGGTGGTGATGGTGTGAAAAGCAAAAGACAAATGGACGATGTGTGTATAGTCCACAAACTTGAATAGTTCCTGCCCAAAGGAAAACTACCTATTACTACAAATTGATGCTCTAGTGGACTCAATGATCGCCTAATATGTGATGAGCTTCTTTGATGCCTTTTTCTCTAGCTACAACGAGATTACAATGCACCTGACTAACACAAAATGACAATGTTTATTACAAGTGAAGGCTTGCAGTACCATGATGTAATGCTCTTTTGGCTTAAGAACGTTGGGGCTACATACTATCCCTTAATGGATGTAATTTTTTAAATTAAAAAGAAAATAGTATTAAAGTCTATGTGGATGATGTATTGGTTAAATTTCAATCGGCTGAATAACATATAAACAATTTAGTAGAAACGTTTCAAATGCTCAAAAATTATAACATAAAACTTAATCCATTGAAATGTACATTTGAAGCATATACTAGCAAATTTCTTGCCTACCTCTAGACCCCAAAAGCTATAAGGCCAACCAAAAAAAAATGTACAAGCACTATTGAACATGCCACCACTTCAAAACACCAAATAAGTCCAAAAATCAACCGCTAAAACTGCTAGACTAAGCTAGTTTTTTTCAAAGTCCAGCAACACGTGCTCAAGATTTTCGAGACACTATGAAATACCAAAGGTTTTAACTAGTCGGAGGATTGTGAGCAAGCATTTCAAAAGCTGAAAAACTCCCTGACAACATCACCACTCCTTCAAAGTCCAAGGCTTGCAGAAGTGCTCTCCTATAATTGGAAGTGAGAACTAAAGTTGTTAGTTCATTGTTTGTACAAGAGGAGGTGGGGAAGCGATTCCCAATATACTACACCAGTCGGGTACTTTAGGATGCAGAGCTCAGATATCTAATTATGGAGAAGCTTACATTCACTTTGATTATCTCTGCCCGCAGGCTTCAACCGTATTTCTAGATACACTCGATCTGGGTCATTATCAATCACCCATTTAAGTTAGTACTCACTTGACCAAAGCTTTCCAGCTGCCTCCTAAAGTGGTTCATGGAGCTAAGTGAGTTTAAGCTATCATATGTCCAAAATAGCTATCAAACAATAAGGTGTAGTTGATTCTCTAGCTGACGTTTCCAAGCAACCTGAGATTAATGAAGGTGTCGATTCTAGTAACCAAAATTGGGTCTTGCACACAGATAGATGCTCTAGTCAGACAAGAGTAGGGTAGGAATGATGCTAATTTCACCTACTTTTTATCATACATTTTACATACTATTTTAGTAGATTTGTCAAGATTTATGCTTGTGTAAGCTTCTTGGTGCTATTTTGTAAGTTGTGGATGTCGATCATGCAAAACAGAGTAAAAAAAATTGATTTAGTGTTGTCTGGTGTAGTTACACCATATTTGGGCTTGACCACACACGAACTGGCATGACAGTGGTACTTTCAGGCTTAACCACATCGCGGTATGGTGTGGTCATGCCACTGGACTTCCAGTACTAATAATTTGTGCGCTTTTATGACTATTTTGGAGCTATTGATAAAATTGGAGTGTTTAGATGCTTATTTTAGATCCCTACTGTAAAACCTAAATATAAATATGTATTTATGTCATGAAGGAAGGTCTTCTTGACCTCTTGGAGGCTTAAACAAGATTCTGAATCAAAGAGGAGTTGGAAGCTATTAGAGGCAAGGGCTGAAGAGAATTTGAAAGCTTTCCTCAAGGTCTTCTTCCTCCTTTGGTGGAAACCTTGAGTGGTGAGTTTTTCTTTTGTTTTGTGAGTTGTGAGGAATTTGTATGAGAGAAAGGATTGCTGCCATTATGGAGAGAAGTTATTGTAAGTCTTACATATTTGTGTTTCTTTCAATGAATTCCTACAAAGTTTTCCTTGTTATAGTTTTCTCAATGATACGTGGCTAATTTCATTCTTCGTGTCACTATGATGTAGGGGTGATGGATGTACTCATAGTTCTTTTCATATTGCTTTTCCATTAGAATTTTCTTGTGCTTTCAAGACCTATGTTGGTTAACCTATGAACTTAATTTTTCATTAGTGTGTCCAACTAGGATGTTAAAATATTTTGAAGCTATGACCTCTAACTGTTGTGTAGTGAAAATGAAGGGTTAACGACATAATTCTAATAGGATAGATATATTCTAGTGAAATTCTGCAATCATCCTAAGAGATCAGAACAATTATACAGAATACCATGAGGATTAAGGGAGCCTTAGCTTCATGGATTGTAGGCTTCTCATGACCAAAACATAAGCATGATGAGTAATATATCCCCGATTGACAAATATAATGTAGGAAAATATTTAGGAAAGCCACGATCCCCAAATCACAAAGTCATGAGCCTTGTCAATCTTAAAGGAACTCACAAATAATTTCACACTACTTATGTTTTCTACAGCATGTAATTTCCACTATTTTTGCAGGATTCTTAGGAGAAACCATCTTTGCAATCACACCAAGCTAGGTTCACTAAATTAAGCTAAAAAAATTCTGCAAAAATAATTTATAGACTTCTCTCATGGGATCGATATGGGGACTCTTAAAACGAAAATACTTGATAAGTGCACTTGCATTATACAACCGACTTACTTCGTGGTAAGTTTTGGCTTCGTTATCAGGGAAAGGTGTTAATAATTATTTCTAATTTTAGGAGAAATTTAGTTGAAAAGCTTAGGCTCTAAATTTGACACTTTTGTTATTTTCATCTTTATTTTGTTCTTTTTATTTATTTTCCAAAAAATATATATAGGAAAGATGTTTCAACACATTGAAATGACAAACCTGAGGAAAATTATTTTAGAACTTTTGAGAAGTATAGAAACACATTGATGACTAGCCATCACAATCTTTACCCTCTGACATAGGAGCTAATTTTGATCACCCCTCTTCCAATACCTACAACCGCAACTGACCCCAACTGAACTATTTACCCAAACTCTAATTGGAACATTAATAGCATTAGTGTGAAAACCAATAGTTGGAAGATGGGAGAGGAGATTGGGGGGGATACTCAATACAACCTAATATATAATTGGAACAACTAAGGCAAGGACCACATTTGCTAAACTAAACCTTGACAAGTCGACTCGTTAGAAGAATTGTTAGTAAATTTGAAGAACAAATCAAACACCTACACCCAAAATTGGTCGACCTACCTAAGCTTCGATTGGAAAAATAATAACCCTAGAGTAGACAACCGAAAATGAGAGAGCACTCAAATCAATCCTATAGGAAGGAAAAAGAACCAGGATAGTGACTACCACAAAGAAAATGAGTATTTGTAGGAATTAATTATGAACATTAGGATTTACAAAGAAAGCTAATGCCCTTAGAAACATAGAAAATCAAGTTGGGAAGTAAGCTAACCTATTAAACAATGAACCCCAAAGGATGTTAGGGGTAGCGAGGAGCCATAACTTATAATATGAATAGTTGGTACCTGAAGAGTAGGCTGAGTTGTATGATTTTTGTTTGATAATGAATGAGGACGATATGCTCTTATTTTCACCCATAAAAGTGCCCCAAAGTGATGAGTTGGAAGAAAGCCCTAGGTAGGAGAGTGAACTGATAGAATTATATCCAAAACCTACAAAAATTTGGGAGAACCCAACCAATAATTTAGGAGACCTTGAATTATCTTATTGGAACTTGTTTCTTGCAACTTGTGAGGAAAACATTGATTTGCAAATAGAGGAATTAACTGGGAGAACTTTGGATTTGGAAAATATCCTTTGGAGTGATCATCTGAATAGACCCCCTACATATCCTCTAGAATACTGCTACCAAACTGAGAGGGAAATGTTTCATGAAAAATTAAATATTAAGGACTTATTAATAACTCCAAGACCAATAAAATATTGGGTGATTGATTGTTGATTAACAAATTGGAATTCTTGTCCTAGAGAAAGACTTTTTCATTAAGTTGAGGACGTTAAACAAATGGTTATCTTGGGAGGCAACCTAAGTATTATCTGATGTGTTGAGTATGTTTTTACTTTGAAATTTATTTTAAAATCTATTATAAAATTTACTTTGTAATTCTCTTTAAATTTTTATTTGGATTAATTTTGAGTCTTGTCTCTCTAAAGAGTAGTTTGCCCCTCATGGTGGGATAGGAATCGAAAACCCAAAATTTTTGAACCAGTTTATGATTCATGTATTATTACATATATTGTGTACTTATTTTTTTGAGACTCATGTGACTCATGCATTTACCCTTTTACTGCACTTGCTTTTTAAATTTTTGCTACTTCATGTTCTCTATGGGATGGAAAAAAAGCACGTTGGTTGGGGCACCTTATTATGAACCTGAAAGATAGCTCACATAACTCAGTAAAGAATTAAAATTAAATTTGATAGTTCTTGTTAAAAATTTTTATTTGTATCAGACTGCTTATCATGGTCTAGTAAAAGTAGATAAATCTTAATTAGAAATGATTAACATTAAAGAGTAATAACAAGATTACGAACTTAACAACTTCAGACATTACATAGCAAAATGAAGAATGTCTCAATCTTTTTTATTTCTTTTTAATTAAGTTAGCATTATCTTTAGTTTTAACTGAAACATAACTTAAAAAATGTGGCATTAAAATATCAAGTGTTAAGTTTTGTTACTTAACAAACATTACCCTTCACCTTAAATAAAATTAAAAAGAAAAGTTTACCAACCAAATATAGCAATTCTCAGGAGAAAATAAACAGGATAATAAAAGAAAAAGAAGAAAAGAAAAAGAAAAGAAAAAAAATAAAAAGCTCTTGAAGAGAAGCTTGAGGTTTGTGCGATAATTAATCAAAAAAAAAAAAAGAATCTAAATGTTGTCTAGTGGGACTTAAGTGAATCATAAAGCCCCTTTTTAGCCATCTTCAAATAAAAGATAAGTAATTTTGAGATGGCTAAAATCCAATGAAATTATAATAAAGAATTTCAAGTTTCATGAAAGAGGCTTAAATTACATCAATTTAATGATCTATAGTTGATGAAAATCATACTCCTGTGACTCAAATTATGTGAAACCTCAAAGTTTTCCTATGAGATCCCCACATTAATTCTGACAACCATGGACAAGTCCTCCTTAGCCTATTTTTTGGTGATGAGAAATGTTGAAAGCTCGTATCACAGTTAAAGGCGCTTAACCAAGCAAGGTTTCACAAAAATCCTATAGCCTCCTATCTAGGATACAATCTACTAATGGCAATATGTCTATTCTACTGAGTGATTATTTGCTAACATACTTGTTCTTTGTCAATGGGTATAAGTCTTCGAGCACAAGATGTTTTAACTCTATAATTGGCTAGATTTAAAAAAAATATGATCAAAATGTTAAAGCACTAGCATGAATGATATAGACATGCACAAAAATGTTTAAAGAAAACTTAATGGGAAAACATCGAAACAATCACATGTTGTAATCACAAGAGCAGGCTAATAACTTAGCTATTATGCATGATAGAAAAATTACAAAAACCTTCGTTAAACTCAAAGAAACAAATAATGTAAACATGTAGAAAAACCCAAACTACAGTTAATCTCTCCTCGATGTACATCACAATTCTTGTCTTATAATAAATGCTCTCCAACATTCTCTCATGTCTTGCCCTCTCCAAATTCTCAAAGGAAAAACCCTAAGAAATTCTCTCCTAGGAAAGATTGAAGAGAAAAATCCTATGACACATACAAAAGAAGACTTTGGCAAGCCTAAAGATAAGCCTCCATAGCCAATAGTGTTGCTAGTTCTTCAAATCATTTTCTTATATAGTTAAAGTACTAAACCCCTTGAGAAATTCTTCCAAATTGAGCAAATCATGGGTCGAAGCACGGGTGCGCTGAGGGCATGACACAGGAATGTCACCCTCTCAAGTCTACAACACTGGCATAGAGCATAAGTGTGCAAGTGTGCCCAAGTCTTTGAAAGGCAGTGCGAGCGTGCTATCTCTTGGCATGGGCATGCCAATGCTTTAATCATCACGTTCTCGATAATAGAGGGGTGGCATGGTTACGCAGATTCTTGGCACGGGTGCACTGCTCATCCTCGAAGGACAATCATTAGATCTCTTGGATCTTTAGGATAGGTTCAGTGTCGATGGCCCCATCAAAACCATACACTAGCATTAGCCACATGTTTTTGCACACACTTAGATGTTTTATTAGGCTCCTTGTTGTAAATGTTTGTTAGACTAGGGCTAGGGTATAGAAGCTAGGTTTTTTCTATGCATTGGATATTGCTCATTGGTTAGTGCTCTAGTCAAGCATTTTTTTTTTTTGCATTGCTTTGTGAGTTTACTAGGTTTGAGAATGTGCATTGGTCTATATAACGGCAGCCCTCTGCAGGCAAAAAATGTTTCTGCATGTGTTGTTAAGCTCTCTTCCCCACAGCCATGTATTTTTTAATGTTGCATGAGATAAACCACACTAACTCTATTTTGCAAGTCAAATCTTTCATTTTAGACCTTTTATCATGCACTTTTTAGAGTCCTTAGAAGAAACTGTAGCTGAAATAAGGTAGGAACACGAGTTCTTAAGCGCTTAGCGCAGGGAATCGCGTGACAGGGAACAAGAGCAGTTGCTCGTGACCCGTACATTAATTTTGAATTTACATTGATTCATAGAATTAAGACTAGAAATATATATATATATATATATATATATATAGAGAGAGAGAGAGCTGACCACCTTTTTATTTTTCTGGGATATATTGTCGACCCAGCAACATTCGACCTTTATAATTCTTTATTCATTTTGGCATGTTTACCTTGTGTCGTGTGAAGCATATTCGTTTTTTTTCTTATTGTGGTCATGCAAAGTACAATTTAGGCTCTTTAAGGACCCTATAATATAATTGTTGTATGAAAAACCTAATAATAAGAGATCGAGAAAATTTAAACTTTAGGATTAAAATATCTCAATCTTTTAAAATATCTTTTCACTTTCCTACATGGCCTTTGGTTGGATTTAAAATGATTTGCATAGCATAGGCATAACCCGTCATGTTGATAAGCCATTCACATTAGGACTTTTTAGATAATTGCATCATTTTGCATATCCCGAGGAGAAGTCTCTGTGTTTCTCAACTAGCACTGGCCAAGCATTTGATTTATACTTAGATGGTTATCAAGTACACTTAGGGAGTTAAGGCACCCCAACCCAAAATTTCTTTGTGGGAGTATCTTCAGCTTTGCAGCTGAAACTCTCTTTTCTCTCCTTTTCAGAGGCATCCTTGCCACTTTTTGGTATTGTAAGTTCCACCTCCGTAGATTCTACCTCTAGAGGGCAATGGGCTTTTAGAGTTTCTTTCTCTTGGCCTTAGGACTACTGAGGATTCCTTAGGTGACGATATTAATAGATTGCTGATAAGGAGTATGAGGTCTAGTTGGGTCGACTACATTCACAACCAAGTAGACTTTGGATCCCGATAGCTTGAGATGACGAATCTATGGTATCCCGACAAGGCTGTCTATACCTGATTAGAAGTTCTCCACCTCTATTTTATTGAGCCCTTTGAGCCCAGTCATCCCTAGTGACTTTGTAAATGTTGACTCAACGGTCTAGCCCTGACTGTTGATAACTCACCGCCAGTTTAGGATAGGATGACTCACCGTCTGCTCTTATGGTCTGGTGAGC